>JANTQA010000042.1:5370000-6809460 GCA_027625915.1 Anaeramoeba flamelloides
TAAAAACTGCGTTGTTGTAAAAATTATTTACCATGTGAGTTGGAAATGAGTTTGAACACTTTTACTCCACCAAAAATTTCATTGTTTAAATTTTTGAGCAAGTTTTTAGAATTTTACCTTTTATTTCAAAAATAAACCTTTGATGATTTTTATTTTGTAATCATAAAAGTTAAAAACTTTATTTTAATAAAATTTAATTTTGAATGAACAGTCAAGATCAAATGAGCTAATTTGGATCTATGACAACAAATTGACTGAGGAATAAATAATTCCATTTTTTCTAATTTTGCTTACATAGTTTATTTTTTAATTGATTTGATTTTTTTAACCACTGAAAAAAGGTTTTTCTTTTGCAATAATTTTTAAATGAATACCGAACTTCTTGATTTTAATACAAATAACGATCCGTTGCTTGTTTCGATTTCCTCGTTTGGGGATATTGATTTTGGTGATTTGGATTTTGATAACTCTCTTTACCAAACCACGGTGGGTTCTGATCTGGATAATTTCAAAAATGATGACTATTTTCCAAACAGCCAAGAGAATCTCTTCCAAGATGGTGAGATCAAAACTGAGCCACAATTTTTAAAAATCCACAACAGTGAGTCTCTCAAGCAAGAAACTCATTTAGCAAACAACAACCAAAACGATCCTCTTCAAAATAAAAATGAAAATAAAAATAAAAATAAAAAAAAAAAAAAAACAAAAATGAAAATGAAAAAACAAAAAAAAAAACAAACACAAAGAAAAAAACCAAAGGCCATAGAAGAGCGCTTTCGCCACAAGAAATCAAATATAGAAAGGCACTTGCATCGATTAGCGACATTAACGAAGTAAAAAAGTTAACAAAAGAAGAGAGGAGGATTCGAAGACTTGAACAAAACCGCGAATCTGCAAGGAAAACAAGAGAAAAGAAAAAAAAAAACGGAAACAAATACGAACAAGAAATTTCGCAATTACGGTCAATTATCCAAGATCTGAAAGAACAAATGTCCTCTCAGCAAAACGAAATCAACCGTCTGAATAATTTCATTTCTCAGAGCAACTCACAACAGTCCCCAAAATCTTCGCCTTCGTCTTCGTCTTCATCTTCGCCTTCTTCAACTTTACCTTTATCTGTGTCTTCAAATTATGGAAACATATTTGATCCAAAAGATGAAGAAATATCAGATCTCGATCATCTGGGCTTTAATTATCAAGTTGAAGAAAATTCTCGTTTAAAAAATTTCAAAAGGCTGCACAAACCCGAAAAAGAATATTCCCAATTTAAAACAATGAAAAAAAGCTCAGTCATCGGAACAACGCTCTTCTCGATCTTTTTCTTGTTCTGTATTGGATACAGCCTTGGTGGTGGGTTCAATCGGCCTGGTAGCAATGATTCAAAAATGCACCCAATCTCGGGTAGCCATATTGATATTGATACATTTGGTACGATCAAGAATGGTGATACGCAGACACTGATCGAGTTGTATACAGAAATTGAAAAAAAAGAGCACCTGCTAAAGGAGAAAATTGAAGACAACCAGCAGCACCTTCGAACAGACACAGAATTAGACACAGAAACAGAAGCACGAAATAAAGATGATTTAGATCAAATGGATGATTTAAAATTTACAATAATAAATGACAAGCAAAAACTAAATGGGAATAATAATGATCATCGTTACCAAAAGTATAATGAGAATGAGAATGAGAATGAGAATGAGAATGAGATTGAGAATGATCGGAATAATGGAAAAATTAATTCTTGATAGTAATTGATTTGGTATATGTGTTGTGAAATTTAAAAGCAATTTAGACATTTCTATTTTTTTTTTTTTTTCTTTTGTTTTTTTCCAACCCACCTCACATCCTACATTCCTTTAATCAACTAATTTGTTGAATGTAAATGTAATATACGTTGAAAATTCTTTTTATCCCTGGATTTTATTCAAAAAGTTTTTATAATAAAAAGGATGAGGTAGCGTTGGGTATAAATACAGTGTTAATTTTTTTTCTTTTTTTTTCTCAAGTCTATCAATACAAATAATCAAACAAATTTTGAAAATCTTGATGAATTTTTAATTGATAAAAATACTTTACTTTTCGTTTTAAATAAATTTAAAAATTTTTACCTTGATTTTTTACTTTCTTAATCCTTCTTTTGATTTGATCCGTTTTTTTTTTTTTATTCACAAAATAATACAGTCTGCCATAAATAAAGCAGTTTGATCAAAAAAGTTTTTTAAAAAAATATCCAAAAAATTGATCGACATAACGCTAGTAGATCAAAAATATACAGTCAATCCAAAGCTACCTTGAAATTTTATCAATCTCAAATTTTGATGTTGATATAAATTTTTAAAAAGTTCAATATGAGCTTTATTATTCTCATATTGAACTTTTTAAAAAATTTATATCAACACCAAAATTTGATATTGAAAAAATTTCACGATAGCCTTGGAACAGTTGTAATTGTAAATTTCAAGTGAGACAAATTATTATTTGGATTAACCTTTCATTACATCAGAGTAACAATAAAGTTTATTCACAATATAATAAAAATTACATAACTTCAAATTCTACTGGGTATTTATTTATTGTTGTACGTTATACTACGATTTTTTAAAAGTCTTGTGTCGAGAAAAAAGGTGTTTTTTTTTTGAGGGTAAATATTTACAAAAAAATATAACAATGACAATTAATTTAATTCAACTTTGTGATATTAAGTTTAATATATAACAAATAATAGTTGAAAAAATTATTTATGATTTGATTCAAACTGAAATCTAGTAAAAAAAATAGAAGGATAAATATTTCATACCCTGGTTATAACATGAATTCAAAGGAGTCTAGTAAAATCTCTATTTTTTCTCTATTCTTTTAAATTACCCAAAACCTAAATATTTTATTACCTTTTCTTTAATTGTTAAGAGAATATAGTAATATCCCAGTTTTTATTTTTATTATAAAAAGTAAAAAAAAAAAAACAATGAAAAGTGCCGTAAAGTACTGTAGAGTGTCTGCAGAGTACTTAGCCTTTCCATAATTCAAAATAATATAGTAAAATCTTTGATTTCACTCAATTCTTTTAAATTTTGGAAAAGTTAAATCATGTTTTTTTTTTAATTTTTGAAATAAAAAGAAAATTTATTTAATTTTCGGTTTTATTTCAAAAATAAAATAAAAATAAAACTTAAAGGTAGTTTTCTTGAAGGTTTCTTTTTTATCTGTAAAATATATCTATTTTCGTTAGGTTTTTTTGAGTTTTCTATTTATTTGGAAAAACATAGAACACTTCACAAATAAAATAGTAACACTCAAAATACCTAGAAAACTCAACAAATAAAACTGAAAACTCGAGAAAAAAATTAAGGAGATTTTCCAGGATTTACAAGAAATGAGTAAAATTATATAATTTTTTCTCAATTCTTTTCAGTTATGGAAAACCTCACCAAAACAAAAAAAAAATTCATAATATTAATTTAAATATATGAATATCTCCTACATGACCTAAACAATTGGTTGTCTATTTGAAAAATATTTTTCAAATTTAAAATGTTTTTGAAGATAATATAATGACCTCTTAGCTTTGAAAAAAAAACATATTCAGATTTTTTTCAGATTAAATTTAAAAAAAATCTTAAAAAAAAAATGGAAAATTGAGTTTTTCAACTTGTTAGCAAGAAATCTTTTAAAAACATTTTTTCAACAAAGATAACTTATAAACTATTAATATTTATTATTAAGTGGAGTTATTAATAAGTTAAAAATTACAAATAGTTAATTATTTTTTTTTGAAAAAATTATTTTATGTTGTGTGATGCAAAAAAAAAACCTTTAAATGTTTCATGTGTATTCGGTACGCCGATAGTTTCTATTTGGTCATGAAAATGATAAATTTATTATTATTAGATATATATATATATATATATATATATATATTAATTATTTTTCTTCTCTCCCCTTTTTTTTTATTTGATAAATTTACTTTAATTTCTCCTTTCTCTAAATAAATAAATAAATAAAACCTTTTTATTTTTAACATTTTTCGAAAAATATTGGTTTTTTAATAATTACCTTTTCCTGTAAAAACACTATAAAGATGAAAATTACATGTATATTTAATGTTTTAAACTAATTAAAACTTTGATTTAATAAACTATTAGCTATATTTGGAAGTTGTTTTTGTATTTTTGGTTTTTCATTGATTTGTGAAAATTATTTTCGAATTTTTACTTATTCACATTTTACTCGCTTTTTAACAACAAAATTGAATTTTATATTAACCATAACTTTTCTGAAACAATATTGAAATAAAAATTAATTATATGAAGAAAAAAACTCTAAAGTAAAGAACATTTGTTTTTTTTTTTGGAATTTTTTTTTTTCTCGGTTTATATTCAAAGAACCTGAAATATTGTAGCTTAATTCAGAATTTTTTTATAGCAAAATTTTCATTTGAAATTTTGTTTCATAAAAGTGGAAAGGAATGTAATAAATAAGATATTTCCAAAAAAGTGGGTCATTTTTTTTTTTTTACATTTCATAAAAAATCATCTTTGTTAGTGTAATTATTCATTAATTGACATCACCAAATTAAGTTTAATATTAATAACGATTGTTTAAATTGCTAAGTTATTTATTACAAGTAATTTTGGATGAAATATTTCCAAAAAATGAAAAAAAAAAAAAATATTACCGTTTTTGGTGAAAACAATGTATGATCAATTTTGATAAAAAAATGCAAATATCGAAAGGGTAAAAATGATTTTTTAAACAATTCCTTGCATTTATATGTTTTTAATTCTATTTGAAAATTTGTTGCGATTAAAAAAGTTAAGAAAACAATTTTTTCGATCAAAAAGAATATAATAAACACCAAGTTTCAACCCGAAAAAATATCATATAAAATCAAGATCAGAAAATTTAATATTTTTTATTTATGTAATACAATAATCAGTAACAAATTGAAATATTATCAAGAATTTATGAATGATTGTTAATGATTTTGGATGTTTAAATACTTTTTTGAAGATTGGGTTTAAAAGATATATTTTAAAATATATTTACCCCACTTTATTGGAAATACCTTATATCCAATAAATTGTTAAATACTCTTCGTGTTAGGTGAACCTAGGAAAATTTATAGTTTTTGGAATAATTAACCTTTCATTAAAAAGATGCAAAGAAATAAAAACTCATTTTTGAGCATGTTGTCATTTAACGGAAAAAAAATAAAATTAATTAAAATCTGAATTTTGATTTTGTTTTTGTCAAATATTATTATAAATAACTTTTAAGCGCAAAATCAATTGTTTAACTTTTATTGCCCTAGTCCCAGTATAAAAATAAAACATAGGCATTTTTTTTATTCATTTTTTTTTCAATCTCCGTTTTTAAAAACTCCATGAAAAAAAAGTTGCCTGAAATGTAAAAATGATTACTATTCAAATCTAGCCAAATATGGGCTCAAAACGATAACTCAAAGATATTCCAAAAAAGTTAATTTAAAAAAAAATGACTAAAAAAATCGTAATTTTTTGCCTTAATACAGGGACTAGGGCTTTAAATAACAATATGTGAAAACTTTTACAATTAGAATTTTGATATATTTGATAAAATCCAAAAATAAATATTAATAATATTTTTATACTGATAAATTAGAATAAATTTCAATAAATTTATTGTTCAATTTTCATTTTTATTAATCTTCAAACTATTTCTTATCAAACAGTACAGTACAAAGAATATTTTCAAGAACAACTAATTTTACAGAGTTTCTTAACACTTAGTTTCATACTATGCTTTATTCAAAGTTGTGTTTAAAAATTTCAAAAAGGAAGATCAAACGAAAATTTCCAAACATAAATTGCAATTTAGCAGCATCAGCAATGATAATATAGGAATCAACCCAGCCTATAAAAACACATCATAAAGTTTTGTTATTCATTTTTTGGATTGTTTTTATTTTTCAATGTTTCGGATATTGATTTTGTAACTATAATTAATTAAAGCATAAATATCTCAAGAAATTTAAGAAAGGTGTTGACAAATTTTGAAAAAGAGAACAATTATGAAACAGAACGTATGTGTTTAAATTATGTAATGAGCTTGGGAGGTTTGGATGTATATCAATTTATTTATGAAAAAATATAAAAAGTTTAAAAAAAATTTTTCAAAAAAAAATTTTGATTTTTTTTGTAATTTTGGTTTTGTGATCTGAAAAATTTTAAAAACGGTAGAATAAAATGTGTTTTTTATCATAAAAAAAGAAACTACAAGAGTTGTATTCATAAAAAATGGTAAAAAAAATTCGGAATCCGGGAATTGAACCCGGGCCAACTGGGTGAAAACCAGACGTTCTACCACTATACTAATCCCGATTGTACATTTTTATTCGATTTTCCAGTTATTTAGAACCGGTTTTTTATAACTTATTAAAAAAAAAGAAAAACAAATAAAAATCTTGATCTTCAAATTATTAAATATACAAACCCTAGATCTGCTCTAAAGCAGAACAACGAAGATTAGTCTAAATCAAAACAACAAAAGCAATAAATTAAATCAATAAAGCAAAACAAAGGTAAAAAATTTTGTTAGATTGAAAAAGAAAAGAATTCAATACTTTTTCTTTATTTATATGTTTGGTAATTTCCGATCAAAAGCATGATCAAAAATTTCTATTTAGTTATTAGTAGTCGAGTTTGTTGCTCTTTCAAGAGTTTCTTCTTTGTCTGCCTGGAAATAACGAAAAATTGTTATTACACAGATGATGAAGATCAGCTTAATTATTTTTTTTTTCAAAAACAAGCTCACAAACGCCACCAACAGCTTTAATTTTCTTTTCGGCAGTTTCTGAGAATGATTTAGCTCTTACGATCATTGGCTGCTTTGGGAGTCTTCCCTTTCCAAGAACCCTAAAGTAACCAAATTTGACAACATCAATAACTGGCACTTGGTCGCCTTCTTTGGCCTTTTGGTATTTTGTTCTTGTTTCTTCTGGAACTAAGGTCCAAAGTTTGTCAAGGTTGATGATTGGTGCGTATTTGATATTGTTTTGTTTGTGATACCATCTCATACCGACTTTTCCAAAAAAACCTGGATGATATTTATCAAAGGCAATTCTTTAGGTTGTTTTAATTGAAGATGCAGATGAAGATCATGATACCGATACGTGTTTGTTTTCAATTTTTGATTTAATAAGAACAAAAGACGTAAGATAAAAGAAGAAAGAAGAAAAAGAAAGGGGAAAAAGAAAGGGGAAAGATACTGAAAATTTTAAACAACACACCAAAGCAAAGAAAATCAAACAAAAAAAAAAAAAAAAAAAAAAAAAAAAAAACAATTATTTTTAAGGTTTAACAAATTATTTACCGATGATGTTGGAGACCACCTGATTTACCTCTACCACTTGGATGCTTTCTATGTTTTCCTACACGTCCATAACCATGAATAATTTGTCCTCTTTTTTTTCTGGATCTTTTGAATCTAGTTGGCTTTGGATAGGGAATTAAAAAAATTAAAAAAAAAAAACAAATAAATAAACAAATAAACAAAGCAAAGAAATCGAAGAGTGAGATTTTAAAAAAGTTATGAATAAATAATTGTTTTTTTTTAAATAGTAATCAGACTATTTGTGGGATTATTTACCATTCAAAATAATATAAAACAAAACTAAAAAAAATGAAAAAATTGAAAGGAAATTCACAAATACTCTCTTGAAAAAATCTCATGACTTTTACACACTTTTCAGCTTTATAACACATTTCCTTTTTAAAGTGCTGGAAAGTGTTTGTAACTTTTGTAAATTATCTGAAAGGGTTGAAGGGACTAGTAAACATAAAAAAAATCTTCAAAAAAATTTTATCGCATCCTGAAATTGAAAAAAGAAGTAAAAATCTGGACACTACAAAGGCAAACTTATTTTTAAAGATATTTTCCGAAAAGAATTATTGTTTTTAAAGATTTTGATAAGTTTTTCTCAATTTTTGAAAAGTTCAAAATTCAACAATTTGGCGAATTATTTAAAAAAAATTATTTTCGTTGAAAGAAGAAAGAAAACTTTAATATCTTCGAAGGGGCTTTACACAAATACACTTTAAAAATGAAACCATTAAGTTCTAAATTAGTTTAAATAAAATATTTATTTAATTTCAAAAAAAATACAATAATTATTTTGAACTTAAAAAAATATAATTATTCGATTCAAAGAACAGTTCTAATCGATTTTTTCTTTTTATTAAATTAAATTATACCAGAAAAAAACAAACCCTTCGAATTAAAAATTCTCCCAAAATACTTTTTTAAAACCTTGGAAATTCAACTTATAATCTAAAGAGTTACCATTTAATTTGATTATTTTTAATATATAATTAATTACCCAAAAATAATTCTTTGAACGGGTTATTAAGAACCCAAAGATTAAATGTATAAATCAACTCTTTTATTTCCCAATTTTTTTTATATTTCCAAACAAAGAAAATAAATTCAAATTAATATTTTTTAACAAATATTATTAATTCAAATTAATTAAATAAAAAAAGTTCCTTTTTTATACTCATAATATTTAAAAAGAATATTACCTAATCATTTTAATTTCAAGAAATTTAATAAAGATTTGTGAATAAAATAAAAAGATCAATTTTTTTTAGATCTCTAAAGATTCAATATTTATTTTTCTTGTATTTTTAAAACAAGATTCAAAGGTTCAAGGTTACTTGTTCATAAAGAATCTCAGAAATTACTAAAAGTGATATTTCTTCAAAAAAAAAATTTTTGCCAAATTTTTTGTTTTCTATTTTAGATCCAAAAATGCAAAAACAAAAAGAATCATACTCTTTTTATAGAAACTTTAATTGGGAAAAATGAACTTTTTTGAAAAATGATAACTCATTTCTCTAATGTTGATAAATGGGTTTGCATATAGGGTTTAATTGTATCCTTGTGTAAATAATTACTTCATTACTTTGGGGAAAAAAATAAATAAGAGTTACTAGTCCCTTAAAGTAAGAAAAGGCTGAAAACTTTTAAAAAGTTATTATATTTTTTGTCGTACTTGTGTAACTAAAAAAAAGAACAAATTTTGAAAATAACAAATTTTTACTTTTTTTAATCAACTCTATACTCCATTTTCGAATTATTCAAAATTATGGGTGTAATACTTTTTACATATTTTGATTATCATTGTTCATTCAAAATTGAATCATTAAAACAATTTCTTTAAAATAAAAACAGGGGTATTGAAAAATGGGCGAGTGTCAGATATCCTAATCTAAAATATATTTACATATTAAATAAAAAATGGAATAAAAAAAAAGAAAAAAAATTATCAAGAAAAAATTTTTAAAATAATCATTTATTTCTTGATCTTGATCTGTAATATTTGAAAAGACTACTTCTTCTTTACTTGACTTTATTTTTAATATCTCATAGAAATATATTTTGTTTGTAAATTTTTGAGAAATAAATTACAGTATATTTCTAAAGAATTTTTTATATGAAATTTAAAAGTCTCTTTACTTCTAATTCATCTAATTCTAGATTTTTTTATTGAAAATAGGATATTTTTTTAAATCTTCTTCAAAAATATCTTTATTAGATGAATTTATCTGATTTTAAAATCAAATTATTTTCCATAAATAGTAAAAAAAAAATAATTTCTGAATTCAAGTTTACATTTTTAAACCAAATTTCTTTGTCTTTGGTTTAATCATTTTTTTTTATTTTGATTAGGGTATTTCAATCTCTTTACCTTTATTTTTGAAAGTATATCCTTTCTTTTGACTTATTTCCTTATAAAAATATTTAAAAAATGAATTTCAAAAAACAAATTTAGACAAAATATTTTTTGGTTACCCCGAATATATATTAATAATCCTAGAACATCAAGACAATATCTTGTTTGAACCCCAAATTATTGTGATAGAAGAAAAATATATATTAATTTAGACTAGAGTTGATTGTTTAAAAAACTTGATCTCAATAAGTGACAAACAGTGCCATCAAAAAAAATACAAACTATTTTATTGATGGAAGAAGTGTAAATTACACCCTAAATGTCCTTTTACTTAAATTTCCTCAAAGGAAATTTAAGCGTAAAATCATAGATTTCACGATTGTTCAAGGGAAAGACATA
Source organism: Anaeramoeba flamelloides (assembly GCA_027625915.1). Classification (NCBI taxonomy): domain Eukaryota; family Anaeramoebidae; genus Anaeramoeba; species Anaeramoeba flamelloides. The sequence goes on from JANTQA010000042.1 coordinate 5,380,118, forward strand.
CCCATTTTTTTTTATGTTTAAAAAGCAAAAGCCAAAAATTAAAAAAAAAAAAAAAAAAAAAAAAAAAAAAAAAAAAAAGAAATTTAAAAAGGGTTTATAAGAAGCAATTGGTAAAAAATCAAAAAAAAAAAAACCAATGCTATCTTTAATTAAGAACTCCCAAAATCACAGCCACGATACTTTTGGTTGATTTAATAATTTGATAATTGATCATGAATGTTCACTTGGGGATCGTTGTTTAATTGTTGTAATTTCGGTTTTTTTTTTTTTTTTTGATCTTATTTGCTTTCAACCTTTGGTCATTTTAGCCTTTGCTTTTTAGTTTTTATTTTCAAGTTACTCATACTTTTGTGTTTCAGTGACACAGTATTATTAAGTAACCACTTGATCTTTTTCCTTTGTAACTCTTCTTCCCAATATAAAGAAGATTCAGCTAGGGGAAAAATGGAAAAAAATCAAAAATACAAACTATGATCAAAATTTTGAATTCAAAAAAAAAACTTAAATACAAGTATAAATATTTGGGTTTGAACAAAATATGATATTTGGATATATAAATTTTAAAAAATGATTCTGATCCGAAAATTTGAAAAAATTTTTTCAGTTGAATATTGAATAAACCACAAAATAGCTCCCGTTAACATTATAAACTGGGCCAAAATTTTTGAAAAAATATATTAGTATTGACAAAGTTTTTTAAACCCATGTAAACTAAAATTCAAAATTTTGTACACAGTTAAAACAGTTCAAACAATCACAATAATACAATTTCTTTCAAATTGGAAATGATTTTGATTTTTTGAAAAATATAAAATTCATCTTTTAGTTTTTGTTTTTTTATAATTTTTCATTGTTTGAATAATATCACCTTTTTCTCTAATCAAAATTTATTTTTTTAACAAAGGTTTGATATTAGGATAAAGTTGAGTTGTTCAAAATAGAAGAACCCAAATAAAAGTAGTTGGTGGTATCTAACTGTTTGATCCCTCAATATCCCTAATAGAATCTCAACAAGTTTAACAATGTATTTTTTTATTTGACTCTCTCCAAAAATTTTCACAGACACTCTTAATTTATTTGTATTAATGATTATTTATTTTTTCTTTTCTGGGTATTGTAATTTATAAATATTTGTTAGTATTTCTATTAGTGAATGATTTGTATTTTGTATTTTTTTCTTGAATTTATTAAATAAGTATTTTTTTTTCAAAAATTGAATTTTGGTGTATTAAAAATTTTGAATAGAGTTTATAATGTTCATTTGGATTATAAAAAAACAAATCATTAATATTTTTTTAAGGAATTTTTTTTTTCAAATTGAAAAAAAAAAATATTCAAAAATATAAATTGTCTTGGATAGTTAGAATTTTCTCCTTATATTGAAAATTTTAAAAGTTTTGAACATTTCTTTTAAATAATAACTGATTGATAAATAAAGATCAAAACTTTATAAAATCTTATTTTCTTAGTTAAATGTCAAAAAAAATAATTTATTAAAGTGGAAAAAGGAAAAAAAGAAAGATATTTAAAATCTATGATTGTATTTCTAAATTAATGAAATTTTCTAAAAATATCAATTTTATCATTTTATTAATTGTTTTTTTTTTTGTTTTTCAATTTTTTAATGGATGATTCTTCTTTATTTGGGGAATAATATTTACAAGATAATAAAATAAAGTGGATAAAGGTCAATAATAAGATAATTAAACAAAAGAGTTTGAGTAACTTGAATATAAAAAAATTCTAAAAAGGTTAAAAGGGGTAAAATGTCAAAGATTAAAAGTTAATCAGATCAAAATAAAAAAAGAAATTATAATAATTAAACAAAGATTCCTGAATGAATATAAATGTTTAATGGTCAAATTAAATTAAATTAACTGAAACGGTCTTGTTCGTGATTTTAGATGTTCTAAATAAAAGATAAAATTTACTTGTTTTTTTTTTTTTTTGATTGTTTATTTATTTCTTATTAGCAGTCCTGTTTATTTTTTTTTTTTCCCTTCTTTTTTTTTTTTTTTTTCTTTTTAAACATATAAAAAAAAATGGGTATGTATTTCCCTTGAAAATCGTGAAATTTACAATTTTAAACTTTAATTATAGGCAGCTTTTTCAAAACGCGAATAAAAGCGAAGCGAAAATTTGCGAATAGGGCAATTATTTTTTTCGTGATTGATTGGTGACCTTCTAAGATTGAAAATACATGTTTATATCATCACCTAAATACATTATATACTCTTAATTATTACAAAGCTGATCGAACATTAAAAAAAAACATACCCCTTTTAGACCTTTTTAGGCATTTTTTGCTATTTTTTTGTTGAAAATAAATTGCGAAAATATGCGATATGTGTTAACATGTTTGGGATGTTAACATTATGTCAACATTATGCATTATATGTTGACATGATGTTGAAATAATGAAAAATGATCAACTTTCATTTTTTGTTTGTTGAAATACTGTTTACATGATGTAGATGTTAACAATATGTCAACCTTTTAGGATGTAAATGTTAACAGTATGTAAACATTTTATGATGAAAGTTAATACTTCAAGAATATTGCTACTATCAACTCTAACCTAACCTGCCCTACCCTGCCCTACCCTACCAATAATACACTACATACCCACTAAACCCGCCCATATTTATACCATGTATACCTTAACCCAACATACTAAACCCTACCCTACCCTAACATACCCTAACATACCCTAACCTAATTCTGCGAGCATTTTGTTTGAATATGTTGAAATTTTTTATGTCAACATTTTCATTTTAACATGTTAACATGATCAATGTCAACATTAAATTTCAAAAAATGTTAACATTGAAAAAATGTCAACATTATTAATCTGAAAATGTTAACGTGTTTTCAATGAAAAAATCAAAAAAAATGAAATGTTAACATAAAAAATTTCAACTATTGGTAAAATTTTTACAGAATGTCAACACAAATTTCAACACAAATGTCAACATAATGTAAACAGTTCGCTTTTTTTCGCAAAATTCAAAACATTTTTCGCAAATTAGCGCATTTTTTTTGGTGGGGGGGGTTTTTGGGCAAAAATGACCAAAAACAGGTAATGTTTTTTTTTCATGATCGATCATCTTTGTAATAATTTAAAGTATATAATGTATTTAGGTGATGATATAAACATCTATTTTCAATCTTAGAAGGTCACCACTCAACCACGAAAAAAAAAATAATTGCCCTATTCGCAAATTTTCGCTTCGCTTTTATTCGCTGGTTTCATATATTCCCTAATTATATTTGATAAATTTAAACCAAAAGTACATTTAGAGTGAAATTTTTATTCAATAATAAAAAAAAACAAATTATTTTTTTTTTTATTTATTTTTACTTATATACTGAAATATTGTAATTTTTGTATATATCAATTATTACTACAACTGGCCTAAATTTTATCAATTTTAAAATAAAAAGATTTAAAATAATATTGATAAGTTAAGACAATTTTTGATAAATAAAATTAATTGTAGAGATAAATTTATTTCTTTATTATATCTTTAATCAGGATTTTGTTTTCAATAATAAGTGAATATAAACCAGTTTAGTTAACGGATCCGATTTTTTTTTTTTTTTTTTTATTGGAGGGGTGTGTGAATTACACGTGTTTAAAGGTTTTGAATAGATATTAGAAGAAAAAAATATATAGGAAATTTTCAAAATTGTTATCATTTTTTCACTTTTCTTGTACATTTTTACTGTTTTTTTTTCGATTGTTTTATAGAAACCTATTTCATTTATAATATTTTTTTATTGCAAGATTGGTAGTCACTTGGTGAAAATGTGTTATTATAAAGTTGTTGATAAAGTAAAAATGATTGTTGAGAAATCTTTTTGATTTATATTCAAATTTTATTTGATTTTCAATAGGAGATTAAACTGAAGATTGTTTTTTTTCTCAATAGACATGAACCAAGAATTTGTGTTTTTCAATTTTTGAGAAAATCTATTTATTTATTAGTTTTATGTCGGGTGGGATATCACCAATTATACTTTGATGTTTGTTATATTATTTATTTCTCATATGTTCTTCAAAAATCATTTATAAAAAATAATTGAAAATTTGAAAAAAATGTTAGGGAATTTGATTGAAACACAAGTTTTGTTAGAATATATAAAAAATACTATCATAGTTTTTTGTTTTTTGATCTTATGAAAAAAAACATGAGAAATTGTTTGATGTTTTTTTACAGATTTTTATTTTTGTCTTTAAATTTTTTAGAATTAAAAAATCAAATATTGTTTTAAAATCTCTTCTACTCTTGATGTAATTTTATAAATATCAGTGTATACACATAAACAAATTGATTATAGTTGATATATTTTATGAGTAGAACCAAAACAATATAAGAATAAGTATTGAAATTTTAAATAATAATAATACTAATACTAATATCCATTTAAGAATCTAATTCTAATGAAGAATATAAGTATTTTGTAATTAATAAATGAAATATTTAATTTCAAGTTCTAAAATATTCTAAAAATTATTTAATGTAAAAAACGAAATATATCCACAAATACTATATGAAATTAAAGTGTCAGAAATATTATTCGGCTTCCTAATTGCGCTTTTATATAAATATTCCATATTTTAAATTTGATTTCAACGGTATATTAAAAGAAAAGTAAGTTAGATTTGAGAAATTAAACTCTATAAAATAAATAATACAGTCAGTTTCACTTTTAAGGCACAAACTTTCAACTAAATTTAAGGCACAATAAAAATCTCAAATTAAGGCACAAAATTCAGATTCTAGTAAAATAAATTGTAAAAAAAAATAATTAAAAATTTTGTGCCTTAATTTGAGAGTTTTATGTGCCTTAAATTTCGTTGAAAGTTTGTGCCTTAAAAGTGAAACTGACTGTATCGTTAAAAAATAAAAGTCATAAAATTATGCTAAATTTCCAATTTAAACCGTTTATGAAAAATTTGAATAGAGTTGTATTCGTTTTGAGATGTAAATCTTTGATAATTTTTGAGATCTCAAAGATTTTTTTTATTTTTTGTAATGGGTTATTTTCAAAAAGATCTTAAAAAATCATTATATTTGTCAAATATAATTAGGTTAAAGAACAACAACGGGTTGTATTAAATAGAATTAAATTGATTGTATACATAAAGTTGATAGTTTTCTCGAAATTGGAGAAAATTAAAAATGTGGAATATATGAAAAAAAATAATAAGTAAATATTATTATGATACACATTTTGTGTTTGTGAAACTTTGTTATTTTGAATGAATTTTTTTCTAGACTCAGTAAATTTTGTAATTGATATTCTCTGATATCTTGTTTAGATTTTTTGAAATTAATATCATAATAATATTTTTTTTCCAAGTTATTTATACATTTGTTTCAATAACCCAGGTTGACTTTTATAAATTTTGTTTTTCAGTCTATAACGATTGTTTTCCAAATTTTGTTATTAAAATTTTAAAATAGTGCTTTGGGTTATTAATTGCACAATTATAAATTGAAAATAATTGAATTTATAAATATTCAATCTCTGGGCGAATTACTCATCGTTCCAAAATCAAAATAATCTGAAAAATTGATTTTTAAAGTTTAGAGCTCTGTATCTCCTCTAGTTTAGTAGTTATTCTCAATTTTCGATTTTTTGTCAAAAAAAAAATATTTTTTTTTGAAATTTTGATTTGTTCATTTCTAAAAAAGGTATATTTTCACACAAAAATAAATTTTTTTTGGTGTTTTAAAGATCATCTTACTCGGTAATTTTCAATCAAAAATATGATTTTAGTGAAAAAAATTGAAAAAATGAAGGTTTAAAAAAAAAATTTTTTTTTTGAAATTTTTTTTACTACTCTTTTGATTTTCCCATTTTTGATTTACTCAAATATTATATTTATAATATATTTAAAACTACAATAGTTATAAAATTTTTAATTTTGAAATTTTTTTTTTTTAGATTAAAAAAATTTTTTTTTATTTTTTTTTGACTTTTATCAAAGTTAATTATAAAAATACATAAGTTACTGTGAATATTAGTTGATAAAATTAAATATAAAAAATAATTTGATATAGACAAATTTTTTTTTTCAAAATTTTTTTATTTTGATTTTTTTTGTGAAGTTTTTAAATTTAAACATTATGAGGGTTAGAGGTTTCGAAAATATTTAGTATTTAAAATGGGTGTTTTTGACTTTTTTCAAAATTGAAAATTTTAAAAAATGTATATAAAAATTTTTTTTCAAAATATTTTTTAAACTACTAAAAATTGGTAACTTTGAAAAAAAAAATTTTTTTTTAAAACATCTCAAAAAAAAGATTTTTATTTTTATTGTAAGTGAAAAACAATGTTTAAAAAAAAAAATTTTTTTAATTGGAAAACTAGTAAAATTTCATTTTTTTCTAATTTAACAGAAAAATAATTCGTATTACCAATATTTTGAAAAAGAATTTTTTAGAACTCATCTTATTTTATCTAAATATTCATTTTTTCAAATTTTTGATAGTGTAATTACTAGAAAAATATAAAAAAAATGCTAAAAAAATTCAAAAAAATTTTTACTAGAGTTTCCAATATATATAATTTTTTCAAAAAAAAATTTTTTTATATAAGTTTTTTTCAATTGAAACTTAAGTTTGTTAATTTTTTTACAATGAAAAAAAAAAAAAAAATTTTTTTAATCGTAAAAAACTTAGTTTTTTTTTTAAAAAAGAAATATATTAGAAAAATTACTCAATTAAAAATACAATTTTATTATCTTCAGACTTTTATAATTTTAAAATATCCAATAATTACTCATTAGCTCAGCGGTAGAGCACCGAGATCTCAAAATTTGAAAAGTGTGTAGCCGGAGTTCGATTCCTGATGAGATCAATTAAATTAATAGTTTTTTTTTTTTTTTTTTTTTGAATTTTATATATAATTTGATCAATTAAAGTATACATGTTTTCTACCTGAATTTACCTTTAAATCTTTTCAAAATTTTTTTTTTCAAAAATTAAAATCCTCTTAAGGTACCAAAATTCGGATAAATACTGGTAACTAAGTAGTTTTTTCTGTGTGAGGAGTAGAAGATTTTAAATTATTTATATATAGTAAAACCTACAATTAAAAAAAAAATATTTTTTTTCAAAAAAAAACTTTTTTATTCATTTTAATCTATGTGGGTCACTATATAAAAAATATAAAAACAATCTCAATTTTTCATTTTTTTGGGGGCTCTTATATTTTTCGAGTTATTGCCCAAAATAGTTGTGAAAAATCACTATTAATAAATTTGTATATAAAAATCGATTTTGGGCAATATCTCGAAAACTAGACGACCTAGAGACTTCTAAACACCAAAAATCGAAATTTAAGAAAATTTTGAATTTGTTGAGGAATAAAATAAATTTTTGATCTATTTAAAAGAGAATGAATATATTATTGTCAAAATGTAATTTGTTTTGTAAAAATTACATACTCTTGAAAGATTTTAATTTTCAATAACACACAAGAGTAAAGATAAAACTGGGATCAAAAATTTATTTTATAGCTCAACAAATTAAAAATTTTCTTAAATTTCGATTTTTGGTGTTTAGAAGTCTCTAGGTCGTCTAGTTTTCGAGATATTGCCCAAAATCGATTTTTATATACAAATTTTATAATAGTGATTTTTCACAACTATTATGGGCAACAATTCGAAAAATCTATGAGCCCCCAAAAAAATGAAAAATTGAGATTGTTTTTATATTTTTTATATAGTGACACGCATAGATTAAAATGATTTTTAAAGTTTTTTTTTTGAAAAAAAAAAAATTTTTTTTTAATTGTAGGTTTTACTATATATAAATAATTTAAAAACTTCTACTCCCCCACACAGAAAAAACTACTTAGTTACCAGTATTTATCCGAATTTTGGTACCTTAAGAGGATTTGAATTTTAGAAGAAAAAAAATTTGAAAAGTTTTAAAGGTAAATTCAGGTAGCAAACATGTACACTTTAATCGATTAAATTATATATAAAAATTTAAAGAAAAAAATACAGTCAGTTTCAAATTTAAGGCACAAACTTTCATCGAAATTTAAGACACAAAAAAGCCCAAATTAATACACAAAATTTGTAATTTTTAATTTTTTCAAATTCTTTTACTAGAATTTAAAATTTTGTGCCTTAATTTGAGATTTTTTTGTGTCTTAAATTTAGTTGAAAGTTTGTGCCTTAAAAGTGAAACTGACTGTAAAAAAAACTATTAATTTAATTGATCTTATCAGGAATCGAACTCCGGCTACACAATTTTCAATTTTTGAGATCTCGGTGATCTACCGCTGAGCTAATGAGTAATTATTGGATATTTTAAAATTATAAAAGTCTGAAGATAATAAAATTGAATTTTTAATTGAGTAATTTTTCTATTATATTTTTTTTTTGAAAATAAAAACTCTAAGTTTTTTACGATTAAAAAAATTTTTTTTTTCATTGTTTAAAAATTAACAAATTTAAAATTGAATTGAAAAAAGTTATGTAAAAAAATTTTTTTTTTTTGAAAAAATCATTTTAATAGGAAACTCTTTTAAAAATTTGATTTTAATTTTTTTAGCATTTTTTTTATATTTTTCTAGTAATTACACTATCAAAAATTTTAAATAATGAATATTTAGATAAAATAAGATGAGGTCTAATAATTTTTTTTTTCAAAATATTACAAATGTGAATAATTTTCTGATAAATTAGAAAAAAATGAAATTTTACTAGAGTTTTCCAATTAAAAAACAAAAAAAAATTTAAACATTGTTTTTCACTTACAATAAAAATAAAAATCTTTTTTTTGAGATGTTTAAAAAAAATTTTTTTTTCAAAGTTTATAATTTTTAGTAGTTTAAAAAATATTTTGAAAAAAAATTTTTATATACATTTTTTAAAATTTTCAATTTTGAAAAAAGTCAAAAACACCCATTTTAAATACTAAATATTTTCGAAACCTCTAACCCTCATAATGTTTAAATTTAAAAACTTCACAAAAAAAATCAAAATAAAAAAATTTTGAAAAAAAAAATTTTTCTATGGCAAATAGATTTTTATATTTCATTTTATCAACTAATATTCACAGTAACTTATGTATTTTTATAATTAACTTTGATAAAAGTGAAAAAAAAATAAAAAAAATTTTTTTTTAATCTAAAAAAAAAATTTCAAAATTAAAAATTTTATAACTATTGTAGTTTTAAATATATTATAAATATAATATTTGAGTAAATCAAAAATGGGAAAATCAAAAGAGTAGTTAAAAAATTTTTCCAAAAAAAAAATTTTTTTTTTAAACCTTCATTTTTTCAATTTTTTTCACTAAAATCATATTTTTGATCAAAAATTACCCTAGTAAGATGATCTTTAAAACACCAAAAAAAAATTTATTTTTGTGTGAAAATATACCTTTTTTAGAAATGAAAAATTCCAAATATCAAAAAAAAAATTTTTTTGACAAAAAATCGAAAATTGAGAATAACTACTAAACTAGAGGAGATACAGAGCTCTAAACTTTAAAAATCAATTTTTCAGATTATTTTGATTTTGGAACGATGAGTAATTCGCCCAGAGATTGAATATTTATAAATTCAATTTTTTTCAATTTATACTTGTGAATGACTTTTGGTAACCAATGAGTATTGAAATTTTTCAAGATCAAATTCTTTCTTATTCTTCAACTTTTTGAAATAGAATTTATTTTCAAATAGTTGAACACGAGCACTTGTTAAATATTTGTAAATAGTATAAAATATCAGCTGTTATCAACTTTAATTTCAATTCTTGGATATTGTTTCATTTATGATTCTTATTTTTCCCAATGTATATCAAAAAAAGAACCAAATTAATATTAAAAAAAAGATTCACCATATGACAAGAGATGGCATTAAGGCTAATGGATAGACCTCGAGTTTTTTTCGAAAATTCATTAAAAAAATCGAATTTTGATATCATTTAATATTTTATTTTATTATCCAAAATACTAATAGAATTATAAAAATAAAAATTACAAGACTCTCAATTCTTCAAAATATTAATAATGTAGGTATATTGTAAAAATTATTCCATTTACCAATCTCCAAAAAAATCCAATAATTTTTATATTCTTAGATATCTGAAATAATTATTTTTTATATACTAAGTCAATGTTATAACCGTAGAAATCATTTTGAGTCTTATCTTTAACTCTAAAATTCAATTTTTTAATTTATTTGTCCAATAGAAAACCTTTCTAAAAATCAAAAGTAATTTTTGACAAATAAAATAATAAAAAGACTTGAAAATTTTCAAAAAGAGTCAATAAAAAGAATCTGTAATACTCATAACTAACAAAAAATATAACAACACATCTTTTTAAATCTTGATTTAGTTTTGGGATATTTCAAAGATGAGAAGAATTATTCCCGTATGAAGAAACACTAAAAATTTAAAAGAAGATAATAACTTTATTTGAGGTAAAAAAAAAAGTTCCTACTTTGCTGATCAACTCATTAAAGAGAAGAAACTCACTCAAAGATTCTTTTATTAACAAAAATTACAAATTGTTTACAAATAAAGTATAACAGAATTGGATGTTTTTCAATTTGGGTAAAATCATCAACAAAAGTAAAAAAAGTAAAATAAAGTGAAATTTTTTCAAAGCTTTTTTTATTAAAAAAAACTTGAAAATTTAAGTAAGCATTTTTGTACAATAGATAGCTACAAAATAATTTTTCATAAAAACTTGGTCTCAGTTGTTGTTGTTTTTTAATTGATCAAACTGAAAGATAAGGTGGTTATGGATTTTGGTGACAAGTTTGTTTAAATTTGATTGAGTTGGTTCAAAAATAGGGTCATGAACTTGAAAGGTTGTAGAAAACACGAAGATCATATGATCTATTGTACATATTGTTTGATTTGAAAGTAAAGTTTCAATTAACTGTATTTTTGATTAAACACAAAATAAAAACGAAAAACAACAGTTAACAAAAAAAAAAAAAAACCTATAAAATAAACAAAAGTTATTTCCATAACAATACAAAAAATTTTCAAAATCACAAAGAAAAACGTCAAAGTGGGTTATTGAAACAACTTTTTTGAATTTTTCGAAAAAAATTTGAATGTCCTTGTTGAAATCCTTGATGTCTAGACATTAATTTCTTTTTTTTTTAAAAAAAAAAAAAAGAAAAAACAGCAATCTCATGTTTAATGTTAATCCACTATTTTGGGAAGAAAAATTCTGGGAGTGACTCAAGCCTTAAAAATAATTTTTTTCCAAAAAATAATAGTAATGTTTCAAAATGAAGGTTCAACTGATAAAATGCAATAAATGTTTGGAAAATTTTTACTTGATTTTCCTTTTTGAAATTTTTATGCTCAAGCTTTGAATAAAGCATTTTGTGAAGTTAAGTGTTAAGAAACTCTGTAAAATTATTTGTTCTTCAAAATATTCGTTGTCAGTACTGTTTGATAAGAAAAAGTTCGAAGAGTTATAAAAATGGAAAATGAACTAAAATTTTTTTTTAATTTATTAGAATTTATCAGTATTCTTCAAATTGTCTCATATTTTTTGTTTCTATGTGTTCTAATTTTTTTGTACTTTGATTAATTGAAAAGCTTTTTTTAAAAACAAGAGGAAAAACAAGAATTTTTTCTTTATGCCTTTTATTTTATCTCTTCAAAAGAATGAAATTGGAAATTATTTGACAATTAGAAAATTATTATCAAAAGACCAATTAAAATGTAAATAACAATTAGGTCAAAATTAATAAACTTGAGGTTAAAATTTGTTTTCTTGTGGGCTTATTGCCAAAAAATTTCCAAAATCATTTTTTCTTTTCTTTTGGATTGAAATTTTTCATAAATGGAAGATCCATTTGAACTAAACTATTTGTGTGACGAATGTGACAATTCTTCAAAGGTTTATTGTGCACAGTGCGAGTGTGGCTTTTGTGTCAAGCATGATCAGATGAGGCATTCCAAAGCAATGACCAACCATGAAAGGTACAAGGTTGAAAAGTCCTCTGATTTTCACGTCTTGCTTTGTAAAAAGCATACCACAACTGTGAACACCATTTATTGTATGGACTGCAAAAGCCTTGTTTGCCAGAAGTGCCAACGAACAGAACACTTTGATCACGAATGTGTTGGGCTTTCTGAAGGCATCAACTCGTTAAAGGAGATCCAACAGAAACAAATGGACCATCTCAAACCTTACCTTGAGGAATATGGCAAGTTTGAAAAAAATGCCAAAATCATTTTGGCTGGGATCGAACAAAATAGGGTTAATGAAAGCTCTGAAATTTTAAAGCAATTTAAAAAATTAGAAGACTTCCTTGAGCAACAAAAAAACAAAATACTGCAGCAAATCGACAACAAGTATACCCAAAAATTAATTTCCGTTCAGCAACAAAAAGGCAATTATTATTCGACACACCAAAAATTAAAAAAATTTAAAAAAGGGATGCAGAATTTTGAAGAATCTTTTAGTGAAGAAAAAATGTATCGGTCCGATTATTTGTTGATAAGCAATGGGTTACAGAACAATGAAATTTATAATTCGCTTCAAGATATCCCAATTCCAAAGCCTTTACAACCTTCAAGTAAATTTTTCTTTTTTTACTACTTTTTCTCTTTTTTTTTTATTTCCTACTTGCTAGTTTCTTTTTTCTTTTTTCTTTTTTCTTATTTCTTTTTTTTATTTTTTATTTTTTTCTCTTTCCTTTTTTTAAAAATTTTTTTTCTTTTGAAAAATTCCTAAACAATTTGCAAGATCCACATAAGACGAGAGTAATTAATACCATTACACTGACTCCAAAGCCATTTAAAACAAAGCCCTTTCCAGAACACAAAATGTTTTTCTTAAGGGTTAAAATAGAGAAATAAAAAGAAAATATTTTAAAATGGACATATACAGGCAAACTGTGTTCAAAAATGACACAAAAAGTGAGTGTTTTTCAAGTAAAAACATTTTTTTTTGGTGAGGAGCTTAGTTTTGGTTGACTAAATTGGTGGGAAAAGTTCATAATGTTTTAAATCAAAGTGCAAAAAGATAAATTTTATTAAATCAAATTGCCTCGTCACTCAAAAGACACAAATGTCGGAAAGAAGGCAATTTAGAAGTTTTTTTTGTGATTCAAAAGCACTAAATTATCAAATAACCTGGTTTTTTTGAAAATATTGAACTTGGTGGATAGCTTAAGGACTACGTTTGCAATTGAAATTCAAAAGTAAAATGTGTTTTTATCATGGTTTGGTGGTTGGTAATTCTCACAAATATTTATCAACAAGATCTATGAAGGAAAAAATGAATTATTTTTAGAATATTGTAAGTCATATTTTTCCCAAATTTGCTATTCATTGTCACTAAAAATGAAAAAGAAGGTTGGGAAAAAACGGCTTTTTTAGAAAATTCCTTTTGATAGGATATGATCATCTCCCAAGATCTTGTTCATAATTTTCTAATCAATTTTTTTTCATGTATTCTAATAGTTGCAATGTATGCACTTTTCATATATAGAATATCAAAATTGAGAAAAATGGTAAAAAAATTGGAATTATTGTTTGTTTTTTTCTGGTCGGGTTAATATTTACTAAAAACTTGACTAGTTCTTTGGCATTTTATAGAAATTCATCAAAATCCAATTTTCTCTAAAAAGAGAAAGAGGCTTTTTTTATCAAATGAATCTTAAAAATTGTTTTAAAAATAAAAAAAACTGACTAATTTTTGCAAATATTATTTCCAAAAGATACTTTCATGCAAAATTCCACAAAATCTTTACCCCACACAGCCTCAACCAAATTTGTCTTCAAACTAACAATTGAGTTTTGAGAGAAACAAGACAAACAAAAAAAAAAATAATCACAAAAAATAAATCAAATTCTTTAGGTATTTGATAATGGAAATTCTATTTAAAATATCAATCCGGGTGAACACTATTATGAAAAGCCTTGTTTTAAGCTTCAATCCAAGAAAAAAAAAAGAAAAAATAAGAACCAAAACCCAAAAACTAAGAGAAAACGATAACCCTTTGAAAGAAATTGTTATGATTTCTGATGACAATTGAACAATTCAAGTAGAACTCAATGACCAAAAATCATAATAAATGCGATCTTTTAGAGTTAGAGTTGTTTATTGAGATTTTTTGAAATGATCTTCATTTTTTCTTCAAGAAAATTGTGATTATTTTTCAATTTCATTCTCACGTTTCTTAATAAGGGTGTTTGAGTTGAGGTATCTAAAAATTTTTTTATTTCATTTTTCATTACAAAAAAATACACAAAAAATGATTTTTTTGATCCAAATTGGAAAATATTTCACATGATTCTGACTTTACAATTTAAATGAGATTGAATAAAAAGGTCTTGTGGCAACTTGTTAAATTGCCAACGTAGTCGTTAAATATCTTTGTGTTGTAAATAATAAAATTTGAATCTTTCAAAAACTTTCCAAATATTATTTTAGGAATGAAAAAAAAACCTTCCTTTACAATAAAAAAAAAATAATAAAAATATATAACAACATAAGGTATTTCCAAAAAAGTGTGACGTTTTTTCTTTTGTATTTTAGATAATATTCTCTTGTTTTAATATTTCTATTCTTAAACTGATAATACCAAATTAAGAGAAATATAAATACTGATTAAATCAATGACTAAGGTATTTATTTCAAAATATATTTGCTAAAAATATTTCCAAAAAATGAACAAAAAAAATACTCTTTTTTTTTTTTTTTTTTCTCCATAAAAGAGTGAGTACTCAAAGTTCACCTGTTTGTCGTTAGACTTTTTTTAATTTGAGAAATTAACGAAAATTAAATAAAATTTCGGTTTATTTCTTTCAAAAAAAAAACATAGGTACTTGAAGTTAGGTTTTTTTGAAATAAAATCTATTGATTTTCGTTAGGTTTTTTTTACATTGAGAAATAAACAGAAAATTTTAATAAATTTTCTGTTTATTTCTAAAGTAAAAAAAACCTAGAACACTTCACAAAATAAACAGAAAACTCAAGAAAACTTAATTTCAAGTACCTATGTTTTTTTTTTGAAAGAAATAGTAAAGAAAATTTATTTAATTTTCGTTTATTTCTCAAATTACAAAAAACCGCTCTTATCTTTTCCAGAATTCAAAAGAATAGAGTAAAATCTTTGATTTTTCTCTATTATTTTGCATTCTGAAAAATTGTCGTTAGGTTTTTTTTAATTTCTTAAATTAAAAAAAACCTAGGTACTCTATTGCACTTGACTGCACCCATCAAATACTTTGTTATCTCTAATTGTAAAATAGAGATATTGCTGAGCCTAGTGAGAGCATGCGAATCTGGACATTTCTCCCAAGGAATCGGATATGCTTCATAAATTGAGAGATATTTTATTTTAATTCCGTTCAGTTTGGATTTTTTAGAATAGACCAAAAAGATTTAAATCTGTCAGACTATTTCTTCAAATAATTAGCAGTTCTATAAAGCATAAACCCGATTTTTTATTTAAAATTACACCTTTGTAATTTCAAGGAAGTTTTTGAGAAAATTTATAAACAATCAGAAATAATATGGGCAAGAGTAATCGAACTCAGTGCCTTCGTATTGTAAGTTCGGTATACTTTATCATTGGTATATACCAATTCTCTAAAAATACGCACTTTTTTATATAAAAAATAACGAACGACAATTTTCAATTAAAAATTGACAATATGACAAGGACACGAAAGATTTTTAAACAATAAAACAAACATTATAATTTTTTTCATTCAATTCGAAGTTTTGTCAGAGATTAAAACATCATAGGAAAACAATTTTTCTGATCAAAAGAAATAAATAATCACCAATTTTCACACTTGAAAAAAATATCATATAAAATTGTGATCAGAAAAACTTTGATATCCTTTTATTTAAGTAGTTTCCTTACTAACAAATAAAATTGAATTTTTACAAACAAATCAATTGAATTATTATTAAAAATTAATTCATTATGGTTGAATAAAAATATTGAGTATTTAAACAGTAGTTATATTAGAGTTGAGTTTAATCAAGATATTTTAAAATAAATTTTCCAGGCTTTTTTTGAAATATCTTTGATATTTTCTCATGATAAACAGGCTTTTTATTTAATTAACGAGTCATATTTCATTATAATTTTAAGTTTATTAACTTTTAAATGATTTCTAATGTAATTCACAATAATATAAAAAATAAAATACAAATATGCAAAAAAGTTTTAAAACCAAAAATGGTAAAAAGAAGAACAAATCTCAATTTTTGCAAAACATTCAGAATTTTAAATGAAAATATGTTTTAAACTTTAATGATGATACTATTCTGACTGAAAAATAGTTTATGTATCAAAATATTACACACCACACCACATCATAACATCATGTATATCTAACTATCTAAACTTTTTTCTAATTTCATTTTCGAATCAAAAAAAAAAAAAAAATGATTAAAAATATCAAATAGACAAATTATTTCAATTTAATATCGACGAACAAATGGAATCATTACAAAAATTATCGTTTTCATCTATTTTTGATCTAACAAAAACAAAGATTATAATTCCCGAAAGAGTTGTTAAACTCATACCATTCCAATTAAGATGTATTTTCAAAAATAAAAATGATGAAATTATCGACAAAAATTTGCCAATTGATTTACAAGTCTGGGCAGAATCAAATGCAAAAGAAAAGTTTTATATTAAAATGGAATATGATCCCAAAAAAGGAAACTTTCTCGGTATAGGTACAATTCCATCGATCGGCAATTACGATGTATATGCAACGATCGATCAAAGGCATATCAACGAGGAGCAGGCGCCCATTGGTAAGCTAATAGTCACTGAGGCATATGATCTTCGCAAATGTGAAGTCAAATATGACACCATGGTTTTAAGGAATACACGATCGTACATTTGCATAACACTAAAGGATTCTGATTCAAATATAATCAATTTAACTAACCATCCCAAAATTGAAATTGTGATGAAATACCCAAGCAAAGAAACAGATACAATCAAATGTAAAAAAGTCAAAAACCAAGTCGGCGTATACGGAACAGCGATTAAATTCCAACTTTCAGGTAGCCATACTTTCAAATTATTTATTGAAGGCATTGAAATTCCAGACTCTCCATATAATTTTAAAGTTGGCCATCACACAACAGGATTTACTCTTGGCGACAGCTTGACATCAGGCAAGCCACAATTAAAGATTTCTGAGGACGAAATGATGGTGATGAATAATCGCAGTTCAAGCAACAACGGTCGATTTGTGTTTTCCAGAAAGGTTTTAACATACCCGACAAGATATCGGTTTGTAATCAAAATTGAAAAAACAACAGGTAAAAATATGTTCTTTGGTGTAGGCACCTTTACCAATTCACAGAAGAACGCCATGAAAGATACCTGGGGATGGAACTGCGGAAAGGCTCTCAAAATTAGAAATGGGGCAGAAGAAGCTTATGGCGAAATCGCGAAAACTAACGATACAGTAATTATCGAAGTAAATACCAAAAAGCATACAATTAAATTCGGTTTGAACAAAAAAATGTTCGATGATGCCTTTGACGATATCCCTGAGAAATCAATTTTAGTTTTTGGTCTTTATGGTAAAAAGGATCAGATTAGAATCATGTAATTCTTTATTTCTTTCGATCTTTCATGCTTGCCTGTTTTCTTTTTTTTAAAAATTCTTCTTTTTTTTTTTTTTTTTTTTCATAAAAATATTGATTTAATTATGTTTGATAAAAGAATCATTTAACATAAGGGTTGATAATTTATTTTTTTTATTTTTTTTGCAAAAGTTATCATTATTAATAATTTTGACTTTTTATTTTACATTTTTTATTTATTTCTCTACAAGTTTTACATTTTTCATTTTTCTTTTTTTTGTCACAGATTTCTTTGCTAAAATAAATCTTCCCAGAAAAAGAACCATCTTTTTTTTATATTCTATTTATTTCACTTCTTTAAATTCTTTTTATTCATACTATCTTTGCTTTTTATTAGGTAACTATAATAAAAATAAAATCCAATTCAAAATTTTAAACAGACCAAAATTCAATTTTTGAAAAAAAAAAAATCTTATTCAAGAAATTATATCAGAAATATTCAATTATAATGACCAACTAAACACCATTTCAAAAATTGTGACTCGTCTGAAATAATAAATTGAATATATATATATATATATCCTTTTGTATCCAAGAACAACTAATAATTAAATCTTATTTATAATTCGCTTTTAAATCATTCCAAATATATATCAACCTGATATTTTAAAAATTAAAAAATAAAATAAAACCAAAAAACTAAAAAAAAAGTGAGTCACAATTTTTGAAATGTGAATTACGAATTTCTAATTACTGAACTTTCACCGAAAAAAAAGTTTAATAAAAAGATTTTTTGCTAATAATTAAATTCGTTTTCAAAGAACATTTCATCAGTCCCAATTTTCTTGATGATTTATGGTCTTTTCAATGATCTTTTTTTTTCCAACATGATCTATTGCAAAAAAAAATTATCAAAAAAAAAAAAAAAAAAGGGGAAAAGAAAAACCAGAAAAAAATGAAAATGAAAATGGAAATGAGAAAGGAAAAGAAAAGGAAAAAAGAAAGAGAAAGGGAAAAGGAAATGAGAAAGGAAAAGAAAAAGAAAAAGAAAAAGAAAAAGCAAAACTAAAAAGAAAAAATGATTCTGATCAAAAATTTGAAAAAATAATTTTGATAAGGGTATGATATAAAACCACACAGAACTTGAACATTTTAAAGTTAGTCAAAATTTGTGAAAAATAGCTTGAATGGAATATGGAACATTATTTATCATAAATTCCCCACAAATCTAAAAAGAAATAATCATAAATCAAAATAGAAATTTTACAGTTTTAAAAATTTTGGAATGATCGAGGATTTTGGTATTAAGGTTAAATGTGAACAAAAATACTTAATCTGTTAATCAGGGAATTTTTAAGTCTCAAAATTAGGGTCATTAAAGAAGTTTAAATTCGGTTTAGTTTTTGAAAATTTTAGAGATTTGTTTACAAAAAAAGGAGTTTGGAAATTTGTTTTAATTTTATGAGGAATAAATATTAATCTAGGAAACAGCCGAAGACATCAATAGTTTGAATTAGGTTTTTTCTCCACAAAATAACTCAAATTTAAACGTCAAGACCTGAAAAGGAAAATTTTTTTCACAAAAAAATCTCTAAATTTTGTATTTCTGAAATACAACTCAGATAATAAACATTATTATATATATCAATTTTGAAAAAGGTTTACCACTTTATTCGATATTATTGGGAATTGCACAAAAAATGAAAATTTTCAGTAATATTTTTTTCAATTTTAATTTTAAAATTTTTGAAATTTTTATTTGACTTTATCGATAATTTATTTTCAATTATTTTTTTAATAATCTAAGAAGAATTATATTTTTCAATTTCAAAATACAGTCAGTTCCACTTTTAAGGTACAAACTTTCAACGAAATTTAAGGCACAAAAAAATCTCAAATTAAGGCACAAAATTTGTAATATTTTTTTTTTACAATTTATTTTAACAGAATCTGAATATTGTATCTTAATTTGAGATTTTTATTGTGTCTGAAATTTTGTTGAAAGTTTGTGCCTTAAAAGTGGAACTGACTGTAGCACAAAATATTTTTATCAAAAGATATCGTTAAATTGAATTGAAAAACTGATTTTTTAAAGGTTTTTGGAATATTTTTAAATCATTTTATTTTTAACCATGTTGAGTTTTATAGATACATTCCCGTTTTTTTTCAACAAATTGTTTTAATGGTTATTCTTTTTTCAATCCTATTACTCAATCAAAAATTAATTAATTACAATAAAAAAATACACCAAAAATTGGTTATTTTTTTCAAAAGTTGCTAATTTTGAAAAAGGGGGTATTTGAATCTTTATGAGTTTAATAGCTATCTTTTTTTTTATTACATGAAATTTTCATAAATTTGATAAAAGAGTTCATAAAAGAAGTATAACTGATATCCAATGTGTAGTTTTGACTAACTTTAATTTTCGGTGTTTAAATTTTTCTTGTAGTGTAATATCAAGCATTGGAAAAATTTTTTCATCTCACAACAATTACTAATTTGGTGACTAGAAAAATGTGAATATATAAAGGGAAAATAAATGAAAATTTCTTGAAATTTCAAACGAGATATTTATTTTTTGATTGATTCCTGTGAGAAAATTATAATATTTCCAAAAATAGGACAAAAAGAAAAGAAAAAAGATTCAATAGAAAGGTGTCAAAGAAAAATGTTTCAGATACAACCATCAAAGAAATCTTTGAAAGTCATTATTATCGAAATTGTTACTTAAAATACCTAAATTTAAATGATATTTTTTTTTTATATTTTAGGACCTGGTCTTTCTATTTATTATTTAATTTAAGATTTGTGCCTTTTTGTTTTTTATTTGGATATTTTGGTTTTTATTGGGAAGAATAAAAAGAAAAAGAAACATTTAAATATAAAGAAAGATTAACTAAAAGGACCTTAAATTAGACAAAATTTCTTAATATACGCTTATTCCAAGTAAAATTAACATAAATAATTCCACAAATAAAAACTAATAAAAATAAAAGATAAAAATCATCAATCTTTTTTTCATAAAGTACTGTTAATTGTAAAATAAAAGGATCAAAATTTTCAGTTAGTTTTCCAAAAATCGAATTTTAAGAATTTGAATAAAACATCATAATACCCAATCCTAAATGAGGTGTGTATAACTTAAGTTTCTTTTCAGTATTTAAAAAAAAATGAAATGTTGTACTATTTAAAAATCTTATTTATGAAAGATGAATGAAAATTTTGTTATATTTATTTTGCTACAAATAGTAAGAGAGAAAAACTAAATAATTGATGTTGAGAAAAATAAAAAATTTTTCTGAATTTTAAAAATAACTGAAAATTAAAAGAATATTTACAATTAATAAAAATCACATTTTTTAAAACAACAAAATTGCAATTTCAAACAATAAAAATAAATAAACAGGAAAGCTTGAAAAACAATTTTACAATTTCGAAATATTACTAATTTTTTAAATAAGTGCTTTTATGTAACAAGTAAAAATAAAAATAAAAATTATGATTTATGTAAAGAATTGTTAAATAGTGATATCTATGAATATTTCGACAATTTTTTATGGGATCTTGGTACAGAGTGCCTAGTTTTTTTTTTTAATTTTTAAAATTAAAAAAAAAACAAGGTTGGATTTTTCTTGAGTTTTCTGTTTATTTGTAAAGTGTTCTAGGTTTTTTTTACTTTTCGAAATAAACAGAAGTTTTTAATAAATTTTCGGTCTATTTCAAAAAGTAAAAAAACCAAACAAAAATCAATAGATTTTCTAAATAAAATAGAACCCCCAAAAAAAACATAGTGAAAATCAATAGATTTAACAAATAAAACAGAAAACTAAAGAAAAGGTCAAGACGGTTTTCTAGGATTTAAAAGAATGGAGAAAAATCAAAGATTTTACTCAATTCTTTTTTATTCTGGAAAAGCTAACCAAGATTTTTTTTAATTTTAGAAATTAAAAGACAATTTCATCAATTTTCTTTTTATTTCTTAAATTAAAAACAAACTACCGGTACACTGGAATAAAATATTTTTCTCTCTTCAAAAATAAAAAAATAAATAAAAAAATCACTTTTTTTTAACATAGCTAAAATGTTTTATTAATGGTGATAATTTATTTTAGATCCTTGATCGTAATTTTAAAGTTTGAAAAGGTGATCAAAATTCAATAAAATTCCTACAATTGTAGTGATAATACATTTAAAATTCTCTGAAAAAAATATTTAAATATTTTTTTTCACAATTTTGAGCATTTTTTGGGAATCATGTGAATGAAATATTTATCAAAGGAAAATAATACTGTTATTAAAATAAAGTGTGTAGAAAATTTTAATATGTGTACCCAAAATAAAAAGCGTGTTTTTTTTTTGTTCTAGAAGACCTATACATCAACCAACCAAAAAAAAAAAAAAAACAGCTTTAAACCATAATTAAATATGGTATTGATAACTTAATGTTCTATTATTTAAAGAAAAAAATTTAAAAATAAAGGGATCAAATTGCAAAATTTATCTCAAAATATTATGTTTATTTTTAGTAAAATTATATCAAAAAAAAAAAAAAAAAAATTTCACAAAAATTAAGAATATAACTACAGTCAGTTCCACTTTTAAGGTACAAACTTTAAACGTAATTTAATCAACAATAAAAATCTTACATTAAAGCACAAAATTCAGATTCTAGTAAAATAAATTGTAAAAAAAATATTACAAATTTTGTGCCTTGATTTGAGATTTTTTTGTGCCTTAAATTTCGTTGAAAGTTTGTTCCTTAAAAATGAAACTGACTGTAATTATTTTCAACAATTTGCTGAATATAATTTAAATTTTACTGAAAATATCCAGATATTAACTTTTAAAAATGATTTGAACTTACGTATATTATTGTGTATTAAATCGAATGTTGCATTGGAACAAGAAGAAAAAAAAGCACGGAATATATTTTGAAATATGAAACAGAGATGATAGTTGTTTTGCACGAATTATTTTGATTACCATATGAAATTATTTTGAAATTAAATATTTTTTTAAATCTTTTTTTTTGATTCTTTTGGAATGTTATTAATTGTGATCTGGTGAATAATTTTTTTACATTTTGATAAGTTTTTTTACACTGACAATCTTTTTAATAATTTTTTCTTGTAATTATTTTGATTTTTTACCATAAAGATCCTTGAAATTTTTTTTTTTAGTTATATAAAATTTTTTAATTAGAATATATATGTCCCTACGAACCTAAAAACACTAAAAATGGAAAACTGATCAAATACTTTCCATTAATACAATTAAAAAAACTAAATGAAAAAATAAAAATAAATAAAGTTACAATTAAACTTTTTCTTGAAAACATGTTTTGCCCAAATGATTGAATTCACACTTGAAATTATGTATATTTTTTATTCAGTATCTTGTTTTAACTCATTTACTAAAATAAATTCTAAATTATGGGAATTTTCTTTTCACAAAAGGCACTAATTTGATCTTCAAATGTTTTTTTTTAGTTTAAATGGTAAAATTAAAAAAAAGTTAAACTAAAAGGATAAACTCTCTGGAAAAGCATTCTAATTTAATATATTAACTTATTCTTTGATTTCAAACTTTTCTCAACCCCAATTTTTCAAAAAAAAAAAGAAAAAAGTGCACAGTAATTTCAAAAAATATTTTTGATATTCAAAAGTTGAGAGTGTTTTTATTCTAAAAAAAATTATCACAGTGGTTAATTGAATTAAGTATGAAACTTAGATTCGAAAAATATTAATCAGAAAAAAATAGTGCATAATTTTATTAAGGACATATAACTTTTTTTTTTTGTTATTCGAAAATGTTTTGCATAATTTGGATGTTTATGAAATGTTTTTTGTTTTCTATTTTTTATCATAGAAAACTCGTAATTCTTTTTCCTTTTATTGTGTTGTTGTGAAAAAAAAGAAGTTGATCAAGAATATTAATTTGAAAAACTAGTTACATTTGGTGTATTCAGTAGCTTTTTAGTCTCACTTGTTTCGAAAACTTTTAATGAATGTAGGTAAAGGATTTTAAAAAAAATAATATTGTTCCGGCTTGGACTTGAACCAAGATCTCTTCTAATTGATATTTAATCATTCCCAGAACAACCATTGAGGTTATTCAAGGAACTATTAACGAAATTAAACGTTAGATGAATAAATATCTAAGTAAAATTTCGTTGAAACACAAATAGAAACGATGATATTGAGCTATAGGAATTATGAATTAAATTTAAGTAATCTTCTTGTTACCAATTAGAGTGAACATCATCCTTTGAATGTTCGAGAAAGAAAATTCAATTTCGAATAAATAATTGACTATTACCCTTTTTCAAAACAGAATAGAAAGAATAGAGTAATCGAAAAAAAAAAGAATAATAAAATGATCTTTTAACATTATTTGGGTTGGTATTGCGAATTTTTGTTTAGAAATTTGCAAAATCTGTATTTTTGTTAAATGGTATTGGATATCTTAAAAGTTTTTTTTTATAAACACACGAATTGATGATTTTTGAATCATAAGTAGAGAAAAATTCAGAACTTTGTTTCTTTTTTCGACTACAAAAAGAGTTTTCAAAAAGTTGAGCTAATTGGAAAGTTCCTTTTTTGAAACACTGAAAAGAAAAAGAACTGAAAATTTTTTCTCATTAATAAAATCAATTTCATCGAGTAATCTAATCGGTAAAAAAAGATATTATAAAAAGACGATCATTGTTTTTAAGTTCCTTTTAAAGGAATTTAGAATTGAGAGGAAAAATTGCAAAGTCAAGTTTTTAGATTTGAAGTGATGAGCAAACAATAAAAAATATCCGAAATAAATTTAAAAGAAAATTCAAAAAAAATTGAAATTGAAAAAAAAGGGTAAATTGCCATTACTCAAAAGTTCAAACTTACGTTTTTTTGCAAATCAAATGGTACAAAATTTTCCTTCAGCTTCCTAAAAAATGCTTTTAAAAATAATTGTAAAATTTCAATTATTATTACTTCTCGAAATCAGTATAAGTTAATACTTTACCTTATAGAATCGGTACTATTATGATTGATTTTAATTCTGGGTTGATTGAATGCTTTTGAAAGTTGAAGGAAAATTTTGATCTTATTATTTTTCAATTAACAATGTTTTTAAAGAAAATTTGATTGAATTTTTACTTAAAGTTCAACTTTTGATTTTCATTAAACCAACCTCATATTTTTTTTAGAAATTCTTAAATAATGAACATATTTAGATAAAAGGTTCTATTTGATTTTTTTTATCCCATAAACTACAAAATCATAAGAATAAAAATGCCAGATCTATCAGTTCTTCAAAATCTTAACGTAAGGACTTTTGTTGTAAAAATAATCCCATTCTCGAATCTCAAAAAACATTCCATTAATTTTTATTCTTAGATATCTGAAAGAATTCTTTTTTAATATACTAAGTCAATTTCATCTTTGTAGAATTCATTTTGAGTCTTTTATTGTGTTTGACTCTAAATTCCATTTTTAAATTTAATCACTTTTTAAAAATCAGAACTAATTTTTGAAGAACAAAAAAAAAATCAAAATGAACAAATTATTCAAAGAAAGACAATAAAAATAATCTTCAAAACTCACACCCAACAATAACTATAACAACACATCTCTTTAAATATTGATTTCGTTTTGAAATATTTATAAGATAAAAGGAATTATTACCTAATGAAGAAACACTAAAAAAATTTAATATTGAAGAACAACATTTTGGGGTTAAAAAAAAACTATCCACACTTTAATGATCAGTACTTTAAAATCAAAAAACTCACCCACACATTCTTCTCTTTATAAAAATAACAAATTAATTCCAAATAGCGTAAAAATAAACCACAAATTTCTAATAGAGTAGTTTCATTTTTTCACAAATTCTTTTTCAAAATTTTATGGAAACTGGGATTTTAAGAATCAAAGTTTATGGTGCTAAAGGTTTAAATAACAAAAATTCAAAAAAAATGGGTAAATACATCAAAATTTGTTTTTTTCAGAATCAACAAAACTTAATTTTTTCTATTTTCTATGCTACCATAACAAAAAGTAAACCCATACCTTGTTCTAAAAACCGCTGATCAAATATTTCGAACCATTGTTGTTCCGGAAACAAATGAACCAAAATGGTTCAATCGATTTGATTTGTAAAATATCCTAGATTTTTTTTTTCTTTTAACTCTTTTTTCTCTTTTTTCTCTTTTTGGGGCTTTTTAATTTCTTTGCTAAATTGAAAAACGTTTCTATTTATTTCAATAAAATGTATTTGTTTTATTAATGCCCATAGAACAATCAAGGATCCGCTTTCTTATGTAATTTTTAAGGTCAATTCTTATGAACCAAACAACAATTCAGATCAACTTAGTTTTGGCTCTGTTTATTTAAATCTACCAGATCTTTACTTTAATAGAACACAAGAAATCGCCAACTTTTTCTATTATCCAATAACTTGGTTTCCAATTATAAAATCAGAAAGCAAAAATGAACCAACTTCAAAAAAGAAAAATAACCAACCACAACTTTTAATAGGTATTTTGCTTGTTCACACTTTCTTTTCTTTATTCTTTTTTTGAGACGCTATTCTGTGAACTAAGTTTTTATTTGAATATAAAACTAGAACAAAAAACTTTGAATCAAAAATCTTTTTCAATGCCATTGTCTTTAAAATTAATGAGATTGGTTTAATTCCAAATTACACCAATAAATTTCTAATAAAATTTTAAAAATCAACATATTTTAAGAGATTATATGAGTTTCTGCAAATAAAATATTCAATTCTTCTTAATTCAAATAAAATTAAAAAAAAAACAAAATGAGACTTGAATCAAACAAAATTTGATCCCTCTTTTTACTTATTACTGATAAATTCAAATAAATATCTAAAAATTTTTCTTCATTTTCAATTTTAGAAAATTTTTTTACATAGCTTTGAATAATGAATTTTATTGGTTTAATTGTTTAGAAACTTTGTAAAATTGATTTGTCAAGAAAAGACTCTTTCTCTTGTGTTTTTTTAAAAGTTAAGGTTATAAATTACATTAAGGATTATCTAAAAAAATGCCTCCACTTGGGGTGTAAGGGTCGAAACATTACTGAAATAAGCTCCTTTTCTCTTTAGATACAGAAGAACTATTAAATTTCAAATTTTTAAGAATGGGAAAATCTACCTGATCTGATTCTAAATTGAACATTGGTTCTTAAAAACGAAAAACAAACACATTTTATAGATAACTCGCTTTTTTTAGAGGTTTTTATTTGAAACTAGACAATACTTGAGTAAGAACAAAAAGGGTTGGGTTTTGGTTTTTAATACGTTCTTTAAACTTACACTTTGATCAGGTAGATTTTCCGATTCTTAAAAATTGAAATTTAATAGTCTTCTGTATCTAAAGAGAAAAGGAGCTTATTTCAGTAATGTTTCGACCCTTACACCCCAAGTGGAGGCATTTTTTTAGATAATCCTTAATGTAATTTATAACCTTAACTTTTAAAAAAACACAAGAGAAAGAGTCTTTTCTTGACAAATCAATTTTACAAAGTTTCTAAACAATTAAACCAATAAAATTCATTATTCAAAGCTATGTAAAAAAATTTTCAAACAGGAAAATGAAGAAAAATTTTTATTTATTTATTTGAATTTATCAGTATTTTTTTTTTGAATTCCTGGAAAGTCATGTCGGGAGTAATTTATTGTCCGAGATCAAATAGTTACAGCCATTCCAATACTTATGTGAAATTTTATAAGATATAGAAATTGTTTTTCTATTATAAAATTTTATTTTATCCTGAAGAACAAAGCGTAAGGACTATTCGAATTTTATGGTTGTTGAATACTATTTTTCCACCTAGTAACATATTTATAGACTTAAAAGAAACTTGATCTAAGGGATCTTGCTAACTCTAAAATTTAGGTTTTTTTTTGGAAAATTGTATTTGGAAAAAGCCATTTTTGCGTCGAATTTAACATCTTTGTTATTTTCTCTTCATGACTCTTAGTAGTATTCTTGAATAAATAAAGAATTCCTTGCTTTCTTCTTTGGTGTGTCTAAATTGGCTTATTTGATGCTGAATTTTTTTTTGGGATTAATTTTGTTTGGTTGGGTATTCAAAAGCTAAGTGTATTGATTTAGTTAATGGGGTTGTTATTTATTTCCCAAAACTTTCATTTTCCAATCACTTCTGAATTGTTTTTGAGTTAAAAAGTCGGCTGTTGACTTTTTGTTTTTTGCTTAGGTATTTTTTTGAATGCTCAAATCCAAAGATCATTCCAAACCAATGAAAAGTCAAACAGCTATTTGTTTTTGATTTAGTTTTCTTCTTTCTTTGGGATTAATAAGCCCATTCTGTTTTCTTTTGTTTTTAAGAGGTTTGTTAGGATTGGTAAAGTAATTCCCCCAATAACACAACACGGACTTGTTATCAAATGATCAGGTTGTTTAAAATTAGTTGGTGGTTTGAGATACTTAACAGGAATTCCTTGAAGAAGGTACTTTTGGTTACTTATGTAAGGCTATTCCAACCACAAAGTTTTTGAATTCCTTACTTTCTAGTGGCTAATTTAAAATTGGGCCTACTCTCTAGAATTGGAAAAATAAAGAAGTTTTAGTCTTGAATCTGACAGGATCTTTTCACATTTGGAAAAAGTTTTTTAATTGTTGTTTGTGTCTACATTTCACTCCTAATAAAACCAAATCAGGAAAGTTTATGAAACTTTTTTGTTGTTTATTGAAAAAAGACTTGGATTTTTTTTAAAAATAAAAAATAACAAAAAATTTAAAAGTACTGTATTCAAAATAAAGCGTGCAAAAAAATTTAATACGGGTTTCATAATCAAAAAAGTGTGTTTTTTTTTTATAGAAAACCTAAATATTAATCGATAAAAGAAATTGATTATAAACCCCAAATAAGTATGCTATTGGTTTCTTAAAGTTCTATTATATAAAGAAAAATTCTAAAAATGAAATGATCAAATTGAAAAATTTATCTCAAAAAATAGAGCGTATATTTTTAAAGCAACAATTTTCCCAATTAAAAAAAAACAAAAAAATTCAAAAAAATTGAGAATATTATGGAAAAATTTTCAACTATTTGCATGAATAATTTAAATTTTACTGAAAATATCCAGACCTTTACTTTCAAAATTGATTTGAACTTAGGTATACTATTTGGTAGTAGATTGGATTTTGAATTGGAATAAGAATAAAAAAAAGCACCAATTATATTTTGAAACACGGATTATAGTCGTTGTGCACGCATCATTTTGATCAATGTAGAACAAAAAATAAGAAAAAATATTAAAAAAAAAATTATTTTGACTATTTAAGTCCCAAAACCACTTCAAGAGATGAAGATACCATTTCCAGAATTTCTGATCTCAAAAAATAAAAAAATTTCCCTTAATCAAATCCAAATTATTCTCTCCAAATTTTGAAGAAAAAAATTTCATTATGAAAATGTCACTCCACTTTCTTTTCAAGTATGTTAGAGTACAGCGAGAGAGTATAAATATACTTGAAAAGAAAGTGGAGTGGCATTTTTTTAATATCAAAAAAAATATTTTTTTAGTTTTGCCTTGTTTTGTTCGGGAAATTTAAAAAGTTTTTGAATCAATAAATGATTTTCCAGCAAAATCTAAAAAATCCTCAAAAATTGCAATATTTTGGCTTTTCCTCAATTAATTGCCTTTTAAACCTTTTTTTCTGTTTATAGTATTGTATTTCAACCCCCACAGACCATAAAATTCGAATAGTCCTTAAAATGGTTATGAAAGTTCATCCGGAACAATAAAATTTATAAAAGAAGAAAAAAAATACAAGTTTTTTTTTATTATTGAAAAAGTGTAAATTACACTCTAGTTGCGCTTAAACTGGAATCCCCTTTCAGAAATTTAAGCGTAAAATCATATATTTCACGATTATTTATTAATGAAAATAATTTCAAACTATCATCGTTTAAAATTAATTCATTAAGATTTATTTCTTTAATTTATTGTGAAAAAGTAATCTATTTTTTTCATAAGAAGTACATACCCATAAAAAATGATCAATATTTTCTATTATTTCCTTTTGCTCATGTTTTAAACATTATGAACAAAATTTATTTGAGTTTTGGTCTATTACATAATAATATCTAATTAAGAAGTTCGTAAACTACCCGAATTTTAGAATTGTTGAGTTTGATGGATAAATTAAATATTTTTGGGTTTTAAATAAAGAGTTTTGATATTTTATTATTTGAAATATTTTTGTGGAGTGTCTAAAAGTGCCATCAAGGGCCGTAGAGTGCCTAGCTTTTCCAGAATTCAAAAGAATGGAGAAAAATCAAAGATTTTGCTCAATTCTTTTAAATTCTGGAAAAGATAACGGTGTTTTTTTTTAATTTCAGAAATGAAAAAAAAACTAACAGCGGTTTTCTTGAGGTTTTCTGTTTTATTTATTAAGTGTTCTAGATTTTTTTGAGGTTTTCTATTTTATTTGTGAAGTGTTCTAGGTTTTTTTTACTTTAGAAATAAACAGAAAATTTATTAAAATTTTCGGTTTATTTCTAAAGTAAAAAAAAATCTAAAGAAAATCTATTGATTTTACAAATAAATAGAAAACTCAATCAAGCCTAACGAAAATCTACAGATTTACCAAATTAATCGAAAACTCAAAAAAACCTAACCAAAATTTTTTGGTTTTCCAAATAAACAGAAAACTCAAGAAAACCTAGCAGCGGTTTTTTTTAATTTGAGAAATAAACCCAAAATTAAATAAATTTTTATTTTTTTTCTTAAATCAAAAAAAAACATAACATCAAACACGATGTAATTTTGTTGAATCACCTCTCTTCAATAATAAATAAAAAAAAAAAAACTGTATAATTTTTTTGTTTGGTTTCTTCTTTCTAAACTTGTAATTTTTAAAAAATGAAAGGATAAATAATCTAATATTTTTCTTGATTTAAAATTATTTGATAGGAAAAGAACTTTTTAATTTCATTTTTTTACTTTACTTACAAAATCTATATTTATTTTATCAAAAATATTTCTAATTTTCCAAAATTTTTTAAATAAAATAAATGAAATCACAATAAAAACGAAAAATAAAATAAATAATAAAATAGAATTGTTTTATGAAATTCCAGGAACTTGGAATTGTATTTATCAAGGCTATAACAATTATTTAGATGGGGATTATTATCTGTCAATTCAAAATATGAACAAAAGCATTTTAAAATGCAACTTAAATCAAAACACACATATTGTTCTGACTTTTATCAGGTGCTTATCATACTTTCTAGTTGAAAAATTTGAATTGTCTCTGCAAGACTCTATAAATATTGAAGAAATATTTCCAAAAGATCCTGAATCATATTATCGCACTTCTGTAATTTATTTACTTTTAGAAGATTTGCAAAAGTCACGAAAGTCATTACAAAATGCATTGCTGTATATTTCTGGGTTGAACAAAATAAATTTTGAAGATTTTACTCAAAAAATTGAAGAGCTTATGGATCAATTAGTCAAAGCAGAGAAAAAAAAAATTGAATTAGATTTTGTTGAACTACAAAAAAAATATTTTGAAGAATTTTCAAAAACATCAATAATCTATTCAATACAGAAATTACTCTATAGTTCAAATAATGAGAATGAAGATCGTGAAAAATTATTTAATAAAAATAACCCTCCAAATATTATTGTTCATGGTAGCAGTGGCGGTGAAAGTGGTAGGCAAAGTGATGGTGATGGTGATGGTGATGGTGATGGTAATAATGAATCGAAGAGGTTAGATTTTAAAATAGAACTGGTTAATTGTTATTTGAAACGAGTGCAAGAAGAAGAAGAAAGAAAAGAAGAAGAAGAAGAATTACAAAAAAAAAATGAAACATTTCAAAAAAAAGATAGAAATGAAACTCTCGATGTAGAACAAAAAAATATTCCAAAAACTTCAAAAATAGCCCATAATAACCAAATTAATTATAGGAATCAAAATCATAATAATAATGAATTTACAAATGAACAAAAAAAAAATAGAAACATTGTAATTGATGATTCTTCATGGAAAGGATATTTTAATTCTCCAATTCCAATGCCAAATTCTTCTTCTTCTTCTTCTTCTTACAATCCCCTTCTTCAATTTGCCTATCTAAAAAAACCACAATCAAAGGTAAAAAATAAATTCAACGAGTTGAATTTTGAGGAACTTAATGAAATGCTATACTAGTGAAATTTTGTCTTAAAAAATTATTCATTTTTTTGAAAAAAACACTTTTGATTTATTTTTTTTTTGTAAAAATTTAGGATTTTTAAGTTCTAACAAATAAAATTTCATGGGATACCCCCACCACAAAAAACTTCAAGGTTCAAGTATTTTTTCTTTATTGGGAATTATATGGTTTTTCTAAAGTTCAAATCCTTCAGAAAATTAAAAAAAAAAATTGAAAAATTTTAATTTTTCTAATATTAACCATTAAATTT
This sequence comes from Anaeramoeba flamelloides, assembly GCA_027625915.1. Classification (NCBI taxonomy): domain Eukaryota; family Anaeramoebidae; genus Anaeramoeba; species Anaeramoeba flamelloides. Next base: position 5,412,151 of record JANTQA010000042.1, read on the forward strand.
TGTAAGGTATTATATTTAGAGGTCTAATTTTTTATTATTCTTTTTTTTAAAAATATCCCAAAAAATAAGATTTGGAATTTGAGATTTTGTTGTTTTTCAGTTCCAAATTCAATTTGAAATAATGAATTTTTTTTTTCTCTCTCAATTAGACCAAATAAGAGCAAAAGAATAAAGAAATCAATAACAAAGCTAAGAAATGGAATATTAATTATTCATTTTGCACTATTGAATACGAAATTGGTCAAATATTTTTTACTAATCTAATATTTTTTAAAAATAAGGTATTTCCAAAAAATTGGGTCATTTTTTTTTTACATTCCTTCAAATAATATCGCTGTTAGTAAAGGTATTTGTTAATTGACAATTCTAAATTAAAATAAATATTAATACCAATTGGATCAATGACTTTGGTATTTATTTAAAAATATATTCAATAGAATATTTCCTAAAATGAAGAAAAAAAAGAAATGAACACTTTTTTTGGATAAAATAATATACAATCAATTTCAATAAAAAACTGGAAAATATGAAAAGCGTGCAAATGATTTTTTAAACAATCAAGTGCAGTTATATTTTTTCAATTCTATTTGAAAATTTGTTGAGATTTAATAGGTTAAGAAAACCATTTTTTCAATTAAAAAAAAAATAATAAACACTAATTTTTACATCTTAAAAAAATATCAGTCAAAATCGAGATCAGAAATTTTAATATCTTTTCTTTATTAAATAAACTAAATTTCATTATAAATTGCCCAATTTTTATTTATTTTTTTTTTTACTTGATATTATTTTATTATTAGATGAAAAAAAAATATTTTTCGTATATCAGAACTGAATGTTAAAATAGAAATTTTATTATTATAATAGATAACTTCAATTTATAAAAATATTTATTTTCAAAATTTTATTTTTAATCGGTCTATGATTTTGAAATGGAGTTTACAATACTAAGAAATAAATTGAATTATTATTAAAAAATGATAAATGGTAGTTAATGATTTTAGATATTTAAATAATTTTTTATTGAAGAAAATTTAATAAAATTTTTCTAAAAATAAAATTTACACAAATTTTTGACTAGAGCTTTATAAAATAAAATATTATTAAAAATTTATGATATAGAAATCATTAATTAAAGAACTGGAATTGGTAATTTGGGAGAGGTTATTATTTTTATTAATAAAACAATAAATTTAAAAGATTTCAAAAAATTTTAATAAAATAAAAATTATAACAATTAATATTGAAAAACTTTTTTATCCAATCAATCATACTTTAATTCGATGAACTATTAAAAAAGTATCAAAAAAAGTTTTTTAAAAAATGTTTTGGTAATAATATGAAGGGGGGCGTATTGATAAGGAAAACCGTTATCATCAATTTTTTTTCAATTTATAAGTAATTTTTTGAATTTTAAAAATTGCAACATCGTTTGAATATTTTCAAATATGAACAAACAACATAAAATAAAAATAAAATCTTAAAATTTTATAAAAAAAAATAAAAATGAAATTAACAAATAAATTGAAATTTTTGACTAAAAAATTAAATACTTGAAATACAATAATATATGATAAATTTTTTTAAAAAAATAAATAATTATTAAGACATTTTTCTCAAAAAAAAATATCACTTAAATAAAAAAACGAAATAAAATTTTATCTTTTTGGAAATTTATTATTATCTTTTAGTTGAATAAATTATAAATTTTTTTTCAAGTTATTATTAATAAATCATAATGTTGTAACCAACTCTTATATAACTTGGATTGTTATAATTTTACTAAAAAATAGAAAGAAATATTCCAGAAAAAACTTGTTATTTTAGTATTAAAAGGTACAAAATTCAAAGAATTGTACTGGTTTTGGTATCTAGAAAGGAAATTAACATATTATATAATAAAATATTTAAAATTGATAAAATGCAAATTTATAAAAAAAACTTAATTTAATGACATTTATTTAAAAAATTAATCAAATTTATTTAATTTGTCAGTAAAAACGTAAAGAGATAACTAATTGCGAAATCGGTAATTTTAAAGTTTAAAAAAAAACAAGAAAAAAAACAATATTTGAACATTTTAAAAAATTATCAAAGTTATAAAATATGGAAAATATTTAGATTAATTTTACAAAGGATATACTCTGAAATCAAAAAAAAAATATAGTCAGTTTCAGATTTTAAAATAAACTTTCAACAAAATTTAAGGAACAGAAAAATCTCAAATCAAGTCACAAAATTTTGAATTTTTTTTTTTTTCAGATTTATTTTACTAGAATCTGAATTTTGTGCCTTAATTTGAGATTTTTATTGTATATTCAATTTCGTTGAAAGTTTGTGCCTTAAAAGTGGAACCAACAGTATTTAAAAGAAAAAAAAATTCAAAGTACAATTTATGTTCCAACCATGATAAGAATAGCTCAATTCATATAAATACTTTCAAAACTTTTTGTAGCTTTCATCTCCTTAATCTGTAAGCTTTCAATTTTCGGTATTCTTTAATAATTCCAGTGATCTAGAGGTTAACATATTTTTTTTCAATCACAAAAATAGTAAAAAAAATGTAAATGTGATAATATTTTTTTAAAAATAAAATGAAATTCTATAAAGAACTTTAAATTATTTTTTGTAATTTGTTTTTTGGATTCTAAAATGGGTGAGTTAACCCCATTTAAACAATTTATTAATTTGATTCTATATTTTTAAATCCAAAATTCACAGGTTTCCAATATAAAACACAAAAAATTAACCTATTATTTTTATTAGCAATTAAGTTAATTCTTGAAAATAAAAAAACATATTTTTTAGTTTTATGTTGGAAAGTATTTATTTTTTTAAGAAAATTTTTAATTTTGTGTTTATTTTTTATAAGTTAAATATCACTCAATGAAATCAATAGAAGTTCGGGTGATTCAATTAATCAATAGAGGATTGAAGTCTAATAAAAATTTCTCAATTAAATAAAGATTTATTAAGAAAAAATTTTTTATTAATTTTTGGTCTTATTCACCATAATTTTTATATCTATTCAAATCATTTTTAGGAATAAAAAAAAGATTTTGAATTTTGAGGATAAAATTACCTAATTGCCCAAATATCTTGAAGAAAATTTTTTTTTGTAAAAATCGAATTTTATCTTAAAAAAAAAACAACATTTCTTCGTAAAATTATTAAACGGCTTTAAAACTTTAAAGACGATACCTATCCTTCTTAAATAAATACAATTATTTTTCAATTGGTTGAATAAATCGATTTTTTTTGCTTAACCAAAAGAATGATCTCAACATTGTAAAAAAATCTTTTCAGAATATTCCAAGCAACAAAGACTTGATATTGTATAATTGAAATGGAAACAGTTATAAAAAAGAGGGAAATAATTTTTTATAATGTGAGAAATAAAATGAATTAAATGATTTCTTTGTTATAATAAATACAAAAACAATTATCGATCTCACAAAAAAATATTCTTTTTTGTGTTTTTTATCCATTCAGAATTTTTGGACACCCGTCATCTCAAAAATTGGAAGTAGAGAATATAACCAATAACATATTATAACATTTTGAATTGTTGTGGACTGTTTCCTTAAAAAATGAAAGCCTTCCAAATTTAATCGGCATTTTTCAAAGTTATCCAAAAGATACATTATTTGTAAAATTTTAAAAGACCTAAAACTCTTTTTATGAAAACCAAAAAGTGAAAAGTTGTTTAAATTACATTTTTTTAAAAGTTTTGAATTGTAAAAGCTTTTTAATTTGAATGTTATTGAATTTATATCTTGTCATTCATTTCAAAATTTGGGACAATTTCAAAAAAACAAAAAGTGTTTTTAAAATTAAAAAAAGTTCCCACAAATTTTTGTGTTATTTTTTGTAGTGAACTTTTATAAGTGTTTTCATTTTTTTGTTTTTTTCAAGTAAAATTAAATGACAAATAATTCCATTGTACTTGACGAAGTGATTGAAGTTTCGCCAATTTTAGAAGATCAAACAATTCAATTAGATCTTGAAGGTGAAGATATACTATTTGAATATGTGATGGTGCTTCCTGAGCCAAAATATGATCTTGATCCTGAGATTGAAGAAAAAATCGACAACCGAAGGCGACATTTATTTAAAAAACTAACTGACGGTGGTCTTTATTATAAATTGGAGACTTCACCAACTGATTGCAAATCATTTCTTTGTAGGATAGTTTTTTTTAATTTTTATTTCTCCTTTTCGGTTGTCAAAATAAAACTCTTTTTTCTTTTTAATTTATTTTTTTATTTACTTTCTTCTCACGCGAACAATTGCTTGTAATTACCAGTTATTGGAACAACAATTGAAAGAATGGAGGAGTGGGCTGTTGAACATAAACATAAGGTGAAAATTGCAAGTGGTGTTGAAAACAATGAAGAGTCCGGCTATGAAACCTTCAGACGAGATATTAAAAACATCTGTGTCGAATCCACAATACCAGGGTGTGTATTTAACTCTTGTACAAGACAAAAAATTATTCTTGAAATTATCCAATCACACTCAAAATTTGGTGGATCACAAATCAGTAAATATTTTTTTCTTTTAAATTGTGTTTTTTTTTTTATTAATTTGCTCGAAACACAGAAGGATCTAAAATTCAATATATTTCAAAAATCTTGACTATTTTTGAAATTTCATTCAATATTCGGATTAATATTGAATTATTATGATCGTTTGGATTAATTTTATTATTGTTGTTTTAAAAAAATGTCGGATTTTTTTTCGATATTCAAAATTTAATTAGAGAGGATTAGTAAAAATTTCCAAACTGGTCACCAGTATTTTTTGCAAAGTTAATATGAATCCAAATCAAGATTGAAACCTTTTACGAACCTTAGAACCTAACTTAAATTGACGTATTTCAATTCCATCAAGCTTCGTTCAAGTAGAATGTCTGAAAAATCAAAATAAGCATTGTAGTTTTTCCCAATGATGAACTTAGGAATATGGTTTTTCATTTTTTTAGAAAATATATTCATTTTTTAGTTTTATTTCAGACAAATAACAACTATTCTTTGATTTATATTATTTGGGTTATTTCAAATTTGTCCTTTAAAGGTATTATATAAATATTAATTGATATTTATCAAATTTTATATCAAAAAATGGCTTAAATTTTTAATATGTTCAATCAAAACAAATTGTTAATTTTGATTATAAATAAACCCCAATTCAAAATTTGGACACACCCAAAATCAAAAATAGGCAAAAAAAAAAAACCCAATTTATTATATTTTTCCAAACTTAATATAAAACCACATTTAAGGAACCCATTTTTAATGTTTTTATAAGTAATCATTTTTATCCAAATAAAAGAAAAAAATATAAAACGAAAAAATAAAAAATCTGTGTATTCATAAATTTGAAACGAGAATAAAAATTGTAGAGCAGTGAAAAAAATACCGGACATGAAAAAAATCCCGGACAAGATTTTTAATTGTGAATATTAGTAAAATTATTGTGTAATTTCATTTATTTACAATCAAATTCCTTTTTTTAAGAATCGAACTTTTTCAATTATAACTCCCCCACTTATTAGAATGATGATTGATGAAATCACACTTGTTCAAAACACCATTCAATCAATCAAAAAACAAGAAGAAAAATTATCATTTTCCAAACTCTAGAGGTAAACCTCAATAAAACTGGATTGTTTTTCAAAAAAAGTTGATCAACATATGGCTATCAAACAATTACTCGAGTATTCTAGAGAAATCTTACTTTGATGGACTTTAGGTAGGTTTATTACTAATCTCATAAAAAAATTGGTTATTTATAATAAGGATTTCATTGAAATTAGACATAAATTTTACTAATACTCACAATTAAAAATCTTGTCCGGGATTTTTTTCATGTCCGGTATTTTTTTCCCTACTCTATTGATAAATTTGTTAAAATTTCACCAACAATTGTTGATCGATCAAATGATAAAATACCATCCATTAGCTAATTGTATGTGATTTTTCTCAATTTAACAAACTCAACACTAACCTTCTATGAACCATCAAAAAAAAACATTCCAGATCTAAAGAAACAGATTACGTAACTGGAAAAAGGAAATGAAAACAAAACAAAAAAGACAAAAAATAAAATGAAACGACCTCGATTAAAAATTTGTGGTTTATTTTTGCTCTATTTGGAATTAATTTGTTATATTTTTATTGTTAAAGAGAAGAATGTTTGGGTGAGTTTTTTTTATTTTAAAGTACTGATCATTAAAGTATGGAAAGTTTTTTTTAAACTTAAAATGTTGTTCTGCAATATTAAATTTTTTAGTGTTTCTTCTTTAGGTAATAATTTATCTTATCTTGTAAATATTTCAAAACGAAATCAATATTTAAAGAGGTGTGTTGTTATAGTTATTGTTGGGTGTGAGTTTTGAAGATTATTTTTATTTTCTTTCTTTGAATAATTTCGTTTCTTTGTTTTTTTTTATTCTTCAAAAATTACTTATGATTTTTAAAAAGTTTTTAATTGACAAATAAATTTAAAAATGGAATTTAGAGTCAAATAAAATACTCAAAATGAATTCTACAAAGATGAAATTGACTTAGTATATTAAAAAAGAATTCTTTCAGATATCTAAGAATAAAAATTATTGGAATGTTTTTTGAGATTGGCGAATTGGAGGATTTTTACAATAAAACCCCTTTAATTACTATTTTGAAGAACTGATAGATCTGGCAATTTTATTCTTATAATTCTAGTAGTATATGGGATAAAAAAATCAAATATAAAATTTTATCAAAATAGGTTCTTTATTAAAGTACCAATTAAAGTATTTAAATCGGTATGGGTGTACCGACATTTTTTATTGTTTGCTTTTGAAGAATTTTTTTTTTGTATTAAAGATCACAAAAGAAAAGAGGTTCAGTAATTATTGTACTGAAGTTATGATTGGTTTGTAATTCCAATTTTGTATTAAAGACCACAAAACGTAAAAAAAAAGAAAGGGAAGAAGAAATTCATAAAGAAAAAAAAACGATTTTCAATGATAAAAATTATATGTTAACTTTGGAAAAAAGAATTCTGTTTATTAATTCTTTTACAAGTGTTGGGTGAATCTCATAATTTTTTTTTTTATTTAACTTCCGATAGTTCCAATTTAAAGTAGCAAGTGATGCTCTTGCTTTATATATTTTTTTTCAACAAATTTTTTTTAATTTTTTTTTATTTTAGTACCTTTATATCCAACACTGGTTGAAATTTGAACCCTCTCGAAAGACCGAATTGTTTTTTGAATGGATTTTTCTTCATCACATATTATTTCTTCAATATCAACATCAGTGACAGGTTTTTTAATATTTTTTAACAGACACTGTGTTTACAAATCTTCTTTATTGGCCTTCTTTTCTTCATTTTTAAGTGTTTGAATCCCAATTAATAATTGGGATTCCAAACCAATCATAACTCCAGTACAATAATTACTGAACCTCTTTGCTTTTGTGGTCTTGACCATTATCCACAAATTCTCCCAAAATTGAAATGATAAACGGAAAAAAAATGGTTGGTCCGAGGTTACTTTCTTTAAATACTTTAATTTGTCCTTTAAAGAATTTCCAAAAAAATCGAGGTCGATCCAATAGTTTTTCAAATCAAAATTATTTCCAAATTGAATGTAAAGTGTGGTATTGTTATTCTTTCAACTGTTTAAACTATGTACAATTTTTTGGAATTTGGTTTTATAATGAGTCCTTGAATTCTACCAGTTGGAAGTGTCGCTAGGTTTTCCAAAATTCAAAAGAATTGACCAAAATCTTTGATTTTACTCAATTATTTTAAATTTTGGAAAACCTAGACACTTTTTGTTACAGCCAATTTATTCAACTTGTGAATTTTTTGTTTCCTTTCGTAATATAGCCTGAAACAAAAAAATGTTTAAAGCATTTTTTTTTTTCATCGTGTTGTAACAAAAATTGTTTAAAGCATTTTTTTTCTATCAAGTTAAACTTCATAATGATTGAAAAATTCTCAAGTTGAATAGATTGGCTCTAATGGAGGTTTAGGTGCGTTTAAAAGCAAGAATTTTTGTAATGTTTCAGAATGAAACCTTACAAGTTGAAACAAAACAGTTTTTGTTACAACACGATGAAAGAAAAAAATGCTTTAAACATTTTTTTGTTTCAGGCGATATTACGAAAAGGAAACAAAAAATTCACAAGTTGAATAAATTGGCTGTAGGTTTTCTTGAGTTTTAAGAAATAAAAAAAAAATTTCAAAAATTTTCTTTTTATTTATAAAATTAAAAAAAAATCACCGTTAACTTTTCCAGAATTTAAAATAATTGAGTAAAATCTTTGATTTAACTCAATTCCTTTGAATTATTGAAAATATAGGCCATTAACGGCACTCTACAGCACTTGAAGACACCCGCAAGAATATTTTAAAATAATTAAAAACCAAAAACAAATATTTATTTAAAACACAAAAATATTTAAGTTATTCATCAAGTTCAACAATTCTGAAATTCAGATCATTTAATAACTACACAATAGGATACTACCACATAATCAATAAAATTTCAAATAATTTTTCCTTTATGTTTAAAATATGAACATAAGGGAATAATAGAAAATATTGATCACTTTTTATGGGCCTATCCTTCCTATACAAAAGATAGATTGACATTTTTAAATAAATTCAAAAATTAAATTTTAATGAAATAATTTTAAAATATGACAGTTTAAAATTATTGACATTAATTAATAATCGTGAAATCTATGATTTTACGCTTAAATTCCTGAAATGGTATTTAATCCTAAGGGTACTTAGCGTGTAATTAACACTTCCTCATTAATAATAAAAAAAAAACAAGAGTAAAAATTTTTTCGAATTCTTTAAATAATAAATAGAACTTGGGGCATTTTTAGTAAAGATTTAAAATTATATACATTATTTAATGAAAAAATATTTTTTATTTTGAAAAAAATAAGATTTGTAATAAAAAATACATTGTAAATAAGTAGATCAACCAATTAATTTCTGTTCAAGAACTAAATAATTTTTATTTGTGATTATTAATTAGTATTACTTCTTTAGTGTATTTTTTTCAGAGCACTATTTTTAAAAAAAGAATTTTAAATCCTTTCTTGATTATAATTTTTTTTTTTTTTCAAAATATAAAAAAAAAAAACACAAGCTAATTTTAATATTAATTACAATTTTTTCTTCTTAAATTACATTATCATCTTTTAATAATAATTAGGTATTTTGCAACTACTTAGAAATAAAACAATAATAAATTTTTTTGGTTTACATAATTATGATGAATTAAAACCAGTCATCCAATTGCACAATAAAAGTTTTTATTTTAAAGGTCCAACAACCAAGATCAGAGGTAAAATGATTTTTTTTTTATATATTTTTTTAATTTGATATTTTTTTTTTATTGTTTTTTACATTTTATTCTAACCAAATTACAACCAGAAATTTTTTTTTAGGATTTTGATCAAACTTTGGATATAAATAGTATATCAATTTTTAATCTTGAAATTTATTACCCAATACTTTTTTCAAATTTTTTGTAATATCGCATTTTTCTTTTTTGATCAAAAATCTTTTCATAAAATGAAGTTTAATTTACATCATTTTTTTTTTTGCAATATTTTACAATTTAAAGTTGAATGAATCATTTTTTTTTCAAGAGGCATATAACACAGATAAAACTGCAAATTTACTTTTTTAAAAAAACTATTAAATTTTGGAAAACCTGATTTCAGTTTTGTTTCGTATTAATATGGAATAAAATAAAATTTTCCATCCTTTTCTAGATATTTCCTAAATAAAAAAAAATGTAGCATTGATTTTTTTTTTTAATTTTAAATAGTGAGCAAAATTTCGATTTTGATAGATTTATTTAAATAAAACTCGAATGGAAAATCTCAATTTTGATTTGAAAATATTATGATTTTCTAATCAAAAATTAAAACCTATCATAAACAGCTGTTATTTTTTCTAAAAATTATTTTTTTTGATTGTAAAATCGTTAGACTATCCCAACAAAAATAACAATTACAAAATTTCAAAAAAAAAAAATTTCCTTTATGATGCTGAAAAAGGCAGAAATCTCTGACACATCAAAGTTTTTGCAGGTTAAATCGTAATAAAAATATAATTTCCACAATCTTGTGAAAAAGAGAGTAAAAAAGAAAATTTTATATTGCCTCAAACACTCTATTAAACTTGTACAGGTGTTCAAGAAATTATTTTCACCAAAAATTCACAAATTAATTTATTTTTATGAAATCAGTGGAATAAGTTTATCTTTTTGTGAATATTTTTTTTAGAAAAAGAGATTTTTAAATATATCTCACTTGTGATTAATCAAAAATAAATATTTATTTAGAAGTTCTGTATTTTGTTCCTAAAATAACAAAAAATTGATTGTTTATTCAAAATATTAATTTTTAGTTTTCCAATTTTTTTCTGAAAGATTTACACAAATTTGTAAATGCTGTGATATATGCCCTTCAGGATATGATTGATACATTTTTGAAAAAATTACTTTTCACATAATAAAAAAAATACTACCAATCATCATCTATTTAACCACTAATAAAAATGTTGATGAATCAAAATGATGATAAAAAGTTAAAATAAAAAACTTACAAAATAAAAAAAAAAAAAAGCTTGCGTTTATAAAAATAAATTGGGTTTTCAGAAAATGAACATGATCAAAACAATTTGCGAAAATGGAAGTCATATTTATCGCATGAATAACTAATGCAGTACCAGAATTTCTTTTTAAAATACTTTCAACATTAATAACAAGGCCATCTTGGATAAATGTGAGTTAAGCTCTGTTAACCATTAAAATCGTTTCGGTTTACAGAACTCAATTTTTTTGCTAATTCAAACAAAAAATCGGCTTTTCTAATTGTTTTCTGAACCATCAACCTTTAAATTCTATTTGTGTGTTATGAATTAACATTTTTATAGAAATAATATAAAGCTCATCAAATCACCGGCAAGTAAAAATAATTATGTTTAGAAGGATAAGAATTTTTACCTTGCTTTTTCATTTTCAATAAAACGCATTATTTTTGATTTAATTAATTTAAAGTATTAAATTGCTTAATTTTGTTTTTAACATTAAGAATCGTTGTTATTCTTATTCAATTTATTTGTTTACATTCATAATTTGCTTTCTTTGGATTTGTTTGAATTGAAGATTGTTTCTTTGAAGATTGTTTTTTAAATTTTTAATGAGTTTGAGAAACGGTTGTTGAATCAAAAAAGAAAAAAGTTCATCAAAAATTTTTAAAAATATAGAATTTTACTTTTTTTATTCAATTATTTAGAATGATCATCTCTTTGACTTTTAGATCAAAGATTTAAAATTTTTCAAACATTACACAAACATGTTTTCCAGTTTCGTAAAAAGCCCTAATTCTGAAAAAGGAAATTAAAAATTTTTCTTGATGAATTCTAAAAGAATCAAGAAAGTAAAAAAACAATATTTTAATAAAGTCTCTTTAATTCATTCAAATTTTTTTTAAAAAATTAAAATTGAGAAAATATTTGAAAAAAGTTCGTCAATTGCTATGAACGTAAATTTTTTTTGAACGATAAAAAACACTTACTTTTTTTAAAAATTGAATTTATTTATTTTTTATTTTCAAAAACATTAAAAAAGATAATTAGATTTAAAAAAAAATTAGAATCCCATTCTGATATTTAAAAATATTAAATTTCTAATTTTTTTAAAAATAAAGTTTTATATATTCTTTAAAATTTCATAATTTTGAAAATCACAAAAATAGCTGATAATCACAGAAATCACAGAAATTACATAAACCAATTTTGAATGAACAGAAATTTCAAACATTTAGCCATATTCAATAAGGATCTAACTCTTTATGTATTAAATTAATTTAACTTTCAATTTGAATCGAAATCCTGAAAAATAATCCACTAAAAAAAAAAGTACGACAATAATCTAAAACGACGCATATATCTATATCTATCTATAGACATACATACATACATACATATATATATATATATATATATATATATATATATAAACCCCAATTCAAAATTTTTAACACACCAAAATTCAATTTGTGAAGAAAAAAACTTATTTAATCTATTCAAGAAGATTTACCAAATTAGAACCATTCACTAATTGAAATGTTAACACTTCTTTATAAATTACAATACTCACAAAACAATAAATAAATAATTATCAATACAAATAAATCATGGGTGTGTTAAAAATTTTGGAGAGAGCAAAACAAAAAAATACATTGGTAAATTTGTTTAAATTCTATTAGGATTATGGATCGATCAAATGATTAGATACTACCAACTAATTTTAATTGAGTTCTTCTATTTTGAACAACTTAACTTTAACCATAATATCAATGATTCAAAAAAATTTTGATCCAACGAAACAAATTACGTAATTCAAACAATGAAATGAAAAGAAAAACTAAAAGATGAAAAAATGATTTTCATATTTTAAAAAAATCAAAATTATCTCCAATTTCAATGAAATTGTATTATTGTGATTGTTTGGAACGTTTTAGCTGTGTGGAAAATTTTGAATTTTAGTTTATATATATATAAACTCTTTTTCAGTCAAGGGATTCCAGTTTTAATGAAGAAATAGAACATTTTCTTTGAATTTAATCAGTATTATATTCAAAATATATTTTCAATTTTTAGATCCGAGACATTTTTTCTCATTTAGTAAAATTCATTTCTAATTTTTTTTGATTTTTTATTTTTCAAGTTTTCTTTTTATTTATTTCTTTTTTTACTTTTTTATTTTTTTTTAAAAAGTCAATTTGAAGAAAAAAATGTTTTAAAACTCCAAATTAACTTTAAGAAAATTGAGTATTTGTAATTTCTTTTAAAATGAATACACTTACAAGTAAAAAATCTTATTATCAACAATTTTAATTTTCGAAAGAAATTGAGAAATTTTGCACGAGAAGTTTCCAATTGAAAAGACACAAAAATTTTTTAACATTTGAATTTTTTTAGAAAATTTATGGTTTTTCCGGGTATTTCTTTTAGGAATCAAAACTCTAATATGTGGTTAATTATTTTTATTATTTCTATACAATCATATGTCTTGTTGATTCTTGAAAAAAAATGAATATTTGAATTTTTCATTTTTGGCTCGGGTATCTTTGAGGGAACTGGAGTTTATATCTAATTCTTTATCCAAAAGTAATTTACAGACTTAATGAGTAGATTTTTTATTTAAAAGTTATTTAGTAATTTCTAAAAACCTGTTATTACTTCAGGGTATTCATTAATTTTAAAATTAGATTTTTAATTGAATGTAAAATTTCTTTCTCTATTCTTTTCCACTTCATTTTAACTTGAAAATTATTTTTCTTTATTTTTCCTTTCTCAGAGAAATTCAGGATGTTTCTTTCTCTTGAAACAAAATCAATCAATCAATAAAATCAATTATTTTGTGATTTTATTTGCTTTTTTATTTTTTTTTAATTTAACTCCTTTCAATAAATAATACTAATAATATCAACAATAACCTTCTATTGATAAAAATTATTAAATTTAATTGATACTAATTGTTTAAAAAAAAAAAAAACCAATTCAACAAAAAAAAAAAAAAAATCAAATTCAACAAAAAAAAAAAGATTATTTTGGTGAAAATATAGCATTTTATTTTGGGTTTTTAAAAATTTATACCTACTTTTTAGTAATACTATCAATTATTGGGATTATTATCACCATTAGTCAACATTATCAAAAAGAGGATTCTGGGCAAATAGGATTATGGTATATCATTATTGTTTCTCTTTGGATCACATTTTTTATTGAATATTGGAAAAGGAAAAGTTCAGATTTAACGTACCATTGGGACATGTTAGAGTTTCACCAAGAAGAAAAAATAAGGACTGATTTCAAAGGTGTATTAAAAAAGTCATTAATTTCAAACAAAAAGGAAAGATATTACCCAGAATCGAAAAGAAAGGCCAAATATGTTGTAACATATTCTTTCACTATCTTCATGATGATAGTAGCTGCTGGGTTATCTGTATGGATCACTAATGAAAGATTGTTAAGATCACAAGAGGAATTTAAAGAATATATTGTGGAGAAATATAATCGTGATAATGCGCCATTTCTTTATACATTATGGACCGGTGTTTTATTGGGTATTCTTATTTTTATCTTAAGTTTCATTTTTAATAAGATCGGTAAAAGCCTAACAGAATGGGAAAATCACAAATATAGCTCAAAATACGAAAATTCTTTAATATTAAAATATTTTATGTTTCAGTCCGTAAATAATTATGTTGCCATTTTTTGCTCTGCCTTCATTGTGAAAGATCTAGTTTATGTTGCAAACCAGTTAATGTCGATCTTAATTACAAAGCAAATTTTTGGCAATATAATGGAAGTTGGCATACCTTGGATCAAAAAAGTTATTCGAATCAAATTACAAGATCGTAAAAAAAAAAATATCGATGAAGAATTCCAAACAAACATTTTTAAGCAAGCAGAAAAGGAAGAGAAATACCATCCGTATGAAAATACAATTAGCGATTATTTAGAAATGTTTATTCAACTTGGGTTTTCAACTTTCTTTGTTTTAGCTTTCCCCTGGGGACCTCTAGCACCACTTTTAGCACTAATTAATAATCTTGTCGAAATAAGAACCGATGGGATCAAATTATTATCAATGCAAAGACCCATCGCCAAAGGTGCAAATGGTATTGGCAGATGGGCCGAGATTTTAAAATTCATGTCAATCATTGTAATCGTAAGTAATATCATAATGATGACCTTTGCATATGATCATTTTACAATCGGAAACATCGTCGTAAAGTCTCCTTATCATAAGCTATATTGGCTGTTATTTATAGAACATTTGATCTTATTGCTGAAATTTATCGTCCATCAAATAATCCCTGATGTGCCAAAGCACGTGCAAATTGAAATATTAAGAAGAGAATATCAATTATTACACCCAAATGATTCAGAAGAAGAGGAGTCTAGTGAAGAAGATGTAATTTATTATTAAGATTTGAATTACCTATTTATTTTTAATTTTTTATTTTTTCTTGATAAATATTCTAAAATGAAAAAGTACTCTTTTTTTCGAATAAAAATTTTTCTATTTCTTCATTTAAGAGACGATTAATCTACAAAAAATCTTGGAGTAAATTTAATTGACAAATTCAAAAAAATTTTGTCAACTGATTCTTGAAATTGAAAAATAAAGTTAAAATATGTTTTCTATAAAGCATAACTTACTTTTACAACTCTTTTTCGAAATGAATTATTGTTTTTAAATAAGTTTTGATCCATTTTCTAAAAGTTCATAATTCAATATATTTCTGAATTATTTCTAAAAAAAAATTATTTTATTTAAAGAAGATTGAAATCTTATTGTTTGTGAAGGAAATCTACAAAAATATACCTTAAAAGTTAAACAAAAAGTTCTAAAATAGCTAAAATTTAAAAAATATCCTTAAATTTAAAAAAAATGACAATACTTATTTTAAACTTGAAGAAAATATAATTTCTTTATTAAGGCACAGATCTGAACCCATTTTTTCTCAAATTTGATAAATTAAAAAATGCTAGAAAAAAAACCAAATCATCAAATTAGAAATTTACAAAAAAAAAGAAAACCCTTGAATAATAAATGCAAAATAATAAAACAATTTTTATACAATTAATTCTACAATTGAGATCTTTTTTTTAAAAAAATAATAACAATTTTTTGAAATTTTTTTACAAAGAATTTCTTAAAATTGAAATTAAACTAAATTCCAAAAAATTGGATTAGTTTGTACAGTTGAAAGAATAATAACACAACAATTTTGATTCAATTTGGAAATAGTTTTGATTTTTTGGAAATTTTTCCATTTTTTATCAATCCTATTTTGTTTCCATTTCCTTTTTTTCTAGTTTTGTAATCTGTTTTTTGGTCGATCTGGAATTTTATTACAAATAGTTGATAGAAGGTTAGTGTTCAGTTTTTTAAATTGGAAAATCACAAACAATTAGCTGATAGTATCTAATCATTTGATCGATCAATAATTGTTGGTTAAATTTTAACAAAACAATAGATTTTTTGTTCCACTCATTTCTACATTTTTGGATACACCACGATCACGAAAAAAGATTTATCAAAAAAAATCAAACATTTGCTAATTTTACCCTTTTTATTTATTAGAACTTCACTTATAATAAACACTATTGGTTAATAAAAGATATTGGATCAAAAATTATTTTTTAAGATATTTAACAATTTAAGTTGAAAAATCGAATTTTCCAGGTTCTTTTAATATTTTTTTCAAATTTTATAGTAAAAAATTTTTATTTGTTTTCTTTCTACAGTTAAGGAGTTATTTTATCATATATTTTAATAGTATTTTAAATTTAATCAATACTTTTAAAACGAAAAACCAATTATTTTAACTATTATCGAATTATTTATTGATATAAATAGAAAAAAAATTTATTTTTTTTGATTTTTTGTTAGGCTATTTTGAATTTTTGTAATAAAAAGAAAATTTAAGAAATTTTCGGTTTATTTCAAAAAGTAAAAAAAACCTACGCACTCTGCTGCACTCTTCAGACACTTAGAGAATTGATACAAGAAATTT
Source organism: Anaeramoeba flamelloides (assembly GCA_027625915.1). Taxonomy (NCBI): domain Eukaryota; family Anaeramoebidae; genus Anaeramoeba; species Anaeramoeba flamelloides. The sequence goes on from JANTQA010000042.1 coordinate 5,428,770, forward strand.
TTTTTTCTATATTTCATTTTTCTAAGATGAGTACAAATTTTTCAAAACTATTCGTTATTATCTATCAAAGTAAATATCTCCAAGTTGAATTAAACTATAATTCATTCTTCTGTTTATTTTGAATTGTTTACCCTAAAAATACCCTTTTATTCCCGACTAGAACTATTAAAATAGGTGGATATACTTACGACAATAAATACAATAGTTCCATGAATTTAAAGTTCTAGAATTTTGATTAGATTGTAAATAAACTTCATTATTAATAATGAAAAGTTAATGAATATATTAATTTTGTCTAATTATTTTTTTTCAATTTTATTTTTTCATACTTGTGACACACAATAATAATTTTATGTTTTTTTTTTCCTTTGATAGTAATCATTTGTAACAAATTGGAGAAGGTATTTATTTTATCATTGATAATTTTTTTATTAAGCCATAAAAATAAAAAAATATTTTTTCGAAGAGGTTTCTTAAGATAATTTCTTTTTTCAAAGTTTACTTTAAAAAAAAATCAGAATCAAAGATATTTACAATTAAAAAAAACTAAAGTTATCATGTCATCCATAAATGATTTTATTTTTTAATTTGTTTTTCTTTTAATTATTCAATATTTTGGAAAAATCACTATTGTTATTTGAATGAGGATGAAAAAATTATCCTCGATTATTTTTCCCTTCTGGAAAATATTTTAATATTACAAAGAAAATAAAAGATATTGCAAAATTTTGAATTTTGAATCAGATAACATAAGTTATTTTATGCTTGTAATTTAGGGACTTCAGTTATCAAAAAAAATTAAATTTGAAAATTGAAAAAAAAAATTTTTTTATTATTTTTTATTTTTAATCTTTATTAGCAATACCAATTTCAAATTTTTTAAAGAATAGTTTCGTATTTCACTAACTCAACTAAAAAAAATTGAAACTTTTGAGATTAAAATACATTTTCAAAGTTATTTTTTTTTTTCATCTCGCCATCCAAAACATTTCAGTGGCATTAATAAAAACATCTAAAGAATCCCAAATTTGAAAAAAAAATTGATTAACAAGTTATTAAAAACCAAGATGAAACTTAAATTTTTTAATAAATTCCTTTTTTTAATCTGTTTTTGAAAATTAGTCGCCATTTGAAGCAACTAAAATGGCTATGAAAAAAAAAAAAACAAAAAAAATTAAAAATTCCACTATTAATCTAAAACATTAGAGTATAGACTAACGCTAATATTTGATTAGGTAGTAACCAATATAATAATGTCTGAAAAAATAATTATTTTGCCATTTTTTCTCGATTTAATTTACAGAAACACAATAACTAATATATTGACAAAATTAATTTCCAAATAGTAATGTTGAACCAAAAAATGTTGTCTGGAAATAAAATGAACAATGTGTATTTTGACATAATCTAACAAGCACTTTGAGTTGATTTTGCAATAATCAGTGGATTTAGCCCTTTGTTCTCTTTGGTAGGAAAATCTCTATTTGATAAATGGCTCCTAATTGAAGAAAATCCTTATTATTTAAATTCTTTTAAATAATATATTTTAGTGTTTTTGGGTCGTAGAGAAATATAAATATCGCTTAAAAAAATTTTTTATTCCAAAATGATGTATTAAATTTATTTTGTGTTAAAAGTATAAATATTATGAAGATTAAAATCTAAAAAGGATGGAATAATTAGTACAATTTAGATGATAACAATAATATATTTAATTAAAAGAAATATAAAAATAATCAAAATAAATTTTTTTGAAAAAATAAATAAAATTAAAATAATATTAATAATAAAATAAAAATAAATAATAAAGCATTGCTAGCTTTAAAAAAAAAACATTTAAAAAATTATACATTTTTTACCATCTTTGTCTGTTTTATTTCCACGATTTTCCCCCTTCTTCTTCTTCTTCTTCTTCTTCTTTTTCTTCCCCTTCTTGCCTTTTTTGTTATTGGATTCATCTGAATCTTCATCTTTTTGTTCATCTAATATTTTTTTTCGTTTTTCTTCTTCAATTTTCCATTCGCGGACTTGTCGAATTATATTATAAAAGGCTTCTTCAACATTTGTTCCTGTTTTTGCAGAGGTTTCTAAATAAACTGAATTTGCTGATTGGGCCATTTTTTCTCCTTCTTCTTGTGAAATTAATCTTTCTTTTTGAAGATCACATTTATTTGCTAAAGTGACAGTTGGTACCTTTCTATTGTTGACAGTTCTAGTTATAGTTTTATGTAATTTCCTTGCTTCTGTGTAACTTGCTCTGGAAATTATTGAATAAACGATCATAAAGCCTTCACCCAGTCTAATACATTTATCCCTTACTGATCCATATTCATCTTGTCCAGCTGTATCAATTATTTCTAAGCAGCATGGTTTTTCATCAACCTCAATGAGCTTTTCATAATTTTCGCCTAATTGAGATGTATAATTGTATGTTATGATAAATGTATTTTTTTGATTGATTTTATTTATATTTTCATACAAAATATTTCTTTTTTAAATAAAAAAATTAATTAAGAAGAAGCCCAATTCCAGAAATCCTGAACTGCTTTTATATGTTTCATTCATTTCATTTATATTCTTTTCATACAAAATTGATAGAAACAATTTTTTTTTATTCAAGAGTTTACATTTTTTTATTGTCTTTTTGCTCTTTATCAATCTATTTTTTTTAACATGTAATTTCTTTGTTTCAAAAAGAAAATTTGATGTTTGGATTTAGACATTGTTTGTAAACAAAGAAATGGAATTTACTCCATTTCAAACTTTTCTCAAATTATCAAGGACCATTTTTTTTTGGTTTCTATTTTAACAAATATTTTGTTCCTTGAACTAAAATACCTATTTAAGTTATTGAAAATTGAGAAATTAGATTATCTTGCTGTATAAAGATAAAAAAATTCTTAAATTCTTCTAAAATAACTATAAATAGGGTTTTTAAATTAAATTTATTAGTAAAATACTTCTTATTTTTCTCAAAGAGAATTGAAAATAAGAAGATCAGAGAATTTTTCAAACTTTACCTAATTACTAAAGGATTTCCCTAAATCATTCCGCATTGACTACAGTGCAACACGAAACTTTTTAGAGTTCTAATCTCTTTCTTATCTGTATTTATCAAAAATTATTTACTTTTATTTTCACAAAAAAAAAGTTTATGTTTAAAAAAAAATTAAATAATGGTCTTTATTGTTTTGATTTGGAAACAATCTCCTTGTTATAATCTGAGTTTGGCCTGGAAGAACGAGAAATATGAGATTGTTCAAAGTGACATAGGATGATATTGAGGAGTTCGAAGAACGAAGATTAATATCATCTTAGCACTAGAACATTCTCATATTTTGAGTCTGGAAGGGGATCCAAAACGAGGAAACATAAAAGGTGACTGTTGAACAAATGAAACAATATGAGTTGCTATGTATTTTTTCAACTCGAGATCTAACTCGACAGAACAAAAAACAAACAAACAAAAATAGTTTTCTATTTTTTACTAATACTTTGAATAACATGTTATCCAAAGTATCTTATCCCAATTGAGGTTATTGAAAACATTGAAGTTAAATTTTACATTTTCATCATCAGTGACAAAAATTGGTTTGAATTTTCTAGAGATAAACTATATCGTTCATCCATTCAATGAAATCTATCTATCCTTTTATTTTCCGTTTGTCAGCCAATTCTCGAAAACGATCAAACTTAAAAATCTGCATGCATCTATTTTCGTTCTTAACAGTTACTGATTTTGAACATTCCTCTAAAATTTCTTTACTTGACATAGTAAAAAAAAATGTTTTTGTTGCTAATTTTTTTCAAAAATGATCATTTATTTTTTTCACCTTTCCAAAACCTTCTTATTAATGGTCTCTTTTCTCCTTTTTTCGAAGAAAAAAGAGACCAAACAATTTTATTTTTTTGGTAAATGAGATTAGTTTTTTTTCAAAAAGAGAAAAAACAAACAATGTTTGTATTTAGACATTGTTTTTAATAACGAAATGGAATTTATTCGATTTCCAAACAGTACGCATAATTTGATGGACTTTTTTTTTGAACCTTGTTGGAACTAATAATTTGGTTCTTTGAACCAAACTATTAGTTCAAAGATATTAACAATTGATACATGCCCTCTTTTGGGATTTATGAGATTAACAACGTCGTAAATTTTTTTTTTAAACTCTTCTAAAATAACTTTTAATAACATTTCTAGAGTCAAAGTTATTGGTAAAATACAAATTATTTTACTTTGTTAGAATTCCAAAAAAGAAGATCATATAATTTCCAAACTTTACCTAATTACTAAAGGATTTCCCTAAATCATTCCACATTGACTACAGTGTAACATTAAACTTTTTAGAGTTCTAATCTCTTTCTTATCTGTATTTATCAAAATTTATTTACTTAAATTCACCCAATTAAAATGTTTGTGTTTAAAAAAAAATATATAGCATCTTTATAATAAAACTCTTTTTTATATTATGATTTTTAAATGGAAAAAAAAATTATAAACATTTTTATCACATTTTATAATTTTTGTAAAGTTAAAATATTTCAAATTTTGAAATAAATTAATTTGTAAATAATCTTTAAAAAAAAAATAAAATTAAAAATATTTAATTCCGTTTCATTAAAAAAAAAATGTTTTTAATAATAGCATTTTACCATTTAAAACGGGTTTTAAAAGAGTTTTTTTATTGTGGAATCATTTTCAGAAGAGGTGAAATGTAATTTTTTGATAAAGTATTTTAGTTTTTTTAATATCAAAAATTTATAACACATTATATAATATGTGTTGTATTTTAAAATAGGTTTATAAACATGTTACAAAATTTTATAACTCCTTTTAGAACAAAAAATAAAATTTTTTCATTTGTTTTATAGCATGTTATAAAGGATGTTATTAATATTTTAATTAGTTTCTATCAAATTTTATTTTCACTTTCAAATTTTTTAGCACCAATAGAGCATAATTATCACATTATTTCATGATAATTTTTTTATTTGGATTAAACTTGTAAAAAAAAAATTACCATTTCTTAAAAAAATGTTAACAAAAATTTTTGAAATAGAGTTTATTTTCTCATTTTTTCATCTTTTAGTTTTTTGTTTTCATTTCATTTTTTTCCAATTACATAATAGTTTACATTCAATCGAAATTTTTTTTTTTTATCGCAAGATTGATACTAAGTTACAATTTATTTCTTTAAGGTTTAAAAACAAAAATAAAATTGGTTGGTGGTCTTTGAATCTTTACTCGATCAATATTTGTTTGTAAAATTTAACCAAATTTGGCAATATTTTTTTTTGTTGTGCTCACTTCAAAATTAAGGGCACAACACATTTTTATATTATTTGGTATTGAAGATCGTTTATTTATTGTTTTATGGGATATTTAAATGATAAATAATTGTTAATATTTCTATTTATTAAGAATTGCCGTCTAATTTGGTGTATCTTTGAGAATTGATTAATTAAGATTTTTTTTTCAAATTTGAATTTTGATGTTGGCCCTTATTATCCTTTATCCAAAATGAAAGGATGGTATTTATGGTGTTTCTAAAGAATTCATTTAGAACGTCTATCCTTAAGAAGTCCTATTTTAGTATTTCTTAAGTAAATGAACAAGCAAAAATTTCAAGTGGACATTTTCTTCACATTTGACAATGAAATACTAGTATTCCAGAGAATCCAATGACCATTTTCGCGAGAAGGTGGACAATTTTAAATTGTTCATATTCCGTACAAAAATGTTCACCAGCAGTACATCGCATAATCTAATAGCATTTTATCTCATAAGGACAAAATTATCTCTTTTTTAAAAGCTGTTTTATTAACTGTCAATTTTTTTTAATTTAATAATGACCAATCCGAAAAAATAAATGAAAAATCTCAATTTACATTGTTGTTATTGTTGGAAAATTCAACCAAAGGGTTTCAAAAAATCGTAACTGAAAAGATGTCTCTTGGACTTCCTGAAGACTTTATATCAATTTAAAAAAAAATTGAAATAAATGCAATTTACTTGATATCGTCAAAAGGGTATATGTAAAAAAGAATACATTTTTTGTTTCAATGTTAAATGATTTTTTATCGTATTTAAACCATTTTTTTTGTGAAAATTTCGAGGTCCAACTCATACAATTTTATTTTTTTCTTTTTTTGAGTTAATTTTGGTTGAAATCTGACTTAAACTTTTGAAATTTAAAAATGAAATGTCCATTATTTAAAATGATAAAATCGCACTTTTCATTCGGATTTATTCTTGGCTTTTGTCCATAATTTTTTTTTTGTTTTAAATACATCAATTCGCGTTAAAATGACAGGACTAAATGATTATTTTTTAGAAGAATATTACCAGCTCATAATTGGCACCTTCTTGTGAAAATTGTCTTTAGTTTTTGTTTTTGTTTTTTTATGCTTTTGTTTTTATTTTTGTTTCTTTTCTTGTAGGTATGATGTGTTTCCTTTCTTGTTTCATCTTTTGTTTCTGGTGTCCTTTTTGCTTTCATTTTCTTTCTTTCAAAAATTTAAAATATTTTTCTTCATCAGATACTGATAAATTCTAATAAATTTCAAAAAATTTTTAGTTCAATTTCCATTTTAACAAATCTATGAACTGTTTCTTATCAAACATTCCCTGACAAAGAACGTTTTGAAGAACAACTAATTTTACAGAGTTTCTCAACACTTAACTTCATAAAATACTTTATCCAAAGTTTGATCATAAAAATTTTAAAAAGGAAAATCAAGTAAAAATTTTCAAACATAAATTGCAATTTATCAGTAATTTCAAATTTAAAACAAATTTACACTTTTCTTCCTTCTCTCATAAAACCTATTGGTTTCGGTCTAAAGGGGAGCAGTGTTGTGTTTTCATTGAAAAACAAGATTTATTAAAGTAGATTTTTCTCCAAAAGATGCGAAAATTTTTTATAAAGCGATAAATTGACAACAAAAGTCTCTTCACAATGTTTTTTATTTGCACCACCAAACGCCCATTGGAACGAAAACTGGTGAATACGTGGTTCAAAAGAAAAACAATTTGAAAAAAAGTACAGGGGGAACAATAAATTCTCATCATCTTTTTCTTAAATTGGGTTTCTGAATCAAAGAGCAAACAGAAGAATTTTTTTAAAAAAAACGAAAACTCCTTTAATTCATAAATCTAACTTGAAAGTGTGTGTTCACTAATTCTGACTCCTTTGTTTTTTTAAATTTGACTAGATCGTTTTTTTGGTTTTAGTTTGTTTTTTTTTTTTTTGTTTGCTCAAACTTTATGAAGAATCAAAAATTAAAAAAACAAGAAAAAAGATCTTACGGATCGTTGGATCATAGTCTTGAATGAATTTTCCTTGAAGAAATTGAATTGTTAAACACGATTTACCAACTTTTAATTTTTTTTTTGAAGAAAGAATAATAAGAAATAAAGAAAGAATTTTTTTGAAAAAAAGTCGAGTCTTTTTGACATTATTTCTGAAGAAACTGATCATTTGAAAACACTTACCTGACCCACCACCAATGATTACAATTTTGTGCCTTTCTTCTGTTTCGGTCATTTATCGTTTTTTGGAAAATTTTACAAATTATCAAAAAACAAAATAGAAAAAATAATTTTTTTTATGTATCGAAACTGTTTGATACAGAAAATTAAATTTATGAGTTTAGTTTCAAAAACATCAATTGTTTGGTTTTTCTTGATGTTTTAATTTATTTTTTCTTTATCTACTCTGTTAGATTCTAATTTTTTTAATTTTATCGTTTTCACAAATAATCAATTTGATATAATTATTGGAACAAATTTCAAACAATTAGGTTTTTTTTTACGTAATTTATTTAACCTCTTTAGATTTTTTTAATAATTACTCTAAGGAAAACTAGAAGGATTTTTAAATGTGTAGTTTAAATTTCTAAGTACATATTGAAAAAATTGATTTTTTTGTTAGAATTTTCAATCTTTGAAGATTCATTCTAAAGAACGTTATTTGTATTGGCAAAAAAAATATGTGTAAAAAATCAATTTAGGTATAAAATTTTGATCTAGATATCTCGAAAAGAAGACTATTTATCAAATTTAGCAACAAAACTTTATCTAAAAATTTTATCTGCAGTTCGTTCCATTTTCAAAAAACAAACTTTGAACTAAATTTAAGGTACAAAAAAAATTCAAATTAAGGGGGTAGCTACACCATAAGAAATGATAAAAATTTGAGAGAGATGAAATAAGAACATTTTATTTTAGTGTCGTGTGATCGTAGATTCTCTAAAAATTTTATTTAAAAAATTATTTGATATTTTTTTTTTAGTAATGTTCAACAATTTAAAAATTGAGATAGTATTGATAAAATAGTTTTTATTTATTTTTTTTTTTTATTGAAATAAACTTAATTCCATTAATTTGGACACATTTTAAACAGTTGGAAAAATAACAATGACATGATTTACATCCAATTGGAAATTAATTTTAATTCACAAAACTATTTCATTTTTTGTCTTTTTTGTTTTTCTTTTCATTTTCAATTTTTCAGTTACTTAATCTGTTTAGTTAGATCTGAAATTTTTTTATAGATGGTTGATATAATGTTAGTGTTGAGTTTCAAAAATTGATAAATCCACATACAACCGGTGCATAGTATCTTACCATTTGATAGATCAACCATTGTTGGTGTAATTTTAACAAATCTACCAATATATTTTTTGTTCAAACTCTTTCATTTCAGCTCGTTTCCTTATTTTGGATAGACTTGTTTTGATTTTTTGTGTTATATTGTTTTCTTATATTTGGATTAAAATGATTACTTAAAAAACCATTAATACTATGTTATTTAAATATAGTTTTATATTACGTTTGGGAAAATATAATAAATTGAGTTTTTGTTTTCCTATTTTTGATTTTCTGATGTGTCCAAATTTTTGGAATGTGGTTTAGTTTTTTTTTTGGGAGAAGAGAATTTCAGATTCTTTGAATAAAACTTATAGCTATTTTGTGGTTTAAACTTTGATAACATATAATCATATTCACTTCTCCAATTCCACTAAACCCAACGATTTAAAATCCTAACAATTAATAATTTGACTTAATTATTCTAATTTTGGAATCCTTCTAGCTATTTAAGTCCCATTTATGTTTCCTTTTTATGATTCTTTCAATTGTAATGTTGTTGTTCTTTTTAAACAAAATCCATTAATCCCAAATGCCACTCATAAAAAAAATATTTCTAATTACTTTATCTTGTCAGGATTAAAAAAATCTCAAAAATGATGTTAAAATAAAAAATGAAAAAATTAAATACCACAATAGAATGTTGAGAGAAGGGTAAAAGATAAGTTATTCAACATTCAAAACACTATTTTTTGCAATTCAACTCAACATTCTATTGTGGCAATTTCTTTGAGACATTGAAAAAAAATTTAAAAAATCTAATGAATGAAGTACTTTAAATAATAAAAATCAGTGAGGTACAACCAGAGTAAAAAATGTTATTTTTTGATCCTCTTCAGAATAGCAAAAAAGTGAAAAATTTTTCTCTACCATGGCTACTCCCTTAAGTAACATTTTTTGGAATTTTTTTTTTTTACAAATTTTTTTACATGAATTTGATTATATGCCTTAATTTGAGATTTTTTTTTGTGCCTTAATTATTGTTGAAGTTTTTGCCTTTAATGGGGAACTGATTGTATTCTAAATTCTAATAGAGAATATCGGGTTTTGGATTAAAAAATATTGGTGTTTTTGAAGGAATATTTATATTTTATGCTTTATTGGGGTTCAGAAACAATGCACTAACCGATAAAAATGATTTCAAAGTACATTAAATTTTTTTAAATTTTTGGATATTTATATTTTGAAGCATAAATTAAGAAAAAAGCATTTGCTGAACAAAAAATTTAATGAATTTTGATACAAAACTGGCTTTATTAAAAATTGCGATTTTTTCAGCCTTTTATACCTGATTCTATTTTACATTTATTTAAAAGAATATTTTTGCACTTACCATTTAACATCTGGTGATTGAAAAATCCTTTTGATCGACCAAAAGGAAAGGGAATATATCAATTTTGAAACCTTAGCAAGTAAATTTGAGTTTTGGAAAAGAAATATTTGAAATATTATTCTGAAAAGATCAAAAATTGTGTCTGTTTTTTTTTCACTCAGTAATTTGATTGTAATAATAAAATTTGTAAAAAAAATGTTCTTTTTTTATTTTAATTTTTTAAAAAAATTTATTATTTTTTTAATTTGGAAAATCCAAAAGATTTTAAAAGATAATAACAAAAATTAAAAAAAAACACTCTCAATTTCTAATTCTTTTGAGTTACGAGAAATAAAAACAAAATTGAAATTTAAATTTGTAAATTTGAAAGATCTATTTCGATCTGAAAGTGAACTTTTGCGATATTGCTAATCTTGAAACTATACCTCAATTTAACATTAACAACAGAAAAGAGAATGAAACAGAAAATTTGATGTTTGGAATGGGACAAATTTATAATATTTATTTCAAAAAAAAATGATAAAGGTGTGTGTATGAAGAAACCCAATTCATCCCTAAATACCAAACAATCATATATTAACATTTCTCATTACAATTATTGATATAATAGCTATATAAACCCCAAAAAACAATATAAACGAATTACACAAGAAAAATATATAGATCTTATTGATTCAAAAGAATGAGAAAACTACATGAACAATAATAGTAAGTGTCTTTTATTGGTTCAAATGAACTTTTCTTTAATATTTTCTTTAAAAATAAAGGATAGATGAGATTGTCTAAATACAAAAATTTTATTTTCCATATATATATATATATATATATATATATATATAATTTTTTTTATATTTCGAGAAATGGAAGTTTTGAAGAGAATAAATCGATAAATTGATAAATAAGACCAATAATGATAACTTTGGTATATTCAATGGTAGGGTATTATTTTTAAAAAATGAAAAATCAAATTATCAAGAATCGAATTTAGAAACTTTTGAAACGAAAGAAAAGTTCTTATTATTTGAAAGATCATCAAACGAACTGTGTTAGTAAATCACAAAGACTACAAAAATTTTAAAAATAATTTTGCATAAAAACAAAAAAAAAAAATAATTGTTGTTTTTTATTATTTTGAAGACGGGGTGTAATTTCCTTGAATAAACCTTATGTTTTTTTTATTTTAAGGGAAAGGGTAAATGTATTGATTATGCTCTATTTTTTCAAATTCTCGAAATACATCAGTGTTTTTTTTTTAAATTTTGAAATTAAAGAAAATTTCTTAAATTTTCTGTTTCTTTCTGAATTTAAAAAAACTCTTGTCAGTTTTATTTTAGTTTTCTTTATCTTTGTAAAATTAATAAATTTAACTTTTTAAACAGAAAAACCTTCAAAAACTTAGTTTAAAAGTTTCAAATGTCAAAATGGTAGAATAATTTCTTTTTTTTACTCAATTCTTTCAAAGTCTGGAAAACTACTCTTCTGTTTTCTTTTATTGTAGAAATTAAAAGATAATTTCATAATTTTTTTTTATTTCTTAAATAACAAAACCCTCAGTTAGCTTTTTCAAAAATTGAAAAAAATGATTAAAAACTATGATTTTTCTCTATTCTTTTGAATACTCTAAAATCGCCTGGGTATACTTGGGTTTTTTGTTTATTTGAAAATCGATAGGTTTTCATTAAGTTTTTTTGAGTTTTCGGTTTATTTGTGAAGTGTTCTAGGTTTTTTTGAGGTTAACTATTTTATTTAAAATTTTTATTGAATTTCGTTAGGTTTTTTTGAGTTTTCTATTTTATTAGTGAAGTGTTCTAGGTTTTTTTGAGGTTTTCTATTTTATTTAGAAAATCTATTGTTTTTCCAAATAAATAGAAAACCTCAAAAAAATCAATAAATTTAACAAATAAAACTAAAACCTCAAGAAAAAATAGGTAATTGGTGGTATTCGAAGGCGCTCTACAACACCCTTCAACACTTGATGGTGTTTTCCTAATTAATAAATTATAATTTCGTAATTTCAATATGAATCATAAGTTTATTTATCATTAAACTACTAACATAATAAATAATAAATATTTATTTTGGATACTATCTAAGTTAGTTCTCTGTAAATGTTAATTATTATTGTTTATATTGATTAATTCTTTCATCCAAAATTTTTGACTGTTTTTTTAAAGGGGTTTTACCAATATTTATAAAATGGGTAGTTCCAAAAACAAAAAAAAAATTAATTATTTTTTATCAGTTTATATGTTCTATTTCTTCATAGATTCCTTGAAGTGTCAATTAAAGATGTATATAGGATATGCTAGGCTTTTTGCTTTAAATTCTTTCGAAAAGTGAAAATCTGAAAATAAAAAATTTTGTCGTTTTATCAAAGGAAAATTATATTTCAATTCAGCAAAAAATATTACTAATTATGAGAGAAAAATATCTAAACAACTTTCTTCTCAAAATCAATTTGTAATGAAAAGATTATCAGATTTTATAATACTTTCTTGTTTTACATTTAGAAAGAAATTAGATTTTTTTTAATTTGAATTTAAGGACTGTATTTCGATTTGTGGGTTATTGGGTTATTTACTTTCATTTCTTAAAAATAATTCTCATTCTGAAGAAATTGGATAAAAAAAACTAGTAATCTCAAAGTAAAATACTCCAATATTAAAAATAAAAATTTTTACAAATTTCTTGAAGGAAAATTTTAAAAAATAAATAGTATAAGGTATTTTCAAGAACAAATTCAAATTTTAAAACATTTCAAACCAAAAGAAGTGATATAAAACAAAATGAGAATAGTACTAATATATTTTTTTGTGGTTTATAGATTTGAAATGGAAATTATACAATTGTAAAATCAAATTTTATAAAGGATCTTTAAGATGTAAAATTGTTGGAATTATGAAGATGAACATTTTTTGTTAAGGGACTAGTCTACAATTTTTTTTTTATTGACCATTAACTAAATAAGGAATCCTTATCCAGAAACATGTTTAAAAATGATAATAAACACTGTTTTTCAATGTTAGAACTTTTAGTTATTTTTTTTTTTAAATTTTTCAATTAGTTAAAAAAAGTGATTTTTAAATTTTTTTTTAGAGGTATTACCACCCAGGAAAAATGAGAGAAATAAATCAAAAAAATCTTAAAAAGTAAAAATCTAGAAAGATCAAGGTTCGAATAAACCTCTATAAAACTCTATTGTTTTTTCAAAAAAAGAAGATCTACATGAGTTATCAAACAAATACATAAGTATTCTATAGGAACCTTGCTTTAATGAACTTTAGGTAGGGTCTATTAGAGTGATCAAAATAATGCTCCACAGGGTCTATAACCCATGTTTCAGAATATAATCCGTACTTTTTATTTGACAAGTCCCTATTCAACATCCAACAATATTAAAAAATACTAAACTGTAGTTCAAATCGATTTTGAAAGTAAACTCGTTGAAATTTTCAGGAAAATTTTCAATTAGGAATGTAATTTGTGATAATATTCTCAATTTTTTTGTTTTTTTGATTTTTTTGAATGATGGAAATTATCTAAAATTTTACTTGATTTTTCTGTGTTAAATTTTACAATTACATACTTTATTTTTAGAATTACTTTTTTAAATAATGGAACTTTAAGATTTCGGTACAATATTTAATTACGGTTTATTATCAGTTTCTTTGATCGGTTGATGTATAGGTCTTCTATACCAAAAAAAAAACACGCTTTTTATTTGGAAAAATAATTAAACTTTTTACATGCTTTATTTTAATAACAATAATTAAATACATTTTGTCATCTTTTTATAGGCATTTCTAAAATATCAAAACTTTTTTTTTATATTTAGGGTATTGTCAGAATTAAAACTGTTTGAAACTTTTATGAACTAATAAAGTGTAGAAACGTTGTTTTAAAAATTCTTTTATACAAAGACCAACCTCGACAAAACTTTCAAACCACAGAACTCCACTTTTTTAAAATATTAAAAGTTGATAAAAGTTTCATTCAGAAAAAGTTTTCACTTTTTTAAAACAGAAAACTGGAAAAAAAAATAGAAAAAGCTTCCCATGTTACTAAAGCGGATCTACAGTCATTTTAAAAAAGTGAGAACTTTTTTTTTTTTATCATTTTGTTTCAATGAAAACTGCTTTAAAGTTTTATGTTTTAAGGACTACGTTCCCACAATTGGGGGGTTTGATTAATTGTGTTATTTCACTTTCGCTCCTCAAAAAAATTTTTCACACGGAAGAAATTGGACTAAAAAAAAAAAAAAAAACATTTTTTGTCATCTTTACCTTTTCACCAAGACTATTTTTCTTTGTTATTCAATGAAAAGGAAAATTGAAAATAACAAAAAAAATAATTGCAAAAAATGACTTTTGGGGATTTTCAAGTGCATTTCAAATTTTGGAACATTTCAAACTTGTAAAAGTAAATTTAAAAAAGATGTAGAACAGCTCTTGAAAATAGTGTGAGTTCCGAAAGTGGAAATGGAAATTCTAAAATATTAAAATCAAAATTTAGCCTGATCTAACAAGGTAAAAATTGTGAAAATTGTTGAAATTGTGAAAATTTTAGATTTTTTCTCAATAGAAATTCTCGTTGGACAAATATTACTTGGATTTCATAACTCATCTAAGGGTGATTTTATCGATTATTTCACTGTTTTCACCTAAAAACGTAGTCCTTAATAAAGTGAGAATCTTTTTTTAAATAAAAGTGTTTTCCTCTCTCCCATTCAAAGGTTAATACTCACCACATTTAAAGCTTAATCCTTGACTTTATTAAAAATTGAAAACTTGTGAAAGCTTTAATTCTGAAAAAGTTTTCACTTTATTAAAATAGAATACCTCTGATTAGTTGTAATTCTTTAACAAGTTTTCAATTTTATATCATTAATGAAAACTTGATAAATCTTTTAAAAAAATCCTCTTATTTCTAATATGTCTGTAATTTGTGATTTATTTTTTATTAATAACCAAGTAATCTATGTTTCCAAACTTTTATTACTCAAAAAAAATCAGCAAAGGAACTTACAAGGATGTAACTGACTCTTCTCCAATCAGAAAAATACTAATACTGATATTAGAAGAATAAATGCAACAATATTTTGGCTTCATTTTCCCGCATTTATTCCGAATTATTGTTCAATTAAATTCCAAGTACCAGATTGTAATTTGTGAATTCTATTGATTTGTTTGGACTATTTTTCTGTTTCTGAATAATTGGTTTAGACCAAGAATCCAAAGCAAAAAAGATATTTTTGAAATGAAAAAAAAAAGTTAATCGGCTAAATTTTTTTTCCATTTCAATTTCAAAAACCATTTTTGATGTTTTGAGTCTTTTCGACCGATTTGTCTAACTGTTGTTTGTTTTTGTTTTGCACTTAACACCAGATTTTAATTTACAATGATAAAAGTAAAATTGAGAAAACAGTTAATTTTTTCAAAAATTTTATCAAGTTTTTCGTTGAGACGGAGAATTGCAAATTAAAGTTTCAAAATTTTCATTCAGCTTTCTTAAGGACCAAAAAATCAAAATAGCAAGATTCCAATCATCTGACAGAGTTCCAATTCTAAAAGAGGGGAATTAATACATACATTTCATTTTCTGAATTAGTGAATTTGAAAGGTTCCAAGATTTATGAAAGAATTTTTTAAGCAAGAAAGCTGAATGAAAATTTTGTTCAATTTATTTTTCAACAAAGAATATCAATGCGTATTGATCTAAATGAAAATTTTGATAAATTACTTTTTAATTATTGTTCAAAGAGATTTTTTCAGATTCATTAATTGACTAATAGTTGGTTCTATTTTGAAAAATCAAAATAATATTTTATAACAGGTGTAATACTGTTTAGTCTTGGAAACACTCAATTGATTTTAAGGGACTTCTCAATTTTTTGTAACAAATTTTCTTTTTATTATCGATTTTGAGATTTCGTTGTGTTTTATAGAATTTAAATGTTGCTGAAATCAATAATTGTTGTTTTTGTTTGATAAAGTCGTGTTAGATTTTTTTCAAAGTTTTGAAAAAATTTTAAATTTTGTGTTTATAACAAAAATATTAACTTTATATTGGACAAGTTACACTATTGAACCACTATTTTGAAAAACGAACTTTTTGAAAAAATTCAAAACTTCAGAACCTCAGTAAACAGCCCCAATTATTGGAGACACTCAACAAAGTTAACTCTGAAAAAAAAACAATAAATTTTTATGAAATTTCCAAAGCAACTTTTGAATCTATTGAAAAATAATAAAATTCTACAACAAGTGTAATTGAATAAACTGTAAAGTAAAAAATTCAAATAAACTGTAATTGAAGATTTTCAATCAAAAAATGTATCAAATCAGTTAGAAAATCCAGACTTCAATTTACAGGCAAATTTTTAAACATTTGCCAAAAAAATAAAGTGACAAAATAATTCAACAAAATAAGTTATTTAATTTCTTCTAATAATTCTGAAAATCAGACGAATTCAAACTCGGATTGTTTTTTGAACCTCTTTTCAACTTAAATTGTGTTATCTAAAAAAAAAATTATAAAAAAAATCCCTTCTTCAGTTAAAAAAAAGTGAATTAATCTTGAATAGATTTTCTTTCAAAAAGTTCCATATCAGTGATGAATTATTTTTGTTTATTTGCTTATTTAAAAATACAACACTAATTCTTTAATCGATATGCTTTTATTATTTTTTTTTTTATTCCCTATCAATTTTGATGTTGAAATTTTGAAGATGGAAAAGAGATTTCCTAAAAAGTATTCTAAGGTTAATCAAGTAAATAATTCCAAGAGTGACGGGGGCCAAACTAACCCAATTAATAAGCAAAATACAGAATATTCGTATTTCTCCTCTGACGGGATCAATAATTTTTTTCACAATCCCTTTCTCAAAAACGATTTACTTGGGGGGATAGGGAATTTCCATGTTCAACAACAAAATTATCGTTTTTTCAACCAAAAAAAGATCGAAAAACAAATTCCGAATTTCACAAATTCGATCAATTGTACCCAAAAAACAGACAACTGTATCAACGTATGTAAAAACAAACAAATTGATGAGAACAACAAACTTTCAAAACAAAAACAAAAACAAAAACAAAAACCAAAACAAAAACAAAATAAAAAACAAAAACAAAATAAAAAACGATATAGAAAGGAAAAAGAAAAAGAAAAAGAAAAAGAAAAAGTAATAGAAAAAGTAATAGAAAAAAACGAAAAACAACGGAGAGAAGAAGGGGAATGGTACGAGAAAAAGCAAAAAAAGATTTTGCAAAATTCGCATTTAGATTTTGATAAATATCTCAATCTTTTCCAGAAGAATAATCTTTCAAACGATCAGGTAATTGGTATGAGCACAAAAAATTCTCAAATGAAAAAGGAAAATGAGCAGTACCTTATTTCCAGAAACCAAGAAAAACACAATTCAATTATGGAAGTAAATAATCATCACAACAATTTCCTCAAAAAACAAATGATAACCCAAAACAAGAACTTGCAAATGTTTCAAGATGAGAACTCCTTAAAAAATCATATAAATCAGAACTATTTCAGCAAAGGAAATGATGACAACGACGACAATGAAGAGGAAGAGGGCAAAGAAGACCTGACTGACACCAATTCAGTAAGAAAAGGGAATCGCCCGAGTGTAAACACAGAAAAAAGTAAAAAAATCATAAATCCAAACAACAAAGACACAACTAAGAACACTTATGATAACGACTATTTTTTCAATGAACACATGGTTGATTTCCTCCTTTCTCCACTTAACCCGTTCCAACCAATAAACAGAGAGAATCCATCTCTTGGTTTAGTTATCTATTTGCACATCACAAAAAGCATCAAAGTGCACAAAAGATTCAATGCAGAAAAGTTCCCTCCAAAGTTTTTCAAATTCACAAACTTAAACACGGCCCTTCAAAAGGGCAAGTGTCCACGAGAACTCGCAGAGTGGATTTTGAAAAATGAATATATCAATCCAGATTTTGAGAAAAAGAAGAAAAAAAGAGGGCGAAAAAAAAAAAAAAATTAAAAAGACTCTCAACACAAAAAAAAAAATAATTCATTTTTTTTTTTTTCAAATATTTTTAGATTATTTTTTTTCGAATATTTTTATTAATAATGTAACTTTAACTCTCAGTGATTTGGAGTTTTCATTTAATACTGAATATGATTTAAATTTATACCAATAATTTTTTTTTTTTTTTATTTAGTTTTTATTTTCTAGTGATATTTGAGCTTTAGAAATCACTTCAATTGAAAAGATCGAAAGATTATTAATTATATTAAATCAGTTGAGAGCAACCAAAATAATTTGTATTTAAGCTTTATAGCGAGTTTTTCTTTTAAATTAAATTTATCAATCCCTTAAAAAAGTGTATAAAAAATCTATAAAACCCCTTATTATTAACAATATACTTATATCGATGTTTTTTCTCTTTTATTCATAGTCTTGGTTCTTTTTCTTCGTTTTTTTATGATTAAATTTGTTTTGATATATCCCCACTGCCCATTCCAATATCTGTTACAGCCGTTCCAAAGCTACGATAAAATTCTAAATCAAACAAAATTGAGTTTTCTATTCTGATTTCCCATTTTCAAAAAATTCGTTAATTAGAGTTATTAGTCAAAAAAAATTTTTAATAAATAAGCCATTATTCAAATTTTGGAACTTCAAAAAAAATAATTTTTTGAAGATTCTTAAAGTACTTTAAAATATTATTCAATAAAGGTAAATTTTTAAAGATCAGTAAAACTTGATATTTTTTTTGAGCTTTTTTGGACTGATAATTTTGAAGTTTCAGTGGATCTTGAATTTTTTTTTTCGATTTTCCAAAAATTTGAATAATGGCTTATTTATTAAAAATTTTTTTTAAAAAAATAACTCTTATTTCCAAATTTTTGAAAATGGAAAATAAGAATAGAAAACTGAATTGTATTTTATTTAGAATTTTATGGTTGTTGTGGAAATACTGTATGTTTTGGATGTTTTAATAAAAGTATTATGGAAATTTTATTGAAGGGTTTTAAATACTTTTGTTTGAAAAAAATAATAAGAAAATATAAAGTTAATTCTGATTAGATAAAATAAACAGTCATTAAAGCCTCTAATAACTGAAAAAAATGACATGAAAAGATCCTTACTATATCAAAATCTTGCTATCTTTGTTGTCTAAAAAATTTCTAAATTCCAAAATATTGGACGCGTATTAAAAAGTTGAAAGAATAACACAATAAGCTATTTCCAAGAAAGTGGGGTAAATTTATTTTAAAATATATTTATTACACACAATCTTCAAAAAAGTATTTAAATATACAAAAGCATTAAATACTATTTATCAGTTATTTTTAACAATTCAACTTGTTGTTGAGTATCGTGTTGTATTAAATAAATAAAAGATAATAAATTTTCTGATCCCGATTTTATCTGATATTTTTTTATGCATGAAAATTGATGTTTATTATTTTCTTTTTGAACTGAAAAAATCATTTTCATAACTTTTTTAATTTCAACAAATCATCAAATAGAATTGAAAACATATAACTATATTTGCTTGTTAAAAATCATTTGTACTGTTTCCATATTTGCAATTTTTTATTGAAATTGACCCTAAATTGTTTTCTGAAAAAAAGATACTATTTTTTTTTCATTTTTTGGAAATATTTTAAGGAACATATTGTGAAATACATCCATGTAATATTGATACAATCAGTATTAATATCAAACTTAATTTAGTATGGTCTATAAAAGAATACCCCCATCAAAAAAAAATTTTTTTATAAGATTTTTAAAAAAAAATGTCCAACTTTTTTGTGAATAACTTGTACTGTACACTATTTAGAAATAACTTTGAATACATAAACTATTTATTTTTTTTTTATCTTTTCTTTTTTGTTTTCATTTCCCTTTTTTCTAAGTTTTGTAATCTGTTTCTTTTGTATGATGATTTTTTTAAAATGGTAGATCAATGGTAAATGTTTAGTTTGGTAAATAGAAAAAGACATATACAATCCATTGATGGTATCTTATCATTTAATCAATCAATAATTGTATGTACATTTTTTATTTAACAAACTCAATATTAACCTTTAATCAACTACCCAAAAAAATCCAGATATAATGAAACAGTTCATGTAATTGCTAAAAAGATAAAATGAAAATAAAAACAAAAAAGACAAAAAATGAAATAGTTTATAAAATCAAAATTATTTTCAAATTCAATTTAAATTATGGCATTGCTATTTTTTCAACTTTTTATACTGTTGTCCAAATTCTTGGAATTTAATTAAGTTTAACATAAAATCTTTCAATATCAGCCTATTATTGAATACTTTTTTATAATAATAAGTTTCAAGATTTTTACCCTCATTGTAAGATAAAAATGTATTGAATCCTGAAGTAAAAGATTTTTTAAACTTTAAAATTGTGTTATTGTTTTTTGAAAAAAAAAATTGAATAAGTAACTAAGCTTAATTTCAAAAATAGGGGAAAATTTTTCATCAGTAAAAAATTTATTTATTTTTTTTTTTTTTGAAAAATAATGTATTTTTACTAAAGTGTTTAGAGATAATAACCAATATAGATTAATAAATAAAAATATAGTGTAACCATTTTGTTTTTTAAAAGACAAACGAAAAAAAGAAAAAAATAATAATAATAAAGTTTGTCCCTAATTTTGAAATTTGGCTTAGATATAAATTTTGAAAATGATCATTTAAAACATTAATTTTTTTTTTTTAATTATAAAATTTTTTTCCTTCTATTCAAATTTAAATAAGGTGAACTTTTTTTATGGTTTAAAAAGAAAAGTTTATATTTTTTAAAAATTGAGTTATGATCAACTTTTAAAACAAAAAGAGTCTCAAGAAAAAAATCATTTTTTGATTGATAAATAGTAAACCATTTTCCAGTCAAATGGGCCTAGTTTTAATCGGTGAATTAAATATGTTTAAAGGGTTTGCATAGATATTAGAAGAAAAAAATTATTTTGTAAATTTTCCAAATAGAAAACATTTTTTCACATTTTTTCACATTTTTGTATTTTTCATCTTTTACTATTGTTTAAAAAAACCTAATAAGATGCAAATTTTTTTTTATTTTAAGATCAATAGTCACTGGATAAAAACATGTTATTCTAAGGTTATTGAAACTTTGTGAAAATGATTGTTGAGAAATCATATTGATTTCTATTCAATTATTTTCAATCTTGGATCCTGATATTTGATAAATAAATGTGAAAAAAACTTTAATTCATTTATATATTCTTTTTTCAAATAGAGACCACAAATCACAACCCACTTATGTTTGGGGGCTTGATAGCTAAAAGAAAAGTATGGAAAATGAAGTGAAAATTATTTCCGATTTATTATTCAAATACCAGTAGATTATCAAAATGAACATTCTTACTTTTCTAAATAGTACCCTAAGAATTTGAGTTTTTCAATTTTTAAGAAAATCTATTTAATAATTAGTTTTATTTCAGACGAATATCAACTAATTTTTGATATGCATTATTCTTCGTATTTCTTGTTTGTTCTTCAAAAGGTCAATTATATAAAATAATTGATATTGGAAAAAAATACTTGGCCCTTTTAACAAAGCAAAGTTTAGAATAAGAATAATAATTAAGGAAGTGATAAAAATAATGAGATATTTTTTTAAAAAAAACTTTATAAATTTGTCAAAAAATGTTTATGAAAAATAATTGAAATTACAAAAAAAGTATTTAATCATTCAAAATCATTAATTATCATTAATCGGTTCTGGGTGATAATGAAATTTGTTTCTTAGTATTGTTATTTAATCACTAAGATATTAAAAATTTCTGATCTCAATTTTATTTGATTTTTTGAAAAGCAATATTTATATATTATTATATTTCTAAATTTATCAAATTGAATTTTTTCCGATTTTTAAGTATTTTATTGGTTATTTTAATTGGTATCATGGTTTTTAATTATTTTTAATGGTTTTGAGAGAAAAATCAAAAAGATTATTTTTGAGATTAGTAGTATTTTATTACTTAAATTGTTGCAAAATTCAAAATATTTAAATCATCAATACAAAATATTTTTTAAAATTAATTTCGAAAACTCAATTATAACCACCAAAGTTAAGTGTGCAATTTTTTCCCTTTAAAACAAGTTATACAAGTCTAATTCCTCTGTCTTAATTATTTTTTTTTTTTTCAAAATTCAAGCAATAATTCTCAAACATTTAATACCTACCCTAACATACCTTAACATACTCTTACAAATCTTAACCTAGCAAAAAGGGTTATTAATACCTACATCCAATCCATTTCAATAGTATTGACTATTATGAAAAAAAATCAAATTTGAATAGTAATAATTATCACGAAAAGATATGTTTATATAAAAAGTAAAAGTTAATAAATTTGACTTTATTTTTAAAGATCACTTTAATATAAATGTTAATTTTCAAATCTTGTTTTGAAGTTATAACATAAAAAAACTAAAAAATACAAATAAAGATTATCTGTTCTTTTTTAGGTTGACAATATCGAATAACATTTAATTTAAAATAATAATTTATAAAAAAGAAATAAAAAAAATAAGTTTTAAGGAAAGAAAATGGATTTTGATATTTGGTAGAATAAATTAATACTAAACTCAATTCCAAAAATTTGGGCACACCTTTAAAATCAGTTTAATTCTAAGAAAAGTGATATTTGACTCTTAAATAGAAACATTAGATATTAACAATTAATAGAAATAATTTTAAAGTTAATTATTTATCATTTTTTTTCATTATTTTTTGATTTTTGATTTTCAATAATTTTGTTGATTTTTTTGGATTCTTTTTTTTTTCAAAACTTTTCGAAAATCTCAAAATCACTTTAAAATGAAATTTAAAAGTTTTGATTCTGATCACAAAAAAAAATTTTTTTGTTTTCTCTTAAAATGAAAAAAGATTCTTTTTTTACCAAGAAAAAATTTTTTTGAAAAAAAATCATGATATGGGGTGCTAGATCACATGGCCTACAAACAGACCTTATTACCATTAATGGAAATGTGAATACTGAATGTATTATTAATGATATTTTCAAAAAATCAAATGTAATTCAACTCGCCAATTCAGAATATGGTGAGTTGAAATGGATTTTCCAAAAGGATGGAGCTTGTCCACACACTTAAAAAAAAAATCAAACTTACTTAAACTGTGGATGTAATGTTCTGGGCCCTTGACCCCCAATTATCCAGATTCAAACCCAATTGAGAATTTATGGTCAATTATGGATACTAAACTGAAAAAATGTAATCCAAAAAACGGAGAAGAATTTATTAAAATTTTCACTAATGTATGGAATACTTTGAGTTGGGAAACCTTAGAAAATTAGTAAACTCCAGATATAAGGATAGATTTAGTTATCAAAAAAAAAAGCTGAATCTATTAATAGTTTTTATTAATTTTTCTTTTAATAAAAATGGATTTTTTGGTAACCGTGTTCCAAAAATAGGGGCACACTTTTTTTTATTTTTCTTTTTTATTTTTTGAATTGAATTTTAAATTTACTATAAAATATATAAATAGTATCAATTAAATATTTTCAGATCTTTTATTATTTTAATGTTTAAGTATCATGTATTTTGGAGTATATTTTTATTAATGTAATTTTTTTTTGTGTCCCATTTTTTGGAATTGAGTTTATATATTGTAATATATATATATATATATAATGTATATATCCCTTAGCACTCCAAATAACCTAAAAACATTTCAAACAAAAATTTTAATTTGAAATGTTATCAAAGGATAATAAGGTATAGAATTAATAAACAATTATCTTAGAAAGAAAATTTTATAATTAAAAATTGTATAGTTACTTAAAATAAAACAATAACTTGAAAAAAAAAATTCAGCATTGGGAATTTTTTTTTGGTTATTGAGATTTTATTATTTTTCCAAATTTTGTCAAAATAAATTTTTTTTTTTTTTGAAAAGTTTATCTAGACATCAAAAAACCTCTTAGTTTTAACATTTAAAACACATCATACTTTAATGGAAATTTTTTTGGGGCCCTTTGCACCCCAAAATTCCCTAAAATGCTTGATTAAATAATTTATTCATTATAAAAGTTATTATATCATCACATTGAAAATTTGTTTTATCTACGATTACTATACAATATCAATATCTATATTAGATTCTAAATAATTTAAAAATAAAAAAAAATATAAATTAAATTAGAAAAAAAAAATCAAATTTTTTTTTCATTGTAAAATTTTACAATTTTTTTCAACAAGATTTTTTTTCAATTTTAAATGATTTGGCCAATAGTTCGAGTCAGATTAATAATTGATTTTTTTTTTTTATTTTTTACAATTTTTTTAATTTTTGACTTTTTCAAATCTAGACATAAAATAAACAATATTGTTGAATTAGAGACCATATCTCAGAACTTATTTAACAAGATCTGTATTAATTTATTAAGGAAAAATCCAAATATCGCAAATATATTATTCAAATTTTTACCAATAACAAAATGCAATAAAAAAATTTGGTTTCGGAGATTATTTTATTATATTGGAATAATATTTAAGAGTTATTTTTTATTTTATTTTAAATTTAGGTATAAATATTTTATCGATTAAAAAGTAATTTATATTTGTTTCATTCCAATTTAATAAATTGAAATTATTTTACAATTTTTTTTTTTTTTTGATTTTCAATTATTATCTATTGCTTAAATAAAAGTTTTAAAAAATTAATCAAATTAAAAATTTAATTTTGGACTAAAGAAATAAATTTCATTTTTCTCTTAATTGTATATTTATTGAAATTTTTTCTAAAAAAAAAAAATTAAATTTCAAAGTAATTTATTTTTTTATTTATTTTTTTATCATAAAATTAGCAAAATTGTTTGGTGGTTATTATTAATAAATTAATGTGTTGAGTTTTGAATTACTATTAATGTAATAAAATTTCTGATTTAAAAAAAATATAATAAAAAATAAAAATATTTAAAAAAATGTAAAATGAATAATTATTATTTTTTTTTTTCAATTTCAAAAAAAAATCAATAACTTAACTACTTTATCTTTGAACTATTTTGACTTTTTTATTATAATTCAAATATGGATTAAAGACAAATAAGAAAATTAATATATTAGTAGATCAATATCATTTTAAATCTAATTTAAAAAACTTGATGAAATTTAGGCAAATCCGGGGTGCTAAGGGATATATATATATTTCACATATTATTGATATTAATTTTTAATCTGAAAAAGAATCACTAGTATAACTACCAGTGCTACTTGATGTAAAGCTAAGGCTTCCACTATTGCTAGAAGAGTATCCGCTTGAACTACTACCGGTATATGAACCAGTACTACTTGAGGATGACGAATATCTATGCTTTCTATACTTGCGTGAATGACGTCTATGACGCCTTTTTGAGTCTCTTCTTGATCTCGAGCGGTCTCTTGATCTTCTTCTTTCTTTCCTGCTTCTTCTTTTATCTCTTCTTTTACCTTTTTTATGTCGACTTTCTTTTTTACCTGATTTACTTTTAAGTTTACGGTTGTATTCTTTAAGTTCTTTTTCGTAACGAATTTTATCTTGATCAGATTTTCTGACATATTTCTTTTAGATTTTTTTGAATATTTAATAAATTAAAACAAAGAATAAAAATGGTACAAATTAATAAAGAGGTTGATCAAACATTTTAAAGATTTTCAATAACAATTTTTCAAAAAATAAAAATATAGAAATTCTAAGAGTTTGTTAATAATTGACGTTATAAGATACAAGAAAGAAATATTATATTTATGAACTAAGCTCCAATTCAAAATTTTTGAAACAAAATTCAATTGTTTGACAAAAAAAAATTTTATTTAATCGATTCTTGATGAAATACCAAATTAGAATCACTCACTAATTGAAATGTTAACAATTATTTATAAATTACAATACTCACAAAGCAAAAACTAAATAATTATCAATACTAAAAAATCAAGGGTGTGTTAAAAATTTTAGAGAGATCTACCAACAAAAAAATGCATTGGTAAAATTGTTTTAATTCTATTAGGAATATTGATCCATCAAATGATTAGAGACCATCAACTAATTTTATTTTAGTTTTTCTATTGAAGAAACAACTCAATTACTTTAACCATAATATCAATCGTCGAAACAAATTTTCTGCTCGAGTGAAACAAGTTACGTAATTCAAAAAATGAAATATAAATTTGGAAAAATCAAAATTATTTCCATATTTTTATAAAAATCTAAAATTATTTCCAATTTGAATGAAATTGTATGATTGTGAGTCTGTTAACTGTTTTATCTGTGTGAAAAATTTTTGAGTTTTAGTTTATTTTTTTATTTACATTCACACCAAATCATGAAATTGTTATTTTATAATTAGTTTTTCCAATTCATCTAGGTTCATTTTCTTTTTTGTGCAGGATAATCCCATCATTTTTCAATTTAATAATAGAATAATAACATAACTATTAAATGTTGAAGGTATTGTATTGTTGAATATGAAGATTATATGGTCTATTATTTTGGATAACATTTTCAATTAAATTTTAATTTTCTAATTGACATTTTTTTATAAAACCATAAAAAGTAATAAAGAAAGATAAAATTTCAAATTAAATGAAAATTAATAAAAGCAGACAAAATCTAAATGATTAGCCCGACCATAGATTTGTCTATAATTAAAAGTATGTTGTATTTGAAGGTAAAATTATATTAGTTGTATATGTTCACATGAATCTAAAAAAAATCTATTAAAAATATTATTGCACAATAAATTATTTGATTTTTTACTAATGATTACAATTAAAATTTGTCATTTGGAAATTTTTTTTTAATTCTTTTTTTAAATCTAAAAATAGAAACTCAAAATACAGTATTCCGGTATTTAATAATTCTATTTTTTTAGAACTCCCAAAAAGTAACTATTTTTTTTAATTTTTTAATTTCAAAGATTTTACTGAATAATTTTTAACATAAAAACCTAAAGATTAATTTGTTTAGTTTCCTTTTTTCAAAAGTGAGTTGTATTTTGAATTTATTTCCAATATGTACGAAAAAAATTTATTAAAAAAATATATTCTCTGAGTAAATTATTTAATTTTTTTAAAAAAAGCAAGAATTTTTTCGATAGTAATCTACATTTCCAATATAAATTGAAGTTTATTATTTTTTAATACATGAAATATTCAGATTGATCATACATCAGAATATAGGTTTCTCTTAAAAATAGAGTTTTTTGCATAAAAATTCGTTTTTTGAGATACTTATATTCCCCCTTGTGATAATTCATACTGTTAAATTTGTCTTGATCTTTTGTTTTTTTTGGTAAGATTTCAATTTGTTCCTAAATTCGTTTTTATAAATTGTGCCAAAAAAGTTTTCAAAATGTCGCTCAAAAAGAGTTGACAATCCTAAATAGACCTATTTTCTGGACTTTTAAAAACTTTTTTTGTTACAATTTTTTAAAATGACTTCAAGAGTGGTTTTTTTTTTTTGATTGATTAGATCAACTTTCTTAACTATTAGGCATATGTTTTTAAAATAATGTGACTCAAAATTTTACAAAAGTATCCCGGAAACAGTTGAAAAACTTTTATAGAAATGTTTTCAGTTCTGAACTCTTTTCCAACAACAACAGCCCAGCAAAAATCAAAAAAAATGCATTTTTTAGAAAATATTGTTTAGGTCAAGCTGCGATAATAAAACAAATTTTATTTTAAAAAGAGTTATCTCTTTTGGTATTTGAGTATTTTATTGATTATTTTTTCATAAAGTTATTACAACAAAAATTAAAAAACCTGAGGTTAAAAAATTTTGGATTTACAAATCTCAAATTCATCTTCAATTGAAGATCAAAGAAAATTCCAATAGAAATAAATAGGATTTTTCTAAACCCATTTTCATTGATCCAATAACATTTAAATAACATGTTTTTACCAATTGACTATTGATTTTGTGATAAAAAAAAAAAAAAAATTGCAAAACAATTGCCTATTCAAAAAAAAAATGTAAAAAGAAAAAAGCAAAAATTTGAAAAAATGATTTCATTTTTTAAATTTTCAAAAGAAAACGCTTATTCGAATATCCATTCGAACCCTGGAAATACAGGTAAATCAACATTGACAACTTGAACTGGAAATATTTGAAAATAGTTTTTTAAAATAAACTTTTTTTCTCACTTTTTCAAAACCACTTTAGGAAAAATGTTAATTGAAAAATAAATCGAACAAAATTTTCATTTAGATTTTCGAAAAAAAGGTTTTAAAAAACCTCTAAATAATTTACTTTCTTGAAGATCTTGAATCTTGTTTTATAATGAATTTCCCTTTTATGGTTCGGAACTTTAATTGTTTTATTTAAATCTTCATTTGTCGGTTTTTTTTTTTTTTTTGGAAGGCTGAATGAAAACTTTTGTTCAATTTATTTTTCAATTAATTGTAGATTGTTTTGTGGCATTTGAATCATAGAGATTAATGTAATCTATTTACTTTCAATAACAGCATACTTTTTGTTTTTATACACTATCACGCTAGAAACTAATCCCCCAAACTTAATAAATTGGTACTTTCAAATCATAACATTTGAATAAGAAAATGAATGGACAATCTTTTATTCCATTTCAATGAAAAAAAAAACTTTGGTAATATTTTCTTTTGAGTGAATGGAAATTTTTTGATAATTTATTAAAATTAAAATTTCAAAAGAAGAAAACTAATTTGTTTTAAAAATTTTTAAAAACTTTGGTTTGAAATTTCTTAATTAGACAAGGCCAAGATCTCAGTCTCAATCGAAAAAGAATTGAAAAAAAAAACAAGAATAAAAAACCAAATAAATGAAAAAGAAACAAACCTCTTTATCCTTTTCAGGTAACTCTTTCCATCTTTTTCCAATTTCTTTTGAAATACCACCAGTGCTGTAATCTGGATAATCTTTTTTTACATATTTCCAAACTGCTGAACTGTAAAATTGATAGGAAGTTCGGACGCCTTTTGGTTTGTTTGGATCCTTTTTTCCTCTTGACGATCGTTTAGTGGGTTTTTTTCGAGCAGCGTCTGGATAACGATTAAGAAATTCGTTCATTGCTCTTTCGTATCGGATTTTGTCTTTTTCTGATTTGTCGATGTAAACCTTTGAAAGAAAAGAAAAAAAAAGAAAAGAAAAGAAAAGAAAAGTTAAAAGAAGAAAGAAAGAAAGAGAAAAAAAAAAAAAAAAAATACGTTAAAATCAAACAAAAAGATTCAATGAAAAAAACAAAAAAAGAAAAAGCCACTTACTTGTTTTTCTTTTTCTGAAAGGTTTCTCCAGCGTTTGCTACATTCTTTTGAAATTTCAGTGAAATCCATTTTTGGGAATTCTTTACGTACTTTATGATTTATTTCTTTATTAAAAATCATAAACGAAGTAAGCCTTCCTTTTGGTCGTTCTTTTTCGATGTCAGACTCGCTTTTTTTATGACTCATTTGGTTTTAAATTTTTTCTGATAAATAAGAGAAAAATTTGGAAAAAAGGGTTTTTAAAAAAATATGAAAAATGATTTTTTGGGATTCTTTGGTAAATTGTAAATGTTAAATTTGTCATTTAAATTTTCACAAATTTTTTATTCCTCTTTTCAAAAGAGAGCATAATTTAACCTTTTTTTGAGATTGTTCACTTTGCAGTCTTTTTGTTTCATCTGTTTTGGTTTTTAAGGGAATGTTTCAAAAAACAATCCTAAACATACACTCACAATTTATAAAATTTCCTTAAAGATTAAGACAATTAAGATCTTTAAAACCAACGTTCACCAGAGTTTTAGCCACTATAAAAGAATTGTATTTGCAGTATATGTTGATAATTCATTCTAAACATACACATTAAATTATATATCTCTCATATTTTGCTTTTTTTTTTCTCTCATTTTAAATCAGAATATGGATTATCAACTGAAACCTTACAGCCGTTCCAAATCCAAAGTGAAATTTAACAGACATAGAAATTGACTTTTTGTCTCAGTTAAATACAAAAAAAAAAATCTTCTGTTATACTCTATCATATCCATTTTATGGTTGGTGATGGGTTTTTTCAAAAAATTTCTTATTTGAAAGAATGAGAAAAAAATCTTGTTGTTTTTGAAACAGATTCAAAAATCCAAAACAAAGCTTCCAAAGATCGAGATCAAATTTGATGATTTCTTTAAAATGGTCTTGCCTTTTGGTTTTAAGGTATTTAGAAACAAAGGATCCACCAAAAACCTGAAAATTTTTATAAATTATTGATCATTTAGGATGGTTTATTTTCAAAAATTTAAATTCTCATATTTTCTCTTTGTGAAATTTTTGTTCTATGATAAAATTTCATGGTTTGTAATAGGCTATCACATAACACTAAAATCCTGTCATAAAAAGTCAAGTATGATACAGAAAATGAATTTTCTATATATCATAGATTTCACGGTAGGGTTGGAACGGCTGTAGTTAAAAACATTGAAAATATCACTCCCAACTTTGACAATTCTAAAATATTCAATTTTTTTTATAAGATATTAACATGAATAGCTTCATTTTTTTGAACAAGCAGAAGAAATAGAAGTACATTTTTAATAGTTATATATATAATAATACAAGAAACCAATTTAATTTTATTTATTAATTTTTATTTTACTGATTTCAAAGAGATAATTAAAGATTTGTTTTACTTTCATCCATCCCATTGTTTCTAATTCACCAAATCAAGTGCTTAAAAATAATTTATTACTCTTTTTTTTTTTTCACTTATAAAATAAATGGACAAAATAGAAAGTTTAATCAAATAATCTTTCAAACTAAAGGAAATAATAAATAATTTAAACATTATTCATATATCAAAATTACATTATGTGATTATATTTTTTGTTTGAAAAAAAAAAATAGTAATAAATAATTTTTAGGAAGCATTTGAAACAAAAAAACGTGATAAAAAGCAATGGAAGCCAAATATACCTATTTCCAACTGAATTGAAAAATAATTAAAAAGTGAAATTGTTGTCTTTAAAATTATGGCCTTCATATAGATGGATTTTCTTGAATTTTTAAAGCTTAATAACTAGTTTTATCAAAAAAGAAAAAAAAAAAAAAAAAAAAAAAACAAATCAAATAAATACATGATTGGTAAAACAATCTTCAGATCTATCATTTTATGTTTTTTATAATTATGAAAAATTTTGAATAAATATGTAGTATATTTTATATTAATTTTGCCAGTAAAATGATTTACCTCAAAAAATAATAAAAATCTTTTAAATGAATTTAATGTATTAACCAAGATTATTATTGTAATTATATCGATTATGATAATTGTTTAAAAGACAATAAAGATCTCTTAATCAATTATTCTTGCTGATATAATAATTTAACCAACCAACCAAACCCTAAATTAAAAACAAAATTATTATAATATTCTGATCATTGGGTTAATTTTTCTCTTTTTGATTAGATCCATCCTTTGATTTTTTTTTTTTTTTTTTTTTTTTTTTTTGATTGAAAATTTTTTTATTTTGATTAAATTATTATTTTTCTGATTCAAAATATTTACAAGTTGGCGTATTATACAATAAAAAAATGATTTTTTCTTTTTGGCCCCAATACATTGTGTAAAACGGGAATTATGTAAAAAACTTCCAAAAAAAAAAAAGATGAAGTATTATTTGTGATTAATTTTGAATACCAGTCTGAAAAACTAATTATCATATTTTTTTGATTTATTACCTATTAATAGAACCCAAAACCTTCAAACAGTTAGTTATTTCAAATGAATTGTCATTAATATAAAAATGATATATAACCCCTTTACATGTTAAATCGTTAATTAATATGAAAAAAAAAAATTTTTTTTTAAATTAAATTCCCCAATGTTTAACAAAATTAAATAAATTAATCAACTTCGAAACCTTGCTTTTGAATCAAATAAAAAATGTATTAACTATTTATTTTTCCTTTTAAGTTCAAAAAAACCCTTTTTTGCTGTTTTTCTTTATAAAAAATGAAAAAGTTAACTTCTAATAAAAGAAAATCAAATAGCCAACCAATAAAATTTCTAAAAAACTATGAATTTTAGTGGATGTTATAGTTTTGATACATTTTCAAAATACTAAAACAAAGAGGCAAAACTTACACATATTCATTTTCAAAAACAAGAGTTTCAAAATCAATACCTAAATTTTTATTTTATTGTTCTCATAGAACATTTAATCCACCACGCAACCGAATATCTACAACGAAATCATTTTTTCTCAATGTGAACTCTTTGATATTTTGAGTATAAATTTAAATTAATAATTGGTTATATTTAAAATTTTTATCAGTTTTTTGGTTTTTTGAATACAAAAATGCATTCTAAAATCAACTGTATTGACTGAGAAACAATTTCCAATTTGATCCTTGATTTTTAGGATTTCTTTTTTTTATAATTGGACTTTAGGAAATCGATCTCATATATTTACTCTATTTTTTGTCACAAAATTTTAACTTTGATCAATCATTTTTAGAATTTCCTTTTTTAATATTCACATTTTAAGTAACTCATATCCTATAAACCCATTGTTTATTGATTTTTTACTTGAACCATTTCTTGGAAAGGTTTTCTGAGAAAAAAGAAAAACTGTTTATTATTTTGAAAAATGGGTTGGTACAATTCGGCTCTGGTTCTTTTGACAACAGCAATATTTGGGTCATTATGAAAAAAATACCCAATAAAATGTTAATTAAGATAAAGATCAGAAATTTAACAATTAAAATGGGAAACATATTTACCTCTAAATAAGAGTTGTTTGTCATAACTTTAATTCCACCTGAAAAAGGATAAAAAAACTTTTTTACCATTTAAGGATTACATTCTCACTCTAGAGGGTGTGGAGTTCTTGTATTTTTTTGCATCCAAATCTCCAAAAAGAATTTTCATTATGAAGAAATTAACAAAAAAAATTACAAATTTCATCGTTAAAAACAAAGAAAAAAATATTCAAATAGATATTAGAATGAAAAGTTTAAAAAAAATGACTTTAAGGGATTTTCAAAGTACAAGTCCAAATTTTTAAAACATTTCAAACTTGTAAAAGTAACTGTAAAAAGAATATTTTGAACTTATATAGACATTCTATGTGTTTATAGAATCGAAATAGAAAAATAGGAAATATTAAAATCAAATTTTGGTAGGATCTTTCAAAGAAAGATAAAAATTGTTAAAATTGCCAAAATGTCCCATTTTTTGGAAAAGAAATTCCCAGTGGATACAATTATTACTGAGATTATTAAATTCTTTCAAGAATTTTTTTAGTCTACAATTTCACCATTTTCACCTGAAAACTTCGTCCTTAAAATTCAAAAACCAAAATATTTCAATTGAGAATAATTTTTCGATGTTTTTTCAAGAATATTAAGCAACCAAACAGCTTTTTCTTTAAATTTCGTTTGTGGTGTGTTTGTGTCGTTTGGTTTTTATTTTCTTTGTACTTTTGAGCAAATGAAAAAAAAAAATCATTCATTCCCATTGATACAATAGCAAGAGAAATTCTTTTCTCATGGTGTTTCAAAAAAACATTTACAAGTGTTGGTTTTTAGAAAAAATACTTCTGTTTAAGGAAAGATAAAAAAAAAAAGAGAAAATGAGTCAAGATTATTGTTTTTTTTTGGAATGTAAAAAAAGAAGAAAAAAAGAAAAAAAATAAAAAAGAAAAATTTTGGGTGGGAATTGAAGAGAGTCTTCTGAAAGAATTGGTTCATAAAAAAGAATTTTTGTTTCTTGTTTATTTTATTTACTGTTTTGGATCAAACAAAAATGATTTTGTTTGTTTTAATGAATAAAAGCGAAAAGAAAAAATTTGGTTTTTAAAAACCAAAAATAAGAAAAAAAAAAATGAATGAAAAGAAAAATAAATACATAAAGGGTCTTTTTTTTTTTTTTTTTTGTTTTTTTTGAATCGCAATCAGCGTTTCCATAATAGCCACACCATTGTGCGCTCTTTCATTCATGATTGTGTTTTGGTTTTGGAATTTTTTTCTTTACTTAATACTCATCGTCTTCATAATCGTCGTCACCAAACAAAACAGAAACACCAAGTGAAGCAAATAAAACAACAACTTGAAGAGAAATGCCAGCAACAAATGGCTTAACACCAGTTAAACACTGTTGTGAGGTATCTGATGAAGTACAAGGAAAGTATAATGTGTTTGCAACAATGATTGCAAGAATAATAAAGATCAAATAGAGAAGATCAAAAACTTTTTGAACATTCTTGGTTATCATATCCTTGATGGCTAAAGGCAAATAAAAAAAAGTTAATAAGCCTAAAATGACAACAACAAAGGTGGGCAATGGATATGAATCTTGTAAGTGGCTTTTGTACACACCATAACTAATTACGGTCATTAACCAAAATATCTAAAAAAAAAAAAAAAAAAAAAAAAGATTTGGAATTAAAACAAAAAGCTATGAAAGGTTTTGTTGGGATTAATTGAAGCAGAAAATTTACGAAGTTAAATAAATGTAAAAATATGAGAATCCTGGATTTTTTTGTTAAGTTCATCTTTGGGTTGTTTGGAAAAGGAATTTGAAAAAAAATAAAACATTTTGAAAAATTTTTAAGGTTGAATATTGATTCAGAATTTTGTTAAGACAACATAGAGCATAGACTTCATAAAAGATATTATTAAAATATCGCATCCGTGCATAAACCAAACTTTAAATCAATTTGATAAATATTTCACTTTGAAAAGAATTAGTGATTATTAAAATATTTTCATATCTGAAATGTTAAATGAGGAATATCATATCAAAGAATAATTTTAAGTGGATCAATAAAAAATGTTCAAAAATGTAAAAATTAAAACCGGTGTTTAAAATACTGTTATCAATATAATGAGTGTAGAAAAGACTCATCTGTGTTAAAAAATAAAAAGTGTGCTTTTTTGTTATAGAAGACTTATTCATTAAATAATCCAAGAAACTGACAATAAATCCTAAGTAAATATGGTACGGTGTCTTAAAGTTCTATTATTTAAAAAGAAATTGTAAAAATAAAGGATTTAATTGAAAAATTTACTCAAAAAATTGATAAGTATTTGTTATCAATCAAAAAAATAAAAAAAAATTTCCAAAATAATAATAACATTGTTCAAAATTTCAACAAATTGCATTCATTATTTAAAATTTATTGAACATATCAATGAGTTTACTTTCAAAATAGATTTGAACTTATGTATACTACTAGATAATCAATTAGGCGTTGGATTTGAACAAGAAAAAAAATCACTTATGATATTTTGAAATACGGATTATAGTTGTCGGTAAGGTATTATTTAAATCATTCTAAAAAGAAAAAATCTTCACCTCATTTACTATATTTTATTCTTTAATAAATTGAATTCTCTCAGAAGTAAGTTCTAATTTGTCACTCGAATATAGAAAGTAAAATGAAAATGAAGTAAAAATCATTCCTATTTATGTTGAAAATTCATCAAAATCGAAATAAATTATTATAAAATATTTCCATTTTTGTAAATCGTATAATTTCTACTTATATACCATTTCTTGACAAATAGTATTTTGAATATCAACTAATTTTATAAAAGTTTCTGAACATTTTAATGATTAAAATATTTCATCGATAGCTAATTATAACCAAATATAATTAATGAAATATCGAAGTAAAGATTTTCAAACCTTTAGTGTAATTTATCAGTAATTCAAATGCTAATTATGAAAATAAATAGAAATTTTAGTACCAATGCATAAAAATACAATAAAATAAAATTCTATTCTGTTCTGAATAAGTCACTCAAAAAACCGTCTACAAAGCATAAAGAATATATTTCAAAATAAAACTTGTGCTTCTTTTTCCAACTTGTTGGAATACAGTATCCAAATTATTCTTCAATAGTATATCCAAAATCAAATCAATATTGTATTTAATCCCCTTGTGACTTGAAGTAAATTATGAATTGCATTTGTTAAAATTTACCTATTTTTCCTCAATTTTTTTGATATAAAAAATTTAAAAAAACTATTACTTTAATGTTTCCAGAGAAACATTGTTCAATGTGATCTTTAATTTTAGAATATATTTTTAAAAGTTGAAAGTTCAGAAATCAATATAATATTTACTAAACGTTTATTGCCAGTTTCTTTGATCATTTAATGCTTGACCTTGGAGAAAAAAGAAAAACACTCCCATTTTGTAACACTAGTTAAAAAAACGATTATGGATTATTTTCACAACAAGACTAGAAGAATTAATTTAATTTTTCAAAAATTGAAACTTAGATGATATAAAAAGTGTGTCAATTCAATAAAAAGTAAATTTGTGTTTATAAAAAACTTTAACAACATCAAAAGAAATTTATTTCAAATTATTTAGCCAAAATATCATAAAATAATGATTAAAAATCAACTACTAAACAAAAATTAGTTTTATTTTAAAGCAATTAAGAGAATTCAATCTTTTTAAATATTTTACAACAAAATCATCAATTATGTAAAAATCTAAATCTCAATAAAAAATTTTAATTTTACAAACCCTCAAATTTAATTTTATTTAAAAAAAAAAAAGAGAGAGAGAGAGCGAATGGAGAGTGTTTGATTAATATTATTAATATATCAAATAAAAAAAAAATCTAAATTTTTAAATAAATAATATAATAATCAAGAAGATTGAACAAAAACAAAATTAAAATTAATAAATAAATATTTTTGAGTTTTTCCATAAAAAAATCAAATAAAAGACAAAAGAACGAAAAAAAAAAAAAAATAAATAAAAGAAAGAAAAAAAAATAAAAAGAAAGAAAAAAAAATAAAAAAGAAATGAATTAATAGATGTTACAGTTGATAAAAACATTTTAAAATTTAGCTGATTTAAATTTTTTAACATCTTTCATGATTTCTTGGGCCTCTCTTAATAATAAAACGGTTCTCTTTAAACGTTGTCTTTTTTCCTTGATACCAGGATCTTCACTCATTATATCATCTAACAACTCTTCGTCATAAATTTTAACCATCAAGCTACTTTCTAATTCTCTTTTGACTGGGTTCACCATTGAAAACATGATTGCCTTAGGAACTGAATCGAATAGGGTAATTTTTGCTGTTCTGAAATAACTAGATACAACTTCCCTTATTAACCAGATATCTTTATTTATTTTCTTTCCGCCACCTCTACCGCCTTGGGCTGCCCTTTTAATGAAATTAACCCAATTTTTTAAGGACTTTTCATCATCTGCAAATAATTCAAGCATTGGACGGTTATGTAGAATTGATCTACCGGAAGGATGACGAATACGGAAATAACATTTATTGTTTAATGAAGTCAATGGATTTTTTTTCTTTCCAAAGATTCCTCGCTTTTGTTTTTGGTTAATTGGTGGTACTTTGGTGCCAACCCCCCCCTTTTGTTCTGGGTACACTTGTTGATTATTGTTATTATTATTATTTTGTTGATTTTGATTTTGGTTTGGGTTATTTTCCCCAAAATTTTGATTAAGTGCTTTTTTAATATCTTCCCAGGTTTCAATTATACAGCCTTCCAA
The DNA here is from genome assembly GCA_027625915.1 of Anaeramoeba flamelloides. Taxonomy (NCBI): domain Eukaryota; family Anaeramoebidae; genus Anaeramoeba; species Anaeramoeba flamelloides. The sequence goes on from JANTQA010000042.1 coordinate 5,466,290, forward strand.
TGGGATAACACCCAGCGCTGTTGTACTATTTGGTCCAGAGTAATAAAATAATGTTCTAGCCTTTAGTACAAACCATCTCTGTTGCCATTTCTTGGATTTTCCACCCTTTTTAGTTAACCAAGATTCAAACAATTCACCGGTTTTATCTTCAGTATATTTCCTAATATGTAGATTCGGATGATCAAAATTAATATACGCCAATTCCATATTCACCAATTTTGTGACTAAATCTAATGTTGGCTCTCTTAAACTGGAAACTAGATTTGTAGCAATATCCAAAATTCTTTCCTTCAGCATTGGGAACATTTCAAATTGCTCGACTTTATTTGCAGTTGCCGTAATTATTTCAATTAATTCCTTTTCAACATTCAAGACACATTGCCGACATGGCTCCATTAATTTTGTAATACCAACTCTAATTGCCCAATGGAATGCCTTTTCAGGAACACCCAATCTTGAAATGGCACCTTCTGCATTTTGAATATAAATTTTGATCTTTTCATCAGTCAAATCTTTCTCAAGTTGTAGTTTTTTAACATCACCTGGCAAACTGAAGATGAAATGTGCACGAATCCTTGCACCACCAACAATTCTTGTTGCAAAGCTTTGATCTTTAATATCATCTACATCTGATGATGTTCCATCAATTAAATTTTTAAATTCTTGTGAAAAGCCTGAAAGTGAGCTAAATGCAACCTATTAAATATTTTTGTTTTGTGTTTTCGTACATGCATACATAAATAATTGTATAAGAAAAAAGAATTAAAGATTCAATAAACCAAGGAAAATGGTGAATGTTGATATATAAGACTAGTTCTGTATTTTTCAAGAGTAGTTTATTTAAAATAATAACAATTGTTAAATTAAAAATTTTATTGTGGGAAAAATTATTGATTTAAGGATGTAAGCTTGAAAATAATGCTTAAGTTATGTTACAAAAACTGTACTTTCGTTTTTGTTTAAGTGTTTACTATCTTTTATTGTTAAAATTAAATTTCAAAAAAAATATTCTATTTCCGCAATCACAGAAAATACACCCTAAATTTAGATAAAAACAAAATTAATAAATGGAAAATTTCTAATAAGTAAAAAAATTCAATGTAACTAGTTTCTGTGATTTCTGTGAATATACAAAAAAAAAAAAAAAAATTGTTGAAAAAAAAAAAAAAAAAAAGTAAAAAACATGAGAAAGGATAATTACAGACACATAATTTAATTAGGTTGTTTATTTTAAAAACTTTGAATTGAAGATTTTCAAAAATAAAAAAAAAAAATTATTAATTTATTCAATTAAATAGTTTTCTTAATAATAACGGGCCTTGGAATGGGTAAAGATTATCTTGTATATAAAGTACGTTCTTGTTATTTTGGTTTTTATTTTACCGATCCAAGACTTTTTTTGATTTTTAAAGCTTTTTTAAAAATGAATTTTTTAAAAATCAGCTTTCAAAATTGTATTTGGTCAAATATACTTAGATACTTTAAAAAAAATAAAAGAAATTAAATATTTTTTTTAGATTTTGATTTAGTTTTGATTTTTTTTTTACTTATTTGGAAATTACAAAAATTGGGTTTCCAAAATTAAATAATTGGGAAAAGAATCTTTCGAATCCACTTCTTTTTAGTTGAGGATTTGATAACAAGAATAACACGTTTTACACTCCTAAAAATAGAAAAAGTGGTTTTTTTCATTTTTAAAAAACTATCTTTGTAAAAGATTAAATTTTTGAAAAAAATTTTAAATGTTCAAAAAAATAATACTTCTGTTTTTTCGATTTTTAATATGTTGCCTATCATTTTTTGATCTTTTTTTTGATTTTATAATTTTTTCAACAACATTTTTTTTTTGATTCATTGAATATTTATCAAGGTTTTTATGAAAAATTCAATTTTCGTGAAAATGAAAAATAAAAAGAAAAAAATATCTTTTTAAGTGTGAGTAGATATGAAAATGAAAAGACAATGATTTTTTTGAAAATTTTGACTGGCTTGTTCCGTTTTTTTTAAAAAAAGTATTTTGGGGACTTTTGATATAAGGTATTTCCAAAACAGTGGTTCATTTTTTTTTTACATTTCATAAAAAATTCATCTTTGTTAGTGAGGGTATTCGTTAATTGGCAATACTAAATTAAGATTAATATTAATACCAATTGAATTAATGACTAAGATGTTTATTTCAAAATATTTTGGATGAAATATTTCCAAAAAATGATAAAAAATCCATACTTTTTTTGGTGAAAACAATTTAGGACCAATTTCAATAAAAAAACTGGAAATATTGAAAGCGTACAAATGATTTTTTAAACATTCAAATAGCAGTTATATGTTTTCAATTCTATTTGAAAATTTGTTGAAATTAAACAAGTTAAGAAAACTATTTTTTCGATCAAAAAGAAAATAATTAACATCAATTTTCACTCCTAAAAAATATCAGATGAAATCGAGATCATAAAATTAAATATATTTTCTTTAGGTAACACAATACTAAGAAAAAATTTGAATTGTTAACAAGAATAAATAAATGGTAGTTAATGATTTTGTATATTTAAATACTTTTTTGAAGATTGTGTTTAATAAATATATTTTAAAATAAATTTACCCCACTTTCTTGGAAATAGCTAATTTCATTCAGGATAGGATTGATATATTTTGGAAAAAATTCCTTTTTCCACAATTTAAAAAATATAACCACCCATCAACTATTTAAACCTCTGAAAAAACATGTTGATGAAACATAAAAATGAAAATATAAAAAAAAATTTTTTTACAGAATTTCTTAATTGTTTAAAATAAACTGAGTTTTTATGAAAATGAACAGAGAGGATCCCGAAACAATTTGTGATATTTATGGGAATCATATTTTTCGTATAACCAACGAAGTGTAGAATTTCTTTTTAAACATTTACAATAATAATAAAAAGGTTGTATTGAGTTGTTACAGATTATGGGTCTTTTTACCGTTTATTAAATTTTAGTTTCACAGAACTTTTATCTTTTGCCAATTCAAACCAAAAACCATTATTACCATTTGTTTTCGGAACCATCGACCTCAAAATAATTTTTTCTTATGAATTAGCATTTTAAGATTAAAAAAAAAAAAAAAAAACACAAATCGCTCCCAAGAAATATGATTATGTTTAAAAATATAAGAATTTACACCTTTGTCTGCCATATCAATGAATATCATATTTTTGGTTGTTTAATCAACATTTATAACTTGTTTAATTTTATTATTTAAGATTTCGGATCTTTCTCTATAATTTCAGTTTTGTTTCTACATTCGTAATTTGTATTGTTGTTTAAATTAATGGATTTGAGAAGAGCTATGGAGTCCAAAAAATTATTTCATCAAAAATGTTTAAAAATGTAAATTTTATATTCTTTATATAATTTTTTAACAAAATCACATTCACTTTCAGACTACAAGTAGTTCAAATTTTCAAACATTACATAAAAAATTTTCCCGTTTTGAAAATTTTCGGAATCTGAAAAAGTTAATTGTAATTTCCTTCTTTATGAATTCTAAAAGGATCAAAAAGTAAAAAAACCAAAATGTTGATAAACAAACTTTAATTCCTGAAAATTTATTTTTAAAAACCCAAAATAGAGAAAGAATATTGGAAAGGGTGAGTCAATGGTCCTGAAGGTCAATTTTGTGATAAAAAACACTTTACTTTTTAAAAATTAATTTTAATCAATTCTTATTTTTAAAAATGTTAAAAGTTAAAAGGTATTAAACTTAAAAAAAAATTTAAAATCTATTCTGATAATTTAAAAAGATTGTAAGGTTTGTCAATTTTTTTTAAAATTATCAAATAGAATTCTACTTATATCTTCAAATTTCGATATTTTAATAATCACAAAAATCACAGAAATCACAGAAACGAATTTTGAATGATCAGAAATTTCAAACTATTAGCCATGCTCAATAAGAGTATAACTCTTGATAAATTAATTTAATTTTCAAATAGAAGATAAATTCTGAAAAATAAACCATGTTTCAGTCAAAGGGGGACAGTTGTAATGGAGTGAATTACATGTGTTTAAAGGGTTTGAATCGATATTAGAAGAAAAAAATTAATTTTGGAAATTTCAAAATAGAAATCATTTTTTATGGATTTTTTTTTAGAAACCTAATTCATTTGCAAATTTTTTTTTTTATTACAAAATCGATAGTCACTTGGTAAAAACCATTTATTCTATTGTTATTAAGAAAGAAAAAATGATTTCCGAAAAAAAAAATATTTATTTCTATTAGAATTTTATTTAGATCTTCAAACCAATATTAAAATGGACCTTGTTGTTTTTCTCAATAGGTGTATTAAGAATTTGAGGCTTTTCTATTTTTAAGAAAATCTATTGATTTATTATTTTTATTCCAGACAGATATCGTTAGATTTTTTGATATGTGTATTATTCTACTTATTTATTTTTCAGAGGCCAATTATAAAAAATACTTGATATTTGAAAAAAAAATGTTTTTTTTTGGATACCCCTTTGACTGAAATAAAGTTTAATTTCCTCAAAAAAAAAGAACGTCGATTATATAAAACTACAAATGGTTGGGTTTCTAATCTGTAGATAGATTAGTAAATACTAGATTAACAATTGATCTTTTTTCCTATTTTATGGGACATAAACCTTAAAATACATTGTTACAATTTTAAACTCACATTTTTGATTCAATCCCCCTTATTACTTTAAAATCAGAAACTCGCTTGTTTCGAACCCAATTCAATACAAAAAAAAAAAACACAAAAAGGCACTTTTAACAATAAAATGCAAGAACTTACTTGCTTTCTTTGAAGATCGTCATCATCAACACCTAATTTTTGGAGTTCCTTTTGTGCTGATTCAAGTTCCTTTATTACATTTTTATTAATTTGGGGCAAGCATCTTTGTATATGGTTAATAAGTTTGTTGTTCAAAACTTTTGCCAAATATTTTGCGCCCATAATATGGGACATGTGCATATACTTTGGATGATTTTTGAAAAACTGTTGTTCCGCACTTAAAGCGGATTTGACATCTTTATTGTTTTGGAGATCCTTTTGCGATCTGTTGACAACACCAATGAATTTTAAATCCATTAGCCTGCCTTCCAAAATATCAAGAGCGTCTGTTCCTTCATCCATAAGATCCAACTTTGTCAAGACGCCAACCGATCTTTGCCTTTTGGGGTCCACTTGCTTGGCCAACTTCAAGGAATCGGAATTTGCCAAATCGGTATTTGCAGGAGTGACAGCCAAGATGATACAATTGGGCCTGCTGATGTAATTCAAGACCATATCATTAATTTGCTTTTCGATGTCTTCTGGCTGATCACCAACAGCAATCTTTGTCACACCGGGTAAATCGATCATGGTCAAATTGACAACCTTTGGCGAGTACAGTTTCAAATTAATAGGAATTGGGCTGAGCCCCTTATTTTGTCCTGTGATACGATCTGTATCCTTGACGATTTCTGCTTCAATTTCCTTGTAGTCAAAATACTTTTTTTCACCTTTGTGAAGGAATTGCCCATACTCATCCTGGATCGATGTGTCTCGGATTAGTTGAAGAACCAATGGCCTTCTTGTTACAATCCCACTCCCTCTTGGCAAAAAGTCTCTTCCGACAACAGACTCGAGGACAGACGATTTACCAGATGACTGGCAGCCAACTACGGCTATTTGGGGTAAATCCAAATTGGCCATCCCAACCTTTGTAAATGCGTCTTGCAATTTGTTGACAATTGTAATCAATTTCTCCCCTTCCTTTGTTGTGGTAAATGACCCCTCAGAGCCAGAGCCACTTTCTTCAGAGCCTGAGCCTGAACCTGTTTCATACTCGGACGATCCTGTTTCTTCTTCTTCCTCACTTTCTGATTCTTCTTCCTCACTTCCAGATTCTTCTTCCTCCCTGCTAGTCGTTTCTTCTTCCCCCTCTTCTTCCCCACTTGTTATTTCAAGACTTATGTCTTTCAATTCTTCTTCTGAGCTCATTGGGAATTGGAGCAATTTGTTATTCTTAGAAGATTTGTAATTTATTCAACGAAAAGCAAAATAAAAAATGTCGAAAAGTTCTTCATAATTCCCTTATTTCGTTGAACTTTACTTTTGAACAAGTTGTTGGAATTAGAAGAGTTCTTAATTTGAAACCCTACCATTTGTCAATAATAATCCTAAAATATTTGATTTTCGAAAAATGATTCACAATAAGTCTTTGAAATTTCAACAAATTCTTAAATTTCAGTGAAGAGGAACTAAATTCAATTTTCATTTTACACATTATTTAATTTACTTTTTAAGAAGTTTTAATTTTGCTTTTTATTTTACTTATTTTTAAAAAAATTTTTAATAGACTATTTTTTTTGGTTTTTAATTCATTCAATTGAACGAAACTCAGTTATATGTTTTTCACCCAAAATCTTGTTAATCTTTTGTTTTACGCTTTATTCTTCACCAGATCTTTTTTTTTTTTCTCATTATCAAAGATGAGGATCTCAGGGCAAAGTCATTAATTTGCAAAATAATTTTTTGAAAATGAAAAAAAATTATTTAGAATATCTAAAAGTTCTTTAATAACAATTAAAAACCCACCAAAATTTGAACCGATTGATCTCCAAAGTATCAAGGGAAAATAGGAAATTTTCCAAAAAAGAGCCAAAGATATCAACTCAATTTTTAATTTGAATTGCTGTAGATCTCAAATTTAGAATAAAACTGTTTTAGTTTTAGGTGTCGATCTTTTATGGATTTTTGAGATCTTGAAGATTTTTTTTTCAGTTTTGTCGAATATCCTAATTTTCATCACTAGAATATTATAAAATCCTTACTCTATCAAATTTAGGGAGTTATAAAATAATTACTTCTTAAATTAAATTGATTTCTATTTATTTGAATTTGAAAAAAACAATTTGTTTCAAATTAAAGAAATTTAGGATTTTAGGAATATAAAATGAGAAACAATTGAAGTTTTTTTTTTACATTTGATTCATGTAATTGATTTCTTTTATAACTTTTTTTTTTTTAAATTGAATTTTTCGTTTTGAGGAGATCTAATTAATTTTTTTTTTTTTTTGAATTTTTCAATAGAGCTCTAATGTATTTTTTTTTTTGTTTTTTTGAGAATGTTTTTTTCTAATTACTTTTTTTTTATTTTTTTTTATTAAAGAAAGTCAATTCGAAAAAAATTTGAAAATATCCAATTTACCCGGTTAAGAAAATGGAGGCTATGTAATTTCTTTTACAATTTCATACATTTAAAAACAAAAAATCTTTTGTTCAATAATTTTACATAAGCGATTTCTATGAAAAGGTACCATATATTAATTTTAACATTATATTTTTTTCGGAAATTTTAAGTTTGTTTATTCATTTCTTTTATGAATCTTAACTCTAATCTGAAGTTCATTATTTTTCTTATTTAGAAATAATCGTCTGTTACTTGATTCTTATGAAAAAAAAAATAATTTTTTCATTTTTGGCTGGGATCTTTGAGTGAAATGTAGTTTATATGTTTGTAAATGGTTCATAATTTCTTGATACAATAAATATAAAAAATAAAAAGAAAAATAATTTTTTTTTTTTTTTTTTGGTGTTTTTACTTGACCATTTGAGATTTTAAAGAATAATTTTACATAACGATGTTTATTTTTTATATTCCCATTAAAATTGAAAAAAAAAAAAAAAAAAAAAGAGAATTGAATGATAATTTTTATTTAATTTTTAAAAATTACTTTTTTTGAAAAAAGCCAAGAATTATAATCATTCTTTTCATCCTTTTTAATAATATCTAAATCTTTATTTTTTTCATTATTTGTATTTATAATATTATGTTCTAAAAACTCACTTAATTCAATTCCTCTTTCTATAGATTTCTTTTCCTTTTCAACGCCTTGCAAATTAATTTTTTGAATTGAAATAATTGTAGACGATCGCTTTAATTTCCATTTAGAATGCTTTTTTTTTTGTCCACCATTATCGCTTCCACTGTTGCTGTCACTGTCCAGATCGCTTTTTTCTTCGTTCTCTTCACTACTACCACTCAAGCTGTCTATTATATTTTCTTGGTTATCAACCATTTCACCAATATTTGATTTTGCTAATTCTTTTTTCCTCTTGATGATATCTTGATTTAGTTCCTGTAAGGATAAATACAATTTCTTTGACATAATTTCGTTTTCGACCTTAATTTCCTTTACTGACATTGAGCGCAATAATCGTGTCTTTTTTATCTTTTGATACATTTCATTAAAGGAATTCTGAGGTCTTAATTTAACAATCGATATGGGCGTAAGAGTTCTTGCCCTTCTTAGCATCGTATCTTTATTTGAAATATTTCTAATTCTTGTAAAATCAGACACAAGGCCAGCCAAGAATTTGACTTTATATTTAATTATTCTTCCTTGTTTGTGTGTTAAAAATACATTTCCATCCTCTCGTTTGTTATTTAGGTTTGGTTTAAGCAATAATAATTGTTTATCTTTTTCTTTATCCCCTTTTATTGTAACAACACATTCCAAGAAACCGTGCATCCGTTCAACAAAAAAAGGAATGGACCATTTAAATACATCAATATTTTTTGATAAATAATATGGCTGAGTTGCCCCTTTAAATTCTTTAAAAATCAACGAATTAGGTGTATATTCAATAACAGCGCCTTTATTCGTATAAACGCCCAAATAATTTGGACATGAAAACAATGTGATTAATGTGGGAAACCCAGTTAGTTTACTTTTTTTATACATTCGATACCCATTTTGGCATGATTCGTGTCCCCGAATCACACATGTTAATTTATTTGCTTTCAAAAATCGTTCAACTGCCCGGAATGAATACCGATAAGAACATGATCTAGATACGTTTTTGATAAATTTTTTTGTGTTTTTTTTTTGGTTATTATAATCCTTTTGTGGATCAGACCATAATAAATCACCAATCGCCTTGGACGTATCTATCTCTTTAAATCGGTTTATCTTATTAATTGTATCAACCTTTTTTATTTTTGGCGAAAGACCCGCATGTACGCAAAAAAATTGATCATCGACAATTGCGCAAAGTGGCAATGCATCAAATGCTTTGAGACAATATTTATATACTCTCTCATTATACTTTTCTGTTGTATCCTTACGAAAATTGAAAAATGATGTTGTTCTTTTGCACTCATGATTACTAAAGATATTATTTTAAATTAATAAATATAATTTTTTTAAATTCAATTTTTATGAATATTTTGTTATTAAATTTGAAAAAATATTGGTGATTCTATGTTAAGTTATTTTCAAAAAGTTGCGGCAAATTTATTTTTAAAATATCTTGTATTATCATGATATTAGCAATAAAATCGCGGTAATCTGAAAAAATTGCGATTAGTCCTACTTTATCGCGATAAATCATAAAATCGCCATAATCCACATTATCGAAATAAAAAAAAATTATTTTTTTGAATTCACTTTACAAAAATCTCTTGACTTTTACAAAGTCTTGAGACTTCAGACTTTTCTACTTTAAAAATGTTGTAAAATGCTCGAAAGGTTTGTAAAGTGCCTTCAAGTGTTTGAAAGTTCTGAAAGACCGAAAACTTCATCAAACGGAATTGGAATGTTAGTAGTGGATTAAAAAATTTTTTTCTTAATTATTTTTTTTTACAAAAGAATGGAAAATCTCAAACAAATTTTATGATCAAACAAATAACCAACAATTTCAAAAATTTACTTGAATATATACCAGATGTGTTTTTTAAAAATGGAGGTTATTACCTTCACAGGTTAAATAACAAAATCGAAGAAAGAGTAATTTTCCTTCTTATTGGTGATCGATCAAAAAAACCTCTAAACTCTAGTTGTGTTTTATTTCCAATACAAAGAAAATGAGAAGAAAAAGAATAACAAGAAAAGAAATATCCAAATAATCTTAATAATTGGTGATAATGTGGCTAGGTTTTTGTGAAAGCTTTTCGAAAAGTTCTCAGACTCCTTTCAGCTTTCATAGAATAAAGAAAAGGTTTTAACCCCAAGAACACATTCTTTAAAGAACCCGTAAAGGGTTGGTTGTTTCAGAAGCTCTTTTTTGTTCATAAGACATTTTATAACGCCTCGGTTGACTGAGAAACTATTTATAGACCTTTTTTATTAAGTTTGTCAATCGAGAGTATCGATTGATATGTCAACCAAACCAAAATAAAATACAAAATCTTGATCTGATCTTTGATTGGATCAAGTTTCTTTTTTGTTGTTTTTTTAAAAGAATAAGATTTATTTCAAGATAATCTATTTTTTGATCAACAAAATTTTTATTTTTAAACACATTGTTGAATTAACCCAAGAATTCATCAACTAGTATATTGCGATATAATTTTTAATCACGATATTTTGGCATTTATCACGATTTTTAGACAATTATCGCGTTTTTATAGAATATCGCGATTTGTGGTATTATTTCGATATTATTGATTATTGCGATTTTCTAAAATAATCGCGATTTGATAGAGATAATCACGATTTTTGAAGCTTTATTGTGACTTGACAAAGATATCGTCGAATCCTCTATATCTATGAGCGACAAAAAATATGATGAATACTTTTTTGTAGTAATATTAATAATATTATTATTTCAAATAAACCATTGTTCAGTCAAAGGGGTGCAGTTTCAGGGAGTGATTTACATGTGCTTAAAGGATTTGAATCGATATTCGAAGAAAAAATATATTTTGGAAATTTCAAAATTGAATTCACTTTTGGCTCATTTCTCATTTTTTTTTTTAAATTTTTTTTTTATGAGAACCATAATTCATTTGCAAATTTTTTTTTTATTGCAAGATCGATAGTCACTTGGTAAAAACCTGTTATTCTATTGTTATTGAAACAGTGAAAATGATTGTAGAGAAATAAATATTTATTTCTATTGAGAATTTTATTTGGATCTTCAATTGAAGACCCAAAAAAATGACATTGTTTTTTTTCTCAATAGTATACAAGAATTTGAGGTTTATCAATTTTTAAGAAAATCTATTGATTTATTAGTTTTACTTTATATAGATATCAACTATCCTTTAATGTGTATTATTCTACTTATTTCTTGTTTGTTCTTCAAAGGTAATTAGAAATAATAATTGATATTTTGAAAAAAAATTTTTTTTTTGGATACACCTTTGACTGAAACAAAGTTTACATATCAAAAATATTGATTTTTTTCAATTTGGATATTCAGGTTTGATGATTATTTTCGAAGGCTGGATTGTTCCATAGAAAAATATTTTTATTTTTTCATTTTTTTATCTTTTTTTCTTTTGAATTAATTTTTTCCATTTCATGAAAACTTTTCAAACTAATTCATCTTCCTTTTAACTTGAAAAGACAGATTGTTGATTGTTTTCATTGGTATGAAAGTTTATAATGGTTTTTAATGGTTGCGAGAGAAAAATCAAAAAGATTATTTTGAGATTAGTAGTATTTTCTTACTTAAATTGTAGAAAATTCAAAATGTTAAAATCATCAATACTAAATATTTTTTTAAAATTAATTTCGAAAACCCAATTTTAACCACCAAAGTTAAGTGAAAGATTTTTACCACTTAAAACAAGTTATACAAGTCTAATTCCTCTCTTAATTATTTTTTTTTCAAAACCCTCGCCAAAATTCACTAAAATACCATCCTAACCACCCACACACACCTCTAATCTACGCTAACATGGTTAACTTACCCGGAAAAAGGTGTTTTAAATACCCACAGTAAATATATTACAATAGAATTGACTATTTTGAAAAAAATTGTGAATTTGACCAAATTTGAAAAGTTATAATTTTCACAAATAAACCCTTCAATAAATATCGTCAATTCTTAAGAGCAGTTGTGAAATATATTTTCTTAGAAAACCAGTATTTATAAATTTTTAGAGAAAAAAAAATCCATACCCTATTATAATAAAGTTAAAAAAATAAAAAAAAATTAAAAATAAAGAATTGTTTTTGATTAATGAATTATTCAATATTTGATGAATTAAGATTCCAACAAGTAAAAAAAAAATTAAATTAAAACATGCTTTGTAATTTACTTTTAAATATTTTTGGTATTTTTTAAATCACAGTAAATAAAGATGAATATATTTATTCAAATGCGTGTATATCAACTCCAATTCAATTTTTTGAATACACCAACATTCAATTTCTGAAAAAAAAATCTTATTTGGTAAATTCAAGAAAAAATACTAAATTAGAAATATTCACTAATTGAAATTTTAATCATTGTTTATAAATTAAAATACCCATATAACAAAAAACAAATAAAGAAAAATACTAAAAAAATCAATGTGTCTAAAAATTTTGGATTGTGCATAACAAAAAAATTCAATGGTAAATTTGTTTAAATTCTATTAGGAATATTGATCGATCAAAGGTTAGATACTACCAACTAATTTTATTTGAGTTCTTCTATTTGGAACAACTCAACTTTAACCTAATATCAATTTTTGAAAAAAATTTGATCCAACGAAATAAGTTACGTAATTCAAAAAATGAAAAATGTAAACAAAAACTAAAAGATTAAAAAATGATTTTCATATTTTTCAAAAAATCAAAATTATTTCCAATTTGAATTAAATTGTATTATTGTGATTGTTTGGAACGTTTTAGCTATGTGGAAAATTTTGAATTTTCGTCTAGTTTTACGGTTTTAATTGGTTATCTGAAGATCTTTTCATAATTGTAATTATTTTTAAAGTCGCCTAACCAATTCTTTAGCTTAAGGAAGTAGGTAAATTTTACAATTTTGAAAAATTTTAATTGTGTAAACCTTACTGAAAAATATTTTTTGAGTGCCACATAGATATTGAAACTTTGAAACCAAAATACTATTCACTGCTCTATTTATGAAAAGAAAACGAACCCAAATTAATTCAGAGTTGAATCTTTAATTTTTCGATTTTTTGAACATTTTTTTTTGATTAAATTTTTGCTTTTATTAAATTTGTTTTTGGATCTAGAAATGTGTTTATATGAATGAGTGAAATTAATCAAAGAGTAAACCAAAAAAATAGACTGAAAAAGGTGTGTATTTGAAACAACTATTTTCTTTTAGAAGATTAAACACAAAAGATCACCTTTCCAAATAAATTTGTTGAAATCAAAAATGTAAAAAAAAAAAAATCTACCAAAGTCTATTTTTGATTTTTTTTTTCTTTATCTTCTTAATTTAGATGAATGCAAACAATTTATAACCTTGAATTTCTCGCCCCATTACTATTTATTATTTATTTTACAAAACATTATTTTACAAATTTGCTTTCAAAATTCAATTTTGCAAATATTTTAATCAAGCAAAATCAAAAAAAAGGATACTATTTCAAAAATTAAATTAAAAGAATTGAATTCTTGGAATCAAAATACAGTTACAAAAAGATTCAACCCAAAATATAAGAAAATTTTAGAAAAAAATTTAAATCAAATTCAGAATTATTTTGAGTTTTCCAATTTAATTGGAAATAAATAATTATAAAATCAAATGAATTCGTCCAATAAATCTTTATTTCTGAAGAGGAATTTAAAAAACAATTGATTTTCTCAAACAAAACTAGAATTAGATGAATTAAATGAAAATAGGATTTAAAATTCATTTTGTGGATTCTTTGGAAATAAAAAGTAATTGATTTCTCAAAAATTTTACAAAAAAAAGTATTTCCTTTAAAGAATTAAAATTAAAACCAAATTAAGAATAAATAATTGTGTCAAATTTTATAGATAAGATCAAAAAAATAAATGATTTTTATTTATTTTTTTTCTTTGATCAATCTTTTCATTTTTTTGATTTCCATTTTTTAGTTGGTACGAAAATATATTATACGAAGATATATCCCACTCTCATATTTATTAAAATATTAATGTATTTGGTTAAAGAAATGATTTGAAAGAATTCAGTTTCACACAATTGGTGGTACTCAAAATTTGAAATATGTACTTATTTGCTTAAAATAATTTTTGAAAATTGTTTAAATTTAAACATTTAACAATTATCCCAAAATATCTTTAAAAATATTTTTTGATCAAAGATGCTTTATTAATAAATAGTGTTTATTATAATTGAAGTTATTAAAAGAAAGCGAAATTACAGTAAATAAAAAATAAGGGAGTGAATTTTTTTCCTCAACACAATACTAGTCTGAAAAAATAAATTTGAAAAGTTCAAGTTAGACAAAAATATCACTTTAATTACCCTTTCATCCTCATGCTCTTCAATAAAGTTTATTTACAATATAATCAAAATTACAGAACTTAAAAATCTTGAGGCTATTGTATTCATTGTTGTTAATAGCACTACGATTTTCAAAAGTTCTCTAGTTGAGAAAAAAAAGGTCTTTTTTTTTTCTATTTTGGGGTAAAATTTCAATTTCTGAAATTTTCAGACGTTTGGTTTCTAAAAAATATAAAAATCTTCTAGGTTTTTGTCTTTACTTTTGAATAAGAACAGTAATGTCACAAAACTTTTATTATTTGAGTTTTTTGTTTTTTGTATTTTAGAATCTATTCCCATTATTCAATTTAAAGATGTGAAAAGTGAAGAAATTCCTTCTTGAAGTTATTTTTATTTTCTTTCCAAAGTTTGTTAAAATCATCTTGACGAAGCACTACAATGTTAAATAATTATCGAAATACAGTCAGTTTCACTTTTAAGACACAAACTTTTTAGAAATTTTAAGGCACAAAAAAAATCACAAATTAAGGAACAAAATTCAATTCTATTAAAATAATTTGTATGAAAAAAAATTTCAAATTTTGTCCCTTAATTTGAGATTTTTCTGTGCCTTAAATTTCGTTCAAAGTTTGTGTCTTATAAGTGAAACTGATTGTATTAAAATGTGCTCTCTTGAAAAAAAAGCATCATTTTTACTCTTTTATTCAAATTCAATTCATTAAACCATCATTTTGCTTTGAATAAAAAGATTTAATTGGATTATAATTCCAAAAATTTTTTAAAAAAGTCGATAAATTGGTCTGAATAATAACTCTTTTTCTCATTGTGAAACTCTTCAAAAAATTTTTTACTTTTTTATTGACATTCAAAGCAAAATGTAAAAAAATTTTCATTATGTTTTCCTTTTTTATCTTTTCTATATAAAGTTTTCAAAGAAACAGATTGAAGTTGGTAATCTTTGTTTATTTGTTTTTTCCACTTTTTGTCAATATATTGGGAACTTTGTGTGAAATAAGAATCCTAAAGAAAGATTCCGAAGAATTAAAAAAATAAGATAATCAGCCAAAATACTGTAGTCAAAATAAAGCGTGCAAACAAATTTAATGCGTGTTTTAAAATAAAAAGCGTGTTT
This sequence comes from Anaeramoeba flamelloides, assembly GCA_027625915.1. NCBI lineage: Eukaryota > Anaeramoebidae > Anaeramoeba > Anaeramoeba flamelloides. The sequence goes on from JANTQA010000042.1 coordinate 5,481,590, forward strand.
TTTTGTGTTATAGCTGACCAATACATTAACCAATCAAAGAAACCAATAATAAACCCTAAAAAAATATGGTGTTGGTTTCTTAAAGTTCTATTATTTAAAAAGAAATTCTAAAAATGAAGGATCAAATTGCAAAATTTATCTCAAAAAATAGAGTAAATTTTTTCAGAAAATTTTTATATCATCCAACCAAACAAATTCAAAACAATTAAAAAAATTTTCAACTATTTGAATGAATAATTTAAAATTTACTCAAAATAACCAGACCTTTACTTTCAAAATTGATTTGAACTTAGGTATACTATTTGGTAGTAGATTGTATGTTGCCTTGGTACAAGAATAAAAAAAAGCACGGATAATATTTTGAAACACGGATTATAGTCTTTGTGCAAGCATCATTTTGATCACTGTACTGTTAATTGTAAAATAAAAAGATCAAAATTTTCATTCAGATTTCCATAAAATCAAATTTCCAAGAATTATCACAAATCTTCAAAATTCCCCAATTCTAACAGACGAAAATCACGAATTTAAGTTTCTTGATTTTGAGAATTAAAATTGAAATTTTACGAACTTTTCAAAATCTTTTTTTTGAAATCTGAATGAAAATATTGTTCAATTTATTTTCCAACAAATAGTAGTATTCCATTTTAATTTCAAATACCAGTAATGTTAATTTTTACATGTGTGACTGAATTTGAATATTTCTTTGAAAGTTTTGAGTTTAAAAAGAAAACGCTGGATTGAAAAGTTTTCCTAATTGGAGATAAAGCAAGCAAAAAGAGTAAATAAAACAAAGCAAATTCTTCTACCAGAAGAAGAAATAAAGAAATAAATTACCTCTTAATAAGAAGCACGCTTTTGGAAAGCTTATTTTTAGTGCAAACAAAAAAAGAATAATTTCAATCCCAAAATTTCCACGATCAACATAATCACCCACAAAAAGATATTTCTTTTTTGAGCTACAATAACCAACTTTTTCAATAAATTGTACAAGATCATAATATTGGCCATGTAAATCACCAAAAATATTGACTGGCGACTTTATGTAAAGTAAATTTGGTTCTTTCCGTAGAATTTTCCTTGCGAGAGTCAGGATTAATACTGCATCATCATTGGATATTTTTCCTTCATTATAAAAATGTTTTTTTAAGAGTTTGTAGTTTGGGGTGTTTGAAGATCCTTCAAATAGTAAGTCGTGGTCCAAAATCTTTCGAGTTGGCTCAGGAACGTCACTCATTATCCGATCGTCACCACAATTTGGCTTTTGTCTTTTTTTTTGTTGTAAGTTGTTCTTATTTTGTTTTTTCGACAAAGAAGAGCGTTGTAATTTTTTTATTTTTTTTTTATTCATTTTATAAAAAAGTAGAGCCGAATGAAGTTGATTAAAAAAATGAATAATAACAAGCAAAAACATTTTAATAATTAACACTCAAATAGGAAATTACTCTTTGAAAAGGTAAACTTTTTCTTAGATGGTTTTTACAATGAGAAAACGAAGTAGTATTCAAACCAATTTATCGACTTTTTTAAAAAAATTTTGTAATTTTAATCCAACTAAATCTTTTAATTCAAAACAAAGTGAATTGATAAATGAATTGAATTTGAATAAATTGGTACAAATGATGCTTTTTCTTCAAGAGAACACTTTTTAATATTTCGAGATGTATTTAAAATTACTATGTTTCACCAGATGAAATTAAAAGAATTACCTTTGAAAGATAAAAAAAAAAAACTTCTTGAATGAATTTCTTCACTTTTCACATCTTTAAATTGAATAACGAGAATAGATTCTAAAATACAATTAACAATAAACTTAAATAATAAAAGTTTTATCACATTACTGTTCTCTTCATAAAGTAAAGACTAAAACTCGAAGATTTTTATCATTCATTTTCCAATCATGGAAATTTTCGAATAGTGTATGGCTATTCTGAGCTCAATAGCCAAAAGAGATTAACAAAATGAAATCTTTACAAATTATTTCTGAGATTTCAGGGTCAAAATGATAGGTTTCCAAAGAAAAGATCCATACTTCAAAATAAAATACAATACCTTTTTTTATTTTCTTCGTCTAATATAAAATCTATTTAATGACCCAGTGGTATACCTAAGTTAAAATCAATGTTGAAGGTGGACTCCTTGATATCTTAAGTAAATTTTAAATTAAGAAGGCATTTTTCGAAAAATTTTTCCTTATTTTCGCATTAACATAAGGAATTTGCAGTTTTTTGAAATATTCTCTATTTCTTGAAATTTTTCGAATTTGATCCTTACTTTGTAGAAATTCTTTCAATAATAACTTTTATAAACCAATTCCATATTTAATTTAAGGTTTTTTAACAGTGCCTTTGATTGGTTCATGTTGAGTTCTTCTACTGGTATTTGAATTATAAATGGGAAAAATTTACACTTCATTTTCAATTTCCTTTTTAAAATAAAGTTTTTAAATTACAACTCACCACTTGATTGAAAATTCTATTATTAAAAAAAAATTATTGAAAAGGAACTTTAAATTTTTTCCCTTTGGATTCAAATATCCATAAAATAAAAAAACACTCTTTTTATTATCAAAAGTGTACTAAACTTTTCTACCACATTATTTGGACAACAGGCCATTAAACTAGCTATTGGTTTAGAGATAAAATTAGAATTCTTTTAATTAGAATTTATTTGTCTTTTTCCTTTGGTTTTTAAATCAGAAAGTGGGGCTTTTTTTCGTTTTATTTATTACATTTTTTAATTCTTACTAAAGCTCAGAAAAAAATTAATCCTTTTTAAAAATAACATTATCATTTGCAAACGATTCATATTTTAACATAAAAGTGTTTTAATAATATACTGTTAATTGTAAAATTAAAAGATCAATATTTTCCTTCGATTTTACAAAAAAAATCACATTTAATGAACAAAAATAAATCACCAAAGTCTCCAATACACAAAGGAAAATTAATATTTTAAACGGACTAAGCAATGTAAAAACTGAAATGTTTCATTATGATTTATAAAGTATTTTTTGGTAAGCTGAAAGAAAATATTGTTCCCTTTATTTTTACAACAAATATTTCTTACAAATATAATAAAAATATATTCCCCAAGTCAAAATTTTCTCCTCACCATCATTAAATTACCTTAAATTTTATTTTAAATTTTAAATAAGAACTTTTTAAATACTATTAAAATCAAGACTGTAGGGGGTGATTGTTTAAAAATTAATGAAATTGTGTTTTTTTCCCTAAATAGATAAATATCACAATCCCATGATGGTTTTCCCCTTGAAAAAAAAAAAAAAAAAAAAACTAGTAATAATATGTCCTTAATAAAATTAAGCACTATTTTTTTCTGATTACTATTTTTCGAAATCTAACCTGAGAACTTTGTTCAATTAACCACTGGTATAAAATATTTTAGAATAAAAAAACTCTCAACTTCTGAATATCTAAAATATTTTTTAAAATTACTGTGCACTTTTTTATTTTTTTTTTTGAAAAATTGGGGTTGAGAAAATTTAGAAACCAAAGAATAAGTTAATTTATTAAATTAGAATACTTTTCCAGAGACTATATCTTTTTTAAATAACTTTTTTTTTAATTTTACCATTTGAAAATAAAAAAAATATTTGAGGACCAAATTAGTGCCTTTTGTAAAAATAAAATTCCGATAATTTAGAATTTGTTTTAGCAAATGAGCTAAAACAAGAGAGTGTATCTAAAAACAGATATAATTTTAAGTTTTAATTCGATGATTTAGGCAAAAAATGTTTTCAGGAATAATTTGAAATGGAAACTTTTTTTATTTTTAGTTTTTCATTTAGTTGTTTATATTTTTTTAATGGGAGTATTTGATCAGTTTTCAATTTTTATTGATTATTGGTTCGTAGGGACATATAAACCCCATTTCAAAATAATTTTCCCATTAAAAATCAAATTTTGAAAAAAAATATTTTTATAAATCGAAGTTATTGATTATAATAAAAAAATTACTATTTTAATATTCAGTTCTATACCCACGAAAACTTTTTTTTCATCAAAAAATAAAATAAAAAAAAATAAAAAAAAAAAAAAATGCTCCAATTATTAGAAATTTATTTTAATTTAAAATCGTATAAGAAAGGTATATCTGAGAAAAAAATTACAATTTTTTTCTTTCTTTTACAAATGAATATTAATAACATTGAAATCAACTTTTATTTAAAATTTCAACCTTCTTTTCATTGAATCAAATGTTTTTGATTTATTTCTTTATGGGGGGAAGAATATCTTTCAATTTCTTACCAATAGAGTAAAGAAAAATAAATAAATTAGAACAATTAATAGGAAAAGAAAAGAAGATTAATATTTTACTATTAAGTTTTTATATTCAAAGAAAGGTTATTGATAATCTAACCACATTTGAAAATAATTGATTTTTTTCAGGTTTTTCCATTTTTTTTTATTCAAGTAATACTAATTACAATCAGTTCCACTTTTAAGACACAAACTTTGAACCAAATTTAAAGAACAAAAAAAAATCTCAAATTAAGCGACAAAAGTCAAATTCTAGTAAAATAATTTGTATGAAAAAAAAATTCCAAAAAATGTGCTTTAATTTGAGATTTTTCTGCACCTTAAATTTCGTTGAAATTTTGTGCCTTAAAAGTGAAACTGACTGTAATTGTCTAATATTCAAAAAAAAAAAAAATACATATTTAATAATGTTATTCACGAGTTATATCTATTAATTAACAAGTATTTTGGATAATGCCAAGAAAATTTTACATTTTAACAACAAATTTTCCAACTTGTTATATATACTTACATCTACCATTTATATGATTAACCCTTAATTCTAATGTTAAATACAAAAAAAAATATTAAAAATTGAATATCGAAAAAATAATAGCACATGAAATAAGAGAAACAAATTAAGGATCGTTTAATCGGTATATTCCAAAATATAACATTATTAAACTACCCAAAAAAATGAAAAAAAAATCATTTTAATTCTACAAAACTGATAAAATATTTCAAATAATAATAGAAACCAGTGAAAGAATATTAATTAATTTTGTTAAAAAAAATTAAGTTATATAAATATTACATTGGTTTTTCAATTCTATCAAAAATAAATATCTAAAAAAAGGGTTGTTATCAAATATAAATAATAATAATCAATATTCACATTTAAAAATATCATAAAAAATTGCGATTAGACAATTTTAAATCTTTGTATTATGTAATTAACTCGGGAAAAATAAAATAGATTAAAATAAAAAACAAATCAACACTTGATATCAACTGTGAACATTTTGATATTTATTTATTTATATTTGAAAATACTATTTCAAATAGAAATTTCAAAATAAAATTGAATTACTTTTTTTCCTTTACTCGATTTATATTTTTAGTAATTTTAAAAATATCAAATTTTTATTAAACAATAATTTATTTAATTGTTTTTATTTGTGTTTCAAGTTTGTAATAAGTAAAAACAAAAACAACTATGGTTTTTTTTTGTCTATAATTTAAAAATCAAAAAGAAAGAATAAGTTGAAATTTTTTCGTCAAAATAAAGTTTAATTTTAAAATTGACATTGTGTGAAAAAAATCAAAAATGAAATGTCTATTCAAGAAAAAAATTGTTAAATTAATTTTAATTGTAAATCAGAAGTAAATTTTCTCCTTTTCTCGGTACATTTTTAATAATTTTTAGTCCATTAATATTGATTTCTAAAATTGAAATTCCTAAAAAGTGAATAATTTCCCGTGTTAAAATCAAAACATCAATTTCACAAGAATAAAGACAAAAATCAATAAAATAAAAAACCAAAAAATCTATTTTACTAATGTTTACAATTTAATAACTCAAATTTGGATAATTGAAAATGCTAAAATTTTGGTTTAATTTGTAGTTTTGAATTAAATTTTAATTCCCAAAATAAATCCATTTTTTGGACTTGCTGTTTGAGAAATAATACTGAAAGGGGAGAAGCCCAATATAGTATTCTATTGGGATACTTACTGAAAATGAGAAGTTAAATCAATTGATAAAGGAGAAAATAATTGATTAAATACAAAATCAAGTATTCAGAAGAATAAAAGTTTATCTAATACTATTTTTTGGTAAGGTTTTTTTTTTTTTTGATCTATTCTTAGCAATTAATTGAAAAAAATTGATATTTTTAAGATCTCCAAAGCCACTCTCAAGATTTCAAACACATAGATGGTATGAATAGTTTGTCTTTATTTGATTGGAATTAATAATCTTTTTTTTTTTTTGTCAAAAATACCTAGCCTTTTTTTCTAAATATAAAATGTTATTGATTAATGATTTTTTAAGAGAACCAATAAGAAATAATCCGAATAATATACATCAGAGAATCACTGATATCAACATTAATATATTCTAAAGAATGGATATATTTTCTTAAAAATAGAAAAACCTCAAATTCTTATTTCACCTATTGAGAAAAATAAGAAAATTCATTTTGTTCTCCATTTGAGGATCAAAAAAAAATTCTCAATAGAAATCAAAATATTTTTTCTACAATCATTTTCATGGTTTCAATTAACCTTAGAATACGAACTTTTTACTTCGCAACAATAGATCTTGTAAATAAAAAAAAATTGCAAACAATTGATTATCAAAAAAAATCTAAAATCCAAAAAAGAAAAAAGTAAAAAAATCTGAAAAAATAATTTCAATTTTGAAAGTTTCCAGTAAAATAAATTTTTTCTTCCAAAATCGATCCAAGTTCTTTAAATAGATATAATCTACTCATTACAACTGTCCCTCTTTGACTGGAAAATGATTTATATCTAATTATAATTTGAAGTTCATTTCTTTCTTCTTTTAATTGATTTTACTTTTTGTTTTCACTAATGTTTCTTATGAGCAATATTGTTGAACTTTTTTTCCCAAATGGTTAGTATTTGTTTTGAATTCTATTTTGATTCTAATAATTAATCCAATTTTTGGATTTGTGTTTTTGTTTTAAAATGAACAAAAAAAAATAACTAAAAAACTCTTCCAAAAGGAGAACTTTTACTACTATTTTGCAATTAAAAGTGATTTAACAATTTTTTTCAATTTGATAATTTTTTTCAGGAATGGTTATCTGATAGAAGTAGAACTAGACAGTAAAGTTCCAAACCTTTATCATCTGATAGTTCGTTACAATTGATATTTCTGAATAATTTTATTGTTTAAGAATGTACAATTAAGAAGATTTCTTAAAGATAATTTTTTCAATGCAAGCCTCGATATAATAAATATTCGCGCCGATTCAAAATTAAAAATTAGATTACAAAATAGTTATTTGGGTTTTTTATTTTTAAAACTTATATAAAAAAAAATCATTTAAATAATGATTCAATATTTTTCATTGTACCATTATTTGGTGCTGGATTTTGCAACCCGACGATTTTTTGTAAAATTTGGTATATTTCTAAATTTTCAAGTTTCTCGATCGAATTATTTTCCTGTACAAAAGCAGGCCCCGAAGCAACAAAGAACCCTGCCATATCGTCGTAATCATTTGCGTATCCGTGATTACCGCCATTGAAATTATCTGGGTATTTTTCGTAATATGCACGATCACTGATTGACCAGCCCAGGTCTATGATAACTATTATGGGCTTGATTCGATCGTTGCCTTCCCAAGAATAATGGTATTTGGATGGCACATCTTCTTTTTTATATACTGTCCAATTTTGAGAGGCATTGACCAGCTTTTCAAAAACTTGGTCTTCTTGACCCTCAGCGGGTATTATTTGCGTTACTGGCGAAAAGTTAACAACTTGTGCTTCATATTCCTGAGAAGGCGAGTTTTGGTTTAAATTTGCCCTGCCACGAGAATTGCTCTTTGAGAGTAACCGAGAATTCCGTTCCTGGCACTCAAGATCATTATAATGGAAATCGTTCTTGAGCGAGGGGTATAAATGCAAATGCTCCATGTGAGCACAGTGGATTAACGACATATCGATTTGGATGTAATCGTCAATTAGTATTACCTTGTCTTTGGATGTTTTTGTCATCCCATGGTCGGAATCAACAATTACATTCAACCCGTTTTCTGTTTTCCAAAGCCCCCTTGCTTCCAATCCTCTTATTAAATAGCCAATCCAACCGTCGACATTGTCAACGGCTTCGATAACTTCTTCTGAACAGGGGCCGTACTTGTGGCCCATGTCGTCGACAGTTTCAAAATATAGGGTATAAAAATTTGGCCTCTTTGACTTGGGTAATTCGAGCCATTCGAAAAATTGATCGATTCTGTCCTTGTAGGTGATGTCGCGATCATACGACAAATAATATGTTGGGTATGTTGGGCTTTCGTTCCTGCCATAAATTCCAACGTCAGAGGCAACCCAAAACACTGTGCCCGACAAATGCCCTTCCCGTTGGTTGCTAATCCAAAAGGGCTCGCCCCACCACCAGAAGCTGTCATAAGACGATGCACTCCCTATTGAAAAGGTTTTGTTATGATCCGCGTCATACATTTTGTTTGCCACAATCCCGCTCCAAGCCGGATACAGCCCGGTGATCTGCGAATAATGCGAGACAAACGTTTTGCTTGGGAAAGGCGGGATCAATTTTTGAATATGGATTTGATCGGACATGCCCTTTAAGTTCGGTGCTACTGCGCACTCCAAATAGTCATGCCGAAACGCATCAATCGAGATTAACAAAACACTTTTCGACATGTCATTTGGCTCTTGGATTATATTCGTGGTTTGTTCTTCTTCTGGATTTTGGAAAACTAAAATAACAGATGTTGCTATTAAAAGCATACAAACAAGTGCCAATATGATTATAACCTTCCAGGTTCGTGTTTTACTGTTGCCCAACATTAGTCTGATTTGGGTTGGTCTACAACAAAAAGAAATGGTTTTTTTGAAAAAATGGAAAAAATGGAAAAATACTGGTTTTTACAATTTTTAAAAGAGGGTAACGAAAAAAGATAAAGATTGATTCTCCCTTTCACTAATTTGATTTTACTTTAAATTTGGTTTTTTATTTATTGTAAGGTAGAACACTTTGCTCTTCAAATCTTTGAAAAATATTTTTTTTTGGAAATGATTTGTTATTATGTCAATTCGATTTTTTTTTGAAAATTTGTGAATATTCAAACTTTTCCATTGGAGTTTTAAATTCGCAACACAAATTACAAATGGATCTCATTATTAATTGCGAAATAAGAGGAAGTAAATTTTATTGTAGTGAATAAAATACTGGACCTGAAAATAATCCCTTAGAAGATTTTTAATTGTTAAAATTTGCAAAATTGTTGTATAATTCCATATATTTTAAATCAAATCCTTTTAATATATTACCAAATTATTTATGAACCCAGTAATAAACCTACCTAAAGTTCATTAAAGTGGGGTGTCAATCGAATACTCAAGTTCTGTTTGATAGCTTAAGTAGATCAACTTTTTTTGAAAAACAATCGAGTTTTTATATAGAGTTTTGCTGGGGTCAGGAAAATGATAATTTTGCTTCTTGTTTTTTGATTGATTGGATGGAGTTTTGAACAAGTGTAGTTTTATGAACCTTCATTAGAATAAGTGTATGAGTTATAATTTTCAAAGTTTGATTCGTAAATAAAAAGTATTTGATTTTAAATATTAGAAATTACATAACCATTTTACAATTATTCACAATAAAAAACCTTGGCAGGTACTATTTTTGTGCACTGTATTGTTTTCAATATTATCCACTTTTTTTGTTAGTTTTTTATTAGTTAATGAACAATTTCTTGAGATTATAAGTAACCATTCAAATTTTCAGGGATACTATTTAATTTCATAACAGTCATATATAAAGTGCAATAATACTTCGCTATCATGATTAATATACTTCATCGATAAAAATTCATAAAATCGTGATGAAAATTTATCATCTTGTTTCATCAAAAAAACACAAAAGAAAATATTGATTTATTAAATATTTTTTTTTTTGTATTCTTTTCGTTATTTCATTTTTTTATTTTTTTTGTAAAATTAAAATTCTAAATCGATAACTCGGCAAAAAATAACGATATAAATAAAATATAAATTTAATCAATATTTTCATTTTTTTTAGTTAAATTAAGAATTGCCCCACCATTAAATATTCAAATATTTTTGTAATTTGTTTGAGTTAGAAGTGAATTATTGGAAAACAAAAAAAAAATTGAAATTATATATTCGGAAAGTTAAAATGATGAATGAGTATTCCCCTAGCCTATTGAGAAATCAAATCAATATTTCAAAATAAAAATAACTTTAATTTTTTCGCTTAGAAATTTCGTTACTGTGCTTTTTTATTAATTCTAAATTTATTTGACAAGGTGTATTCAAATTGACAGATATAGAAAAAATTCTAAACAAGAAAATTAAAGATTGGTAATTGAAATTAAATTCAATGTTTTGAGTAAAAAATATAATGAGGGGTAAAAAAAATAGCTTTTACATATTTGATAAAATAACTTTTTTTTCAACGAAAAACATTTATTGTATGTTACAAAGATAAATAATTACAATTTCAATATTTTTATATTATGAAGAATATTTATTTTAGAATAGAAAAAGTTTTTAAACTTTGAATTAAAAAAATATGATATCAGAAAAAATAAATAATTTAAAATTAAACTTTATTGTGGAATAGAATATTATTTATTAGATATGGTAGAAAGGGAAATCAAAAACTTTTAAAACTGATTTGTTAATACTCTCAATTCCAAAATAAATGAAACAACATTTTCATTCAGCTTTCCAAAAAAATCACAACTCAAGAATTAAAGTAAATCATAAAAGTCCCAATTCTTAAAGTTTAATTCATAATTTTTGCTTATTTTAATAAGTTAAAATTTGAAATTTATAAGAATTTTAAAACCTTTTTTTGGAAAGCTGAATGAAAATTTTGTACAATTTATTTTGCAACAAATAGTAATGTGAGTAACTTTTTTAAATACGGAGTGCCTTGGTTTATTTAAAAATTTATTATTCAAATTATTTCTTTCACTAAATCAAGAATGTTGAAATAAAAATTGAGAATTGATATTATATGGAATAATGAATAAATATATTAATTACAAAATTGGAAATAATAATATTAAAAAATTGATTACAAAATAAAAAAAAAAATTATATATTTATTAATCACATCTGTAATATTAGGCTATAATCACTTCTTCTTAACTCAGTTTTATTTTTTATTCACCAAATTGACAAATTTTTGAGAAAAAGATTAATTTTGATATCTTTGAATTTTCTAAAATGAATTTAAAAATGCCAATTTTCATTTAGTTCAGAGAATTCTAGTTTTGGTTCATTAAATATGATATTTTTTGAATTCTTCTTGAGAAATAAAGATTTAGTCTAATTTTTTTGATTTGATAATCATTTATCATCTTGAGTTGATGACTTTTGAGAACTCAAAAGAATAATGTACACTAATGAATTTTTTTCTCAAATTTACTATTATTTTGAATTTGAGTCTTTTGGAGTTCTTTTTTTAATACCAAGAATTAAACTCTTTATTTTAATTTTCTGAATAGTACCCTGTATTTTGGTTTTGTTTGATAAAAATATTTGAAAAAAGAATTATGAAAACAAATTTGGCACAAAAAGTTTGTTAATAAAAAATAAATAGTAATGGGGCCAGGAATTCAGTGTAATGACTTGTTTTTTCTCATACTAAATTAAGAAGACCATAATAAACATCTTCAAAAATAGGTTTTTATCGAATTTTTTTTTTTATTCATTGATTTCAACCAATTTATCTGAAATGGTGATCTTTCCTGTTTAAATTTCTAAAAGAAAATAATTGGTTAAAATGTACACATTCCTGCGTTTATTGTTTTGGTTTAATCTTTGATTAATTTCACTCATTTGTATAAACCAATTTCTAGATTCAAAACAGTATTTCATAAAAAACCAAAAATTTAAACAAAAAAAAATGTTACAAAAATGGAAAAATAGAAGAAATAACTCTGATTTTTTTTGTGCTTTTGGTACAAATAAACTAGACTAAAGGTGTTTTGATTTTCAAAGTTTCAATATCATTTGACATTCAAAAAAATCATTTTTTAACTTTGTCTAACACAATTAAAATGATTTCAAAATTGTAAAATGTACCTTCTCCCTTAAAAAGCAGTTTTATCAAGTCTTAAGAGTTATTTTTATCAAATTAATTTAAAATATTTTCTCAAAAATTACAAACAATTTTACCTTCCTTTAAAAGTTTTAACATCAAATAAAAACAAACTTGTGTTCTAAGAAATATAATTATTTACTATCAATTTTCTTGAAATCCTTTTGAAAATTCCCAAAGTTTCTTCGTTTACTATTTGACTTTCAAGTTTGAATGAAACTTTTGACTTTGCTAAATTTTGAAAAAAAGTTGAGATAACATTTGGCTCTTTTAAGAGAATCTTGGATCTTTAAATTTGTGATGTCACTATTTATTAGATGTGGGAAAACAAAATGAATTGAGATAGATTCTGGCTTCTATTAGATGATTCTCAAAAATTTCAGAATTATCATTTTATTGACTCTTGCTTTGAAGTCTTCTATTTTTTAATTTTTGAATAATTTTTCGATCAACAGGTATTGCAAGCTGAATAACAAACCAACAACAAACCAACTCTAACAAAGTATAAACACAAACACAAAGCAACCTTGTTGTTTTTCATGACTACATTCCACTTGTTTGATCGTTTCATCCATCTACGGTATCACCGCACCGCAAATGAGAAACTTTTAGAATCGCATTATCAGGTGTTGTACACGTACCCAAGGAAAAAAACAAAAGAAATTGTCAAAACAGAGCTCTTTTACTTAAAGGACTTTTGTTTTTATGACGTAAACAACACTGACTTTTCCTTAACAAACGGCAACAAGCAATTCTCGTTTATCATTACAGAATACAAGACAGGTGAATTCCTTTATGTTTTTGTTTCGAGAACTCAAGATCTTTCAAAGAACACGCTGGACAGCTGCATGTTTATCACAACCAACCCTTTTAAAAAGTTTTTCAGGGATCTGCTTGATCTCTGTGAAAAGAAAATCCAGTACTCGCATTTCCTCTTGAATTGCTTGCTCCACAATTTGTACCATTTAAAACGCTTTGATATCCTTACGAAAAAAGAAATTGTATTCCCAGTTTCTCGATTCAAAAATGAACAAGACATTATCAATTTATGTCAAGAAACTTTCCACACAAGTGTAAGTCCTCATTTCATTTACTTTTTTTATTTACAAACTAAATTTTTTTTCAAAAAGAAACCCTTTTCAAATAAAAAATTATTTTTTTTTTATTTTGAAAATTTTAATTTCACTTTCTCTTAATTGAAAACAGAGATCACTGCACGCGCTTTCCAAAATTGGCGGTGAAAAATTATCACAGATTTTTAATTGTATTTTTTCCGAAATCAAATTAATTGCCATTTCTTCCAAAATTCATAAACTTTCAAATTTTATTCACCTACTCATTGAAGTCATAAAACCATTTAAATGGGAAGTAAGAATTTTATTCATTTATTTTTATTTTTTTCTTTACTTAACCGAACAGAACAAAAAAATTAAAATCCGCCTTTTATTTAACAAAACTGGCAACACCATCAAAAGCTTTTTTGAATAACATACAGACCAATTTCTTTGGTATTTACTTTTTCTGATCCGCAAACCAAATCTAATTGTTGTGGGTTAAAATTGGTACAAGGAAAAAAAGTGGAAGATATTTTGTAAAAAATTAACAATTTAATTGTCAACATTAGTAAAACCGATCAAAGCCACCAGAATTTTTTGAAGATAATAAGAATCCAAATAGGGGACTAAAGCCTTTTAAGAAGTATATTATATAACTTAGATTTTCTTCATTGCAATTACATCAAGATCCTTCAAATAGAATGTCTTAAAAATAAAGTTTTTGATTTTTGATTGTAAAAAGTGGCAAAAATGAGTAAAAAGTGCATTTTTTGGACAATTCATATCTGAAAAATTACGACTTTCAGAGACAACTCTTAATATTTAAACAGAATTATTTTGTGATACTTGAGAAAAACTTGATTCTTGTTAAGATAAAGTAATTGTGAAAATGACCAATTTCTGATTTTTCGATTTTTCATTGTATAGTTGGGAAAAAAATACCGGACATGAAAAAAATCCCTGAAAAGATTTTTAATTGTGAGTATTAGTAAAATTTTTGTCTAATTTCAATGAAATCCTTATTATAAATAACCAATTTTTTTATGAGATTAGTAATAAACCTACCTAAAGTCCATCAAAGTAAGGTGTCTCTAGAATACTCAAGTAATTGTTTGATAGCCATATGTTGATCAACTTTTTTTGAAAAACAATCCAGTTTTATTGAGGTTTACTATGAGTTTGGAAAATGATAATTTTTCTTCTTGTTTTTTGATTGATTGAATGGTGTTTTGAACAAGTGTGATTTCATTAATCATCATTCTAATAAGTGGGTGAGTTATAATTGAAAAAGTTCGATTCTTAAAAAAAGGAATTTGATTTAAATAAATGAAATTACACAATAATTTTACTAATATTCACAATTAAAAATCTTGTCCGGGATTTTTTTCATGTCCGGTATTTTTTTCACAGCTCTAAATCTTAATTGAACCTGAAAACTTTATTTTTTTAAAAAATAGCATTGAATATCAAGATTAAAGATTAAAGGTGCAAAGGAATCGATTTAAAATTCAAAGAACTAACCCAAGAAATCCTTATTTTTAAAATACATTTAAAATGGCAAAGATAAAAAATAGTGATAATTCTTCATTTTCTGTGAAGATTTAGTTCGGTAAAAAAAAATTTGATTTTTAAGGCATTCTTCTTTGGACCATCTTGATGAAATTTAAATCACAGTAAAATATATTAGCTGCTATACTTCTTAAAAGGTTTTAACTCCCATTTGGATTCTTATTATCTTCAAAAAATTCTGGTGGATTTGATCGGTTTTACTAATGTTGACAATTAAATTTTTAATTTTTGAAAAAATACATACCAACTTTTTTTCCACTGACAGAATTTTTTTCCGCAATAGAAAGACAAAAAAAATACTGTTATTTCCCAATTAAGAATTGAAAAATTTTCTTTCAAAATTCCAGAAATATCTTTTTCCTCAAATTATGTGTTGAAAAAAACCCAACGACTAAAATATTCACAAAATCAATTAGAAACGATATTTTGAGATATTAAATCGAGCTTCTTTAATCAGTCTTTGAAATAAAAATTTGAATTGTGGTGATTTGATTTTAGCAGTATTGGCTATTTCTTGTGCTTGGGTCCAATGTATTACTGGTATTTGAAATTTAAATGCGAGAAAATTTCATCTAATTATCGTTTTTCAATTATTCAAAATTCTTTTTTTTTTGATTCCTTAGTTCACCGATGTATACCAAAAAATATACCCAGGTATACATAAGAAAAAAGTACCAATCAAATAAACAGAGGTATAAACGCGACAATCTATTGATTTTCGTTAGTTTTTTTTTACTTTTCGAAATAAACCGAAAATTTATTAAAATTTTCTGTTTATTTCGAAAAGTAAAAAAAACCTAAAAAAAAAACCAGAACACTTCACAAATAAAATAGAAAACCTCAAGAAAACCTAGGCACTCTACGGCACTCTCAGAAAATCTAAAAAAAAATTGATTTTATTTTATCAACTGTAAAAGCAAGTAAAATATTATTAAATATTTCATGTCTTAATAAAAAAATTATTTATAAAACATGTTAAAGTAATCATGATAAGAATATTTGGATTAATAAAAAAAAAAAAACAGAGAATTACTTTTTAGAAATGAAACATATCTTTAAGTTAAAAATAAATTAAAATAAAACACATAAACAAATAAATTTACAAAATTTAAAAAAATATTTGTAATTTTTTTTTATATTTCAAATCAAAAATTTTCCAAAACAACAAAAAAAAAAAAAAAACAAAAAAATTTAATAGTTCCCATTAATTTCATTTACACCAGAAAAATTAATTGAAAATATCCAATCACCGACGGCCCTGATCATGGGTGTTGAAAGGAAAATCTATGAAAGGAATTTAGAAATGTTTTCAACTGAAGAATTTTATTTGTTTGATTTGGATTATAATAGAGGAAGCTTTCGGTTTGATAAAAAAAACGGCACCAACGAAGATTATAAAAACATTTCGACAACATTATTAAACGAAAAAGAATTTTTAATAAAAGAAATAACTGATTATCGAAAGAAGATTCGAAAAAAGCAACAAAAGAAGGATTACCATCGCCTGGATACAATTTTTAGAACCTATATAGATTATTGTTTAAAAACTTTCAACTCTTTGTATCTTACCCAAAATAGAGTCACCCAGCTATATTCTGGATATTTGACAAATGAAAAAAAATCAATACAGCAAGGAATTCTTTCTTTTAAAAATGAAAAATTAAAAGCCACTTGGTATAAATATGTTCCTAATTTTGATTTAAAATGGAACAAGCTTTCAGATAATCTTGTCGCAGATCTTGACGTTCATTATTTTTATTATTTAAAACACTTTCTAAACAAAGATCAACAACGAAAAAAATCAAGTCAAATCAAATTAGATTCTGAACATATAGTTGATTTTGATTCAATGGTTTTAACGACAAAAGGCGAACAAAGTATAATAACAAGGTATTTTTTCTTTTCTTTTCTTTTTTCCTTTTCTTTCTTTCTTTCTTTCTTTCTTTCTTTCTTTCTTTTTTTTTTTCTTTTATTTTTATTCAAAAATATTAAGATTAATTAATTCAACGTATGTAGTTTTTAAATAATTATATCAATAACAACAACTCTAACGCCAACTATAATCAGTAATTTTACACTAAGGCGAATAAAATCACAAACACATTTCCTATTTGTTGTTATTTATTTTGAGTAATATTTCAGAAAGTTAAGAAAAATTTTCCTTTATTACTTTTTATAATAAACACATTATTATTTTACATTAATAATATTCATTACGTTTAAATAAAAAAAAAATTGGTGATATTTAGTCAATTAAAAAACACAAAATTCATATTTTTTTGGATTAATTAATTGATTTTTTTTATTATTTTGATTTGAAAAAGAATATTTAAAAATTTTGAAAATCACTGATGGTCGATCTTCGATACATAACGAATAATTGTGTATATATGTATATTAAAATGTATACTTTCTTTTCCCCCTTCTAAAAAAAAATATTATTTACCATTTTCTCTGTCCTCCTTTTCATTAATATTAACAGAAAAATTAAATTATCCATTGATAAATATTGAAACATTTTAACATATGTACATTATCTTTATTTTTGTAAACAACTTTTTTTTTGTATTGAAATAAGTCAATAAAATATAATATTTACTTGCACTAATCAAGACATTTCATTTACTATTACTTATTTTTAATCTTTATCTAAAAATCATTGATATTTGCACAATAAATGAATTATATTTTTTAATTTTTCCAGTAAGAGTTTTAATAGGGGTAAAATATCACTTTTTGACATTCTTTATAAAACACATTTTTTTGACAAAAAAAATACTTGTTTATTGTAAAAAAGAAAATTAATTTCAATTTTTTTTTTTTTGCAAGATTAAGAAGATTTAATTTAAATTCATAGATCCAAAGTCTTTGGATTTTTGAAAAAAAAAAAAAAATGATAACGTAAAAAAAAAATTAAATTTAATATTAAACCTTTCAGTACAAACTTTTTTTTTTTTTTTACAAGTATTTTAAAAAAAAGAATTCAAAAAATTCAAAAATGAATAACTGAATAAAAAATAATTGGCACATTTGTTATTTTGCAGATTACAGAAGTATTAATTATTAAAATTGATTTTTAAATTTTGAAAAAAACAGAAAAAATTTCATGATCTAAATTATTTTTAATTATAGTTTTTATCAAGACTAAAGTATTAATAGTAATGATCTAATTATTATTGTTTCTTCAAACTAAATTATTGAACCAAATATATTTATTAAATTTTGAGCAAAAAAATAAAATTTAATTACAAAATTGCTCTTTAAAATTAAACAAAAAATCCAAAATAAATGGTAATGGATACCAGACGATTCTGTACTTTTTCAAAGATGCAAAAATAAATTAATGATCTAAAATAATATTTTTACAAATGTTAATAAAAAAAACTAATTATTTTTTTTTTCTCTTTATATAATATTTCCTTTTAATTTATTAGGTCATCTTGGTTTTATTTATACACTGTAAATAATCAGCATCAATGCAGACCTTTAAAAGAAAAAAATTCAGTACAATTAGAAAATAATTTCAGAAAAATGAATTTTGGCAAAAAACTTAAATTATTAGATTTTATCTCAATAAAAAATATAAAATATCAATTCTGCTTTGCGGAATTGGGAATCGAATCCCACATCATTCGTATAGATTCACAAATATTTCCTTTAATTAGAGGAAATCCCGAACTTGTTGTTGAAACGGCAAATAACACATACGAACCAAAGAGTCAAAAATAGTGGATTAATTATCTTAAATAAAAATTTCTTAAAATAATTTGATTGTTTTTTTTTTTTTTTTATTTTTTTTACTTGTTAAATTCGAAATTTTCAAGCTTTTCTAAAAAATTATAAACATCTCGAGTTTAACTGATTTAATATTTTTTTACTTGTATGATTTTATTTTATTCCTTGAAAAATTATTTCTAATTTTTTTTTTCCCAAAAATCTTGAATGTTAATACATAAGTTAATTTTGCTTTTTCACAAAATATTGTTACTATAAATTTTGTAAATTAAATATATTATTCTCTTTGGAGATTGATATTAAAAGAAAAGTCCCCACACACAACCAAGAAGAATTTAGAAAATAATCCTAATGTAAATATAATTGTGATACCTTGATTTTAAATTTTAAAAGGATAAATATAAAATATATAACTTTTTCCATGTTTGACTTTTAAATATAAACTCCATTTCACTCAAAGGGTTCCAGCCAAAAATGAAAAAGTCACTTTATTTTTAAGAATCAAACCAAACTTAGATTGTTTAGAAATAAGAAAAATAATAAACTTCATATTAGAGCTGATAATCATAAAAGATAATCCTGAACGAACCATAAATTTCCAAAAAAAAAAAAAAAATGTTAAAAAATTTTTTGGGCCCCTTTTCCTTGGAACTTCTCGTGCAAAATTCTCAATTTCTTTGGGAATTACAATTGTTGACAATAAAAAATTTTTACTTGTAAATGGAAGAATTTTAAAAGAACATACAAAGCCTAACTTTTCTTAATGTTAATTTGGTTTTTCAAACCTTTTTTTTTTCAAATTAATTGTTAAAAAAAAAAATAAAAAACATAAGAAAAAGAAAAAAAAATAAAAAAAAATAAAAAAGGAAAAAGCAAAAAGAAAAAAAATTTACAAAATGAGAAAAAATGATTCTGATCAAAAAAACGAAAATTTTGTTTGAGAAGAATAATGAATTAAACTCAAAGAATGTGTTCTATTTCTTCAATAAAACTGGGCCACTTTGACTGAAAAAGCGTTTATTTCTGGTTTTTATCTAAAAATTTTTTTAACATTAATTATTTTTTCATACTTAATGTTCAATATTAAGTTCATTCATTAGAACTAATTTTTTCAAAAAAAAAAATACCCCAAAAATAGGTTTTTTTTTTCAAAAGTCGGTATTTTTGAAAAAGTGGGTATTTGAATCTTAATGAGTT
Source organism: Anaeramoeba flamelloides (assembly GCA_027625915.1). Lineage (NCBI taxonomy): Eukaryota > Anaeramoebidae > Anaeramoeba > Anaeramoeba flamelloides. Next base: position 5,501,260 of record JANTQA010000042.1, read on the forward strand.
TAATAACTATATTTTCTTAATTACATAAAAAATTCATAACTTTGATAAAATAATTTAGAAAAGAGCTATAACAGAAATCCAATATGTAGTTTTGGCAAACTTTATTTTTAGGAATTTATTTTTTACTTATAGTGATGCAAAAACAAAAAATAGAAAAGAATAAAGAATTTTAAAAAGGGGATATAAAAAGCAACGGGGAATAATCAAAAAAAAATCAAAATAAAACCATTGTTATCTTTAATTAAGAACTCCCAAAATCACAACCATGATACTTTTGGTCAATTTAATTTAATTTGAGAACTTATATTGTTTGTTCACTTGGGGATTGTTTTTTAAGAATGATATTTTCCTATTTCTTTTTGATTTTTTGATCTGATTTAATTTAAACCTTTAGCATTTTTTTCCATTTTCTTTTTTATCATCCAGTTACTCACATTTTCATGTTTAATTGTCTTAGTATTGGTAGGTAACCACTTTATCTTTTCCCTTTGTAATTCTTCTTCCCAGTATAAAGAAGATTCAGATTACAAAAAAAACAAAATAAATAAAATTAAAAAATGACTTTTTTGAGATTGCTTGGATAATAATAGTTTCAAACATCAAAATCACAATGTTAACTTGGAAAAAAAAAAAGAAAATATTTAAGGATCGAAATTATTTTTTAGGCAGAATTTTTTATAACGAATCAATTATTAATAATTAATATGATGATAATTATTTTTTACAAACCTAATTATTGAAAATAGAATATTTAAATAAATGCTAAAAAAAAATTCATTTTTTTTTTATAATTTTTATTAATAATTCATCATAAATACAAAATAAATACCACCGCAACCAAATTAAAATTTAAAATAAAATTGGAAAAAAATATCTTAGTTATTATTATTTTGCAAGATTCTGTATATTTATTAGACCAAGTAATAATCAAGATATTTTTATATCATTCAAAAAAATTTCTAAATACAAGTTTTTGTAGATGACCCTTAAGAGTAATTAAAAATTCTCCTCACTTATATTGCGACAACAATAAAACAATCAAATATAATTTTCCTTTAAAAATATTCTTGAAAAAGTAATTTCAAATTCATTTTTTAGTTAAGGTAATTAATTTTTTAAAAAATTATTTTGTTGAAGCTTTACTAATAAAGATGTAAAATTAAAAACTTTTTTTTTTTGAAACAAGTTTCTCATAAATTTTTTCATTTTATTTTTTCTATTCTTTATTTTCATTAAATTCAGTAATTTATCATAAAAAACATTAAATAATAAATTTGAAAATAAAAAAAAAAATTTCGTAAATTTTATATTAATTATTTATTTTTCTGAGAACTTTTTCAATAAATTTTGAAAATCACAAAATTTATTGATTTGCTTAATATAAAACAAGACAAAAGGGTGGGGGAAAAAAATGAAAAAAATAAGATAAAGAATAATCGAAAAAACAATAAAAAATTTGTTATTCAATAGGAAATTATTGCAAGAAAAAAATAAAAACTTAAGCATAGTAAATAAGTGATTTTGTTTTTTTTGCCTTTACATTATCAATGCCTTGCATGAAATCTTCATGCTCAATTTCCATTGCATCTCTATTTAAGGCGTTCATTCCTGCTTCAACACAAACAGACTTGAGCATTGCACCATTAAAATCTCTTGTACATCTCGATAATTCATCAAAATTTACAGATTCTGAAACAGTCATCTTTTTTGAGTGGATACTTAAAATTTGCTTTCTTGCAGATTCGTCTGGAAGTGGGAATTCAATTTTTCGATCTAGTCTACCTGAACGAAGTAAGGCAGGATCGAGAATATCAACTCTATTAGTTGCGGCAATAACTTTAATGTCATCATTTGATGTAAAGCCGTCAAGTTGATTTAACAATTCAAGCATTGTTCTTTGGACCTCTCGATCACCATGTCTTTCACTTGCAAATCTTTTTGTTCCAATCGCATCAAGTTCATCAATAAATATGATAGTTGGTGCCTTCTCTTTTGCTAATTCAAATGCATCACGAACTAATTTTGCACCATCTCCAATATACCTATAAGGAAATGATATTTATTTATTTGTTTGAGAATAATAAAAAAAAAAAAAAAAAAAATAATTTATAATAAATCACAAATAATATTCTTGTGCTTTGAGTAACAAATACAAAAAAAAACAATAATTAAAAGAGAAATAATAGAATTTTACATTTGTACAAGTTGGGGTCCTGCTAGTTTTAAAAATGTTGCTTGGGTTTGTCCGGCACACGCTCTAGCAAGAAGTGTTTTTCCAGTACCTTTATACAATAATAATCAAAAAATAAAAATTGAAAAATAACAATAAAAAAAATTAAAGTTAGAAATTTAAATATTTTTAAAATATATTGATGATATATTTCGGATGGTATTATTTATTTAAAATTGAAAATAATTATCAAAAACAGATTTTAAAGATCATGTCAAATTTTTAAGGGTTGAGTATCCAAATGAATTCTAAATATACAATACATAAACCAACTATTAGAGTTTGTTAAGGTTTTTATATTCACAGATTAAAATGATTTTTTTTTTGTACAAAAAGGGAGTTTTTTTCTAAAAATTTGGATTTTATTTTTTGTTCTTCTGTAAATACCGATTTATTATAACCGTGGAATTCAGAGTAATCTTGAATTATCGCGAATTAGTGTATTCTACAGAGTAATTAACAGCAAAATATTAAATCCTCAATAAAATCAAAAACTAATGATTTGAATTTGTCCTTGGGTTAAAATCTTCTTAGTATTGATTATTTAAGGAATTGGTAAGTGGGGTTTTAAAAACAAACGTTGTTCCAGTCAAAAAGTCACAGGTGTAATGGATGAATTGCATGCATATAAAAGGTTTGAATAGATATTGGAAGAAAAAATTTAATTTTGGACATTTTAAAATCATTTTTTCACATTTTTGCACTTTTTTCTTTTTTCTTTATTTTTGGTAATTAATTGTTTTGTAAATTTTTTTTTTTTTATTGAAAGATCCTATAGTCACTTGGTAAAAAGGTGTTAGTCTAATGTTTGTGAAACAGTGAGAACGATTTTAAAAAAATAATATTGATTTCTATTGGAATTTTCTTGGGTCTTTAATTGAAGATCAAAATGATTAACATTGTTGTTTTTTTTCAATGGGGTAACTTAAGAATTTTATTTTTTCAATTTTTAAAAAAATATATAGATTGATTATTTTTATTCCCGATGGATATCAACTATTCTTATGATGTGTATGATTCTACTTATTTCTTATTTAATCCTTTGGGGTAAATTATAAAAAATAATTGATATTTGGATTTTTTTTTGAAAACCCTTTGAGGAAACAAAGTTTAATAAGAAAAATAAAAATGAGAAACACAAGTATCCTAATTCCAAAAATTTGTTCAAATTATTTTTTTGTTACTTATTTTTGTTTTTATTATTAATGTTTTCTAAAAAAACAAAAAAAATTATGAAATTTAATAATAGTTGTGAAAATTATATGTGCATCTAATCTGATTTTATAAAGTATTAAATTTTAATCAAAAAAATTTATGAAAATAGGAATAAAGTTTATAAAATTTTTGAAAAAAAGTCTAGTTATGAGAATAAACTTTTTTTAGAAAGGAAAAAATTGAAAATTCAGTTTATATGTAAATGTAAAAATTACAAATATAAAATTGAAAAATGTAAAATTTTTTTCCAAAAAAAAAAAGATTTTAACAAACGTGGAAAGTTTTAATTTTAATTGTCAAGGAGTTGTTCTCATTCTTGAAAAATTAGCAACATTGAAAAAAAGTAACTAATTTAAAAATCAAACTTTTTGGCACAGCAAAAATAGTTATAAGAATCACAATAATTTAATTTGATTCAATTTGGAAATAATTTTAATTTTTTGTAAAATATTTGGATCTTTTTTTCATTTTTTTGTTTTTTAGTTTTCAATTAATGTTTTCCAATTACTTACCTTGTATAATTTAAATGAAAATCAAATTTTTTTTTGAATAATCGATTAATATTAGGTTAAAGTTAAGTACTTTTAAACAGAAAAAAGCAAATAAAATTCGTTGATGGTGTCTACTCCTTGATCGATCAATATTAGTTACTAGAATTTTTACAAATTTACTAATTCATTTTTCTGTTGGCCAATCTCAAAAAATTTTTATCTTTTAAAATTAAATTGAGTTTAAAATTCTTCTAATGACTATTTCTAAACACTAATATCCAGATACTAATGTCTAGACACTCTTTGAATTAAAAGACACAAAATCAGTCAATTCAAAATCCCCTCTCTAACTGATGAATTGATTTTTAAACATTTAACCCTTAACAATAAATCCTCTCTCCCGAATTGTTAACAATTATTTTTTTTTATTTTGATTTAGAAGTATTTATTTTTTGTTTTGTGTGGATTGTTAATTATAAATAATTGCGAACATTTCAATTAGTTAGTGATTTTAATTTAGTGTTTCTCCGAGAATTGATTAAATTAGATTTCTTTTTTCAAAAATTGTATTTTTGTGTATTAAAATTTTTGAATTGGTGTTTATTAAAAACTTTGTTGTCACACTTTTTTAAAATGTTTTTACAAAAGCTTGTTATTTAGGAAATGTTAAAAATGGAAAATCAGAAACTTTTCAGAACCACTGTTTGTTGTAAAATAGATTGTTCAAAATTTTCATTCAGCTTTCCAGAGCAAGGGATTTCAAAGCTTGTGTAAAATTTAAATTACTTAATCCGGTAAACCAGCTTAAATGATTATTATTTGACTTTTTGAATTGCAGGCTTTGATTATATATTTTATTTTCTGGGTAGAATGTCTTTTGGAAAGCTGAATGAAAATTTCCTTCCTTTTATTTCGCAGTTAACAGTAGTACACAATAGAGTAGAAATCGAGATACACACACTTCAAAAAGATAAATTTAAAATTGGTTTTTTTCACCTCAAATGTCATAAGCAATTCAAAATATATTTAAAGCCCTAGTATCAGTATAAAAGCAAAAAATGACCATTTTTTTTTTGTCATTTTTTTAAAATTAACTTTTTTGGAATATCCATAAGTTATAGTTTTGAACCAAGCATTTGACTAGATTTGAATAGTAATCATTTTTACATTTCAGACAACCTTTTGTTCATGAAGTTTTTGAAAAAGGAGATTGTAAAAAAATTACAAAAAAAAATGTCCATTTTTTGCTTTTATACTGATAATAGGGCTTTAAGGATATTTCTGCCCTAAATTCTAGAATAATTAGACAGAAAGTGGAAAGCAAGAGACACCCAAGTATTTTAGTTTTTGAACGTTTCAATGGTAAATTTTATCTTTGGAAAGGATAAAATGGCTTGTTCAAAAAAATTCTAAATTTTGATTTGCAAATTATTCAGAGTATTCAAAAATTTTTGTTTTTTTGAGGGTGAAAAATCTTTATCTGTTTTGTAAACTCTTTCATGTTCTCACAAGTTTTTGAAAATTACTTGAAGAAGAGTTTGTGGAAACAATTTGGTTGTCAAAGTGATTTTGAATTGTTTTTGATTGGCTTTTGTCAAAAAATAAAAAAAATAACAAAAAAATCTAAAAAAAGAATTGTTATTTTTTCAAACAATCTTACCTGGAGCACCATACAACAAGCAGCCTTTTGGTGGCCTAATTCCTATCTTTTGAAATTTTTCTTTTTCTGTTAATGGGTATACCACAGCTTCCATTAATTCACGGATTTGTTTATCAAGTCCTCCAATATCATTATATGTTTCTTTTGGTTTTTCATCCAATTCCATTGCTTTTACACGTGTGTCGTATCTATAAAATTGAAAGAAGGAAAGGTTATTAAATTAAAGAAATGAAATGATTCCATTTTTAGATTGTGTTTTTGAAGGGTTGTTTATTAATTTTTCAGAAAAAATAAAAATAGAAAAAAAAGAAAGTTTTTTTGTTTTTTTACTCTCTTGGAAGTAAATCGAGAATTAAATATGAGTCTTTATTTACACCAACAAGATCACCTGGATGTAATTTAAATGGATCAACGAGACCAATAACAGGTAAATAAATTGTTTGTCTTGTTGTTGTTTTGATGACAACACTCATTTCTTCCCCAGATGCTAAATCTGTAAATCCGTATTCTTCTTCTTTTTTTTCTTTTTTTTTTGATTCAAGAACCTCTTTTGGATCAATTAACTATAAAAAAAAAAAAAAAAGAGATGAAGTAATTAGGAATTGTATGTTTTGAAAAAGAAGAATTTTTGTTTTGTTGTTTTGAATAAAAAAAAAAGAAGGATCGGAATGATATTGAAAGATCGTTTTTTTTGATTTTTGTTTTTTTTTTAATTTTTTTTTTTGTTTTTTATGTTTTTTCAGAAAAGTTTTACTTCAACAACCGAACTAACTAAATAGGGAAGTTTTTTTCTCATGTCGATTTTCTTTGTGTTGTCGTCAATGTTTTCTTGGTGCTTTTTAATTTTACTGTCAAGTCTTGTTCTTTCAGATCTGAGATTTCGAATATTCAAATCTAAAACTTTGATTTGTGATTTTAATTCTTCATTGGTCATTGAAAGAATTTCTTCACTTAACTCGTTTTCGTTTACATTTTCTTTTTCAAGTTCCTCAAGTGATTTTAGGAGATTTTTTTTTGGATCTTGTGACATTGAATTGTTGTTTGTATTAAATATTAAAAAAATGAATTTATTTGTCATTTAATCAAGAATGTTTTTCCTTAAGCAGTCTAAACGATCTATTTGACTGTTTTCGTTTTTTGTAAATTGTTATTTCTAATTGTTCATTCAAAACATGAACAATTATTGAATTGAAAGAAGTCATCAAGTTGAAATTGATATCTCTATTTTTAGAGTTTTTCTGATAATAATTGATTTATAGAAGAAAATTCTTTTGTGAAATTCCATACAAATCAAGACATAAAAAATCCAATGACGAATGGGTTTTTTTAGAAAATTTCATCTGATTTCAAAAATAAATTGGCCTGGATAATAGAGGATTTCTTATAATTAAATAAAAATGAAATTTATAAAAATCTTAAGACACTTTTATTCTTTCTTTATTAAGGACTACATTTTTTGGTGAAAACAGTGTGATAATGTATAAAATCATCCTTGAATAAGTTATGTAATCTACGTAATATTTGTCCAATAAGAATTTCTTTTAGAAAAAATCTAAAATTTTCACAATTTTGACAATTTTCACAATTTTTGCCTTGTTAGATCATGCTAAATTTTAATTTTAATATTTTAGAATTTCAATTTCAACTTTCGGAACTCACACTATTTTCTAGTGCTGTTCTACATATTTTTTAAATTTGCTTTTTCAAGTTTGAAGTGATCTCAAATTTGAAATGCACTTAAAAATCCCCAAAAGCCATTTTTTTGCCATTATTTTTTTTGTTATTTTCAATTTTCCTTTTCATAGAAAAACAAATAAAAATAGTATTCCTGAAAAGGTAGAGATGATAAAAAATGTTTTTTTTTTTTTTTGTTCAATTTCTTTAGTGTGAAAATTTTTTTGAGAAGTGAAAGTGAAATAACACAATTACTCAACCCCCTCAAGGGTTGAGACATAGTACTTAAATTGAAAAAAATGCTCTAAAAAAACCCGTTCTTAATTGGAATTTTTATCTCTTGGTTTTTAAGGAATGTGAAATGGGTAGGTTCTTCCATAATTGATTTTTTAAAAAAAAAACTTTTTAAAAATTTTTTTAAAACTAAAATAAGATATTAATACTTGTAAATGTATCAAAAAAACTGTTTTAGGGGTATAAATACCATATTTCAAAATTAAAACCGTTCTTGATTCTTCTTCTTGTTAAAATATAACCACTAATACCATGCCTAATACTTATTCCCAAATCAATTAGGACTGCAAATTTCGTGATGTTTTTCGAAAATTTTAAAATTATGGATTAAATTTATTAAAAATTTTTCATTATTTTTTGACTTTTATTGATTTTTTTTATTATTTTTTGAACCTTTTGATTCTAAAAAATGTCTCAAAATTATCTAAATTTTTTGAAATACTTTACTTTTGATAGTTGCTTTTAGTAATTTCAGTTTCAAAAATATTACTTTAAGAAACACAGATCATCTTTGTTTATACTTTATTGTAAGTTTATTTGATGGGTTAATGAAAAGGTCTAATGGAAAAAGGTAACACGCTTTTTATTTTAAAACAATGGTTAAACCAGCCTTTTTCATTTATTTTATCAATTTTTACGATGGTGTTTAGATGCTCTTTGATATTCACTCTTTGTATTAGATGCAAAAATTTCGTTATTTTAAATTTCTCGTTTTAACCTTAAACATTTTAAAAAAAAAAACATTGATTCCTTAACATTCTATCTAAAAACTGTAAAAATAAAGAAAATTAGTTATAGCTTGTGTAAGTTCATTTTCTCATTTTTAATTAATTTTTATTTTGAATACAATAGTAAAAACAATTCTTTTGAGTGCCATAAGATATTGAAAGTGAATTATTAAAATATCATAGATCATTCTCTAGATATAAATCCAAAGTAAATCAGAATTAAGTCTTTAAATTTTTAAATTTTGGGAATATTTGTTTTTTTTTCTTGGTTTTAAAACATAAATGGGAAACAATTTTCAATTAATTTTCATATTTTTCTGTTACAAAAACACTTAAAAAGGGAAATAGATTGAAATTTCAATTTATTTTTTATTTATTTTATTCCTTTCCTTAATTTATTTGAACAAATATAAAATCCAAAAAATACCTACAGTATTTTTACTCTCCTTTAATGGATATTCTTCAGATTTTTTTTTATTTAATCAGGTGTTGAATTACATTAAAACATGTCACAAATTAAAAATGAATAAACCTCATAATGATTTGAAGGTCATATATATTTATAATTTTTTTGTTATTAAATGGGTATAATTTTAAGTTCATTTTTTCTTTTTTTCCTCTTTTTTATAACCAGGGGTTTCAAACAATAAGTTGGAAAATTAATATTTATATTTATAATTTTGATACATTTGTATGTATATATTATTGGTAAATCAATTGCCTAAACAAAAGTTAATTCCAGAATTTTGGAATTGATTAAATGGTAATAATGTGAATAATAATTTAATTAAATCTAAAATAGAGAGAATTAATAATCAGAATAATTTTCGAATACCAAATTAAAAAAATTCAAATTTTATCTGAAAGTCCAATGAAGAATGGATAATTAAAAATCAAAAAAATTATATTATCAGATTTTTTTTGAAAAGGATCTTTATTTTTTTCAACAAAAAACAATTTTCAAAATAACCCTATAGAAAAGTTTAATCTATCACTCAAAATAAAAAGCATGTTTCTTTTTGATAGAAGAGCTATTCATCAAATGATCAAAGAAACTGATAATAATTAATAAGTAAATATGTTATATGTTTCTTAAAGTTCTATTATTAAAAAATAAAATTCGGGAATATGAATGATCAATTTAAATTTTTTTATCTAAACATGAAGTTAATTTTCCATTGTATTACATTCAAAAATATAAAAAATTCAAAAATTTAAAATAAATTCCGTTCATAACTTTAAATTTTACTTAAAAATATCCAAGGGGTTTACTTTCAAAATTGATTTGAACTTGGTTACAACATTGGATAGTGTCTTAGAATTTATATTGAAACAAGAAGATAAAAAATCAATACTTTTATTTTTAAACTTGATTTATAGCCTTTTGGTGTAAAATATTTTGATTACTTAACTAAGAAAATAATATTAAAAATTTAAATAAAAATTTTCATTGTTTAGTTGTTATAACCAAAATTATAATGGTTGAAATAAAGATTATACAGTCAGTTTCACTTTTAAGGCACAAAATTTCAACGAAATTTAAGGCACAAAAAAAATTCCAAATTAAGGCACAAAGTTCAAATTATAGTAAAAATAAATTGTAAAATAAAAAATTTCAAAATTTTGTGCCTTAATTTGAGATTTTTTTGTGCTTTAAATTTCGTTGAAAGTTTGTGCCTTAAAAGTGAAACTGACTGTATTAATTTTTAAGATCGGTTGAAAATCTTTGTAAAAATCGCAAAATAAACTATATTTCAAAATCATTGACCCATTAAAAATCAAATTTTGAAAATAAATATTTTTATTAATTGAACTTACACATGTACAAAAAGTGATGTCTTATTATTTTAAGATTTTTTACTTAATTTTTCATTTTTCCAAAAAATATGAAACCTTTTCTATATGCGCCCCATGGGGGGGGGTTCTTGTTAACAAACATGGGGTTTCTAATAGCAAAGAAAAAAATTAATGAAAGAATAAAAATGTTTGGGGTTGTTTTTATTTTTTGATTTCTGAAAATTATTTTGGATTTTTGAATTTCTGTTTCAACCCCAAACATTTTTATTCAGTTATTAAATCGAATTTTTTGCTCTTAAAATCCTCAAGTCTGCTGGTAAAAAAACTCCCCCGTTGGAACAAGCATCGAAAAGGTTTCATAATTTTTGGAAAAATGAAAAATTAAGTAAAAAATCTTAAAATATTAAGACGTCACTTTTTGTACTTTTTATCTATTATAATAAAAAAATTACTATTTTAATATTCAGTTCTATACACTAGAAATATTTGTTTTTGATATAAAAATAAAAGAAAAGTAAGTAGAAAAAAATTGGGATATTTATTATGAAATTTAGTTTACTTTCATATTAAGGAGATAAATAATAAAAATATTTAAACCACCAACAAATTCAAAAATATGTTTCCAAACTTTTTTACTTCACTTTCCCTTTTTATTACTTTTATTTTTCAATTAAAAAAAAACAATTATTCTTTGAGAGTTTCAAATATTTATCCGAAGATTATCCTAATTCGTCAAAAAAAACCTAGATCTTTACGTGATCTTTTGATCATGATTTTCTTGAGTTTTATTAATTTGAATCTCTTTATTTTTGAAACTTGGAGATAAAATTGATTTTTTAAATTAAAAAATATCAATAAATCTAACAATCTAATCATTTGGAAACAACTTTCTTCAAATAAATAATTCAGAAATGAACTCATTATACTTTAGATTCAAATAAGTTAACAAATTTTTCTTTACCTTTATGCACAACAAATCAAAAATTTAAAATATTGAAATTAACGACATAATTTGGAATTTATCAGTATAACCATTAACTATTCTAAATCTGATATTGTTTAAATACTGTCAAATGTGATTTTTCACACTTTTGTCAAGGTTAAAACAAAGAAAATCCCTCAAATCTAAGCAATTAAATATAGAAACTGATTACAAATTGAAAATTAAATTTTGATAATAAATTGTAAAATCAGTATAATTTTTATTAATTTAAAAAAAGATAAAATGAATGTTTTTTAATTTGAGAAAGAAGTTTGGTAATTGTGGGTTGGTCTTACTTTTTAAAAAAAATTGATAAAAAAAATGTCAAAAGTTACCTGATTTAAAGTAAAAATTTTTCCAAAATTAAAAAAAAAAGAAAAAGAGACAAGTCTTAATTTATGAATGCAAAAACATAGGAAGTTTCTTAAGTGATATTTTCAAAGTAAACTATGATTTATATATGGAATAAAGATAATTTGAGATTAAAATTAGAATTTTGTCCTCAAGTAATTTTCAGATTTTGGGATTTTTTTCTTTCTACATGTAACAAGTGTGAAAAATTACATAATGAAGGAATTTAAACAATACCCTCACTTAGAATAGTTCATGGTTCTTCAATAGTTTGTGGATTTTAAATAAGTATCTTAAAAATGTAAGAGTAATTTGTGATTCTTATGAAGATTTTCACTTGATCAACAACTTTTACTCGAAAGAGTTTTTTACAATTTTTACAGTAATTGAAAAAAGATAGAGATTCTTAATTGGTGTATGAGAATACTTTTGAAAAACTAGTTACTGATTTGTCTCGTTTTAAGAGCCTTTGAGATTTAAGTACCCAAAAACTTTTCAATAAAGGAAAATAAAAACGTATTATTTTTTAACCTTTCCTATCTCCTCAATTTAGAAGTAAATAAAAAAAAATGTCTTCCAAAGCTATGCAACAAAACCCAAATAAGAAAACGGTAATCAAACAAAAAAGAATGTTAGTAATCCTTTCCTGGATACTGTTTCTTCACTTATTTAGTTACATGTCCTATCTAACAGCGCTGATGGACATTTCACAGTATTTTGATGCAACGCTTACTAAAGTTGCGTTAAGTGTTAGTTTGTACCAACTTACATTGGTAATCTCTCCTTTGGTCATGGGACCAGCAAGCGACTTTTTTGGAAGAAGAACAACACTTTTATTTTCCTTATTTTTTGTTGTGATTTTTTCAGCGTTATGCTACTTCTCGGTTTCGATCAACTTGCTAATCATTTTCAGAACTCTTCAAGGCTGGTTTATTGTTGGAAGTAAAATCTTTTCCTCTTTATTCTTTTTATTCTTCCTTTCAAGCAAGATTTTCTTTGGTAAGAAGAAATCTGGAGATCTCTTTTTTAAAAAAATTGCCTGAAACAACACTAACAATCATTGTTGAATTTTGATAAAGTTACTCTTTGTCTTTGTAGGGTACAAACACAAACTCTCTTTTTTTTCAATCACAAAGCAAATCCAAATCTTCAACTATTCAAATTGGAGTCTACCGTTTATTCCATATTTTTTTAATTTTGCACTTTCTTTTTGGAAACTACAATACAGAATAGTGTGGATTTCGTTTAAACAACACTACTGATGCTTGTTTTCATTTTTTGTTGTACAGCAGATTTTTTTTTAGTTTGATCTTTTCTTTTTAAAAATTTTGGAATATCTTTGTTTTTAATCCACAAAAATATTGCATCAATTTTCAAAAACTTTGTGTATTTTCCCCTCAAAAATAAAGTTTAAAAAAAAACTCGAAAAGTTTTTAAAATGGCTGTTCGTAAAGCACCGAATTTCGATCAAAAACCCATAATTTTGATTACTATTGAACTCGGACTTTGTAAAACAGTTAATTTTTATTTTTTTATTGGAGCGATCATTCATCGATTTTCAAGATTTAACCTTACAACAGTGCGCCCAGACAAAGAAACCCCCCCATAAAGGAAGTAAAATATTCAACAGGATGTCATAATTTGCTTTTTAGAGCAACAATTTAAAATTATTAGATATTTTTTGTTTTATTGTTTCAAATTCTCATTTAAAAGGATTAAAATAAAAGTTTGTTTGTTGAAAAGCATTTGACTTGACTCATTTTATTATGTGTGTGGGTAAACTTTTGGGTAACTGTTAATTCAAAATGAAAGTAATCATGAAGAATTGAAAAGCAATCCTCAGCATAAAATTCCCTTTTTTAAATTTTTAATTTCTTCATTTGGATTGTTTTGGTTCTCTTGGATTCAAGAAAAGTTTGTTGGTAGTTATTTTCAAAGAATTTGTTTGATTTGTTGTTGTTGTTTAACGGTTTTACCACTTTTTTTTTTGTTTGTCAGGTCAAAAAACATAAACATTTTGAAAAAAAAAAGCAAAACAGGAAAAACAAGCCAAACACGATTTATAATTGGAAATGAAACACAAGATCAATTCATAAAAGAGAAAACCAATGACGAATGATAAAATGGGGGACTAAACACAATAACAATTTCTAGAAATCAGTCCTGTTCTCAAGTGCTTTTTTGATTAATTTTTTATTAAATATTTGTAGCAAAAAATTTGACTATTTTTGAGATTTCCAAAACCATTCTTTGGATTTTGAAAAAAAAAAATTTTTATTTAAATTATATTTGTACATTTGATTACAAAAAAAATCCTGAATTATTCCTTAAAGTTAATTTATTACTTTTGAAAATTGCATTTAGATTTTATTTTCCTAGGAATGTAACCATTAAAAAATCCTTTTGAACTTTTTTTTCATCATTTTTTAAGAAAATTAAATTATTTACAAATCTGAAAATACACCAGGTAAAATCTAAGGCCGAGAGTTTTTGAAGTACACTTTAATAGCAAAGGAATAGTATTCATTTTTCTATCATGTTTGAAATGTTTTTAGTGATCACTTACTTTTAATTACCCCTATTCTTCTTTTTTTAGTGAAATTAGGCAAAAATTCAAAAATTTGCCTAATCAGCTTTTTTGTCATAATCAGCACCATATTTACACCCTAAAATGGCTAATTCCATTTTCCGAGAACAAAACCTTTTTATATGAACCATTTTGCCTTTTGATTTAAAATTCTAATTCTAAATAAGAGTAATAAAACCATTTTAAAAAAGTATAACATAAAGTATCCAAAAATGTCTATAAAACCGTTTACAACACCCAATAAACTTATTTTCTGGGCTTTATATCGAAAAAAAAAAAACATTGCACACCTTTTTAAAACGGTTTTATTAAGGAATACTATTATTTTCCAATTAAAAAATGAAAATTTATAGTTCAAACTCTCCAAAATATTTTTTTTAGCTTTAAAGTTGAAGAATTACTTGAAAAGATCTTTACAACATCGTTTAGAAATGATTTTTTTTTGACAATAATACTAACTTCCTTAGTTAACTCTAAGACAAAATTTTTACTCTGCGAATTTGATTGTAGTAGTAAGAGTTAATATTAATTTTGGAAATTGAAATAAAAATTTTGATTTATTAATTGGAAAATAACAATAAATAAAAAATTATTTGTTGAAAAAAAAATCCTTCTCATTTAAATTTCAAATAAAGTAGTGAAAAAAATACCTGAAATTAAAAAAATCCCAGACAAGATTTTTAATTGTGAATATTAGTAAAATTTTTCTGTAATTTCATTTATTTACAATCAAAATCCTTTTTTTAAGAATCAAACTTTTTAAATTATAACTCACCCACTTATTAGAATGATGATTAATGAAATTACACTTGTTCAAAACACCATCCAATCAATCAAAAAACATGAATAAAAATTATCATTCTCCAAACTCATAGTAAACCTCTATAAAACTCGATTGTTTTTCCAAAAAAGTTGATCTACTTATGGCTATCAAACAATTACTTGAGTATTCTAGAGACACCTTACTTTGATGAACTTTAGGTAGGTTTATTACTAATCTCATTAAAAAATTGGTTATTTATAATAAGGAATAAATGAAATTACACAAAAATTTTACTAATATTCACAATTAAAAATCTTGTCTGGGATTTTTTTCATGTCCGGTATTTGTTTCCCTACTATACAATTAAAAATAAAATTCAAAAATTAGATTTTAAAAAATAACAGAAAAAAAAAATTACCAAAATAGAACATGAGTTTAAAATTTTTTCAACTGAATTTTCTTAAAGTTGTATTTGAAAAAAATCCAATCAAAGTTAAAACCATGTTTTATCCAATTTACAATTTGAATCATTCTTTTCATTTGTAAAACTAATATAAAAAACAATATTTAATCATTTAAAAGAAAATTTCTATTTTAAGGACTACGTTCCCACCCTTGAGAGTGTTGAGTTGTTGTGCTATTTCACTTTCACCCATCAAAAAGAATTTTAATTCTGAAGAAATTGTACAAAAAAAAAAAAAAAAACAATTTTTTGTCATCTTTACCTTTTTACGCATACTTTTTTTCTTTCTTTTTAAATGAAAAGGAAAATTGAAAATAACAAAAAAAATAATTGCAAAAAATGACTTTTGGTGATTTTCAAGTGTATTTCAAATTTGAGAACATTTCAAACTTGTAAAAGCAAATGTAAAAAATATGTAGAACAGCACGAGGAATTACTGTGAGTTCCGAAAGTTGAAATGGAAATTCTAAAATATTAAAATCATATTTTGGATGATCTTTCAAGGTAAAAATTGTGAAAATTGTTGAAATTGTTGAAAATTTCACATTTTTTCTCAAAGAATTCCTCAGTGTGTAAATATTAATAAGATTACTAAACTCTTCCAAGGGTATTTTTATACATTATTTCACCGTTTTAAACTGTAAACGTAGACCTTAATTTTTCAAGTAAATTCGATGAAAAATAATTTTCTGAAATTGTTAAAAAATTTTTGTAATTTTTATGATGAACTAATACCAATTAAAAATCAAATCAACCTATGTTGTACGATCGATCTCCAAAAATCAACAACTAAAAATGAGGACATTCTTAGAAAAAAGCGCCAAAGAGCGGAACCCAATTTCCGGTTTGAATGGTTGTGAATTCTAATTTTGAAGAAAAACAACTGTTTTAGTTTAGATAAGTGTCTCTTGAACTTTTTGATCTCTCGAAGATTTTTTTTTTCATTTTTTTCATTTCTCAAATGATTTATTTTTTTCTTGAAAGAATATTACAAAATCCTTACTTTGTCAAATTTAGAGGGTTACAAAATAACCACAAATCGGATTAAACTGAATTAAATTGATTGTATACTGAAAAAAAAACAATTTGCTTCAAATTGAAGAAATTTAACCCTTTGGAGATATTAAAATAAAAAGGATTGAATTTTTTTTTCTAAATTTGTCTTTATGGTATTGAGAATCCTTTTCAACTTTTTTTTTATTAAGAGACTAGTATTTTTTAAAAATAAAATTGAAATCTTGTCAAGATCTTGAAAAAATTTTTTTTGTAATTTGTGTTTCGGCTTATGAAATGGATGAGTTAACCTCATATAAACAATTTATTAATTTGAGTCAATTTTTTGAAATCCAAAATTCACAGGTTTCCAATATAAAACGAAAAAAAGTAACCAATAATTATGTTTAACAATTAAGTTAATTCTTGAAAAGGTGGAAAACAATATTTTTCGTTTTATGTTGGAAAGCCTTGATTTTGATAGAAAAAAAATTTTTTTTGTTTTAATAATTAATATTTCAATTCAAATCCGATTCAATAAAACCAATTGAGGTATAGTTTATTAAATTTATATAAAGTTGATAGAAGTTTAACAAAAGTTTATCAATGAAATTGAGATCTATTAAACAAAATTTTTTAATTCTTTCAAGTTTGAAAAAAGTCATTTTCTTGTTTTTCAAAAAATGAAAAAAATAATTAAAAAAATCTACAAAATTGAAAATTTTTTGAACAAATTGTTTGCCCTTATTCACAAGAACCATTATATAAATTTAAATCATTTTTGTAAGAACAAAATTGATTTTTGATTTTTTGGAGATATAATTACAAAATTGTTAAATATCTCCAAGAAAATTTCCTTTTCAAAAAATCAAATTTCATCTTTGAACAAAAACACAATTACTAAGTAAAATTTGTAAATAACTTTAAAACTTTAATGATAATAAATATCCTTCTTAAAAAAATACAATTATTTTTCAATTTGAATGAATAAATCAATTTTTTTTGCTTAACCAAAAGAATTATCTTAAAAAAGAAAGAAAATCTCAATATTAATATTCCTGGCCACTAAGATTTGATATTGTTTAACAATGATTGAAAACGGTAATAAACATGATATTTTTTTTTATAATCCAAGAAATACAATGAATTAAATTTTTTCTTTTTCAGAAAAAATGAAAAAAAAAATCTTAGCACACCAAAAAAATTTTATTTTTCGAGGTTTCTTGGTGGATCAGAATTTTTTCGTTATTTGGCATCTACATAATTTGTAAGTAAAAAATATCACCAATAACATATTTTAAAATTTTTCCCTATTGTCGTTTAGTACTGATTCCTTAATTGCTTTTTGGTTAATGGGATCTTTAAACTTTTTTTTTTTATTATTTTTTGACAGAGATTCTAAGAATTTTTTTTTTTGTTATCTAAATTTTGCCAATCAAAAGAAGGGCAATTCTACAATACCCTTTTTAGTTTCAAGTCACCCCTTGAGTATGAAGAAAATCTATATTAAATGACTAGAACCTTCATCAAAGAAATTACGGAGTTATCATAATAATAAATTGATAAAAATCACAAAGTATAAATAAAAAAAAATGAAATCTCTTTTAAAACATACTTTTATTGATTTGTAGGAAAAGAATATAAAATGAATGAATTATAACAATGATGAAAGTTTATCATGTCAGAACTTTAATTTACATTTTATTTCTTTACTAATATTCGAAAATCATAAAACCCTTTAAATTCTTTCTCAAACAAAATACCTTTACATTAATTTTATTATATATTTTTTTTCATTATTACATTTATTCTATTATAATAGTTGTTCCTGTGGTTTATGCAACACTTACAGTAAGTAATTTTCTTAATTTAGTTTTTCGAATATTTTCAATTAATGAAAAAAGTTTATATTATTTTTTTGATTATTGAAGAGGTGATTAAACAAAATTACACCCTGTTTGTCGTTAGGTTTTTTTAAATTAAAGAAAATAAAAAGAAAATTTATATAATTTTCGGTTTATTTCTCAAATCAAAAAAAAAAACAGTCTTTAGCTTTTCCAAAATTCATAAGAATAGAGTAAAATCAAAGATTTTAGGCAATTGTTTTTAAATTCTGGAAAATTGCCTAGGCACTCTTCAGTACTTGACGGCACTCTACGGCACTTTCTGAAACTCTAATGTTTTTTTTTTTAGAGTTTTTTTACCCATGGCATGATGTAACCAAGATTACTACTCATAAAATAGCTTTTCTTGAAAAAAAAAAAAAAAAATTATTTTTGAACAAAAACAAGAAAAAGAGAAAGAAAAGCAAAAAATGAAACAGAGTAAAGGCTTTATTGGTAAGGGTTAAGTGCCCACGAGCTCTTAATCTGTTAAAGAGAGAGTTTTGAAGTGACTAAAATTGTGACTCCTAATTCAAAGAGTAGTCAAAAGAACCTTTTAATTACAGTCATTAGAAGTATTTTAAACCCAATTTAGTTTTCTGAAATAACAGAGTAAAAAAAAAAAAAAAAAAAAGTAAAAACTTAATTTAAAACTTTTGCTTTTGATCCCAAGTGCTGAATGGGTTGTTGGTTGTTTCCTTTTCAGTTAATTATTTTGAAAATTTCTTGATAACCACCATAATACCAACTGGCTTACATAATTCCGCACTTGATATAAGTTAATTCCAGTACAAGACAATTGTATATAAGAAAAAGTTAAATGATCACCACCATTTCACCTTTTCGATACTTTACCAACTAAATTAAAACCACACACTTGATTATGTTTTTCTTCTCTTCTTTTTAATGAAAAAAAAAAAAAAAAAAAATTTCAATAAATTTAATAAATTGTGTTATGAATAAAATAAATGAACAATTTTTTTATATTATCAAGGATGAAATATTTGATTTATTTTTCTTGTATTTTTAAAATAAGATTAAAGGTATCAATGTTATTTGTTTATAAAGACTCTCAGAAATTACTAAAAGTGGGATTCCCTAAAAATAAATGGTTATTGGAAAATTTTTCTTTTTTATTTTTTGAATCCAAAATCCAAAATTAAAAAGATATCCAGATCCTTTTTGAAAAATTTGATCTTAAAAAATGAAACTATTTTAAAAATGAGAATTCATTCCTCTAAAGTTGATCAACGAGTTTAATTATCGGGCTTAATTGATACCCTTGTAAAATAAGTACTCTATTACCTTTTGGGAAAAAAAATAATAAATAAGAGTTACAAGTCTCTTAAGATATAATCATCGACAAGTTTACCAATTCTTATAATTATTTTTTTTTATACCTTTCCTCCCTCCAAAACTTCTAAAAATAAAAAAATAAAAATAAAAAAAATAAAAATAAAAAAATAAGAGGAGGAGCCCAAACAGCTTAAAAAGGGAATATGGAAAAAGTAAAAGGTTAAAAAATAAAAAAATCATTTTTTTATAAATATTAATTTTGTAAAATTTTGGTTCATCAGTAATTAGTAAAATAATTATTTCTATAAGAGCTTTTTTCTATTCCGTATCAGAATATATTATTAAACCATTAATAAAAAATTCATTATTATTATTATTATTTCTAATTAAATTAATGGGAACCCCCTTAATAATCATTCTAAAGCAAGCTCATATTTATTAGTTTAAAAAATTCCCAATTTTCTTTTTTTTTTTCATTTTTTTTTAATTTTAAGTGATTTTAATTCATTTTTTTTTTTTATTTAAATAACTCTCTAAATTATTTTTAAAGGATATCACAACACCGGCAGAATATGGGAATGGACTAACTTTATTTTCGTCATCACTTACATTAAGTTTTTTGATTGGACCGTTTGTGGGAGGAAGTGTTGTACAAAATTTTGGATTCAAAGGATTATTTATAGTCTATATTATCTTTAGTTTATTTCTTTTTTTGTTAGCATTATTCTTTTTAAAAGAAACGAATTTTAATAAAAGAAAGTATTCCCTATCAAAATTAGTGAAGTCATGGGTCCAACCATTAAAATTTTTGAGATTTAAATATATCTTATTTACTGTTATCATGGAAGGTTTGAGTTATGGTACGCTGATTTTTTCAACAATTATCTTACCTTTAGTATTCAGCAGCCTTCATAAGTGGAACGATGAAGAAATTGGATTTGCTTTAATGTCACCCGGAATTGGTGGCTTAGTAGCTAATATTATTGTAATCAAAAAGATTGATTACTTTTATAAAAAATATCAAACATATGGATCAAGATTAATATTTTCTTTCATAGGTGTTATTGGATTATGTTTGTCCACTATTGTATTTGGCGTTACAATAAATAAGAATGTCTATGGATCAATCATTTGCTTAGCACTTCAAGACTTTTTTTTTGTTTTTGTATGCGTCTCCGTACAAACATTTAATATTGATATAATCAAAAATGAAACACCTTCAATGTTAAGTTTACAAAGTAGCTCAGAAGCAATATTTTCATCAATCTCAACTCAACTTTCTGTAGTTGCCGTTGAGAAAAGCTTAGAATTATGGTACTACCTCGCAGGTTTTCTTTTTATATTATTAATACCCATCTTGATAAAAATTATCAAAAGTAAATGGTATCTTGATGAAGAAGATAAAAAAATCTCGATTGAATTGCCAAATATCGACCCGATGACAATTTCTGCTTCGGACGGCGAGAAATTAGAGATACAAAATTAAATGTCTGATAAAATTTAGCATATCCTGAAAAAAAAAAAAAAAAAAAAAAAAAACATAGATTTTATTTTTCTTATACAGTTTCCTAAAATAGCTCTTTAGATATTGTTGAATTGAACCACATCTTTGGAACTATTTTATGATTTAATATTTTTTAAATTCTTATACCCCCAAACTTTTTTTCACGAACTTTTTAAATATTTATATTTTTATATTCTATTCAAACCTATAATTACATAAGTGTCACCTATATCAAATTACTTTCCAAATATCATAACAAATATTTGAGATAAATTTGAATGTAAAAAAAAATCTTTATATATATTTTTTTATTTTTGAAAAGAGAAAATTACTTTTCTACCTGTAATGTAAGTTTTTTTTTTTAATTTAATAAAGAAAAAGAAAATCCCTTAAAGCCTTTTTTTTTTTATATTAATTTTCCTTCAAAAATCTATTTTAAAAATTTTTTTTTTTTGTTTCTTGATTTTAAATTTTGAATTTAGTGAATTTTTTGGTCAATTTCTTCAGAATGAAAATTCTTAAAGAGAAGAGAATGTAATATTAAACTAATAACTAAACACCCTCAAAGATGGAAACAAAAATATTGAGGTTTACAATACCTCCATTGATTTTAACTTTGAAAAGAGAAGGTTTTTTTTTGTAATCAATTTCTTCCAAATAAAAATTCAATTTGAGGAGTGAATGTAAAATATCACAACAAATAACTAAACACCCTCTAAGATAGGAACATGGTGCTTAAAAAATGATCAATCTCATTTTCAAAATCTAAAAATGTTCTTTACAATCTTTCAAGTTTAAAAGTTTATCTGTAGAAATACAAGAAATCCAAACTCGATTATTTTTATTAACTAAGTGGCTAAGAACTTTTTAGCTTTAAGATATAATCAAAAAACACGAGAGCAAAAATAAATATAAAAATAACATTTTTTAATTTTGTTGTGAAGAATGATGAAATTACGAATTTTTATGTTCAAAAAAGAAAACAGAGAGAAGATAAAAATCCAGGTTCTTAATTTGTGAATATTATAAGGTCATGAGAATTTAGATGAATCAATTGTAACAAAAAACGATATGTCTTTGTTTTGTTTAAAAATATTGGACAAAAAAGTTTAGTATTGAGAGAAAAATTTTGGAAACAGAAAAAGGGTTGGACACCCTTTTTAATTAGGAAGATTAGTAAAATTGAAAATCCAAATCCAATTGAAAACTAGGTGAATTTTATATAAATCGAGGCTTCAAGGTGTTAAAAGTTCATTAATCTGTGATGTGTACAGAATACTCATTTACATGGTTGATAACTAAAGTAGATCATGCATTTTTTAATAAAAATCCTAGTTTTAGTAAAGTTTACTATTAATTCTGAAAATGGTAATTTTTAAACTTGCTTTAGATTATAAGAGATAAGGTTTTGAGAAAGTAGAATTACATTAATAGTTATTCTAATAAAAAGATTATTGTTATTTTCTTAAGTTATATCACAAACGATTGAAACTAAAAATCATTTTTAGTAATGTTCCCAATTAAAATTGCTGTCCAACTATTTGTCTCTGTCCAATATTTTTTTCTCAACATTTATCCTATAAACCGCATTTTAGAATACAAAATTAATGATCAAATTTTTGTTGACTGAAGTCAAAATAAAACGTGCAAAAAAAAATTTATGTTTTTTTTCAAAATAAAAAAGTGTTTTTTTGTTATAGAAGTCCTATATATCAACCAATCAAAGAAACTGATAATAAACCTTAAAAAAATATGGTATTGATTTCTTAAAGTTCTATTATTTAAAAAGAAATTCAAAAAATGAAGGATCTAATGGCAAAATTTATCTCAAAAAATAGAGTAAATTTTTAAGAAAATTTTAATCAAAAAAACAAAAAATTTCAAAAAAATTGTGAATATTAGGGAAAATTTTCAACTAAGTGCATGAATAATTTATATTTTACTGAAAATATCCAGATGTTTACTTTCAAAATTGATTTGTACTTAGGTATACTGCATGCCATGAGATTGGATGTTGCCTTGGTACAAGAAGAAAAAAAAGCACGGACAATATTTTTAAACACGGATTATAGTCTTTGTGTACGCCTTATTTGATCAGTGTATATTGAACATTTTTTTTGACTCAAAATATTTTAAAAACAACTTTACCAATCTAGAACAACTCTTTTGGAATCCAAACTGATCAGACATTATCCAAAAAAAAAACAAATTTTTTATGTAAGGGGCTCGCCTCTATGATTTTTTTTTGACCAATTTCTAAAGAAGAATTCCTTATCTAGAAAATGTCTTTAATATTGAAAATTAACAGGGTTTTTCAAATCGAGTTAATTTACCAAAAATTTTCAGAAAATCTTGTATTAAATTTAGAAAAAAAAATTTAATTGAGATTCAGCCCTTAATTTTTGAGTTTAAAAATTTTGAGTGAATTACCACTTTTTGTCTGATTAGAAAAACCGGTTAATGTAAGAAAAAGAGGTTTCACATTTTATACGTTTTTTTTTTTACAAATAACCAAAAGTCAATGTTTTGAGAAAAGTTAACCAAAAAAGATTAGGAAACCAAAACTATGCTCATTATTGTTGAAGAATCACATAATTAGTCTGATTGAAGAAATAATCTTAAGATTTTTCAACACTCCACTGACTTTCTCATAAAAAAATGGATGAAATAGAGTAAGAATTTTATAATTTCAAACACATAATTAATGAAAAATTAATTTTTTTTCCAACAAAATTTAATTATCCAAAAAAAATATAGATTCAAAATTAGGAAAAGTGATCTCTTTGATAAATATGAAATAACCAATCTCTTTCTTGAAGATTTCATGGTTTAGAGAAAATAATTAAGAATCTGAGGAAATTTCGTTAAATTTTTCACAATAGTTGTTCCCACTAAAATTATTTGGGCTCCAAGAACCAACAACTGAAACAAGAATAGTAATTTCATTTCTTGTATTGGATATTTAAGAATCTTTCTTAAATCAAACTTGTGAAAAAAAATTCATTTATTTTTAGGATATCTTATCTTTGAATAATAATAAATTCTTATTTTTTCGTGATGATCTCAGGTATATTAATTATAAGCGAACAAGGAAAGGTTTTAATTTCTCGCATTTTTCGCCAAGATATTGAGTAATTTATTTCATTTCTTTTTTCTTTTTTTTTGATCGTTTATTTTTTTTTCATGAGAGCAATATAAATTTTGACAACCTCTTTCATGTTCACAATCATAACACCTTAGTCCAAACAAAAATAATTCCAAAAAGCAATTTCATGTTCAAAAATTGGAAAATACCATGATTTGGTAAGACACTTGGAAAAAATATTCATCACACCCAGGCCTTTTTCATTTTTTTTCAACCGATCTGTTAAACAAACAAAATTTGTCTTTTTAAAAAAAATAGAAAAGGAATTGTCTTTAAACACCATACAAAAATTTCTGAAAATTTTGTTGGTTTTCCAAAGTGCTAAACAAACTGTTTAAAAGACAAACTGTTGTCTAATTAACATTTTTAATTATTTTTGATCTGATCTTTTTTGTTGGTCTTTATCTAATAAATAGAAACAATTTCACTTCATTTTCGACACTTTTAAATTTAGAATTCTTCTTTTCATTTCCGATTCTTAGTTGACCCACCGAACATACACTTATATAAAAAAAAGGACCAAACAAATACTGGTATTTGAAATTTTATTACTGGTCTTTGAATTATAAATGGGAAAAAATTTTCACTTCCTTTGCTATATTTTTCTTTCTTATATATTGAGTTCCCAAAGAAGTAAGTTGGGGTTTGTAGCTTTCTTTGAAAAAGAACATTGAAAATGAAGTGAAAATTTTTCCCATTTATAATTCAAATACCAGTAGGAAAAAAATTTCAGATTCAAAATTCTTACAATTGTGATTCTTGACCCTTCCTTAGATAGAACCTAAAATATACAATTAAAAAGATACCAAGCAAATAAACAAAGATCACAAAAATACGATCTATTTCTTTGTAACCCCCATTTATAAATAAAAAATAAGAAAAATGAAGTAAAAACTGTTTGCCATTTATTATTCAAAACCAGTACTACAGTAGTTTTAAAATTGAGATTACTTTTTCAAACTTTTTTTGGGGTTTTCTATTAAAAAAAAGTGAGGACTTTTTTCTTTTGTATGATACTATCTGAATGAAAACTTTTTCAAGGTTTTCTATTTTATAAAAGAGAAAACTTTTTTCTATAAAAACTTTTTGGACAGTTTTCTATTTTAAGGGACTAGTCTCTATTATTTTTTTTTTTTGACCAATTTCATAAGAAGGATTCCTTGTCTAGAAATGTCTTTAATATTGATAATAAATAGGGTTTTCAAATCGAGGTAATTTACAAAAAATTTTCTCAATCTCTATTATATTTAGAAAAAAAAATTTGAATAGAGATTAGTCCCTTAAAAAGGTGTAGAATCAACCTTTAAATGTGGTGTAGAGGTTGGAGTGTTAAGGAAGCGCTTTTTGTAAAAAAGTCTTCACTTTATTAAAAAAGAAATGCTTTTTCAAAGTTTTCATTCGAACAATCTCATAAAAAAAAAGCAATCACTTTTTTCTATTCGTAGTATTCTTGATCCGATCTTTTTTAAAGCCCTAGTCCCTGTATAAAAGCAAAAAAAGGCCATTTTTTTTTGTCATTTTTTCAAAAACTCCATGAACAAAATGTTACCCGAAATGTAAAAATGATTACTATTCAAATCTAGCCAAATACTTGGTTCAAAACTATAACTTAAAGATATTCTAAAAAAGTTAATTTAAAAAAAAATGACAAAAAAAATGTCCATTTTTTTTTATACTGATACTAGGGCGTTAAAATTATTTGATCTGATCTATAATCACTTTATAAAGCCAAAACAAAAAAGTTTTAACAAAGTGTAAAAGGGGTTGATTCTATTTCTTCTTTCAAAAATTTTGTCCGATCTACTTTTTTCAAAAACAATAATTCAGAGCCGCTTTAATCAAATTACTTAACTGACTTCTTATTAAAAAACAAAAAATCGAGAATCTAATTCCTATTTATTCTTTATATCTTCCTATTTTATTATATACTCTAGAAAATCATTTATCGATCAATTTAAAACCAAAATTTTATCTCTGAAGAAAATTAAAAAGCCCATTGAGAATATCAATGGAACAACATTTTGCTATAAAAGAATCAAGAATGTTTATTTTGTGGCTGTTACAAAAAAAAATGTAAACGCAGCATTAGTTTTTGAATTACTCAACACCATTATTCGAATTTTGAAAGAATATTTTAATAAGGACATCAGTGAAAATCTCATTAAATCAAATTTTTCACTAGTTTATGAAATTTTAGATGGTACAATTTTCAGAGTTTTCTTTTTTCTTTTGCAAAGATCCAAACCTAAACTAAATAATTTTTGTTTCTTTATAAATATCCTCTTTTCAATTTTTGTATGTATATATTTATATATATATCTGTATCTGAATTATTAACTTTACTATTAGAGACAATTGATTTTGGATACCCACAAAAAACTGAAACTGATTTATTAAAATTATATATCAATTCAGACAAAAAAGTTATTAAAAAAGAAGAATCTAAACAACAACCAATTACGGCATTGTTAACTGGTCCTAGTGTACGGCAACAAAATATTTTATATAGAAAAAATGAAGTTTTTATAGATGTAATTGAAAATGTTCATTTTTTGCTCTCAAATAATGGCAAATTTTTAAAATCTGATATCATTGGTGAGATCAAGATTAATACTAAATTGTCTGGATACCCTTTTTGTAGGCTGGGCTTAAATGAAAAACTGAATTTCCAGAAGAAGGCAATTGGCAGAAAAACTATAAAAAAGAAAACTAAAAACCATTCAATCGTAATTGATGACGTAAAATTCCATAATTCAATCAGTCTAGATAAATATAATATTGATCGATCTATTTCTTTCTCCCCACCTGATGGGCTATTTGAGTGTGCAAGGTTTGAATAATATTTTTTACTTTAAACACAAATAAATATCTAAAATAATATTGGATCATTAAATTTTTTAATATAAATTTTCACAAATCAATTTGTTTGTTTTTTTTTCTCTTTTTTCTATCAATAGCTATCGTGTAACCAATAATGTAAAAATCCCCTTTAAAGTCATTCCAATTGTAAAGCAGAGAGGGGACACTAGTGTTGATTATAAAATAACGATTCGTTGCCTCATAAAAAAAAGGCTGTTTGCAAAGAATGTTGTAATTAAAGTACCGACTCCAAAAAACACAGCAGGGTGCTTAATTACTAAGCAAAATGGTGTTGCAAAATATGATCCAGCAACCAACTGTATCATTTGGAAAATTAACAAGTTCCAAGGTGAATCTGAAATATCATTAACAGCAGAAGCAAACTTACTACGGAGTAAGAATTCCCATTGGGCACGCCCTCCAATTACATTAGATTTCCTTCTCCCTGGATACACTTCTTCAGGTTTGAAAGTTAAATATTTTAAAGTGATCGAAAAAAGTTATACTGATGTCTCTAAATATATTCGCTATCTATCTCTGAGCAAAGGTAGTTTCCAAATAAGAATTTAAATATTGATATTATTCTTGTTTATTTATTTTCAAAATTATTTTCATATTGTAACTCTATTAATTTTTGTACCTCTATTAATTTTTGGATCTCCCTTACTCTTATTCTATATATATGTCTCTTATATCTAGAATTTTTTTTTTTTTTTTTGACTCAAACTTTCAATTTTTTTCAAGATCTATCTCTTTAATAAACAATTATTTGCTCCAATCATTATTATTTTTTTCATATTATTGTCTGAAAATTTGTTTTTGTATTCTAAACACTAAAAAAAAGTACTCTTTCCCAATTCTCATTTTAAATATTTATCATGTTAACCATATAATTGTATATATGGATTAGTTCAATCCATTACAATACATTTTATAAAGGGTTTCAATATTATCATAATTTTTTTTATGAATCAATCTACAATAAAAACAAGAAATTCTGAAAATTAAAGTTGACCAAAACGACAGATTGGATTACAGTTATACATCTTTTATAAATTATTTTTTCATAGTTATGATAATTTTATGACATTAAGAAAAGATATGGTTATTAAACTCAATTAAGATTTGAATACCCTCTTTTTCAAAATTACTGACTTTTGAAAAAAACACCTATTTTTCGGGTATTTTTTTTTTTTGAAATTAGTTGCAACGAATGGACTTTTGATTGAACATTAAGAAAGAAAAAATAATAAATGTTCAAACAATTTACAAATGAAAAAAATTAAGAATTTATATTAAAACATTAACATGAAAAAAATAAATATTGATAAAAAATATTCCAAAAACATTAAAAAAAAAAACAGTTTTTCAATTTAAATCAACAATATTTTTTGAAAGAAATAAACAAAATTCCAAAAATTTGAACATGGTTTAAAAGGTTGAAAGAATAACAATACTCCAATTTTACATTCAATTTGGGAAGAATTGTGATCTTACAACTATTTCATTTTTTGTCTTTTTTATTTTGTTATCATTACCTTTTTTGAAGTTTACGTAATCTATTTCGTTTAGATCTGGAATATTTTTTTTCAATGGTTGATAGAATGTTAGTGTTGAGTTTGTTTAATTGGAAAATCACATACAATTGGTTGATATTATCTTAACATTTGATCAATCAACAATTGTGGGTGAAATTTCAACAAATTTACCATACACTTTTTTTTCCACTCTTTTCATCATTTTCGACATACAGATTTTTTTTTTTTTTTTTATATTTTTTTTCTTTTATTTGTATGAAAATGATTACTTTTTAAAACTTTAACACTGGGTTACTTAAATGATGTTTTATATTAGGTATCGAAAAATACAATAAATTGAGTTTCATTTTACCTATTTTTGATTTTTCCTGCATCCAAACTTTAAGGAATGGTGTTTATTTTGTTTTGAAATTGAAAAATATGATTTCCATTTGACTATTTAAAAAAAATAGATTCAAATAATCTCCCCACTATCCAAATAAAAATTTCAAAAATACATAATAAAAAATGAAAAAAAAATTACTGATAAAATTTCATTTTTTTTTCAATTCCCATTAATATCTAATAAATCTGTAAACCTTTTTCAAAATTGTTATATAAACTCCATTTCACTTAAAGGGTTCCAGCCAAAAACGAAAAAGTCACTTTATTTTTAAGAATAAACCAAACTTAGATTGTTTAGAAATACGAGAAATAATAAACTTCTTATAAGAGTCCATAATTATCAAAGAAACCCTGAACAAACCATAAATTTCAAAAAAAAAAAAATGTTAAAAAATTTTTTGGTACCGATTCATTGGAACGTCTCGTGCAAAATTATCAATTTCTTTAGGAAATTAAAATCGTTGATAATAAGATTTTTTACTTGTAAATGTATGAATTTTAAAAAGAACATACAAAGCTTAACTTTTCTTAATGTTTATTTCGTTTTTCACACATTTTTTTTTTTCAAAGTTAATTTTAAAAAAAAAAAAAAAAAAAAAAAAGCAAAAAGCAAAAAAACAAAAAAAAACAAAATTTTACAAAATGAGAAAAAATGATTTTGATCTAAAAATTGAAAATTTTCGTTTGATAAGAGTAATGAATTAAACTCATAGAATGTCTTCCATTTCTTCAATAAAACTGGGCCCCTTCGACTGAAAAAGAGTTTATAATAATGTTTATTATATGAGAGTATTTTAAAAATACAAAATTTGAGATTTTTTTTTGAAAAAATTTTCCTAGTTTTGAAATTATATTTTAAAGCATTTTTTAAAACGGGAAGAATAAAACTGTTCTTAGAAAAATAACTTTAATTAATGATCTATTATTAATTTTTTTTTTCTTTTTCCAACGTTAAAAAAAACTTCTAGATCTCACAATAGCTTTTGAAAAAAGATATCAATTTACAAACCCGGTACAATGTATATTCTAGAAAAAAAAAAAACTTGATTAGAATATTTTCCCAATAGAAATCCTTAAAATGTATTTACTTTCTTCCTAAATTATCGATATTTTATTGTGTTAAACTTTGTCATAAAATTAATGTGACTCCTTAGAAATACTAATCAACGTTGTTTCTGTCAAAGGTGCCCAAAAAAAAAAATTTCAAAAGATCAATTATTTAATAAGAAAAATCATCGGTTTTCTTAATTAAAAATGGAATGAATTCATTATTTGTACCACAATTATTCCCCACATAAGAGAAAACAAATAAAATAATCATAATAAAACTTATTTCAAAATCAATAACTTATGAATTATTTAATATTCATTATCCTGTGATTGATTTTTGTTGATCAAATAAAAAAAAATAAAAATAATTAAAAAAAAATTACGCATTAATAAATATGTACTAAAATTAAAATAAATTAAAAATTCATCCAGAATAACATATTTATGCTCAAAATGATGATCTCCTCTAATCATTTTAAGCTTTGATCAAATTATTTTTTTTTAAAAAAATAAGGTATCTAAAGATTAAAAGAAAAAGAAAGGATGTGTTAGATATTAATTGATTAAGGAAAGAAATTGGTTTAATAAATCGGGTTGGTTGTGTCCAAACAAAACAGAGCCCATTTCAATCGTTGTGGATTTTGTTATTTGCCCAGAGTTAAATTGGCTGATTAATTTGAGTAATGAATTATAAGTGTTAAATGATAATTCTTCTTTCGCTTTACTCAATAAATCAGAATTATTTAAATTTTTGTTTTTCTTTGTGACTGATTTATTCTTGCGTGGATTATTAAATAAGTTTTTTCTTGTGCTATATTTGTTTGAAAATCTCGATTGAATGTATTTCATTTGGCGTGGCTCTGTTTGAGAAATTAGATTTTTTGGTTTGGTATGGTCAAAATGAGAATTTAGCATGAAATTCTTTCTTGTATTTTGCTTAGTATGCGATTTTGAAATACTTTTTTCAATTTCTTTCAGTAATTCATCTGTTTCGCTCATTGCTTGTTCTCGTATAGGAGTTTTCATTTCAAATTGTTCATTCTCAAAATTCTTTTCAGATCTTTTTGTGGAATATCTTGGTTTTCTTGTTTTTTCTGCAGTGTAAATCTTTTCATTATTAAATCGTTTTTCATTTTCAAAAATCATTTCTTCTTCTTCAATTTCTTCATCAATTTCTTCGGCATTTTCAAAAAAATCTTTATTTGGTTTTCCAAACTTTAAAATTTATATAAATTATGTTATTTTTTTTTTTTTTTTTTTTTTTGTTTTCAAGGAGAAAAATTTAGGTGTTGTTTAAAATTTATTTTTTAAAATATTTATTTTAATAAAAAATTTCCATCGTGCTTTTAAGTATTGAACCATTTCATGAATTTTTGTTTTTTCACTTACCAACAATATTTAGACAAAGAAAACAATTTAAAATTATTACCCTAATAAAAAAAACTTTTTTTATAACATCTATATAACATTTTTATAACAAAAATTTCTTTTTATATGATTATTTTTTCAATATTTTTTGAAAAAAATTTCTTATCACAGATTTATAACATGTTATAAATTTTAAAAAATATTTTATAACAAATATTTAGGTTATAAAAGTTGTTATGATAAAATTTTATAACATTTTAAATGTTTATAACACCTTTACAAATCAATGGATAACATTTCAATTTGTGAATGATTCTAATTGGGTATTTCTTCTTGAATTGATTAAATAAGATTTTTTTTTCAAAAATTTAATTTTGGTTTGTTAAAATTTTTGAATTGGAGTTTAAGAAGGAAGTATCGTGGAAATTTCCAATTTTATGTAAAAGAAATTATCAGCCAGTAAATTTGACTGAGAATATGGAACTCTTCCAAGAGGGGTTTTATCAACAATTCCACTGTTTTCACCTGAAAACGTAGTACTTCATTTGTAATATTTTTTTTGCATAAAATTTCGTTCAGAAGTTTCTAGCTTATGTGTAATAATAACTACAAATTTTTCAAAGAAATTTTTAAATATAGATCAATCAAAGAAAAACCCACTCCCAAAAGATAGTATTAAAAAAATTGTCATTGTGCTGAATACTTCATTTTGTCTTTATTTATTTATTTATTCTTTTATTAATTGATCTTACTTTGTATTTATATTGTCTTAAGGGAGTAGCAATTCCATAAAAACCACTGAAATTGAAATATGTGATAGTTTATTAAAAATTATATTGGTGCTCTTAAGTTCTAGATTCCCTAAAAATTTAAAAAAAAAAAAAAAATCAAAAACTTTAATGTTAATAATATCAACAATTAAAATTTCAGAGAAAATATCCATAAAAAAAAATTATTAAATTACGAGAAATTTATTTAAATTTTTTATGGAGATTATTTTTTGAGATATAAGGCTAAACACATTGATTTTGTATTTTCAGATTATATTTATATAATACTTTTAGTAATTATTTGAACATAATTTTATCCAGATCGGTAAATATTCCCGATTTCAAAAAATAATTCTAATAATAATTATGTTTTTTCAAAATTCTATTTTAGAAAAGAGAATATCAGGTTTTATTGGTATTACTTATATAAATTTATATTTAATTATATCACGTCTTTTAAAAAGTAATTCATTTTATTCGGTAATATATTTTTAATATTATTAAACAATTTTATGTTAATTAATTAAATTATTATTATTTTTTTTACCCTACTTGAAATGTTTTAGTAACTTATTTATTTTTAATAAAATAATAAACCATCTTTTGCTTTTATCTTACAAAAGTTTCATAACATTTTCTAGATAATTCTTTTGAATTTTTATAAATAAAAATATATCCTTATTTTAAAACTATTATCTTGGATTTATTTAAAAATTTTTTTTTAAATATTTACTCAACTACAACTCATCAATTTAACAAAATATATCTGAACAATAAAATCAAAAAAATAACTTTTTCTATTACCTTCCCAATCTTTAAAATTCATTATTTTGTGAATTTTTAAAAAGCCTTTGAATTCATAATAATTATTCTTTTTGGCGTACAAGATTAATTTAGCCTTTTTATTCCAATTGCTAATCAAATTTTAGTACAATTTATATTTATTTGGGGTTGTTAGAATCTATTAGATAAAGATTAAATTACAAATCATGATATTGGCCTTCATACCAGTTTTAAAAATTAATTCGAATTTCAAACTTAATAATTTTTCAAGTAATTTTAACATATTTTAGAATTAGAAAAATAATAATTTGGATCATACAAAGATCTTCAAAATAACAACCAATTTTGAAAAATAAATTAAAAGAAACAAATTAAACCAGTGATCAGATCAAAAGAGATATTTTTCTCTTTTGGTTTTAAGCCTGGTTGGTGGGTTGATTGAACATTTACATCGACAATACATATTATTTTTGGAATAATCCTTGAATCCCAACTTATTATCATGTTGGATTTACAAACAAGAAATACTCAGGATAATAGAAATCATTAAATGTATTCTATATTTTTAATTCTCTTTCGTTAAAATAATCGCTTTACACAATCATTTTTAAAAAACGGCAGTTTAAATTCAAAATATTTCACAAAAAGATTTAATATAAAATGTACGATCTTCGGATTGTTTACCATTTAGTTTTTTTTTTATTGATAAAAGTACATATTATTCCGTTTAAATTTTTAGAGTAAGTTCAATTAAAAGAAGAGTCTTATACCAGATTTCAACAAATGTTTTTTTTTTTATTTACAATTGGATCTGAAAATTTTTTTATTTATTTAGGTATGGTGTGGTTAGTTCTGAGTATTCAAAGTGCTTTGTTTCAAAACAATTTTTTAGATTTTTTTCCAACATAAAATAAAATGCAACCATATAATTTTGAGATAAGAATAAAAGTTAAATATTTAACATTTCTCAAAGTAGATAAAACAAATCAACTTAGCATTCTATTGTGGCATTTAATTTTGCTTTTTAAATTAAAATTAATAAATTGTTTTTTCAACAAGTACAGCTTGTTAAATAACCCGCTTTCACTTTTTTTTTATGTGTTTTTGAAAATTATATATATTGTTTTTGGAAATAACTGTTTGCTTTTTTTTTAAACATTTTCTTTTTTTCTTTAACTGTGGTTTTTGGTTTTTATTTTGTGTTTGATGAAAAATACAGTTCAGTTTGAGCTCTACTTTTAAATCAAACAATATTTACAATAGATCGTATTATCCAACTGTTTTTTCTACAACCTTCAATTCCAATATCCTCATAAAAGAGATCTAATTCAACCAAATTTAAACAAATAACCAAAAATAAACAATAACAAAATCTTTCAATTTGAATAAATACAAAAAAAAAAAACAATAAAAAGGATAAAAAGAGTTTCTTAAAAACTTTTTTGTTGGTATCTCCACATGAGCAAAAATGATATATTAATTTTTCAAAAGTTTTTTGCAAAATAAAATGATAATTGTATTTCATTTCATTTTCCTTTTTTCCTTTAGCCAATCGTTCTCAAACCATATCTTGTAATAGGTGTGCTTTATTTATTTGTTTGTTTCTTTTTTTACCTATATTGGATGAGATAAGAATCCTCAATGAAGCAATATTTGATATTTAATCAAAAGTTAATTAGCCGATATTTTACAGTCTTTCCAAGGCTACCATGAAATTTTTTCAATATCAAATTTTGATGTTGATATAACTTTTTAAATCTAAGAATCTAAGAATAATAAAGTTTATATTGAAAAAAAAAATTCCTAAATGAATCAATATACAAGAATTTTTTCTGATTTCAAAAAATAAATTTTCAGAATCCAAAGTGAATCTAAATATCGAAAATTCATTGAGAAAGGACAGAAAATTTTGGGTTAAAAAAATGAATTTTTTTTTTGATCAGATCAGAAGATTAATTTTCATATGAGTTCAATTATGAATTTTTTTTTTTCATATGAGCTTTATTATCCACATATTGAACTTTTTAAAAATTTATATCAACACCAAAATTTGATATTGAAAAAATTTCACGGTAGCCTTGGAACAGCTGTATCTGATTAAAATTGGACAAGAACATGTGCAAGTACCAAATTATTTAAAAATCAATTCTTTTTCAACAATTTTCATAATGAGAGCAAATTAAATCTCTAAAAAGACCAACTTTCATTGACTATATCAAGATCTTTCAATTTTCTTTCAAAATAGAAAAAATAATATTTCTGAAAACTTTGAAAAAAAATTTCTTTTATTACTTGGAGAATGACAATATTATAGTCAAGACAGACTTCCTTTTTAAAAATAAACATAATACTGAAAACTTTTCATTACAACAACAGATAAAAATTGAAAAGAATAGCAAATAGGTTGAAAAACAACACTTTTAAACACTTTTTGAAAAAACAACAGCAAAAGTTTGAAAAAAAATATTTATAAAAGTCAACACTGGTTATGTAACAAACTGTACTTTGAACACTAAAAAGCAAACTAGACACAACCAAAGTAAAAAATGTCATTTTCTTATTTTCTTTGAATTTGATATCAAGTGAAAATTTTGACTTTATGGTGGCTACTCCCTTAAAAGTGGAACTGGATCTTTATTATTTGGAAGGAAACCCCAATAAAATTAAAAAGGTTTCTTTTTGGCTTGATCAAGATCTTGGTTGTTTGGTGTTGTTTTGTTCTGATTAAGAAGTGAAAAAGAAAAAATTACCTTTGATAGCGCCTGCTCGAATTCATCAAAATTTTCAGATCCCCTTCTTGAATTTGGATTATTGTTTTGTTGTTTGATTGTTTTTAGGATAGCATTTTTAAATCGATTCAATTTCTGGTTCTCTTTCTGTACCTTTTTTAAAGTAACCAAGAGTTTGTTTGATCTTGATTCAAGTTGGAGGATTTGATTTTCAAGTTCTTCATTGCGTTTTTGTTGAAAATGGTTTTTTTTTGATAATTTTCTATTTTCGTTATTTGTTTGATTTAATTCTCGTTGATATTTTTCAAATATACTTTGAATATTTTCTAAAGAAAAGCCAAATTCTTTTGCTGAACTTTCATTCATATTTGTGACTTATAAATATTATGTTTTGTGTTTGTTTTGGAAAAAAACCAAAAAAAAAAAATGATAGTTTTAATTAGTATTAAAATTGAAGGACTCTAGTTTTGTCTTCATAAGAATTCACAAATCTTGTGTCTGAATTAGAAAAAAGCCAAAAAATAATTCTGAATTATTAGTAACGGATAGATCAAAAAGGTAGAGAATCTAAATGAAAAATTTATGGTGATTGTTTCCAAAATTGTACTTGAATTAGACAAGATCTCTCCAATAAGGGTATTCAGCCAACTTTTTCTTCAGAACAGTGCCCTCAATTATTCCTGTTTTCAGAACTTTTTGTGTTTTTGAAAAAAAGAAGAAATGATATTTTTACCAATTTAGAAAAATAACTGTAGTTTTGAGATTTTAAATATGTACAAGTTCAAGTAATTATTGTTTTGGATCCAAGGATTAGTTTCGAAATTGTTTTTAAAATAATTGTTTGTTTGACTTAGTTTAATCATTTTAACTTTTAAGCCGAGATTTGATTTTTAAGGGACTAAGTACATTTTTCAAATTTTGAGTGCCCACAGTTTATTCGAAACTAAATTTTTCAAATCATTTCTTTAACTACACACATTGATATTTTAATAAATACTAGAAGTGTCTTCTATCCTAGTATGTTATCTTAACACATCAACTACAATGATGTAAATAACCCGTGTTGACAACCTTTAACCCATTACTAAAATTTAACTCATGTTTTTTTTTTTCAAACTTGGGTATTTGAAGATAGGAAGACACACATATATTCTTGGTTTAGATTTCGATTGTTTATTTGAGTTTAGATCTTTGATTAATTGAAATGGCTCAATAATATTAAATACTTTTGTTTGAAAAATTTCGTCATATTTACAAAATTTCTGAGATGAAATGCTTTTTTTGTAAAAATTCAAAAAATTAAATTTTTCTCATTATTTTGTCAAAAAATTACATGATAATCTTTCCATATCTTCATAATTCTTTTTTAAAATATATTTAAAGAACCTAATTTCTTGTTTATATACTGTTGTAATCTCATTGATTTGTTTCTTTTTGTTTCTAGAGTCAGTTAATATTTTTAGCATGAGTTAAATTTTTTGTAATTGGTTAAAATAAAAAAACACGGGTTATTTACACCAATGTAAAAAAAGGAAATCAAAAAAAAATGAAAAGATTGTACAAAAAAAATGAATAAAAATCATTTATTTCTTGATCTTATATGTAATATTTGATACAATTACTTCTTCTTTGTGTTGTTGTATTTTTAATTCTTCTTGTAAGGAATTTTGTTTGGAAAAGTAAAGATTAACAAATTACTTTCTATTTTCAAAAGAATTTCCAAAATGAATTTAAAAACTCCTATTTTTTTTTAATTCATCTAATTATTGATTGAGTTCAGAAAAAATTATATTTATTAAATTCCTCTTCAGAACTAAAGATTTATTAGACAAATTCATTGGATTTTTTAATAATTTATTTTTCATTAAGATAAGAATTAAAAATAATTCTGAATCTAATTTAAATTTTCTCTCTAATTTTCTTTCATTTTATGTTGTATCTTTAGTAAATATTTTTTGATTCCAAGAATCCAATACCCTTTATTTTAATTTTTGAAATAGTATTGTTTATTTGAGTATTGCTTGATAAAAATATTCGAAAAAAAGAATTTTATAAGAAAATTTGTAAAAAAATGTTTTTAAAATAATAATAAATAGTAATGGGTTGAGAAATTGAAGGTTAAAAATTGTTTGAATTCATACAAATTAAGAATATAAAGAAAAAAAATCTTCGAAAATAGACTTTTATCGATTATTTTATCTTTCATTTTTGATTTCAATAAATTTTTTTGGAAAGGTGATCGTTCGATTAATCTTCTAAAAAGATAATATTTGTTTAAAATACACACGTTTTCAGGTCTATTTGTTTGGTTTATGGTTTGATTAATTTCAAATCATAGGTATAAACATATTTCTTGATCCAAAACCTAATTTAATAAAACCAAAAATTAAATCAAACAAAATGTACAAAAAAGCAAAAAATGAAAGGTTCAATTCTGACTTACTTTAGATTGGTTCTTTTCACAAATAGAACAGAGAATGGTGTTTGTGTTTCAAAGTTTCAATATCTGGTGGAACTCAAAAAAAAAATTTTTCAGTTATGTTGTTGTAATTAAAATAATTCAAAATGGTAAAATGTACTCACTTCCTTAAAGTGATAAATTCTGATTTTTTTTTTTAAGAAAATCTTTTGGAAAAAAAGTTTAATAAGTTTTTTAAGTAGAATTACAAAAAACTTCATGGAAATTGATAAATTAAAGAATGATCAATTAATAAATGGTATAATAAAGGATTATAAAAAAATGAATGGTGAAAGATAAATAAAGTCTTTCAATTTCGATCTTGTAGTTCGGAGTTTTTATTTGATTGATCTAATATAAAAAATTTATTCAAAAAAAAAAGTTGAAAATTTATCAGATCTTCAAAAGAACTTTAACAATTTTCAAATAAAAAGTAGAAATATTTAATGTTTACTTGAAACTAATATTGGAATAAATTATTCTTTGAAATTAGAATGTTTTTACTTTTAATTTATTTTATCTTTTATTTTGAGATCCAATTCTAAAAGCATCTTGCAATTTGTTTTTCCCTTTCTCTTTTTTTTCAACAAATTACAAAAAATATTTGGTAAACTTGGGTTTCTAAGAATACAATGATCAACAAAAACTATGTCCAGGGCATAAAACCAATGTTTGTAAATAAAACATTTATAATTTTTTTCTTGTTGTTCCAGGACGAGATCGACTTATTTCCCCTATAGTATACCTAAGTTAAATCAATTTTGAGGATAAAATTACCACAAAATTTTGAAGTAACTTTTAAATATAGTATTGAATTTATTTTAAGTTTTCATTTGATCATGATTTTTTTTCATTTTTGTTATTTAGTAATTATAACAATTTACTCTTGAATTAACTATATTTTTTGAGAAAAATTTTTCAAAATGATCACTCATTTTGGAAAATTTCTTTTGTAAGAACTGAATTTAATTTCATCAACCAAAATCATGTTTTTTTAGGGTTTATTATTCCTTTCTTTGATTATTTAATTTATGAGACTTCAATAAAAAACTAACAAACTTTTTATTTATGAATAGGGGTTAAACAAATCTACACCAGTCTTTTTATCAACATTATAGATTTTTCTTTGAAAAATCTCTAACT
Source organism: Anaeramoeba flamelloides (assembly GCA_027625915.1). NCBI lineage: Eukaryota > Anaeramoebidae > Anaeramoeba > Anaeramoeba flamelloides. Next base: position 5,540,398 of record JANTQA010000042.1, read on the forward strand.
TATTTATTTGATAAAAGGATTTGGAGAACCACACAAAAAAAAAAGTTCAAAAGTATAAAAAAAATACGAGTGAAGCTCATTGGTTTAATTGTATATTTGTTATTTAGTGAAAAACAAAATTATGTTTTTTCAAAATCAACTAAAAATAAAAAAACTTTAGGTTATAAATACATTCAGTTCCACTTTTAAGGCACAAACTTTCAACGGAATTTAAGGCACAATAAAAATCTCAAATTAAGGTACAAAATTCAAATTCTAATAAAATAAATTGTAAAAAAAAAAATTACAAATTTTGTGTCTTAATTTGAGATTTTTTTTGTTTCTTAAATATCATTGAAATTTTGTGCCTTAAAAGTGGAACTGACTGTAAAAAAACGACAGTTATTTTTTGAAACCACCTTATTTCAAAAAAAAACATCAAAAATTATCAAAACATTGATTATTCTGAACACCAAAAGCGAAATAAACCATGGTTGCAAAAGAATTTGTTTTTTTTTTGAAAAAGTTGAATGTTTATTTTTTTATACTTTTTTTTTTATTTCTGAAGGGATTTGTGTCACGTATATTCATATTCAATCCACTTATATTAAGATCAAAACTAAATATTAATAATCTCATATCATTTAAAAGGTTCTCAAAAATCAATTATAAATTATATTGAACAAATAATTATTGAATTTTTTGCTCTGGTGATTAAAATAAGGTAGAGACTTGTTTAATCAGGTGGTTCCAAAGAAGAATTTTGTTTCTTTTTTATGGAAGACATATTGAATGAAGAATCAAAGAAAAACACAATAAACAATTAGGGGATAAATTTTCGGTTACTTAAAGTTCTATTACAGTGAGTTTCACTTTTAAGACACAAAATTTCAATGAAATTAAGGAATAAAAAAAAATTCTCAAATTAAGAAAAAAATTTGGATTTTTTTTTTACTCAGTCATTTTACTAGAATCAGACTTTTGCACCTTAATTTGAGAGTTTTTTTTTGTGTCTTAATTTCAATGAAAGTTTTTGGCTTAAAAGTCGAATTCGCTATATAAAAAAAAAAAATTCAAAAAATGAACTATTGAATTGTAAAACTTTTTCACAAAAAAAGAAACTCAATCTTTCCAAGAAAATTTTTATCAAAAAAAAAAAAAACAAATTCCTTTAAAATTGGGAAAATGAAGAAAAATTTTAAATAAATTTCATTTTAGAATTTAATATTTTTCTCAAAACATCAAGAATTTGACTTCCAAATTTAATTTATACTTTATCTAGAATATTAAATACTAAATTAGGTATTGTAATGGATTTCAAAAAAAAAAAAAAAAACAGGTTTAAATTGAGAAATGTATTAAATACTCTATGCATGGGATATTTGTGATTACCAAAAAGAAAGTATACTACATCTTGATATTTAGAAAAAAAAATTAAAAAAATATGAATAGTATCAGACCTTACTTACTGTTAATGCGATATTCTGAAATGAATTATTATTTTAAAGAAGTAAGAACCAAATTCTTAGCTTTTCAAAAATATTTAACATCCAACAACTTTACCGTATTATATTCGAAAAAAAAATCTTTTCAATGATTATAATAAAGAAATCCTATTATCTAGAAGGAAGCAAACAAAAAAATAAAAACCACAAAGTTTTTTATTAAATATTAAAAAAAAATAGACTTAATTTCAAAAAAAAATATTTCAATAATTATTGAAAACTTGTAAAAAATTTAATTTCTCTATTACACATACAAAGATTTTGAATCAATTTTTTCATTTTATTTTACAAAAAAGTCTAAGAATAATCAACCATATTCTTCAAATAAAAATTCACACAAAAAACTTCTTTTAAAACCTGAAAAATTCAACTTCTAACCTACTTGACACTTAAAGAAATATTTTTTAAATTGATTATTTTATCAACAATCTAATAGCCCAATCTTAATTTTTTTCAAGTGGATTATTCATAATCTGGCACTTTATCTAATCGATGGACTTTTTAAATATTTCACAATTTTTTAAATATTTTAAAACCAATAAAACAATTCAAATTAATAATTCAAATAAAAAAAATAATAAATATTATCAAATAACTGATTATAAAATAATAACAATTAGTTATTTTTACGCATAATATTTTGAAAATGAATATTGTCAAATTTATCAAATTTCGATAAATTTCATAAATATACTGATAAATTCAAAGAAATATCTAAAAAAATTTAATTCATTTTCCATTTATAAATTTCTTATACAAGTTTTGATGAATATATTATATACACTGAAATGTGAAGAAATTTTGTAAAATTTGCTTGAATTTTTAAAGATTCTTTCTCTTGAGTTGTTTTATTTGTTGAGTTAATTGATTTCAAAAATGGAAATTGAATTAAAAATTTAATAAAATAAATTTGAATTTAACCGTATTTAATAAAATAAATGTTCAATTTTTTTAGATCTTCAAGAGATTCAATATTTGATATATTTTTAATAATTTCTGAAAATAAGATTTAAAGTTCTATGGTTATTTGTTCAAACAAAGTATCAGAAATTATATAAATTGAGATAAACATTAGAATAAAATGGTTTTATATTTTTTCTTTTTCATATTTTGATCCAAAAATCAATACAAAGATAATCCAGATCTTTTTAATGGGAATTATAAAGGGTAAAAATGAATTTTTTTAAAAAATGGTTACTCATATCACTTAAGTTAATAAATAAAGTTTCTATATCCGATTTTAATCATATCATTTGATAAATAATTTCTCTATTAACTTTGGGAAAAACAATTAACTCAGATTTACTTGATTCTAAAATCCCATTTTGGAAAATTTTTTTAACAATAATTAGTTCTTGAACTTGATAAGAAGGGTAAGTTCCCAATAATTATAAGACTTTCTGAAAAGATAGTACTCAATCACAAAAAAGTTATTGTTTGTTTTGATTGAAAAATAGGACATAAGTGGATAATTTTATCACATAAGTTTTTTTAGACAAAAAACAATCAAAATTTTTGTATAACAGCGAATTGTTTTCGAAAACAAACAACTCTACCAAATTAATGATAAGGTGTTCCAAATAAAAAAAGTTGATTAGTAATTGCCATTTTTTAGCAAAAATTTATTTGTAACTTTTTAAACTTTTTTCAAAAAGCAAAAGAATTAATAAAGAAAAACGCAACGAAATTAACACCACACTTCTAAATGCTATCTAAAAGAAAAAACAAACGAACTCCAACCAAACAACAAAGCAGAAAAAACCTCACAAAGTTTCAAAAATCGCCTTACGTAAAACAAAAAAAAAAAAACAAAGTGATCTGCAAAAAAAATTTCCATGATGCTTCCTCTTTACAACCTTTTATGAAATGGAAAAAAAAACAAAAGATCGGCAAAGGACTTGTTAATTTAGGAAACACGTGCTTTTTAAATAGTGTGCTTCAGTGCCTAACTTACATACCAATCTTTACACAATATTTGCACAGTGGCGATCATTCCAAGAATTGTAAAAGCAAAAAATTTTGTATTTTGTGTGCGCTTGAGCAACACGTGAAAAATGTATTTTTTCGACCCAACAAAATTAACCAAAGTCTCAGGTATATTGTTTTGAATGTTAAAAAGTTAGGCAAAAGCATCAGAATTGGCCGTCAAGAAGATGCTCATGAATTTTTATTGAAATTGCTCGAGTATGCAGTTGATTCTATTATATTTGACAAAAAAAGGTTTGTTCTTCTTGGCTTTGTCTTTTTATTTGTTTTTTTTTGTTTTGGTCAACTTTTTTCAATTCACAATTTCCCATTGCAGAAAGTTTTTTTGATTTCAATTTTCAAGTAATTTCTTTTGTTTTGGGACTAATGACACAATCAAATTTTCCAAATTAAAATTTTCTCTCCAGATCAAATAAGGAAGCAGATTTAAAGAAACTAGAAATATCATTTCTAATTGATTTTAACAAAGATCTTTGTGTTTTTTTTGGCTAACAATTTGGAAAATAATTGGTAACTGTAAATAAAAATCTCTTTATTATTTGGAAAATAACGTAATACACAAGCGACAAAATGGTGTCTCGATTTATCAAAAAAACTCGAAAAATAGAAAAGTAAAGTTTCTACTTGTGTAACCCTTACTGGTCTTTAAAAAACAATAAAAAGATTCATCATTTAACTCATAATTTGAGAAACTTTCTCAAAAATATGAAAAACTGTGGTTTGTAAGAAACGTATTCTTGCTCTATCGAAATTTCAAAGTTCAAAGGAAACAATTTGCTGAGATTCAAATTTTAAATCGGATAAAGTTTATGGCTAAACATTTTTTCATTTATTGTTAATAATCATTAGGTATTAGTATAACCATAGATTCGTATATACTATTTATTTTAAAATAAATGGAACAAAATTTTCATTCAGCTTTCCAAAAAAAGATTTTAATAATCTTCGTTACATTTCGAACTTTTATTTCAAAAAATCAGCTTAAATCATTAATTTCCCTCTGAGAATTGGGACATTTGATGTTTGATATTAATTATTGAGAGGTGTGTTTTTAGGAAAGCTAAATGAAAATGTGGATCTTTTTATTTTGCAATTAACAGTAATTAAATATATTGTAATTGGGGGTAAATCATATCGATACTAGTCAAAAAGACTCTAAAAATCAATAATTAAAAAAGAGTACTTTTTTAGAAAAAATGAGCCAAGGAGAGGAACTCAATTTCCAATTTGAGTGATTGTGAATTCTAATTTTGAAGAAATACAACTGTGTTAGTTTTGTAGTGTAGCTCTTAAGTACTTTTTAGAGATCTCAAAGATATTTTTTTTAATATTTTTTTCATTTTTGTAATGAGTTATTTTAATCTAAAGAATATTATAAAATCCTTACTTGGTCAAATTTTATAATGAAGTAACCACAAATTATCATAAATAGAATTAAATTGATTTTGTACTGAAAGAAAACAATTTAATTAAAAATTGAAGAAATTTAAGTATTTGAAAATATTAAAAAAAAAAAAAATAACATAGGATGTCTATAACAAAAATATTCAATCTTTTCTTATTTAATGTTCTTAATTTTTTTTTATTAACTTAAAAAGTTCAAATTTCACAATGTCGTTTTTTAGAGATTATCAACTCCTTGAGTATAGAACAAATTTATAGTCAGTACGAACCCTTGACTAAAAATTCTTTTCGAAAACTAATCAAGATATTTTTATAAAATTCATGAAAAACATCAATTAACAAACTATTTTTAATTAACAAGAAAGTCAAAAAATGAAATAAATCTATATAATTTTTTCAAAAATCAAAAAGTACTTAAAAAAACCGAAATACAAAAATAATAAATAATAAATAAACTCTATAAATTTAAAAGAAAGAAATATATTAAAAATATAGTTTCTACTATCAATGATTTCAAAATAACAGATGAGGATTATTTGAATTTAAAAAATAAAAAATCAAAAATGTATATACTTGCTTACATTTCAGAAATATTTGAAAAATATCTGGAAATGTCTGAAAAAAAAAAAAAAAAAAATACCGCCGACAAGAATTCCATACTGAAACTTTTTATTAAATAAGATCCTCAATAATGAAAGCTATTTTATAAAAAGTCTTTTATTTTAAAATACATTTGTAAACGAACCATTTTAAAATGAAACCGATTCTTTGCCATTGATACTGTTAACAAGAAGTTTATTAAAAAGTTTTCATCCTCAATTTTGGTTCCATATCCTTGGTATTTATATGGGAATTAACAATTAATAATTATTTTTCATTTTCATTAAGATTCATTTATATTTATTACAAAAATATTTTATCTATCCTTATAAAATACATAATTAAAAATAATAATAATAATAACAAATTCACATATATTTCATTAAGAATGATTAAAAATTCAGCTTTGCAAGATCATTATAATTTACATTCAACCATAATTCATTCAATGTTTTCTGGGAATTTAAGAAGTCAAGTAATATGCTTAAAATGTGGGTCGAAATCAGATAGCTTTGAACCATTTTTAATCTTATCTCTAAATATCATGAAATCAAAATCAATTCAATCTGCTTTTCAGAAATTTACAAGTAAAGAATTATTAAAAGGAATAAATCAATATTATTGTGCAAAATGTAAAAGAAAAGTAAATGCAACCAAGCAATTCACAATCCATAAATTACCAGTTGTCTTGACAATCCATTTTAAAAGATTTGAAATTCAAGAAAATTATTTTGGATTTATAAGAAAAATATCTAAAAATATCTCGTTTCCTAAAACTTTAAATCTTAAAAATTACATTTCTGAAGCAAATTATCAAAATAACGGTAAAACAATAAATCCTATTTATCATTTAGTTGGTGTAATTATCCACCAAGGTAGATCAGCAAATTCTGGCCATTATTTTTCTTTTGTTAAATCATCAAATGGTGGCTGGTATGAAATGAATGACTCTTATGTTAGCCAAATCAGTGAAAATCAAGTCCACAATCAAAATGGATATATTTTAGTTTATCAATTAGATCCAAATAATGAAATTAAAAATTTAGATATTTCTGAAAATCAAAATAAACAGAAAAATATAATTAATGATCATCATGATCACATTCGGAAAAATAATAAATTAAATGCGTTGAAAAAATCATCATCAAAACAATCTGATACATCAACACTGAAATTTTCACAATCAGCTTTAAAGAAAGCAAAAAATGAATTATTTCAACTTAATCAATCACAAGATGAAATCGACTTTTTTCAAAAATTACAAAATAAAAATTCTCAAACATTAGAAAAAAATATTAAAAAAAATAAAAATATATTAAAAAAAAGAAAGAAAAGGAAATTGGAAGAGGAAAGGGAAAATGAAAGGAAAATGGAAAAGGAAAAGGAAAAGGAAAATGAATTTTTACAACGAAAAAGGAAAATTGATGAAATTTATAATTCGCAAAAAGAAAAACAATCCAAAAAAAAAACAAAAAAGAAAAAGAAAAAGTCAGAATCGATGAATATAGAAAAATCATTAGAATATGAATCCGAACCGGAAACATTGTCAGATCTTGAGCAAGAACAAATAAATGAAAATAATGAGATAAATTCCAAACATAAAAAGAAGAAGAAAAGAAAAAATAAAAAAAGTGCACAAACTTCAAATAATAAAAATAAAACATCAGAAGAATATGATATTAACAAATTTTCAACACCAACAAACAAAAAAAAATTTAGTAAAAAATTATTTCTTACACAACAAAAAATTTATAAAAAACAGTATCCCTCATTATATTCTAATAGTCTAAGAAAAAGACAAAAGAAAATTAATAGGTCACATTTATTTTCAAAATATAAAATTACTAAAGCGAATGTTCTGCAAAAAAAATTTGGATTAACACGCTCATATAGCGATACATCAAGATTTAATAATTACACGCAGCCTCTTTCAAACAATGGTTGGATAATTGAAAATACTGAAAAAAAGAAAAAAATAGATCAAAATTCACATCAAGATAACATTACCACACCAAATAAAAACAATAATAAAAATAAAAAGAATGAAACAATGAATGAAAAAACAAAAGATAAAAATAAGGATCAAAATATTATTAAAGATAACATTAACACATCAAAAAAAAATAAAAATAAAAATAAAAATAAAAAAAATAAAACGAATAATCAAAATAATGATACAGTGAATGAAAAAACAAAAGATAAAAATAAGGATCAAAATATTATTAAAGATAACATTAACAAAGCAAATAGAAATAAAAATAAAAATAAAAAAAAATACAAATAATAATAATAATAATAATAATAATAATAATAAGAATAATAATAAGAATAAGAATAATAAGAATAATAATAAGAAGAAGAAGAATAAGAATAAGAATAAGAATAATAATAAGAATAACAATAAGAATAAGAATAACAATAACAATAACAATAATAATAAGAATAAAGGTGATAATAATAAGAATTTGGAATATAATTTTCATTATTGGGAAACTAATCTTAGTGATCTTAAACAAAATCAACACAAAATCAAAAATAAATCAAAATTAAAAACAAACCAAAAGAAAAACAACAAAAAAAACAAAAAAAAAAACAATTCACGTAAATTAAAACCTTCAATTTTACAGATCCAACAACCAAATCGTTTACCTTCATCAAGAAACACAAAGGGGAAACTAATTAATTTGAGATCATTCCAACCACCAAAATTAAAAAATAAACCAATGAACTCTAATAAAAAAATTTTAAGTTATAAACCAATTCCCAAAAACACTACACCAACTAAAAAAAACAATTCAGAAAATAATAAAAAATTTAGAAAAAGAGAAGTTGTTGTAGAAAAAGTTGTAGGGATGACTAGTAAACTTTTAAATCAAAAAAACCAAAAATATTTTTCAACAAATATAATTTGTGATAACAATCTGAAATCAAATTCTAAATATAAAAAAAATGCATTACAATTTTCAAAAATTGTCAGCCCAAAAAAAAAAAAACAATTTTAATAATTCCTTATAATCAATTAATTTTCAAAAAAAAAATACTGTTGAATAGGGCAATTCATCAATATTTATCTATCTATCTATATATATATGTTAAATAACCTAAATTTTCTTAATGAAATTTTTTCATTAATATAAAGAATATATAAAAAAAATTATTAGAAATTTCTATAAAAAATACAATTGTTTTCATGATACACACATATATATGTATTCATGTATGTATGTATGTATGTATGTATATATGATATATCTTGATAATTTGTTGCCTTAAGTGAATAGTATATTTTTTAAAAATAAAATGAAATCTTTTTTAATGATAAATTTTTTTTTTTTGTAATTTGTGTTTTGAATTATGGAATTGATGAGTTAACCTCAATTAATCAATTATTAATTTGAGTCTATTTTTAGAAATTCCAAAATTCACATGTTTCCAATATAAAACTAAAAAAAGAAGCCTATTATTTTCATTAACAATAAAGTTAATTCTTTTAAATGGTGAAATATATTTTTCGTTTTCTGTTGGAAAGTATTGATTTTGAAAGAAAATTTGTTATTTTGTTATTATTTTTAATATAATTAAAATTTCAATTCAAATTTCATCCAATAAAACTAATTGAAATATAGGTGATTTATTAAATGAATAAAATTTTGATAGAAGTTCAACAAAATTTTCTCAATTAAATTTAGATCTATTCAGCAAAATTTTTTTATTCTTTAGTTATTTTAAAAAAGTCGTTAGCTTGTTTTCAAAAAAATTTCAATTTTGAAAATTTTTTTTAACAAAATGTTTAGTCTAATTCACAAGAATCCTAATAACAATTTAAATCATTTTTTTCAGAAAAAAAAATTGATTTGGAATTTTTAGATTAAAATTTCCTAATTTCCAAACACCTTTAAGGGAACAGCCCTTTACAACAATAAGACAAAATTTTAAAATATGTTATTCGTGGTATTTTTTACTGAAAAATTTTGTATATGACAAGTATTCAAAAAATTCTGATCCACCAAGAAACTAATAAAAGAATATTAGTTGAGTGAAATACATTTTTTTTTTCCATTTTTTTATGAAAAAAAAATCATTTAAATTCATTTTATTGCTTACATTATATGAAAGTTTTTACCCTGTTTATTCCCATTTTCATCATTATTATACAAAAAGTCGTTGTTACAAGGATTATTAATGTAGAGATTTTTTTATCTTTTTGGGATAAAACTTTGGTGAACCAAAAAAAAAAATGATTTATTCAACCAATTGAAAAATAATTGTATTACTCTAAGAAGGGTAGTTCTAGTAATCAAAGTTTTAAACTCATTTAAATATTTAACAAAGAAATAATGTTTTTTTATCTAATATGGAATTATATTTTTCAAAATAAAATTTTCTTCAAGATATTATGAATTTTGTAATTATATCTCCAAAAATTCAAAATCAATTTTTTCTGACAAAAATGAATTAAATTTTTATTAACAATTCTTGTAAATAATTCCAAACAATTTGTTAAAAAAAATTTTTTTAAAAAATAACATTTTTTGAAAACCCGAAAACATCTTTTTATAAACCTTAAAGAAAAAAAATTGCTGAATAGATCTCAATTTAATTGAGAAAATTTTGTTGAACTTCTATCAAAATTTTATTCATTTAATCACTCACCTATATTTCAATTAGTTTTATTGGATGAGATTTGAATTGAAATTTTAATTATTAAAAATAATAACCAAATAAAAAATTTTCTTTCTAAATCAATACTCTCCAACAGAAAATTAAAAATATATGTTTTCCCATTTTGAAGAATTAACTTAATTGTTGATAAAAATAATAGGTTCCATATTTTAGTTTTATATTGGAAAACTGTGAATTTTTGTATTCTAAAAAAAGATACTCAAATGAAAAAAATGTTTAAAGGGGGTTAACTCATCCATTTCAAAAGTCGAAAAACAAATTACAAAAAAAAATTATTTTAACATTAAAAAAGATTTCATTTTATTTTTAAAAAATCAGAGACTCATTTAAGGCTTACAATCCCTGAAATTTGAAAAATGATTATATTGAGTCCCGTGTAATGACTTGTTAATTTGCTTCTTATCTGATCGATCTTGTACTTGGTATGGATTTTAAGAGTTGTTCAAAATTGCAATTTTGATAATTTATTTTTAATTTTTCGGAAATCTTAATTTATGAATGTAATACTTACATATTGGAGGTTAAGTTATAAAAAAAGTGACCTGTGTGTTTTCAATTGAAATTTACAATTATGTTTGGTTTTATTTGTAGCTTTTAAAAAAAATTATTTTTTCATTTTGTTAATTGACTAAAAAAGTAAATCAAATTTTTTTTTATAAAACACAAAAATCAAAATTTATTCTTCAACACTTACCAATTTTTTAAACTTACATTCTTTAATTCAGATTTCCAAAAAAAAAAAAAAAAATTGTCAAAAATTGCCTTTTTTCAACTTAACCTAAAATCCATACCAAGTTCAAGATCGATCAGATAAGAACCAAATTAGCAATTCACTAGACAGAATCAATATAATCTTTTTTCAAAGTTCAGAGATTGGAAACCTTAAGAAAATTTTATTTTGAAAAATCGAATTTCATCTTTGAACAAAAACACAATTTCCAGCCAAATTTGAAGATGGTATAAACATTTCATGATTAGAACTACCCTGCTTTAAACAATCCTATTATTTTCCAATACAATAATTTTTTATTTCGTCAACCAAAGCAACTATCTTAAAAAAAGAAAAACAAAACGATATATTAATAGTTAGGGTAACCAACAACTTTTTGTATAATAAAAACTATTTCATGTTGGAGTTGTGGTGAAAATAGAAATAAATAGTTTAAAAATTTTTTATATAGAGAAATAAAATCAATTTAAAAATTCTATTTTTCATAAAAAATCTAAAAAAAAATTTGATCACACTTAAAAAATTTTCTTTTCTTGGTTTCTTAGTCGATCAACATTTTTTCATATTTGGTATATAAAATTTATAAGCGCAGAAAATCGTTAATAATATTTAGTTGATATTTTATACAGTTGCTGTGAATACTGTCCACTTCGTGGATTTTTGATTCATAATAATAACGAATTATGTAAATAGTACTTTTATTATTATTATTATTATTATTAAATATTGCAACATATCGAATAAGGCAAAGATTAGCGTTGATTTAATTAACATTATTTATTTTTAGTGATGAGAAGAATATTCAATTTTGATGATTTATTTGACTGCATCATTATTTATTTTTTTATTATAAAACCTCGATAAATATTTATATACTCATCTTAACCATTAGAAGTTACATTATTAAGAATTTGATTTTTTTTTTTTTCAAAAAAAACAAAGGTAATAATGATCAAAAACTTCAATTTATTTATTAAAAAGAGATTTTATTATTAACTAATAAACTTATAATTATTTTTTATAGAACTGAATACTATGTCTTTTTTGAGTTTTATAATGATTTTTTTTCAATAATATTCTTTCAATGGTGTTAACTGAAACAAATAAGGAGATTTGAAAATAAAGAGTTTTTTAAAATTCATCAAAGTAAACTATTCAAAAATGATGACTCATTTTATCATCATATTGGAAGTGGTTTTGTATGATTTTATCCCATATTCTTATCCAAAATATTTTTCAATTTTTAGATGAGAATAATTTTTTTAAAATTATGTATTTTTTGTTTTTGATTTTTGAAACTTTTCTTTTCTTTTCTTTTTCTTTTCTTTTTTTGAGGATACTTTGCTTTTTGAACAAGAAAGTTGAGTTAAATACAAATAGATATTTGAAAATACCAATAAACATTAAGAAATTTGATACTCTGAAAGGTCTTTTAAAATTCAGATAATTATTAGTAAAATAAAATCTTGTCGTTACCTTTTTTCAGTGAAATTTCGGTAATTAATAATCCGTAAGTCTCATTTAAAAATTTGTGACTCGCTTTTTTTTAGGTTTTGATTTTATTTTTTATTGTTGTTAATATATCAGGTTTTTAGTATATTTAGAATAATTTAAAAGTGAATTACTAATAAGATTTAATAATCAGTTGTTCTTGAATGAAAGAGAATTTTTTTTTTTTTTTTCAATTTATTACTTCAGGTGAGAGACAATTTATCATAAGGATTTTATTTCTTTATCAGAAATAATTGGTTATTAAAATAAAAAAAAATTTTAATTCTTATTTTAAATTGGCGAATTTAATTGAAAATTTTGTAAGAAACAATCAATAAAAAAGAAAAATGGATAATTTATTAAATATATTGTGAAAAAATTGCAATCTTAAGACAAATTATTATTCAAATTTAAAAATTATCTAAAATATAAATCAAGTACTACATTTCTCAAATTTAGAACTTTTACAAATGGATTAAATAGATACTCATATGTTTTTTTAAAAAAAGCTGAATATAAAACATATATAAAAAAAAGTGAAATGTAAAAAATGTGATTATTGAACTCATTATTATGAAAATATAAACCACTTTATTTGGTATTGTGAAAGGTATAAAATCATATTGAATCAAGTGGAAAAAAAATTTGTCAAAAATTCAAGATAAAAAACTAGACGAAAAATGTATTCTTAGGAAAAATACACAGAAACTCTTCAACATGAATAATCAAAATTACGAAATTTATTGCGCTTGTCGGGAATTTTTTATCAAAGCTCTTAAGGTTCGAAAACTTAAGGTAATAAAGAAAAAATAATAAAAATAAAGTGAAAACAAAAAATCCTTAAAATAGTAAAAAATATATAAATTCGGGCACCCAGTGCCCCACTCAGATAGGTAGTGTCTAGGTTTTTTTTAATTCAAAAGAATAGAGTAAAATCTTGGATTCTGCTCTATTCTTTTAAATTAAAAAAACCTAACGACAGTGGAATACCGATTATTAATCACGGAATGTGGAATTTTTATCTTTAATTGATAATCTTTCTATTGGTTTTTTGCTCTTCCTGTCTATTCCGGATGTGGATAGTTTCTATTTGATAATGAAAATGATAAATAGCTTTTTTGTATTTTTTTTAATTATTTTTTTTTCTTCTCTTTTTTTATTTGATGATTTTTCTTTAATTACTCCTTTCTATAAATAAATAAATAAATAATTATGGTTCAAATTTCGATTAAAATTATTTAAAAGTTCTTTATGGGATTAATATACTCATTTAGGTTATATATTTTGGTATTATAATTATATGATATTATAAAATGAAAAACTGTGTTTAAAAGATATTCCAAAATGATAGTTTAACAATTACATTCTTTTATCTCTGCTAAAGTAAATAAAAAGTCTGTAAAAAGTCAAAAATTAAAAAAAAAAAACACTATCACCTATTTCAAATAATATTTTAACTATTTAATTCTTTAAAATAGCAGAAAGTGGTAGTGATGGATAAAAGCCCCCCATCCATTTAAAAGCATTTTTTTTGTCGAGTGAATTATTTTCAAATTCATTCAGCATTTTTTCGTTAAATTAAGAGAGAAAAAAAATAAAAGTAAGGTGAAATTAAAATGACGAATATGTACATTTTATTGAATTTAAGTATAAAAAAGTTGATGAAAGATAGATTAAACAGAAAATTTTTTTGAAAAGTAAAAAAAGAATACAATAAAAAAAAGAATATTGCCTCTTCTTATTTTTTTTTTATTATACATCGAGTATAGGTCGAGTAGAGTCTTTCCCGTTTTTCTTTTTTTATCTTCAATTATTATTGTTTTTTCTTCTTCATATTATTTCGTTGTGTTTTTGGTTTTCTTTTTTCTTGTTTCGTGTTTACCTATTTTTTAACATTATCAAACAAATAGTATACCAACTCTAATTTACTTGAAAATCCATGTCTATTTTCACAAATCCAAAAAATCATCAACTCATCAATTTCATCTTCAGATAAATCCTTTTTGTTTTGTAGCCCAATTTTTTTTTATTATTCACTTTACTCAATAGAAAAACTAAAAACGAGAGTTTGTGTAAAAGGAACAAAAAAATTGTTAAATGTAATACATTTGATTTATACACCCTGTAGTTTTTTTTTTTTTTAAGTGTTATTTAATCAAAAAGGCATCGTAAAACAAATAGGCCTAAGCATTGTTGTTTTATACCATTTATTTCTTGATATCCATAAGATCTATGAAATTTTAAATTTCAAGAAATTTTCTTTTTTATTTGATTTTCGTTTTGAAATTGGCAAAGAGGTTTCCTTTAATTTTTATTTGCAAGTGTTGTGGTAATTTTCTTTTTCTGTTTTTTATTTCTTCTTTATTATTAATATTTTCTTGATTTTTCAGCTTATTAATATTTTCGATATTCCATTCCATTTCCTTTTTATATTTTGAAAAAGAATTCCTTTTACTTTTTTTTTCCAGATATTTCGATAGTTTTCCCTTTTTGTTATAAAGTTCTTCCTGTTCTGATTCTTCTGATTCAATGTTCCTTTCCCTTCCTCTTTCCCTTTCACTTTCGTTTTCCCTTTCCCTTTTTCTTTCGCTTTCCCTTTCTCTTTCTCTTTCCTTTCTCATTTCTTTTACTGGCTGGTTTGTTTTATTTAGCATTTTAATATCGATTCCTTCCTGAATTATTGCTAAAGAATTAACATGAACACTATCAGACTTGGTGAAACTTTCACTTGAATGAGAGGGGAAATCATTACAGAGTGTTTCATCAGAATAGTCGCTTAATTCAACATTGGTTGCTGATAAAATAAAATCCTCTTGTGAAAATGAAGGAAAATTATTTGTTGTTTGTTGTTTTGGGTTTTTTTCCCCTTCTTTCTTGTTTTTTACTTTTTTTCTTTTCCGATATTTTTTTTGACCATAGTTAATTTTATTATTATTTTGCTCTTTTTGAAGATTTAAATTTTTGTTTGTTGAGATTTGATCTTTGTGTTTATTTGTGTCTTCAGCTTTTTCTTTTTCTAATTGGGTTAATTTTTCTTTTTCTATTTGGGTTTTGTGTTCTTTTTCTAATTGAATTTTTTTTTCTTTTTCTATTTGGATTTTTTTTTCTTTTTCTATTTGGATTATCTTTTCTTTTCCACTCTTTGTTTTGGTTTTCTTTACTTGTCTTTCATCGGGTTTGTTGCTGTTTTCTTCTTGTTGTACATTTATATTGGATGAACACTGATCAGACCACAAGTGATTTCCAAAATTTGGGGCTAATTTTTTGTTTGTTGGGATTTGATCTTTGTGTTTGTTTGTGTCTTCATCTTTTTCTTTTTCTAATTGGATTAATTTTTCTTTTTCTACTTGGGTTTTGTGTTCTTTTTCTAATTGAATTTTTTTTTCTTTTTCTACTTGGATTTTTTTTTCATTTTCTATTTGAATTATCTTTTCTTTCCCATTATTTGTTTTGGTTGTTTTTTCAATTGCTTTTAATTCTTGTGGGAAAAAATTATAATTCTTTTTGATTTCTTGAATTTTCTTATCTGGGATGGTTTGAAAATTAATAAAAGAAATTATACTTGAAAGACTCTTTCGGATATTAACAAGACTAATTGTTATCTTCTTTTTAGTGCATAAATATTTGCCTCTTTCAATCAAACGATCAATTAATAAGGATTGATCAATATTTGCCTTGTGGCTTTTTAATACGTTAATCACTGTTTGGTTACTAAGACCATTTAAGCATCCTTTCAAAGAAAAAATTTTCCTTGTATTTTTTGAAACATAGTCATTTACCTTTGAAACCAGATGTGGTGAATTTAAGAGCCTTAATTTATTGAAAAACCTTAAAGCGTTGTTTTGCCGTAGATTCTTGTGAATCCATTTAACACAGAGCTTGTCCAAACCAAAAGTAAGGAATTGTTTACTAACCATCAGCAGATCGATGACATTGCCTGAATGTATTTCAACGTTCCTTTGATAAATAAACGTCATATAGTCCTGAAATATTTTGCCAGTTAGCTCTCTGATTTGCACTTTGACGATCCTCTTTTCTTTTTCAATAATTACTTTGTCTCTCCAGTTGGCGGGAAAAAATGTCTTTTCCCAAAACGACGAACACAAGGAAAAGATCAACTTGTGTCCATAAAAGACCCTTTCTTTCGGCCCAATTAAAAATTCCACATCAGACATTTTTATTTCGTTCTGTATTGGAGCAACCATCTCTGAAATTGTTACAGTCATTTAGATTAAGTTGTTGTTCGAACAGCTGTTTTTTTTATGAAGAAAAATTATGAAAAAAAAAATTTTTTAAAATATCAAAAGAAGAAAAATGAAGAGACGTTAAAAATTGATTAACTATTTTCATTTTTAATTTGTACTGTTTATTTTATGAAACACTTGTTTGAGTAAATGAAATTACTGTTGATTATCATTAAGGTTTTGATAAATTTTGAAAAATATCTTCATATTTTTCGAAGTGAAACACTTTTTTTATAACAACTTTCAAGAATAAAATTTGGAAAAAGAATTTTTTAACATTCTGCGAACTTTTTTTGTTTTGGAAATAACTGAACTAAAAAAGAATCTCAGAAGAATGTTTCAAAATCTATCAAAAATTTATAAAAATAAAAGTAAAGGGATAAATTCAAAGAAATAAGTGAAAATTTTTTACTTCATTTTCCATATTTTCAAATTTTTTTTACACAAGCTTTGCATAAAGCAGCCTATTGGTTCAAATGTTTAGAAACTCTGTAAAATTGGTTTGGGTTCTAGATATTCTTTCTCTTGAGTTGTTTTAAAAGGTGAGATTAAGGACTCCGTTTTTAGGTGAAAACGGTAAAATAATGGATAAAATCATCCTTGAATAAGTTATGTAATCCAAGTAATATTTATCCAAGGAGAATTTCTTTTCGAAAAAAAGTGAAATTTTCACAATTTTGACAATTTTCACAATTTTGACCTTGTTAGATCATGCTAAATTTTGATTTTAATAATTTAGAATTTCCATTTCAACTTTCAGAACTCACACTATTTTCAAGAGCTGTTCTAAATATTTTTTAAATTTACTTTGACAAGTTTGAAATGTTCCGAAATTTGAAATGCACTTGAAAATCCCCAAAAGCCATTTTTTGCAATTATTTTTTTTGTTATTTTCAATTTTCCTTTTCATAGAAAAACAAAGAAAAATAGTATTCCTGAAAAGGTAAAGATGATAAAAAATGTTTTTTTTTTTTTTTTGTCCAATTTCTTCGGTATGAAATTTTTTTTTGAGAAGCGAAAGTGAAATAACACAATTATTCAACCACCTCAAGGGTGGGAACGTAGTCCTTAAAGATTATTAAATCGGAAATCGAATTAAAAATTTTATGAAATAAATTTGAATTTATCAGTAATTTCAAACCCAAAGATTATTCTGTAGTGATTTTATTAAATCCCTCCATTTAAAAAAATATGTCTAAAGATAAAAATATGACTCCAACAAGGGATTTTTGTTATAGTTAAATTTGGGGTTACAAAGTCGAGAAATAAATGAAAAAAAATAATTTGCTACTATTGTGAGACATTTAAGGGAAAGAAAATTTAATATGATTTTCTATTTTCAATTCTTCAATCTGACTTTCCTTTTGAATTCGTCTTTTACTCAAGGACAACCAAGATATATAATAAAAACAAAATAATTAATTATCAAAAATTCCAATTTAGTTTTAGAAGATGTGTTTGGAAAAAAAAAAATTTAAATAAGAAGTAAAACATTTGATCAACAAGTATTTATGTTATAAATTTGAGGAATATTAATAGTTGAGTTTTTAAAATAAATCTAGACTCATTAACAGCCTTAATCTCAAAATTATTAATGTATCCAGTCGACTAGACAATTTAAATTTAAATTTGAATTTTATTATATTTTCTCAACCAAAACCTCTTTTAATAATATTTGAGGCTTCAGAATTTAATTTTTGAAATGATTATTTTATTGGGTCTTTGAGAAAAATATTGTTGAAAACCCCTTTCTTATTTAGAATACATGATTATTTAAAAGTTATACAGTCAGTTTCACTTTTAAGGTACAAACTTTCAACGAAATTTAAGACACAAAAAACATCAAATTAAGGCACAAAATTTTGAATTTTATTTTTTCCAATTTATTTTTACTAGAATTTGAATTTTGTGCCTTAATTTGAGATTTTTGTTGTGCCTTAAATTTCGTTGAAAGTTTGTACCTTAAAAGTGAAGCTGACTGTAATTCAAAATTCGTTTTTTTTTTGTTTTAATTGAAGGCTACATTTTCAGGTGACAACAGAGAAATTGATGATACAAATAATCTTGAAAGAGTTCTATAATATCAGTTAAATTTATTCACTGAGTATTTCTTTGACAAAAAAATGGAAAATTTTCACTTTCTTTTCTTGGATATTAAGATCTTAAAACAAAATAGATTTTAATATTTCACTAATTTCTTTTTTAAATATTTTTTACTGTTAATTTTACAAATTTTGAATATTTTTAAATTTATATATGTCCTTGAATCTCCCTCAAAGTCATTTTTTAATAATTTTCATTCAAAAAAATATATTTTATTTTTTTTTTTTTTTTTATATTGATTCTAGATTTTGAAAGTTATAATTTTTTTATCCAATTTCTTCAGAATGAAATTTCTTTGAAAATTGAATCTATAATAACACAATGACTCAACACATTCCTGTGGTAAAAATGAGTCCTTAAAACGGAGGAGAGGGGGGAGGGGGGGTAGAAATATTTATATATATATATTTATTTTTAAAAATTTAATAAGGTAGTTTCAGTAATATAGTTTACAGTGATAAAAATAATCTGATAATTAATATTAATTGATTCTTCATAATAAATTTTATTCTAAATAATTTTGATATCTATAAGTTCACCTTTTAAGGGACAAACTTTCAACAAAAATTAAGACACAAAAACAATTCCAAATTAAAGCACAAAATACAAATTCTAGTAAAATAATTTGTAAAATAATCCAAAAGTTTTGGTCTTAATTTGAGTTTTTTTATTCATTAAATTTCGTTGACAGTTTGTGTCTTAAAAGTGAAGTTGACTACATTAAATTATTTCCTATTTTTAAAACTTTTTTAGATTAGGTTTTAAGAAATTTATTCCCAAAACCGTAGTGTAAATTTATTTTAAAATAGTTTTTATTAAATTAAATCTTCAAGAAACTATTATTATATATATAATCATTAAAAACCATTTCTTGACTCTTGATACCAATTTAATTTTTTTCTTAGTATTGTATTTCTCAAAATAAAATATATTAAACAATCTGATCTTGATTATATCTGATGTTTTTTAGAGTTGAATATAGGAGATTATTGTTTACTTTTTGATCTAAAATATTGTTTTTATAACTTTTAGATTCCCGATAAATTTTTCAATAAAATACAAACATAAAACTGTATTTTATTGATTGAAAAATCATTATTGTCCTTAATTATTTCCTATTTTTTTCTTGAAATTGGTCAAGTATTTTTTTTTTCTTTTTTCTAAAATATTTCAACAAATATATTTTAATTTGAAGACCTTAGTCATTGATTCAATCAGTATTACTGTTGGTCTTGATTTCGTATTGTCAATTAACGAATACCTCGTTCAAACATAGATATGATTTTTTGATGAAAAGTAAAAAAAAATTTCAAACTTTTACAGAAAAAACTTGTTTGGTACTTTAGTTAGAAACCAAATAACAACAGTTCTATTTCTATTTTGGTTTTGACAAGAGTTCATTTTTAGATTTTGTATATTCTTTTTGTTCAATTTTTCAAAAAGTAAAAGTACAGAAGCGTTTAATTTTAAATATTATTTTTTTACAGTTAATCCTTTTTGTTAAAAAGATCCAAAGACAAGTATCTGATAATTTAAATTAAATCTTCTAAATCTATCCAAAAAATTGATATTTATTTTTCCTTTTTAACCAAAAACGAAAATTTTTTGTTCAAAAATATAAATTTATCAAGTATGGAAATGCAATCTTTTACCCCTATTAAAACTTTGAATATATAATCAAATTAATTTAAATTCGAATATTAAATCTTCAAGTTTATGATTATTTCAAAGTTTAGTATTAGCTCTTTCCAAAAAAGTGGAGCAACTTTATTTTAAAATATATCTTTTAAACTCAATCTTCAAAAGAGTATTTAGATGTTCAAAATAATTAACTACTATTTATCGATTCTTGATAATAATTCAATTTGTTTCTTAGTATTGTATTACATAAATAAAAGATATTAAAATTTCTGATCTCGATTTTATCCGATATTTTTAAGAGGTGAAAATTGGTGGTTATTATTTTCTTTTTGATTGAAAAACCGTTTTCATAACTTGTGTAATCTTAACAAATTTTCAAATAGAATTGACTACACATAACTACATTTTATTGTTTAAAAAACCATTTGTATCCTTTCCATATTTTCAGTTTTTTATTGAAATTGGTCGTACATTGTTTTTTCTAAAAAAAGTGTTATTTTTTTCTTTATTTTTGAGAAATATTTCAAAGATCAATTTTTTAAATAAATACCTTCGCCATTTATTCAATTGGTATTAAAATTAAACTTAATTTGGTAATGTCAATTAATGAATACTTTCACTAAAAAAGATGATTTTGTATGAAATGTAAAAAAAATGCCCACTTTTTTGGAAATACCTTATTAATTTTGCTATATATATATATATATATATATATAACTAATTCAGAATTAGTCAAATGCAAAATTAACTAATTTGACTCTTGTGAGAAATGAAAAATCAAAAAGTTATCAAAATAAGAAATTTTTTGATTTGTCTGTTTACTTGTTCATAAGGATAACAAAAATTTTGGTCTTCTTTTTAACTTTCTGAATTAATATCTTCAAAGATCTTTGTTTTTTTCTTTGTGTTTTAAAGTTTGGTTTACTATGGTAAGATACTTGATAAAAATTACAAAAATTAGTTTGTGTTTTTGAAAAAAATATCTTTTATTCTTTTTAGAATTCTCCAAACTTTTTTAAACATTCTAATTTAAGAGATCCGAACTTTCTAATATTTGGACTTTAGATTCAAGTTAATTTATTTAAGAATTTTTTTGAATTTTCTCATAAAAAAAATTAAAGTTTAGTTTTATATATAATACACATTCCCTTTTATTTCGAACAAAAAGAATCAGATAATTTTGAAAAAAATAAGGATACTCGAGATTTTGCATTTACAATTTTATGTTTAAAGAAATGAAAATTTCTACCTGGAAGTTTCTCTTCTTTATTTTTTTGACAAAGGCGTTTTTATAATATTAAACTGGTCTTTAGTATCCATTGTTTTGCATGTTACTTCAAAAATAGAATCTTTTGCAAGGATTTTTTATGAGATTCAATTTTAGAATTTAAAAAAAAAAAAAAAAAACAGGCCCTAAAAAATGGTCCAGTACTAGATTTTAAATTTATCCTTATCAAAATTAAATTTAAGATCACTTAATTCTATTTACCTTCCTGTTTTTTTTTCTTGGTTATTTTTGGTTTTGATGAAACTTTTCTTTTTAAATCAATCCCTAAACATGATAAAATATTTAATTTTCAAAATTTGGAACAAAAAATTGTAAAGTTTTTGGCAAAATTAGTTATTAAAAAATTTGTATCTAAAAAAACTTGAGTTTTTTTTTTGTGTACATACAACATAAAAATCAGAGGTAAACTCTGAGATATTTTTAAAAAATAATAATTATAGTCATCAATTATAACAAATCTAAATTATTTAGAAACTGATTACAATTTGATTCTCTGTAAAAAATATTTTTTTTGTGAAAAAATTGTTTCTTAATTTGATATGGAAAATATCAAAGCAATACACTAATATTAATAAATGCTCTCTTTCAAATTATCAAGTAAAGGTTAAAAGTATTCATTTATTATATTTAAATATTTTTTGTGTTTTCTTATCGTTATTAATACTGTCATCACTAATCATTTTTTTTTTTTTTGTAATGATCTCCATTTTCTTTTTAAAATTGGTTATTATGAAAATTAACCTCTTAAAAAAAAAAAAAAAATTATTTGTGCTATATTAATAAAAAAAAATCAAGATAAACTTTTGAATTAAATGTTATTTATTTGAAAATATCATCAAATGGGTATTTTATTTGATATTAATAAATTTTGAAAATATAGATTTAAGCTTATTAAAACTTAACTCTACGAAATGGGAATTATCGTATTAAAAATTATATTTCATTTAGTTTTATCTTTGTCAAAAAAATACACTTTTTCTTTGAGAATTTATTTGAGATATTTTTTTTTTAGTATTTTTTTTCATTATTACTTATTGTTTGTTCTTCATGATTTTTCTTTTCATTATCATTTTTGTTTAAATTCACCATTTCTTCTTTTCCCGTTTCCATTTTTTTCTCATTTTCTTTTAATATTTGCATTCTATCGATATTTCCATTTTCATTTACATTCATGTTATATTGCTTATCTTTATGATCAATATTCACTTCATTTCTTGTTATATTTTCATGAATGCCCCCCTGTTCTTTTCCAATTACGTTCCCTTTTCCATTCACAATTTCTTCTTGGTTTCTATTTTGCTTTTCCTTTTCGATATTAGCCCCCCTTTCAATTTCCATTTCCTTTATATTTTCCTGTTTTTGTTGTATTTTGTTTTCATTAACTTTTTCAATTTCCATACCTTTTCCCCTTTCTCCCCCATTTCCCTTTTCCCTTTCCTTTTCCTTTTCCTTTTCCTTTTCCTTTTCCTTTTCCTTTTCCTTTTCAATTACTTTTCCCCTTTCTTCAATTTTCTTCTTATTTTCTATATTTTCTTCTGGTTCTCTTTGTATTATTATGATATTATCTTTATTTGAATTATGTTTAAACTTTTTTTTAGATTTTATTTTAATTTTTTTTTTTTTTGTAGATCTAAATTTCTTTTTTTTTAATATTTTTATTATTTGAGGTTTGTTCGCTTGATTGCGATCCTGTATTTTGATCATTATTTACTTTATTTATATTATTAAATAGAGAAATTTGAATTCTATTTTTCATGGCAATATTAGGATTATCAATCCATAATATAGGTTTTTGTTTTTCTCTTTTTTTTATTTTATTGTTGATTAATAAGAAAGATGGTAATTGGTCATAACTTTCTTCAAAATAATCTATCGTAGAACTAAGATTGAAATCATTATCTTCTTCATCCCATGAGAATTCATCATCTTCATCATCCTCTTCCTCTTCCAAAAGGTACCCGCCCTTTTCTTCTCTTTTGTCCAATTCGTCTTCTTCTTCTGAGCTTGTAATTTCAAATTTCAAAGTTTCATAGGGAACTGTCCTGGTACCAACTGACGGGGCAGGTTCTATTTGCTTTAAATGCTCAAGAATTTGAAAAAATGTTTTGTCCAAATGTTTTTTTTCATTTAAATTTTTCATTGTCAATGTTTCAATATGTAATTTAGTTTCTTCTGGGTAATCCTGAAAATAATTACTGTCGGGTAAAATGTTTGATAATTCTGTTTCACCAATTAATAAAGATGTTTCGTAGACCCAACATTTTGCAACGTTTTTTGGATTATAGCCCCCTCCTCCTAACACAAGTAATGGTTTACCTAGCCCCTTAACATATTTTACACATTCACCGGGCCCCTTTAAAGTCAAATTAAAACACCCTAATGGATCGTGTGCAAGTGTATCGGCCCCACACTGCAAAACAATTGCTGAGGGTTGATAATAATTCATAATAATGTCAATTGTTCTTTTGAATATATAAAAATATGATTCATCATCCATCCCATCGTTTAAGGGGAAATTTACTGCATAATTTTCACCTTTATTGAAACCAACATCGTTAATGCTGCCTTTTATTTTATCAAGTTTTTTTAATTTTAAATTAGATTAATGTTTTTTAGAATAAGGACAAAAGTTGTTTATTGAACGATAAACAAATATTGGTTTGTTGTATTTAAAAAATGCACTTATTACAATTTTTTTTTTATTTTTATATTTTTTTCGAAAACATCACTTTGCAGACCAAATTCATTTATTTAAAAATTATTTGATGAAGATTACCAAAAGTTAATATTATTAATGAAATGAAGGTTAGTGCGCTGTATAAAATGGTTTGGAAAGCAATAGTATCATAATGTTAATTCTGATGAAATATTGGAAAGATAGAATGTCACATTTTCATTTTCTCCCAAGCTGAATTTTATTTGTATTGAGAAGAAGAGTTGCAAAGGAAAAAGATCAAGTGGTTACTTGCCAATACTTAGGATACTGAAATATAACAGTATGGGTAACTTCAAAATGAAAAAAGAAAAAGCAAAGGCAAAAAATATTCAAATGTTTTAAAGCAAATCAGATCAAAAAGAAAAAAGAAATAACAGCAATTAAATAACGAATCCCCAAACGAATATTCATGATCAATTATCAATAAATTAAATTAACCAAAAGTATCGTGGCTGTGATTTTGAGTAATTTTAATTAAAGATAGCATTTTTTTTTTTCTTGATTTTTTACCAATTTTTCCTTCTGATAAATAAGCCTTATTAAATTTTTTTTTTTTTTTTTTTCTTTTCTCTTTTTTCCTTTTCTTTTTTTTGTTTTTACTTTTTAAATATAAAAAAATTTTGGGTATGTCTTTTCCTTGAACAATCGTGAAATCTATGATTTTATGCTTAAATTACCTTTAAGGAAATTTAAGTAAAAGTACATTTAGAGTCTAATTTACACTTCTTTAATAATAATAAAGAAATTCACTTTTTTTGAGTTTTAAAAATTTTATTCTCAAATATCCCATTAAATGAAAAAAATTACAAAATAAAAAAAATAGACAATTACTAATTTTACTGTTGCGGAAAAAAATTCTGTCAGCGGAAAAAAAGTAGGGCACTTATTTTGTAAAAAATTAACAATTTAATTGTCAACATTAGTAAAAGTGATCAAATCCACCAGAATTTTTTGAAGATAATAAGATTACAAATGGAATTAAAGCCTTTTAAGAAGTATATTATCTAACTTAGATTTTCTTCATTTCAATTACCTCAAGATCCTTCAAATAGAATGTCTTTAAAATCAAATTACTTATTTTTGATTGTAAAAAGTGGCAAAAATGAGTAAAAAGTGCATTTTTTGGACAATTCATATGTTGCAAATTACGACTTTCAGAGATAACTCTTAATATTTAATCAGAATTTTTTTGTGAGTACTTGAGAAATATTCGATTCTTGTTAAGATAAAACAATTGTGAAAATGACCAATTTCTGATTTTTCGATTTTTCATTGTAAATCTTAATAGAACCTGAAAACTTTATTTTTTTAAAAAATAGTATTGAATATCAAGATCAAGGATTAAAGGCCCAAAGGAATCGTTATAAAATTCAAAGAACTACAGTCAGTTCCACATGTAAGACACAAATTTGAACGAAATTTAAGGCACAAAAAAAAATCTCAAATTAAGGCAAAATTCAAATTCTCGTAAAAATAATTTGTGAAAAAAAAAAATTCCAAAAAATGTGCTTTAATTTGAGATTTTTCTGTGCTTAAATTTTGTTGAAGTTTGTATCTTAAATGTGGAACTGGCTGTAACCCAAGATATATTTATTGTTAAAATAACATTTAAAATGGCAAAGATAAAAAATAGTGATAATTCTTCATTTTCTGTGAAGATTTAATTTTATAATAAAGCATTTGATTTTTAAGACATACTATTTGAAGGATCTTGATGAAATTTAAATAACAGGAAAATACGTTAGATAACTTATTTCTTAAAAGGCTTTAATCCCCATTTGATTTCTTATTATCTTCAAAAAATTCTGGTGATTTTGATCAGTTTTACTAATGTTGACAATTATATTTTTAATTGTTTACAAATCAAGTGTACCACTTTTAATCCGTGTACCAATTTTTTTCCGCAACAGTTACATCAAATCAAATAAAAATTAATTGAAAATACTGTTATTTTCCAATTAATAAATGAAAAATTTTTAATTTAGGTAAACCAAATATTTTTTAATAATTATTCTATGAACAAAAACTCCACAAAAAAGATATTTTTTGAAATTTAATTAAGCTTCCTTACTTAGCTTTCTGATAAAAATGTAATTAGTATAATTTGATTTTCATAGTATAATAACAATTCAATTTATTTGAATGTTTTCCTTTTATAAGAGAATTAACAAAGTGGAATTTATTTTTTTATTTTTTATTTTGAAAGTAGAAGATAATACAACAGTATTATTGTTTTTTTTTTTTGATTTAAATTGATTTAATAGATTGGCAGAAACATTTTTCTCGAGAGTAAATTCTTCAAGAAAGATTTTCACAAATTTTTAACAAAATTGCAAATAGGTTTTTTTTTTTGAAAAGTTGATGTTTTTTAAGCATTAGTATTTGGATTTGGTTAGAAATAAATTTTATTATTATTTTTTGAGTTTTTTTTTTGGAATAAAAAAATTAGAAAAAATTCACTAAAACGAAAAAAATGAACAAACTAAAGGAAAACAATTAAATTTTAATAATGTGTATGAAGTTAATAGATTTCCAAAGAAATTTATTGTATTTGGAGGCATTTCTTTTTGAAATCAAAGAATTTAGAAAGAAAAAGAAAAGGAAAAAAATTAAAAGTGAATTTGATCTAACTGTTGAGAGAAAAATGTTGGACAGAGAAAAATGGTTGGACACCATTTTTAATTGGAAACATTAGTAAAATTGATTTTTAATTTCTTTTCTTTGTGAAATAACTAAGGAAAATAACAATAATCTACTAATTAGAATAAGGACTAATGTAATTCTACTTTTGCAAAACCTTATCTCTTATAATCTAAAGCAAGTTTAAAAACATACCATTTTCAGAATTAATAGTAAACTTTACTACAACTTGGATTTTTGTTAAAATAGCATGATCTACTTTAGTTATCATCCATTTAAATGAGTATTCTACACACACCACATATTAATGAACTTTTAACACCTTTAAACCTGGATTTATATAAAAGTCACCTGGTTATCAATTGGAATTGGATTTTCAATTTCAGTAATGTTCCCAATTAAAAATGGTGTCCAACCATTTTTCTGTTTCCAACATTTTTCTCTCAACAGTAATTGTTGGATGAGTTAAAAATGTTTTCTCATTAAATTGCCAGATAATAGTAATGACAGAATTAAGTTTCTTTAAAAAGTGGGAGATAAACAGGATTTTCGGTACTTTTAACTTTGTGCAAATCAAATTGGATTTTACAAAGATGAAAAAAGCACAAGTATTAATTGAAATTGTTGAAAAACCAGAACTAGATTGGCAAAACAGAACAAGAGAATCTTCATACAATAAAAAAAAAATAAAAAAAAACAACAAATTTTGAATAAAATAACAAACCTGTTCCAGGAAAATAGCCCTTTCCATATTTATGGAAACTACAAGTCATTACTCGATCGGTTTTTTCAAATGCTTTTTCAACACCATCCCCGTGATGAATGTCAATATCAATATATAGTACTCTGGGATGATATTTTAATAACTCCAAAATCCCCAAGACAATATCATTGATATAGCAAAAACCCGATGCTTCGGATCTTTTTGCGTGATGCAAACCACCTATTATTTTAGAGTTTTAAGAAAAGAACCAAATGTAATCAATTTTAGAGGCCTTAAATGTCTGCAAAAGAAGAATCAAAAAAAAAAAAAAAAAAAAAAAAAAAAAAGAAAATAACAAAAGAATAAGGAATAAAAAAAGAAAAAGTAAAACAAAAGAAAGCTTTAGAGTCATTAATTACCAGCCCAATTGATTGCAATATCTGTTTCTCCATTATTTAATTTTCTTGCGCCTTGCACTGATCCACCAGCCGAGATTTGACTAAATTCAAACAGCCCATCAAAAATAGGAGAATCTTCACCAACATTGAATTTGTCCAAGACTTTGGTAAAAATCTCTTTGCAGTCGGGTGTTACATCTTTAAGAAACTTTACATAGTCTTTTGAGTGGTACTGTGAAAGTTCTTCAAAGGTTGATCGGTTGATGGGATAAATTTTCATTTTGGAATGCAAGCCATAGCCCGTTATCAGATCGTTTGTTAGACGAATTCTTTTTGGCTTCATAGGATGATCTCCTCCATAATTGAATTTCCCAATACCTGAGTCATAAAAATAGCTCACTTTTCTGTTACTCATCGATTATTTTGAAAAGCTTGAAGAGAAAAAAGCAATAATTAATAATGTTTATTAATTTCAAATAAGACAGTTGAAGAAAAATAAAAAAATGATTGGTTTTTTTTTAAGGAATCTTATCACAGAATATATTTAACCCTAAAACACAAGTCTTTTCGTTTTTATACACAATAGTATTTATCAATTTGTAAATTACCTTATTTTATAATCTTTGAGTAATTCCTGATAAATACTTTTATTTAAAAGTCCAACAAGATTGGATTTCAGCTACTTTTTGTTTTTTTCAATTCTGGAAGATTCCTTTCATTTATAATTTGAAGTTTATCCAATGTAAATCAAGGTATATAGTATAAAAATAAACAATAATATACCAAGAGATCAGAAAAATTAAATCTATGACTTGGACATTATTAAGGAGGTAAAAAAAAACAATATCACTAGTACCTTTCCCATAATAACATGTGTCAACTTTTGAAAACCAATGTTACTAATTAAAAGCCATTGGTCTTTTTCTAGTAAGTTTACAGATAAAAAGATCAAAGAAACCTACAATAAACAATTAGATATGGTATTTGTTTCTTCAAGTTATAATATTCAAACACCAAATTCTGAAAAATGAAGGATCAAATAAAAATTTTCATCACAGAAATTAGAGCAAGCTCTACTCATGTTCAAAAATGAATTCTGAATTTTTCACTATTGTTTGTTAAAATATAAATTTTTGTTTTCCTTTTATTCTTTTCATAAAGATCAAAATATCTCTTTAGATAATTTGTGAAATTTCTTTATTTTAAGATGTAAGTGGAACCCTTCCCATTAAAATGTTTTTTTTTGACTTAGGTTTTTTTTATTTTTAAGATATAAATAGAATATTTTTTGAATTAGCTATATATTTCTCAAATATTTCAAAGAGGTATTTGCTTTTAAGAGTATTAAAGAAATATTTATAATCATAGAATTTTTCAAAATTTGGGAAAATACAACAGTGTTTTTCTTGGGAAATTCTCTTCTCTAAGTACAATATATTGGTTTTACAAATTTACAGAAAACTCAGTTATACCCAATATTTAAAAATATTTTTTAATTTTGCCATACAAATGATATTATTTTTTATATTAATACTTTTATAATTATTACTTCTCTTTTTTTTTTCTATTTTGATAAAATTTACTTCATTTACTCTTTTCTCTCAATAATATATATATATAAAAATTATGGGTTTTCCGTATTTGATACTCAATTATACATTAATTTTATATTAAAATATAAATTATTGGATTAAAAAAATGGTTATATATGGGTATCTTGCTTAAAATGTTCAAAGTTTTGGGTTTTTTTCGGTGAATTTTTCTTTTGGGAAAAACACTTTAAGACTTAATAAATTCAAAATTTTGACCTCAAAAAGACTGGAAAATATTAACGGACTTACTAAATGGTCACCCAGAATGATTTTTTAATTGAAGACAGATTTTTTGGTAGTCCCAGCTATCATATTAACAATCTAAATTTTGAAAAATAAAAAAAAAATTATTTGTTTTCTCAACTAACATTACTGAAGAAAATTATGTTTAGCTTTTAAACAAAACAAGTATACTACTTCTAAATAGAGGGGTATTTTAATCTCAAAAAATTGATCTTATTGGCATTTTTCTTAAAAATTGATAAAAGAAATCACTTTATTTTCAATTTGTTTTTTAAAATAAAAAGTTACATATTATCGTACAATTAATTGAAAACTCTTTTTAAAAAAGTCAAAAAAAAAAAAAAAATGAATTTTTTTTTGAGGTTTATAAGGTAGATATTAGATAGATGATATTTAATCATTTTCCTCAATTCCTTTAAATAATTTCGAAAGTCTAAGCAACACTACAAATCATGTAAATAAGATTTTATATAATTAAAAATTAAATTTTTTTATGATATGTTTTTTCATCATTTTGATAAGTTTATCAAAACTAGTAATCTCATTTTTTGTATTCCCTTAAATTTATCCTCAATTATTATTATCCAATTTATTTTAAGTGTACTAATAAACTCCATTTCACTCAAAGTGACCCAGCCAAAAATGAACAATTTAATTTTTTTTAAGAATGAACCAAACATAGCTTGTTTAGAAATACGAGAAATAATAAATTTGAGATTAGAGTCAATAATCATAAAAGAAAAGCCTGAGACAAACATAAATTTCAAAAAAAAAATGTTAAAAAAAAATTTTGGTGCCCTTTTATTAGAAGGTCTCGTGTAGAATTTTCAATTTCTTTAGGAAATTAAAATTGTTTACAATAAGTTTTTTTTTTATTGTGAATATTAAAAATTTAAAAAAAAAACACAATGCCTCACTTTTCTTAAAAGTTAATTTGGATTTTCAAACATTTTTTATTTTTAAATTGAGTTTTTTTTAAAAAAAAAAAAGAAGAAAAAAAAAAGCAAAAAAAAGTAAAATAAAACAAAAAAAAATTTACAAAATGAGAAAAAATGATTGATCTAAAAATTGAAATTTTGTTTGAGAATAATAATGAATTAAACTTATAGAATATATTCTATTTCCATAATAAAACTGGACTCCTTTGACTAAAAAAGAGTTTAGATTTAAAAAGAATTTGGTAGAATCGGGGAGAGAACTTAAAAAAAAAAATTGAAATTTGCTTTATTTTGTTTGAAAATTTTGAAAATTATTTGGATCAATAATTATTTTTTTGTACAAATTCAAAATTATCTAATTTGGTAACTTTAAATTAAAGGGGTATTTATTTATTTTTAATAATTTGTTATGAATTGACATGAATAATTAAATCTAATAAAAAATTTTTTTTTACAAACATATATCGGGAAAACTGAAAGTTATTACATTTTGTTTTTTTTTAATTGTTATATTATTATAATAAATTGTGAAAATTATTATAAAATTACATTTCGTGTCGTCATCATATAATCCAATTATCTACAAGAAAAAATTAATAAAATTTCTTAATAAAATATTTTTACTAACAACTAATATAATAAGTTAGGTATAAGCATCCATTTTTCTTGAAAAATATTGATTTATTTGGGATAGAAGATACTATAACTTATGTTAAAGTATTGGATTCTAAATATCACAGAAAAAAACTAAGATATTTTATAAATTTGGTAAATTATAATTAGGATTTCAGATTTATTTTATGGTCATATTATTAACTTTATATTTTTTCATTAAAAATTCGAAAGACTCTTCCATGTATTAATATTAATAATTTGAGTTATTATCTCAAATTAATAATATATTTATTCTATATGGTTGTTGTTGTGGTTTTTATTATTTCTTTTAAACAATTTTTCAAAAATAAAAAAAAAAAAAAAAAAAAAAAAAGGAAAAGAAAAGATAAGATCAAAATAAAGATAAAAGGAAATTTGCATTTATGAAAAACAATTTTTTCAATAATAATAATTCTTTCAAAGTATTTTAATAGAAATAACTCTGGTTTTATTTGGTAAAATGGTGAGAAAATAAAATACAATGAGTTTCAATAAAACAAATTGGTAAATTAAATATTTAATTTTAACAACAATTAGAGTTATTGTTGTGGTTTTTTACTTTTGATAACGTTACAGATCCTTCATCACTGCTATCAGAAAATTCATTGTCTATTTTTTTTGTTAATTTTTTGGAATTTTCTAATTGCACTGTCATCTCAAGAAATAATTGATCAACATTTTCAGATGTCTTTGCTGATGTTTCAAAGAACATTAGTCCATTCTTTTCTGCATATTGTTCGCCTACTTCCTTTTCAATCACACGTTCTTTTACTAAATCAATTTTGTTTCCAACCAAGGCAATCCTAACGTCGGGGTCACCTAATTTTTTTAACTCGTTTATCCATTTTTTTGATTTTTCAAAGGTATCCTTTTTATTGATAGCATCAATAGATATAAAATATTGATGATTTAGAATTTTTCAATTAATTTATATTTTAAAAAAAATCAGATAGGGTTTAAATAAAATAAATAAATAGCATGGATTAGCGTTGAATAAGTGTGGTCCAATTGTTGTAGAAATTTATCATGGGGTGGTACTACAACGGTAGACATCAGGTTTTGGATATTTTGTTCTTTACTGGAAGTTATATTATTAAGTTACGTTTTAAAGCTACAAGAAAATTAAAAAAAAATATTGAGACCTTAAATATATAAGGAACTTTATTTTATATCAAAAATAAGTGTCATTAGAATTTTAATTCTAATTTTTTTTTTTTTTTTTTTTTTTGAAAACTTTTTGAGAGAGAGTTCCTAGATTGTATTTGCTACAAAGAAGTTAATTCGTAAGTAAGTTGTTGTTTTTAAAATTTAATTGGTTCTCCAATCGGATTTTTGGTTCGTACATTTCCAATTAATTAAAACAGCCATTCAATAAGCTAATGGGTGGTTTTTATATTTTTTTTTCTTCAAGAAGAAAATATAGAATTAAATTTCACTTTATACTCTTTAAAAATCTTCGTAATGATACAGTTAAGAATTGAGTACATTAATATTTCTGAATTTCACCAAAGCTTGAAAAAAAGTTTTTTTCGAATTGAAAATGTATTTTTTTTTAATTAGAATTCTCTTTCTTCTTTGAGAATTGACTTTTAATAAGACAATGCACTCTTGTTTAAAAAAATCAGCCCTATTACAGTCAGTTCCATTTTTAAGATACAAACTTTCAATCAAATTTAAGGCACAAAAGAATCTCAAAATAAAGCACAAAATTCAAATTCTAGTAAAATAATTTGTAAAAAAAAAATTCCAAAAAATGTGCTTTAATTTGAGGGTTTTTTGTACCTTACATTTCGTCCAAGGTTTGTGTCTTAAAGTGGAACTAACAGTGGATAAGATCATTTTTTTCTGAATGTGTTGGATAATTATTTTATTTAACCGTCCATTTAGAGTTTTCAAACTTGTAAAAAAGAAAAATAAAAATGAAAAGAAAATAAGTTTGATTAAATAAAATAGTTTTGTTTTTATCTCAATTTTGTTGATTAACACGATTTTATAGATTTTCGTTATATATATATATATATATATATAAACTCTTTTTCAAATTAAAGGGCACAAAAAATTTCAAGAATTATTCATAAATGAATCAAATTAATTGTAGCATCATTCTAAAATCTAAGAAACACTTTAAAACGTAAAAAAACACTCAACTAATTCTTTACAACTCATTAAAACAAAACAATAAAAATTAAAATTCAATATCTTAAAAATTGGTGTGCCCTTTTATATGAAATGAGAAATCCCGTTTTGTAAATTGTAATGAAAAAAATTAAAAACCCAATAAAAACCTTTGAACAAGGTGAATTGAGAAAAAGTTCTCAAATTTTTATTGATAATTCTTTACACATCAAACTTTTGTACTTTAAAGTCTCATTTTCAAGATCAAGCCCCAATTCATCTGGTATTTTGTTGGAATGTTTTTTCTTTATTTCTCTTTTCTTTGTTCCATCCATCAATCCAATAATGGTCTGTCTTATTTCCTATTTCTAGCTCATTCAAAATCAAACTTAAACTGTTTCCGTTTATACAAAGGTAGATTATTTCCAAATTGGTTTCTTCTTATCTTGCTTTTTCATTTTCCAACTGTTCAATATCCAAAAATAAAAAAAGCAAAAAATGAAAAAATGAATGATTAAAAGAAATTTCACCAATAAGTAATTATCTTATTAACAATCAAATTCGATGGTATTGACGATTTGGGAGGTGTGCCCTTTTGTTTGAAAAATAGTTTATTATATTATCTTGATTCCAGATTATAATAGCTGTTTATTTGGTATTATTGCGGTTTTTACATGTTATCATCAAATACTCTTTTTTTTTTTTTTTTTCTTGTGCTTTTAAGATATGAAACAATTTTTTTGAACTGTATGTTTTTGGAAATTTTAGTGTGTACAATATTCTTTTTCCTTTTATAGTTAATCGAATTCTTTCTTAATACCACTGTTGGTAATTACTTTTACTTCTTTGTTAAAATAAAAAACCAAAATAAAAATAAAAAAATCAAAATAATTATAAATTTCTAAAAGCCCCACTACCTGTTCCAAATTTCAGAAAGAATTGGAAGTTGCTTAACTTAGTATTCACATATTTAACACGGAGTTATACAAAACTAGGAATGGTTCTTTGAGAAAAAAACTCACAAATTCACCTTTTTTTATTGAAATTACACTATTAACTGGGAAAAATAAATTGTGCTTGTAATTAATAATAATCTTCTTTTTAATTGATCTTGAAAGTTGTGCTTTGTTGGTAAAAAAGGTTCAAGTCGTGAGCTGGCTTCCTTAAACCAAAAAAAAAAAATCTTATTAAAAACCAAGTTAAAATAGTTTCAAAATGGAAATTGAACTTAATATTTCTTTAAAATGTTTTGGATTTATCACGTTATTAAAACGGAAGGTGATTTTGAAACAGAGCACAAGGTAATAAAGCAAGTGTTTAAACTTTAGTATTTGGGTCCATTTTTAATTCATGTGGGTAATGTTACCTTAAGGAACTAGTAAACTAAAAAAAATCTTCAAGTAAATTTACTAACAAATTAAAAAAAATTTTACAGTATCTTGAAATTGAAAAATAAAGTAAAAATCTGATAACTACGAAACATGGCTTACTTTTAATACTATTTTCAGAAATGAATTATTGTTTTTAAAAGACTGATCCTTTTTTCTCATTTTTGAAAAGTTCAAAATCCAACATATTTCCAAATTATTTAAAAAAATAATATTTTCTTTGAAAGAAGATTGAAATCTTATTGCCTGTAAAGGAAGTGTACAAAAATACACTTTAAAAATGAAACCACTAAGTTCTAAAATAACCAAGTTTAAAAAAATCTACTTAATCTCAAAAAAAATACAATATTTATTTTAAACTTGAAAAAAATATAATTTTTTGATTCAAAGAACAGACCAAATCTATTTTTTCTAGGGACTAAATGAAAAAATATGAGAAAAAGAACCAAAGAATCAAATTAAAAATTCTCCCGAAATACTTTTTTAAAACCTGGAAAATAAAACTTATTATCTCAAGAAATACTTTTTAATTTGATTATTTATAATTAATAATTATAAACCAAATCTTAATTATTTCAGTAAGCCATTAACAACCCAATGATTAAATGTATCAAATAGGTTTTACATTTATTTCTCAATTTTTTCAAGATTTTGCAACAAATAAAAACAATTCAAATACATATACAGTCCTGTTCCTTTTTAAGGCACATGAAAAATCAAGAAATAAGGCACAAAAAAATCCCATTAAGGCACAAAACCAAAGTGGTCAAAATAAGGCACAATTTTTCTGTGTAAATTTCCAAGATTACTCATAATGTAATATTCTATATATGTATATTGAAGAAAACACTCAAACTAACTCTGTAATTATTTGGTGAAATTATATCTTGAAATTGGAGTGCCTTAAATCAAAAATTTGTGCCTTAAAGTGAACAAAATTTTGTGCCTTATTTCTTGTTTTTTCCTGAACCTTAAAATGGCACAGGACTGTATCTAATAATAAAAAAAATAATAGATATTATCAAATAACTGATTTTACTACAAACAGTTCCTTGTTTATACTCTTGATATTTGAAAAAGTATATTGGCAAGTCTTTTAAATTTCAAGAAATTTA
This sequence comes from Anaeramoeba flamelloides, assembly GCA_027625915.1. Lineage (NCBI taxonomy): Eukaryota > Anaeramoebidae > Anaeramoeba > Anaeramoeba flamelloides. The sequence goes on from JANTQA010000042.1 coordinate 5,576,554, forward strand.
ATAAATATTTGTGAATAAAATAAATGTTCAAATTTTTTAGATCTTCAAGGATACAATATTTGATTTATTTTTCATGTATTTTTAAAATAATATTAAAGACACAAGGTTACTTGTTCATAAAGACTCTCTGAAATTAGTAAAAGTGATATTTCTTCAAAAATTAAATTTTTTTGCAAATTTTTATTTTTCTAATTTGATCCAAAAACCCAACAAAAAATATCAGATCTTTTGACTGAAAATTCCATTGGAAAAATGAAATCTTTTAAAAATGATGATTCATTTCTCTAAAGTTGATAAACGAAGTTTCTTATTGGGTTTAATTGTATCCTTATGTAAATAATTACTCTATTACCTTTGGGAAAAAAAATAAATAAGAGTTACTAGTACCTTAATGGTACGAGCCCAATTCATTTGAGTTTGGTAATTGGTACATTTTTGATAATCTATTACCTTTCCAAAAAGTGGTATAAGGAAAAAAAACAACTTACATAAGAAGTAATATCATAAATTATAAAGGCTGCGCCAGCACCACGGTAATACCTGATTATGGTGGTTAATTGTTGATGACAAAAAGAGAAATAAGAACCAAAACGAAAAAGATAATTTGATTTGCGAATTATAGAATGAATTTGGAAAAAAAAAACTTTTTGTTTTTCAAAGATTGGAAAAAAAAAAAAAAAATCGAACATTGGTGCTAATGAATGGTACCTTTCTTGACCTGCTGTGTCCTATCCATGAGAATAGAAGTTTTTCAAAATAACAAAAAAAAAAAACATACACAATTAGGAATAAGAAAGTATTTATCTTAGTGCCAAGACTGGAAAGGATCCCAAACAAAAGATACAAGTTTAAAACCACGTAGGATCAAAATAAGTTAAACAAAATTAAACACGAACCCAAATTTGAAGTTTGTAGTTGACATTTTTCATTGTAATTTTCTTTGTTAAAAAGGCTGCCCCTACAGTTGGTTCCTGTGTCAGTGAAAATTGTCCCTTTACAAAACGAATAACAAGAGAAGATTTCCCAACTGCTGACTCCCCTAAAAATACAATTTTGTGATTTATAGAAAACATAACAAAAGCAAATTGTGTAAAAATGAAAGAATTTTTCCCCTTGTTGATTTTGTAAAACTAACAAACAATAATGTTTGTTCTTCGGGTTTTTTGTTATAGGAAAATATTTTGAGAGTTGGACGTAACGTTAATTAATTTTTTTATCAAATACCAATTTTTGAAATTGAAATCCTATCAAATTTTCTGTGGATTTTCGTTTTTTCTATTCTGAGAAATAATGATTTTCTTTTTTCTTTCTCATTGATCCTTTCATTTGGGATAATGTTGTTCATCAAAGAATTAGAATACCCACATTTAAAAAAGTTCCAAAGAAATACAAGAATTTGAATATCAAAGGGAAAAAATTTACACTTCATTTTCTGTTTTTTCATGATAACAAAGAACAATTTCAAAATATAGCTTTTAGTGTGATGATTTCTATTGGTATATTTGGTGCTTTTTTTTGGGACACAATGGGTTAACTTTCAAATCTTGGAAGAAACTCTAATCAAAAAAATGAAATCAAGATAATTAAAAAGAATTTTGATCCCATTTGGATTCAAAATACAACTCAAGAAATATTATTGAAAAATTTCAACACAGTTCTTCAAAAACTCGCTTAAGATAGAAAAAAGAGGAAGGAAGTGTATATTTTTTCCCTTTTATAATTCAAGTGTTCGCGCAAAAAAAAAAAAGCGAAATTGTGGTGTTTTCTTTACAATTCCTCAATTTTAAATCGGTGTTACTTGTTTTCGAATTAATGATTACAAAACTGGTATTTGAATTATAAAAAAGGAAAAATTTTCACTTCATTTTCAATTTCCTCTTCAATCACAACACCTCAATTTACTACCTACTTCATCTAAGGCTCTATTGGAAAAAGGATCTAGAAAATGAAGTGAAAATTTTTTCAACATTTATATTTCAAATAATAGTATGTGGTACTTTCTTTCTTATTAACTGATATTTTCCAATTAAGTAAGGGAATTTTTTCTATCAGGTTTTCAAATATTAGACAATATCGTTTGTTGAAAAAACTCAAAAAGATCTTGACAAATCACTGGAAATAATTCTTGTTCAATATTTAATTAAGCGAACATTTATCTCCAATTTTCTAAAGTTTAATTTGATTTTAATTGTATTCGTTATTCGGTGTGCTTCGTCTGGGTGTATTACTTATATTTGAAATTTAGATGGGATAAAATTTCTTACTGGTTTTCTTGGTTTCAATTCTTTGAACAGAGCTTCTTTTAAGATTTGTACGTTAACTCATTGAATCTCAAAAAATTAGAACAAAACAAGTAAATAGAAAGATCATAAATTTCTAATCCACTGAAGTCAAAATAAAGCCTTCAAAAAAATTTAATGTGTGTTTCAAAATAAAAAGAGTGTTTTTTTGTTATAGAAGTCCTATAAATGAACCGATCAAAGAAACTGATAATAAACCCTAAGTAAATATGGTGTTGGTTTCTTAAAGTTCTATTATTAAAAAAAATCCGACAAATGAAGGATCAAATTGAAAAATATATCTCAAAAAATAGAGTAAATTTTTGATTATTTTTTTATCCTTCAAAAAAAAAATAATTTCAAAAAAATTGAGAATATTATGGGATATTTTCGATAAAATGCCTGAATTCTTAAATTTTACTTAAAATATCCAGATGTATACTTCCAAAATTGATTTGAACTTAGGTATACTATTTGGTAGTTGATTGTATGTTGCATTGGAACAAGAAGAAAAAAAAGCACGGAGTATATTTTGAAACAGGGATAACAGTCGTTTTCATGCATTATTTTGATCCCTGTATTTCTTATAAAACTCTCTTTTGTAAAATGAAAAAAAGGAATTCAAAGTTAAAATTTTTTCCTATTATTATTCAAAAACCACAACAGAAATTTGGTTTTGGTTATATATTTGGTAACAATTTGAAATAGTGAAAAACAAACAATAATAAAAATTTTAAATCAAAAATCGTTAAAAAGCTCAAAAAGTTTGGAAATAAGCCTTGAAACTTTATAAAACATATGATTGGATCAAATTTTTCTTCTTGTTTCCTTCCTCATTCGCATTCCACAAACCCGAGCTATCTAATATTTCTTTCAAATATTTTACGACGAACAAAGAGATAAGCCTTTTTAAACGAGTTTTTGAATATCAAAAGAGAAAAAAATTAAACTTTGAATTCCTTTTTTTCATTTTCCAAAAGAGAGTTTTCAAGGTAATAGATCGAAATTTTATCTCTTAATTCATTTGTTTGGTGTTTTTTTTTTTACTTTAAAGTATGTTCGCTCGATAAATTAAGTTAACTTAAAAACCAGTAAAGAAAATTGGATTTTTGAATGGAAAAAATAGAAAATACGCAGAAATTTATACCCATTTAAATATCAAATGACAGTAAACATGAAATTAGTGTTTTCTCCGTAACCAAATGTATACACAACAGAGGGTTTTGATTCCCAAATTTGCTTTTCAATTCACAATTTTCTAAAAAATTGTGTATGAATTTATTAAAATCAAAACTTTCAATAAAATGATATTTTTAGTAAACGATTATGACTTTGCAAAATCAATATGCAATCAAAGGCTGTGTCCAGGGTGGAATTCTAAAAAACCCTAACATTAACCCTAAATTTTAGATAATATTTCAAATTTTAAAGAGAAAAAAGAAAATTGTACGTAATAATTTTTTTTTTAGAAAGAGGTAAAAGTTTTTTTAATCAGGAAAGACTACAATTGTTGGAAAGATCGTTTGACAAATAAATAACATGACTAATAATAAAACAATTTTTGATTATGTATGAAAACAAAATACCAAAGGAACAGTAGCAAGCCCACGCCATTTTTAGGAGGTACTAAATGAGTGTGATTAAAAAAATAAAATAATTTTAAAAAGTAAGAGTGTAAAAATGACAGTAAAAAACAAAGAAGAAAAATAATACCTGTTGACGAAAATGGCCTGAATATAATTGTCAAAACAAAACGATAAAAAATTAGAAAAAGCAAAATAAAGTAAACGTGAGAAGTTCAAAGCAATAACATTTTTTTCTAATTAGTCTTTATGTTAACGAGATTACTACCGAAAACAATAAAGTCTCGAGTTCCTAACATCCGTGGTTTCACGACTACGCTAGGGCTTGACGTTGGTAGTACAACTGTAAAGGCGTGTGTGGTTGATTCAGAAAGCTCTGAAATTGAACACTTCATTAAGCCCCATCATGGGAGAGTTTCCGAGACGATCAGAAAGGTTGTTGGATCAATTGGCGTTGAAGGAAGCTTATCCTTGGTTACTGGTAGACAGGGAAGGAAAATGGTCGACATCCCTGGTGTTACCGAAGCTGTTGCCATTGAGGAAGGGCTCAAAGATCTAATGCACGACAAAGAGAAGCTCGCGCGCTTATCGGAAAACAAAATCGAGAAGTTCAAAGGCATTGTCTCGTTAGGTGGCGAGTCATACATTGTCTACAAAATCGGAGGTAAAAACAACGATCGCATTATTGACACCTTTGCAGGATCAAAGTGCGCATCGGGAACCGGACAATTTTTTTCTCAGCAATTAGGCAGAATGGATCTGGACTCATTCCAATTGCAGGATCATCACGAAGAAATCCTCAAGTCCAAGGACGTCCCATTGGCAACCAGATGCTCTGTCTTTATGAAAACAGATTGTACTCATAAATTGAACAAAGGAGAAGCGACACGATACGACATCGTCTTGTCTCTATCGAAAGTCATGGCAAGCAAAGTCGTCGATCTTTTAACAAGAGCTCAAATTGAAAACGGACAAGTCTTAATCATTGGTGGGATGTTGAATATCCCTTATGTCATCGATTATATCAAGAAGGCAAAGCCAGAAATTGAATTTATCATCCCAGAAGAAGGCACATTCTTTGAAGCCTTTGGTGCTGCAAAGCTTGCTTTAAAAGAAGGCGTTTCCTTGCCAAGCAAAAAGAATCTTTTAACTCCAAACGAAACAGAGTTTAAACGAGTAAAGCCTTTTAGCCATGCAAAAAATCTTGTAAATTTCGTTAAGCCTCCTAAAAAAGAAACTCCAAAAGCTGGTCACGAATACATTATCGGTGTAGATGGTGGTTCGACAACTACAAAGGTTTGATTTACTTTTAAATTTTTATTTTTTTTTTTCTTTCTTTCTTTCTTCTTCTCATTGAAAAATTTTGAAAAAAAAATTGAAATTTTTTTGACGAATTTGAATTGTGGATAAAATTGCCTGAATTTCAATTTTCGAAAGATTCTAAAAATTTATTAAAAAAATTTTTACAATTTTTTTTTTTTAATCAAAACTTGCTTTTTTTTTTTATTATTTTTTGTTTCATTTTTTCATTGTCATGAGAATATTTGAATAACTAATTTTGAATATTCTATTTCTCAATTTGTTTTTACCTGAATGTACAATGAAAAATGAATTTCACAAATTTTTCGTTTATCTTTCCAAAAAAAAAAAAAAAAAAAAAAATAATAAAAATCCACAGAATTAAAGAAAATATGAGAGTCTCTGATTTAGAAGGGAAAATCAGAACATAACGGACGAAGTGGATTAAAATAATAAACAAACCAAATATTTTATATTTTTTGAAAAGTGTAACGAAAATTGATATTCAGTTTCTGAAATAATATTCGAAAGTACACTTTATATTATGTAATCCCAAAAATAATTATTCAAACAAAATATTTAAATTGAGGAAACTAAAAGTTGAAATTTCCTTATATTTGTTTATATCTGGATAATGTTCAAACCTTTAGAATACCCTTTTTTTAATTGTTTTTTTTTTAAAATATATATATTATTATATGATTTAATCCAAAATTCTTCAAAAAAAATTAACATACTTATTCCTTTTTCCAAACTGTTTTTCTTAAAAATATTACTGAACAATCAAAAAATAAAAATAATTCTTTTTTCCCAAGGTTGCATTAATTGATATGGAAACAAAAAACATTGTGACTTCATTTTATGGAAGAACATTAGGTGATCCAATTAAAGCATTGAGAAAATGCTTTATGGAATTAAAAAAAGACTTGGGACCTGTATATGACAAAATCAAGATTCCATTAATTTCCACTACTGGATCCTCAAGGGAATTATTGGGTGTCTTCACAGGAACAAAATCTGTGTATAATGAAATCATTGCACATACCGTTGGAGCCACATTTTATCAAAAGGACGTTGATACCATTTTTGAAATTGGTGGGCAAGATGCCAAGTATGTATATCTCAGGAACAGAGTACCAATTGACTATGCAATGAACGAAGCATGTTCTGCCGGAACAGGCTCCTTTTTAGAGGAATCGTGTGCGGGCGATTTGAAGATCATGACCCCACAAGAGATCGCACCCATTGCATTATCTGCTGAGGCGCCATTGAAATTTTCACAACATTGCTCAGCATTTATCAACACCGACATTCGAAGAGCCTCGCAAGAGGGAGCCAAGAGGGAAGACATCGTTGCCGGGTTGGTACTTTCGATCGGCTACAATTATTTGGAAAGGGTAGTGGGCAACAGGAGGATCGGCGATCATATCTTGATGCAAGGAGGAGTTGCCAAGAACTCGGCTGTGCCCATGTCGATCGCATCCATTTTAAACAAAAAGGTTACTGTGCCACCTAACCCAGAATTGTTGGGTGCCTTTGGTGTTGGATTATTGGCCATCGAAAAACTTGAGGAGGGGTTACTGACCCTCGATCCAAACCAAAATTACAATTTGGATGAATTAATTAACCGACCGGTATCCATTGAGGGAGAATTTAAATGCAAGTCCTGCGAAAATGATTGTCCAATCAAGATCATCAGAGTAGGAAAGAAAAAGTATTTCTTTGGAGGAAGGTGTAATAAATATTCCAACTCGCAACAACAAAAGACAGGCAGCGCCAAGAAAAAGGAACGCCTTAGGAAATTGAAAAAAAAAAAGGCCTTAAAATCCAAGCAAACCGGAGGATCGTCTCAGAACACCGAAGTGGAATTAGAATTAGTACTCGAAGGTGAGGAACAAGAAACAGTCGATTATGTCAAATTAAGATCCGAATTGCTATTTGGGAAGCATGCTGCCAAGTATGACGATCTTGAAAAGGATCGAACAGTTGTCGCCGTCCCAGCTGTATTTAGCGTCCATTTCCTCTGGCCCCTGTACTCTCACTTCTTTAAGGAAATTGGAGTAGAAGCCCGCTTGGTCGAAGAGCTGGATGAAAAGGGAAAGGTCAGGTGCGAAACCGATTACTGTTTCCCGGCTGAAATTGCACATGAAATTACCGAGACATGCGTCAAGATGGGCGACCAAATTGATCACGTCTTTTTGCCCCATTTGAAAAAATTGCAGTCCCTGGAAAAGGATGTACATGCAATGTTTTGCCCACTGAGTCAAGGGCTACCATATTTTATCAAAAACTCGTTCAATTTAAAGGAGAACTACGTGCTCAAGCCCGTCCTCAACTTTGAAAACTCAATGGAGAAATCTGGCGACACAATGATCGAAATGGCCATGAGCAAATTGGGAATCTCCGAGAAGAAGGCTCAAAGGGCATGGGACGTTGCCGTGAAAAGGCAACGAGAATGCACCGCCAATTTCCATTCCATCGGAGACAAGATCATGAAGAAGCTCGAAGACAACCCACCAAAGAAGCCCGTCGTCGTCCTCTTTGGAAGGGGATACAACGCCTTTACACCAACCACGAACATGTCGATCCCAAGGAAATTCGAATCCAGAGAAACAACCGTGATCCCATTTGATTTCATTTCGCCAACCTATGGCGGAACCGATGAGGAGATCTTTAACAACATGTTTTGGTACTTTGGCCAATACAATTTGAAAATCGCGAAGAAGATCCAAAAAATGAAAAACGTCTACGCCTGCTGGGTGACCAATTTCAGTTGCGGCCCAGACGCATTTATCTTGCATTACATGCGATGGATCTTTAACTCGAAGCCCTTCCTGGTCTTGGAATTGGATTCGCATGTTGCAGACGCCGGCGTCGATACCAGAATTGAAGCCTTTTTAGATATCATCACGGGCTACAACAAGGCCAACTTCAACGAGAGGCCGATCCTGAAGGAAAAAAAATGGGATTCGGTCATCATCAATAAAAAGGTCTATTTCAAGGATACGCAAAACCCCGAACGGGAAATGATCCCAATGAACGGTGCAAACGTAACCTTTTTGTTCCCACCAATTGGTAAATTGAATGTGGACTTGGCTGCAAGCTTTTTCTGCCAAACGCAAAAAATTGATACCGTATCCTTACCAGAGCCAACCAACTACTCGCTTTCGATGGCAAGAGCATTGATGTCAGGAAAGGAATGCCTACCTGCGCTCTTGGTGTTGGGCTCCATCTTGCATTACTTTGAAAACAACCCCATCGACAAGGATCGCCTTTACACGGTCTTTTTGCCCACATCGTATGGACCATGCCGATACGGGCAATACGGGATCTTCTACGAGGCCCTTTTCAGAGAATTGGGATTCGACAACTTGACCATGCTGCAATTGAACTCTTACAACTCCTATGCCGAATTGGGCCCACAGTTCCTGATCAACGGGTTCTTTGCATTCCTGATGGGCGATTTCTTTACAGATATCCGAAACACCTTCAGAACACTCGCCGTCGACCGCCACCAGGCCTATACTGTGTTGAACAGCGTCAAAAAGGATTTAATTAAGGCCATGGAGCTCGGAAAGGACAATGCAATCAAGCAATTGCCCTCGTTCGTCAAGAGACTGAAAAAGGTCCCCTTGAAAATGGATCCCAAGGACGCACCAAAGGTCTATGTCGTGGGCGAGATCTACCTACGAAGAGACTTTTTCTCATCAGAGCCACTGTTAGACATGCTCGCAGATTTTGGCATCGTCTGTAAGGTTGAAGACGTATCCGAATGGCTTGCATGGGTCGACTACACTCATGAATACGAAGTCAAGAAGAAATTGAACAACATCCCATTCTGGAAAAGAGCCTTCGCTCCAGAAATGCGCGAATACTTGAAGCTCCAAGCAGAGATCATGTACAAAAATTACCAACACAAGAGATTCAAAAAGATCCTCGGCAAAACCGGACTTCTCATTGAATCGCCAAGTAACAGAAAGGAACTCATGAGCATCGCAGACCAATTCGGTGGCTGCGAATTAGGTACAGAGGCAGTACCAGGGTCATGCGCAGCAGCAACCGGAATGAAACACGGCTTTGATGGCGCCACAGTTCTATACCCATTCGCCTGTATCCCTGGTAGATTGACAGAATCCCTATACGCTCCTTACGCTAGAAAAATGGAATACCCAACCTTATGTGTTGAAAACGATGGTAACCCTTACTCTCCTACAGTTGTCACTAATATCGAAACTTTTGCTTATAATGTCATTTCTAGATTTAAAGAAAGAACTAACAAAAATTAATTAGTTTTTGAAAGTTTTTTTTTTATTTTTTTTGATTTTGATTTTTATTTAGATTTCCTTTAGTTATATAATTCTTTTTTAGACTTTTTTTTTTTTATTTTTATTTATAAAATTAAAAACATTTCTCTTTTCCTAATAAGAAATCTTTTTTTTTTTTTTTTTCCTTTTTACAAGTTTTTGTTATTTTTGAATATTTTGTTTTATTTATTATTTATTAATTGAGAGAAAGGAGTAATTAAAGTAAATTTTATCAAATAAAAAAAGAAATGAGAATAATGAAAATATCAATATAAAAAATAAAAGTATCATGAGTATGATCAAATTAAAAATATATTCTGTCGTTAGGTTTTCTTGAGTTTTAAAAGAATAGAGTAAAATCTAGGATTTTTCTCTATTCTTGAAAATTCTGGAAAAGTACCATTAGATTGTTTTAAATTTTATGAAATTATAAGAAAATTTCATAAATATTTTTTATATTGCTGAAATTTAATAAAATTATAGGTAATTTAAGGACACACTATGACAACACAGGAGGGGCCAAAACCAGATAGTACGATTATCAATAATAAATAAAAATTCCACAAAAAAATAATTAATATTTTGTTTAGTTTTAAAGAGGAATTTTGATACTGGATTTTTTCTCAAATTTTGATAAAATCTGTTAGTTAAATTATCTGGTTAGAATAAATAATAAGTGAGACTAAATATTAATAATCAAAGAATTATTAGATTTGATTTGTCATAAAAAGATAATTAGAAATAATTTGGATGATCCAATTTTTTTTTTTTTTTTTCAATGGTTACAGTGTTCATTTTTAATAGTTAATAAATCTATAATTTACAAAATAACAAAATTATAATTTTTTTTTTTATATTAGATTTTTATTTTTAAACTAATATAATTCTTGCTGGTTGATAGTGGGAAAAAAAAATATGTAGGTACTATCAAACTTTAATTTTAATTTTTTTTTGTTTTTTTTCAGTTATCATTTTTTCAAAGATCATAGATTTTTTTCTTTACAATTAAATAAAAAAAAACAAGTTTATAAAAGTTTTTTGGTAAATAATTATTTATCCAATATTAATTAGCAACTTTAAAAAATAAATGAAAATATTTTTTATAAAAGTATTGCTGAAATGAACCTAGAATTCATCAAATATAAATATTTTTCTAAAAAATAATCAATTAATAGAATAAAAAAAAGAAAAATAATTCAAAATGTGAAAAATAATTCGAAACAATATTATTGCTATATTAAGATAATTAAATTAATGGGCAAAAGAAAAGACGTTCTAAATTATATTAAGCTTTCAAATAATAATTTTTTTAAAAATGATCAATATTAATATTTTTTTTTCAATTAAAAATTTCAACAACAGAATTAAAAATTGAAAAAATATATTTGTTCAATAATTTCGGAAAATTTTGAATTTAAAATTCATGACTATTTATCATTATATTTCAATTTTAACACAATTAAATTCAAAAATTAGAATTTCTTTTTATTATATTTAATACATATATATTAAACAATTGGTTAATAAATTGCTGTTATTTCAACAAATTTTTTTAAAAAAGTAATATATTTTTTTGATAATATTAAATATATATCACACATAAAGTAAAAATATCTTCCTCATTCTCGAAACGACCTTTCGATTATTATCAGTTATTTTTATCATAAGATAGTATTTTAGAAAATCATGTTAATCAATATCATTTTGATAATCTTAGAAATTACTGTATTAAATCTACTATAATAATTCTCTAAAAATCATAATAAATGCCAAAATATTGTAATCAAAATTAAATAGTGATATAATAGTTGATAAGTTTTTGGGCTAATTCAATAATATTTTTAAAAATAAAAAATAATTATAATCAAAAAAATAGATTCCTTGAAAAAAAAATGTCTTTTCAAAAATAACTAAAAAAATAGTTGATTCAATTATCGGCCAGATCAAAAGTTTTCATTATATCTTCGATCCATAAGGTTGACATACAATATGATTTTTTAGATCAACAAACGTAATAAAAAAGGAAAATAAATAGTTTACGAGTCAAAAATGGAGTTAGAATTCACTTTGAATAAAAATTATTCTAAAAAACCAACCCTTCACGCTTTATTAAAAGAATGTTTTCTTGGGTTGAAAACATTTTCTTTATTCTATGCAAGCTGAAATAAGATGACGACTTTTCTAAAATCTTATAAAATAACCTAGTAACATTATCAACAATTTTTAAGATTGTTTGTACAAGTGTTTTCTTTTTCTTCTTTCTATGATACTTCTTCTCATATCTTTGCATAGGTCAGAAAACACAACTAGAATTTAAAGGTATTTGGAATCACAAATTAAAAAAATGAAAATTACTCTTTATTCTTGCAATTTATTTAACCTTCTATTTAATAAACCAGTTTTTTCTAAAAAAATTCAATCTTTTATATTCTAGTATAGTGTTGAAAACGATTATTATAAGTATACTTGTTAAATTCACAGGAGATTGTCCATTTTTAAAAAAAAAAAAATGAAAAGAAATTTTTTTTTTTCAAATTCAAACAAATACATTCCATTTATTAAAGTTTTCTGTCTTTCAAAAATTTCAAGATAATTCACAGCCCTTACAAACACTTTACTACATTTTACCCTTTATTGGAAGAGTGATATATTTTATAAAAGTTAAAAAAAAAAATTTTTTTATGGCTATTTATCTTCTCTCATCATAACGTGATTATATGTTTTTTTTTTTTTTTTTATAAGAAAGTAGGGTTAAATCAGATTTTTTAATATTATAATTAAAAACTCCATTTTTACAATTCTGAAATTCTTTGAATATTTAGTTTTTTTTGTAATTTAAAGCTTATGAATCGTTTTTTTTTATTTTTGAATTTTTGTGTTATAGAATCTATGGAATTTTTTTTTAATTAATTTTGGGAATCTCGATCTTTTTGTTATAATGAACTTTTTTAAATCAAAATTTTATCTCAAGGTACAATCAACTGGCTTGATGGTATTTTTCAAAAATATAATTTTTGAATGATTTTGTAAAGATCTAAGTTTTATTAAATCATAATTAGCAAAAAATTTTTGTAGTTTGAAATTAATTATTGTCAATTTTTTTTTGGAAAATAATATTATGAATTTTTTTATTGTTTTTTCAAACTCAAAATCCTTCGTATATTTATCTGATATTTTTACTTTATACAACAAACAAGTCAATTTTCAGGTATCAATTTTAGAGTCTAAACCGCTACTTTATTATAATGAAAATATACCCTGGTTCATGATACCTTAAACAATAAAATTGATTTTTTTAAATTACAAAAATTTTTCAATCAAGAAAAATAGTAATTTATTGGGGGAGATTTCTGATCATAACACTCATCTTAATTTACATCAATTTTTCAGTGTATAAATAAAAACAATTATTCTTTCAACATGACCTTTAAGAATTTATTTTTTTTATTTTTTAACAACAACAAAAAATTCATTAATAATACCAATAATGACACAAAGAAAGAAAACAAACACAAAAACAAACGTCAACCAAAAAAACAAAAACATAAATAAAAACAAAACCCAAAAAGAAAATCCTTTTGCTGGTATCACCCATTCCAAAAACGTCCTTTTACGATTTTTTTGTATCAAAAAAAATAAATCCAAAGAATGGACAAAAGAAGACATTGTCTTGGCTTTGTTCTGGACAAGAGCAATTATTGCACTAATACTTGGACCAATTGCTGGCTTAATTCCAATTCAAGGTGTTCTAGGGTTTATCATCTTTGCAATCGGCGGCATCTGGACAACAGATCTTTGGTGCAGAAAGGCACACAATTTAGATCCTAACGATTTCGATTCTCCATTTGCTTTTATTTCTCCTGGATTTTTCCCTTCGATTACTCTCTTTACTTTTTTTTGGATCAGCTTTTACTCCAATTTTGCTCTTGATAAGGTTCAAAATTAATTTTCCATTTTAAAAAACAAAATCGTACAAAAACAAAAAAAAATCGATAAAAACAAAGAAAATAGGCATGCTTTTGAAGAAATACAATCTAGATCTAATCGCAAATTAAGATCTATTTTTCTTTTTGATTACACAAAAAGAAAGAAATTCATAAAATACCAAAAACAACAAACAAAAAAAAAAAAAAAAAAAAAAAAATAAAAAAAGCAACAAAAAGGATTTGTTGCGATTATTAAACAATTAAATTTCATTTTGGTTTTTTATTTTATTTCTTATTATTGGTTCATTTTCAATTTAAAGGGAATAACCAAAACAAAATGGTAGTGTACCACACGAAAGTGTCTCTCTTTCAAATTTCACATTAAAAGATGCACAAACCTATTCTTTCTTTTTTTCTTTTCTTTTCTTTATAAAAATGGTTTTTTCAAAACTTTAGGGATTCTATTTTTTGGGTAAAAGAAAAGTAATTGTTCACCAATCAAATTAACAGTCATTTGATCTACAAACAGATTATTTTCTTTGTTGAATGAAATGATCCTGAAGGAATAATGAGAGAAATAAATGGAGTGATTCTCGAAATAAAGGAATATAAAGATTAATTGTATATTCAACAATTTCTTTTGATTCCAGATCAAAAGGATTAAATTTAAGTTTAAATTGTAACAATGATAAAGAAAATTGTTTTTGCCTAGAATTTCATCACTAAGTAATAAATTAATTTAAAAGTTTATTCTTAAAGTCTACTTGGTTTTAAAACTCCCTGACTTTAATAGAAATATAATAATATGAGTAGATTGGCTTCATTTTTTGTTTTTGGTTTTTTCACCCAATTTTTATTAATCAATAAAAAAAATTTTCTTACAAACTCATAATTCAAATGAGTGAGCTTTTTTTTGAAAAGCCGATTACTATCACGCCTATTATCTGAACTTCTCATTCCTAATACATAAGTTGCTCCAAAGGAATATGAAAAACTAGTACTATTTATAGAACATTTTCTCGTACCGACTTTAATTGGAGTATTAAACAGAGAAGAACTTTCAGATATTAGACAATTAGCTGAAATATACTGATAAATTTAAATTTACTTTGAGAAAATTTTTAGTTCAATTTCCATTTTTGTAATCAATTAACTCAATGAAGAAAACAACTCTAAAAAAAATCTTTTGAAAGTCAAATCAATTTTATATAGTTTCTTCATATTTAAACGCATAGAATAATTTATTCAAAGCTTGTGTAAAAAAATTTGCAAAAAAAGGAAAATGAATTAAAAATTTTTATATAATTTTTTGAATTTATCAGTATTAAAAAAAAAAAAATAGAATACCTTTGGAATCAATTTGGAGGGTTATTTCAATATAATACAACAAGATCCCTCTTAAATATTTTTCAGGATGAAGAAAATATCTGAGAGTGATCAAAAAAACATGTGCCCAACAACTAGAATCTGTGTTTCAAAATTAAATCTGAGGTTTTTTTCTTCTTGTTTCAGTGCAACACCTAATGTACAAACCTATAGTACACATCATTTCAAATCAAATTTGAAGGTTAATTGTTATATATTTTCTGTAAATTTAAAATTTGGACTGAAATTTGTTCAAAATTTTTTGTAATTTTTTCGATTTTTTTGAAAGTTTTTGATTTTTTAAAACTTTTTAAGTAAAATTATCTCAATTTTTAGAAAAAAATTCAAATCTGATCCTTCATTTTTCGATTTTCTTTTTTAAATAATCACCAGTTACTAAATTAATGTAAGATTTTATTTAATGTTTATTGTTTTGTTCTTTGATCATGTGATGTTTAGGTCTTGGAAAAAAAAAATCGTTTATATTTTGAAATAGGTATTAAACAAATCTATGTACGCGTTATTTTGGCAACTTTTGTTGTAAATTATGTGATACAAATAATCAGATAATAAATCAGATAAATAATGAGAAATAACTCATCGAAAGAACGATTAAAAGAACTATTTCAATCGGTTGGATAGATTATAACAAAGTAAAATTACAATTATTGTTAATAAAGTGTCAAAGTTTTTTTGTATTTTTTTTTTATTTGTTCATTTTATTTAAAAAAGTTGATTAAAAAAAAAAAAATAGTATAGAAAATACCAATTTAGATGAAAAAAATAGAAAAATAGAATTTCTTTTAAAACAAAGTATTTGTTAATCAAAAAATTTTATTGTTAAACTTTTTTCAGTCAAAGTTGAGTAATAAACAATTTATGACGTTTATTTTTAATAATTTAATGAAATTTTTAAAGTTTTTGATTTTATTTATTTCCACCTTTAAAATACCAGGTTTTTGTCAATTTAAAATGCTTAAAAGGTGGGTTATGAATAAGGTTTATGAATGGGTTATCATTAAATACTTAGAGTATAAATATTTAAATTTTTAATTTTAGACCAATCACAATTTTAGAAAATGGGCTTGTTGAATACCATAATGGGAAGTTTTTAATTGACCTTCATAAAAAAATTTAAAATTAATGTTATATATTTTTATCTAAATTTAGCTCTATTTAAATGATTTAATAATAATAAAAATTTGAAACACAAATAAATGTTTTTTCATTTTACTATGTAACTTATCTTTTAATAACACATGATTTGGTAACATATGTTGACATTTATCTATGTGTATCATAGTAATATGGTTTTAGGGCATTTTTTATACATGTAAAGTAAACCACTTGCTCTCTAAAATTTATAAATTTTAAATTAACCTTTTTTTTTGAAAAAACAAAAATAATAAAAAAGGGTTAAGTGGATCTCATTTACAAAAAATAGTAATTACAATTCATGTATCCATAACTTCAAAAAGTCAAAATATCATAAAAAAAAAAAAAAAAAAAAAACATCCTCTTGTTACCTAACTTTTGCTTTGGTGTAATATCAATCCAATACAATATTAAGACGGTCAATGCTAGTTCTATCTGACACTAGCTTATTAAAAAATATGATTTTGTACATTTTTCGGTAAAAATTACTCATTTGAAAAATATGAAAAAAAATATAACAAGACACAAAAAAAGGTCCAAAACGTGGCATTTTAAAAACTAATATGGTTAATTCATAATATTTTTACTTAGTAGGTTAACTTCGGGATCAAGGTTTGATAAATAGACTTTTTTTCAAAAATTTCCATCTTTTTTTTTTTTAAAGTATTTTTTTGAAATCTATTTTACTTCATTGTTAGCTATTTTTAAGTGGAATCAAGTTTCTATAAAAATTACTAAAAATTAAATAATACTTGAAAAAATAATCATAATAATTACACAAATCTTAATAGAAATTAAATTGTAGAAAAAATTAATTTGTTCAAAAAAAATTAAAAGAAAATTTGAAATTAAAAAATATCCTATTTTCAAGAAGAATTTTTACTTTAGTTCAAATTTTCGTATTACTGAAAAAAAAAATTTTTTTTTCATGTAGTTTGTAGAACATAAAAAGTGGGTTGTTGAGTGCCTTTTTATAATTTTTAAAATCCAGTTTTTTGGATAGTTGTAAAAAATTTAAAAAATGATCGTTTTTACATCAGTCATATTTCTATAAAAATGATATTTATTAAATTTTTATGGTAAAAATATCCTTATGGGGGGGGTATCTTTAAACCGAGCAACCTTAAACTGTTTATTTTCTTGGACTTGGTTTTCAGAAAATTATTATTCTTAAGGGATCACCATTGAACAATAAGAAAAATAAAAATAAAGTCAGTTGATATTGCACGCAAATCAAACTAATGATTCATTGTTCACTTTTCTCTAAAAAATCTTTTAATAAAGTAGTGGTATTTGTCGATACAAACAATTACAAATGATCGATTTTTATGGTAAAAATTCAAGAATTTCCTTAAAAATCTGCATTTTATCACAAATTTAAAGGCTGTACCAGCTATATTAAGACTCAAATTTGCAAAATATCTTACTTAAATTTGTGGCGAAATGTATATGAGTTGCTAAAAGATCAAATTGTTTTATAAAATTGATTAATTGGCTTTTGAATTCTTTTGACAAATTATTTCTGAAATATATTAGAAATATATTGAAACCAAAACAAGAATTATAAAAAGTAAACAAACTAATCAGTATTGATTTTTTATTTTGACGGATTATTGAGTTTATCTTTGGAATTCAAAAATTAAAAAAAAGTTACCTTTGGTAGTTCTAAATTGTTAATTATTAAACGCTTGGAATACTGTATTTTGGGTTTTTCTTTTTGAGTTTTGGAAAAGTAAATAAAAAAAAATATACATAATAAAAATTTTTAAAAGTGATTCCTTGCTAAAAAATACAACAATTAAAGGTTAAATAATATTTCTAATAGATTTCACAGAAACCATGTTAACCATGCAGCACTAATATTAAACTTTAATATAAAATTTTTAACACACACAAATTCAATTTTTGAACAAAAAATCTTATTT
Source organism: Anaeramoeba flamelloides (assembly GCA_027625915.1). Taxonomy (NCBI): domain Eukaryota; family Anaeramoebidae; genus Anaeramoeba; species Anaeramoeba flamelloides. The sequence goes on from JANTQA010000042.1 coordinate 5,594,390, forward strand.
AATCAATTCTTGAAGAAATACTAAAGTATAACCATTCACTAATTGAAATACTAAAAATTATTTATAAATTACAATACTCACAAAACAAAAATTAAATAATTATTAACACTATAGTAGTCAAAATCAATCTTTCCTAACAATTATAATCAATGTTTCATATTTCAAAATATAATCAGTGCTTTTTTTTTCTTATTGTTTCAATGCAACATCCAATTCACTAACAAATAGTATACCTAAGTTCAAATCAATTTTGAAAGTAAATCCCTTGATATTTACAGTGAAATTTAAATTATGAAGTTGATTTAGTTCTAAATTTTTCATCATATTCTCAATTTTTTTGATTTTTTGTTTTTTTTGATGGAAAAAAATATAAATTAAAAATTAACTCTATTTTTTAAGAAAAATTTTCTGATTTGATCCTTTTTTTTTTAGAATTTCTTTTTAAATAATAGAACTTTAAGAAACCAATACCATATTTAATTATGTTTTTATTGGTTTGTTTGATCGGTTAATGTATAGGTCTTCTATACCAAAAAAATACGATTTTTTTTTTAATGAAGCACAGATTAAATTTTTTGACACAATTTATTTTGACAACAGTAATTAAATTGTTGGTGTGTTAAAAATTTTGGAGAGAGTAAATCTAAAAAAAAACATTGATAAATTTGTAAAAATTCATTTAAGAATATTGATCGATCAAAAGTTCAGATATCAAAGACTAATTTTATTTGAGTTCTTCCATCTTGAACAACTCAAACATAAGCTAATATCAATTGTTCGAAAAAAATATTTCAATCAAAAGAAACAATTTTAGTAATACAAACAATGAAATGAAAATGAAAAACTAAAAGATAAAAAAATGATTTTCATATTTTTAAAAAAAAACAAAATTATTTCCAAATTGAATTAAATTGTATTATTATGATTGTGAATGCTGTTTTAACTGTTAGGAAAATTTTGTGTCAACGTTTAGTTACATCCTATTAAAACATACTCTAATTATAGAAGAATCTATGGAGACACTAATTCCCCAAACGTTAATAAAATTCAGAGAAAAAAATGATTTTATTAAAAAACAATTTTGAACTGAGAAACAAGGCGTTATTAAATTAATGGGTATATTATTGGTGAGCAATACATTGAGAATCTGACTGATTTTCAAACAGCCATCTTCTCGTGAAAAATGTCAATCTTTTTTTGAATCTTTGATGTAAGATATCAATACTTGTGTTCGAAAATAAATTGACAAACGATAGTATACACCTTTTCATTCTTTTTTATTCGTTTGTTTCATAATAACCAAAAGCAATTAAAGGTAAAATTGTGATAATAACAATTGAACGTTTTTTCAAAACTCGTTGATTTAAAAATTGTATTTCCTTGTTGGAAAAGAAGAAAAGAAGAAAAAAAAATAAATTGAAAGTGACAAAAGAGAAAAAAAAATTTGATTACGAAATTTTTATTAACTGTTTGTTAATTAACTCAAACAAATAAAAAAATAAAAAAAATCTTTTTTGTTTGAAAGTCAAGAAAAAGAATTAGAAAATCTTCAATAAATCGTTCAGGTGTGCTTTTGGTAACTATTCTTTTTGCTTTTTTTTAAGAAACAAAGGAGAAAAATAAAAAAAGAAAATATTTAAAAAGACGTGTCAAAATTTAGTTTTTTCTTGGAGCTTGGATAATTGTGACACCATCAACGTCATCGTTTAATTCAAGTGCACATGCAAGTCTTGAGTCATCTTGTCTTTTAAAAGCACGATCAAGAGCATCAAGTTCGTCTTCGTCTGCTTCTGCAAATTTGTCTTTATGTTCACCAACATAAACTTGACATCGTGTGCAAGACATATTACCACCACAAACTCCCATGATTTCTTTAATTCCGTTTTCTTCGGCGGCTTCATATAAGGTGTCTCCCTCTATTTAAATTTTATTTAAAATTTTTTATTATGTTTGATGAAAGAAAGAATTGGAGAAAATTTTAATTATTTAGAAACAAAAAGAGAAAAAAAAAAAAGAAAAAAAAAAAGGTTCTCTGGGAAAAGAGAAAAAAAAAGAATAAGAATAAAAGTTACCTTCAAATTCGACTACATGCTTTTTGCCACTAAGACCTTGTACAAAAATTTTTGAAAAATGGCATGAGGCCATTTTAAGTGTGTTGGAAGTAATTGATTTGGTTAATTGTTTTGATAAAACGGATGAAAGCATTTTAAACGTTTAATAAAGTAAATAGAAAAAAAATGAATTCAAAAATCAATAAATCAAATTTTAAAACACTTTTGAAAGAAGGGAGGTGATTGAAGAAGAAATGAAAAACCAATTGTCTGGAAAATCAGTCAACTTATTATCAACAAAGTCTTTTTGTTTTTTTAGTTTTGTCTTTCGAAATTTGTTTCAAAAAGTGATCATTTATTATTTCTTGACAATTATTGTCGCAATTTATTTTCGACCAAAAAGGAAAAACCAGAGACAAGTTTGTTTTACCATGAAAATTGCACCAAACGAAAAACAACTTTTACGTAATAAAATTAAAAGTTATCTTCTTTTATGAAAAAAAAGAAATTGTTACAAAGTAACCTTAAAAAAATAAAACGTAGACATTGTTTGTGATTCTTTCCATGTTGAATTTTCTATTTAAATTATTTTTTTAAAATCAGAAACGTCAAAAAGAAAGAGATTAATATGAATATGTTCAACGTTGCTTTTTTTCTTAATTCGAAAGTTAACTCACCCAACGCTCTTTTAAAGTTCTAATAAGGCCGTGTGAGAAAATAAGTTCTACATAATTTTTGATTAAAAGCGTTACATGAAACAAAAAGTCGGTGGATGAGTGTTTCTAGATAAAACGGGTCAAAATTTTAGATCTTTATCGATTTTTCCTTTTTTCATTCTTAGTATTCCCCTCTTTTGAGGTATTGTTTTACCCAAAATGTATCAACAAACCAAATTAAGATCACAAATTTCCAATTTCTGGTTGAAATTTATAAAAAGTAAATTGAAGTAGATTGTCTTTTCATTTATTATTAAAATACGATGAATTTTAAAGTGAAAGGAACTATTACCTTGACAAAAAAAGTGACCCGAACAATTCCACGAGTTTCTCTCAAATTCAAGACAATCTTTTTTGAATTTTCTCTACGCCATTTTGCAAAAAAAAAGTGTTACTGGAAAAAAATTAGAAGTAAAAAACCAAAACAAGATTTTCTAATGAGTAGAATGGTTGAAAATGAAGGTAATATCAATTGATAGAAAAACAAATTATCTTCAAAGTAAAACCCAATACTTTATTTTCAATCAACAAAAACATTTTGTAGCTCCTTAATTCTCAAAACTATAGATGAATTTTTGTAGATCACAAAGATAGTCAAATTTTCAAGAATAGATCAATAAAAGAAAATCTTGTTAAAAGGGGATTGGAATCTAAAATGAGAAAAAAATTAAAATATAGATTTTCATTTTCCTTATTGTTCTTTTTATAATAGAGTTTTCTATGAAGTAGATTGCAGTTTGTTCCTTTGTTTGATGTGAGTGTAATTTTATATGTTTTGGATGAACTTACAATCCTAAATGAAAGAAATATTGCAAAACAGATACAATAGAACCAACTGAGAAGTTGCTCGACTTACGTTTGGAATAAAGGAAAGTCGTTACCACCATAGAACTTTTTGATGTCACTTTAAATCATTTATAAATCACAAAAAAAAACTCATCAATATTGATATTTGGTTTTTAAATGGTCGAAAATTTCACTTCCTATTCCATATTTTAATTAATAAATAGAGTACTCAAAGAAGTTGGTTGGTATTTGTTGGGCGCTATTTGAAAAAGGAAATTGAAATTGAAATGAAAATTTTTTCCCTTTTTCTTATCCAAATAACAGTATTTAGAAAAAAAAAATCAATAAAGAACACAAAACAATTGATAATAATAACATTCATTTTTTACTTTTCAATCCAAACAAAAAGATATAAAAAAAATTGGTTTTCTTCCCTTCAATAATTAAACCTTAAAAAAAACTATTTTTTTTTGTCTTTTTCGGATATTAGGGTGTTTGTTTAAAAGTATAGAACCGAAAATTTTATGTAAAATTTTTAATATGAAATCAATTAAAGAAAAACATTTACCTAAGGACGGTCATTCTTCATTAATTCTTGAGATACACTTCAAATTCTAGACTTTAATTTTCATTAAGACCATTTATGAACTTTTAGCCAAAGATTAAAATTATTTATTTTTACAAATAAAATTATGTTGTCATTTTTTTTTTTTGATGTTCAACTTTAAAATATCAATACCAAGGTCTTTGAAAAACATATAAAAAGATATTTAACAAATTAGCTTTTCATTTAGGTCAGTTATTCGGACTTTGATACAAACAACTAGCACAATTTAATAAATTCGCAATAAATTAAAATTGCTTGTTATTACTGCGAATCTGTGGTAAGAGTGTTTTTACGATAGAAAAATAAAGAAAAAATAAATTATTTTGATCTTTGTATACAAGATCGCAATGGCCTTAAAGTAAATGAAACGATAGGATTTTTTGTGTAAACAAAGAATTCATTTCGAACATCCACCCTTAAATAATTTTATTATGAAAACAGTTAATAAACTAAAATTCAAAATTTTCCACACAGCTAAAACGTTCCAAACAATCACAATAATACAATTTCATTGAAATTGGAGATAATTTTGATTTTTGTAAAATCTGAAAATCATTTTTTCATCTTTTAGTTTTTGTTTTCATTTCATTGTTTGAATTACGTAATTTGCTTCGTTGAACCAAAATTTTTCTACAAGGTTTATATTATGTTAAAGCGGAGTTTTTCCAAATAGAAGAACTCAAATAAAATTAGTTGATAGTATCTAACCATTTGATCGATCAATATTCCTAATAGAATTTAAATAAATTTACTAATGTATTTTTTTGTTTTGCTCTCTCCAAAATTTTTGACACACACATGATTTATTTGTATTGATAATTATTTATTTATTGTTTTGTGAGTATTGTAATCTATAAATAAGTGTTAACATTTCAATTAGTGAATGGTTCTAATTTGGTAAATCTTCGAGAAGTGATTAAATAAGTTTTTTTTTTCACAAATCGAATTTTGGTGTGTTAAAAATTATGAATTGGGGTTTATATATAATCACACTTTTTTTCTTTAAACATTTATTTTTTCGTGTTAATTAACTATGATTTTACTTTCATTTTAAATAAGGTTGCAAATTATAAATTACGTTGACATTTTTTCATTGTTTCACCTTTTTTTCTAAATGATTATTAGGAAAAATATTCTTAAAAATAAAAATCAAGGGTTTCAAATTTATTTATTAAGGACATGTATTTCAATTAAATTCTTCAGATAACGGGTAGATGATATTTTTTTTATTTTGGTTAAGACATATACCCCCCGTTATCAAAACATTTGTACGATTATTTTATTGTTTAAATAATTAGGTTTAATTGAACTTTTTTTTTTTTAATTTTTTTTTTTGTTACACATTAAAAGTTCACTGACCAAGCACTTTGAAAAACTTATAAAAAGATATTTCTCGAATTAGTTTATCAATTATGTCATATTTTCGTACCTGTGCACCAATATACAAATAAAATCTACTAATTTCTCCATAACTCAAGACTACTTGCGGTGATCACTTTTTTCTGTAATTAATTGGTGATATTTACAAAAGAAAAAATAATAAAAAATTGGTATTTTGATCTATTGATTAAAGAATGTAAACAATTTAACTAAAATGAAAGTACAGCATTTTTTGTGTATATCTAGAATTACATTGAAAAGTATCCCCTTGAGTAAAATATATATCTCATTTCTTGAAACTTATTTTCTACACCTTCAAAATAAATAATAATAATAAAATATCGATTTTAAATTTATTCACAATTTTTTTTCTCTTATCGGCATTTTTTTTAAAAAATAAATGAAAATAATCAAGAATACGGGAAATTTTAGAAATTTAATAATTTTTGTATTGGATCTGATATTTTTATCGGGAATAAAAATAAAAATGATAATAAAAATAAAAATTAAGAAGAAAGTCACTTATTTTTTTTTAATCACAGCCAGTTCCATTTTTAAGACACAAACTTTAAACAAAATTTAAGTCACAAAAAAATCTCAAATTAAGGCACCAACTTTTATGGAATTTTTTGTTTTACACAATTTATTTTACTATAATCTGAATTTCATTCCTTAATTTGAGATTTTTTTTGTACTTTAAATTTCTTGAAAGTTTGTACCTTAAACGTGGAACTGACTATAAAGAAAATTATGATTCTTTATTAAAATCTCTAAACAAATATTTAGAAATCAGGGATGTAAGAGGAAATTAACCCCCCCAAAAAAAAAAAAAAAAAAAAAAAAAAACAAATTATTGACCTTTTTTTTCAAAATAACGTAAACTTTATAGAAATTTATAAAAATATCAAATCCGAATTAATTTTCATACTAATATAAAGACGAATATCACGATTTAAATATTATTTCCAATTTATAGTACTATGTAATTCAAATAATTAGGCATTTTTAAACTAATTGGGAATTTAAATAACAATGATAAATTCGAGTATTAGATCACTAGTTTGAATAAATATAATTGAAAATTTAAAGTTGGATAAAACTACAACTTTTATTAACCCCCCATCTTTAATAATAAATTTTATTCATAATATAACCAACATTACAGAACTTCAGATTAATTAGGCTATTGTCTTAATAGTTGTTCGTAGAACCACTATTTTTTAAAATTCTCTCCTCAATAAAAAAAATGAATTTTTTGGGGTAAAAATACCAAATAAAAGGAAATATGAATTTTAGATAAATTCAACTTTGGGGAAATTAACTATAATATATAATAAATAATAGTTTTGGAAATACTGCACCCATCTAATAAAACCCAAATAAATAAAAAAAATCCCTTGTAATAATTATTGTACCGTCGGTAGGGTGCCTAGCTTTACCAGAATTCAAAAGAATAGTGAAAAATCTTTAATTTTACTCAATTCTTTTTAATTTTAGAAAAGCTAACAGCCCCCTTTTTTTTAATTTTTGAACTAAACTGAAGGCTGAATAAAATTTCTGTTTATTTCAAAAATTAAAAAAAACCTAACGGAAAATCAAAAAAAAAATTTTTTTTTTGAATTTATATCAGTAAATAATTCTTTAATAGTTAAAATAATTGGTTTTTCATTTTAGAAGTATTGATTAAATTTAAAATACTTTTAAAATATTCTAAAATGACCTGCTTAACTTTTTTGAGAAAATTTTCAATTTTTTTTTATTAAATTTCAAAAAAATCGTACTTTGAAAATTGGATTTTCCAACTTAAATTGTACAATATCTTGAAAAATAATTTTTGATACAAGATCTTTTATTAACCAATAGTGTTAAATATAAATGAATTTATTAAAAAGTCTAATATTAATTATTTTTTAACACATAACGATCATGAAAAAAATTTTCAAAAAAAGATTAATCATTTATTAATTTCAAATGAATATTTTTGCTAAAATTTATAAAATAATAAATTCTACGGATGAATAAACAAAAAAAAAGTTAATTTTTGAAAGGATATATAATTAAGACACATTTTTTAGGTTTTGAAGTAAACTTTTTATAATAATTTTAAATAAATTCAATGAAAGTTTATAAGTTCGACAAAATGAAATATTTTTATTTTAATAAAAATTTACGAAACCAACACGAAAATGTAGATTAGGTACATTTATAAAATACTATTAATTGCAAAATAAAAAGATCAAAGTTTTCATTCAGCCTTCTAAAAAAATTACTTACCCAAGAATTAAAATAAATCCGAAAAATTCACAACTCTAAAGAGATAATTAAAAGTCTAAGTTTCTTTTTAGGATTTAAATATTTGAAAATTTACTTGGTATATAAGATCTTTTTTTCGAAACCTGAATGAAAATTTTGATACATCTATTTCACCATAAATATTAAAAAAATCAGATGACTCATTCTTTTATCAAAGTCCTATACCCAGTTTAAAAGCAAAAAATGTCTATTTTTTTGTCATTTTTTTTCAATCTCCTTTTTCAAAAACCCCATGAACAAAAGTTACCTGACATACAAAAATGATTACTATTCAAACCTAGCCAAATAATTGGTTCACAACTCTAATTTAAAAGATATTCCCAAAAAGTCAATTTAAAAGAAAAATCAAAAAATGGTTATTGTTTGCTTTTATATTAAAAATATGGTTTAATAATAAATAAGTTCCTATAACATTTCAAGAAAAGTAAGAAAAAAATAAAAGAGTTTGATCCTATAACTAAAAATTTTCAAACCTGAAATTTTTGTACAAAATAAAATTACCCCCTTTTTAAAAAAAGACGTCGCTGAGTCGTTGTAATTTTTTTTAAAATAAAAACGATTAGGTTGTCTAAAACAACTTTAAAGAGAACAGGATTCAATATAAAATGTTCCTTGTTTAACGAAATTTTGGGGAACAATTGAAAATGGATTCTGGTAAGATACGAGTTCCCGTCTTGAATGAGATTAACAAATATTTGAGGTTTTTCATCTAAATAAATGAATTTAAGACCTTTATTTCCAATTCTAATCATTTTGTGTTGGTTTCTTTGCTGTATTATAATCAGGGCTATAAAAGGAATTAAAAATTCTTTTTTATGGAACTGACTCGTAGTTTTCATAAAAAATTCTTTTTTTAAATACAAGGGACCAAAATTAAATAATTTCCAAAGCATAATTTTCAAAAGTCCTTAGAGAAGTTAGAAAATGGGAACAAAAATCAATTGATTGGGATTGTTATCACTTTCTAATTCCAAACCCAACTTTTTTATTTGTTGAAATAATTATTTTTATTTTTTTCTTCTTACCTCTTTTCCTTTACATTTGTTAATGTCATTACCTCTTTGGTTTGGGTGGTTGTCTGTTGTTATTGCGATCTTCTTTTGGGGAAGCTTTGCAGCCCCTGCACGTTCTGCTGTTACAGGCATTGATGTGATGGTCTATCAAGTTTTGTTTGCTTTTGGGATCATGATCTTTTCGTGGTTCCCAGTAATTTGGTCTCCATTCCAATTTACATGGTTTGGGTTCTATGGCGCATTGCTGTGGGTTCCATGTTCGTGCTTGTCATTTTTTGGAATAAAATTTGTTGGCTTAGGTATTGCACAATCCGTATGGTCTGCAAGCACAATAGTTGTTTCCTTTTTAGCTGGTGTGCTCTATTTAAAAGATAAGATCAAAAGCACGACCCTATCCGTCATCGCTTTGGCCTTACTGATTCTTGGTCTTGGTGGCTTTTCTCGGATTAAGTTTGTCCAACCAAAAATGAAAACAGGAAGCACGTCCGATGACAATCAGAATAATGAAAGCCAAAATCTGCTTAGTAAAAAAACCAAAAATGATCTTTCCTCTTTAGAATCAGGGACATCATCAAGGTCACAACAATCTTCAATTGATGACAATGAAGAAAATGATCAAAAGAAAATCAATTCGAAGGCCAAAGAAGACAGCAAGGCGAAGAAAAAAAGAAGAACTATTATCGGTGTATGTTCTTGTATATTATGTGGTTTGTTTAATGGTATCAATTTAGTGCCTTTAAACAAAATGCCAAAGAAATATACCCCAATGAACTATATCTCTTCCTTTGGTTTAGGCGTTCTGTCAGTTACCCTTTTCCTTTTCCTTATCTATGTTATAATAAATTATTTCCAAAAGCCAAAAAAAAGATATCTAACAAAGCAGAACTGCAACTTGTCTCTGATCAAAAAGGCCATTCTTCCCGGTATGGCTTCTGCTTTTCTTTGGACAACAGCAGAAATAATGGCAGTGTATGCAAACACAGTTTTGACAATGAGTGTTGGGTTTGGTTTAACAAACCTCAACTGTTTAATCTCGAATTTGTGGGCTATTCTTTTTTTTAAAGAAATTGTTGACAAAAAAAGTATAACCATTTATTCCATTTCAGTCGCAATTCTATTAGCTGGTGCAGTTATTTTAGGATTATATGGCAGAACTTAAATCACTCTGTTTTTTTTTTTTTTCTTTTTGTTGAATTTTATATCTTTCATTCCTACTTTGTGGAAGAAATAATTGCTATAAATTTCAATAATTTTTTTATACGAATAGGGCAAGTAGGGCACACAAAGATAGAACTCCTTACTCTTAGAGAAAAAGAAGAATAAAAAAAAAATTTTTTTTTGATTTATTGATTTTATTTTGAATTTTGAACGGAGAGAAATTAATTTCTTATTACAGCCTTTCAGTTTTTTTGAATTTAAAAGAAAGAGGAAAATCTTTGATTTTTACTATATTTTTTTTTAATCAAAAAAACCATTGTTGAGATTTTTTTGAATTTTTGAAATTAAAAGAAAATTTCTTAAGGGAGTAAGTTCATTTTACAAATTTTGAGTGTCACAGTCTACTCAAAACCGAATTATTCCAATCCTTACTTTAACTAATATATTCATCTTTTAATCAATATTAGAAGCGTCTTATATCCTCATATAAAATATTACATACTAATTAAAAAATGGAAATCAAAAAAAAAATCAAAAAATTGAACAAAAAAAAAAAAAATAAACAATCATTTATTTCCTAATCTTATTTATAATATTTGATACGAATAGGTCTTTTTTACTTTGTTTTTATTTTTAATTTCTGAATGAAAATGCTTTTGTATGTAAAATTTTATGAGAAACAAATTACTTTTTTATTTCTAAATAATTACCAAATTGAATTTTAATCCCTTTTTTCATTTAATTCATCTAATTCTAGTTTAGGTTCAAAAAAAAATCGGATATATATTAAATTATTATTCGGAAATAAATATTTATTGAATGTATTTGTTTAATTTGATAATTATTTTTTATCCTTTAAATAGAACTCAAAAAATCTGAATAATGTTAATTATAAATAATTTCACCATTTTTCTTTTCCTTTGAGTTGAATTTTTTTGTGGTTATTTTTTTTTTTTTTGATTTCGAGAATTCAAGTCCTTTACTTTAATTTTTGAAACAGTGTACTTTATTTTTTCTTAATTTGAAAAAAATATATTTTAAAAAAGAATTTCAAAAAATAATTTGGAAAAAAAAAATTGAATAAATAAGAAAAAATAGTAAAGAAGTTAGTAATCCAATGTATGACTTGTTTGGGTTCATTCAAATAAAGGAGATAAAGAAAATATATCTTTGAAAATAGTCTTTGTTTGATTTTTTTTTTTCATTCTTGATTTCAACAAATTTATCAGAGTACGTTACCTTTCTTGTTTGGTCCTTTAAAAGAAACGATTTCTTTTAAATAAAAACTTTCACACATCAATTTTTTTTGTTTATTCTTTGGTGGATTTCAACTATTCAAATGAACACGTTTCTAGATCTCAAAAAAATTAATTAATAAAACTATAAAATTTAATTGAAAAAATGTTTAAAAGATTGAAAAATTCAAGATTGTACTCTGAATTAACTTTAATAATTTTCACAAATAGGACACCTAATGGTATTTTGGTTTAAAATCTTCAATATTGCAAGGTACTTTACAAAAAATTTCAGTAAGGTTATCGCAAATAATTGTTTTCGAATTGGTAAAATTTAGCTACCTAATTAAATTTTCTTTTTATTTCTTAAATTAAAAAAAACTACGAACGGCTATATTGAGGTATCTAATTATCTCGAAAATCTATAGATTTAAAAAATAAAATAAAAAACAACTGAAAAACCGATTTTTTTTTTTTTTTTGATTTGACTAATTAAAAGAAAATTTTTTAAATTTACTTTTTATTATAATATTTAAAAATAAACTAATTAAGCATTTCTGGTGTGGTAAAATAATTGATTAAAATTTAAAATTTTACCCCATTATTTTGAATTCTGGTTTAGCTATTCATCCCACGCAAATCCACTACCCCCCCTGATTTCGAATTTAAGTTTTTAATTTTGAATAAATACTCATATTTTTCTTTGTCATAACCAATTTTAGAATAAAAAATAAGTTTTTATTTTTATTAAAAATATCTACGATATTAAACATAACTTTTTGTCGTATTTGCTTAAATAGTTTAATTCTTATATTTTAATACAGCCAGTTCCACTTTTAAGAAATAAAAATTGAAAGAAATATAAGGGAGTAACCACGTTAAAGAAAAATTTTTCACTTTTTTACAATTTTGTAGATCAGAAAATAACATTTTTTACTTTGGTTGTACCTCATTGATTTTCTGATTTAAATTACTTCATTTATTAGATTTTTTAAATTTTTATTTTCAAAAATCTCAAAGAAATAGAAACGATAGAATGCAGAGTTGAATAGCTTAAAATAATGTTTCGAATGTTGAATGACTTATCTTTTATCCTTAACTCAACAATTTATTGTGGCCTTTTAATTGTTTCATTTTTAATTTTTTAATCATTTTGGATTTTGTTTAATCATGATAACAAAAAGCAATAAGTTATATTTTTTTATCAGTGGCATTTGGAATTAATAGCTTTTGTTTAAAATGAACAAAAATATTATAATTGGGGGGGGGGGGTCACAAAAGGAAATCCAAATGGAGCTTTAATAGCTAGAAGGTTTCCAAAAAATTAGAATTATCCCATAACCAATCTGGTTAGGGCTTTGAACAATTGGATTTGGTGGAATTGGAGAAATGAATATGATTATTTTCTATCAAATTTTCAGCCACAAAATAACTCAAAGTTTGATTCTATGAATCTAAATTTATCTTCTCCCAAAAAAAAAGTAATTAATTAAAAAAAAAAAAATTCAAAACTATTTTATGGATCCTTATCTCTTTTTTTTTTTATTGTTTTACATTCCTAAAAAAAAATATCCAATAATTTTTTTAAAAAAAATTTTTAGAAAATCTATGATTACACTCCACTCAAATAAAATACTCTTTTCTCATCTCGCTCAAATTTTTATCATGTCTTATGATATAGCGACTCCCTTAAAATGTTTATTTAAAAAACAATATGATTTTCTCCAAGTTAATTACATTTTTTATTTCAAGTATCGAAATAGTCTAATGATAATTATTGAGAAAGCACCAAGATCTTGAAAAAATCCAATGAGAAATAACAGTTGTAAAATTTTACGCTAACTTATTTCCTGAGCTCAGTGATAAAATTTTCATACTAACAATTTTATTTTAACAAAAAATAATTACAAGTTTTTCTTTTATAGTATATGTTTACTTTTTTTATTAGGATTTTATTGACTTCATTAATAATGATCCAAAAATTATTCAATTAAGTTACTTCAAAAACCGATGTAATGTGGATTCTGAAGAAGATAAAAAGTAATTTTTTCAAAAGCACAAAAGTTACTTGTTCTAAAATCATTTTTTTTAATAACAATAAAAGTAAATAATATTTCCTTTTCTTTTCCTCACTACTGATGTCTTATTTTGACAAAAAACTCAAACGAAGAAAAAACAAGTTTAAACAAAAAAACACAAGAAACAAATCTGTGAATAAAAGATCAAAAATTAATGTAAAGATTTCAAAAAACAAAAGAAATGAAAGACTTTCAAAAAGAAGAAACATCAAAGACACATTCCAGAATAATAGTTTCCCAAATTTGGTAGAAACCACACCAACAGTAAAAAAATCTTTTTGTTGTTTTGCTTTTCTTTTTTGATTGTTCACTTTACTTTTTTCTATTTCTCAACCAAAACTAAAAGACAAATTTAACTTTACGTTATTATTTTTTCAAAAAAAAAAAAAAAAAAACACATTTAACTTCGCCACTTGCTCTCTTTTTTTCTTCAAACACATTTAATGGTGATTGTTTTCCTCAAATTCCTACTTTTATTTCTACACACCCTTTAACCCATTTTCAATAGATCCAAGACTTACCAAAACTATCAAAATTGCTTTTTTCAGAGAATATTGATGATGTTAAATTTTCAACACAAGCAATAAGGAAACTGATAAGTATGGAAGAAGAAGAACCACCAATAGAAGAACTCTTCCTCACAAAGACAGTTCCTTTTTTTGTTAAAGTCCTTAAAGAGTCCGAGGATCAATTTTTACTGGTAAATATTAATACCATTTACTTTTTATATTTTTCTTTTTCTTTTTCTTTTTCTTTGTTTTTTCTTTCTTTCTTAATGGCTTTGTTTGATCCATATATTTTAAAATACATACCCAAACCACGACACCACTTCAAGATAGACTCTGATTTAATTTTAGATTTGATTTTTAAAAGTCATGAAATAAAAAATGAAAAAAAAATTATTTTTTGATGGATTGACACTCAAAAAGTTTTTTTCATTATAATCATCCTTAAATTTGAATTTATTGGATTTTTTTTCTTCATTGGGGAAAATTGGATTGGAAATCTTCGATAAAGTTGATTGTTACTTTTTTCTTTGAAACACCACTAAAAAAAGGTTTACAAGAAGATTTTTTGCTAATAATTATATTCATTTTAAAAGACATTAAATAGTCTCAATTTTCATGAATATTTTATTGGTCGTTTCGAAGATCTCTCTTTTTTTTTTTCGCTCCACTAGTATGAAAAAATAAAATTGAATAATTTCAAGTTAGACAAAACTATGACTTCAATTAACATTTTATCCTTGTTAATAATAAAGTTTATTCGCAATACAACCAACACCCCAGAACTTCAAAGCCTTGAGGCTAATAAATTTATTGTTGTTGGTAGTAAAACCCTTTTAAGGATTACAATCCCTGAAATTTGAAAAAAGATTATCTTATGTAGGGTGTAGTGAGTTGTCGATTTGGTTCTTAGCTGATCGATCTTGTCCTTGGTATGGATTTTAATAGTGGTTCAAAATTGCAATTTTTAACAATTTATTTTTTTTATTTCCGAAATCCGAATTGAAGAGTTTAAGTTAACAAATTGGTAGGTGTTCAAGAATAACTTTTGAATTTTGGGTTGGAGATTGAGAATTTTTAATTACTTTTTTGTCAATTAACCAAATGAAAAAAGATTATTTTTTAAAAGCTCCCAATAAAACCAAACTTAATTAAAAATTACAATCAACAACCAAAAAGATCAATTTTTTATGACTTATCTTCTGATATATTAGCCTTAGACTCTTCAATTCGGATTTCAAAATAAAAAAAATAAATTGTCAAAAATTGCCATTTTGAACCACTATTAAAATCCATACCAAGGACAAGATCGATCAGCTAAGAACCAAATCGACAACTCACTACACCCTACATAAGATAATCTTTTTTCAAATTTCAGGGATTGTAATCCTTAAAAAGTCTCTAGTCAAGAAAAAAAGGTCTATATTGGGGTTAGAATTCCCAAATAAATGTATCAATGAATTCTTTTTTTCTGGTTAAATTCAACTTTTGGATATTTTTTTGAAGAGATAATAACTAATAGTTTTGAAAACACTTTTATCATCTAAAAAAAAACAAATGGGGAAAAAAAAAATAACTGATAATAAATATTGAAAGCGCCGTTACGTGCTGTAGAGTGCCACCAAGTGCCTAGCTTTTTCAGGGTTCAAAAGAATAGAGAAAAATCAAAGGGATTTTACTCGATTCTTTTCAATTCTGGAAAACCTAACTGCGATTTTTTTCACTTTTTGGAATAAACCAAAATTTTAATAAATTTTTGGTTTATTTCGAAAAGTAAAAAAAACCTAACGAAAATCTATTGATTTTCTAAATAAATAGAAAACTCAAAAAAACCTAACGAAAATCTACTGATTTTCCAAATAAACAAAAAACTCAAGAAAACCTAACGAAAGTGTCCGTAGAGTGCCGTAGAGTGCCTTAGAGTGCCTAACTTTTCTTGAGATTTTCTGTTTTATTTGTTAAGTATTCTAGGTTTTTTTGAGGTTTTCTATTTTATTTATGAAGTGTTCTGGGATTTTTTTACTTTTTGAAATAAACAGAAAATTTTCAAAATTTTCCGTTTATTTTGAAAATTAAAAAAAACCTAACGGAAAATCAAAAAGTAAATATTTTTTTCAATTTAAAAGAGCAAATAATCCTTTCATCGTCAAAATAATTGATTCATTATTTGAATGATATTTATCAGATTTAACAGAATTTAAAAATATAATAAAATGACCTCTTAACTTGAAGTAAAAAGGTTTTCAAATTTTTTTCTATTAAATTTAAAAAAAATATTAATAGAAATTGGATTTTTCAACTTAAATTGTAAAATATCTACAAAAATATTTTTTGATCAAAGATCTCTTATTAAATAATAATGTTTTATTAAAATTGAAATTATCAAAAAGTGAAAAATTAGAAAAGGTTTAATTGTTTTTTAAAAAAATTTTCTATGATCGTGATGAAAAAAGAGAGTTATCACAAAAAACAAAAACAAGAACAATTAAAAATTCATTTTTCAAAAAAAAAAGAAAGATTTCAGAATAAAAGACAAAGATCACCCATCATTTTTTCATGGAAACGTAAACTTTATACTGAATCAAAAACACTAATCAAATTATTGCTATCTTTGACTTTTTTTCTGAAAAATTTCATATTCTCAGAATTAACATTACCAAAATTTCGTTATTTTATAATAGAACTTAGTCTGGTACTTTTCGTAAAGATTTGTTTGAAAAAAAAAAAAAAATGTTCAAAATTTGAAAATTTAATTTTTTTTTCATTTTCTAACAAACACTTTAATTAAAAATCTAAAATGTAGATTATCTAAAATCATTTCAAAAAACTTGTAAAATGCCCCAAAAACAACCCACGAAAGAACTCTATTCTACTAAATTAATATTAAAACAATTTACAAGCATGATCAATTTGCTTTATCTCATTAAATTTAAATATTTTTTTATTTCTTCAAAAATAAACAAAAACAAAAATAAAAAATGATATATTTCTTTTTTTAATAAATATTTATTTTTATTGAAAATCACATTATTCTTTAATCATATACTAAAAAAAAAAAGTTTGAATCAACTTGGATTATTTCAAACATTTGTTCTGATAAATCAAAATATTGCAGAAGAATGGTTAATCTGAATATAATACCAGATTTAATAAGATTGCTTGACTCGGAAGTAGAGGACATTGTAATCCAAGTAAGTTTTTTATTTATTTATTTATTTATTCATTTATTTATTAGAGATAATCATCAATATTAGAATTTTAATAACAAACAAACCGATAAATTGAATACAAAATCATTTTTTTCTCAAAAATGTAGATAATAAACGATTTTTTGATTTTTTGCTAAAATTATTGAACCTTTTTGAAAATAATCAAAAATCGCGATAATCTACAGATTTCCAAGAACCAAAAAAAATATTATAAAAAATTGAATCAAATTTTATTTTTATTTTGTTTTTAAAAACTTGAATTAAAATTTCAATCAACATCATAAAAGAATTAAAAATAAGCGAAAAATGATTTACTATTGTGTTTTTTTTTTTTTTGAAAAATAAATTTTAAAAAATTTAAAAAACAAAAACAATTTAAAAATTCAATGCACACCGCGGGTAAATTCATATATATATATATATATATATATTAATCTGAAAACTCTTCTTCCCAATATAAAGGAAACACTTTCAAAGAAAATTTCAAAAAATAACCAGTTATACAAAGTACTGTTGTATTTAAACCAATAAAATTACTCTCTATTTTTAAACCACTAAAATTTCTCTACTCGACGTGAGTTAAAAAAATTAAAAAATCTAAATTGTAGAAACAACTTGAAAACATTTTTTTTGAATTTATCAGTCAAAAAAAAAAAAAATTGCTAACCATTACTCCATTCTAAAAATTTTATTACAAGACAAAAAATCAAATCTTATTTTTTGAGTGGGTAACGATATTTTCATAATTAATTGTCAAATGTATGAAAACTCGATAAATTAGTGAAAAAAACACCAAAAAAGTGATTGGCTGCCAAACTTGCAATAATCTCTATTTTTTTACGAAAAATTCTATTGATGGATTTCCCCATGAATGTATTAATTTACATTTTGTTAATGATCAATTTAACTGTAACCTTCTTCTTTATTAATTTCATATTTTTCCTTTAATTTTCAATATTGTTATTAACTTTTATATAGGTAATATGGACACTTTCAAATATTGGTATGTTTTTATTTTAAATTATTTTTTAATACGTTTCAATGAAATTAATTTTTTTTTTTTTTTTAAACAACTGTTTATATTTACTTTTCCTTTTTTATGAAATTACTAAAAGCCGGAGACAAAATAGAATTTCGGGATATAATTTTAGAAAACGAAGGAATTATTGACAAAGTTCTGAGTATTATTGACGAAAAAGAAGATATTAATATCATTGAATATTCAATTTGGCTTCTTTCAAACCTTTGCAAAGATTCACCACACCCCCCTTTAGAAATGGTATATTATCATTCCCACCTCTCTTCCCTACTCTTCTTGTTTCCATTCAAATAATTCTGTGGATTAAATATGAAAAGTTCATCTTTTCCATCAATGATGATATCGTGCTTATTGTCATTATCAGAATGAACGACGAAACGCCCCCTTTTATTTTATTTTATTTTTTTTGTTTTAGAATTAAATTAAACGCTCTAATTTGCTAATTTATTATTATTATTATTAAATTATTATGAATTATATTTTTATTTCTAGATCCAACCATGTATCCCACTATTTGGCAAATATTTAAAGAGCAATGATGAAAATTTAATTCAGCTTTGTACTCTAGGCTTAAGTGAAGTGTCTGACGAATCAGAAGAAAACATTGATGCGGTTTTAAAATTGGATTGTATTTCCATTTTAATTGAAATTTTAAGGTAAAATTCTCACTATTTTAAAAAAAAAAAAATTGAAACCAAAGTTAACTTGATTAGTATACAAAAATCAAATCTCCACTCCTTACCAACTTTCATCTTTTGAATTACATTTTATAATTTATTCTTTTATTATGGTTTTATTATCATCATTATCATATTAAATTATCCACCTTCTTCATTTTTAGAAATACTTCTGATTACACCACCCAGCTATACATAATTAAAACATTAGGCAATTTAACAAGCGGGAACCATTTACAGACAGAAATCGTTTTAAAGCATGATGGCTTATTAACCCTTCTCCAAAATCTTTTAAAAAATTCGTCTGTTCATTTACAAAAAGAAATTTGTTGGACAATCTCAAATATCACTGCAGGAACATCAAATCACATTTCTATGGTAATCGAAGCCGGTTTAATCGAAGATATCCTGGAAGTAATGAAATATAGCAATTATCAAATAAGAAAAGAATGCTGTTGGATTCTTAGTAACGCGATCTATGGTGGGAGCCAATCACAAATTATCGAAATTGTAAATGAACAATTAATAGAAAGTCTTTCCGAATTTCTTGAAGATGAAAAATCGGGAATAATAACGATTTGTCTCGAATCATATGAAAAAATTTTACAGCTTGGTGCTTTTATGGCTGAAAGTCAAGGATCTAATGAAAACAAATTATTAATCTTATTTGAAGAATACAATATTATTACTAAAATTGAAAATTTGCATAATCACAAAAAAAAAGTAATCCAAGATTTATCAAAAAGAATTGCTGATAATTTTTTTAATTAAATTTTGTTTATATTTTTATTTTATTAAATAGATAAATTTGATTTGGTTCATTTAAACTTTAAAATTATTTTATAACCAAAGTTTTATTTCCATTTCACAATTAATATATTTCTTATTTTTATTATATATTTGAAAACCCAATAAACAATAAAATTTAATATCACCCGATGATTTTATTTATTTATTTATTCGTTTTTTTTTTTTTTTTTTTTAATGAAAGTTTATTTTATTTATTATTATTTATTGTGATTAAAAGAAAAAAAGTTTATAATATAAAAAATTAGTAAAAAATTCACAATACATTTAAATATATTTTAAATTTAGATACATAATAGATATTGATGTAAAATGAAATTAAGAACTTTATTTATTTATTAATTCATTTATTTACTAGAATTTGTTTTGTATTTTTTTTTATTAATAAAAAGAGGAATTTTGAAACTAAACACTATTTCTTAAATTGTGACTCATCATAAATAATAAATCAAAAAAACACCCCCACACCCCACACACACATATATAATATGCTTTAATATTCAAGAACAACAAATAATTAAATCTGATTCGTATTTCAAGTTTAAATCATTCTAAATATATAAAAATCTGATATTTTAAAAATTAAAAAAAAATAAAACTAAAAACTAAAAAAAAAAAGAGTCACAATTTTTGATTGAGCATTACGGATTTTTATTACTAAGCAATCACTGAAAAAAAGTTGAACAATAAGATTATTTACTAATAAAAAAATTTATCTTCAGACTAAAAGGCATTACAGAGTTTCAATTTTCATAGTGATTATTTGTGTTTTTGAAGATCTTTTTTTTTTTCCAAAAAGATCGATCATTTGGAAAAAAAAGAACGATCTTTTTCAAAAAAAAAAGTATCCAAAAAAGAAAAAAAAAAAAAAAAAGAAAAACAGAAAAAAAACAAAAATTTGATAAAACTGTACTAAAATTTGCAAAATTTGAAAAAAAGGTTCTGATGCGAAAATTTGAAAATATTATTTTGATAAGAAGTGGGAATTACCCTCAAAACAACTTCCATTATCATTATAAAGTTAGTCTAATTTTTTTAAACTTGGTTTGTTATTAAATATCAAGATTAAGGATCAAATATCCAAGGGAAAAATGAAAACACTTGTTAATAAAATCTATTAAGAAGAATTGTTTTGAATAAGATCAAAAAGATGTATAAACTCTGAAATACTTTTTTAGAGTTTCGAACAAAAAAGGGCTTCGTTGATAGGTTTAATTTTTTCAATTTTTTTGGAGGATATTAGATTCTATGGTAGAATAAGATATGAAAGTTGTTAACTATTAAATTACTATTATAATATGATTTTTAATTCCAGAAAGTCAAATTTTCAATTATTTAGGAGATTAATATACAAAAAAAGTTAATTGGGAAGAATAAGCCAAAATAAATTGTTAATATAACAAATTGTGGTTATTTTTAGGTATTTGTGTTTCTAAGTTCAATACAAATTGACCAAACACAACAAATACTATATTTCCATATCGGTAATTGTCATTAGGATCTTTATTCCAGAGATTCATATATTTTTTTTCTGTAGAAAATAGTTTTTTTTTTTTGATAAAAAATTCAAACAAAAAGGATAAGAGTCTTTTAATTTAAAAATAAAATGTCTTTCAAAAATTTTGGTAAAAACCAAAAATACCTAAAATAAAATCCTAATTTTTGGTATTTTTGTATTTATTGTTAAGGACACTAAGAGCCAGACACTAAGTCTGATAAAGAGAGAATTTAAAATGGCTAAAGTTGTGTTTCCTAATTCAAATACTTCGAAAATAGGCACAGTTATTAGAAGAATTTTCAGCTCAATTTGTTTTCTAAAATATCAAATTAAAACTATTTTCGGATATCTTAAGAAAAACTTAGAGTTGAACACTAAGTATGATAGAGAGAGAATTTTCAAGTGAATATATTTATGTTTGCTCATACAAAAAGTATCTAGAATAGGCAGGTCCATTTGAAGAATTTTCTACAATTTATTTTTCTAAAAAAAAGGGAAGAAGATATAGAGTTTATAAAAAAATGTCAACAAAGTAGAAAATATGAAAGTGGGGGTTAGGAAATGAAGAGTAGTGAGTTGGGGACGAATTCAAGAAATATGAATCATAACAATCCAAATGAATTTTTATGTGTGAGCGATTTGAGATTATTTCGATTTGAGTGCCCTTCGCCTAAAAGCCTAAAGAGTTATATTGGTCAAAAATGTATTTTATCTGTAATCTTATAAATTTCTTTTATGTTCATTTTCCTCATTAATTCATCAGTATACTGTTTTTCAATGATGTAATAATCAAAATTTTCTATTTCGGAAGTCTTTTTTTGATTTTTGTTCGGTTTTCTCATATTTTGTACCTACCAATTGTTTATATTTCGCAATAATTAATATTAACTCATTTTAATTTAACCGGTAAAAAAATGTTTTATATATAATCCTTTTTTTATATAAATAAAAGAAAAAAAAATAAAACCTAAAAATAAAAATTAGTGTTCCAAAAAGATGAAAAAAGCGAAACAAAAAAATTATATTAATAAATTTGTTGAAATTTCACCAATAATTATTGATCAATCAAATGATTCGATACCATCAACTAAATTGTTTGTAATTTTTATATTTAACAAACCCGGCCTTAACTTTCGATCAACCATTCTAAAAAAAAAAATCCAAATCTAACGATACAGATCAAGCAACTACAAAAAAGGAAAAAAATAAAAACAAAAAAATCTTAAAAAAAATAAATTAATTTATAATATTAATTCAAATTGATTAAAAAATTGTTATTTAAATTCTTTGAAACATTATAAAAAATAATTATCAAATCTAGAATTTTCATTCAATTGATAATAATCTACGGCATCCAATAATTCTTGTTTCGAATCCATATTTTCATCAATGTCGCAAGTATCATAATAGAAAAATTTTATTAGTTGATTTATAGAATTTTTCGATCGTTTTGAATAATCTTTTACTTGTTGAATATTGTCTGAAATTGAAATAAACATTCCACGGTAAAGATCAGATCTAGCTTGAAGGACAAATTTATGGATCGGCAATTTTGTATCTTCAACTATTATAAAAAAAATCCATGGTTTGTGTTGAATTATAGGAATTTCTCAAACATTTCCGTAATGAATATGAATCACTATTGGGATTTAGTATTGAAAAATCTTGGAAAATATTTTGGGTCTCTTTTGAATCATAATCTTTAAATCCATAAGCCCATTTAAAAAAGTGCTCTATTTGATGTTCTGTATATTTTGAAAGTATTTCCAAAAAATTTTCTTTTGTAATATTTGGGATTCTTTGTTCAATAAATTTCCAATGTGCTTTAATTCCTTTAACTTCGATCGTTGTCAGTTCATTTCTTAGAAATAATTGTTGAAAATCATCTTCAAACGAAGTAAAAGATCTGAATAATTGTTCCAATTTTTCATTTGTTCTAAACCTTGTTGTATAATCGCCTAAACGAAAATAATGTTCTAATGGATAATTTCTTGGATAATCTATTATTTCTTCAAGGTGCTTTTTAATTGTGTGTATTGAAGAAACACAATAGGGTTGAAATTCTTTACAGATCACTATTTCCAGAAAATAATTAAGACATGAAAGGTCTTTTTTATGGAGTTTTTTATAGCTATTTTGTAAAGTGTATTTATAGATCATTTGATTTAAGAAGGTCCTATAATCCTATAAGTATTTAATAAAAAAGTATATATAGAAAAAAAAAAGAAAAAAAACAATTTAATCTTTTGTTTTTTTTTCTATTAAATGTATTATTCCAGAATGGATGTAACTACCAAAGAAAAAAATAACCCCTTCTGAAAATGCACTTGAGTCTATAATATATATGTTTTTTTAAAGAGGTATTATCACATTCACAAGTTCAATAATCAAAAGGAAGAAAGAAGAATTTTCCTTCTTTTTTGGTTATAGATTTGAAAATAACCTATAAAGTTTAGTTGAGTTTTCCACAACACAAAAAGATAAGAAATAAAGAAGAAATAAAAAGAAGAAAATAAGCCCCAAAAAATCTGAATAATTAGTGATAATATGACTCGGTTATTAAAAAGACCTTTATTAAATTTATACAACTCCTTTCAAACCTTGAAAAGAATAAATAAAATGATTTCACCGAAATAAAATATAATTTAAAAGAATGTATGAAGGGTTAGTAGTTTTAGAAGTATTGTTATCAATGGTAATTTGTAATACTATAATTGACCGAAAAACTATGATTTACCTCAAGTTATTACTTATTGTTGTTGATCTTAAATGATCGATGAACACGTATACAAATTTCAAAAAAAAAAAAATATACAACTCTTTGATCTGATCCTTAATTGAATCAGGTTTCTTTTTTGTTGTTTTTTCAAAGAATAACTTTGTTTTCACATTATCTATTTTTTGATCAAAACAAATTTCTTTTTCAAATATTGCTAAATTAGCCCTAAAATTATCAAATATTATATTGTCACCGTATTTTTTTTGTTATGATATTTTGATATTTGTTACTATTTTTAGACAATTTTCCGATTTTGATATTTCAATCATTTTGTGATTATTGCAATTTTCTAGTATCTCATGATTTGATAGATATTATGGTGATTTTTGTAATATCATGATTTTTTAAAACGTTATAGAGTTTTTTTATACTTTATTCTTGATTTAAAACATTATAACAAATAATTTTCTCAATAAAAAAGTTTAAAATTATAAATAAAAAAAAACTTGAAAAAAATTATATTGTAAAGATTATTTTTTTGAGCAAGTACTCTACAAAAAAATTTTTACTATTAATTAAAAACCTTTTCGCCAAGATTTAGTTAAACCTCGTAAAAGATTTTAAAATTTTCCTCCCATTCACACTTTTTTCTAAAAAAATACAATTAAAATTTTACATGAGAAGAACTTATATCTCAATTAAGGTCTCTCTTGATTTTATGTTATGTGGGAACTGAAATTCGATATTATAAATAGAAAAAATGGTTTAAAAAGATATTTCTTTTTAAAGAATTGAGAAAAAGATTTCAAATTTTAGGTTTTTTTTTGATTTTGAAAGTTAATAAATCATTCTTCGAATTTTTCAAACAAAAGAAACTATTATTAAAAAGCTATTTTTTTTTTTCACCATCATGTTTTCACTTACTTTCTGCTTTATCTGAGATTATATTTATACAATAATCCTCAACTCTTGAATATTTAATGATCAAATGGAAAGTGACAGAAATAAGAGGATTTGGATTATTTCAAACTTTTCAGGGTAAATTTTGAATTTGGATTGTTACAAAATGGTTTTTTAGCCCAAATGACCAATTTTGGAAAAAAACCCTTAAATTGTAATTATAACAATATTTCTCGAAGATGTATTATTTTAAGTTAATAAATGTATTTTTAGTCATTAAAATAATATTAATTTGCCATGAAAGTTGGATAGTGCTTAAGGGGGTGGATATATTTTATTAGCATAGAGTGCTTATTTTTTGAGAAAACAAATTCTTAAAACCATTAATTTAACCGAATAAATGAATAATTTGATAAATAAACGTGAAGTGGAAAATATCCTAGTAGAATTTATTTACATATAAAATTTAAAAAATAGGAATCAGAATAATGAAAAAATTGATCAAAAAAAAAAAAAATAAATAAATAGTTTATTGGTTGATCTTATTGGTAACATTTGATACAATTACTTCTTCTTTACTCGAATTTAATTCTTAATTCTTGGTTAAAATGCTTTTATTTGTAAAATTTTTGATAAACAAATTACTTTTTATTTCACAAGAATTTCCACAATGAATTTAAAAATTCCTATTTTCATTTGGTTTATCTAATTCTAGTTTTATTGATAGAAAATAGGATTTTTTTTGATTCATCTTCTGAAATATTGATTTATTGGATGTATTTGTTTGGTTTTGTAATTATTTATTTTCCAAAAAAATTTTAAAAACCTTTACAATTCAGAAACTTGATTCATTGTTTCGTCATATTTTCATTTTCTTTGAGTTGAACTTTTTGAAGTTTTTTTTGATTCAGAGAATACAAATTTCTTTACTTTAATCTTTGAAATAATATTCTTTGCATGGCTTATTTTGATAAAAAAACGAATTTTGAAAATAAATTTGTAAAAAATGACTTGGTTTAAATAATACTAAATAGTAATGTGGTGAGAAATCCAAGGCAATACCTTATTTACTCTCATCCAAACTAAGAAGAAACTAAAAAGAAAAAAAATCTTCTAAAATCCACTTTAGTTTTATCGTTTTTTTCCTCAATCTTGATTTCAA
Source organism: Anaeramoeba flamelloides (assembly GCA_027625915.1). Lineage (NCBI taxonomy): Eukaryota > Anaeramoebidae > Anaeramoeba > Anaeramoeba flamelloides. The sequence continues at coordinate 5,620,244 of JANTQA010000042.1, forward strand.
CAAGTTTATTTGGATAGGTGATCTTTCTTATTTATTATTTAAAAAGTAGAGACTTGTTTCAAAATACAGACCTTCTCATACCTATTTTTTTTGTTTTGTTTTGTTACGTGATTAATTTCACTCATTCCACTATAATTATTTCTTAATCCTGAACCAAATTTTAATAAAATCAAAGATTTAATCAAAAAAAAATGTTCATAAAATTGAAAAATGAAAAATTTATCATTGATTTATATTGGTTCTTTTCACAAATAAATCAGTTAATAATATTTTGGATTTCAAATTTTTAATATCCTGTATACACCCAAATAATCATTTTTTCAGTAATGTTCTCATAATTGAAAAAAATATAAAAAAATAAAATGTATCAACTTCCTCAAGGTAAATTTTATAGCATTCCAAATTTTTATTTGAAAAATGAAATTCCAAATCAATTTTTTCTTTTTGTTTAACAAAAAAAATATCAGAAAAATATCATCAAACACGGAAAATTAAAAATTTTCCAAAATACTTTTTTAAAACCTGGAAAATTCAAAATCATAACATATGAAAAAAAATTTTTTTAATTTGATTATTTTTAATGAATAATCAATAACACCATCTTATTTTTTTCCGGGTGATTCGGTAATAAACTCAAAGATTACAAGTATAAATATGTTTTAATTGTATTTAGTATTAATTTTATATATTTTGAAACACATACTGATAAATTCAAATAAATATCTGAAAATTTTTACTTCATTTTCCTTTTTCAAATTTTTTTTACTCAAGCTTTGAATAAAGCATTCTATTGACGTTTAAATGTGAAGAAACTTTATAAAATCAGTGATCCTTTAAAAGATTCTTTTTATTGTGTTGTTTTTAAAAGTGGTGATCCAAGATCACAAAAATGTGAAATTGAACTAAAAATTTTATTACATAAATCTGAATTTATCAGTATACTAAATGCAAATTAATAATTACAATAAAAAAACAAAAAAATATTACCAAATACATTATTTTAATAATAACAATTCCTTCTTTATATTCAAAATAATTTGAAAAAAAAATAATAATTAAACATGGTAAATTTCAAAAAAGAATATAAATTATTGAAAATAAAATAAAATTCATTTTTTCAATTTACTTCCAATCTCTAAAAAAAAATACAAAAGAAGGTATCTATAAAAAAAAAAAAAAAAAATAAAAAAATAAATAAGAAGGGTAAGAGAAAAAAAATAATTACGTTTTTGTAAGGAGTAATTTTATTCTTGATTAAAAATCTGTAACATTTCAGATTTGAACTTAATGAGTTATTTAGCATAACCTCTTCAAGTAAATAGAGGTTTTCATTGTTAAAATCTACAGTTTTCTTTCGTGACTGAGCAAACTGGATTTGAAAATTCACAAAATACTCTATGATCCCGAAATTGGCCTTAAAATTTTTACATAAATAATAAAGATACTGAGTTGAATTATAATTTTTCTTGCCGATTAAGCCAAAGCTAAGAAACAATTTAATTTTTTCAAGTGTGATAAATTTGCTTTGAACACATTTTTTTAATATGTTATCCCTATCTTGAGGTGTTCCATCAAATTTAATTTCGTGGGTAAGCAAGTATTGAAGAACAGGGAAGGGAACTTCCACCATACAAATTCTTTCAAAAAAGGACATCTTTTGGTATTTCACATTAAAATTGGCCCTGGGGTTTGAATATTTGAGTATTAGTTTTAAAAGATCCATGGACAAAGAAGGTTTCAAAAAGGAAAGTATTGCTGGTGAAGAATTTTTATTTGGGCACACATTAAGGTTAAGTCCGTTAATTAACAATACTTTGAGGCAGTCCAAGACTTCTTGCTCTGAAGGCAAACATGAAAAAAAATTTAGTACTGTATATCCTTCTTTATTTCTTTGATTAGGATCTGCACCATACTCCATGAGCATGGACAGGATCTTAGCTTTACTCTTTAGGCTTGTGTTTGAAATGGTCTTCATTAAAAGATTGTTTCCCTTCTGATTTTCCCTCATTCTGAAATAAGCACCTTGATCTGTTCTTTTCGAAACCGAAAGGATCGTTTCCAATAATTCAATGATAGGCAGACTAGGATTGCCGTTTTCGAGTAGAGACCACAACGGCGTTGTGTTATACCGATCAGTTGCCCAAATAAGTGATTCGTTGTGGTTGATCACAATCTTGATCAGCTCAGAGCTGACGGACACATTTTGGCATAAGATGTGCAATGCATTCTTCCCGTGAATATTTTTCTGCGAAATTCTCCCATCTTTTTTCAAGACTAACTTCAAATGGTCGGCTGTAGTGGTTTCATTTTGACACAAAATCGAGAAGCAATTGTTTTTCTCTGTGTTCGTTATTTTTGGATTTGCTCCCTTTTGTAGCATCATTTCTAAGACCTCAAGACTTAAGTGATCCTTTTCGCAAATCAAATGAAATGGGGTATTCGAATATTTGTTTTTAAGATTACAATTTGCACCCAAGGTCATGCAGTATTCAATTAGTTGGCAACTGTGACTTGCATTCAAACACAAATAATGAAAAGGTGTATTCCCCTCCAGATCTTTCTTCTTAAGATAGTTCCTTGTCCTTTTTTCATCGAACTTTTCAAAAACAATTTTTGCAATGTCCATCGTTATTTTTGGGCTGGAAAACAAGAAATGGAGAAAACTCATGCGATCATTCTCTGAGACAACTTTAAAGCTTTTGATTTTTGGTAAGATATATTTAATCGTTTCTGTTGTGAGGTAACTATCAAAAAAAGAATTCGGCGACAGTTGCAAAAAAGTCGTATCAAGTTTGCTGTCTGTGCAGAACCGATCTATATACCTTTTTCCTTCTTCAACTTCGTTTGGTTTAATTTGTAAAAGAGACATTTTAGAAAATGTGGAAAAAATGAGAAAAATAAAATAAAATCTCAAAGTTGATCTTTTTATTTTGTTTTATAGGTAAATTAAAAAGAGGAAAATTATTTTTCAGATTTCCTAAAAAAGCACACAACAAGAATTAAAAATAAACAAATTTCCCATTTCTAGAATGGTAAATTAATAATTTAAGTTATTTTTAAGAATTAAAAATTTGAAATTTTAGAGGATTTTTTCAATAATTTTTAGAAAGCTGAAGAAAAATCTTGTTTCATTTATTTAGAAACAAATAGTATTTCTAAATGAAATTCATTGTTTTTGAGAATTACAAGAATTATTTTTGAAATGGAAGGGTTACTGTTATTTAACAATTAATAACGAAACATTTTTATGTCAAGTATCAAAATATTTTTCTTTATTAATATTAGTGGAAAAAACAAAAAGTTCTTTACAAAGCTAATACTAAGATGATCTTTGAAGAAATTTAATTTTGGTTCCTACTTTAGCTTTGAGAGAAAATTCTCATTATTCTCATTTGGATTTTAATCTGAGTAACCATTTTTACCATCATCTCAAATAATGATCTTAAAAAAGTACTGTAATCCAAATACTTATAGAATCTGATTTGGTACCTTAAATTAGTATATTTTTCTATGATCTCCAATAATTTTTTAAAATTTGCACGTAAATACTATTTAAAGGAGTGAGAAAAATACCTAACATGAAAACAATCTCGGACAAGAAAATAATCAACCTAAAAGATTTATAATTGTGAATATTATCAAAATTGTTGTATTAATTACTGATATTTATAATCGATTCCTTTTTTTTAAGCAAGTAAGTACATTTTACCAATATTGAAAAATTTTAATTGTGTGAACATTACACTACACTACACTACACTACACTACACTACAAGGAAAATTTTTTCAAAAAAAAATCTCTAAATTTTGTATTTTTGAAATATACTCATATAATAAACATTATTATACATAACAATTTTCAATGAGGTTTACAACTTTAATAGATATTAATAGGAATTGAAAAAAAAAATGAAATTTTTCAGTAATATTTTTTTCATTTTTAATTGTAAAATTTTTGAATTTTTTTAATTGACTTAGTAGAGAGATAATTTTCAAGTATTTTTTTTAATAGTATAAAATAAAACATATTTTTCAATTTGAAAATAGTACAAAATATTTCAATCAAAAAGATATTGCTCAATTAAATTGAAAATCTGATTTTTTATCTGTTTTTGGAATATTTTTTATCATTTTATTTTTTTCCATGTTTGAGTTTTTATATACGTTCCCGGTTTTTTTTCTGCAAATTACTTTAACATTTATTCGTTTTTCAATCTTAATGCTCAATCAAAAATTAATTCATTTCAACTTTTTCCAATAAAAAAAATACCATGAAAATAGGTGTTTTTTTCAAAAGTCGGTATTTTTGAAAAGGGGGGTATTCAGATTTTCAAGAGTTTAAAAGCTATCCTATTTTTATTATATAAAATTATGATAACTTTTAAAAAATAATTTATAAAAGAAGTAAAACTTAAATCCAATGTATAGTTTAGGCTAACTTTAATTTTCGGTATTTAAATTTTCCTTGTAGTGTACACTACACTACAAGGAAAAATTTTTTCAAAAAAAATCTCTAAATTTTGTATTTTTTAAAATACACTCATATAATAAACATTATTATACATAACAACAATTTTCAATGAGGTTTACAACTTTAATAGATATTAATAGGAATTGAAAAAAAATGAAATTTTTCAGTAATATTTTTTTCATTTTTAATTGTAAAATTTTTGAATTTTTTAATTGACTTAGTAGAGAGATAATTTTCAAGTATTTTTTTAATAGTCTAAAAGGAAACATATTTTTCAATTTGAAAATAACACAAAATATTTCAATCAAAAGATATTGCTAAATTGAATTGAAAATCTGATTTTTTATCTGTTTTTGGAATATTTTTTATCATTTTATTTTTTTCCATGTTTGAGTTTTTATATACGTTCCCAGTTTTTTTCTGCAAAATGCTTTAACATATATTCTTTTTTCAATCTTAATGTTCAATCAAAAATTAATTCATTTCAACTTTTTCCAATAAAAAAAAATACCCTGAAAATAGGTGTTTTTTTTCAAAAGTCGGTATTTTTGAAAAGGGGGGTATTCAGATTTTCAAGAGTTTATAGGCTATCCTTTGTTTATTACATAAAATTATGATAACTTTGAAAAAATAATTTATAAAAGAAGTATAACTGAAATCCAATGTATAGTTTTGGCTAACTTTAATTTTTGGTATTTAAATTTTCCTTGTAGTGTACAAGGAAAATTTTTTTCAAAAAAAAATCTCTAAATTTTGTATTTTTGAAATACACTCATATAATAAACATTATTATACATAACAATTTTCAATGAGGTTTACAACTTTAATAGATATTAATAGGAATTGAAAAAAAAATGAAATTTTTCAGTAATATTTTTTTCATTTTTAATTGTAAAATTTTTGAATTTTTTAATTGACTTAGTAGAGAGATTATTTTCAAGTATTTTTTTACTAGTCTAAAAGGAAACATATTTTTCAATTTGAAAATAGTACAAAATATTTCAATCAAAAGATATTGCTAAATTAAATTGAAAATCTGATTTTTTATCTGTTTTTAGAATATTTTTTATCATTTTATTTTTTTCCATGTTTGAGTTTTTATATACGTTCCCAGTTTTTTTCTGCAAATTGCTTTAACATATATTCTTTTTTCAATCTTAATGTTCAATCAAAAATTAATTCATTTCAACTTTTTCTAATAAAAAAATACCCTGAAAATAGGTGTTTTTTTCAAAAGTCGGTATTTTTGAAAAGGGGGGTATTCGGATTTTCATTAGTTTAATAGCTATCCTTTTTTTATTACATAAAATTATGATAACTTTGAAAAAATAATTTATAAAAGAAGTATAACTGAAATCCAATCTATGGTTTTGGCTAACTTTAATTTTAGGTATTTAAATTTTCCTTGTAGTGTATTGAAAAAAGATTTTTTGAATGTCAATGAGATATTGAAACTTAGAAATCCAAATATCATTGGCTGGTCTATTTTTGTAAAGAATCAAAGTAATTCAGAGTTGAATCTTTCATTTTTCGATTTTTAGAATATTTTTTTTGATTCAATTTTTTGGTTTTATTCAATTTGTTTTGGATCAAGAAATGTGTTTATAGGAATGAGTGATATTAATCCAATAGTAAACCAAAAAAAGAAGTAGACCCAAAAAGGCGTGCATTTAAAACAAATATTTACTTTTAGGAGATAAAAAAATAAAAAAGATCACCTTTTCAAATAAATTTGTTATAATCAAGAAAAAAAAATCGATAAAAGCCTATTTTTGAAGATTGGTTTTCGTTATCTTCTTATTTTGTATGAATACAAACTATTTATTTCCTTGAATTTATCACCCCATAACTATTTATTATTATTTTAAAAAATCTTTTCTGACAAATTTGCTTGTAAAAATTCTTTTTTTCGAATATTTTTATCTAACAAAACCAAAATAAATAATACTATTTCAAAAATTAAAATAAAGGGGTTAAATACTGAAGTCAAAAAACTGTTACAAAAGATTCAACTCAAAATAAACGAAAATATTTAGAGAAAAATTCCAATCAGATTCAGAATTATTTTGAGTTTACCTTTTAAGGGAAAATCAATAATTATCAAACCTCATGAATTCATCCAATAAATTCTTATTCTCAAGAAGAATTAAAAAAATAACGGATTTTCTGAAATAAAACTAGAATAAGAGAATTTAATGACAATAGGATTTTTAAATTCAATTTTCAAAATTCTTTAGAAATTAAAAGTAATTTGTTAATCAAAAATTTTCCCAAAGTATTTCCATGAAGAATTAAAAATAAAACCATATTAAGAAGAAGTAATTGTATCAAATTTTATAGATAAGATCAGGAAATAAATCATTTTTATTTATTTTTTCTAGATCAATTTTTTTGATTTTTATTGATTTCCATTTTTTAGTTGATATGAAAATATATTATACTAGGATATATTACACTCTTATGTTTGTTTAAATATCAATTTGTTTGGCTAAAGAAATGATTTGAAGAATTCAGTTTCACATAGATAGTAGCACTCAAAATTTGAAAAATGTGTTACCTACTTAATAACCAAAATTTATATGAATATAGTAAAAGATAGACTTAAAGTTTATTAAAGTAAGGTGTCTATAGAATACCCATTTAATTAAATGATAAACTAAGTAGAGAAACTTATTTTTTGAAAAACAATCCAGTTTTATAGAGGTTTGCTAGAGTTGGGAAAATAAACAATTTTTTATTCTGTTTTTTGATTGATTGAATGATGTTTTGAGCAAGTGTAAAGTTCATTAACCATCATTCTAATAAGTGGGTGAGTGATAATTTTAAAAATTTGATTCTTAAAAAAAAAAGGATTTGGTTTTAAATAAAAGAGATTACACAACAGTTTTCATACTATTAACAATTAAAAATCTTGTTCGAGTGCTTTTTTCATGTGCGGTATTTTTTTTCAAGACCATACAAAATAAGCAATTAACAATAAAAAAAAAAATGAAAACCCCCAAAGGCTATAAATCTAAATAACTAAAGAAAAAAAGTACAAGAGTTATCAATTAGTAAAAGGGCAACAAAAAAATACGCCCCTGCACGTTTTATATTTACTGAAATCAAAAAATAGACGAAAAAACATATTTTTTTGTTGTTTTATCTTTCCAAAGTGCTTATTTTTTTTCAATTTTGTGGTATATTGCTTTCTTTTTGTCACAAAAATTGATTAAACGCAATTTTTTCCAATTTATTAATATTTTAATACTCTGGGTATTTGCAATTGGCAAGTTTTTGTCAAGATTCTTTTGATTAAACAACACATTTTAAAAATCAAAAAAAAGTCTTTGAGATCTCAAAATAAAAAGTACTAAGGATTGAACACGTGAAACCAACACTGCTGTTTTGACAATAATAATTCACATCAATTTCAATTGGTAATTGACTTTATAAGCTGTTTTTTTTTTCTAGTAATTGTTTGATTTTTCATTGATGATTTTTAGAAATCTATCATAAATACATGTTAATTATTTTTTGATTGTAATTAGAAACCAATAAAAAATGAATTTTTTTTTTTTTTTTTGATTTCAAAAAGAAAATTCAAAGGTTAACACTCCCCCATAAACAAATTTTCTGTTAAAATAAATAAAGAAAAATTTTAATTTATTCCCTTTTTTCCCTAAACTGTATTTGCTTTATTTTGAGACAATTACAAATTTGGTAAAAAAAACTTTAAATATTTGGATAACACTTTTTGAAAATATGTAACAACCTCTCTGAAACATATTTTTTTTTCTTTTTTGTTGTTTTTCATTTTTTTTTATTTTTTCAACAATAAAAATAATTTCGATAAATCCTTGAATAACCAAGGAGTCTCTAATTTTATGTTTGAATTTCCTTTTAAAAGTTTTGAGATAAAAATTATATAAGATATTTCCAAAAAGTGGTTTTTTTTTGATTTTTACCTTTTATAGAAAATTCTTTTTGTTAGTGGTTTTATTATTAATTTATAATATTATATGAAGTGGAATATTAATCCTGATTTAATTAGTATATATTGGATATATTTCATGATAAGTTCATTTTTATATTTCACCCAAAAAAAATCAAAAACAATTAACACTTTTATTGAGAAAAGTGGGTAATAAAAATTCAACAAAAAAATCGTAAAGTGGTAAAGAACCAAATTATTTTCAAATAAATAAAGAAAAGTTCCCATTTTTCGATTCTATTGGAAATTTTCTTAAGACCAAAAATCAGCGAAAAACAATTTTTATCAAATCAAAAAGAGAAAAATAACACACAATTTTTTAACCTTGAAAAATATTATAAAATTGAGTTCATAAAAGTTTTGATATCTTAAATTTATTTTATGTCTTACAGATACAGAAGCCAAATTATTACAAAGAATGGTTCAATGACTAATAATAATTTTGGGTATTTGAATAGTTTTAATAAAGTTGCATTTAATAACAATATTTTAAAAATAAATTTGCTAGGTTTTTTTTGAAATAACCCAGAAGTGTATATTGAGTGTAATTTACATTTTTTAAATACTAATAACAAAATAATTTTTTAAAGAACCAAAAAGTTCACCTATAACACTTTTCCATATTCTGTATAACCCTTAAAAATAAAAAAAAATAAAAAAGTCTTTACACACTTTACTAAAAATTTTTTTTTAAATTATGGTTTTAACTTTTTAATTTTAATCTTGTAAAAACATCACAGTAAAAAGGTTTATAGCAATAGTCAACTTTGTATTAAACTTAACAAATAATTAATCTAAGCCCAATTCCAAAAATTTTTACACACCTAAAATCAAAAATACACAAAATAAAATTTCAATTTATTTTATTTTTGGATTTTTTGTTAAGAACTAAATGTTGGGCACTTATGATGCTAGAGAGAGAATTTTGAAGTGACTAAATTTGTTTAGTCCTAATTCAAAGAGTATCTCAATCGAAGCAGTAATTGGAAAAATTCTAAATTTAATTTAGTTTTCTAAAATAAAAGGTAAATCAAGAAAAAAAAGAAATAAAAAAAGAAAGAAAAATAAAGAAATATTGAAAAAAATAATTGATAATTGATATGAAAATTTGAATTATTTTTATCCAAATGAATTTTTTGTGTAAGCGACACGGTGATTATTTGGATTTGAGCTCGTTTTCCCCAAAGGTGTATTAAGTTGTATTGAACAAAAAGTATCCTATTATAATATCATAGATTTCTCCAATGTTTATTTTTTGTATAAATTGATCTGTATCCTGTTTGAATATTATATTGAAGTCAAAAATTTTGATTTTCTTAAGGTCTTTTTCCGATTGCCTTGGATTTTTTTCATATTTCTTGGAGCGCCATATAAAGTAGTTTATAACACCAATTTACTTTTTACAACATAGGTATATCTTGGTTACTACACCCTCTTCCCATCTGTAAATGTATCTATTAAACCAATTTGGAAGTATTTTCGTTTGAATAGTGTTTTTGATGGTTCCAGTTTAGGTAGGACTGTTTTTCTGAAAAAGCTTTTGGGGTATTGATTGTTACCCAGCTAATTTTTCAATTTCCAGTTTTCTTTAACTTGAGACGAATCAACTTTTGTCGTATATATTTGGCATGTCCCTCAAGGTGTTTTTTTTTAAAATCTCACACATCTCCATATTCTCCTTATCAATGATCTCTACTTTTCCCATTAACAAACTATCTGCTAGGTGAGATAACTTTATGTATCTCTTAATTTCTTGATGAAATTAGCTTTCCTTTTTAGGACTATACTTTATCTGGGATTTATTTTTGTTTTTCATTTAAGTAAATCATTTTCAAGTCAAAGACGCCCAGTTATAATGAATAATTAACATGTATTTAAAGTGTTTGTATGTATATTTAAAAGAAAAAATTTATTTTGGAAATTTCAAATTTTGAAATCATTTTTTCACATTATTTTAGATTTTCTTTATTTCAATTAAAAATTTCTAATTTCAGTAACTTTATATTTTTTGATATTTAGATTTTTTGGATTTAAATCATATTTTTTATATTTTTACTTTGATTTTTCTTGTCGGATCCTTTAAATTGTTTTTTTTTTTTTTTTTCACAAATTGAATAAGAAATCAAAGTGACTAAACGTTTTTTCATTCTACAAATTTTTATTATGTGTTAGTGAAGATTTTGAGATAGTACATTAATAAAAAAAATGAGAAATTTTTTCACTTTCTTATCCTGTTATCTTTATCCCAAATATATTTCTAGTAATAGATTGGAATTTGTGAGTTCCGTTTTTATGTTTGGTACCTTTTTTTTTTGTTTATATTTGTATATTTTTGGCCACTAATTATCATAAATTAAATGAAAGAATTTTGAATTATTGCAAAATGAAATAAATTGGAATGTTATCATATTAATTATTCAAAAGCCATTATTTTTTCAAAAAACCAAAAGATATAAATGAATCAAGATAAATACAAAAACAATTCAAAAGGTTATAACTTTTTGTTTTTTGATCTGAAAATATCTGTAATAATGATTTTAGAAAATTTAATCCTTTCAGGAGAATATTTCCAACTGAAGAATTTGAATAAAAGAAAATACGAATTGACTGGAACAAAATGCACCCTAATGAAAAATCTATCAAAGAGCTTTTTAAACCTTAAAACTGTTTCTTTTCAAAAAAAAAATCATTTTTTCTTCTATTTCGACACATTGAATAAATAATCATTAACAAATGCTTACTCTTTGTCAAAAAACAATTTCAAAAATTGTTATTACACCTGTTCTTAACAAACGTTTTTTAACATCCGTTGTAAGCCCTTTCCTTGCTTGATCCCAAAATTTTTTTCTTCTTCAGTTAGATCCTTTTTTGAAAATAAAATCAAACAACAAACTTTTCTATGTTTTTTTTTATTTATAACTTTTCTTTTCTTTTGAACTCAAAACATTCTTAACTTTCCCCCACGAAAAACTCCAAAATTTTCAAACAACAACTTTTGAAACAACAAACAAACAAATTAGTTTGAAATGCAAAAAACTCCATTCGATTACACCCAAGACAATTATGAAAAAGTTGACAATATCCTATCCAAATACCCATCAGAACATAAAAAAAGTGCAATCATCCCATTACTCCATTTAGCACAAGACCAGGAAGGCTTTGTCCCAGAATCTGCAATGGTTAAAATTGCATCGATTGTGGCTTGCCCCGTCTCAAAGGTCTTTGAAACCTTTACCTTCTATACGATGTTCCGTTCAAAGCCATCTGGCGATCATGTTGTTGAGGTGTGCACAAACCTTTCTTGCCAACTGAGAGGCGCTGATCAAATTTTAAAGGCAATCCAAGACAAATTAGGAATCAAAATTGGCGAGACAACAAAGGACAAGAAATTTACCCTCTTAGAGGTCGAGTGCCAAGGCGCATGCGCTACAGCCCCGGTCGTAGTTATCGATGGCCACTACTACGAAGACGTTGAAGTAAAATCAATTCATAGCATCCTCAGAGACTTTTCTCAAGATGTTGTACCAAAGTCTGGCACACAATCACAAAGAAAAGGACCAGAGCCAATGGGCGGCAAAACCACTTTAAAAACAGAACCCTGGGCTCAAAAAATTCGTCAAGATCTCTAAGTGTATCTTCTTTTTTATTGAAGATCATTTTATTAACTCCCTTATTGTAATCTTTTATTCCAAAATTCTTTTTTTGAATTTTCCTTTTCCGTTTAATTTCTTTTTTTTTTTTTTTTTTATTTTATTTTTCTCTTTGTTCTGTTTTATCTTTAAATTTTTTTTTGTTTGCTTTTTTTAGACACTAATATTTTTTTGCTTTTCTTAAAAAAAAATTTATTGTGTTTTTCTCTTTTAAGAGGTTACTTAAGGTGAATAGTAAAAATTTTGAAACAAAAAATTTTTTCTTTTTTCTTTTTTTTAATTTTTTTTTTTAATTTCTTTTTTGGTTTGTTCTTTGTTTTTGTTTTCAATTTTTTGAAGAGAATGAAATCTCAAATTGACTTTTATTTACCATTTTGAAAGAAATCCTCAATTTTGTTAATCTATTAACACGGTTAAATTTCAAATAAATCGACCATTTTTTTTCGCACATTATCTAATATTTCTTAAGGCAGAAACCAAAACTAACCCAATTGAAAAACTTGATGAATATTAGGCTTAAGGATGTTATTTGTTGATCAGATAAATGAAAAAAAAGTTCTAAATTCTTTACTGTATTTGCAACATAAATGGGAAAAAATTTTCCGTTCATTTTCCTTTCCTTTTTCAAATAGGGTTTTCAAATAACAACCTACTAACTTTCAAAACTTCATTTGTAAAAGAACAATAAGGAAAAATGAAGTTAACATATTTTTTCATTTGTTCTGTAAATCCCTATATCTCAAACTTTTGCGGAATCAAATTTTTTCTAAAAAAAAAACTCAAAGTTAAAAAACTTTGATTATAATTAAATTGTTGCACCTTTAATGACTCTTGGATTTCGAGGTTTTATTAATATTATTTTTATGTGGTGATCATATTTGTGAACTTTAAAGAATTTTATGTTAATAGAAATCGAATAAATTTCTGAATTTTTTTTGAATTCTCAAAAACAATTTTTTCCTTTATAAATTTGAATTCACCCTTAAGGTGTCAAAAGTTTTAAACAATATAAATTTGTTGAGCTACATACATTATTTTCAAGTATTCTGTCAAAGGCACCCTAAAAAAAAAAAAAATCTATACACTACTGATAAATTGCAATTAATGTTTGAAAATTTTTACTTGATTTTCCTTTTTGAAATTTTTATGTTCAAGCTTTTAATAAGGCATTTTATGACTCAAGTATTGGGAAACTCTGTAAAATTAGTTGTTTTTCGAAATATTCTTTGTCAGGGAATGTTTGATTAGAAGCAGTTTGAAGATTTATAAAAATGGAAATTGAACTAAAATTTTTTTTGAAATTTATTAGAATTTATCAGTAATGCCAATATGGACTTTCAAAAGGAAAAAAATAAGGGGTTTTACAATTTTAGAGATAAATAAAGAGTTCCATTCATTTATCCAAAAAAATAGTAATAGTAAAAACAGATATTTGATTATCTTAATAGACTAATAATAATTTTAATCAAAAAATTGTTTGACAAATACTAATCTTTCAATTTTTAAAAAAATCATTTTTCAAACAAAGTATTGACGTTACCCAAATGATGCTATATAGAAACCCCCTTTGAGCTCAAAAATCAAAAAAGATGTTACGCTTACTATTACCAATATATGTATAAATATAAATAATTCTTTATTTGTCAATAAAATCATAAAAACTCTTTTTTTTACTACAGTCAGTTCCACTTTTAAGACACAAACTTGCTACGGAATTTAAGGCACAAAAAAAATCTCAAATTAAAGCGCAAAATTCAGATTCTAGTAAAATAAATTGAAAAAAAAAAAATTCCAGAATTTGTGCCTTAATTTGAGATTTTTTTTGTGCCTGAAATTTCGTTGAAAGTTTGTGCCTTAAAAGCGAAACTGACTGTATAATTATAAAAAAATAATTGAGTTGATGCCTTTTCGTCAGATAATATACCCCAAACACATGGTATATATATTTGTGTTTGGAAATCATAAGCCATTATTGTCATTAAACAATGATAACCTAGACTACACTCCAAATAAGTCCCATCGACATAAATTTGTTGATTATTTCCTAAATTCAGTAATTGATTGTTTGTTGTCATGATTATCATTGGGAAATCACCCTGTAAATACATTCCAATAAAAGGAAATTCAATTTAAGTTTTTGAAAATTTATCTTCGATGATTTTTTTTTCAACATCAAAATTTAAATGTTTTCTAAATTCAAGTAAATATTTTTTAAATGTCATCTCGGGATATAATAAAATTGCCGAACTTTTCCTTATTTTCCTTATTTGTGAATCCATAAATTTTAAATAAATATTTTCGAGAGAATTATTTTCTTTGGCCAACTTGTCAAGTAAATCCATTTCTGGGATTGTTTGTAATTCAAAATTTAAATTTGTATTATGAAAGTGACGATTTTGTATTTCGATAATATTGTTTTGTTCCCCATTTTTGAAAAATGTTTTAATAGTTCCACGGACATTACAGTTTTTTACATTACATTCATAATAAAGTGATAAAATATTTATTATTATACAGTCAGTTTCACTTTTAAGGCACAAACTTTCTACGAAATTTCAGGCACAAAAAAAATCTCAAATTAAGGCACAAAATTCAGATTCCAGTAAAATAATTTGTAAAAAAATTAAAAATTCCAAATTTTGTGCCTTAATTTGAATTTTTTTTGTGCCTTAAATTTCGTTGAAAGTTTGTACCTTAAATTTGAAACTGACTGTAATGTAAGCAACAAACTTCAGTATCTTGTTCATTTTCATAATAAAACACTCTTTTAATCCTTTTTAAATCAATTTTTTCCCTTTTCTCAAATAATATTTTATTTCCAGAGTCGCTATTTTTTTAAAAACAATTAAAAATCAAATGATAGATTTAAATTTGGTTTGAATAAAAACTAAAAAATCTGTAAAAAACTTATTAAAAAATAAAAACTAAATTGTAAATTTACATATTTCTCCAATTGTTTGGAATATTTAATGAATCTTCTTGATCTTGGTATAATTTCACTTCGTTATTCTTTATTGCCATTAAATTAAACTGCTCTTCTAATTTTTTCATTTCGGTGTTTTTTGATAAATTTTGGGAATTTTTACTTTCCAATTCTTTATTTCTATTCTTTATTTCTTCAACATGGTTAAGTAGTTCTAAATGATCATTGGATAACTCTTGATATTTTTCGAAGTAGTAATTATTCATTGTTTTGATAAACAATTTTTTTAAATAAATTAAGGAAAAAAATGGGGAAAAATTATGTAAAAAGAACTTATGTATACTTGAATTTATATTTTTTTCATTTGTTTTAATTGGAAAAGTAGATATAACTATTAAATCTCTTAGATACCAATTTACAAATTTCAATATTAAAAAAAAACAAAAATTTACATTTATTTTGAATTTGAAACTCAAAAAAATATAACTCTATATTATTTATGACTTCATTTTATCATTAAAAAAATTTCGGGTAATTTTTTTTTTCGGGGTTTTTTAGAAAATTTAAAAAGTTACCATTTCATAAAATTCAAATAAAATAATTTTTAATCTCTAAGAAAAAATTTTTTCATATGTGTACTTTAAGAAGTTAAAAATGTTGATAAAAACTGATTCAACTGTAATTATTTTTATATTTTGATTGAAAAGTTTAAATTTTTGTTCATCTAAAAATTATAAAAATGGAATCATTTTGGTTACTCTGAGAATAATCCTTATCATATAATAGTTGATTCCCATATCTAGCAAAATTTTACAAACTAATATATTTTCTTGGAAATTGAAAAAACAATATTATTAGGTATCATTAAATAAAAATTTTCATTTTTCGTTCTGAACTTAATTTACCCTCAAAAAGAAAATCACAGCAGTTGTATTTGTCTAATAGTTAGAGGTGGGGGTGTCACTCCATTTTCATTTTTGTTATCAACTCGAGCTCACCGATTACTCTAAATTTCTTTGAAAACTCTTTTTCGATATGAAAAATCAAGTAAAAAATATTCAAATTTATTACACAAATGCCAGTAGAAAGCAAAAGAATTTGTCTGTAATTATTACGTTTGTTTCATTAACATTCAAATATGGGGTTTTTTACATCATAACGAACGATCTTACAATAAAAAATATATAACCAAATAATTCCATATTAAATCAAATTGAAAAAAAGAAAACAAAAATCTGAAATACTGTTAAAAAATGATTTCAATTTTGAAATTTCAAAATTTATTTTTTCTTCGAATATCCATTTAACCTCTTTAAAAATGCACAGTTCAACCATTATAATTGATTTCCTTCCTCAAAAATATAGTTTAATTCTCAAAAAAAAAAAAAAAATTAGAATAAAAGGGTCTAAATTAAAATAAATTTCAGAGCACCCCTTGGTACATATGATAAACTTCCATAGACCCATTTTCAGAGGATTATTAAATTTTTTGTGATCAGACTTTTTTAAAACACTTTCAAATCAAAAAAATAAAATTAAAATAAAAATTTTTTTATTATGTTTATTGGGTTTAATTATAAAATCTATAAAATATTATTCTTATATTAAATCATATTTTCTTTTTGAGTACAAAAAAAAGTAAAAAAAAATTTAATATTAATTAACGTTAAATGTTCATAAAAATAGATAAATAAAAATATTATTATCTAATAAAAATTAAAATAAAAAGTTTTTGTATAAAAATATTTTGGATTTGCTCCTTTTTTTTTGTTTGTTTATAATTAATCTTCAAATTCATCCATGAAACTAGAATCTGATCCAAAATGAAATTCATCTTCATTTTTTGATTGTATTCCAGTCGAAGGTATCGAATCATAAATGACTTTGCGTGTTCTTTTCAAGCTAATATGAAAAACGGTCCAAATGATGAAGCAGGGTGAAATTTCAGTAATTGCTAAATAAAAAAAAATAAAAGCATAATAGCTCGATTTTTTCGCAAGAAATTTTTTATTTGCCCACTTGTCAATTTTATTTTTTCCAATGATAGCAAAAAACCCATAGATTGCTTGAATAAAGTATAATAAAGATATTACTGATATTAAAAAGAGAGTTTGCTTCACTTTAACCTTTTTATTGAGATTTAAATGAAAGTTTTTTATCACCCAATAAACACGTAAAACAAAGCCAATGCTAAAAATGGAAAGAAGAAAATAAAGAACCATTGCTATCCCATAGTTACCAACATGAAAATTGTTTTCGTTGATATGGTTGGTCATATACCATGGATAAATAAAGACCCCAACAATTAAAAGTAAATGTGAAAACCCATAAATCGGCTGGATTAATTTATTTAATTTGCTTGCGTTATCTTTTGAATAAAAAACTATCTTTGTGAGAAATAAAACAAATGTTGAATAACTATTGGTTTTGATAGATTATATATAATGTATATATATATATATATATATATGTGTGTGTGTGTGTGTGTGTGTGTGTGTGTGTGTGTGTGTGTGTGTGTGTGTGTTAGCTTAAATATTATTATTGTTCCAACTTGAAGAAATAATAAAATAAACACAAAATTTAGACAATGTTATATTTGGTAAACCATTTTCCAATCAAAAGTGCCCAGTTGTGGTGAATAAATTACATGTGTTTAAAGTGTTTAAATCAATATTAGAATAAAAAATTTAATTTTTGGAAATTTCAAAATTAAAATCAATTTTTACACATTTTTACTTTTTTTTTTTTTCAATTTTTTTTGATTGAACTTAATCCATTTGCAAATATTTTTTTTATTGCAAGATCAATAGTCATTTGGTAAAAACGTGTTATTCTAATTGTTACTGAAATAGTGGAAATGATTGTAGAGAAATAATATTTATTTCTATTGGATTTTCATTTGGATCTTCAATTGAAGATCCAAATGAACATTGTTGTTTTTCTCAATATGGTCATTCCAAGAATTTTAGTTTTTCAATTTTTAAAAAAGTATATTGATTTTTTAGTTTTATTCATACATATATCAACTATTTTCTTTGATGGGTATTATTCTACTTATTTCTTATGTGTTCTTAATCTTCAAAGGTCGATTATAAAAAAATAATTGATATTTGAA
Source organism: Anaeramoeba flamelloides (assembly GCA_027625915.1). Classification (NCBI taxonomy): domain Eukaryota; family Anaeramoebidae; genus Anaeramoeba; species Anaeramoeba flamelloides. Next base: position 5,638,376 of record JANTQA010000042.1, read on the forward strand.
AAAAATGTTGGACCACCTTTGACTGAAACAAAGTTTAGATCGCCAAATTAAGATTTTATGTAATTGTTGAATTTTTTTGAAAAATATAGTTTGATCATATTGGTGGTTATCCTGTACACTTAAAAAATATTATCAGATATATTCGCTTAAAAAAAATTTGTTTTGCCTATACAATAAGATGCAAATCAAAAAAAATTATTTTTTTTAAAGAAACTCATTTTCTTCGAAAAGCTGTTAGATTTTCATAAAGTGGTGTTGAGTAAATTTGGATTAAGTAAAGTAAGGTAGGGTGCCTAAGTTTTTTTTTTAATTTTCAAAAATAAACGAAAATTAAATAAATTTTGTTTTTATTTCTTGAAATAAAAAAACCCTAAAGGAACTTTTCTTGGTGTTTTCTGTTTTCTTAGAAAATTTTATTGATTTTTGTAATAAATAAAAAAACTTTTAAAAAGCCTAACAGCAATTTTTCAGGGTTCAAAGGAATTGAGTGTAACCACTATTTTACTCTTTTCTTTTAAATTCTGGAAACACTAACAAGATTTTCAATTATTAGAATTCAATAATCCAAAGGTAAATTAATTGGATTAAATCAAAGATTTAATTAAGTAAATTCAAATTCAAGAAAACGTTTGAATACATTGGAAAGAATAGAATAAAACCTCAAAAAAAGTTAATCCATTTTTTTTTGAAAGTTCTGATTATTTTTTTATTCTACACTATTTCAATAAAAAAATAATTTCAACTTTTTGGTTCTAGTTTATACCCCTTAAGAGGTTAAGTGACTGCCGTGTGGATTTATAAAATTAAAGTGTGTTGTTATAATAATAAAAATCATATTGGTGCCCCATCGTTCAAATTTCTCTAAAAATTAGGTTAGTAAAATAGAACCAAAAGTTGATCAAATCAATTAAAAATGATATTTGTTTTAGTAAAAAATTTGAGAATTCGAGAAAAAAATCTGCATTTCGGGACAAATTCATCAATATTCAGGACTTCACAGTTGAAAAAATATCTTTTTTAACTTTGTATCGAAATGTAGATTAATTCATTAAAAAAATGTTGTTATTTAAAAAAAATTAATAATGAACCAAGTAATTAATTTAACAAATTATTTCGCACATCTTTGAGATATATTGATTTTACAAAGCTTTATAGAAAGGAAATTAAAAATAATCAATCCTGGGATTTCTATGTTCATAATTATTGAGTTAATCTTTGAAATTGAAAAATTGAAAAAATAGTTACTTTTGGATTTTCTAAATATGAATTATTAAATGCTTGAATGTTATTTATTTGAGTTTTTGGTCTTTTCATTGTTTGGAAAAGGAATTAAAAAAAATTAATTAAAAATTATCATTTTTAATTGTGATCCTAAGTAAAAAATGTAATAATTTATTGTGCAATAATATTTAGAATATGTTTTTTTAGAGTCGCAGGAACCATTTGAACCATAGAGCGCTAATATGTTGTACACCAAACCACAGCGTAACTTAATTTTAGAAGAATTTATGACGGCTCTAATCTCCTAAAGTATAACCAATAGAGCAATAAAAATGTACTCAAAGTCGAAATTTGAAGTCAAATGTGTAATTTTTGTTTATTATAAACGATCCTTTAACAGTAATGGAGTATTTAATTTCAACCCAAGGAAATTAAAATCTTTAGGAATGTAAAAAATATACTGGTATTTAAATAATAAACGGAAAAATATTGTCACTTTCTTTTCTTTATTTTTCTTTTTTTTTCCAATATTAACGACTAGGTTTGCAATTCAAATTTAAAGTATCGTGTGTTTTTATCAGGGTTTGGTGGTTGTTAAATCTCACAAATTTAAATTCAGTGAGATCTAAGAAGCAAAAAATGACAAATTTTTACAATAATTTTCAGTCTTATATCTGTGATTTCTGTGATATTAAAAAATGAAAAAGAAGGTTGGGAAAAATCGACTTATTGAGAAAATTTGACTTGAAAACATTTTTTAGAACCTTTACACATTGTAGGCCATTTTCTATTCTATTTTTTTTTGGATTGTTAGTTGAGTTGAGAAGGTTCTTAAAATTGTTTTCAAATATCAAAAAGGAGAAAAGTGAAAATTTTGGATGACTAGTCCTTTGTTATTTGAAAATAAAGACATTTTTGAATAATGGCACGGTAGTTAGTTTGTTATTGAATTTAATCCACTAAAATTCCCCTATTTCCAAAAAATTGAAAGATCATTTTTTCAAAACTGGAACACAATATTTTTTTTTTAAATAAAAAAAACAATTGACTAATTTTTGCAAATTTAATTCCCAAAAGACCCTTTGAATGAAAAAATTCTTCAAAACCTTTTCCCCAAAAAACTCAACTCAATTCCTATTGATACAACAAATTATATTTTGAGAGAAACGATCCAATCAAAAAAAAATTTTATCAAAAAAGCACAAAAAAATGTGAAGTACGTTTGGTATAGATTATGTTGTTCCACAAACAATTCGAGGAGATACCCTCCTCTTAGTCATGGCTGGGAGATTTAATTCAAGGAAAAATAAAAAGAACCAAAAAAAAAATAAGACAAAATCACAACCCCCTTTGTAATAATTAATACAGTCGTTCCAGAAACACCGTGAAAATTTATAAGGCCCTGAAATTGATTTTAAATTCTGAAATTTTATTTTGTATGATAAGCCGTAAAAGGATTATTAGTGCTCATCATAAACCATAAAATTAATAATAGAAGATTAAAATAAGTTATCCGTTTTTTGGTTTTGGAAATTGACAAACAAATTCATTAAAAAACTTTCATTAATGTGGATCTTCTATTTCCAAAATTGTTAAAATCTCAGCTTTTTATCATTTAAAAACAATGATCAAAAAATAAACCAAATTTCAAAATTAGGGGCAAACTTTTTTTTTAATAATTTTTTTTAATTTTCCTTTTGCCTTTCAAAAAATAAAGTGATTACACTATATTTTTATTTATTAATCTATTTTGGATATTATCTCTAAACACTTTAGTAAAATACATTATTATTAAAAAAAAAAAACAATTAAACAAATTTTTCTAGGATGAAAAATCTGCCCCTATTTTTGAAATTTAGCTTACTTTCAAGTTACCATGGATTCTGTGATTTCAATTCTTGAGAAAATTTAATTTTTGTCTTCGTTTTTACAAAAAAAAAACAGTAACTCTAATGAAGTAAGAGAAGTTGAAATTTTTATCTTTCTGTCAAATCTAAAACCCGGAAATTTTCAAAACCCAGTAATTCCATTGTTCTGATCAATTGAAAATATTAGTAAAATGTCAAAAATCTACTCCCATTTTACAGACAAATAATCCAATTACCAAGCAACTTATAACTGCCCCAATTGGGGTGTTGGTTAAATATTCTGAATTTGTTAATTTTAACTCTTTGGTGAATTCAGAAATCAAAAAAAACAAAATTAGTAAAATTAATTGAGAACATTACTGAAAATTGAAAATCAAATTTATTGTGATTTTCCATTTAGATAAATTCTAAATTTATTAGAAATAATCTATATAAGAATTATATTGTTGTTGCATTTATGAAATAAGAGTTTTATTTACTTTATATCTTTCTTTTAATAATTTTTTCAAAATTTTAAATTTCTATTGAGAACCTTAGAGAATTTATTTTTTTATCAAATGGTTTTCTTAATTTCATGAAAATTTGCAATAATCAAACACCTCTCTCAAATTCAAATTCTTTCAAATATTTTAAAATGATGAAAATGATTTTTATTTTAAAATTTAAAATCAAAATTAGATTTTCAATTTTCAGTCATGTTCTCAATTAATTTTACTAATTTTGTTTTTTTTTTTTGATTTCTGAATTCACCAAAGAGTTAAAATTAACAAATTCAGAATATTTAACCAATGCCCCAATTGGAACGGTTATAAGTTGCTTGGTAATTGGATTATTTGTCTGTAAAATGGGAGTAGATTTTTAACATTTTACGAATATTTTCAATTGATCAGAAAAATGGAATTACCGGGTTTTGGAAAATTTCCGTGTTTTAGATTTGACTGTTATAATAGAAATCGAATTTTCTATTTTAAAAAAACACAATTTTATAATAGACAACCAATTTCTATGTCTTATAAATTTTCACAGTAGGGCTGGAATGGTTGTATGGTTTGTGGAGACAATGTAACAATTCAAAGTAACTCAATGATCAAAAATCATTTACAAAACGATCATTAAGATTTAAAGTTGTTTATTGAGAAGTGTATTTAAGGTTAAAAAATCTTGGTTATTTTTCAAATTCATTTTCACGTTCCTTAACAAGGTGTTCGAGTTCACGTGTCTCAAAATTTCTTTGTGAATTTTCCATTTAAAAAATGTCATATAAAATGTTTTGTTGATCCAAATTGGAGAATATTTTGTAGATTATTCCTTTACATTTTAAATAAGATTGGAACAAATTGTGTTGGGGCTATTTGGTAAATTGCCAACGTTGTCCTTAAACTTTGAAGAAAAAAATTGTAATTGGTGATAACTATTTATTTGTTTGATCCCTTTTGAAGATATAAATTCTGTTAAATTCTGGGTGAACTAAGTTTCCTAAAAATGAAATATTCTGAAGAATTGGAAAAAAGTTAATCAGATGAAAATATTTCCCATTTACTTTTCATATACCAGCAAGTATCAATCAAAATCCAGGAAAAAGTACTTTAAATACCATTTGTCAACAAAAAAAAAACAATTTGTTGGCTGTATTTTTTTGAGTTTGGCTTTGAGAATTGTTGAGTCTTTGAGTTAGTGATTCAAAACAAAAAATCAAATAGAAAAAAAAAAATAAAAAATAAAAAAAAGAAAAGAAAGGAAAATTGACAGAGTCTTACATTGCATATTGAAGGTACAACGGCACTGATTGGTGAAATAAAAAAATAACATAAATGTTCATGACTGTTGGTACAAAGGTCATTATAGCTCTTTGGATCATTAGCCACCCACAAAAAAATAAAATTACTACCCGAAATTTTGCACCTTCACTTTTACCTTTTAGAGTTCTTTTGGGAAAAACAAATAAACATTTAAATTAAAAAGAGATTGAAAAGATTAGATCCTTTTTGGGGAACGGAAACAAGAAAAAGAAAAAAAATTTGGGAACTTCGTACCTATAAATGCTCCAATTTAAATAAGCATCAACAAAACAGGCAATCGCGAGAATGAAATAGAAGATTCCAAGGATATAAAACCACGGTGAGCCTGTGTTTGGGGCTGTTCTTATGAGCCCTTCAAGATAAAATTTCATTTCAAAAACCAAGGTTAAAAAAATAGAATTTGTTTTTTTTGTAACAAAGTAATTTTCAAAGCAAATATGAACAAGATTTGAATTTCTTGGCTGGAAGATCGATACCTTCAATATGTAAATCATTTTACCACCTTTATAAGAGGTTATTTGCATTTAAAAATAAGAAATTAAGTATTATTTTTCAGACTTTTTACTTGTCAAGTCATGAGTGTTTTGTTTGGCATTGCTGTATTTTTTTCTGTCAGTTTTTTGGATTCCTCTTGAATTATTATATTTGCTTTAAATTCAACTTACTTTTTTAAAAAGCAAAACGAGTTCAAACCAAGTCGTAATTTTGATAACTTCGGAAAAGATAAAAAAAGGTAGTATTTCAACTTTAGAAGTTCAGTCTAAACCGAAATATAGGGATTGACAAATATCTGTTTTTACGATCATCAAATCAAACACTGAAATAATTTTAACTTTTACCAAATTCTTTAATCGTGGCTTGTCATGATATAAAACACATTTTTTGAAAAAAAAAGCTTTTTGTTTAAGGACGAGAGCAAAAAAAGCCATTATGATGAGGGGGGTATGTTTGAATCACATGGGGGTTAAATTCTGACTTTTTCTCTCGAGATCCGAGAAGAGTAATTAAATTTAAAATTGTTTAAAAATAGGAAGTTATACCTGATCAGATTCCTTATTGTAAGTTAATACTGAAATTCCAAACCCATTCTTCTTCAAAATCTAATAATCAAACGCTTTTATTATAAACTGGGATAATAATTAACTTAGAAAAAAAAAGGATAAGGTGGTATTTTTAATTACCGACGTCCTCTAAAGGGTCTAATCAGTTAAAATATTCAAATTTATAAAATTTTGAAATCTAATAGTTCTTGGAGTTCTAAAGAGATAAAGAACATAAGCCACCATTGATTTGAACATGCACCCACTTTGAGTGGCTTTTTTTAACTTTGAGAATTCTCAAACATTATGAATCTTGGAATGGGGGCACATGTAGTTTTTTAGTAAATACCAATTATTTCTTATTAGTTTAGTTTTTTTTCTTTATATGATGTTTTTTCCATTTTATTATCTTTTTTTATTTTCAAGTTACCAATACTTGTATTTTTTGGTATCTCAATATTCAATAATAGATATTTGTCCTTTTTTTATGTTTCAAGCCCTTCTTCTTAATAAAAAGGAAATTTATTCATAGGGAAAATAGTAAATAATAATTTTCACTTTATTTGAATATTTTAAACAGAAATAAGGAATTATCCTAGATATAGTCATCCTTTATTTCTTCTATACATCTTAATTTTTAAAGATTCATTTCAAATATAAAATTTAAATATTATTTCAAGTTCTCAGAAATATTACTCCAACAACAATTTATTTTGAAAATGAAAAATTAGTTCATTTAAATAAAACAATACCTTAAATTGTGAAAGCCAATATTGTTGTATTATAATTTATTTTTCAATTTTGATTCAATTTTAAATAGTAATTTTGTCATTAAAATTTGATTTTTTTTCTCAAAATTTAATAAATATGATTATTTCAATGATAGAAGTTTGAATACTGAATAATAAATAAATAAATATTAAAAAATGTTTAATTATAAAAAAATCTTATAAAAAATAGTATCCAAAATTATTTCTATTTTTTTCAAAGTTTAAATTTTTGATATTAATAATTTTGTAATCTTAAAAATAACAAATAATATTAATTGTTTTTTTTTTATACAATTATTTGTTTTTAGAAGATTTATTACTTTTTTTGTTTCTTCTTGAAAAATAATTCAAGATTTTGAAGAATTTGACTTTTGATTAAGGGTTCTTATTTATCAATGGAATATAAAAAAAATTATTGTTTTAATTGTGTGACTGATTTTTTTCCACAAGTATTTGTTACTTTCTTGTGTTTTCTTATACAAAGAGTTTTATGGATAACAAAGTCAACTTTTTCTCTTCTCAAGTTCAAACATAGTTTAGATCTTGTTTTTAAATTTTTTTGAACAATTGAACCGTAATTTAACATTTAACTATGACAATTTCAGCTGATGATCTTTTTTTCTTTTCAAGTTTCTCACTTGTATTTAGTATTTCCTTGCTTCAACGTGTTATATTTAATCTTAGTAAAGATCATTACTCAAAAAGTCACTAACAAATTAATAGAGATCAATAAGTAAAATCGATTTCTTTGAAATATCGAAACAAAAGAAAAAAGGAAAAATAAAAAGAGGTGGTAATTTTGTCCCATTAAGGTATTAAGCACCAGTCCGTTTTCAATTTGTGACAAAATAAATAGAACAAAATTTTCCTTCACTTTCCAAAATAAGATTTTTTAAATCATCAAAAATTTTAAATTTTTAATTGAGTAAAACCTGCTTAAATTATTCAAATTACCTCTTTAAGAATGGGCAATTTTGATAAACTTATACTAATACTTTGGTTCCTATTTTGGAAAAAGCTGAATGAAAATTTAGAACTTTTTAATTTACAATTAATAGTAATTCCATAAAGTGTGAACAATTTTTCCTTCGTCTTTTTAATCAAAGGTTTACAAAACTTGAGACAAAGTTAAGTTGTTCAATTTGAATAGAATTTGTGAGTTTATATAGTTCCTCCCAGATTGTGAGAGACTAAAATTTCTTATTCTTCGTACTAAAGAAGATAATGGTTCAAAGGAAAGTACTAACAATTGCAAAATAAAAGATAAAATTTTCAATCAAATTTCCAAGACAATAAAAGAACATAAATAAACAAAACCACAGAATTAAAATTAGTCATCAAAGTCTGTTCTCTAAATGTAAAATAAAAAATGTTTGACTTTCCAAATGTTCTTTGAAAAGATATGAATTATAAACAGATTATTTTATTTTTGTGAACACCAAAAGAAGAACTTAAAATTTGGAGAGATTTTTTATGATTTCTTTTGATAAAAAAAACAAAAAAAATGTTCTAATGTTTTCCTATTTATTGAAAATAATGTATCTGTTGTATTTTCTTTTTCATAACACGACGTTAGAAAGCCTTTTGAAGAAAAAGATGAAAAATGTAAACAATCATTTTTCATCTTTTTTTAAATATCTATTTGTAAGTTCTCTTTTTGTTTTTTATTTTTTTTTTTTTTTTTAACAACCAATTCACCTACTGAAAGAAAAAAAAAGTACAACAAAAAAAGAAGTCTAGAAATGTGCAATCTTTTTATAAAAAACAAAAAAAAAAATTTACTTTAAATTTTTCTTTTTGTTTTTTTGAATGTAATTTCAAAACACCCTATTCGTGGTTGCTTAAATATTGTTTAATAAAAACAAAACAGATCTCGACAATTGCTTTTTTTTTTTTTTTTTTTTCTTTTTTATCCTTTCAAAAGAAAAATATTTTACTAACAAAACAAATTTTTTTTTATTTTTTTTTTTTGCTTTTTTATTTTTTCATTTATTTTTTTTTTTTTTTTTTACTTCAAAAAATAAAACAAAATAGATTAAAATCAAAAAACAACATTATCATGCGTGTAATCACAGCTTACTTACTTTGTGTAATGGGAGGAAACGAAACCCCAGGTGTTGAAGACATCAAAAACGTTTTCAAGGCAGCCGGAATTGATGACTCTGACAAAGACGGAAGAATTGAAAAATTTGTTGGATTAATGAAAGGAAAAAACATCTTTGATGTTATCAATGCAGGAAAACTCCAAATGGGATCTCTCCCAATGGGTGGAATGGGTGGATCTAGTGGAAGCAGCGAAAAGAAAGAAGAAGAAAAAGAAGAAGAACCAGAGCCAGAGCCAGAGCCAGAATCAGAATCCGAATCCGATGATGATATGTTTGGTGGTGGTCTTTTTGATTAAATTAGTCAAACAGAAAGAAATTGAAAAGCAATTCTTTTGTTATTGCGGCTAATATTAAAGTTTTCAAAAAAAATTTCTCATTTCAATCGAAAAATAATTAAATACAACCCTAGATTACTTTCTCTATTTGATACAAGTATACATATTAGTTTAATACAAACTCTTTCAAATCCTAGAAAATAAATACCTTTATATATAATTGATGTTTTTTCTGTTTTATTTTTATTCTTTTAAAAATTTCTAAATAATTAAGGACGAACTTCCGAATTTGGAGAGTTGTTGGGTTAATGTGTTATTTTACTTTCACTTTTCAAATAGAATTTTCATTCTGAAGAAATTTTAAAAAAAAATACTAGTTTTCGAGTTTTAAATCACATACTAAACAAATAAAAAAAAAATAATTAAAATACAGTTGAGGAAGGAAAATTTTAAAAAAATACAAAAAAAAGGCTTGAAGGGACTTTCAAGTTAGTGTTCAAATTTCAAAACATTTCTAAAACTTGAAAGTGCAACTGTAAAAAATATTTAAAAAAAGGATTTATTGCTAAGGGAAGAGACATTACAGTTAAAAATAATTTTCTGAAATGGTAAAAAAAAAATTTTGTTCTTTTTATGAGTGTGAAATACCAATAAAAAAAAAAAACGAGCATGTGGTGTACGATCGATCTTCAAAAAAACAACAAACCAAAAAGAGTACATTTTTTGAAAAAAAGTGCCAAAGACCAACACTCAATTTCAAATTTGAGGGGTTAGTATATAAAAGTTTGAAAACAACTGTGTTAGTTTCAAAGTTTCGCTCTTTGGGGCTTTTTGAGATCTTGAAGATTTTTTTTTCATTTTTTACCTATATTTGAAATGAGTTATTTTTTTCACTAGAAGGTTACAAAATCCTTAGTATGTCAAATATAGAAGGTTATTTCATAACCACAAATTAGATAAAATTGAATTAAATTGATTGTTTATGTAATGAAAATAATTTGTTTTTAAATTTGAGAAATTTAACCCTTTGGAAATTTAAAAAAAAGAAAGAAGTGATTTTTTTTTAAATTTGATTTTTTGGAATTGAGATTTCTTCTTAAACTTTTTTTTTTTATAATTGGATATTTTGCTAATGATATCCTTTCAAAATTTTTTATTTATAATTTGAATTTTGTCAATAAAAGAACAGCAATTTCGCAAAAACCTTTTTAGTTTCAGGACGTCATTGTATATTACGAGCAATTCACTGTAAATGGCTAGTTCTTTAAGACTTAAATTTTAAAAAACACTTGTTCCGTTAAAGAGTGAATTGTAAAGTGACTTGAATTGTAACTTCTAATTCAAAATATTGAATAACTAAACCCATTAAAAGAATTTTAAAGTTGATTGAATTTTCTGAAATTAGGTGAAATATGGAGTCTTTATATAAAAAAGAATAAATGATTCTGAAAAATATAGAAGAAAAATCTTTTGATTTATTAGAATTTTGACAAAAGTGTAGCTATATGACCCATGATCATTCGAATTAGATTTTTTTTTCCTTGGATATAATTAGTCAAATTTGCCAGGAAATAAACTTTAGAACACTTGGCAGAAATTGTGAATTTATCACGTTTTGGAGTATAATTATTGATAAAGTAATACATTAGAACATACCTTATTTTTGTATAATGTAGATTTGTAAAATTCAAACTACCTAGTGGCATCTAACTCTTCTCAAAATTGGGGGATTTGTAGATATTGAGAACAGTTATTATTTTTTTTACACCTGCAAGTAATTTATTTTTTTTTTTAATGTTCACCCCCCTCATCAATTATTCTTCCTTATAATGTTTGACTTGGGGGGTGGAGTAAAATATTTGGATTTTTTTGAGTTCAGTTTTATCTCAGCCATGGATTTTTTCATATTTTTTATCACACCAGATTTAATGTTTGGTACAATCCATCCCCCTTTGATAGCAGGTGTATAATTTAGAAAAAAACACCTTTTCTAATAGTTTGTTGTATATATTCGATTCATTTACAATTGATTTGAGTTTTAACACTACTATTCTGGATTTTATATTTATATTTGGCCATTTTCTCTGAAATTTGCAATAGAAATTGGATTAGTTTATGATATCCTTTGAGCTTTGAGAATTTGCGATAGTCTTTTCACTAAAGATTTTACTCGAATTTGAATGTTGTACCTTCATATATATTATTTATTGTTGATTAAATTTCGTTGGTGTTTGTGCCTTAAATTTGAAACTGACTATACAGCTCTTTTAACTTTTAATACACTAACTTTCAGATAAAAATAAGCTTATACTCTAATGTATTTCCAAAAAAGTGGGGCATTTTTTTTTTACATTTCATAAAAAAATAATCTTTTTTAGTGGAGGCATTCGTTTATTGATATACCTAATTAAGTTTAATATTTATACTGATTGAATCAACCACTTATGTATATAATTCAAAGCATGTTAGTTGTAATATTTCCAAAAAATGAAAAAAAAATATCACTTTTTTTGAAAAAAGCAATGTACGACCAATTTCAATAAAAAACTGGAAATATGGATTGGGAACAAATGATTTTTTAAACACGAAAACACAGTTATATGTTTTTAATTATATTGTAAATTTTGTTGAGGTTATACATGTTATGAAAATATTTTTTTCGATCAAAAAGAAAATAATAAACACCAATTTTCACCCCTAAAAAAATCTCCGATAAAATCGAGATCATAAATTTTAATATATTTTATTTCTTCAATACAATACTAAGAAACAAATTGAATTATTATAAAGGATCTATAAATGGCGGTTAATGAATTTATATATTTAAATCCTATTTTGAAGAATGGGTTAGATAAATATATTTTAAAATAAATTTGCCCCACATTTTGGGAAATAGCTTATTTTTTTCTGAAATTTAGTGTATTATAAGTTAAAAGAGCTGTACAGTCAGTTTTAAATTTAAGGCAAAAACTTTAAACGAAATTTAAGGCACAAAAAACCCCAAATTAAAGCACAAAATTTGGAATTTTTAATTTTTGCAATTTATTTTACTAGAATCTGAATTTTTTGCCTTAATTTGGGATTTTTTTTAGTGCATTAAATTTTGTTGGTGTTTGTGCCTTAAAAGTGGAACTGGATGTATTAAACTTTAATTATTATTTATTATCACGGGGTTCTTAATTATATTTGATGAACTTTTTAAATCCCAAATTTACAGTTGCCAAAAATACACATGTTAAAATCATAATATATATAATTCAAATTAAATATAGGTATTCTTCTTGTTTTTCTTATAATTCTTTTTTTTTTTTAAAAAAAAAAATTAATTGAGGATAAAATTGTAGTAAGCTTGACTTTTAATTCACAAAGATTCAAAAAAAGAAAAAGACAATTTAAGACCCAAAATTGAAATTCAAATAAAATATCTCGTGTAAAAAAAATTCTAAAAAAGTGCCTTCATTTGAGTTTTTTCTTGTGCATTAAATTCTGTTATATGTATAGTAAAATTGGAACTTACTGCATATCTACACAATAAATCAATTTAATTTTGAATTTTTAATATTAAGCTAATAATGCAAATAACCATAGAATAAAATCACCTTATTTGTTGGAATTTAGTACTTCTTGCGAGAAAAAAATACAGATCTCTTAAATGGATACTTTTTATTAGTAATTTCTAATTATTTTTGTTTCCTTTTCTGATAAAAATACTTGGTATGATTCATTATAAACTATATTTTATTATCAATGACTCAATTTTATTTTATTTTTTTTTTCTTTATTTTATTTAATTTTGAGTGAAAAAAAAAAAATAGTTCATAGAACTGAATATTAAAATGTTAATTTTGTTATTCTAATCGATAAAAAATCAATTTCTAAAAATATTTATTTTCAAAATTTGATTTTTAATTAGTCAATGATTTAGAAATTGAGTTTATTTTCATTATTTTACAATAATTTGTCAAATTAATCCCCGATTTAAAGGATTGAAGTCACCATAGATTTCAATATAACCAAAGTTTGCCGTAATTGTATATAAATGGTAATAGTACACCCTGTCTCAAATAGCTTTCAAAAATATATTATAAATCATATTGCACAACAAATTATTACATTATTTCCTAATGATAACTATTAAAAATTTTCATTTTGGTAATTTTTTTTTTGTTTCCTTTTTCAGATCCTAAAAAAAGAAACCCCAAATTAATACTATTCTGGTATTTAAAAAGTCATCTTTAAAACTTCCAAAAGTAACTATTTTTTTAATTTTTAATTACAAAGATTAACTCAATCATCATCGACATGAAATCCCATAAACTAATAAGTTTTGTTTGCTTTTTCTAATGCTCAATGTAACAACAATATATTTCCAATATTTCTTAAAGAATTGGTCAAAAAAATCTATTTTATAATTATTCAATTATTGGTAAAAAAATAGTATTTTTTAGTAAATAATCTACATTTCACCACAAATTTAACAAAGATATTTTGCAACTTTGGGGTCTGCATATTGCCAATTAAACATTTAAATTTATCAAGAAAGGTAGATTTTTTTGAAATTCTTTTCTTTTATTTACTAATATAAGGATCATTTTTAATTGATCAGATAACAAATATTAATAATTGACAAATTGATTCTTTAGTAACATTTGAACCATGTAGAATGTATGTGCTTAACACCCAATAACAACATACTTTGATATTAGGCTTCTCCTTGGTAGACGCTAATCCCTTAAAAAAATGAAAATTTTTGCCGACTTTTTCAATAAATTTTCTATAAAGTTCAATATAAATTTTTTTCCATTTATTTTCCAACAAAAAGTGTTAATTATTTGAAATTTTTATGAATGGTTTCAATTGATTAACTTCTACACACTGAAACGTTAAAAAATTTACTTTGCATTTTTTTTTTCCTATTTTAAGTAGAAAAAAAAATATTAACCTCCTTTTTTTAAAAATTAATATTGAGGAAAGAAAGATCAACATAATAAAGTGAAATTGTTTTACACGAGAAAAATTTCAAATGTCAGAAAATTCAAGTTTACTGATCACTCATACAATTTACAGAGTTATGAGAATATAAATCATTTTAATTTTCTAATTATTTTTTACCATTTTTCATTTTGCCTTTATTTTGATTTTTATAAAATGAATTTTTTCGGCCGTGGGTACTTCTCCAAATTTTCAAAAACTCTTTTTGGTTTCAAATTATTCAGAAATAAGTCAAAAAATTCTCAAAAAAAAAAAAAAAAATATTTTTGATTTATGAATTCTTTTCATCTTTCTTGAATAATAAATAGCGGAACAAAAACTTTTAAAAAACAAAAACGATTTAAAGAAGGAACAATACGATTTAATCTTCATAAGCAAGCATTTGGTTTTCAAGATCGAAACGATTTTAAAAGTATGGTAGTCTTACCTAAAGGAGAAGACATAAACGAATGGCTTGCGGTGAATACGATAGAATTTTTTAATAGAGTGAACGTGATTTATTCAATTGTTGCTGACTGTTGTAATTCGACGACGTGTAATAATTAACTTTATTTCTTTCTTCAACCTTTTTTCTTTATGCTTTGCCCAAACGCTTTTCTTCGATTTTTTTTCTGATAATATTTTCTAATTTACTTTTTAATCCTAGGTCCTAAAATGAATGCTGGTAAACGTTACCAATACTTTTGGGCTGAAAAGGGAAAGATAGTTGAAACTTCGTATGGTTACTTTCTTCTTTGTTCCACACTCTTCTTTAATACTTTAATCCACAAATCTAATAAACACTTTTTTGTTTTATTTCTTACCATACTTTTGACCATTTTTTCATTTCTTTTCAAATAACCAACAATACAATACAAAAGAGGTAAGACTTGGTTTTTTTTTTTTTTGTCTTTTTGGTCGCCCATTGAAACCAAGTACACAAATTTTAAGTCAACATTTTCCTAATTATCTGAATTTTATTTTGCAAAATCTTTTTTCAAATATCAAACCTTCCACTTTTTTAAAGCACCTGAATATATTGAAAAACTTTTAAACTGGATTGAGTTCGTCACTGAAAACCCAAGTTTGTTTTTCTTTCATTTTCACTTCTTATTCTTTTTTTTTATTTCTTTTTACTTTTTATTTATGAACAGAACATGATCATCTTACGATTTTCAACCTACCTCCAAAAAATAGCAAATCTTTAAAACAGACAACTGTTAAACGGTTAACCATTTGTTATGTTTTTTGTCAATGTATTGATTAAAACAATAATAGGAAAAATTATCCAACTACTAGATAGTTTTTGAAAGGAAATCTTTTATTTTTCAAGGGTTTTTTTTTAAGGAGACAACAATTTCAAAAAAAGTGAGTTACAAAAATTATCAAAAGTGTTACAGTGGATTTTGCTGAAAAGGAGCAAGTCAAACAATTTGAGCAACACTTTTGAAAACTTGTATTCCTCACTTTTTTATATAACAGTGATCTAAAAAAAGCGTATCTAGAGCATAAAACCCTTGTTTCAAAAAATAAATCCGTCATTTTTTTATTCTTGTTCCAAGGAAAGATCCAAGCTAGTACCCATTAGCATACCTTAGTTCAAAGCGGTTCTGAAAATAAACTCCTTAAGGTTTTAAGTAATTTTAAATTATTCATGAAATTTGTTTAAAATTTTCCCTAATTTTCCCAGTATTTTTTTGAAATTTTTTGTTTTTTTTGAGATGAAAATTTTCATATAACAATTTAATCAATTTTTTGAGATAAATTTTACAATGAGATCCTTCATTTTTAGAATTTCTTTTTTAATAATATAACTTTAAAAAATTAATTCCATATCTAATTCTTTGTTTTTTGTGTGGTTCCTTTGATTGTAAAATGTATAGGTCTTTTTGAAAAAAGCAACACATCTTTTCTTTTGAAACACGTGACAAAAACTTTTTACTAAGGTTATTTTGACATATGTAGTGATGACTTCAAAATTATTTAGAAAAATTTGTACGTATTATTCCCTTTTTGAAATTCATTAACTCTACTTTCGAAACAGTTCTTTACAAAGAAGATTTTGAAGATCAACAAATTTTACAAAGTTTATTACTTTTTGATACTCAGCTTTGAATAAAAATGGAAACAGTATTTTATTGGTTTAGATGTAAACAAACTTTATAAATTACTTATTCTTTGAAAAAGAAATGTTTTGAAAGTAGAGCTTACAGAATTTAGAAACAGGAACTTGAACCAAAAAAAAAAAAAAAAAACAAGTAATTGTTTTGGAATTTATAAGTTATATTAATGGGCTGATATTATTTTGTCTATGTGGAATATTTTTGAAGAAAATGATAATGACTAACATTTGTTACTCTATTGAATAATTGAAAAAAAAAAAAAAAATACCCAGGAATTCCAATAAATAATCATGAATTCAAAAAAGTGTAATTGCTAATTTTCTGAATCCAGTTCCAATTTTTTATCAGCCATTTTTCAAAATTAGGGGTAAACTTTTTTTTATTATTTTTTCTTTTTCATTTATCGTTCAAAAAATAAAATGATTAGACTATATTTTTATTTATTAATCTAGATTGGTTATTATCTCTAAAAACTTTAGTTAAAATACCTTATTATTCAAAAAAATAAAACAATTAAACAGATTTTTTTTATGATGAAAAATCTGTCACTATTTTTTGAAATTTAGCTTATATATATATATTTTGCTCGGTTTTAAGTAAAGAATTTTATTGGCTTAAATGGGAAGAAACTTTAAAAATTACTTAATCTTCAAAATATTCTTTGAAATGAAATGTTCTGATAACAGAGTTTTTCGATTTTTAAAAAAAAACCGAAATCGACCTCAAAAATATTTTACCCTTTTTTGGAATTTATCATTAATAAGCTGAAATTTTCCCGAATTTAAATTACAAATAACACCCTTTAAAATTCAGTTTAAAGTACCCCTGTAATCCAGTATGACTGAATGAAAAACTTTTTTTAAAAAATTCTGGCCAGTGATGCTATTTTAATCAAAAAAAGCAAATGTATACAATAAAAAAATAAAAAATTAACAGAGATCTCAAATTTCAATTTATTTCTTTGAAAAATCTATTTGAAAAAGAAAAATGATAATAAAGTGGATTTTTTTATATACCCCCCCCAATTCACCAGTATTTTATAAAACCAAACCAATCTAAAAATAAATAAAACCACATATTATTTACTAAATCATATTTTTAGAATTAATGAAAATCCTTAACTTAAAAACTATACAATTCACAAAAAAATTATTTATTTGATTTATCGTTTTAAGAATTATAGTAAAAGGGTATCCATTTTTATTGATCAGTTTTTTTTTTTTTTTTTTTTTTCAAAGAATGATATAATTTTCAACAAATGAAAGAAAAATTTACAAAGTAACCAAATTAGAATTTAATCTAATTCTCAATTGAAAAAAATGTTTACGATTTACTAAACCAAAATTAAAATTTATTTTTTTCTATTTAATTCTAGAATTAATCATCTATTTTTTCACCTTCTCTCTCTCTCTCTTTATAATTATCACCCCCTTTCTTTTAATTCGTTGTAATTTGTTAATCAATTCTTGAATAAATAGGGATCTTTCCACCCACAGAAAATCAAAAATATCCAAAAAAATTTAAAAAAATAATTAGATTAATTTTTAAAAGACTTTTCCGTGTTTTTGCACATGTTTATGTAACCCATTTAGAAGAAATACGTGAAATTGGTGCAGAAGATCATTTAAATTGCTGCTACAAACATTTTCTTTATTTTATTACACATTTTAAATTAATCAAAAAGAAAGAAATGGAACCACTTCAATTAATCAACAGTACACTACTAAAAACCAAAAAGAAAAAGAAAAAGAAAAAGAAAAAGAAAAAGAATCTTTAATCTGAATTGACTTAAAAGAACGATAAAATTGCTATTAACATTGAATTTATTCAATATTGTTTAAAAGTAAAAGAAAAAAAAAACTAAAAATAATAAATAAAAAAAAACCATAAAAATAATTGATATTTTTTTTTTTTTTGAGAGACATCTTTTATTTTTTTTTATTTCAAAATCAGACAAAGTATTTTTTTAACCCTAAATTTTATTTGAAAAAAAAAAAATCAAAAGATAATTCCATAATTTGGGATTTGAAAATATTAATTTTTATTTTTATTTATTTGTTTATTGAGAGAAAGGAGCAATTAAAGAAAATTTGTCAAATAAAAAAAAGAGAAGAAAAATAATTAATATATATATATATAATATTATCATTTTCATGACCAACTTAAAAATTATCCACTGTCGGTAGGTTTTCCAGGATTTGAAAGAATTGAGTAAAATCAAATTGATTTTACTAAATTATTTCAAACAAATAGAAACTATACTCATCCCGAATTAACAGGAGGGACAAAAACCCAATAGTAAAATTATCAATCACATATAAAAATTACAGAACCCGTGATTAATAATTGGTATTCCACAGTTGTTAGTTTTTTTTTTAATTTTAAATGAATGAAGAAAATATTTGATTTTGCCCAATTCTTTTGAATTAAAAAAAAAAACTAGACACTAACTCTCAGAGTAGGGCAAAAGATGTCTGGATTTATATATTTTTTCACTATTATAAGTAAATTTTTTGTTTTCACTTTATTTTTTATTATTTTTTGTTTATTACTACAAATTTTTTATCATAAAATCTTTGATTTAAAATTCCATATAAGTACATAAATTCCATAATTTTGATTAGTCATGTTGTGGAGTTTCTATGTATTTTTTCTAAGAATAAATTTTTTGTAGAATAATAATTTTTATACAAAATACCATAAATTATAAATTTTCAAAAAATAGTATTAAATTTAAAATTTCGACAATTTTTGAATTTGTAAAATATTTGCAATGGTTAATGCTTCGTGAATTGAACTTTTTTTTAAAATTTAATTCTCAATATATTTGTTTTATTGACTTGTTGAACGTTCATGAATATAGTGTATTGTTTAAATGATAATTGGGTTAAAATTTGAGAGGTCCTTGTTGAGAAAAAAAAATAAAAAAAAAAAAACAACAAGCTGTTTGATTGTTTTTTTACAAAATATTTTATGTAGATATGAGTTTATTTTTGATAAAATTTGTTTTTATTTCTGAAAATTTAGAATTTTATAGGATTTTATTAATTTTAATTGATTTAAAGAAGTAAGTACATATTACAATTTTGAAAAATTTTAATAGTGTAAAAATTATTGAAAAAAGATTTTTTGAGTGTCATAAGATATTGAAACTTTAAAATCTGAAGATCATTTACTGCTCTCTATTTGTGAAAAGATCACCAAGTAATTCAGAGTTGGATCTTCAATTTTTTGATTTTTGAACATTTTTTTATTAAATTTTTAGTTTTATTAAATTAGGCTTTAAATCTTTATTTGTGTTTATACGAATGATCAAATTAATCCAAGAGTAAAACTACAAAATAGACCCAAAAATGTGTTTATTTGAAATAAATATATTCTTTTCAGATACCAGAAGCGTAAAATCACCTTTTTTAAATACAATTGTTGAAATCCAAAAAGAATGAAAAAAAATAACAAAAGCTTATTTTCAAGTATTTTTTTTCTTTGTAAATCTTCTAAATTTAGATGAACCCAAACAATTAATAAAATTGAATTTCTCCCCCCATTACTATTTATTATTATTTTACAAAAACATTTTTTATAAATTTGCTTTTAAAAATTCCTTTTTCAAATATTTTAATCAAACACACCACAATAAAGAATACTATTTCAAGAATTAAATCAAAAGTTTGAATTCTAAAAAAAAAAAAAAAAGATAAAATCCAAAATAAAAGATTAATTTAGAAAAAAAAGTTAATCAGATTCAGAATCTTTTTCATTTTCTCCTTGACTGGAAAATAAATAAATAAAATCAAACTAATTCTTCCAATAAACCAATATTCTTACGAGGAATTCAAAAAAATCCAGATTTTCTGAAATAAAACAAGAATTAGATAAATTTAATGAAAAAATGAATATTTAAATTCATTTTGGAAATTCTTTAGAAATAAAAATAATTTGATTCACAAATATTTTACAAAAGTATTTTGATGATAAATTAAAAATAAAACCAAATAAAGAAGAAGGAATTGTTTCAAATTTTTAGATAAGAAAAAGGAAATAATTGATTTTTATTTATTTTTTCTTGATTCAATTTCTTGATTTTTTTTTGATTTACATATTTTAGTTGATATGAAAATATATTATACTTATATTATGTTCCTATATTTACATAAATATCAATTTGATTTAATTTAAGATTTTTTTGTGTCTTAAATTTCCTTTAAAGTTTGTGTCCTAAAAGTAGAACTGACTGTAAAATAAATTTACTAATTTTTTTTTTGACAAATATTAAAAGATTACGAGTGCTTACAAATATTAAATGATAATTTTGAACCCAAATATTGATAAAACTTTAAAATCAAATCAATTATTGGAAATAAAATATTTTGGGATTTGAATAGGACAAGAGAAACATTTACAAAAAAAAAAAAACATTGAAAAAAGTAAAAGACAATTCTAAAAAAATCAAAATAATTATGAAATCAACAAAAATTATCTCATAGAGTAAAATTACAAATATTAAATTCATATGCATTATCCTGTTATTTTATAACCTAGTATTTTTATAATCTGACTTCAAAAAGATTTCAACACAATAGATATTTATGGAAATAACAGAGGTACATAATTTTCTTATCATTATTCCACATGCTCCAAGAATAATTTATAAAAATGAAGCAAAAATTGTCCAATTAAGAATTAAGATATATAACAGAAGATATAAACTTTTAAAGAAATACGAAATTACAAGATTCTTAAATCTCTCTCAGAAATTAAAATAAGAATATATCTAAATTGTGAATATTTTTAAATGTATATGCTTACAATAATAATATTATGATCAAAAATTAATTGAAAAGTGTTTTTTTTTGTCAAAATTTTACTAATAAATGGAAAAAGCTTTAAAATTGAGATTAAAATCAGAAAATCTCATGAAAATTAAAATTTTCTGAAAAAAAACGAAATAAATCAAAAAGAAATTTTTGAAAACAAGAAAATATTTGGTACAAAAATGTTTAAATCAGTTTTTGGTGTTTTTTTTTTTCTCAACAATCACCTCTCAAATTTTAACCCAATTATCATTTAAACAATACACTATATTTATGAACATTCAACAAGTCAATAAAACAAATTTATTGATAATTAACTTTTACAAAAAAGTTCAAATCACGAAATTTTTCCTTAACCAATTTTCGTCATTTTATAATCTAGAATCCAACCCAAAACAAATTAAATAATCTACAAGGTCTGTTGAATTATATTTAATATATTGTTCTTTATTTATCAATTTTAATGTGATGTTTGAATCTTTGTTAAAAAAAATTTTTAATTCAACAAATCTTATTTCTCTTGTATCCGTAATAACCAAGAAAATCTTCAAGTGTAAATAATAAACAATCTTTTGTCAACAGATCAAATTCATTTGATCATTACTCGTTGTGTCAAAATCTTTTCACAACTCATTTTATTTTATTTTTTTTTAATTATGATGTATGATGAATATACCCTTGAAGATCTGCTTGGTGAGAATTCTGATACCGAGCCACCAAGACTATCACCAAATATTTTGAGCTATTATGAGAATAATCTAACAGTTGATGATTTACTCGTCGAAGAAGAAATAATTCCTGAAAAAACAGAATCTGACATCGAAAGAGAAGAAATTCTTCAAAAGGAAGAAGAAGAAAAAAAGAAAAGATTACAAGAAGATTTTGTTGACGAAACTTTGCTTGGATCTGATGAAAAAAAAATTGAAGATAATATTATTTCAGTTACAAAAATTACCTTTCAAAAACCCTTCATAGTCGCCGTAAGATTCTCATTTTGCAACAACAAAATAAAAAAAAAAAAAACAAAAAAAAATACACTACAAAGATCTAGTATTGCTTTGAAAAACAGTTTTTATTCCAACAGAAGCCACCCTCCCTCAAAAGTTCAAAAACACACAACCAAAAAATGATCTTTTGAACAAAAAAAAAATATTTAAATCTTTCTCCGTTTTTTGAATTCTTTCCCAACATTAAACTTTTTTCTTCTTTTTAATTTTATTTTTTTTTTTATTTCCATTTTTATTAGTCTTGTGAAACCTTTGTTGGTATTTCAAAAAATGAAAAACAAATTATAATTTATGATTCAAATTTCAATCCACACTCTGAACTTTCACTTAAAAAAGGTAAAATTTGTGATTTTTCTTTCTTTTTTTTTTTTTTTTTTTTATTATTTATTTCGGATTTCTTTAATTGTTTTTAATTTCTGATTGACAAACACTTTTTAGTTGTTTCGATTAAAAAAAAGAATTTTTCTGAATAAATAAATACCTTGGGTTTCATTGTTTGTCTTCAAACAAATTGATTTAGTCAGTAAATGGGATAGGAAAGAAAGGGTTAATTCCTTTAAAAACTTTCATAAAACCAACATACCTTTCAAAAAAAAAAAATAACAAAAAAAAAAACAATAATGTAACAATTTGTTTCTGTTCCACAAAACAAAAAAAAAAAACAAAATAACATTTCAAATAGACTCGTTAATAACATGCATGTCTTTTTATCGATCAAAAAAGATCACTTATCTTGCTGTTGGACAAGAAAATGGGACTTTAACGCTTATCAATCTTGCAAACAAAAGCCAAAAAGTTGTCAAGCAGTTTGATCAATTAAAGTTGACAGGTGTCCATATGTATGACACACAACATTTTTTGCTCACAACTTGGTCTGGACAAGTATTTAAATTTAATAATGTGGGCTTTTTTAATAAGCCCTTATTTTTAAATAAGCAATTAAAACTTCCAAATAATTTCAATATTTATCAAATATATCCATTTAATTTTTCCAATTTGCAAATTATTGCCATTTGTTCAAACATCGGGATCTTTATTGTTGATTTAAAACATGAGCAATTAATTCAAAAAATAGAATACCTCAAGCCGAACGATCCAAATGTTGTACCTTCGCTATGTTGGACAAAGCTTCAAAACAATTATTATCTATTACTTTCTCAGGATAAAAATCTTCAAATATGGAAGATTAGTATAGACCACAGAAAGGAAACAATTTCATTAAAATTTGTCGTTGATCATATCGATTCTCAAATTATTACTTCAATATTAACTTTTGGTAATTCTGTAATTGGGATTTTATCAAAAAATAATCAACAATTAAAAATTATAATGTTTAATCAGAAGAAAAATACTTTTAAAACAATTAATACATATGTCTTAAACGATATTCAGAAAGAAAAAAAAATAAAAAAAAATAAGAAAAAAGACATGGATTTACAAAATTCCCTTATTTTTCAAAGTTGCCATTGCATCTCCTCAATTAATGAGTCTTCTTGGGTTCTTATAAATAATAACGAAATTATTCAAATAAATTTAAAAATTTTTAAACAAAGAATTGATTATTATATCCAGAAAAAATTATATTTGCAAGGGCTTTTATTGGCAATTAAATTTTTTAAGGTAATAATTTTGTTTATTTTTTTCTTTTAAATTTTTTTTTTTTTTTAAAAAAATTCTTCTTTTAGTTTTGCTGAGTTACTAGAAACCGCATCCTAATCCATAAAGCTTTTGAAAAAAATTCTGAGAAAAAAATGTCAAAATATTTCTTTCAGGAACATTGCTGTATCGTTTAAAAAAAAAAAGAAAAGAAGAAATTTGAATAAAAAATTTTTAAAAATAATGTTTTTAAAATTTTTCATTTCCCAATTGATTCTCTCTCGAATAAAAAAAAAAAAAACGACATTATGGGGTGTATCATTAAAAACATTGGGGGTTATGACCTTTATCTCTTTATTAATTCGTTAATGTGTTAGTATTACCATGGATTTGTCTCTAATCAAAGTATGTTGTAATTGGAAGTGGAAATTTTATTTGTGTTCGAAAGTTCAAATGTCTCGAAAAAATCAATTATAAATATTATTGAACAATTAAATAAGACAGTTTCCGAAATCGCAATTTTTAATACAGATTCATTCATAAAAAATCTGATAATTTTAATTCATTTTCTAAATTCAAAAATAGAAACCTAACTAACGTGTTCCATTCTTTAATAATTCATATTTAGAACTTCTAAAAGTAACTATTTTTTTAATGATTTTCAATTTCAAAGATTTACTAAAGAATTATCAGTATAAAAACACAAAGATTAATCACTTTTGTTTACTTTTTCTGATAAAGATACTTATAGCATCAATATATTTGCATGATTCAGAAATAATTTGTCAAAAACAATTTATACTGGTCTTTATTGTTTTGATTTGGAAACAATCTCCTTGTTATGTGACGAGTTTGGCCTGGAAGAACGAGAAATCTGAGATTGTTCGAAGTGACATAAGATGATATTAATCGTCGTTCTTCGAACTCCTCAATATCATCTTAGCACTAGAACAATCTCATATTTTGAGTCTGGAAGGAGAACCAAAACGAGGAAACATAAAAGGTGACTGTTGAACAAATGAAACAATATGGGTTGCTATGTATTTTTTCAACTCGAGATCTAACTTGTCGAAACAAAAAAAAAGAAAAATTAAACCAAACAAACAAAAATAATTACAAAAAATAGTTTACTATTTTTTACTAATACTTTGAAGTACTTGTTCTTCAAAGGCTCTTTTTACTCTCCAATGAGGTTATTGAAAACATTGAAGTTAAATTTTACATTTTCATCATCAGTGACAAAACTTGGTTTAAATTTAATAGAGATAAACTAGATCGTTCATCCATTCAATGAGATCTATCTATCCTTTTATTTTCCGTTTTTCAGCCAATTCTCTAAAACGATCAAACTTAAAAATCTGCATGCATCTATTGGTGTTCTTTACAATTACTGATTTTGAACATTCCTCTAAAATTTCTTGACTTGACATAGTAAAAAAAATGTTTTTTCTTTTTTTTTCTTAAAAGATCATTTATATTTTTCACCTTTCCAAAACCTCTTATTAATGGTTTCTTCTCTCTTTTTTCGAAGAAAAAAGAGACCAATTTTTTTTTTTTTTTTGGTAAATGAGATTAGTTTTTTTTCGAAAAGAGAAAAAACCATGTTTGTGTATGGACATTGTTTTCAATAACGAAATGGAATTTATTCGATTTCCAAACAGTACACATAATTTGATGGACTTTTTTTTTTTAACTTTATTGAACCAGTATTTTGGTTCCTTGTACCAAATTATTAGTTCAAAGAGTTTTTAATTGAGACACGCCGTCTTTTGGGATTTATGAGATTAACAACTTCGTAAATTTTATTTTCAAACTCTTCGAAAATAACTTTTAATTGCATTTCTAGAGTCGAATTTATTGGTAAAATACAAATTATTTTGCTTTGTTAGAATTCAAAAAAAGAAGATCAGAAAATTTTTAAACTTTGCTTAATTACTAAAGGATTTCCCTAAATCATTCCACGTAGACTACAGTACAATAATAACCTTTTTAGAGAGGCAATCTCTTTCTTATCTGTAGTTATCAAAATTTATTTACTTAAATTTTCCCAATTAAAATGTTTGTGTTTAAAAAAAAATATATAGCTTAATTATTGAATTTTTTAAAAAAATCGAATTTTTTTAGTGACTAATCTTCATTTCAAGACAAACTTTCAAAAAGATATTTTTGAAAGTTCAAGAGTCTTCATATTTATAATTCAAGCTTTAAATTTGTCTCGAAATGAAGATTTTTTTTCAAATTCTTTAGTTTTTTACTAATACAAAGAATCATTTTTAATTGATGAAGATCAACAAATAGAACTATTTTAATAATCGATTTTTAGAGACATTTGAACCTTGGAACACTAATGCGATAATGTTCAATAACTACTCTTTAATTTTGGACTTCTTTGTGGTAGACTCTACTCCCATAATTAGAAGAGTTCCAAAAAAATAAAAGTCAAAAATTAAATTACCTAGTCCATCTTGAAACGAATTTGAATTCAATTTGGAATAAATCGTAAAAGAATATTTTTTACAACAAAAATAATTTTTTAAAAACGAAAACTTCAAAAAAATTAAAAAAGTTTTGTAATTTTCAAGAATTGATATAAACTGTTTTTATTTTCCCAAGAACTGATTATTTTGATTCGTAATTTGTAACGATCTGTTCCAATAATTCAGATTTTAATTTGAAAATGTTAAACATAGAAAGATATAAAAAGGGTGTTTTGTATCTAGAGAAGAGAGCAAAATAAAACCAATATATATATATATATATATATAAGCATTTTAAAAATTAATGAATCATTACAAAATCTTTTTGGGATAAAATAAGAAGATTAAGTCATTATTTTTTTGTGAATAAATACTTTTTACAAATACATTAGTTTTTCATCAAAAACATATAATCCTGAAAAAATGGTATCTTGAAGATTTTCAACAGTTTTATATATACAAAAGTAGACAAAAGTTTGCGAATTCAATTGCTCAAATTTTCAAATTTTTTTTTTTCCAGAATTCATATGTATATCTATTTTGAAATCTTTTCCTTTTTTTTAAATTCTCTCAAATACAAAATACTTGAATCATAAGTTATTTTTATTTCAAGTTTGATTTGAAAAGTTACCCTTTTTTACAAATTTTATTACAAATTAAAGGAAAAGGAAAATTAGAGTAAAAAAAGTTATCATCAACAAAGACAAGAAATTGAATTTTTTTGTATTTATCTTGTAGAATTGAAAAAAAAATTATAGGAAATCTCTTTTACTGATCTAATATTTTTGAAAAATAGAAAAAATGTAAAATGATGAGAGATAGAAATCTGAAACATACGAGTTATCAATTTGGAAAAGTTTTAATTTTATATTTCCAAAAATGTGATACTTGGCAATTTTTGGAAAAAAAAATTTATTTATTTTTCTCAGTGAATGTTACATTTAATTCTCCAACTTTTGTCCCTTATTGTAGTATTGAATACATGCATATCGCCCTTTTTTAAAATGAATAAGAATTTTTTTTACAACATTTATTTTAATTTATTTATAGTCAAAATGGAGTTAATATACACAATAATATAAAATGAGAAGGGGACCATAGAGATAAAAAATAAATTTTGTCAAAAATCATAACCAAATGGTAATCAATTAAAAAATATTTAGATCAAAACACTTGTTGTAAAGAAATGAGTAAAATACCAAGATAAAAGTTCACCCGATTAATAAAATATTACCTGTTCAATAAAATTGAACATTTAAAACCAATGGATATAAAAGAGTTTTTTTTTTCAAATAGAAAATATTTATAATTTTATAAAATATCAAAAAAATAAATCAGTAAAAAATTTTGATAAAAAACAATTTTATCAAATAGACCCCAAAAAAAAGAATGAAGAAAAAATAATTATATTTTGAAAAAATGTATAATATTTTTACATTTGGATCTAATAAATCTAAATGAAGAAATTATTTGATTTTATTAATGAAAGAAATATTTTATTTATACATAAAGCTGGTGATAAAGGAATACCTTTAAATTATTTCCAAAAATTTTTTTTATAAACAATAAATTATTGAGATTTTTTCTAAAACTTATTAAGGAATAGAAGACTCTCTAAATCTAGTTTCAAATTCATAATTTAGTTTGAAAAAAAAAAATTACATACAAGGATAACTCTGTAGAAATTTATTATTTGAACGAAAAAAACTCAAAAAGAAATATAAAGAATTTTTTTTTATTGTTATTACAATCGGTATAATTTTTTTTTTTTGGGTTAAAGAATTATTATCCACTCGATAAATCAAATTAAAAACGAAAAAATCAAAATTTTTTTCAAAAAAATTATGATAAAAAAGAAGGAATTGGAGTCTATCAAGGAGACCCTCTTTCTCCTTTAACATTTGGATTTATCAGCCATTTTTTAATTGAAAAGAAAAAAATAAAAGATTTAGTTAATCATATTCAAATGTTTACAGACAACTTAATTTTAATAATAATGAAATTCCCAATATTCCAAAAATTGATAAAAAGTTATTTATATATAATTTATAAAATTATTCAAGAATTTGGAAAAAATACAAATATCTAATAAAACATTAAAATTAAATAAATTTATTCAAAATAAAATATTTTGGAATTTGGTTTGAAAAAGAGAAACATTAAAAAAAAACTAAATGTGAAAAAATAAATTTAAATATTTAATAACTAATTTTCATCAAAAAAAGAAATTATAAAATGGGGGTAAAATTCCAAATGATGAAATCAATGTGTATTTAGTGATTTCTATTTTAGATTAGTTATTTTTTAAATAAAGTCAAAAAGTTTCGACTGAATAAATGTTTGGATAAATAAAAAAATAAAAAAATTTTTAAAAATTAATCGAGATTCCCCAAGAATAATTTTTAAAACTGAAGAAAAAATCAATCCAAGCCAGAATTTCAAAATATAGAAGAAGGTATAAACTCAAAAAGAAAATTTAGAAGATCTTTAATTTAAAAATAAGCCAAATTCCAAAATTAGGGACAAACTTTTTTTTATTATTATTTTTTTCTTTTTTCATTTATCTTTCAAAAAATAAAATGATTATACTATATTATTATTTATTCATCTATATTGGTTATTATCTCTAAATAATTTAGTAAAATAAATTATTATTCAAGAAAAAAAACAACTAAACAAATTTTTTTCTAATGAAAAATCTTACCATATTTTTTGAAACCAAGCTTATATCTGAAAAATTAAAATTTGGAAAACAAAAAAAATATTTCAATTTTCTTATTTAAACATTGCTTTGATCTTTCATTAAAGGTGAAAAATCAAAAATTTTCATCTTAATTATTAAAGTAAATTTTTCATAGATTTTGTCAGCAATTGCTTCCTGATCTAAAGAATCCTAAATAAAATTTAATATAATAATAAAGTCTAAATTGAAATGAAAAATAATTTTTTTATTCCAACAAAATTTCTTCAATGTCTGTATTTGAAAAGTTTTGAAATAAAAAAAAAAAAAATATCCCTAGAAAATTTCCAAACACTATTGAAATTTTAATTACTTTTTTTGCATTTAAAGACTAATTTATAAATTATCAAGCTGGATTCTAATTTTTTTTTTTTTTCCAAATAGAACCCTTCGTCAAAAAAAAAATTTTGAAATCTATTCAGAAATTTTTAATTTTTTTTCCAAAATGTAAAAATTTTAATCCAATAAAGATATTTCAATGATGAAAAAAAATTATTGATTTAATTATTATTGTTTTATTTCCATTATTATAATATTTTTCATATTCACTTTCCCTTTCCCTTTTCTTATTATTATTTTTAATTTTCATTCTTACATTATTATTATACTTCTTATTTATAAAACAAAAATAAATAAAATTATTTTTAATCCCAAATAGAACAAAACTATTATTAATTATGGTTTAACTGATGATTTAGCAAAAAACCAAGCAATTATTGTTGATCAAATTTTAAAGTTGATTTCATTATTATTAAAGAGTAGTATAAAAGCAAATTTAAATTATAAAAAAAAAATAATGAATTTAATTAAATTTATTACATTGCTCTGTCTTGAACTTGAACAATACACATTTCTATTTAATCAAGTAATTAATATTTATAAAACAACTAATACTTTAGAATTATTTTTAAATGATTTTAAAAAATTTTTTTCTAGAAAGGAAATTACAATCAAAAATAGCAAAATAGCAACCAATGGCATAATTGGAAGATCTAGTTCTAATAAATCCATTTCTCAATCGATTGATAATAATTTTGGATTTGGTACAAATGAAAAAAAAATAAGTTTAACTAAAAATTTAATAGAACTGTTTCTAAATTTTTTAAATAGAAAGGAAATCATGGTTTTTGAAGAATATTTATTATTAACAAATATTAGTCACTTATCTATTGATTCAATGAGAGAGTTATCGTTAAAATATTCACTGTTTAAATTATATACAAGGATTTTAAATGTTGGATATAAAAATAAATATGATCCCATTTTAAAAATTTTAAATTATTTGCAAACAATAAGCCAAGAAATTTTAGAAAAGAAAGAAAGCAAAGAAAAATATAAAGTTGAATTAAATTATATTTCTAATTTTTTTTATACTAATTTAAAAAAGGAATTTAAGAATAAAAATTTCGAGATTATTTCAATAATTAAAATAGTATTGTTTTCTGGTAAAAAAATAACAACAAATGATCAAAAAATTCCACTAGATTTTCCAAATTTAATATTATTATTAAATTTAAATTTTAAAAAAACCTTAAAATTAATAAAAAATATCATTAGCATGCAACCATCACAACAATTGGAAATAAAAGGTGAAGGTGGTGGCGAAATTGTAAAAGAGAAGAAAATCGATATAGAAATAAATGGGGGAAATAAAGAAAAGAATGATATGGATCAATTAAATAATTCCTTAAAGCCAATAAAATTAGATCATCAAAAAATTTATAACATTTTATATTATTTAATTCTAGAAACAAATAGCATTAATTATAAAGAAAATAACTATAATGATTTAGAATCATTTTATGAAATAGTAATTTTATTGCTTGTAACTGGCAAAGTAAAAGTTCAAAAAACAGTTTTTGAAAAAATTTTAAACTATTTATTTCTAAAAACAAAATCGAAAAGTAATAACACAATCGAGGAAAATGAAAATTATCGGTTAAATAAAAAAAGAAAGTTGATAATGATAAAAAAATTAAAAAAAAAGGAGGAATTAAGTATTTTATTTTTGAAAAGTATAAATAATACAAAAGAGTTAAATAATTATATTCGTCTGATCGAGCATGTTAAATATAAATCTGTATTAACCCATTTATATCAAAAAACACAAAATTATCGAAGATTAATCGAATTAATAATTAATGATGCAACTGAAAGAGATCAAATTTTTACGAAAATTGAAGAATTATCAAATTTTCAAAATATCAAGCAGAATGAAAAATTATTAGATTCCATCATTATTAAATTTGGTGATTTGCTTTTAATTGATAAATCAAAGGCAACAACTTTGATCTTAGATTCTTGCCCGCATGAATTAAAAAGGTTGCTTCATTCCCTCAAAGAGGAATCCAAGATAATTTTTATTGAAGCACTATTGGAATACTTTAGCATTGATTCATATAAGCTTGAAGATCTTTCCCTTGATATTAATGATTTGAAAATCAAACATTTGCAATTAATTGGCAAGCTTAAGCCAGATCAGTTATTGTATTATTTTAAAATATATAATAATGATCAATTGTCATTAGATGTTCAAAAAAAAATAGCGACGACAAATAAAATTATGGATGCCGAAGCGTTTATTACAGAACGTTCGGGTGATCTCGATGGTGCTAAAAAGCTAATGAAAATTAAATTTTCACAAGTCATCGATTCAATTCTATTATTAATTAAAAGAATTTCTCCAAATGAAATTATTTCCGAAAGCAGAATCACGGAAATTATCAAATTTAGAAAAACTTATGAAAATATTAAAGCAATGTATCATCGTATTTTCCCTAAGGACATTGAAAATCATACAGAACGCGAAGATTTTTGGAAATATTATTTATTAGTTTTTATTGAGAAAAGTAACGAAATTAAAAAGGAAAAGGAATTGCAAAAAAAAAAGAAATTAAAAACGAAAAAACCAAAATTACAAATCCAGAAGGAAGACGAAAATGATGATGAAGTGAGTGACGATAGTGAAGATGATGATATCTATCGACGCAACAAAAAAATATATAATATGAAATACTCTTTATTATTTAATTTAATGAATTTTTTTCTCGATGATATATTAAATGAAATTACAATAACCTCATTAATTTCAACTTTATTGGATAATTTTGAAAATGAAAAATTTTCAAAATTTCAAAAATTATTGAAAAATTTATTTGCAACATACCAATATGAAATAAAACTTCTTGGATCTTTAAATAATTTCATCGATCAAGATGTAATTAAATCCACCGAACAATTTAGAGCGAAAAGGGAACAGCCATTTAAAAGAAACAATGATGTTTGTTTGGCCTGCGAAACAAAGCTAAGGAACCATAACCAAAGATTAATAACAATTTTTAACTGTGGCCATTCCTTTCATCAGGATTGTATTAAAAATTCAAAAAAATGTTTTATATGCCATTTACAAAAAAAAAATGCCAAGTTGAATAACTCGAAAACTAAAAATGAGCTAATTCAAGATAATGTTGATGAAAATGAAAATGATATTGATATTGATATTGATAATTATTCAGGGGCCAGTACAAGAACAAGAGCAAGAGAAATACCCAATACTATAGACTTGGAATTGCTATCTGGGTTAAAAAAAAAGCAAACTTTGAAATCCCATCTAAGTAAAATACAACTACCATTATCTATTTACAGCAGTGATTCACAAATTGAACAAATTAACGCAAGTAATTCAATTCCTCAAGCTAACCTTTCAAAAGTTTTTGATTTAGATTATTAATTTGCTGGGGTTTATATTTTATAGTTAGCAATTTTTATATTTTTATGTATTAATAAAATAATTATTATTTTTATGCTTGAATTACATAATTAAGATTTTAAATTGGATTATTTATTTTTTTTTAAAAAAAGCAATTCATTTATTTGAATATTTTATTTTGTTAATTTTTAGCAATCTTAAAAAAAAAAAAAAAATTATTTATCTTTTTTGTCTTCTCTTATTTGGAGTATATACTTTACCAATCCAATATATACTTTTATTCTTATTATTTGAATATTTTCGGATTTTTTAATTCAGAATGGAATTTAATAAAGTTCTAGCTTTAAAAAACATTTTTTTTCAAACTTTTATTTTTTTAGTTTTTATTTTTTGGAAAAAAAATTTTTGGTTTTTGATTTTCCTTTTAAGTGAAATTTTTTTTCCTTTTTTTTTCTTTATGAAAAAATAAATAAAAAGTATTTTTAAACTGATAGTACAGAGAAAAAAAAATCTAGAGGATAAAATTTAGATTTGATTATAAAATAAAAGTTATTCTTCAATGGAAACACTAATAGGTTTTTATTTATTTTGAAATAACTTTTTATTGACCTGGTAGATACTCAAAAGTTGGAAAATACTTTTGGATCAAGGATTATATTTGTGATGGTAAATTTTATATAAAGGGTGGGGATAATAAAGTAATAGTATAATATGTTTCAATGATTTTAAGGTTAGAGTCACCATAGATTCATCTATAAATATAATAAACTATATTTAACTTGTTACTAACCTGAAATATAAAATGAAAAAAATTTTTTTTTTGTATTCAAGAAACTAATTATTTTAAATCTGATTAATAATTTACTTTTAATTATTCTAAACATATATATATATATATATATATAATCAACTTGATATTTAACAATGAAAAAAAATAACGTTAAAAACTCAAAAAAAGTGAATATTTTTTGAAAAGAAAATCAACAAATAATTAAATGTGATTTGTAATTAACTTTTAAATAATTCTAAATATCTAAAAACCTGATATTTTAAAAAATTAAAAAAAATAAAACCATGAAATAAAAAAAAGTGAGTCACAATTTTTGAAATGAGCATTTAAGAATTATTTATTACTGAAATTTCACTGAAAAAAAGTTGAACAACAAGATTTTAGTGTTAATAATTGTCTGATTTTTAAAATAAATTATATTTTCTTAATGTTTTAATGATTATTTGACTTTATGAAGATCTTTTTTTTTTCACTTGATTTTGAAAAAAAAGTAAAAAAAAAATTTGTATATGATAAAAATTGATTCTGATCTAAAAATTGAAAAATTATTTTGAGAAGAATAATGGATTAAACTCATAGAATATGTTCTATTTATTCAATAAAACTGGGCCTGTTCGGCTGGAAAAGAGTTTATTATTTTTTTTTGGCAAAAGAATGTAAAATCTAATTTAGTTACAAGTTAGCAATTGGGCCAATTTTTGGACTTAGGGTACTGAAATAAATGACATTTCTTTTATTTTAACTTTCCATTTTATAATTTTATTCATTTATGTTTTGTAATTGGTACATTATTTCCAGTCCTGTAACGAAAAATCATAAAACATCAAAATTGGTTTTTTTTTTGTAAAATTTTATTTAGGTAAACTAAACTTTGAGTTAGTTATGACAGAATATGTTAAGACAAAAATTTCGCAATATATGATTAAAATATTTAATGAATTTTTGGGGGTTTTGAAATTAACTACAACAAATTGATAAAAAAAAATAAATAAACTCAATTCAAAATTTTTCACACACAAAATTCGATTTGTGAAAAAAAAAACTTATTTAATAAATTATCAAAGAAATACCAAATTAGAACCATTCTAATCGAAATGACAACAATTATTTTAAATATATCAAATACTTAAAAACAAAAAAAAAATAAATAATTATCAATATTAATAAATCAAAGTAATTGTAAAAAATTTTGGAGAAAGCATAACAACAAAATATAATTGTGAAATTTGTTAAAATTCTAACAACAATTATTTATCCATCAGAATTGTTAGACACCATCAACTATTTTTATTTATGTTCTTATATCTGAAAGAACTCAATTTAAGTATAAAATCAATTGTTGAAAAAAAATGATCGAAAGAAACAAGTTAGGTAATTCAAAAAATGAAATGAAAACAAAAAAACAAAAAGATGAAAAAATTATTTCACTCAAAATTATGAAATTCATTGCTCTTACATGCGAGTTTTTCCTTAAATCTCTTATGGTTAGAAGATTTAAGGTAATAAAGAAAAAGTAATAATAAAAAATTGAAAAACAAAAAATACTTAAAACAGTATTATATAACATAAATTCGGGCACCTAGTGTCCCATTCTAACGAGGTGGTGTCTAGGTTTTTTTTTAATTCAAAAGAATTGAGCAAAATCAAAGATTTTACTCGGTTCTTTTAAATTAAAAAAAACCTACCGGCGGTGATTAGTTTTTAATTTTGTCATGCAAATTATATTATTATTATTTATAGATATTTTAATTATTTTTCTTCTTCTCTCTTTTTTTTTTATTTGATATAATTTTCAATAATTACTTCTTTCTCTAGATAAATAAATGAAAAAACAATTTCCATATTTTGCAAAAATCTAAATTATTTCCAATTTGAAAGGAATTATATTATTGTTAGTCTTTTAACGGTTTTAGACAAGGAGAAATTTTTGAATTTTCGTTTACATTAAAGTGGATCTTCAATTTACATAAGTGTAATAATAACAAGTTTAAAAAATTCAGAAACAATAATCAAAAAAAAAAAAAAAATTAGGTTATTTAAATTTCTGTTCTTGAGAAAATTTAATTTTTTTCTTTGTTTTGAAAAAAAAAAAAAAAATCTATTCATTACTGATGAAATAAAAATTGAACTTTTTATCTTTGATATATTGAATCTTCTATTTCAGAAAAGACATTTTTATAATACCAATTAATTTTTATGCCGGGTCACTTTCGACAGCTTGGTTGGGGCTGTGTGTGTGCGGGTGTCCCTATTAGGATATATTTGACGTATCCTTTTATTAAAATATTCATTTATTTGTTAAAGAAATATCTTAAGGGGGTAAGTACATTTTTCATTTTTTGAGTGCCACCATTTATGTAAAACTGAATTATTCAAATCATTTCTTTAGCCAAATACATTGGTATTTTAATAAATACTAAAGTGGAATATATCCTAGTAAAAGATATTTTCATACCAACAAAAAAACACAAATCAAAAAAATGAAAAAATTGATCAAAAAAAAATAAAATCATTTATTACTTGATCTTATCTATAAAATTTTACACAATTACTTATTCATTATTTGGTTTTATTTTTGATTCTTTATGAAAAAAATTATGTTTGGAAAATTTTTGAAAAACAAATTACTGTTTATTTCAAAAGAATTCCTAAAATGAATTTAAAAATCTCATTTTCATTTATGTCATCTAATTCTAGTTTTAGTTCAGAAAATCAGAGATTTTTTTTAATTCTTCTTGAGAATGAGGGTTTATTGGAGAAATGCGTTTGATTTTATAATTATTTATTTTCCATTAAAATGAGAACTCAAAAAAATTCTGAATCTGATAACAATTTTTATTGAATTTTTCAATTATTTTGATTTGAATCTTTTGTAACTGTTTTTTCATTCCAAGAATTCAACCCATTTATTTTAATTTTAGAAATAGTATTCCTTGTTTTGGATTTGTTTGATAAAAATATTTTAAAATTGAATTTTGAAAGCAAATTTGTCAGAAAAGATCTTTTAAAATAATAATAAATAGTAATGGGGCTAGAAATTCAAGGAAAAAAATAGTTTGTATTCATACAAATTAAGAAGAAAAAGAAAACCAATCTTCGAAAATAGACTTTTATCGATTTTTTTTTTTTCATTCTTGATTTCAACAAATTTATTTGGAATGGTGATCTTTCGTGTTTGGTCTTCTAAAAGAAAATATTTGTTTCAAATGTACACCTTTTTGGGTATATTTTTTTGGTTTACGGTTTGATTAATTTCAATCGTTCGTATAAACACATATCTAGATCCAAAACCAAATTTAATAAAACCAAAAATTGAATCAAAAAAAATGTTTAAAAAATCAAAAAATTTAAGATTCAACTCTGAATTACTTTGATTCTTTTCACGAAGAGACTAGTGGGTGGTGTTTTGGTTCCAAAGTTTCAATATCTGTTGGCACTCAAAAAATAATTTTTCAGTAATGTTTACACAATTAAAATTTTTCAAAATGGGAAAATGTACTTACATCCTTAAATAATTCAGTTTGTCCAAAATATTGAAACCAAAAATTAGTAAAAAGTACCACCCCCTTAAAAAAACAAAGTAACCACAATTGGAAAGACACTTTTTTATTACAGTTGGCGTTAATTCTAAAATACTATTAATTGCAAAATAAAAAGCTCGAAATTTTCATTCAACTTTCGAAACAAAGGAGAAATAATAGAACACTCATCAAAATCAGCAAATTCTAAAAGAATAATTAATACTTTAAGGTTGATTTTAAGGAATTAAAATTTTGAAATGTTCAATGGACCTTATTAAAATCCTTTTTTAGAAATTGGATTAAAAATTTTGTTCCATATATTTTGCAACAAATAGTAGAATTCTTTCTGTTTTTGAGATTCATAAATACACAATTGTCTTGAGCAGGATTTTGGAAATTGTTGATTAAAGGATAAATAATCTTTTAAAGACGCTAGTATTTAATCTTGTGTTACAATTAAAAAGTCTTGGCATTGATTCGCAGATCAAATTTTGAAAAAAATGTTTAAACAAATCGACATTTCATAAAAAAGAATTCTATTTTTGATAAAAAAAATCAAATTTGCTGTTATTGTGTTTGTTTTGTTATGAGCCCATTGGCTTAAGGGACTAGTAAATCTTAACCCCCCCCCAAAAAAAAAAAAAAAAAAAAGGTAATTGAGTAATCATTTACAAAAGGCTACAATTAAACCCGATATGCAACTTCATTTATCAACTTTAGAGAAATGAGTTATCATTTTTAAAAGAATTCATTTTTCCCAATTATATTTTAAGTCAAAAGTTCTCGATCCTTTTTTGTTTTGGATTTTTGGATCCTTTAGAAATTGAAAAATTTGCACAAAAATTTTATTTTGAAGAAATCTTACTATCAAGTACTTTCTAAGAGTATTTATTAATAAATAAGCTTGAAAATTTAATCTTATTTTAAAAATACAAGAAAAATAAACCTCAATATTAAATCCATTGAAGATCTAAAATAATTGATTTGTTATTTTACTCACAAATATTTATTCAATTTCTTGAAATTTTAAAGATTAGGCAATATTCTTTTTCAAATATTTAGAATATAAACAAGGAACTATATTTTTTTTCTTAAATCAGTTTTTTGATAATATCTATTATTTTTTTTTCATATTATTAGATTTATTTATTTGAATTTGTTTTATTTTTGAAAATCTTTGAAAAATTGAGAAATAATTGCAAATTTTATTTATACATTTAATCTTTGGGTTGTTACTAACTTACTGGTTGAATTAAAATGGATGATTAATTATTGATTATAAATAATCAAATTAAAAAGTATTCCTTGAGATTATAAATTGAATTTTCCCAGGTTTTAAAAAAGTATTTTGGGAGAATTTTTAATTAGATTGTTTGGTGCTTTTTTCATATTTTTTTTGTTAAATAAAGAGAAAAAATTGATTTGAACTGTTTAAATCAAAAAATTATATTTTTTTTCAAGTTTAAAATAATTATGGTATTTTTTTTTGAGATTAAATAGATTTTTTAGACTGAGTTATTATTAAAAACTTGATGGTTTTATTTATAAAGTTTATTTTTTGGTACGCTTTCTTTACAGATAAATTAAGATTTCGATCTTCTTTCATAGAAAATTTTTTTTTTTAAATAATTTGGAAATATGTTGAATTTTGAACTTTTTTAAAAAATGAGTAAAATGGAACCTTTCTTTAAAAAACAATAATTCATTTCTGAAAATAGCATTTAAAGTAGGTTTGATTTATGTACTGATATTTGAATTCTAAATAGGAAAAAAATTTCACTTCATTTTCCATATTTGCTTTTTCAAAAGTTTTCTCAAAGAAGTGTGTTGTAATTTGGGATCTATTTGAAAAGGGAAAATGAAAATTCAGTGAAAAAATTTTCCCATTTAGAATTCAAATAACAGCACTGAGATTTTTACTTCATTTTTCAATTTCAAGACGAGGTAATATTTTGTTAAATTTGCTATCAAATTTACTTTGAGAATTTCTTTAGTTTACTAGTCCCTTAACAACTTTGAAGAAAAAATTTTGAGTTCACAAAGATGAAAAATTTAAAAAAAAATGTTTTTGTGTAAATTCTGAAAAAAGGGTAAATATTAATATTTTTGAAAAAATTAGGAATAAAGATTAAAAAATAAAGAATAAAAAAAATCATTAAATCCAAAAAAGAGAAAAACAAAAAGAAAAAATTATTTTGTTTTTTCTACGAAATCAAAAAAAGAGAAGCAAAAAACAAAAAGAAAACAAATTGTTTTGGCAATCCAAACAAAGATTGTCAAACATAATACCGTTGTTTTAGTTGATCTAACGAGTAGGGTCACGAAGATATGAGCCAAAATAATAAAAGATGAGTACTAAGGGTATCCACAAAGTCAAAGTATAAAGAAAATGGACAACATGTATGTCGTTTGTGATTAAACCTGGGAGATTTTTTCGAACATAAAAATCGTATTTCTTACCAACTTCATATTTGTCAATAAAGTCTTCTTTGGAATGGTTGATTTGCCTTCGGCATGACTTGTCTGTTCTTCTTTTCGAGTAACAGTGTTCAACATGACATCTTCCATCTTCGTCTTCGGGACCATAAGATATTTTACATACGGATCCCGTATTGCAATTCGGGTAATGGATGTAATCTTTGCCATTATAACTATAGGTGAGTGTCATGTTTGATACATAGTTTGCGGTTGTTAGCCCAAAGCATGTACTCTTTTGCCTTTGGAACCATAGTGTATAATAATCTTTTGTGATCACTTCAGCTTCTACAGTATCCCATTTCTTTGTGTACGCTACATCAATCGAGGTCCACAAAATTGCAGGCAATGCTACAATTGAAATCAAACAACAAAAAAAATAAATGACAGGGTCCATTTAACTCAGAAACAAAATTATAAAAAATATTATTTCATTTTTTGTTTTTCAAAAAAAAGCAAAAAAATTGGAGTCACTTTTTTAACTTGACAATACTTGTGATTTTTTGAAATTGTTCGAAATTTCGATGAGAATTACCAGATCAAAATTCAATACTGATAAATTCAAAGAAATATCGGAAAATTTTCACTTCATTTTCCATTTTACAAATTTTTTATTACAAGCTTTGGATAAAGTATTATTCATTAGATTTTTAAATGTGAAGAAACTTTGAAAAATTGGTTGATTTTCAAAAGAGTCTGTCTCTTGAATTCTTCTGTATAGCTGAGCTACTCGATTTTCAAAATTGGAAATTAAACTTAAAATTAAATAAAATATATTTGAATTTTTCAATGACTTTCAATTTAAAACCTTTTACAATTCAATCTTTTAAAAACATGGAATTTAAACAACTTTCCACTATTTTGATTTTGATAAAAAGAGTTTCAGGTTAAGGAAAGTTAACAAATATTTTTCTTTTAGATCACTTTCAAAATTTCAATTTGATTTGACAATGTTGTATTTTGTTAATTATTATTTTTTATCCCTTTTTTTGTCTTACAAAAGTTAGTATCAAGTATTTTAAATTTGAACAAATATAATAGAATATCAGAGACTGAAATTTTACAGACTGTCAGATTGAAAGTTCTAAAAAGTCGTGAAAGTATCTGTATGGTTTGTGCTATTATTGTAGTAATAATTTCATTGAAACCATTTTTTTATTAATGTTTCTAAGTGATTTCCTTCTCAAAAAAATGGTTGGAGACAATCAGCTTTTTAAAGATCATACAGTTACTTTTCCCCAAATACTCTATTTTTTCTTGCTTTTAAGTAAATATATTATATTTAGCTGTAAAGTTAATTCATTGTGTTTAACAAAGAAAAACACAAACAAATTCAAAAACATAACAGTTCCCTTTGAACAAAATCTACTTTTTTTAAAGGTGAAAACAAAAGTCATCAAAAACCAGTTACTTAATTAAAGATAAATAAAAGGTTAAATTAACTGAAAAGTGAATTAGCCATTGCAGGATCGGTCATTTTAAAATAAGGCTTCATGCCACTTTATTTTGACTTACTGTGATCAAAATATTAAGTAAAAACGACTAGAATACTTGTTTCAAAATATTATCCATGTTTTTTTTTCTTCTTGTTCCAAGGCAACATCCAATCAACTACCAAATACTATACCTAAGTTCAAATCAATTTTGAAAGTAAGCCCCTTGGTGTTTTCTGTAAAATAGAAATTAGGAATTATATTTGTTGAAAATATTGAATAATATACTCAATTTTTTTGAATGAAATTTTGTGTTTTTTTGGTTGATAAATTTTCCATAAAAGTTTACTCTATTTTTTGAGCAAAAATTTTCCAATTTGATCATTCATTTTTCCAATTTTGATTTAAAATACTAGAATTTTTAGAAATCAATATGATATTTATTTTAGGGTTTATTTTTCGTTTATTTGATTGGTTGATATATAGGTTTTCGATCAAAAAAAAACACACTTTTTATTTTAAAACATGGATTAAATTTTTTTGTTCAGATTTTATTTTGACAATAGTATTGTATTTTGTAGAGTTAATTAATGAAACAATTTCAAAATCTGCCAAATTAGATATTTGAAATTTATTTGGTAAACCAGAGAAAAACATTATTTGTATTTTGAAAAAATATGAATAAATTTTTCATTTAGTTTCTTGTTTGTTGATTGCAAAATAAAAAGATCAAAATATTCATTCGGCTTGCCAAAAAAAAACACCTCGTAAGAATTAATATAAATCATTAAAGAACCCAATTCTAAAATGAAAATTAATAATTTAAGGACTCAGCAAATCTTATTTATTTTTTATTTTACTAAAGTCAATAAAGTAATTATTTTCAGAAAAATACAATTAAACCGGATATGCAACTTCATTTATCAACTTTAGTAAATGAGTGATCATTTTTAAAAAAAGTTCATTTATCTCAAATTAAATTTTCAGTAGAAATATTTGATCCTTTTTTTTGTTTGGATTTTTTTTTCCAAAATAGAAAAAGAAAAATTTGTAAAAAATTTTTAATTTTGAAGAAATCTTACTTCAAGTACTTTCTAAGTGTATGTATGGAAAAATAACTCTGGTCTTTTAATCTTATTTTAAAAATATTAATAAAAATAAACCCTAATATTAAATCCATTGAAGATCTAAAATAATGTATCCTTTATTTTATTCACAAATATTTATTAAATTTCTTGAAATTTCAAGGATTTGGCAATATTCTTTTTCAAATATTAAGAGTCTTAAGAAGTAACTTTTTTTTTTCTTGAATCAGTTATCTGATAATATCCATTATTTTATTATTATTAGAATTATCAATTTGAATTCTTTTTATTTGTTTGAAACTAAAAAAAAAAAAATAGAGAAATAATAATAAGGTATATTGAATAATTTAATCTTTGTCTTTTTACCGACCCACTTCAAGAATTAAGACTGGGTTTATTGATTATTGATTCTGAATAATTAAATTAAAAAGTAATTCTTTTGATTATATGCTGAATTTTCCAGGTTTTAGAAAAAGTAATTTAGGTTAAGTTTTATATGTATTGGTTTGGTTTTTGTCTCGTATTTTTGTGCTCAATGCATTAAAAAAATTTGATTTGAACTTTTCTTTGAATCAAAAAAATAATATTTTTGATAAGAATAAAATAAAAACAAAAACTATGCAATTTATGTAAAAAACATTTAAACCTAGAAATCATTGAAGATATCTAATATTTTTTATGGGATCCTGTCGTCAAGTGCCGTAGAGTACCACCAAGTGCCTAGGTTTTCCAGAATACAAAAGAATAGAGTAAAATAAAAGATTTAACTCAATTCTGTCAAATTTTGGAAAACCTAATGGTGGTTTTCTTGAGGTTTTCTATTTTATTTGTGAAGTGTTCTAGTTTTTTTTTAAATTTTTGTAATAAACCGAAAATTTTGATAAATTTTCGGTTTATT
This sequence comes from Anaeramoeba flamelloides, assembly GCA_027625915.1. NCBI lineage: Eukaryota > Anaeramoebidae > Anaeramoeba > Anaeramoeba flamelloides. Next base: position 5,681,093 of record JANTQA010000042.1, read on the forward strand.
TCAAAAAGTAAAAAAAACCGAACGAAAACAAAAAGATTTTCTAAATAAACAGAAAACTCAAAAAAAAGCTAAAGGTGGTTTTCAGGATTCAAAAGAATAGAGAAAAATCTTTTGTTTTACTCAATTCTTTTAAATTCTGGAAAATCTAAAGACTGTAAGAGGAAATTAATTTCCTCGCTTCAAAATAAATAAAAAAACAAAAAAAATTATTTTTAAAAGTTTAAAATAATTATTATAATTTTTTTGAAATTAAGTTGATTTTTTATACAGAATTATTATAAAACTTTTTATTTTCATTTTAAAGTGGGTTTTGGTACACTTTCTTTAAAGACGATACTATTTCCATCTTAGATCAAAGAAGATATTTTTATTAAAATAATTATGAAATATTTTGAATTTTGAACTTATCGTAAATAGAGAAAAATGGATCAGACTTTTTAAAAACAATAATTCTTATCTGAAAATAGTATTAAAAGTAAATATGGTTTTATAGTAATTAAGATTTTTACTTTGTTTTTCAATTTCAAGAGGCGGTAAAATTTTTTTGAATTTGCTATTAAATTTACTTGAAGATTTTTTTAGTTTATTAGTCCCTTAAAGTGTAGAAATTGTTTGAATTCCCTTTCTTTGTTTAAAAACAATGTATAAAATCAAACAACATGTTTACTTTTGATTTGAAAAAAATCAATATCATTTTTTAAAAAAAATAACAAAAAAATTGGTATCTTTTTTTCACAGAAAAAAGAAAAGAGACCTTTTATAGAAGAGTTTGAAAATGAGATAAAAATAAATTTAAAATAGAAAAAAATTAAAAAATAAATTTTTAAAACTACTACACATTAAGAAATTTTTGAGGAATGCTCAAAACCATTTACTATTAAGTACACATAATAGATGTAAATGTTTTATATTTGATCACCTTTAGTTGTTTCTAAATAAGCATGAAATAAAAGGAAAAATAAAGTCTTATGAAAATGTTTACGATATAGTTTGTCTCTCTGTTGGATTAGAAACTAATTTGTATTCTCCAATGGGTGAAAAAGTAAATTTTAACTTCCATGTTTTTGATAAATGCATTGGGAGAAAAGATCCTTTGAAGAACAAGTTACTCAAACTACCATTAATAATTACAAATTAATTTTAAAAGTTTGTTTGTTTTTTATTTTATTATGGTTGTGTAGAGTTAGATCCTTAGTTCCAAATAATAAATAGTATTTAATAATGTTGAATTTGTTCAAAAATCACTTTTTATAATTCCTCATTTTATATCCCCTTCCAAACTCAAAATATGAATATGTTCTAGTGCTAAGATTATATTAATCGTTGTTCTTCGAACTCCTAAATATCATCTTATATCACTTTGAACAATATCATCTTTCTCGTTCTTCCAAATAAAACCTCTAATATAATAAAGTGATTGTTTCCAAATCAAAATAATAAGATAGATGATATATTAGCCAAACATATTCCAAAATTTCGGCTAACATGGCCAAGTAAACTAAATTCCAAAATTTTGGAAACCGCTTAAACATTTGAAAGAATAAAAATAGAACACTTTACATTCAATTTTGAAATAATTTTGATTTTACATATTATTTTATTTTTTGTCTTTTTTTTTTTGTTTTCATTTCCTTTTTTTAGAGTTATGAAATCTATTTTTTTAGAATCTAGAATTTTTTTTTGAAGGTTAATAGTGGGTTAGTTTTGAGTATTTTAAATTCGAAAATCACTTACAGTAGATCGATGGTATCTTATCATTTGATCGATCAACAATTGTTGTTGAAATTTCAACAAATTTATCCATACATGTTTTGTTCCACTTGTTTCATTATTTTGGACAGACCAATTTTGATTTTTTTGTTTAAATTTTTTTCTTTTATTTGTGCCAAAAAGATTACTTATTAAAACATTAATACTATGTTACTTGTTTATGTTTTTATATTAGGTTTAGAAAAATATAATAAATTGACTGTATTTTGGCTATTTTTGATATCGAGTGTATACAAAATTTTTGGAATGGGGGTCTATAATCAAGTATAAATGCCGTATACACGTCATTCCTTAATACCCACAATTTTTTCAAACACCAAAAACACCCTTAAAAAGTATAATATAAGTTAACAGTGTTTGTGAATATACTCTTTAAAATATTCATGATAATTTTAATTTTGATGTTAAATTATAGTTTATTAAAGTAAAAGGGGGTGTGAATCGGGTTATAAATTGAATTTTTTAAAGGATTTTATTTAAATTATTAACAATAAAGGTATTCAAAAATCCACCATTTATCAAATTTTTTCAATTTAATGTTACAATTTCCATTATTTTTTGAATAAACAACAAAAAATTTAAACATTTTTCAATACTTCAATATTAAATTCGAAAAATAAGAGAGTAATTAAAAATAAAATAAAAATAAAAAGTTAAAAAAATTCTTATTGATTTTTGCAGGTTTAATTATAATAATTTAAGTATTTAGATTTTTTGGTATGGGTTTTATATTGTTAGATACAATAAAATAAAAAATCAAATAGTTTATATTTGGTTAAAGTTGAGTTTAATTAAATAGAAAGAATTCAAATAAAATTAGTTATTTATGTCGAAACTTTTGACCGATCAATATTCCTAATAGAATTTATAAAAATTTATTAATGTATTTTTTTTTTTTACTCTCTCCATAATTTTGAACACATTAATGATTTATTAGTATTGGTATTTATTTATTTTTTGTTTTGTGAGGATTCTAATTTATAAACAATCGTTAAAATGTCAATTGGTGGATGGTTCTATTTTGATATTTTTAATAGAGTTGAGTAAATAAGATTTTTTAAATTGAATTTTTTTTTTTTTTTTGTTCAAAAATTTGAATTAATATTTATAAATACAGGTATTTTGCTTAAAAATAATCTTTTTATTAATGCCTTTTCATTTTTATTGGTATTATACTTATTATGATTTGTATTGTGTTTATGAATTACACAAAAACATTTGATTATTATAATTATTATTATTATTATTATTATTAAATATAAGTTGCAATTATGAATCATCATGGGATAAAAGAAAAGAAATTGATAAAAAAATAAAAATATCAATTATGGCTGATAATTTTTATGATTTTAATGAAGGAATAAATTTTGAATTATTAAACAAAATAAAATTTATCAGAAATCAGTGTTTTATTACACATTTACTTCGATCCTTCAATATTAATTAATTTTGGATTAATTAATGCCCTTTTCTTTTTCATTTGACAATTTTTTATTATATTTTATACTTTTTTATTTTAATTTAAAATCGTATATATATATATATTAACCCATCCTTTTTTTTATTTTTTATTTGTTTTTTTCTTCATCTAATTCAATAATCCAATAAATTTTTAGTAAAAATGATTTTATAATGTTGTTTTAGGATATTTTTATTAATTTTAGTAAAAGAAAATTTGGAAAAGTATTAATTCGAAGGTGGTACCGCTACACAAAAAAACTATATATTTTTTTAACAAAATTTTAATCGATGCCAAATCAGTTTATTTAAGGATTTTTTAATTTTTTTTTGAGTTTTTTTTTATCTAGATTTCATGTATTCCGTCCTGTGAGAGTGGTAATCACAAAATCTGTGTTAAAAAGGGTTAGGAGGGGCACGAAAACAAAAAAACTCAAACAATCTTCATTTTATTAGAAAAGTTCAAATAAAAATAAAATAAATTAATCCAATTCAGGACAATAATTATCAAATTTAGATAAAAATACAATTTTTTTAAAAAAATGATATTTTCTCTAACACTATTATAACAGTATGTGAAATATTTTTTGTAAAATTTTTTTAAAAAAAAATAACAATTTTCTTTAATCTGGTAAATCAAAATTACGAAATTTATTGTTCTTGTCGAGAATTTTTCATCAAAGTTCTTATGGTTAGAAAACTTAAGGTAATAAAGAAAAAATGAAAATAAAAAAATAGAAAATAAAAAAATTCCTAAATTTGTAAAAAAATATACAAATTCGGGTACTTAGTAACCCACTTTTCGGAGTCGTGGAATACCAATTTATTCATCACAGTTTGTGGAATCTTATTATTAATAATTTTTCTATCATGTTTTTACTCCTCCTGTTTCAGGACGTGGATAATCTTTAATTTGGTCATGTAAATGATATAATATTTTTTTACTTTAATGTTTTAATTAGTTTTCTTCTTCTCTTTTTTTTATTTAGTAAATTTTCTTTGATTACTCCTTTCTCACAATAAATAAATAAAAAATAACAATTTTAAATTTCCTAATAATGTGTTAATGGGAGTTAATGTTTTTAAAAACATATCATTAAATCTAATTGTATCAAAAATATATCTTTTGGGGAATTTTCATTTACTAAAAAAAAAATAATGAATAAAAACAACTTTAAAAAAAATCAAATAATTTTTTTTCGAGTAATTTTAATAGGAAAAAAAAATGATTTTTTTCACTTTTTGGTGATAAAAATCGAAAATTTCAAGATATTGGAAAATTGACTTCCTGTTTCATTTAGGGGCTATATTGTGAAATGATTTTTCAGACTGAAAAAAATTTCAATTTTAGAAAAAAAAAATTTGCACTTGTGTTGTGTATTTATTCTTTAAAAAATGAAAATAAATTTTTTACTGAACCAAATTTTTTTCACAATGGTAATAGAACACTCATCAAAATCAGCAAATTCTAAAAGAATAATTAATACTTTAAGGTTGATTTTAAGGAATTAAAATTTTGAAATGTTCAATGGACCTTATTAAAATCCTTTTTTGGAAATCTGAATGAAAATTTTGTTCCATATATTTTGCAACAAATAGTGGAGTTTTTTCTGTTTTTAAGATCAATAAATACACCATTGTCTTGAGCAGGATTTTGAAAATTGTTGATTAAAGGATTAATAATCTTTTAAAGACGCTAGTATTTAATCTTGTGTCACAATTAAAAAGTCTTGGCATTGATTCGCAGATCAAATTTTGAAAAAAAATGTGTAAGTCTATCAACATTTCATAAAAAAGAATTCTATTTTTGATAAAAAAAATCAAATTTGCTGTTACTGTGTTTGTTTTGTTGATGTGCCCATTGGCTTAACAACTTTGAAAAAAAATTTCTGAGTTCACAAAGATGAAAAATAAAAACTTAAAATTTAAAAAAAAAGGTTTTTCTGTAAATTCTGAAAAAAGGGTAAATATTAATATTTTTGAAAAAATTAGGAATAAAGAAAAAAAAATAAAGAATAAAAAAAAGTTTTAAATCAAAAAAAGAGAAAAACAAAAAAAAAAAAATTATTTTGTTTTTTCTACAAAATCAAAAAAAAGAGAAACAAAAAACAAAAAGAAAACAAATTGTTTTGGCAATCCAAACAAAGATTGTCAAACATAATACCGTTGTTTTAGTTGATTTAATGAGTAACCGCAAAACTATAAAAGCCACAACAACAAAAGATGAGTCCTAAGGGGATCCACAAGAACAAAGTCCAAAGTGAATTAACAACATGTATGTCGTTTGTGATTAAACCTGGGAGATTTTTTCGAACATAAAAATCGTATTTCTTACCAACTTCATATTTGTCAATAAAGTCTTCTTTGGAATGGTTGATTTGCCTTCGGCATGACTTGTCTGTTCTTATGCTTTTGTAACAGTGTTTAACATAACATTGTAGACCCAAGACCTCGGCACCATAAGATCTTTTACATACTGATCCCGTATTGCAGTTCGGGTAATGGATGTAATCTTTGCCATTATAACTATAGGTGAGTGTCATGTTTGAGACATAGTTTGCGGTTGTTAGCCCAGTGCAATCATCATCTTGCGTTTGGAACCATGTTGTATAATAATCTTTTGTGATCACTTCAGCTTCTACAGTATCCCATTTCTTTTTGTACGCTCCGTCAATCGAGGTCCACAAAATTGCAGGCAATGCTACAACTAAAATCACACAGCAAAAAATATAAAAGCCAGGGTGCATTTAACTTATAAACAAAATTATAAAAAATATTTTTTCATTTTTTGTTTAATTTCATTGAAACGATTTTTTTATTAATGTTTCTAAGTGATTTCCTTCTCAAAAAATGGTTGGAGACAATCAGCTTTTTGAAGATCATACAGTTACTTTTCCCCAAATACTCTATTTTTTCTTGCTTTTAAGTAAATATATTATATTTGGTTGTTAAGATAATACATTGGGTGTTGAACAAAGAAGAACACTAACAAATTCAAAAACATAACAGTTCCCTTTGAACAAAATCTACTTTTTTCAAAGGTGAAAATTAAAGTCATCAAAAATCAGTTACTTAATTAAAGATAAATAAAAGATAGAAATAACTGAAAAGAGAATAAATCATTACAAAATCTTTCAGTTTACAACAAAGCCTTAGTGCCACTTTATTTTGACTTACTGGTATTTGATTTTTAAATGGGAAAAAATTTTCACTCCCTTTTTCATTTTTTTTTTTATAAAAAGAGTTTTCAAAGAAAGTAGGTTGGTAATTTGGATACTCATTTTGAAAAAGGAAATTGAAAATCGGTTCAAAATTTTTACCATTTATAATTTAAATACAAAAAAGTTTTCTTTTAAACAATTGAATCGATTTTCTTGCAAACACAATTTGAAAGCTGTTGAACCAAAAAAAAAGGAAGGATGTTTTTTTCATGTTTATTGTATTTTGTACAGTTAACTAATGAAACCTATATCAAAATCTGTCAAATTAGATTTTGAAGTTTATTTGGCAAATCTGAGCAGAACGTTATTTGTATTTTGAAAAAATATGAATAAATTTTCCATTTAGTTTCTTGTTTGTTGATTGCAAAATAAAAAGATCAAAATATTCTATTCGGCTTGCCTAAAAAAAAACCCTCGTAAGAATTAATATAAACCATTAACAGAACCCAATTCTAAAATGATAATTAATAATTTAAGGACTCAGCAAATCTTATATATTTTTTTTTCTACTAAAGCCAATAAAGTAATTATTTTCAGAAAAATACAATTAAACCCGATAACCGTATTCATTTATCAACTTTAAAGAGATGAATTATCATTTTTAAAAGAAGATCATTTTTCTCCAATTAAATTTTCACTCGAAAGATTTTAGATCCTTTTTTTTTTTGGTTGGATTTTTAGTGCAAAATAGAAAAAAAAAAATTTGCACAAAAAATTTAAATTTTTCAGAAATCTCACTTCAAGTAAATTCTGAGAGTATGTATGAATACATAACCTTGTAATTTTTGTCTTTATTTGTTTAATATCAATAAAAATAAATCAAATATTGAATCTATTGAAGATCTAAAATAATTGATCATTTATTTTATTTTTAAAATAATTTATTAAATTACTTGAAATTTCAAGGATTTGGCAATATTCTTTTTCAAATATTAAGAGTCTTAACAAGTAACTTTTTTTTTCTTGAATCAGTTATTTGAAAATAACATTATTATTTTATTATTAGAATTAGAAATTTGAATTCTTTTTTTTTGTTTGAAAATAAAAAAAAAAAATTATGAAATTATAATAAGGTATATCGATTTGATAAATTTAATCTTTGCATTGTTAATAACTCACTTCGAGAATTAAGATTGATTTATTGATTATTCTTTAAAAATAATTAAATTAAAAATCATTTCTTTAGATCAGAAGCTGAATTATCCCGGTTTTCAAAATGTTTTGGGAGAATTTTTAACTTTATTCTCTTTGTTGACAAAAATTGAGCCACTAATTAGAATAATTCTAATAACCCTCTGTATTTTGAAAATTATAAATACATCTTTTTTGACCAAAATATCCTATCAAGAGTTATAAGAATGCCAATTCAAAAGATCTTGATAACGTTTCAATTTTATGTTTGACTTGTAAATAATTTGGATTGTACAAACCATTTTTCAAGAATAGAAATTCCAAATTTACCTTGAAAAGGTTCTAAAATCATAATCCACGTATACTGGTGAATTTATGATTTATCTTTAAATATTCTATAATTTAGTTTCAGGTTATATATTTGCTTAAATATTTAGGCCAATAACACGAATTAATGGAAAAAAATAACTTTTCAAATATATATACAAAGTTTTGAAAAAAAATAAGGTTTTTTTGGATTAATAAAGGTATTTTTTTCAAAATTCTCAAAAATAACCTAAATTTTCTAATATTTTGTCTTTCCTTTAAAAGAAATTCTTTTGAACGATTTTATCTATTTAGTACATTTAGATCCAGTTCCCATATAAAATACAAAAAGGAAAGTTATTATTTGAAAGAAACCACCCCGTATTCTAAATTAAACTGACACTCAATGGCTTCACAAAAAAAGTAGAGCCAATTATATGTCACATTTTTCATTAAAACATATTTATTCAAAAAAGAATTTTTCTACTTCATATCACTAGCATGAAAAAATAAAATGGAAGAAAAAAGTTAAACAAAAATATTACTTCAATTACCATTTCATCCTTGTTAATAAACTTTATTCATAATGGAATCAAAATTATAGAAGTCCAAATCAATGGAGATATTATATTTGTTGTTTTTAGTATAACCACAATTTTTCAAAGTCTCTAGTCTAGAAAAAAGATCTGTTTTGGGGTAAAAATTTTAAATGGATGACACAATCAATTCTACTTAAATTCAACTTTAGAATATTTTTTATCAATAGATAATAACTAATATTTTTGAAAAAACTCTACTCTTCTAAAAAAAAAAACCAAACACAGAACGAAAATAACTGATGATAAATAACTTGTGTCCTATATTTTTTTTTATTTTTTGAAATAAACTGAAAATTTATGAAATTTTTGGTTTTTTCCGAAAATTAAAAATAACCTAACAGAAAAAGCAAAAAAAAACATTTTTTTAGCAAAAATTTTTAGACAAAAACTTATGTAAAAATGTTAACAATAGGAAAAATACTCAAAAAATCTTTAATCTGACTTAACAAAATTACGAAATTTATTGTTCTTGTTGAGAATTTTTCTTCAAAGTACTCTTTATTAGAAATCTTAAGGTAATAAAGAAAAAATTGAAAATAATAAATTGACAATAAAAGATTCTTAAAATACTTTTAAAATATACAAATTTGGGTAAATGATGCCCCACTCTTTGAAGTTGTGGAATACCAATTTATTAATCACAGTTTCTGGAATCGTCATGTATTGCCGCTAATGTATCTATCGTTTTTTTACCCCTCCCATTTCAGGAGAAGTGTCTTTAATTACAGCCAAGTGCCTAGGTTTTGTTGAAGTTTTCTATTTTATTTGTCAAGTGTTCTAGGTTTTTTTTTACTTATTGAAATAAATCGAAAATTTTAATAAATATTCGGTTTATTTCAAAAAGAAAAAAAAAACCTAACGAAAATCTATTGATTTTCCAAATAAATAGAAAACTCAAAAAAACATAATGAAAATCTATCGATTTTCTAAATAAATAGAAAACCCAAGAAAACTTAAAGGTGCCTTTTTTTAATTTATGAAATAAAAAGGAAATTTCAAAAATGTTCTTTTTATTTCTCAAATTAAAAAAAAGCTAACGGAGGCTTTCCAGAATTTGAAATAATTTAGTAAAATTAAGAATTTTACTCATTTTTTTCAAACACTGGAAAACCTAACAACAGTAGATAATTTTTAATTTGGTCATGTAAATGATATAATATTTTTTTACTTTAATATTTTAATTATTTTTCTTCTTTTTTTTATATAGTAAATTTTCTTTGATCACTCTCTTCTCGCACTAAATAAATAAATAAAATTTTTTTTTCAATTTATATCAATAAATAATTCTTTAATAGTCCAAATAATTCGTTATCCATTTGAAAGATATTTATTAAATTTAAAATACTTATAAAATATGTGATTATTACACCTAACTGCGATTATAAAATATTCAAATTTTTTACTATTAAAATTAAAAAAAATCTAAAAAGAACCTGTAAAATTGGTTTTTTCAACTTAAATTGTCAAATATCTCAAACAATAATTTTTGATAAAAGATCTTTTATTAACTAATAAAGTTTATTATAAGTGAGGTTATTAAAAAGAGAAAAATTAGCAAATATTTAATTTTTTTTGAAAAAATTTTTTTAAAGGATCTGTATTGTTATGTGTTTTTTTCCATAAAGAACAATAAAAAAACACACTTTTTGTAAAATGAAAATTATTCTCTATATTTATCCATAAATCAATTTTAATTTCCATTCAAGTCTATTTCACACACCAAAAAAAAATACCATTAACCTCATATTTCATTGTTTCCATAATTGTTTTCTATATACGAAAGACAATCAGTATTTTCTATTAACAATACTATTTTCCAATTAACATTGTAAATCTTAAAAATATAAAGATTTTTTTGGAATGATATTTAACTTTGTAATCTATTGAAACTATTAAAAACGTAAATCTAATTGATTTGCTGTTGTATTTATTTGATTTGAAATTTGAGATAAGGATAAAATAAATCATAGAACAAATCAATTTTGATTTTCTAAAAACAGTCCATCAAAAAAAGCAAAATCATAAAATTCTTCACGGTAATTTAACTGTCTGTTGTGACCATTTACGTCGTGTTAGAAAACTGGAAACTGCTTGTTTTCAAATGGATTGTTATCATTTTTTGTAATTATCTCTCTTGAAAAGAAACAACTAGATAATGAGCCAAGACAAAGAAAAAGAAAAAGAAAAAGAACAAAATCAAACAAAACCAAAAGAAAGATCGCCCTGTTGTACAATTTCGTTTGCTGAAGGGTACCTTGTACACAAAGAATTGATGATCGATAACAATAAAAAAAAACAACAACAAACACGAATCAAAAATATGAATCTAAAAAAAAAAGAAATGAAAGAAAAAGATGAACAAAACAAAAGGAAACAGCTAGCTTTAAAAAAACAAATAAATTTTGAAACACACCTCGATCTTAAAACTTTAACTGCCAACCCTTATCCACCTTTAAAAAAAAGTGCACATTTATTCAAAATGGTGATCGTTGTTAACACATCTTTAGGTATGAAGTCTGGTAAAATAGGCGCACAGTGCTCGCACGCAACACTTGGTGCATACAAATTAGCCCTAAAAACCCAACCACTTGCTGTACAATTCTGGGAAAATTGGTCTGGACAGGCCAAAATTGTTCTCTGTGGAAGGAATAAAGAACACCTACAGTTGCTCAAGTCTTGGGCAAAGAAACTAAACATCCCCTGTGCCTCAATCAGAGATGCAGGAAGAACTCAGATAGCTTCGGGATCTTTAACGGCACTTGCAATAGGCCCAGCCTTTATCCCAATCGTTAACCAAATTACTGGTCATTTAAAATTACTTTAAAATTGATCACCACTTCGACAACTAGTCTGGCATCTATACAACCACTCATGAATATTTTACACATTATAGAGAATAAATATTATTATTATTCAAATTAATACTGATTGAAATTTGATTTTTTTTTATTTTTCATTTTGCTATTTGAGTTTTCCTTTTTTGCTAAATGTGTCGTGAGAGAAATTTTATCTTTAGAATTTATTTGTCTTTCGATGAATTATTTTTCACCGATTTCAATCTCTTAAAGACAACTCCTTCTCAACACTGCTTTATGAGTGCAAATTTGAAAATTCTTTGCTTTCATTTTTAGATAACACTCGTCTGAAAAAATAAAATTGAAAATTTTCAATTAGAGCAAACTAAAACTTTAATTAACACTCTCTCATTAGTAATAAAGTTCCTTCAATACAACCAATATCCCATAACTTCTCGTTCTTGACTACTATTATATTTATTGTTGTTGGCAGAACTCCGATTTTTAAGAATCTCTAGTCTAGAAAAAAAGGTCGAGTTTTTGATAACACAAAATTTATAAATCGTTGGAAAAATAAATTTGATTTTAATTCAAATGGGGATATTTACTTCAATGGATAACAACAACCGTTTTAAAAATAGTTGTATTAATCTAATAATACTATTATTTTGAAAAAAATTACTAATGTTGAATATTTAATATCTCAGGCTTTAAAAAAAGAGAGTAAAATCTAGAGATTTGGCTCAATATTTTTAAACCATGTAAAACCGAACGAGAAGTGTCCTTGGTTTTCTAGAGTTCATATGAATTGTGTAAAATTCTATGAATCTTACTCAATTCTTTTGAATCCTGGAAAACTTAACGAAAGTGCCAGTCAAGTGCTGTTGAGCCCAGCCAAATTTTTCTTGAGGTTTTATGTTTTATCTGTAAAAAGTGGCCTAAGTTTTTTTTAAATTCTGAAATCAAACGAAAATTTTTTTTAATTGTTTATTTATTTAAAAAAAATTAACAAAAAAACTTAACAAAAGTACCATAGGTTTTCTAAATAAATAGAAAACTCAAAAAAAGCTAAAGGTGGTTTTCCAGGATTCAAAAGAATTGAGTAAAATCATATATATTGTGATCTATTCTTCGAAACTCTTTTGAAAACAAAAGAAACATATCTCAAATCATCAATACTATTGAATTTGATTGTTAAAAAGATAATTACCAATTGGCGATTTTCCTTTTTATTATTCATTTTTTCATTTTTTTGTTTTAATATTGAACAGTTGAAAAATGAAAAAAACAAGATAAGAAGAAACCAATTTGGAAATAATCTATTAAATAAAAAGGGAAATTGTTTGAATTTAATTTCAAATGGGCTAGATATAGAAATTTGGAAAGGCCATTATTGGATCGATGTATGGAACTAAGAAAAGAGAAAAATATTGAAAAAAAATATTTCATACAAATACCCAGATGAATTTCATCTTTATTTGAAAATGATGTTTTAAAGAACTTAAATTTGACACGTAAAGAACTTTTTCTCAATTCAATGATGAGAAATTTTTCTTAATTCACCTTGTTCAAAGGATTTTATTGATTTTATTTTTTTACTTTATAATTTACATAACGAGATTTCTCATTTCAAATAAAAGGGCACACCAAATTTTGTAATATTTATTTTTAATTTTGATTGTTATTGTTTTATTTTAATGTGTTTTAGAGTTCCATTCGAGTGTTTTTTTTATGTTTTAAAGAGTTTATTATATTTTAGAATGATACTACAATTAATTTGATTCGATTGCGAATCATTCTTAACAATTTCTGTGCTCTTTTATTAGAAAAAAGTTTATATTGGGGAAAACCTAATGAAAGTACCCATAAAGTAACTAAGTTTTTTTTTTTATTTTTACTTTTTGGAATAAACTGAAATTTTTTTAAATTTTCTGTTTATTTCAAAATTTAATAAAAAGCTAACCGAAAAATCAAAAAAAAAATTATTTTCAATTTAGAAAAATAAATAATTCTTTCGTTTTCCAAATGATTAATTCCTAAAATAAAAGATATTTATATAAATTCAAATACTTTGGAAAGATAATATATTAATATATTGACTGAGAAGAAAAAAATATTTCAAACCTTTTATTTATAAATTTGAAAAAAATCTGAATAGAACCTCAAAAATTGAATTTTTCAACTTAAATTGTTAAATTTCTTTTGAAATATTTTTTGATCAAAGATCTCTTATTCAACAATAATGTTGATTATAAGTGATATTATTAAAAAGTGTGAATAATTAGCAAATGTTTAATTTTTTTTTTGATATTTTTTTTTCAAAATCATGATGAGAAAATCTCTTGGTAGAAAATGATTTTTTATTTTTGACAAGTCTTTTGTGATATACCATGAAAGCACATTTGAAAAAATAAATTTTATGGTAAAAAAGTTTTATTTTGATATCTTTTTCCGTTTTGTACTATTTTAGTGGGAGCAGTTTATCCAAATACGATAGCATCATAAAGAGGGGGGGGCTAAATTTAAATTTTAAAAAATTTTGAAAAGGTCTAAAAAAAAAACAAATAAGTTTATTATTTCAACACTCAAAAATATAAAAAGAAATGCCACCTAAAACAGTAGTACTACAAAAATTCTTAAAGAATTTTATCTTTTTTTTTTTTTTTAATATCATGGATTTTAGAGATTTCTTTTAACTCCCTTTTGATTTTTTTAAGCATTTTATATAAGTTGAAATGATCAAACTTTAGACAAAAAGAGCATAATACCACCAAGTTACGTTTAAGAGACACAAACTCTTGAATAAATTTAAGGCAAAAATAAATCTCAAATTAAAAAATATTTTTCAGGGATTCTTTTTTATACGAATTATTTTACTAAAATTTGATTTTTGAGTTTGATTTATAATTTTTTTTTGTATCTTACATTTTCTTCAAAGTTTGTGCCTTAAAAGTGAAATTGGTTGAATAAAAATATAAATATTCCAAAAATGATATGGAATTTTTAATATCAAATACTGAAAATGAAATAATTTTTTTAAAAACTCAGTGGTTGTCGGTATCCTAAGTTTTCAATCTAAATGAGACATAATCTTTGCTTTGATGGTTTGTTAGATCTCCAAAAGTTGAGATTAAATTAAAGTAAGATTTTTCTTTTTTTTTTTTAATATCTTTTCAATTTATGTTACCCATAAACCCATTAATTTTTACAATACCTGAAGAATGAATCAAAATTAAATTGTGTAAATTATGAAGATTGGTTATTTTGGGTCTAAGCTGATCCATCTTCAATTTGGTATGAATTTTATAGTGATCCAAAAAATAAATTTTTTACAATTCTTTTTTTTTTTTCCGAAATCCAAATTGAAGAGTCTAAGACTAATATGCTGGTAGGTACTTAGAATTAATTTTGATAATGGGGTCGTTCATTGTAATATTAAATAACTATTTACTCAATTTTGTAAAAATTTACATAAAAATTTTTCTTAGTTAAATCTCCAAATAAAACAAAACCTGAACAAAAAGTTCCATCAAGAACCCAAAAATTGAAATTTTTTAAAGTATACCTTCTGAACTAGTACCAATATTGATCGGGAAAAAGAAAAAAAAATTATTTTTCAACGATTATTAAAACTCAACAAAAGTCAAAGATCGATCAGCTAAACGCCAAAATACAGAGCAACAAAACTGAAAATAAGTAAATTTTTTCAATTGGCGTAAATCTTTAGACTTGGTAATTCAATATTCTTCAATTAAAAAGTTAATTCTGAGAGTTTAAGATTGGAATTATTCTCTCTTAATAACCGAGAAACAATCAATTTTCATTTTTCACGATCAAAATTTTTACTAATTGTGAAATACAACTTTCTGCCTTAAAGTTTACAGGTAAAAAAATTTCATTTTTTTACCAATTAGGCTTAAAACCCATTTGATGAATATTGAAAACCCTGAAAATTTTGAAAAGAAGTTTGTTAATGAAGTTTATTTAGATATAGCACCACACTTCAACCACTCAAGAAAAAATCCATGGCCTTATGTTAGGAAATTTGTTTCTTCTTTAAAGGAAGGATCTATTTTGGCAGATGTTGGGTGTGGTGCAGGACAAAATTCTGTGATTAACCCCAAAGTTTTTTCTATTTCTTCTGACTATAACCTGGAATTTGCAAAGATCGCAAATACAAAAATGCAAGAGCAAT
Organism: Anaeramoeba flamelloides; assembly: GCA_027625915.1. NCBI lineage: Eukaryota > Anaeramoebidae > Anaeramoeba > Anaeramoeba flamelloides. The sequence continues at coordinate 5,696,568 of JANTQA010000042.1, forward strand.
CTTACAAAGGATCTGTTTTACAAGAAAATAATTTAAAACTGTCAATACGCACTAATTCTGTTGACCATGTCATATCAATTGCTGTAATTCATCATTTTGTCACTGACGAAAGAAGACTACAAGCCTTAAAGGAGCTTTGCAGAATTATTAGGCCTGGTGGAACCGGTTTAATTACTGTTTGGGCTTTTGAGCAAAAAGTAAAAATTTCAAAAAGCTTTTTTCTTTTTTTTTTTCATTTTCCTTTCTTTTCTTTGGAACAAAAACGAAAAGACAAAATTGAAGTCATCTAATCAATCAAAAGTACAAAAATTAACGATTTTTTAATCCCTTTACTAATTTTGCTACGTCACTCATCTTTTAATTTGAGCAAGCAATATTTCAAAAGAAATTTCATTCAAAACTTTTTAACAAGTAATTTTTTATTGTGTGAAAACAGACCTTCAGCCAACAATTCCTTCCAAAAAAAGATAGCTAGAAAATATAACAAAAATTTTTTTGCAAATTAGAGGTTTAAAAACTTTTTTTTATATTGTACTCACACACATATGAAAAAATCAAACTCAAAAAAAAAAAGGTAGGGTGTGATAAAAAGTTGGTTAATTTTTTCACTCACACTCTAATTAATAAAATAATGCACAAAAAATTTTTTTTTTTATTAAGGGGCTAGAAACTCTTCTTTATTTTTAATCCCCAAAGGTAATAGAGTAATTATTTTCATAAAGATTAAATTAAATCAGATAAAACAACCTCATTTATCAACTTTAGGGAAATGAGTTATCATTTTTAAAAGAAGTTAATTTTTCTCCATTAAATTTGAAGTCAAAAGATCTTGATCCTTTTTTGATGTAGATTTTAGAAAATCAAAAAATAAAACAATTTATCCAAACGTTTTTATTTTGAAAAAATTCCACTACTAGTAAATTCTGAGAGTTTTTATGAACAAATAACCTTGAAACTTTTAATCTTATTTTAAAAATACAAGAAAAATAAACCTCAATATTAAATTCATTGAAGATCTAAAATAATTGATCATTTATTATATTCACAAATATTTATTAAATTTCTAAAAATTTCAAAGATTATGTAATATATTTTTTCAAATATTAAGAGTATAAAAAACGAACTATAAGTATACTAATCAGTTATTTGATAAAATATCGATTATTATTTTTTTTTTTAGAATTATCAATTTGAATGAATTTTATTTGTTTGAAAAACTTTAAAAAATTGAGAAATAATAATAAATTCTATTGATAAATTTAATCCTTGAGTTATTACTGACCCACTGTAAAAATTAAGATCGATTATGATTTTTTGATTCTGAATAATCAAATTAAAGAGTATTTCTTTAGGTTATAAGTTGAATTTTCTAGGTTTTAAAAAAGTATTTCAGGGGAATTTTTAATATAATGGTTTGGTTTTTTTTCCAGTATTTTTGTATGAAAAAGAGAAAAAATTGATTTGAACTGCTCTTGGATAAAGAAATTATATTTTTTCAAGTTTAAAATAATTATTGTAATTTTTTTGAAATCAAGTAGATTTTTTATACAGAGTTATTCTAAAACTTTTTTCTTTCATTTTTAAAGTGTATTTTTGTACACTTCCTTCAAAGATAATAATATTTATTTATTCTTCAAAGAAAATAATTTTTTTGAAAGAATTCGGAAATATTTGTTGGTTTTTGAACTTTTTTAAAAATGAGTAAAATGGATCAAAACTTTTTAAAAACAATAATTCATTTCTGAAAATAGCATTTAAAGTAAGTTTGGTTTTAGTAGTTATCATATTTTTACTACATTTTTATATTTCGAGGTGCATTTTTTTTTTTTGAATTTGCTATTAAATTTATTATAATGATTTTTTTTTAGTTTACTAGTCCCTTAAGGACAAAATCAATTAGATTGGATTCAATATAATTTATGTTTATTTTGTTAACTGTTTCGATATTTGACAAAGTAATGATTTTGTAACATTCTTGAGATAATAATAACTTATTTGAGAAATGAAAAAAAATAAAAAAGAAATAAAATCTTCATAGTATCCATAATTGATAAAAAATTCAATTAAAGTAAAAAAAATTGTTATATTAAGGGGGTAGTCTTTTTGAAAAATAAAATGAAACCTTGTTGAGAACTTAAATTTTTTTTTTTTGTAATTTGTGTTTTGACTTATGAAATGGATGAGTTAAACCCCATCTAAACAATTTATTAATTTGAGTCTATTTTTTGAATTCAAAAATTCACATGTTCCCAATTTAAAACAAAAAGGGTTAGCCTATTATTTTTATTAACAATTAAGTTAAATCTTGAAAATGGATAACACTATTTTTGGATTTATGTTGGAAAGTCTTAATTTTTAAACAAAATTTTTTATTTTGTAATTATTTTTAATTATTTTTATTTCAATACAAATATCAATAAATAAAAATAATTGGGATATAGGTGATTAAATAAATGAAATTTTGATCGAAGTTTAACATTATTTTATCAATGAAATTTAGATTCTATACTAAAAAAATTTTTATTCTTTAAATTTTAAAAAAGTCTTTTTCTGGTTTTCAAAAAAATCAAAAAAATATTGCAAAAAATTTTTTAATAAAATATTTGGTCTTATTCACAAAAATTCTTATAATAATTTAAATCATTTTTGGAATGAAAAAAAATTGATTTGGAATTTTTAGGTAAAAGTACCTAATCCCTAAATATCTTTAAAAAAATTTTATTTTGAATAATCTAATTTCGCCTTATAGCAAAAACACAAAAATGAAGTAAAATTAGTAAATAGCTTTAAATTTTTAATATTTATATCTGTAACTATTAAAGCAATTCGCATATTTTTCAATATGTCGAATAAATCAATTTTTTTGGTTAACCAAAAGAATTATCTCAAGATTGAAAAAAAATCTTTTATTAATATTCCTGGAAACAACAAGTTGTTATTGAATAATAATGATGGAAATGGTAATAAAAAAGGTAAAAAATTTTTCAAATATTCGTAATAAAATGAATTTAAAGGTTTGCTTATTCGCTAAAAATGGAAAAAAAAAATTGATCTCACTGAAAAAATTTGATTTTAATGAAAAAATTTTCTTTTCCTAATTTTCAGAGTAGAAACAGAATTTTTTGAAACTTTATATATACAAAATTTGTAAGTCCATAATATCACCAATAACATATTTTAAAATTTTGTCCTCTTGTCAGAGAAAGCTGATTCCTTAAATATCTTTTTTAATAATTTAATATTTATAATAAAATTTGACTTTTTTCATCATTGCTTTTTTTTATTATCATGCAAAAAAATTTTTTCTTTTTCTTTTTCTTTTTCTATTTCTCTTTCTCTTCTGCTTTCTTATTTTCAATAAATAGAATAAAAAATTCACTGAGCAGGATAATTTGATACCTTGGAAAGCACAGAAACGTTTTCTTAAAGATAAAAATATTGAAAAAAAAAAAAAAAATGAAATTGTAGTTTATGAAAGATATTATCATTTATTTGTAAAGGGTGAGCTTCGTAAAATGTTTGAATCTATTGAAAATATTGAAATTTTAAGTGAAGAATTTGATCATAATAACTGGGTGATCATATTTAAAAAGTTAGAAAATGAAAAATAATTTTTAAAATAATTCCTAAATTTTAGGAAAAAAAATCAAATAAAAAATTAAATACACAATCTGTTCTTTATTTTAACATATCATTATCTTTTTATGAATTTCTGCTTTTCATTTTTATTTTTAGTAACTTTGTTATTTTCCAATTTAATCAATTAAAACAAAATAAAAAAAAAATGAAATTTACCAAAAAAAAAAAAAACGTAAAAACCTTTCAAGAACAAATAAAAAAATACATAGAAAAATAAACATCAAATAATATTTGATATTCTGTATAAAGTGAAACTAATAAATCAATAGATTTTCTTAAAAATTGAAAAACTCAAATTCTTAGGGTAACTCATTGAGAAAAACAACAACTATATTTTTGTTCTCTGATTAAAGATCAAATAAAATTTCAATAAAAATAAATATGATTTCTTTACAATCATTTTTACCATTTCGGCAACATTAGAATAACGGGTTTTTACTTTTAGGCTTTTAGAATTTGCAAAAAAAAAAAAAAAGTATAAGACAAAATCAAGTCTCACTTCAAAAAGTGAAATGTTAAACTTTTACTGTCAGGGGGGTATAACGAGTGCAATGTATATCAGCCTTCTTCTCTTAGTTTTAAAAGAATTAAAAATATTTACAATTATCCTTTAAGCTATAATAGATTTAAGTAAATGATAAAAAATCGTCCTTTAAAAAAAAAAAATACAATATAATTCTACAAAAAAAAAAAAACAAATTAAGTCGGTATTTTTGTTTTATTTGTAGGGATTAGTTCCATCCTAGGGTTCGTCTGGAATTAAAGTGTATTGTAATTGAAAGTAAAAGATATTAGTACTAATTGGTTCAAGTGATCTCAAAAATTGTTATGAATATTATATTACAATAAATTATTTGATTTTTTAACTAATGATCCCTATTAAAAAAATTTGTATTTAGGAAATGTTTTTTAATTTACTTTTCTAAATCTAAACAAAGGAAAATAAAAAAATAATGGCTATCTCGTAGTTAAAAATTCAGAATTTAGAAACATCAAAAGTAACTATTTTTTCATTTTTTTTATTGCTATGATTTATACATTAATTATTAGTATCAAAATTTAAAATTGGTTAGCTTTGAATTCTTTTTATTAGGTCAGCTGTTTTTTATCTTTCAATATAAGATATACAGTCAGTTCCACTCTTAGGGCAAAAACTTTGAACAAAAATTAAGGCACAGGAAAAAAATTAAATTAAGGTCCAAAATTCGTATTCTAGTAAAATAATTTGTGTAACAAAAAATTGGAAAAAAGTACTTTAATTTGAGAATTTGTACTTTTAATTTTGTTGAAAGTTTGGGTCTTAAAAGTGGGACTGGTTGTAGACAAAAGGTGGGTTCTCGTATATGTGGAATAACATCCTCTTTAAAAATATTTTTATTCTCAAATTGGTAATCTAAATTTAGGGGTGGTATTGCTTTGTACGGAATTAGTGTACTTTGATTATAATTCAAAATAAGTAAATCAAATTATATCCAAAAAATGAAAAAAAAAATAGCACTTTTTTTTAGAGAAAACAATGTTACGACCAATTTAAATAAAAAATTGGCAATATAATGGGTAGAAATAATTTTTTAAACAATAAACTGTATTTATATGTTTTCGATTCTATTTGAAATTTTTTTGAGAGTAAACAAGTTATGAAAACGGTTTTTTTCAATCAAAAAGAGAATAATAAACACCAGTTTTAACGCCTAAAAAATATCAGATAAAAATCGAGCTCAGAAAATATAATACCTTTATTTATAAAATATAATAATTTCTCACAGACAAGTTAATTGAATTGGTATGAAGAATTGGTCAACATTGAATATCGGTTTTAGATATTTTAATAGTAGTATTGAAATTAAGTTTAAGAAATTGAAAAAAAAAAAATTCACAACTTATTGACATATATATTTTTCCCAGTGAGTGAAAATGATTTGTCAAAATAAACGAAAAGTTAATTATTTAATTTTTTTTAAAGAATTGAATTTCTTTCGTAACAAATATACATTTTGAAACCAATTTAAAATTGGTATTTTTCAACTCCGGGCTTCCGGTTGATAACTCTCTTTTTAAATTTGTTTTGAAATGAGAACTTTTTTCCTAATTCTACATTAAAAAAATTGCCAAATTGATTTTAATTGTAAAAGGGTCGCGATATGGAAAATTTTTCAATTATTTTTTTACTTATTGCTCAGAGATCAATCTAAAAATCTGAAATTGGAATTTCTCACACTGAAATGATACCCAGTGATAAACTCATAAAGTCAATTTCAACTTATCAGAAAAATCATAGCATCAAAAAATCCAAGAAAGTCATTATTATAAAAGTTTATAATTTAATTCCAAATTAGAAAAATTTGGAAATTGTAAAAATTTTCGTTTAATTTGATGTTTCATATTAAGCTATTTAGATTAAACTGGGGCAAATTTATTTTAAAAAATATCTCTTAAACTCAATCTTCAAAAAAGTATTTAAACATCTAACATCATTATTCATCATTTATAGATTCTTGGTAATAATTCAATTGGTTTCTTAGTATTGTATTAGATTAATAAAATTTATTAAAATTTCTGATCTCGATTTTATCTGATATTTTTTCGCCGTTAAAACTAGTGTGTATTATTTTCTTTTTGATCAAAAAAACCGTTTTCATAACTTGTTTACTAACAACAAATTTTCAAATAGAATCGAAAACATATAAATACAGTTTATTGTTTAAAAAATCATTTCTACCCATTATATTTCCAGTTTTTTATTGAAATTGGTCGATATGGTTTTTACCAAAAAAAAGTGCTATTTTTTTTTTCATTTTTTGGAAATGTTTCATCCAACATATTTTGAAATATATCCAATAGACATTTATTCAATTGTTATTCATATTAAAATTAAAATTCATTTGGTAATGTCAATTATTGAATACTTTTACTAAAAAAAATGTTTATTTATGAAATGTAAAAATAAATGCGCCACTTTTTTGGAAATACCCTATATTTTAACTCTAATAATGAATCTAGTTTGTAAAGTTGGTTTATGTTTTAAAATGGACAAAAAAAGACTTAAAAAATCTTGTAATGTGTAAGAACTTTTACTCCTGATATACAATTAAAATTCATTTGACAATTTTTTTCCTCTACAACAATATAACGATCTTTTTGAATTTATGTTAAGGGGGTAGCTTCACCATAAGACATGATAAAAATTTGAGAGGGATGAGATAAGAACATTTTATTTTAGTGGCGTGTGATCGTTGATTCTCTAAAAATTTTTTTAAAAAAATTATTTGATATTTTAATTTTAGTAATGTTCAACAATAAAAAAATAGAGATTATATTGATAAAATAGTTTTTTTTTTTTTATTATTTTTTTATTAAAATAAACTTAATTCAATTAATTTGGGCACAGTTTAAACAGTTGGAAAAATAACAATAACAATTTTTACATCCTATTGGAAATGAATTTTAATTCAACAAACTATTTCATTTTTTGTCTTTTTTGTTTTTGTTTTCATTTTCAATTTTTCAGTTACAAAATCTGTTTAGTTAGATCTGAAAATTTTTTATAGATGGTTGATAGAATGTTAGTGTTGACTATCAAAAATTGAAAAATCCACATGCGATTTGTTGATGGTATCTTATCATTTGATCGATCAACCATTGTTGATGTAATTATAACAAATCTAACAATATATAATTTCGTTTAAACTCTTTCATTTCAGCTCGTTTCCTTATTTTGGATAGACTTGTTTTGATTTTTTATTTTCTTTTGTTTTCTTATATTTGGATGAAAATGATTACTTAAAAAACCATTAATACTATGTTATTTAAATATGGTTTTATATTACATTTGGGAAAATATAATAAATTGGGTTTTTGTTTTCCTATTTTTGATTTTCTGATGTGTCCAAATTTTTGGAATGGGGTTTAGTTTTAATTTTGGGAGAAGATAATTTCAGATTCTTTGAATAAAACTTATGGCTATTTTGTGGTTTAAACTTTGATAACATATAATCATATTCACTTCTCCAATTCAACTAAACCCAACGATTTAAAATCCTAATAAGTAATAATTTGACTTAATTATTCTAATTTTGGAATCCTTCTAGCTATTTAAGTCCTATTTATATTTCCTTTTATGATTCTTTCAATTGTAATGTTGTTGTTCTTTTTAAACAAAATCCTTTAATCCCAAATGCCACTAATATTAAAATATTTCTAATTGCTTTCTGTTGTCAGGATTAAAAAAATCTCAAAAATGATGAAAAAATAATAAATGAAAAAATTAAATGCCACAATAGAAGGTTGAGAGAAGGATAAAAGATAAGTTATTCAACATTCAAAACACTATTTTTTGCAATTCAACTCAACATTCTATTGTGGCAATTTCTTTGTAACTTTGAAAAAAAAATAAAAAATCTCTAATGAATGAAGTACTTTAAATAATAAAAATCAATGAGGTACAACCAAAGTAAAAAATGTTATTTTCTGATCCTCTTTCAGAATTGCAAAAAAGTGAAAAATTTTTCTTTACCGTGGCTACTCCCTTAAAATATTTCGATACTGTTTTAGGAATCGAATTTTGAGTGGCATTTGAGCCACTGAAGAACCAATCTGATCGGCCTTTAATAACAACATTCTTTAATTGTATGATCCTCATTGTTAGATACTAATCCATGAAATTTCAAATGCAGATCTTTGTTGTTTAAAAAATAGAAATTTAAAAGGCGAAAAAATACACACATTTAAGAAGGATAAACAATCCCTTTTCAACGATTTTTTTTGATCACAATTTTTGATACAAGTATTATGTAGTTTTTATTATTGGACTGTCACTGAAAATAATTAACAATTAGATTTTTTGCTTAATAATATGTATACTTTTAAAAAACATTGTGATTCACTTTTTTTTCTGTTTATTAATTTTTGTCAATTATCATTTGTTTTTTCAAAATCTATTGATCAAATCATTTTTTTTGTTTATTTTGGAAATATTTTTCGGAAATTATCAAAAACTTCTCAAAAATTATTTATTAATCGATTGAATGATAATAACAAAAATCTTTTCTCGTCCTTTAGTAAATTTGGGTTTGTACTTGTGTTTTATTCTTTGTCTTTACTTATTTCAAGGTAATTATTTTTTTTTATATTTGTTAATTTTTCAAAAAAATAATTTTTTTAATATTTTTGTATTTGATTGATGACACATCAAACATTTGTTACAAAAATCATAAAAACGGCTACGAATCCCATGTAAGAGTGTTCACCAAACAGAAGTAACCTTTTGAAAACTTTTGGTTTTGTTTTTTTGAAATTAATGTTCTGTGATTTGTAGATATAGTATCAAATTTTCACTTTTATTTTCCTATTTTTCTTTATCAAATAAATTTCAAAGAAATCGATTGTGATTGGTGTTCTCTGTTTATTTAATTCGCCCTGTTTTTTGTTTGGTACTGTTATATTTTATACAGAATAATCGCCCTAAAAGAAAGGAATTATCCAAAATAGAAAAAATGAGAAACTAGTTGAACTTTTTTTCTTTTAACTTTCAAATATCAGCAACAATAGCGGTTTGATTTGCACTAAATTGCAATTTTGTTGGAAAACTAACCTTTGATTGAAAGAATACATAAAAATCAGGAACTAAAGAAGAATTACTCAATGAGAACCCAAAAAATAGAACCTGAAGTCTATTTTCCATTTTTTCAAAAATGCCAAATAACTATAATTTTTTCACTGCCTATCCAAACTGTCTCCAATAAAAACAAAGGCAAAATAAAAATTGATTGGGAGAGTGACTTTAAAGGAAACATATGGTTTGTTAGTTTACCCTTTATTAATTGAAATAATAATGTTGTTCAAAATTTTTACGACACAAGCGATTATTATTTGGGAATAACAGAGGATTTTTTACAACAAAAAAAAATTGCAAGAAATAAATCTTTAAGAGAACAGAGGTAGTGCTCAATGAATTTATTTAGTTGTTCAAATTTGCTACATTTTCTAAATTATTTTTCAACTTTTGTTACGTAATACTTAAAAAATTCCCAAGCAAAAGAACAGTCGAATTTTTTCTGTTGAACAATAAAAAATCTTTCTTATGTTCGTTTTAACAAAAAAAATAAACCAGTAAAAAATGACGGAAAAAAAAAAAAAAAGCAAATCGGAAAATTTACTAACATCTAAAAATAAGTTAAAATTTTTATTGATCGAAATTTAGCAAATATTCAGTTTTACTTTAGAACCATTCATTTTAATTCAAACAAACGGGAGCGAAATATGTTACTTAACACAATCTTGAACAAAAGATAAGAGGAGGGAAATTTTTCATAATAAAATCGTAACGTTTTTAAAAAGAATTTTTCGTAAAAATTTGTTAAAGTTTTAGGAGAAACCATACCACTACGATTCAGTAAAAATCTTATTTTAATGAGAGAAGTTTAAAATAATCTGTTTGTCTATGAAATTTACAAATTGGGAAAGTGTTTTAGTTTGTTTATCAAGCCAAAAATGACAAAAAAATTTCCACACGAATCAACAGTTGAACAATTTATAGCAAAGAGTGAAAGAATTTTTGTTAGTGGGTATATTAAAGAATTAATACCAATTTTCACCTTTCAAATTTCCTAAAAAACGAATGTAAAACTGTTTGCTACAATATTTGAGAGGATTTGGAAAAAATTCCTGGTTCCTCCAATCCGTTGTACTACTTGGATTAGATCTTTGACAACAAAATCAGGGAAACTTTTTTTTTGTTTTGGTTTTGTTTGCTTTTTTGGAAAATTAGAAATACCACCAAAGAATAAGCTTGTTTTTTAGCGATTGATTGTAGAAAGTTCTTTCCATTTATATCTGACAAATCAACAAAAAAAGAAAATCCTTGACCACAAACAAATTTTATGTTAATCATTAGTTCATCTATAAAATACCAATTCAGTTTGAGCAACTTTTAGATTCTCAAATTGACGAAAATCTTTATCAATTATTGATCGAAAAAAAATTATCAAATTATTATTAAAATTAAGCGAAAACTTCAACCAACACAGCAAAAGGTACCAAAACAATTCAAAAAATTAAGACAAAAAAATTCCATTTTTTTCAAGTGATTAGGTTCATCTAATGAGGGAAAAAACCCATTTTGCCCGTAATTCCATATTAAAGTAAAAACCGTTTCGTGTTTAACAAATTGTAGAAATAAAAATCCATTTTTTTCTTTGTTTGCTTTATTCTATCGAAAAATTTTATTTTTTTTTTTAAATTTTTCAAATTAAGATTTAATTACTATGGGTTTTGTACACGAAAAAGTCGACACCATCTGGTTTCCATTAGTTGGTGTAGGGTTTGGATTTTTGATGATCGCCTATTTGGTCTGGAAGGTTTTGACTGCACCAAAAGGTGACGAGGAAGTTGAAAGAATTGGAAGACTGATTCGACAGGGAGCAACCGCCTTTATGTGGACCGAAACAAAGATCTTGTTGATTGTTGTTGCTGTCTTGGCTGTGATCATTGGTGTTGTCACGTGGTCCGAGGAAAAATCTGGCGAATTAGTCTCCTACTTGTTAGGTGTGATGTGTAGTTCCACAAGTGGCTTTGTTGGTATGTACATTGGTACGCGAGCAAACACAAGAACCTGCGAGGCTGCCAAGGTTGGCTTATTACCCGCCTTACGAATTGCCTTAAACTCTGGTGCTGTCATGTCCTTTATGGTTGTGACCTTGTCCCTCTTGGGGTTGGTTGTTTGCTGGATGGCCTACAATCACATTGCCTTATCTGCCTTTGGGTTTGGTGCCTCCACCATCGCACTCTTTTATAGGGTCGCCGGTGGTATTTTCACAAAGTCCTCTGACGTTGGTGCCGATTTGGTCGGGAAAAATGAAGAAGGGTTACCAGAAGACGATCCACGAAACGCCGCCTCCATTGCCGATAATGTCGGTGATCAAGTTGGTGACATTGCAGGCTTGGGGTCTGATTTGTTCGAATCCTTTGTTGGATCCATGGTTGCAGGATGTGCCCTCGGATTAAGTGACTTTAACGACGACATCGACAACCCACACGATTACAGGGGTGTTGCATACACCTTCTACATTGGGTTTGCAGGTATCATTGCCTCTATCATTGGATGCTTTTCCGTCAGAGTTTCCAAAAATGCTGAAGCCTCGCAAGCAGTTTTATTAAAGGCCTTAAGAATTGGTACCGCTGTTACATCCATTTTAATTACAATCTTAGCCTTGATTGGTGGCTATGTCATCTTTGATGACGATCCAAAAGAAGCCTGGAAATTATTCGGCTGTGTCACAATTGGATTATTTGTTGGTGTCTTGATTGGACTATGGACAGAATATTACACAAGTTTCGAATATAAGCCAACATTGGAACTTGCCAAATCCGGAACATATGGTGATGCACTTGTTGTTATCAACGGTACTTCCCTAGGTTTGATGTCCACATTGTTCCCAATCATTGGAATCACCGTTGCCATCTTATCCACATACACACTCCATGGTGTCTTTGGTACAGCCATTGCCGCCATCGGTATGCTCTCCACTTTAGGTTTCACCTTAGCCACTGACGCCTATGGACCAATCTCCGATAATGCTGGTGGTATCGCCGAAATGTCCCAACAACCACCCAAGGTCAGAGAATTAACTGAAGAATTAGATGCATTGGGTAACACCAACGCTGCCCTTGGAAAGGCCTTCTCCGTTGCCTCCGCTACAATTACCGCACTTTCCTTAATCGAAGCATATAAACAACATGCACATGTTGAACAAATTAACGTAGTCAATGCCTCCACACTCGCTGGATTGTTAATTGGTGGTTTATTGCCATGTATCTTTGCATCCCTTACAATGAGCGCCGTCTTTAAGGGTGCCGCAGAAGTCATCAACGAAGTCAGAAGACAATTTAAATACATTCCCGGATTACTCGAAGGTACAGCCGAATGTGACCCACAGACCTGTGTCCATCAATGTACAATCACCTCATTAAAGGAAATGATCGTACCAGGTATCCTCATGATCTTTTCTCCAATCACAGTTGGCTATTTACTCGGTAGCGAAGCATTGGGTGGCCTCTTAATGGGTACAACATTGGTTGCCTCATTACTTGGTATCTACATGAACAACGCAGGTGGTGCCTGGGATAATGCTAAAAAGGCATGCGAAACTGGTGTCCTTGGTGAAGATATTGGTAAAGGATCCGACGAACATAAGGCACTCGTCACTGGTGATACAGTCGGTGACCCATTCAAAGATGTCTCTGGACCAAGTCTTAATGTATTATCAAAATTGATGGCTCATCTCTCCTTAATGTTTGGTGCTCAATTTCAATATGGTTGGGCTAGATGGAGAATCGGACTCATCTTATCTATTGTCTTCTTAGTTATCATCGTCGTTTACTATATTATATTAAGCAAAACCAAAAAGAATATTGTAATCATCAATAAGAAAAAGAAAAAACTCGATTCAGACGAAGACAATGACCAACAATTAGAACCTTTAAACAAAGATGATTTAGGAAGTAGTTCAGATGAAAGATCAAAAAAAGATACTTCCAATGATGACTCATCCGATAACTAATTTGTTCTAATAACTAGTTTATTTTTTTTAGTATTATTATTTTGATTTTTAAAAAAAAAAACTTTTGTAATTTTGTTTTTTTTTTGACCACCAAATAATAATTATCTTTTATACATAATTACAATATTTTTTAATACAATTTTTTATTAAAAATATTTTTGAATTTGAAAGATTTAAAAATTTTAGAAAAAAATAAATCATTAATATTTTGATTTATTCAGAATACAATAGTGATCTTTTATTATTAATAAATTTTTTATAAGTTAATTTTTTTTTTCATTGTTATTTTTTTTAATATTTTTTCGTTTTATTATTGTTCTTTTAAACATTTAAATAATCAGAAATGGTTAAATGGATACACAAGTTTATTTTGAATTGATAAGTAGTATTTTGTGAATCATTTATCATTAAAAGAATGTAAAATTGGACAAAATTATGAGATTATATTTTAAAGGTAAAAAAGAGGCCTAAATTTGAATTATACATTAAAAAAATGAAAAATGTATATACTGCTTTTTGAATAATAACTTGATTAAAATGGAACTGATAAATTCCAAAAAAATTTAAATAAAATTTTTGTTTCCATTTCCATTTTTGTAACTCTACCTTTATAAAATCTTCTTGAAAAATAATATTTTGAAGATCAACTAATTCTAACAGAGTTTTATAACATTTATACCAATATAAAACTTTATTTAAAGCAAAGATAAAAATTTTAAACAATGAAAATAGAAGTAAAAAATTTTAAAATGATTTATTTAAATTTATCATTAAACTAATCTTCTCCCCCATTATCTTCTTATTTTTAGTTCATATTTTTTTTGATTACCACTTTTAATTGTACACTTGAGGAAAGTACACGAATAATATTTTGTGAAAAAATGAAACTATATATCAAAAATTAGATTATTGAATTTTCAAATATTAATTGGAGTTTTTTAATTTTTAGCTAAAAAAAAAAAGTGAAATTCTTTTATAAATTCATTTCTGATATCTTTATTGAAATTATTTGGAAAAAGATTTGATTTTCCAAAAAAAAAAAAAAAAAAAAAATAGTGAGAAAATAAAAAAGTCGATTGTTAACAAATTAGAGTTTACCAAGGAGAAGTCTAAGATTAAATTATACTGTTATTGAATATAAATCAAATGAAACTACCATGTTTCGAATGAATTTTAAAAAATCGATTAGTCAAGTAGTAATATTTATTGATATAATCAATTAAAAATGATCCTTGTATTAGTAAAAATAACAAGAATTTCAAAAGAAAATTGCAAATCAACACAAATTTAAAGGATGTGTTATCAATTTTCAGAAAACATAGCTGCAAAAGATCTTTCTTAAATTTGTTATGAAATGTAGATTAATTACTAAAATATTGAATTTTTTATTAAATTAAATAATTAACCAATATATTCTTTGGAAAAATTATTTCTCAATCTTTGAAACACATTGATGTTACAATTCGCTTTATTAAAAGGCAATAATAATAATAATTCTTTGGGACTTTTATCTTGATGATTATTGATTTAATCTTTGGAATTAAAAAAATATAAAAAGAGTTACTTTTGGAAGTTCTAAATATTAATTATTAAATACCGGAATATATTATTATTTGTGTTTCTATTTTTAAATATTTTGAAAAAGGAATTAAAAAAAAATTACAAAAATGAAAATTTTTCATAGAAAACATTAGTAAAAAATCTAATAATTTATTGTACAATAATATTTATAATAGATTTTTTAGAGCGATTTGAACAATGTCACACTGATATCATTTACTCCAAATTACAGCTCACTTTAATTATACACAAATCTATAGTGATGCTAATTCCTTAAGGGGGCTGATTGAGGATCATTTCAAAAAAATTTTAAAATGACTTGTGATAAAAGAATAGATAATAAAATAATTACCCCACCCGGACCCCACAAGTTACCCAAAAAGTCCACTTTGTTTGGCCTTATTTTTTTTAAAATATTAATACACCATACAAGTGTTTTGAATAGATAATAATAAAACCCAACAATATAATAAAACATGTAAAAAAAACTTTCGCCGCTCTTCATACATATAACCCCCCCTGATTTATTATACAGCACCATCTAAAAATATTTTACATTTTTTACTCTTACAGGCAAAATATTATATAATGCCTACTGTAAATAGTGCTTTAACTTGAAATGTTATTCACAAATAAAAAAGTTAACAATGATAAAAATTTTACTTATAGGATTATTTTTTTGACAAATGACGCTATAAATAGCAATAATCATTGAAACCAATTTTTCTTTTTTAAAACATAAAAAATAATTTTTTGATAATTTTCATTAATAAAAATTCCCAAGTATTCGTTAAAAATATAACAATTAATATAAATTCTTTTTATTATTTTTTTGACTCTTTGTTTTCATTTTCATTTTCATTCTTATTTCCGCTTTCATTTATAATTATATTTTGATTTTCATCTCGGCTTTCATTTTGATTTTCATTTTGATTTTGTTTATTATTTTCTTCCATCTCACCTCTTCCATCCTGCTTTATTTCATTCACATTCACATTTTTTTTAATTTCATTATTTGTATTTTGTTTTTCATTTAAATTATTTTTTACAACTGTTTTTGATTTCTTTTTTATTATTTTTTGAATTGATGAAGTTTTAATTTTTTTAATTTCATTTTTTGCCTTATATAAATTTTTAACTGAAGATGTTACATTTTTAGCCACATCACCAACATCTTTACCATATTTTTTTTCAAAAATGCACCCAGATGTTTCGAGTGTTGAACCAACTAATATATTACTAGCGTCAATACCCCCTCTTAAATATTAATAAAAAAAAGAAAGTAGTGATTTATAAAAGAAAAAAAATACCCGTATTACTTGTTGAAACTCTTTTGCCTTGAAGATTTTTTTTTTTTTTTTTTTTTGGAGAATAGTATATTACGAATATTTATGACAAATATGAAAATGAAAATTAATGTAAATGGAGCTGATTAGTATAATTTTCAATTTTGATCAAAACATAACCCTCCTCATATTAGATATTTCCAAAAAACTGTAAAATTTTTGTATATATTTCATATAAAATACCCTTCTTAAGTATTTATTATTTATAAATCGGCAATCAAAAATTAAGAAAAATGTTAAAACTGATTGAATAAAGAACCTGTATATTTATATTTTACAATATTTTCATCAAAATATTTCAAAAAAATGTAAAAAAAAAATTAAACCATTTTTGAAAAAAAATGAGTTATGACAAATTTCAATAAAAAAACTGACAATATGATAAAGCAAAAAACCGATTTTTTAAACAATCAAATACAATTATAACATTTCCCCATCTATTAGAAATTCTATCAAGATTAAACGCCTTTTGAAAAAAAAAATAGGATCAAAAAGAACAATATTAAGCACTAATTTTCACCCCCTTATGAAAAATATCAGATAATATTGAGACCAGAAACTTTGTAATATATTTTATTAAAGTAATTGCAGATGAACAAACAAATTGTATTTTCATATAAAATTAATAAATGAAAACTGAAATTTTTGGATTGATAAATAATGATATTATAATTGGGATTAATAAAAATATTTTAAAAAAATTATTACCAAATTTATAACAATTTTTTTTTCAAGATCAAATATTCATAAACATCATGAAATTGTTGAAAAATAATTCATTTTTTTTACAAAATTATCATTTTTTTTGGTATTTAAATTATTTCAAAATCATAGGTTTTTTTGAACATTCTTTTTTACAGAATCAATATTTTAGATATTTTTTCAAAAAAATTTTTCTTTTTATTGAATTTTTTAAATTGTAGATTTAATTATTATTTTGTAATTGAAACCTAGTGCATTGACCAATGAATTTACAAGAGAAAATATTTTTATTAAGGAACGACAAATTAAATAAATTAATATATATATATATATATATATATATATATATACAGTACAGTAAAAGTTTTATTTTTTTGTGGTTATAAAATGTTAATAATTATGTATCAAGATTAAAATAAAATTGATTTTTTTGTTAAAATTAAGTGTTTAATAGGAATAATTTTCTAAAACTTCAATTTAAGAAATACAAAATAATTTGAAACAAGAATTTTTGTTTATTGCTTTGGAATTAAATTAATGAATAATTCTTTTATTAGATAAAATATTGACTATAAATATTTCTAAAAATATAAATAAACCTTTAAAAATTATAAAAAAGTAATAAAATAACACTTGTAATTTGGAAAAGTTTTTTTGTTAAATTGAATTTATCAATATAATGTATTCAGATTTTTGGTAAATTATTTTTTGATATATTGATCTCTTTTTCAATTATATTGTTTATTTTTATTTTGAGTTTTTAAAAAGTTCTAAATTTCAATAGGTTTTGTTTTAAAAGAAAAAAAAAGTATTCAGCACCAAGTGTTCGCGAGAGGTTCCCCATCTCACTAACTAGCTTAGCCCTCAATTCGTTGATCTTCTGGGTTCGGAATGTGTCCAGGATTATTAAATTGGGTATGGCCGAATACACTTATTAAAAAACCATAGTATCATTTTATAAAATAAAGTTTTTCAATAGTAATTATTTTCATAAATTATGATTTTGTCTGTTAAGGGATTAAAGTTTCATAAAAAGAAATAAAAAATTAAAATATGTGTCTATTTAATGGTCATCAACAGATATAACAAATTTTTAATATGATCTTTCAATATCTTTCCGAATAAATAAATTCTTATAAAAATTTGAGTGTAATTTTGGGTTGAAAAATACCAAAAAAATTTCCAGTAAAGTATGGTATGTTTTAAATTATTAAAACATCAAATTTTTGGTGTTTAGACAAACTTTTCAAAAAAAAAAAAAAAAATTTCTTTTTTGACAAAATTTCTAAAAAAAATTAATTAAATCACAAAACTTATAAAATTTTACCCAATGTTAAAAAATTTTTTTTATTTAAAGCACTGATACAATTTTTAATTATAAAATTTTCTTATAAGAAAATTATTAATAAATTCTATATATTATAATCTATTCGTAAAAATTCAAAAAAACAAAAATTTTTAAAAGGTAATTAGGTTATTTACGGAGCAAAGTAATATATAGATAAATACCAATACTTTTTTACAAAGTTATCAAGGTTTCATTTTTTTTTTCAAAAATTGTGTAATTATGCCAATAATTATTATCAAATATTTTTTATGGTTTAAATTGAACCCAGTTTGGTTTCTTCAAAAATATTTTGCTGTAAAAAAGATGTTCAAAATTTGAAAATATTCATTTTTTCATTTTCAAACAAAACCTTTCATGTAACTGTCATTACGAAAGATAAATATATTTTTATTGAATTTTAAATGTCTTCAAAAATAATGTTTTCCTTTAAAGTCTCAGATTTAACTCTATGAATGAAATATCACCGAATAATTTTCTTCTTTTTTTATAAGGTATTTCCCAAAAAGTGGGTATTTTTTTTTACATTTCATAAAAAATCATCTTTTTTTAGTGGAGTTATTCGTTAATTGATAATATCAGATTAAGTTTAATATTAATATTAATTAAATCAATACTAAGGTATTTATTCCAAAATAAACTCTTTTTCAGTCAAAGGGGCCCAGTTTTATTGAAGAAATGGAAGACATTCTATGAGTTTAATTCATTACTTTTATCAAACTCAAATTTTCAATTTTTAGATCAAAATCATTTTTTCTCATTTTGGAAAATTTTGTTTTTTTTTTTTCTTTTTGCTTTTTTTTTTTTTTTTTTTTTTAAAAATTAACTCTGAAAAAAAAATGTTTGAAAAACGAAATAAACATTAAGAAAAGTTGAGCTTTGTATGTTCTTTTAAAATTCATACATTTACAAGTCAAAAAACTTATTATCAACAATTTTAATTTCCTAAAGAAATTGAGAATTTTGCATGAAGCCTTCCAATGAATGGGGCCCAAAAAATTTTTTACCATTTTTTTTTTTTGAAATTTATGGTTTGTTCAGGTGTTTCTTTTATAATTATGGACTCTAAGATGAAGTTTATTATTTCTCGTATTTCTAAACAATCTAAGTTTGGTTGATTCTTAAAAATAAGTGACTTTTTCATTTTTGGCTGGGCCCCTTTGAGTGAAATGGAGTTTATGTTCGTTGAAATATTTCCAAAAAATGAAAAAAAAAAACAAATACCATTTTTGTTGAAAACAATGTACGACCATTTTCAATAAAAAAAATGGAAATATGGAAAAGGTACAAATGATTTTTTGAACAATCAAATGTAGTTATATGTTTTCGATTTTATTTGAAAAATTTTTGAAATTAGACAAGTTATGAAAACGATTTTTCGATCAAAAAGAACAATAATAAATACCAATTTTCATCCCAAAAAAAGATCAGATAAAATCAAGATCAAAAAATTTAATATCTTTTATTTATGTAATACAATACTAAGAAAAAAATTGAATTATTATCAAGAATCAATAAATAGCAGTTAATGATTTTGTATATTTAAATACTTTTTTTTAGATAATTGAGTTTAATAAATATATTATAAAATAAATTTGCCCCATTTTCTTGGAAATAGCTTATAATTATTTAGTTTTATCTAAAATTTCAATAAGTTACTTTATACTTTCTCTCTTTTTATATCTTTTCTCAGCAGACAAGTGCTATTATTTCCCATTATTTTTTCACATGTGCCTTCGGTAAATATAATTTTTTAAGAAACATTTTTTATTTTTTGAAAGGCATGAAATTAAAAAATTATTTTTCCAAAACAAATAATAAGACTTTCAATTAGTTAGTATTCTCATTAATTCACTTAGAAATCGAACCACAATTTCTTAAAAACAATACATCTTCCAAAATGAATTTTGAATTCTATTCAAGAATAATAAATTAGTTTATTTGGAGTGAAATAATTTAATAACTGTCTTTATTGTTTTGATTTGGAAACAATCACTTTGTTATGTTACGAGTTTGGCCTGGAAGAACGAGAAAGATGATATTGTTGAAAGTGATATAAGATGATATTGAGTAGTTCGAAGAATGACGATTAATATCCTCTTAGAACCAGAACAATATCATATTTTGAGTCTGGAAGAGGATCCAAAACGAGGAATTATAACTGGTTATTTTTGAACAAATGAAACAATATGAGATGCTATTTATTTTTTGGAACTTAGGATCTAACTCTAGACAAAAAGACAAAAACCAAAACAACTAATTTGTTATTTTTTTTTGGTACTGTGAATAACTTGTTCTTCAAAGGATCTTTTTCTCTCAATTTTGTTATCGAAAACATGAAGTTAAAATTTTACATTTTCATATATTGAGGATAAAACTTGGCTTAAAATCCAACAGAAACAAACTAGATCGTCCACTTTTCAATCAATCTCAATCTATCCTTTTATTTCATGCTAATTTAGAAATATCCGGAGGCGATCAAACATAAAACACCTGCATCTATTATGTATTCTTAACAGTAACTGATTTTCAAAATTCCTCTAAAAATTCTTGACTTGATGTGGTAAAAAATAAAATGTTTTTTTTTTTTTTATAATTTTTTTCTAAATTTGTAATTATGTTTTTTTCTCATTTTGAAATTCTACTATTAATGGCCTCTTGTCTTTTTTTTTGGAAGAAAAAAACCAAACGCTTTTTTATTTTTTTTAAAAATTTTATTTTTCTCTTGAAAAAATATTAAAAAAAATATCAAAAATGATGCTATATTTTTCAGATCTACATCACTTGATATATTCGATATTGATTTCTTTCGAACCAAAACCAAAAACGATGTTTGTTTTTCGGAATTGTTTTTTAATCAAATATCGAGAATTCATTCAATTTCCAACCTTTAAGGAAAAATTGATAGAATTTTTTCTTTGTCCCCTATGGATCAAATAATTGGGTTCCTTGTACCAAATTAATTTTCCAATTTTGTAAATCCTTGAGCACGGCGATCTTTTGGGATTTATGAGTTTAACAACGTTGCAAAAAAATTGGTTAAACTCTTCTAAAATAACTTTAAATAACATTTTTAAAGTTGAATTTATTATTAAAATGCTTCCTATTTTACTCTAATAGAATTAAAATTAGAATATCAGAAAATTTTCGTACTTTGCCTAATTCCTAAAGGATTTCCCAAAATCTTTCCACATTGGCTAAAATACTATCCCAAACTTTCCAGTGTTCTAATCACTTTCTTATCAGTATTTATGAGGAATTATATACTTGTAATTTTTACAAATAAAAAGTTTGAGCTGAAAAAAAATACATAGCAACATTATAGTTTCTTTTTGTTCTTTATTCTCACATTTAATACCAAGTAAGATGATTTTTTGAAACTGTTTTTTTCATAGTATTAATTCAGTAAACTGTAAACACATGATCGTTTATAAGAATACAACCGTTCCAGCACCACCATAAAAAATTCATAAGACATAGAAATTGATTTTCTGTTATCAAATATTATCCTGTCTGATAAACTGTAAAATTGTTATTAAAGCCAAAAATTAATTGTAAAAATATATCACAGAGAAAAAAAATTAAATTTTATTCATTTTTAGGCTTTTAACATTGATAAAAAAACATTCAACAAAAACTTATTATAATTTGGATCTTAAATTTCCAAAATCGGAAAAATAACAGATTTAAATAATTTAAAAACAATGATCAAAAAATACCCAAAGTTTTTTTGGTTTGATTTCTTTTGAAATTCAATTTTTGGCTTTGTTTTATACAAAAAAAAATTTTATTTATGATCTTGGAGAAATTGGATTTTCTATTTCATAAAACGTAATTTTAAAAGAGACAACCAATTTTTTTGTCAATGTTAAAAGCCTAAAAATGAATAAAAATTAATTTTTTTTCTCTGTGATATATTTTTACAATTAATTTTTGGCTTTAATAACAATTTTACAGTTTATCAGACAGGATAATATTTAATAACAGAAAATCAATTTCTATGTCTTATGAATTTTTTATGGTAGGGCTGGAACGGCCATACTCATATATGAAAAACAGATAAATTGTTTATATATGATATATTAAACAGTGTATTTTATAATAGGGAAAGCTAATAATATTTTATCAATTTTTTTTGGTTTTTACACCGACAAAGGAATTCAACAAAAAATATTACATTAATTCAGATCTTAAATTTCCAAAATCGGAAAATTCACAGATTTAAGCAATTTAAAAACAATGATCAAAAAATACCCAAAGTTTTTGTGGTTTGATTTCTTTTGAAATTCAATTTTTGGCTTTGTTTTATCAAAAAAAATTTTTATATTGTGATATTGGAGAAATTGAATTTTCAATTTCATAAAAGACAATTTTAAAATAGAAAATAATCTTTATGCACTATAGCCTGTTCTGGTTCGTTGGAACGGCTGTATATTGGAATCTCAGTAGCATTCTTCAGTGGTGACAAGTACCTTAATTTCCTCAGGTTAATCAAAAATATTTTCTTTATTTCAAATTGTTGGTTTGCAAGCTAAAACCTTAATTAAATATACCAAAGTTTCTGATCATTTTTTTAATAAGATTACTTTTTCAATTTGATGAAAAAAAAAAATTTTCCAGAGATGTTTAATCTTGATGTTTTTGGGAAGAAAGTAAAACTTATTAATGTATTTTATTGTTTTAAAAAATCTGTTTACTTAACCTCTTGGAAATTGGCTATCCTGGAATTGAAAGCCTTGCTGGAAATAAGTATTTTTCAATTCCTATTTCTATTTCATTTTAACAATTATTTTCAAAATAAAGTCTCTCATTATTTAGCCATTTGGAATTTAAATACAAGTAACCCAAAGAAAAAATTCCTGTTTTTAAAGAATTACTAATTCTGAATATAAAGAAAATTTAAAACATAGCTCCATTTCAATTTGCATTATTGGTTATTGCTTTTGTTGATTTTTTTTTCATTTTATAAATTTGAAGATCCCAAAAAGAATAGATAGAAATTAAGATGTTAAAAAAAGAGAGTAACTAAAATTTTGAAAAGGTGTTACTTGAACTGTTTTCAAAGAGTAAACGAAAAACCCTAAAAAACTTTGATTCATCAATTTTTTCAAACATCCAAAAAACAATTTACAAGGCTCTTTTATTTTAGAAAAAACAAATTGTCTGATCTTGATTGAACCAAACACAAATAACTCATTTTTTATGAAGAATTTTATTTACAAAGAATAATTTTTGTTTCTCTTGAAATAAGGGAAAAAATATCAATTGGGTTTGTTGAAATAGAAACAAAACTTTTTTTTTTCTTCTTTCTTTTTGCTTTGTGCTTTGAATTCCAATCATAAAAAATTTAACAAAAAATAAAGCACAAACCTTATTGCAAAACCAAAGAAGAAATCATTTTCAGGAACAACATAATGAAGTTTATCAACTTGGTAAACTTTTTTTCTCTCTTTGATCTTGATTGAAAAATCCTCTATTGAACATAAAATCATTTCGTCTGCAGTAAGTGAAATTCTTGCCATCCCCCTGCATAATATTTTCTTTGGTTTAGAGTTTGTAATATTAAAAACAATTGTGTCTGGTAGGGAAATTAGATTCGTGGGTTTTTTTTTTGGTTTTGTTTTCCATAAAAGAGTGAAGATATTTGAATTCTTATTTTTTGAAAAAATGAAATAATTATTGGGTATCTATTCAAATCCTGATTTTATTTCAAACCAGATTAGAATGAAAAATAGTTGTGTCTGTATGAGAACAATAACATTTTTCGTTTTAGTTGAGTTTCATAATTAGTTTTTAATTTTTAATAAAATAATCTTGGTCTTAAAATAACCTTTTTAGACTTGGAAAACTCTGTCAAAAAAGAAAAAGATGAGTTTCTATTTTCAAGAGGTATAAGGAATCAACTCATCAAAGAAATGTTCAAAAATTCGATACTGGTATTTGAAAAACTTCTAAAACAAATTCTAATACAGATTTAGTTTTTATCTAAAATGAAATCTGGTTTTCTTTCCTAGGTTAGTTCACCAATATCTAATGCACCAGCATTCAAATTTAGAGACGGTCAAATTTATTATCTATTTTTTTTTCAAGTTTCAGGATTAAAATTATAAAGGGAAGATGGAGGTAACATTTTAACAATATATTATTCAAATATGATCAAGTAGATCTGATATTGGTTTGTATTCAAAATGAATTTAGAACATATACCACCAATACCGTCTATTTATATCGACAAAAGCACTAACCATCTTTTCTCCATGGTTTAAAATAAATTATTTTTACAAAAAAATGTATTTTTTGTCTTTTTTTTTTTTTTTTTTGTTTTTGTTCTATTTTATAGTACACTTACCAATCCCCGAGAAATACAAGTAAGCAAATATTTATTCAATTAGACTTTGATTAAAGTACTTATTAGTCCAAAAGGGATCATTCTAAAAATACCAGTAAATTTTAATTCTTTGTAAAAATAATTTTTTTCAACACATATATATATATATATAACATTGTATTTGATTGAAACAAAACAAAAAGGTAATTTTGTCATTTGTATATAAAGTTTATTTTTAACCTATCTACTTAATTTATTTAATATAAAGAAAATTTATAATATTTTATAGATCGAATATAATATTTTTCTCAAAAAAATAGAGTTAATTTTTTCTATAATTTTATCAATAAAAAGATTTTTTCATCAAGAAAGTATATTTAGCATAAATAAATTCAACAAACAAGTATTATATACTTTACTAGAGTTTTTGTTGGTGTTTGTAGTTTAAATACCTAAGAAAAATAAAATAAAAAATTAATTATATTAATATTTATAATAAATTTTCAATAACTATATAAGTCAAAAAAATAAAATATAAATTTAGAAAAGTAATACTGAACATTATTTAATATATATATATCCCTTAGCACCCCGGATCTGCCTAAATTTCATCAAGTTTTTTCAATTAGATTTCAAATGATATTGATCTACTAATATATTAATTTTCTTATTTGTCTTTAATCCAGATTTGAAATATAATAAAAAAGTCAAAATAGTTCAAAGATAAAGTAGTTAAGTTATTGATTTTTTTTTTGAAATTGAAAAAAAAAAATAATAATAATTCATTTTTACATTTTTTTAAGATTTTTAAAGATTTTTATTTTTATTTTATTTTTTTAAATCAGAAATTTTATTACATTAATAGTAATTCAAAACTCAACACATTAATTTATTAATAATAACCACCAAACAATTTTGCTAATTTTATGATAAAAAAAATAAATCAAAAAATAAATTACTTTGAAATTTAATTTTTTTTTTTAGAAAAAATTTCAATAAATATTCAATTAAGAGAAAAATGAAATTTATTTCTTTAGGTCAAAATTAAATTTTTAATATGATTAATTTTTTAAAACTTTTATTTAAGCAATAGATAATAATTGAAAATCAAAAAAAAAAAAAAAAATTGTAAAATAATTTCAATTTATTAAATTGGCATAAAATAAATATAAATTACTTTTTAATCGATAAAATATTTATACCTAAATTTAAAATAAAATAAAAAATAACTCTTAAATATTATTCCAATATAATAAAATAATCTCCGAAACCAAATTTTTTTTAATTGAAATTTTGTTATTGGTAAAAATTTGAATTATATATTTGCGATATTTGGATTTATCCTTAATAAATTAATCCAGATCTTGTTAAATAAGTTCTGATTACTGGTCTCTAATTCAAAAATATTGTTTATTTTATGTCTAGATTTTAAAAAGTCAAAAATTAAAAAATTGTAAAAAATAAAAAAAAAATCAATTATTAATCTGATTCGAACTTATGGCCAAATCATTTAAAATTGAAAAAAAATCTTGTTGAAAAAATTGTAAAATTTTGCAATGAAAAAAAATTTGATTTTTTTTTCTAATTTAATTTATATTTTTTTTTTATTTTTAAATTATTTAGAATTTAATATAGATATTGATATTGAATCGTAACCAATAGATAAAACAAATTTTCTATGTGATGTCAAAATAACTTTTATAATGAATAAATTATTTAATCAAGCATTTTAGGCAATTTTGGGGTGCAAAGGGCCCCCCAAAAAATTTCCAGTAAATTATGATGTGTTTTAAATGTTAAAACTAAGAGGTTTTTGATGTCTAGACAAACTTTTCAAAAAAAAAAAAAAAAAATTTATTTTGACAAAATTTGGAAAAATAATAAAATCACAATAACCAAAAAAAAAATTCCCGATGTTAAAAAATTTTTTTCAAGTTATTTTTTTATTTTAAGTAACTATACAATTTTTAATTATAAAATTTTCTATCTAAGATAATTTTTTATTAATTCTATACCTTATTATGCTTTGATAACATTTCAAATTAAAATTTTTGTTTGAAATGTTTTTAGGTTATTTGGGGTACTAAGGGATATATATATATATATACATATATATCTGAAATAAAATTTCTTTAGACTGATATATTTTTTCGATTATGATAAGTAATAGAACTTATTTGTATTTGTATTATCAATTTTTTAAAGCAGTGAAATTATCACATCAACTTATTCTTCCTATTTGTAGTAACTCAACTATTTAGAACTCATATTATATAAGAAAGTCAACTGATGGAATCTAATCCATGTCTATTCTATAAGATAACAAACGTTGAAAATCACATTAAAATAAGTAATTGATTAAAAGAATTCTTTAAAATTTTACTAAAAATAAAATTTTTTTATTCATAATTTTACCAATATTTGAGAAATAACTTTTTTGGGAATCAAA
The DNA here is from genome assembly GCA_027625915.1 of Anaeramoeba flamelloides. Lineage (NCBI taxonomy): Eukaryota > Anaeramoebidae > Anaeramoeba > Anaeramoeba flamelloides. The sequence goes on from JANTQA010000042.1 coordinate 5,723,494, forward strand.
ATTTTTACTTTTTTTGTTATATAAACTAAATTTCATAATAAATGGTCCATCTTACATTTGAATGTTGAATTTCTTTTGTATCGTTTTGAATTTTTTCCTCTCATAATGAAAAGTTTGTAAATAAATCATTTTTTCTCTTTTTTACATTTTCAACAGTTTTTTGTTAAAATGGAAAATGAAAATGAATAATTGGAAAGAAGTAACAGATGAATTAATGAAAAATTTGATTTCAAATATGAAAAAGAGATTATATTTAGTTATTCAAATGGAAGGAGAATCGATAAATGGGTTATTTTAATTTTTTAAATTTTCTATTTTTCATGTAATCCTTCTTTCCAAATAAATGTCCCAATTTTTTTTAACAGTTTTTTTTATTTTTTATTCTTGTATTTTTAGACAAAAAATAAACATCTCTTGAGTATAGTATTGAATATTAAAATCTAAATTTTTATATTATAATAGATAACTTCAATTATTAAAAATATTTTTATTTAAAATTTTATTTTTAATGGGCCAATTCTTATGATAGATAGTTTATATATATATACATATATTTAATTATGAATGAAATTTATTTCAAAAATATAGAAACCTTGTTTTATTTAAACCTATACTTTGGTTCCAATTCTAAATTAAATTCTTTATTTGGGGAAAATATCCAAAAGATTTTTATTAAAAAAATTATATATTCAATTTTTTTGAGTAAGCATAATTTTCTATCAAAATTCATTTCGGAATCAAAAAATCTGAAAAAAACTTGAAACCTTGAAAATGTTGTAATACCCTGAACCTCCTATCTTAATAACCATTTTTTCTTTTTGTCATATTAGATTTCTTTTCTCTGTAAATAAAATCACATGTTCCCGAAATAAACCCAACTTTAAATATTATACATCCAAGGTAAATAACAAATAAGATTTTAAATAAAAAAAAATAAAAAAAATTAACTTGAATATTTTTTTGGGTTTTCAAATAATCGATCTATTATCAGAATTATGTTTTTCGTAATATAATAAGAAATAAATTAAATTAATTTATCTTTTTTTTGAGGTGTTTCCTTCTAATATATATATATATATATATATTAAAGGGACAATTCTTTTGGAAAGGAATAAACTATACTTTAAAAATAATCTTTAAAAGAAGAATTTTTGTTGAATCCCCAAACTCAAAACCAGCAAATAATAATCTAAAATAAAAAGGTGATATTTATCGATATAATTCTTTAATTAAGTCATTTATAGAAGAATGACTGAAACGAATTCGAGACTTACTATGATTTTCGAATTCACACCTAACTTTTGATCTCATAGATCTTTGAATTAAAGAAATTATGGAAAAAAATCTACAGACCATAAACAATAACTTGAAAATGAATAAGTAACTGAAGATTAGCAATGCTCCATGGAATCAAAAACAAATTTGAAAAAATCTTACAGATGGTTACTTTTTGAGGTAAAATCGAAACTAAATATAAAAAATGAATCATTTTTTAAAAAATCTTTAATACTGAATAACGTTTCTTTCTTTTTAATAAAAAGATCTTATTTAATATTTAAAGTTTTTCTTTCTCTTTCAATATGTCAACCAATGTGATTTCTTTAGAAGAGAAGTCCAGAAGATGGCGAACAATGACAAAACAAAAGTACCATCCCAAAAAAAGAGTTGGCTACCAACCACCAGAAAAATTAGAGGTACCACCTGAAGATCTCCGTAAGATCGTTAGAGATCGAGGAGACATGAGATCAAACAAATTTAACTCAGACAAGCGTGTATATTTGGGAGCATTAAAATTTGTACCCCATGCAATTTATAAGCTTTTAGAAAATATGCCAATGTAAGCCTTTGATAACAATAATTTAAAAAAAATTTTTTTTTTAATTATTTTTTGCTTTTTTCTTTCGACAAATAATAATTACAAAAAAAAATTACAATGTTGCAAAAACAAACTAACAAATTCGTCATTTCCAAATCTTTTTTCTCTAATACCAAACAAAAACAAAAACAAAAACAAAAACAAAAAAAAAAAACAAAAACAAAAAAAAAAAAAACAAAAAAAAAAAAACAAAAACAAAAACATAAAAAAAAAAAAAAAAAAAAAAATAATAAAAAAAATACTTCAAAATCAAAATAGGCCCTGGGAAGAAGTACGTGATGTTAAAGTAGTTTATCATATCACTGGAGCTGTAACATTTGTCAATGAAATCCCCAAAGTCATTCCACCTGTATATCAAGCACAATGGGGCACGATGTGGATCATGATGAGAAAAGAAAAAAGGGATCGAAGGCATTTCAAAAGAATACGTTTCCCACCGTTTGACGACGAAGAGCCACCTATGGATTACTCCGACAACATTTTAGAAATCGAGCCCTTGGATCCCATTTTGTTAGAATTGGATGAGGACGAAGACGAGTCTGTCTATGAGTGGTTTTACGATCACAAGGCGCTGATTGACACCAAGTATACAAACGGCGAGAGTTATAAAAAGTGGTGGCTGAGTGCACCGATCCTGTCAACGCTGTATCGTTTGGGCTCCCTGTTGGTCAGTGATTTAATTGATCCCAATTATTTTTATTTATTTGACAAGCCATCCTTCCTCACAGGAAAGTCCTTAAATTTGGCAATCCCCTCTGGGCCAAGGTTTGAGCCATTGTACCGTGACGTCAATGAAGCCGACGATGATTGGAACGAATTTAATGACATCAACAAATTGATTGTGAGGAACCAAATTCGAACAGAATACAAAATCGCATTCCCACACTTGTATAATTCGAGGCCAAGGTCTGTCCTGATCCAGCACTACCATTACCCATGCTGTGTGTATTTCAAGACAGAGGATTACGATCTACCTGCCTTTTATTATGATTCCATTTTAAATGCCATTTCGTTTCGCGGGGTTGATCGCCCACCACAAATGGAGTATGACGAAGAGGACGAAGACGAATTTGAATTACCAGACGAAGTTGAACCCTTTTTAAGCGATTGTGACCTGATCACTAAAAATACAGCCCCTGGAATAAAGTTATTTTGGGCGCCAAAGCCATTTGACAGAAGACAGGGCAACACGATCAGATGCCAAGATGTGCCACTTGTCAAAAGTTGGTATCAAGAAAGGGCACCAAGGGGGTTACCTGTTAAGGTAAGGGTAAGTTATCAAAAGTTGCTAAAATGTTGGGTATTAAATATACTTCATAAGAGACCACAGGGCACCAAGAGAAAGGTAAATTTGATTCGGACTTTCAAGCAAACAAAATTCTTTCAAACTACCGAAATTGACTGGGTGGAAGCAGGCTTGCAACTCTGTCGACAGGGATTTAACATGCTAGATTTATTAATTCACCGTAAGAATGTAAATTATTTGCATTTGGATTATAATTTCACCCTAAAGCCCGTAAAGACCCTGACTACAAAGGAGAGGAAGAGATCACGTTTTGGTAATGCCTTTCATTTATGTCGAGAGATCTTGAAATTGACAAAGCTCATTGTTGATTGTCATGTACAATATCGTATGGGTAATATTGATGCATTCCAGTTAGCAGATGCATTACAATATGGATTTTCGCATATTGGGCATTTAACTGGTATGTATAGGTATAAGTATAAATTGATGAGGCAGGTTAGGATGTGTAAGGATTTGAAGCATTTAATTTATTATCGATTCAATACCGGCGCCGTTGGCAAAGGTGCAGGTTGCGGATTTTGGGCGCCAATGTGGAGGGTATGGCTGTTTTTTTTAAGAGGTATCATCCCCCTATTGGAACGATGGTTAGGGAATCTTCTAGCTAGAAGATTTGAAGGAAGGGTTACTAAGGGTATTGTGCATACCACCACCAAGCAAAGAGTGGAATCCAATTTTGATTTGGAATTGCGTGCATCGGTTATGAACGACATTCTTGATATGATCCCATCTGGGATTAGAGCCTCAAAGGCAAGAGTAATCTTACAACATTTAAGTGAAGCATTTCGATGCTTTGCACCTGGCACCAAGATCTTGCTCGCTAATGGTGATAATAAAAAAATTGAAAATATCCAAATTGGTGATAGGGTCATGGGCGACGATGAAGAAATTAGAACAGTAACCAAAACAATGAATGGGTATGACAATTTATACAAATTTAAGATCTTTATTAATGACCAACATTCAGATATTAATTCAAAATTTTGGAAAAGACAAGAGGTTATTTGTAATTCCAAACATTTATTAATATTAACAATGGGAAACACGATTAAGCAAATTAATAATAATAAATATTATTTATATTACCCAGAAATTAAATATAACCATAAATTAAAATTTGATATAATAATAAGAAAAAAAAAATCATTTTCAAATATTGAAACATTAAATAAATTTAAAAATAAAATCATAAACAAAAATGTTATTTGGAAAATTAGTGTAGAAAATTTTTTAAGATATCAAAAGAGATATCCTAAATTTTCTAATTATTGTAAAATGATAAAAGCAAAGCTTATAAAATCCTTTCCAATAAGATCTAATTTAAATATTAAAAAAATTATTAATAAAGTGGTCTTAAGAAAGAATATTGATAAAAAATTAAATAAAGATATATATTGGCTAATTGGTATTTGGTTATTGAAAGGTGAATCAAATACAACAGTTCTAAAAAATATTAATATAAACAAAAATAAACAATTTTTTGAAAAAATAACAAATTTATCAAAAAAATTAAATTTAAAAGTTCAAATTAATAAAACTAATGATAATGAAGATGATGATGATGATGATTTAATTATATTAAATGATGATAAAGATAATGAAAATCAAAACACATTAAAGAAACTTTTAAAAGAAATTAATATTTTTGAAAAAAATAAAATTAATAATAATATAATTTCAAAATTAATTAATCAATCAATAAGTTTTAGAAAAAATATTTTATCAGGATTTTTAGATCAAATAAATAATAATAAACAAAAAGATATTACAGATAATAAGAATTCTTATTTAATAAATACAAAGACAATTAATAAGAAAATTTTTAAATTAATAACAAAGATTTGTTTTTCTCTTAATATTTATATTAATAATTATAAAAAATCATCAAATATTTTTATTATTAAAAATAATAACAATAATGATAATGATAATGATCAGATCTATAATTTATTATCATTTAAAATCCAAAAGCAAAAGAATTTAAAAAAATATTATGGTTTTGAGATTCAAGGAAACAATTCACACTTTTTATTGGATAATTCTTATACAATTCAACATAATTGTTGGAAAGCTAATGTACCCTGGAAGGTCCCAGGCCTTAATATTGCCATTGAAAATATGATCCTTAGATACGTTAAATCAAAGGCAGATTGGTGGACTAGTTTGGCACATTATAATCGAGAAAGAATTCAAAGAGGAGCGACTGTTGATAAAACTGTTGTTCGAAAGAATTTAGGAAGATTAACCAGACTCTGGTTGAAGGCGGAACAAGAGGTGCAACATAATTATTTAAAAGATGGGCCATATGTCTCGAGTGAAGAAGCTGTGGCCATCTATACAACCACTGTTCATTGGCTGGAAAGTCGAAAATTTTCACCAATACCATTCCCACCGTTATCATATAAGCACGATACCAAAATTTTAATTTTAGCTCTTGAACGATTAAAAGAGGCATATAATGTAACAAGTAGATTAAACCAGATCCAAAGAGAAGAATTGGGGTTAGTTGAACAGGCCTTCGATAATCCACATGAAACTTTAAATCGAATTAAAAGGCATTTGTTGACGCAAAGAGGCTTTAAAGAAGTCAAAATTGAATTTATGGATTTATATACACATTTGATCCCGGTATATGAAATTGAGCCCCTGGAAAAGATCACTGATGCGTATTTGGATCAATACTTATGGTACGAGGCGGACAAAAGGAATTTGTTTCCAAATTGGATCAAGCCAAGTGATTCTGAGCCCGCGCCCTTATTGGTATATAAGCTATGCCATGGGATGAACAATTTAACAAACATTTGGGATTACGACGATGGTGAATGCGTTGTCCTCTTGGAAACGCATTTCGAAAGGATCTATGAAAAAATTGATATCACCCTATTAAATAGATTATTGAGATTAATTGTTGATCATAATATCGCAGATTATATAACTGCCAAGAATAATGTGTACATCTCTTATAAGGATATGTCTCATATTAACAGCTATGGCCTCATCCGCGGTTTACAATTTGCCACCTTCCTAACCCAATTTTACGGCCTGATTATCGATCTATTGATATTGGGCTTAAACAGAGCCACGGAACTCGCTGGGCCACCGCAATTGCCAAATGACTTTTTAACTTTCCCCAATGAGAAAGTTGAAACCAAGCATCCAATCAGGATGTATATGCGATATATTGACAAGGTATTAATGCTATTTAAATTTGATGAGGATGATTCCAAGGATCTGATCCAAAGCTTTTTGACGAAAAATCCCGACCCAAATAATGAGAATATTGCCAAGTATCCAAATAAAAAATGTTGGCCTCGAGACGCGCGAATGAGATTAATGAAACATGACGTCAATTTGGGACTCGCCACCTTTTGGAAAATAAGAAATAGATTGCCTCGTTCAATTACCACTTTGGATTTGGAAAGAAGCTTTATTTCCGTATACTCGAAAGATAATCCTAATTTGTTATTTGACCTGTGCGGGTTTGAAGTCAGAATCCTGCCAAAAATTAGGATGCCCAATAAGGAGCTCTTAAATAAAGATGGCGTCTGGAATTTGCAAAATGAAAATACCAAGGAAAGAACTGCTCAGGCATATTTGAAGGTCAGTAGGAGCGCAAGATCAAAATTTGAAAATAAACTGAGAATGATTTTAATGAGCTCAAGTTCTACAACCTTCACAAAGGTTGCCAATAAATGGAATACTGTTTTAATTGGCCTCATGACCTATTTTAGAGAAGCTGCGATCAATACCGAGGAATTATTAGATTTGCTCGTAAAATGCGAAAACAAGATCCAAACGAGAATCAAAATTGGCCTGAACTCGAAAATGCCTGCGCGTTTCCCCTGTGTGGTGTTCTATTGCCCAAAGGAATTAGGAGGATTAGGAATGATTTCGATGGGGCACATTTTGATACCACAATCCGATTTACGGTATTCGAGCCAAACTGAGCAGGGCGTTAGTCATTTCCGATCTGGTATGGGGCATGATGAGGGCCAGACGATCCCCAATTTGTATCGATACATCCAATCGTGGGAATCGGAAATTATTGATTCGCAAAGGGTCTGGGCAGAGTATGCAATGAAAAGAAAGGAGGCTAGACAGCAAAATAGAAGATTAAATTTGGAAGATTTAGAGGATTCGCTGGGCAGAGGTGTACCCAGGATCAATACCCTATTTAATAAAGATCGACATACCCTTTGCTATGATAAAGGCTGGAGAATTAGAATGGATTGGAAAAAATACCATTTAATGAGAAGAAATGTTTATTGGTGGACTTACACCAAGCATGATGGAAAGCTTTGGAATTTGAACAATTACAGAACAGATGTGATCCAAGCACTTGGTGGTGTGTATGGTATACTTGAACACTCATTATTTAAGGGCACCTATTTTAAGGACGCAGAGGGTTTGTTTTGGGAAAAGGCAACGAGCTTTGAGGAATCCTTAAAATACAAAAAGTTAACAAATGCGCAAAGAACCGGTATGAACCAAATTCCCAATCGAAGATTCACCCTATGGTGGTCGCCAACAATCAATAGATCCAATGTGTATGTGGGATTTTTAGTGCAACTTGATTTAACTGGCATCTTTATGCACGGAAAGATTCCCTCGTTGAAAATTTCATTAATTCAAATTTTTAGAGCGCATTTGTGGCAGAAGATTCATGAAAGCTTGGTGATGGATCTGTGCTTTGCTCCGGGCACCAAGATCTTGCTAGCTAATGGTGACTATAAAAAAATTGAGAATATCCAAATTGGCGAAAGCGTTTTAGGCGATGATTTAAAAAGTAAAAAGGTGATCAAAACAACTAATGGCGTTGGCAGATTATTCAAATTCAAACAAAGGCTATCGGAAAAGCATCATAATAAGACAGGCAACAGGTATAAATTATATAACCCAAGTAAATTTATTTGCAATGCTAATCATTTATTAGTTTTAAGAATTGATACAAAGCATAATTATATTACAAAAAATCATCAGAATAATAGTTATCAATTACATTATTATAAAATACAATATAATGATTTATTAGGATTCAATTGCTTAATATTAGAGCAAAAGGAAGTTAAATTTAATAAAGCAAATGAAAAGCAAATTAAGGAATCTTTATTATCAATGAAAAGTAATTTAAAAAGTTTAATATGGGAAGTTTCTAGTCTTAACTTTTTAATTTTTACAAAGCTTTGTCCATCTTTAAGTAAAGTTTGTCAAATGTATAGATCCCAAATAATTAAAAAATTCCCAATCACTTCTAATTTAAATGTTTCAAATATTATAAATAAAGTTTTTAATAATAATAATAATAATGATGATGATGATGATGAATTAATTAAAGATACAAATTGGTTAATTGCCCTTTGGTATATTTTGGGTAAATTTAATAATAAATTTATTTCCTTTAAATTTAATAAACAATTGCACTTACAATTATTTAATAAATTTGTTGATTTAATTAAAAATAAATTTAATATTCAATTTAATATAATTAATAATATAAAAAATAAAACAATTAATATTAATAATAATTTAAAGAATGAAAATATTTTAATAAGTTTATTCAAGAAATTAAAAATTTTAAAAATAAAAAAAATTATAATCAATTAATTAATCAATCAATTTCATTTAGATTAAATTTAATAAATAATTTAATTAATATTATTAAATTAAAAAATTCAAAATTAAAAGCAAATGGTAATAATAAATATTTAATTTTGAAAATTAATAAAAAAAAAGAAATTAACAATTAAATTTTTACAAAGTTTACTACATAGCATTGCAATTAATAATAAATGTTTAATGAAAATTGATAATAATAATAATAATACAAATGAAAAGCAATTTATTAAATTAATAATTAAAAAATTATATTCCTAATAATAATGATGTTGTTGAAAATATACTTAAACAACAAAATTTTGAGAAATTTTCTTTTAATATTAAAGAAATTAATAAAGGAGAATATTATGGTATCATGATTGATGGCGAAACTAAAAGGCATTTACTATCTGACTATACAATTGTTCATAATTGCCAAGTTTTTGATCAGGAACTTGATGCCCTAGATATCGAAACTGTTCAAAAGGAGACTGTGCATCCAAAGAAATCTTATAAAATGAATAGTTCCTGTGCAGACATATTGTTGTTTTCAACCTATAAATGGCAAGTTTCGAGGCCATCATTATTGAGCCAACAAAGAGACGTCTATGATAAAAAAACAGCAGTTAAATACTGGGTCGATGTTCAATTGAGATGGGGCGACTATGATTCGCACGACATTGAAAGATATTCAAGAGCCAAATTCCTTGATTACACCACAGATAATATGTCTGTATATCCATCTCCCACTGGTATTTTACTCGGCGTTGATTTAGCCTATAATATCCACTCTGCATTTGGTAATTGGATACCGGGTATGAAACCCTTAATTACTCAGGCATTGACCAAAATAATGAAGGCTAATCCTGCATTGTATGTATTAAGAGAAAGGATTAGGAAGGGGCTACAATTATATTCCTCAGAGCCCACTGAGCCATATTTGAATTCCACGAATTATGGGGAATTGTTTTCAAAGCAAATTATATGGTTTTTGGATGACACCAATGTATATAGGGTCACAATCCACAAGACATTTGAAGGTAATTTAACAACAAAGCCGATTAACGGTGCAATTTTCATTTTCAATCCTCGAACGGGGCAGTTGTTTTTAAAGATCATTCATAAGAAAGTTTGGGAGGGGCAAAAGCGTTTGGGCCAATTAGCCAAATGGAAGACTGCAGAGGAAACTGCAGCGTTAATTAGATCAATGCCCATCGAAGAGCAGCCTAATCAAATCATTGTAACAAGAAGGGGCATGCTGGATCCCTTGGAAGTGCATTTACTAGATTTCCCCAATATCGTTATTAAGGGTTCTGAATTGCAATTACCGTTCCAGGCCTGTATGAGATTAGAAAAGTTCAGCGACTTGATTTTGAAGGCCACAGAGCCCAAGATGCTGCTATTTAATTTGTATGATGATTGGCTCGATACCATTTCCAGTTACACGGCCTTTTCGAGACTCATTTTAATTCTACGAGCCTTGCATCTCAATCATGAAAGAACCAGAATCATTTTGAAGCCAGACAAATCAGTGGTTACGCTGTCTAGGCATATTTGGCCACATTTAACTGAAGAGCAATGGGTCAAGGTGGAAGTGGCATTGAAGGATCTTATTTTGGCAGACTTTGGTAAAAAAAATAGCGTCAATGTTTCAAGTTTAACGCAAAGCGAAATCAGGGACATCATTTTAGGTATGCAAATAGCGCCACCATCCGTGCAAAGACAACAAATCGCGGAAATTGAACAGCAAACAAGAGAGTCAAGTAATCTGACGGCGGTGACCGTACAAACCACAGATAAGCGAGGCGAGAAAATGATCATTACAGCGTCTTCGAATTACGAACAAGAAGTGTTTCTCTCCAAGACAGATTGGAGAACTAAGGCACTGTCCTCAACACACCTACATTTAAGAACCCAAAACATATCCGTTTCCATGGACGACATCAACGAATCCGCATTTACGTATGTCATGCCAAAGAATATTTTGAATAAGTTTATCGCCATCGCAGACTTGAGAACCCAGATCTGTGGCTTGCTGTATGGCGTAACACCAAAGGAAAATTTGCAAGTCAAGGAAATCCATTGCATCGTCCTGGTTCCTCAGCAGGGCACCCACCAGAATGTCACGATCCCTAAAAAGTTACCAGACGAAAAATACTTGTCGGACATGGAATGCCTTGGCTGGATACATACACAGGCCTTCGAAACAGAGCAATTGTCGCCCTACGATACAATAATGCACTCCAATATCCTTTCGGAAAACTCCTCGTGGAAAATTGAAAACGCCATCGTGATCACCTCCAGTTTCACGCCGGGGTCCTGCTACTTGAACGCATACAGATTGAAAAAGTCTGGCTTCCAATGGGGAATGAAAGAATCAGAACTCGAAAATACCAAAAACGACTTCCAGGGCTATTCGACTTCCTACTATGAAAAGGTGCAACTCTTCCTTTCAGAAAAATTCCTTGGATTCTTTATGGTACCAACAGACAACTGCTGGAATTACAATTTGATGGGATCTCGGCACTCACAGGGAATGAAATACGAACTGAAACTTGGCATACCCAAAACCTTTTATGATGAAATACACAGGCCTCACCACTTTTTAGATTTTTATTCAAAAGAAGAATCGTCACAGGGATTTGACCTTGAAAATTATTTTGATTAATGTATTTTTCTTTTTTGAAAAATTTTTTTTTTTTTTTTATTTTTTATTTTTCTTTCTTTTATTAGCTAATTCATTTCAAATAGACTTATGGTTAGCTGAACTTATTTTAAGTTAATAAATATATGATTTTTTAAATTATCAATTCTTTAAAAGTTATAAAACATCAATATTGTTTGTTTTTTTTTGTTGTTGTTGTTGTTCTTTGTGTTGTTTTCATAAAAATATAATCAAAAGTTGCAAGATCTAACAAAAAATATCTAAATGTTGTTTTCTAAAAAATCAGTGTTATCAATGAATATCATTTTTAATTTTGGGGTTTTTATACAAAAATAAATCTTCAAGGTTGTTTTGATCCAGAAATTTGAATAATTAAGATACAAACAACAATATCACACTCTAATTATGGTACTTTATATAAGATATATTTTGGTTTTAAAAAGTTATGAAAAAATAATTACGTTTATATTGCTTTATTATATCAAAATATTTTTTATTTTATTTATTCTCATTAAATTTTAAACGAGTGATCTTAAATTTATTTTTTTGGTCTTAGTTTGATTACAAAATTTTGAATAGTTGAATTTTGTTTTATTTTTTATTTATTTATTTAGAGAAAGTTGTAATTAAAGGAAATTTTATCAAATAAAAAAAAAGAGAAGAAAATTAATAAATATATCTATATATATAAAACAATACTATAATTTGCATGACCAAAATAAACAATCCCCTGTCGTTAGGTTTTCCAGGATTTGAAAGAATTGAGTAAAAGCCTTGATATTACAAAATTCTTTCTAATTCTGGAAAAATTTCTGTAAGCTTTTTTTTTGATTTGAAAAAATAAAAGACAATTTCATAAATTTTCTTCATATTTCTCAAATTAAAAAAAAATACTGTTCGCTTTTCTTGAGTTTTCTGTTTATTTCGAGAATCAATAGAGTTCCGTAAAGTTCCAAGGTTTTCCAGGTTTTGAAAAAATTGAGAAAAATCCTTGATTTTACTAAATTATTTCAAATCCTGGAAAACTGCCATTAACTTTTTTTTTATTTGAGAAATAAGAAGAAAATTTTTGAAATTTTCTAATAATTTTTCAAATTAAAAAAAAAGTGCATTGAGTTTTTCTTGAGTTTTATGTTTCTTTGGAAAATCGATGGATTTTTTTTGAGTTTTCTATTTATTTGGAAAATCAATAGATTTTCGTTAGGTTTTTTTTACTTTAGAAAGAAACCGAAAATTTTAATAAATTTTCGGTTTATTTCTAATATAAAAAAAGCCTAGAACACTTAACAAATAAAATACAAAACCTCAAAAAAACCTAGAACAATTAACAAATAAAACTCAAAACTTAAAAAAACCTAGAACACTTCAGAAATATAACATAAAACCTCAAGAAAACCAAGGAACTCGGTTGAACTTGAAGAAACTTCTCAAAAATACACAGGAGAGGAAAGTTTAATTTTATTTTATTTATTAGTTTTTAAACTGGAAATGAAAGTTGTTTTTTGTTATTTGAAAGAATAATTATCAGATCAAGCCAAATATTTAAAAAAAAAATCTAAGAATTGTTAGTGAATCCCCACTTCATAATACCATATTTATGGAAAAATAGTTATTTCAAATTTTATCACATATAATTAAGATAAAGGTTTTAATTTTAATTTGATTATTTAATTTTATTTGGAAATTTAAAAAGTCGGTTCTATACTTTTTTCTTGATCATTTTGAATTATTTTCACAAATAAAATTATATATAAAATACTACTAGTTTTATCGAAAATAAACAAATGTAATCATTCTTTTGTTTTTTTTTGTTGATCATTATTTCGAAAATCTTGAAAATATATTGATGTTACAATTAGAATTCTAAAAAAGAAACAAAATTAATCAGTATTTGGGTTTTTTATATTGATGATTACGGAGTTAATATTTGAAATTAAAACAAAATTGAAAAAATCATTACTTTTGAAAGTTCTAAATATGAATTATTAATTACTCTAATATATTATTTTGAGTTTCTATTTTTAGATTTGGAAAAAGGAATTAAAAAAAAACAAAATTTACCTAAATAACAATTTTTCTTTTTTATCATTAGCAAAAAATCTAAAAATTGGTTGTTAAGGGACTGGTTTCTAATTTTATTTTTTTTTTTTTGACCAATGTCTAGATAATGATTTCGTATATAGAAATATGTTTAATATTGAAAATAAACAGGTCTTTCAAATCTAAGTAATTGGCAAAAATTTTTCTCAATCTGTATTAAATGTAGGTAAAAATAATTAATAGTAATTAATCCCCTAAAATAGTTTATAATAGATCATTCAGAGACATGCTACAATTGAGTACTAATAATCTGTACTTTCAATTACGACATATTTTAATATTAGACTATTAGATGATAAAGCTAAGATCTATTTTTTTTTCTTTTATATTGTAATAGTTAACAAAAAGACTGATTGTTTTTTCTTTTATTTTTTAACGGAGGGGTTGTTAATCCTCTTGTTTGCCCGAATTTCTATATTTATTTATAAATTTTACAAAAAGATTGATGGTACTGTAGTCAAAATAAAGCCTGTAAAAAAATTTAATCAGTGTTTCAAAATAAAAAGCGTGTTTTTTTATTCTACAAGACCTATACATTAGCCAATCAAAGAAACTGATAATAAACCCTAAAAAAATATGGTATTGGTTTCTTAAAGTTCTATTATTTAAAAAGAAATTCTAAAAATGAAGGATCAAATTGCAAAATTTATCTCAAAAAATGGAGTAAATTTTTATTCCATTTTTTTCATCAAAAACACAAAAAAATTTCAAAAAAATTGAGAATATTATGGAAAATTTTCAACTATTTGCATGAATAATTTAAATTTTACTGAAAATAACCAGACCTTTACTTTCAAAATTGATTTGAACTTAGGTATACTATCTGGTAGTAGATTGGATGTTGCCTTGGAACAAGAAGAAAAAAAAGCACGGATTATATTTTGAAACATGGATTATAACCTTTGGACGAGCATTATTTTGATCTCTTTATTAATTAATAAAAGTCACATTTATGTGATCTAATACCCTGTATTCATAGAACTCATAAAGAGCACTCTTTAGTGTTTTACAAAATTAGACTTTTGTCAGGCTCAAATTATCCGTGTAAAGTTTGTTAACATATTAAAATTAATTTTTTGAGAACAATAACAAAACAATTATTTTTTAGTGATAAAATTAGTACAGTTCCAAGAAAGAAAACACCAATTATGAAAAACCTCTATTCTCGTCTGTGTACTTTTTTTTTGAATTTTTGTCTGAAATGAACCTTCTCAAAAAATTTCAACATAAATAAAAGCAAGAAAAAGAACAATAAAAGAAAATTAAAGCAACGATTATGAATTAAAAATTACTGTAAGATCTTCAGAAAAAAAGAATCGAAGGATTATCACTAGTGTAGGCTGCGAGACCTTACTTCAGTTGGCTCTTCCTTCGCGAAAAATCATCATTTATCAATCAGTAATTCTTATTTAACCAAAATTTAAAAAAAAAAAAGAAAATTAACAGAAAAGCTCAAAAGAACAAAATAGTTTCGAAAGAAAAAAATGATTTTTCTATTACATAATTCGTTTTTTAAAAGAATTTAAAAGAACTTTAGAGAATTTAATACGAGTGATTAATAATATTCTTAAAGAAACACTTTATTGATTATAATTCTGTTTGGATATATTTTTTATTTTGAAGACAAATTACGTTTTTGTAAAGTTTTTTTTTTACTATATTAGTGATAATTCCGCACCACAGTTCCTTGTCGAAATTTTAGCTTTTCAAAAATAAGCAAAAGATTTTATTTGGAACTCACCAAATGCCATGAATAAAAGAAGGGGAAAAGCAAAACTGTTCAAGTGGTTTTAATTTTTCGATTAGATTTGTTAAGAAAGATCTTGCATTTTAAAATAAAAGCAATTATCCTCAATCCAAATATTGTCTTTTAACTTTACACTCATAATTTCTTGGTTAATTCTCAAACTTTGTTATTTGTTTTCTATTTCCAAAATAACCTATTCAGACTTTTTTATCTTTTGTAACTAAATTTAAAGTCATATTTCCTCTTTCTCGAAGAACTACAGATTAGTCAGCTCAAAGAAACCATCAATAAACCACAACCCAAGATGGGACTTGTTCCTTATGTTCTCTAATTCAAAAAGAAATATTCAAAATGAAGTAACTTTTTTCCAAAAAGACAATTTAAGGGATTATCCACAGAAGAAATTTGTCTATAACTAAAGTATGTCGTAAGTGAAATTACAGATTATTAGTACTCAATTGTCCGCATGTCTCTGAATGATCTTTTATAAATTATTTTAATCTACAGAGATCAAAATAAAGCGTTCACAACAACTATAATCCGTGTTTCAAAATATTATCAGTGCTTTTTTTTATTCTTGTAACAAGGCAACATCCAATCTACTAACAAATAGTATACCTAAGTTCAAATCAATTTTGAAAGTAAAGGTCTGGTTATTTTCAGTAAAATTTAAATTATTCATGCAAATAGTTGAAAATTTTCCATAATATTCTCAATTTTTTTGAAATTTTTTGTTTTTTTGATTTAAAAAAATTTTCTCAAAAAAAATTAACTCTATTTTTTGAGATAAATTTTCCAATTTGATCCTTCATTTTTAGAATTTCTTTTTAAATAATAGAACTTTAAGAAACCAATATCATATTTTTTTAGGGTATATTATTGGTTACTTTGATTGGTTAATGTATTGGTCAACTATAACAAAAAAACACGCTTTTTATTTTGAAACACGCATTATATGTTTTTGCAAGGTTTATTTTGACTACAGTTGTCTCTATTAATTTTTTTTTTTGACCAATAACTAAATAAGGAATCCTTATCTGGAAATATGTTTAAAATTGAAAATAGACAGGTTTTTTCAATGTTTGAACTTTTAGTTCTTGTTTTTTTAAAATTTTACAATTCTGTCAAAAAAAGTGACTTTGAAAAATTTTTTTTTGAAAAAAGATCTTAAATGGATGAGAATTTTTTGATTACTGTAAATTGTAAAATAAAAAGATCAAAATTTTCATTCAGCTTTCCCAAAATAATCTCGTTTCCAAGAATTAAAACCAAATCAAAGATCCCCAATTTCTGAAATAATAAAGGAAATAAATAATTTAAGATTGTTTAAAGAATTAAAAAATTGAAATTTTACTTTGATTTTTAAATATCTGTTTTTTGGTTAGCTGAATGAAAATTTTGTTCCTTTTATTTTAAAACAAATAGTATTATTTTGGATTTAATTATTTTCTCAAAAATAATATTTATTCTCATTTTTAAAAACGAAAAAATAATTGAAAACTGGTGAATATTTTCTCCTTCACTTCTGTTCATCCAACTTGACTCTATAAAGAACTCAATTTGTTTTATCAATAATTACTTTTTTAAAAAATAGTTCTTATTCTTTTCTTTGATTTTTTTTTGACTCTGACAAAAACTTTTGGGATGGTAATTTGGGAACACTTAAAAAAACTTCAAATTCGACAAAAACTAAAGAGTGTAAACTGAAAAGGTAGATTCATGAAAAAAAAGAATGGTACAAATAAAAAAAGGAAATCTTTTATTAAGAGTACTGTAGTCAAAATAAAGCGTGCCAAAAAATTTAATCAGTGTTTCAAAATAAAAAGCGTGTTTTTTTGTTATAGTTGACCTATACATTAACCAATCAAAGAAACCAATAATAAACACTAAAAAAATATGGTACTGGTTTCTTAAAGTCCATTATTTAAAAAGAAATTCTAAAAATGAAGGATCAAATTGCAAAATTTATCTCAAAAAATAGAGTTAATTTTTTAGAGAAAATTTTAAATCATCAAAAAAACAAAAAATTTCAAAAAAATTGAGAATATTATGGAAAATTTTCAACTATTTGCGTGAATAATTTAAATTTTACTGAAAATAACCAAACCTTTACTTTCAAAATTGATTTGAACTTAAGTATACTGATAAATTCCAATTTATATTTGGTAATTTTTATTTGATTTTCCTTTTTGAAATTATTCTGATCAAACTTTGTATAAAGCATTTTATGTGGTCAAGTGTTAAGAAACCCCGCAAATTAGTTGTTCTTCCAAATTTTCTTTGCATTCGCTGTTTGAGAAGTTGACAGTTCAAAGATTTATCAAAAATGGAAATTGAATTAAAAATTTTTTGAAATTTATTTGAATTTATCAGTACTATTTGGTAGTCGATTTGATGTTGCCTTGGAACAAGGAGTCAAAAAAGTTAAGATACTATTTTGAAATATGGATTATATTCGTTGTGTAAGCATTATTTTGATCACTGTAATAATAAGTAATAAAAATAGTCATTTTGGATTTTTTTTAAAATTACTTTCTCAAATTTCATAACAGAAATTATAATAATAGAATTTCAAATTTTAATATTTCATCTTTAGAACTTCCAAATTCATAAAATCTAATCACAAATATATTTACTTAATTTAAATTATTTTTCCCTTTTCTCTTCATTTTTGATCATATTTCTTTTGATTTAACAAAAATGAAATGAAAATAATTAAATCCCGAAATTATTTAATAAAATTCCTGCTAAACCTATTTTACCAGAAATGAAACAATAATATTTTCATGGAATTTTCAAAAAAATAGTTTATTTTCTTCATTTTTTTGGTTTAATTTTTCCTTTAAAATATTAATAAAAAAATCTTTACAGTCAGTTCCACTTTTAATGCACAAAATTGCAATGATTTTTTAAGGCACAAAAAATCCCAAATTAAGGCACAAAATTTGTAATTTTTTTTTACAATTTATTTTTACTAGAACCAGAATTTTGTGCGTTAATTTGAGATTTTTATTTTGCCTTAAATTTCGTTGCAAGTTTGTGCCTTAAAAGTGAAACTGACTGTAATTTCATTAACCGTTTTAGATAAGTTTGAATATTTATTCAAATCGATAACATAAGATAAATTGAAATCTTTTTTTAAAAATAATTATCTAATTGCAAAAAACATACAGATCCCAAAAAAAAATTATATCTATCTATCAAACAAAAATTCATTGAAAAAATTTGTTTTTAAGCAATAAAATTGAAAAAAATATGTTACTAAAATCATTTTTAAAAAGTTATAAAATTATTATATATTTCTAATTAAAAATAATTTTATAATTATATAAAGTTTATATATAAACTATCTTTCATAATAATTGTCCCATTAAAAATCAAATTTTAAATAAAAAATATTTTTAATAATCGAAGTTATCTATTATAATATAAAAATTTAGATTTTAATATTCGATACTATACTCAATGTATATTTATTTTTTGTCTAAAAATAAAAGAATAAAAAATAAAAAAAACTGTTAAAAAAAAATTGGGACATTTATTTTGAATGAAGAATTACATGAAAAATAGACAATTTAAAAAAGTAAAAAAACCCATTTATCGATTCTTCTTCTATTTGAATAACTAAATCTAATCTCTTTTTCATATTTGAAACCAAATTTTGCATTAATTCATCTGTTACTTCTTTCAAATTTTTCATTTTAATTTTCCATTTTAACAAAACACTGTTGAAAAAATAAAAAAGAGAAAAAATGATTTATTTTCAAACTTTTCATTATGAGAGGAAAAACTTCAAAACGATACAAAAGCAATTCATTATTCAAATTTAAGGTGGGCCATTTATTATGAAATTTAGTTTATATATATTTTTACTTTTTATGAAAAAACTTGTATAATAAGGTATATTCAAAAAAAAAAAAAAAAAACAGCCTGTTTTTTTTTAGACTAAAAAGAAAAAACTCTTTGTTTGTATTTTTTTTGCAAATTGACGATAAAATCAAATTACTTTATATTAAAACTGATTGAAACATTATTCAATGAATATTTTAATCTAAATTTAAATACACAATATGGAGAATGTGATCTTTCTAGTTTGGTAACAGAAAGAGCTAATTTCAATAAAATATAGATAATCACTGTTTTGTTATATATATTTCTTCTTTGGGTGATTTCATCAACCCGTTCAATAAGTTTTTCCATTCAGAATGATTAGAATACAATCGAGTTTTTGTAAAAAATGTCACTAAAAGGTCTATTCATTTACAGCGTGTATGCTCCATACCCAAAAAGTTACCTACTATGAAAATAGAATTCTTAAATTGTACATTTTTGAATTGAAAAAATTATAATATCAAAAAAAAAATTTAAGGGGTATCATCTTTGACAAAAAAATCAAACAAAGAAAAATAAAGTTTTAAAAAAGTCCTCGATTCCAAAAAATCAAAATTTAGAAAAAAAAATTCATCCTTTCTCATTTTCTATTTCCAAATGGTTAAATTTCTTTACTTTAATTCAAATTGTTTTCTTTAAGTGCATAATCAATTTAATTCGATTTTAATCCGATATGTTATTATTTGTAAATCTCTAGGTGTGACCAATTAAGGGTTATGTAACATTTTTGGGATAAAAATAACTCATTTGAAAAATGAAAAAAAAAAGAAAAAAAAATCCTCGAGATCTCAAAAAGTGCCAAAGATCAACACTTCAAAATCAACATAATTGTTTTCAAAAGTATATATTCTAACCATTCTAATGGAAATTGAGTATCACTCTTTCGAATTTTTTTCTCGAAATGTCCTCATCTTTTTTTTGATTATTGGAAGATCTATCATACATCATAGGTTGGTTTGTTTTTTATTGGGATTAGGTACTGATAAAAAATACTACAATTTTTTTCCCTATTTCAGAAAATTATTTTTAACCTTACAAACTCGGCCCTTAAATTGAAAATATAAAGTCTCCCATGCAAAAGTCTAATTGGTATCTTGCATTTTTTCTTTTTACAAAAGATTAAATAGTGATAAATTCAAATAAATGTTTGAAAATTTTTACTTTGTTATTTTCCATTTTAAAATTACTTTATCTATGCTTTGAATGAAGTATTTTATTAATTTAAATGTTAAGAAACTATTCTGTCAAATTTGTTGATCTTCAACATATTCTTTCTCATTAGTTGTTTTGAAAGTTGAGTTATTTGATTTTCCAACAAGTGAATGGAATAAATAATTTTAAGGGACTAGTAACTCTTATTTATTTTTATTCCTAAAGGTAATAGAGTAATTATTTACATAATGGATACAATTAAACCCAATAAGAAACTTCGTTTGTCAACTTTAGAGAAATGAATTATCATTTTTAAAAGATTTCATTTTTCCAATAGAATTTTCAGTCAAAAGTTCTCTGATATTTTTTGTTGGGTTTTTGGATCAAATTAGAAAAATAAAAATTTGCAAAAAAATTTATTTTTGAAGAAATATCACTTTTAATAATTTTTGAGAGTCTTTATGAACAAGTAACGTTGTGTCTTTAATCTTATTTTAAAAATACAATAAAAAGAAATCAAATATTGTATCCTTGAAGATCTAAAAAATTTGAAACATTTATTTTATTCACAAATATTTATGAAATTTCTTGAAATTTAAAAAGACTTGTCAATATACTTTTTCAAATATCAAGAGTATAAACAAGGAACTTTTTGTATTAAAATTAGTTATTTGATCATATCTATTATTTTTATTATTATTAGAAATATGCATTTGAATTGTTTTATCTGTTGCAAAATCTTGAAAAAATTGAGAAATAAATGTAAATCCTATTTGATAAATTTAATCATTGGGTTGCTAATGACTTATTGAAATAATTAAGATTGTGTTTATAATTATTAATTATAAATAATCAAATTTTAAAGTATTTCTTTAGATAATAAGTTGAATTTTCCAGGTTCTAAAAAAGTATTTCGGGAGAATTTTTAATTCGATTCTTTTGTTCTTTTTCTCATATTTTTTCATTTAACCCCGAGAAAAAATAGATTTGGTCTGTTCTTTGAATCAAAAAATTATATTTTTTACAAGTTTAAAATAATTATTGTATTTTTTTTGAGATTAAGTATATTTTTTAAACTTAGTTATTTTAGAACTTGGTGGTTTCATTTTCAAAGTGTATTTTTGTACACTTCCTTTACAGGCAATAAGATTTCAATCTTCTTTCAAAGAAAATAATTTTTTTTTAAATAATTTGGAAATATGTTGAATTTTGAACTTTTCAAAAAATGAACTTGGAGGAAATGATAAAAATGGATCAGACTTTTTAAAAACAATAATTCATTTCTGAAAATAGTATTAAAAGTAACTTTGGTATTGTAGTTATCAGATTTTTCCTTTTTTTTTCAATTTCAAGATACGGTAAAATTTTTTTTAATTTGTCAGTAAATTTACTTGAAGATTTTTTTTAGTTTACTAGTCCCTTAAAAAAGTTATTTGTTTTAATTTGTATGATATTGTCACTACAATCTCTTATGAAATCCTAAAATCTTTTATTATAAATTGTTGAACAATTTAATTATTAAAAATTGGAAAAATAGAGTTGCTGACTGAGATTGCAATTTGGACTTATTTCTATCAATTTTGTTCTCATTTTTGTTTCGCTGACCTTATTTTTTTTTCTCAATTTTCTTTTGATCTTTTTGGAAAATTTTTAAATAGTTTGGATGAATAGAAAAAATTCCAAAAATAACTAAAAAACAATTTTAACAATTCCCCTCTTTCGAATGATTGATGTTTTAAAAAAACATTTTCAACAATCACAATCTTTATAAAGAATAAAGAACTTTTTTTCAAATGAGATCTAGTCTTTTAAGTGAAAAATAAAAGAGGGTGATTAAGGAGTACGTTTGCGATTTAACAATTTGCCTCAACACCTCTTTACTGTATCACATTGAGATCATGAATGTATGTTTTTAAAAATATTCTCCATTTTCGATCAAAAAAATTTTTTTCGTCATTTTTAAAAAGGAAAAATGAGATAGAAATTTTGAGATGCGTAAACTCGAACACCTTGTTAAGGAACGTAAAAATGAAAAAGAAAAATTACCACGGGTTTCTTGCGGCAAGAAAAGCTGATCATTTTTACAAATTAAAGACAAAACTTTAGTAAAAAAAAACAAAAACTTTAAAAGGATCCTTATTATAAATTTTATAAATTTCTCCACATAATAATGTACATTTAGGCACCTCTTTGGCTCTCAAAAAACACAAACAAATATTAACAAAAGCAAACAAAAACAAACAAAAATTTAATATTCTAAAGTTAGTTTAATTTATTTTGAATAAATAGTGTTTGCCTTTTCGAAAAAAGTTATTAATAATATGGATTAAAATTTTTTTTTGACGACAATACTCTATTTTTTAAGAAATAACTGAATTCTTATCTAGAAATATTCAAGGAGAGTTTCTTAAAAAAAGTAAAATAAAACCTTTATAAAAAAATAAAAAGTAGGAAAAAAGTTATACCTATTGCCATTAGAATATATATCTATATATATTTAAAGAAGAAAAAAGTTAATTTTATTTATTTTGATTATTTCTCTCTATTTCAAATAAGAGAGTATTGTCAGTAAAAGAAGTTGGTAATCTTTTATCAAATGATATTCCGAAAACAAGATCATCATTTCGATCAGGATTTTTTTTTCGGTGACTGGTTAAAATCTCCTCTATTTCTTCTAATTCATTTTCATCGTAAAGAGTCTCTTCTTGTAAATTTCCCGTTTCCAATATATTTCCTTCCTCCACTTCACCCACCTCTTTAAAAATTTCAATATCCCCATTAAATTCACCAGCATTTATATTCAGTGTTTTAGTTCTTCGGATTTTTTTTTTAATTTTAAAGGTATTTTCAAATTCCGTGATATATTTTGATAGATTTATAAAAGCATCATTTTTTTTATTTAAATTTAATATATCCGCCGCTTTATTATTCTTTTTAACTTTATCTTTCAATTTTAGTAAAGTTGAGTTTAAATACGAACGAATTTGATAAAGTTTTTTTTTAGTTAGTAATATATTCTGAGCCATTTCGTCTTGTTCTATTGGAACAAGTACTCTTTTATGAAATAATATTTCGTGGATTAGCTGTGATAATTTTGTTTTGTAGCAAGTATTGCACTCATATCTCCAATAATATTTCATTTTATTTAATTTCTTACCAATCAAAGAATCTTTAAATATATAATATCCTTCTTCAATTAACCTATTTTTGTTTGAATATTTTTTGAATTTTCTGATAAATCTTTTTTGTTTTATATTCTTGTTTATTTTGTCTAATTTTTTCATAATTTTTTTCTAAATTTTTTTTATGTTGTGAAATTATTTTGGGTAAATTTATTTGAAATCCTAATTGTTCCATTAAAATTGTTTTCCATTCTGGCAATTCTCGATTTAAAGCTGAAAATTGACATCTCATTTCCCATTGTTTTGTTATATTAAGCCTTTT
Source organism: Anaeramoeba flamelloides (assembly GCA_027625915.1). Classification (NCBI taxonomy): domain Eukaryota; family Anaeramoebidae; genus Anaeramoeba; species Anaeramoeba flamelloides. Next base: position 5,747,267 of record JANTQA010000042.1, read on the forward strand.
TTCAACAAACTTAGTTCTCGAATTCATAAAACTTTCACATTTGTTTGTTGAACCTGATTGAAAAAATTCTACCGACCTTTCGGAAAGTCTATCAATTATATCATTTAATTCAATCAATTGCGGTGATAGTGAATACAATTCCTGATTTTCAATTTCGGATTCTTGAACAAATTCAATGTTATTTTGATATAAATTTATTTTTTTTAGAAAAAAAAATCCTTTTTCAAAGTAATTTCATTAAAAACACCCATCCAATAACATTTATCATCTTTCTTCATTGTTTTTGAAAGTAATTTATCTTCAACAATTTTTATATTATTTTTTAATATAACTAAATATTCTTCAATTAAATCCTGTAGTTTTTTTTCTTTTCCAATAAAAATTTTTTATCAATTATGTTCAAATTGGGGAATTTATATCTATCAGTATAATTACCCTTATGTTCACAGCAGCAATGATTATTTAGATAATGAAAAATAGACATTTCTATATATATATCTTTAATTCAACACTTGACCAACTTATTTCGGCTTTTGATCTAATCCATTGTGTCAATGTTGTTTTGATTTTTTTCACGCATCGGTACTTGGTGTTCTCTTCAATATTTTTTCGAACATTTTTTAAAAGATGATTGCGATCCTTTAAAATTTTTACTTTTTGCCAAGTAGCTTCAAATATTTTCGATAATTTGGTGTCCCCATCTTTAACAACACCGACTAAATTAATATAGTCTTTGTGTTTGTTACAAAAAACCCTAGCAGCTTCGGTTTCCATATTCCCACTTGCCCCAGAAAAATTTTCTCTTGTAATTACGATTAAATCGAATAATAATTTTGTTTTATTGTCTATAACAATAAAACAGCATTCATTAGCATTGCACCTACTAGACTATCCAGCATCGATACATATAGTTAAATTGTTGAGGTCCATTTTACTTCTATTTTCTTTCAAATGATCTTGAAATAAAATATTAGTTTGTCTAATTAATAGATCAATTGTTTTATAATATGCATTTTTTTCAAATAATAAAGCCCCAACATTTTCATTTGTTCTCGGTAATTTTCATAAAAATTACCCGCTAAGACAGAAGCAATAATTTTTCTCTGGCCAATTTCGGTCCGAAAAACCGCATTGTTATTGTTTTTCCCCATACCCTCTATTTTATTTGAAAAATTAAATGTCTCTTTATTATCCTTGTATTGTTTAATAGGACACTTTTTACAATTTAATATTGCCCTAAAAGAACCATAATTTTCTTTTAATTCTTCCAGTGTTTTTCTTCTCCCACAAGGACAATGGAGATTATTGAGGAGCAAGATCATTTGTTTGGAATTGACTATATAATTTGAATGGGGTGTTTGTAATTCTGAACTGACATTGGGCTTTAGTTGTTCCTTTCCACTTTCCAAAGATTTTTGTCGAATTATTTGATCTTCATTTGGTTTAAACTTTTTTTTTAATTGTTCAATTTGGTTTTTTTTCCTTCTTTTTTTCTTTCTTTTTCCTTTCTTTTTTCCTGTTCGTGTTCTTTCTCCCTTTCTTTTACGCTTCCAAAAATGGTTGTTCTAAGTTCTTTCCCATTGGCCTCTTGCGTCATGAGGTATATCCGGTATTCTTCCTCATTGTATGAGGGTTGGTGAGTCAGATTACCACAATGTACTTCTTCTTCCACTTCCTCTATGTAATCACTCCCATCAGAGACTGAACTATTCTCAGCATCTTCATTTTCAATGGGATCTTTGGAATTATCGATCCACTCTTGAAGCGTTTGTATCTTGGGACTACCAAACCTGTTCCATGAATTCCACAAATTATAACAGTTCTTACAGATGTAAGACTGTTTACCAATTTGTTTCTTATTGAGATCATATCTTCCTCCATGCTTTTGAGGTTTGTATTTTCTCGAGTTGGTGATTGCACAATGTTTGCCATGCCAAACACACAAAACATTTTTTTTGTTTTTGTGTTATATTTTTTTTTTGATTTGGATCGTATCTGTCAAAACCCAATTTCTTGTATCAAGAAAAATTGGGTTGACGTTGTGTGGGAAAGGTTTTGTGGAATTTTGCATGAAAGGATCTTTTGAAAATTAAATTTGTAAAAATTAGTCAAGTCAGTTTTTTTATTTAAAAAAAAAAAAGTTGTATCAGTTGAAGAAAAAATGATTATTCAATTTTTGAAAATGGGAGGTTTAAAAGATTTCATAGAATACCAAAACATTTACCGAACTAATATTCAAAATACCATTATTCTAAATTAAAAATGGTGTTTTAATCCAAAATTTTTCATCTAATTGTCCTCATTTTTGATCTCTTAAAACAATTTTTAAAACATTCTCAACTCATCCCACAACCCCCAAAAAAAAAATTTCCAATCCAGAATATCGTGTAAGGGTTTTAAAAATTGTTTTCAAGTGAAATTTTCTCAAAAAGCCTTTTTTTACCAACCTTCTTTGTAATTTCGAGATACGAGTATCACAAAATTTTGACTTTTTTTTACAAAAAAATAACTTTTTTACTTCTTAGATCTCACTGAATAAAAAATTAGTGAGACTTGACAACTACCAAACCTTCTTTGAATAACACTCTATAAAAAAACTGGATTGCAAACGTAGTTCTTAAAAAAGAAAAGAAAAGAAAAGAAAAATTTGTCTATAAATAAGACACAAAAAAAGTGTAATTTTTTTTATCTTATTGAAGAAGTGTAAATAACACTCTAGTTAAACTTAGACTTAGATTCCCTTTTCGAAATTTAATAACAAAAGCATAAATTTCAAAATGAGTAATTAATTAAAATAATTTCTAAAAATCACAGTTTAAAATTATTTCTTTAAGTTAAAACAATTTATTTAACTGTTTGTAAATGAGTTTTCTTAAAAACAAAGGTACCCCAACGCCATTTTATTCAAAAGTCAAAGTTATTTTGTAATTCTAAGAAATTGGAACAAAAAAAACTCATTCTATTTTTCCCATTTTTTTTCAGATTTCTTTTGTATTTGTATTTTTTTTTTATTAAAAGCTTATGTCGAAGCTTGTGCGTTGGGAAGAATTAAAAGTTACCGGCGAAATCCCAGAAAAAACATCAAAGGCCTCTGTTGTTATGATTTCTGAAACAGAATTTGTTCTTCTATTTGGGTTTTCTTCGCAAACTACAGATAAAATATATCATTTTTCCTTAAACACCAACACTTGGACGATAGTTAACTCTCCTTCAAAAGAATATCCCGCTAGCAGATACGGCGCATCAGCAGATCTTTATAAAGGAGACGTTTATGTTTTTGGGGGGATTTCAGGCCAGATTTACTACAAGGAATTTTGGAAGTTAAGCCAAAACACTTGGGAATGGCAAAAACTCGATTGTGAGAATGGCCCATCTGGGAGACAGTCGCACCGAACGGTAATTATTGGATCACAATTGTTTTTGTATGGCGGGAGATTAAGAAATGGCCAATCAGACGAGCTGTGGGTTTACGATTTAAATGGAGAGTTAGGCTGGAACAAGATCACACTTGGCGGCCAGAAGCCACCTCAACTTAGCTCGCAATTAATGTTTAAATCAGGCTCAAATTTGGTCATCTATGGCGGTGTTTCAATCTCGACATACACAAACGAAATGTACATGATTTCATTAAAGGATTTTAATTCCATCAAGATTAAGCAAACGTCAACTTCAGAGCGCCCATCGAATAGAGCAAGTTCTGCAGGCATCATTTGGAACAATTATCTGATCTTATTTGGTGGGAGAAACCAACGCAGTGAATATTTCAATGACTTTCATTTGTTTAATTTGGACACCAATAGCTGGTCTCCTGCAAAAACAATGTTTCCTCCACAAAGCGCAATGATCAGCAAGCGTGCTTGCCATAACTGTATCAAATGCAAAGATGGAATGTTAGTCATTGGTGGCGAATTCTTGGATGGTGATGTTTGGCTATTAAGAATTCTCGATGATTTAAAAACAGATCTTTATGATTTGTTGTTGTCACAAAAATTTACAAACAATCGAGAAGAGATTGAAAACGAGAGTGAAGAAGATTACAGCGACGAAGATGAGAGCGACGAATATTAAATTCATGGCATTAAATACAAAAAAAAAAAAACAACTTTCTTTTCCTCATTTGATGTTTTTTTGTTTGGATTTCAAAAGAAATGATCCAATATTAACTTTCATACTAAGACTAAACAACGGTAATGTTATAAAACTGCATTTTTACACAATTAATGGTCAATCAGTTCTTGACTTGAAATTTATTGAATTCTTTTCAAAAAAATAAAAATATTGTTTTTGTAATTGCACGATTTTCTTATTTACAATTCCGCAATATTGTTTGAATTGAAGGCAATTGCCAAAAATATAAATACAGAATACATTGATAATATATCAGATATTTGGTTTGAAAAAGACCATATCGAATTCATTGAAGTGTGTTTAGGGGAAAATTATTAAATTTCAAAATTGTTCAAATACTCATTTTTTTCAAAATAGTCAATTCCATTGAAATATACTGACTGTAGGTATTTAAAAAAAACCTTTACGGGTAGGTTAAGGTATGTTAGTACATGTCAGAGTAGGGTTGGATGGTTTATATAGTATGTTAGGGAATTTTGATTAGGATTTTGAAAAAAAAAAACAATTAGGAGAGGAATTATACCTTCGCAACTTGTTTTAAGGGGGGAAAAAATTACACAATTTAACTTTTTATGTTAAAATTGGGTTTCGAACAAATTTTTAAAAATATTTAGTTTTGCTGATTTCAAGATTTTGAATTTTCTACAATTTAAGTAATAAAATACTACCAATCGTATAATAATCTTTTTGATTTCTACTCGCACAATTTATAAAAACTATTAAAAACTTTCATGCCAATAATAATAATCAAGAAACTCTTCAAAAATATGAAAAAAATCAATTTGACCAAATTTTGAAATTTAATAATAAACCCGTGTTTAGACTACTCGTGTTTGAATTGTAAAGGGAAAATATTTTGATCTAATTTGTTTTTTTTTTTTGACTGTATAGCGTAAATCGCATATTTATTTCTTATATTTCAACTATTTCAGTATAAACTTTGTTTCAGTCAAAAGTTACCCCAAAAAAACCAAAAAAAACAATTTTTCAAATATCAAATATTTTTTATAAATGACCTTTGAAGATTAAATAAAAAATAAGTAGAATAATAAACATCAGAGAATAGTTGATATACGCCTGAAATAAAACTAATAAATCAATAGATTTTCTTAAAAATAGAAAAAAACTAAAATTCTTCTGGTACCTATTGAGAAAAACAACAATGTTCATCTTGATCACCATATTGAAGATCCAAATAAAATTTCAATAGAAATCAAAATGATTTCTCGATAATCATTTTTACTATTTCAGTGGCCTTGGAGTAACACATTTTTACCAAATTACTATCGATCTTGAAGAAAAAAAATTATTTTGGAAATGATTTTTTCAATCATTTTTATACATTTTAACTTTTTTTTTTAACAATTTTTTTTGACCCATAATTCATTTACAAATTTTTCTTTTTAATATCCATTCAAACCCATAAACACATATATTCCACCCACTACAACTGGGACCATTTGACTGGAAAATGGTTTATATCAGAATCATGACTTTGAAAAATAATTTTGTGTTTATTTTACTTTCTTTTAATGTTTTAAATTTATTGAAATAAAGCTATTTAATACTGACTACAAAATGAAATTGACTTATATACTAGAAAAAAAAAACAGGACCCTCGAATACAAAAATAAATCGAAAAATCAGAAAATAAATCTCTTTACTTGTATTTAAAACATTTAAAAATATTTTAAAGTCATCTTGAATTTCAACCCGTTTCTCTCTTCAAAATGAAATATATTTTTAAATACGTGAGTTTTACTTTGTAGATAAACAAAATTCCAAAAATTTGGACACAGTTTAAACAGTTTAAAGAATAACAATACTACACTTTACATTCAATTTGGAAATATTTTTGATTTTTACAAACTATTTCATTTTTTGTCTTTTTTGTTTTGTTTTCATTTCATTTTTTCCTGTTACCCAATCCTTTTCGTTAGATCTGGAAAATTTTTTGAATTGTTGGTAGAAGGTTAGTGTTGAGTTTGTTAAATTGGAAAATCAGATACAATTGGTAGATTGTATCTTATCATTTAATTGATCAACAATTTTTGGTGAAATTTCAACAAATTTACCAATACATTTTTTGTTCAGCTTGTTTCGTCATTTATATACACAATTTTTTTTTTTTCTTTTTATATTTTTTACTTCTATTTGAATGAAAATGAATACTTATAAAAACATTAATACTAAGTTATTTAAATGTTTTTTTATATTACATTTGAAATGATATAATAAATTAATTTATTATAAGAAAGGAGTAATTAACGAAAATTTACCAAATTAAAAAAACAAAAAAAGAAAAATTATTAATATATATATTAAAAATAGTATTATCATTTCCATTGCCAAACAGAAACTATATCATTCCTGAATAAATGGGAGGAGTAAAAACAAGATTATAGATTATAGATAAAAATTCCATAATCCGTGATTAATAATTGGTATTCAGCTCTCATTAGGTTTTTTTTAATTTAAAAGAATTGAGTAAAATCTTTGATTTTGCTCAATTCGTTTGAATTTAAAAAAAAAACCTAGACACAAATCCCAGAGGGAGACAAAATAATATAATAGATTGGATATTTTAGAAAACTAAATTGAGATTTAAACTCCTAAAATGACTCTGTCTATTTTAGATACTTTTTATATCTGGAGACTCAAATTTAGTTATTTTAAAATTCCCCACTTTACCAGACTAAGTGCACGACACCCAGTTCTTAACAATAAATCTGAAAATATAATAAATAAATATTTTTTTTGTTTATTTTTGCTTTTGGGGTTGCCCAAATTTTTGGAATGTGGTTTAGATTTCAATTGATAAATTCAAATTTAGAATCAGAATTTACTAAAGTAATCCAAAATTTTTTCTTAATAAATTTTAAGATTGTGAGAGTATTATTTGTGATCAAGATTTAATAGTTTGTATTGAGACATTTTTAGCAAACTTTCAAATCTAAATGAAAGGAATAAGTACTGAATTTGAAAAAAAAAAAAAAAAAAAAAGAATAATTAGATCTAAATTATAACAATTTAAATTACAAATGTAAGTACCTCACAAAAAATATTTGTGAGTAGAGTTTCTTTTTAAGAAATGAAATCTAAAAGTAACATTATCCCCTAAAAAATAAAGTGAAAAGGAAAATATATAAATTTGTTCACAGACAATATTTTTAGAAAAATTGTTACAAAGATTATTTGATTTTTATGATTTGAATTAAAGGAATATATATCGTTGTTGTGAAAAAAAAACAAAAACAAATATGAACACATGAAATAAGTCCCAAATTTTGTTTTTTCTTTTTTGATTTAGAATTTTAATTGATAATATTAGTAGAAATGATCAAATTAACTCATCGTATTTTTTTTTAAGTTAAAGAAAATTAAAATAGGGATTTTTTTATTAGTGTTAGATCTAATATCGAATTCATAATTTTCAATTTTATCAAGATGGTATTAGTATTTTTTTCAAAACCGAAAACTTTATCATAATTTGAAAGTTCAATCAAACCTGAAAATGAAGTAGTATGACTATTTTTAATTTATGACATTTTAAATCGCTATTTTAATAAGAAAAATTTATGAGTTTAAGAATGTGAATTTTATATCAATTCATTTGAACATTTGGTCCTTAATCTTGATATTTAATTATAAACTAGTTTTCAAAAATTTTGAATAACTTTATAATGTTAATGGAAGTTGTTTAGGGGTTTATTCCCGAATTCTTAACAAACAATATTTTCAAATTTTTGGATCAAAATCATTTTTTCTAATTTTGCAAATTTTTGTTTTACTTTTTCAAATTTTATGTTTTTTTTTTTTTTTTTTTTTTCCTTTTTTTTTTCGATTTCTTTTTTTTTTTGCTGTTTTTTCTTATTGTTTTTATTTTTTTATTTCTTTTTTTTTTTTTGTATCTGTTTTTTTTGATACTTTTTTCTTTACAAAAGATCATGTGAAAAAAAAAAATTATCTTCGAAAAGACAAATAATTTTTTAAAAAATCGAGACTATGTAATCTTTTTTTAAAATGAATTTAATTATTAGTCCAAAATATTGTTGATAACTTTTTTCTTCATTAAAAGTTCAGTAATAAAAAATCTGTAATGCTCATTTTAAAAATTGTGACTCACTTTTTTTTAGTTTTATTTTTATTTGTAAAATATCAGGTTTTTATAGATTTAGAATGATTTAAAATCGAATAACAAATTAGCTTTAATTATTTGTTGTTCCTGAATACTTAAAGATATAAATATATATCTATATCTATATCTATCTATATATATTTCAATTTATTTTTTTCGTGTGAGTGGCAATTTTTGAAATGGTGTTTATTTTCTAAAATAATATTGAATTACAGGTTCTCATAAATATAAAATTGAAAGTGCAAAAATTTATCATTTTAACGTTTAATTTATTTTAATTTGAATAGTTTTTTTCCATATTACCTATCAAATAATTTTTGTTAATTAATAGAATGATTTTCAAACATTTCATATACTAGATATGATTTTCTCAAAAAGAGCCTTTTTATTCAATTTTTCCATAGTTTCAATTAAAAATGCAGTATTTTATTTTAAACAATCTAATTTTTTTTTGAGCTTATGGTTACCAGTTATAGTGGATGAATTATATATGTTTATATAATTTGAATCAAAATTAGAAGAAAAGTTTATTTTATAAATTCCAAAATTGAAATTATTTTTTTACATTTTAGCTTTTTTTTGTTTTTTGATTTTCATTAATAGATAATCTGTTTGCAGTTTTTTATTTTTATTGTAAGATCTAATAGTCACTTCATAAAAGTTTGTTATTTTAATGTTATTTGAAACAAGGGATAATTGTTGAGAAATCAAATAGATTTCTATTGGAATTTTCTTGATTCTTATATTTCCGATCAAAATGAATATTTCTCTTTTTTTCAATGTGCACAGAAGAATTTTAGTTTCGAGATTTTTAAGAAAAGATGTTGAGTAATTAGATTTACTTCTGATAAATACCAATTATCCATTGATATTTATTATTCTACTATTTTATTGATTATATATTCTTTACAGATAATTTTGAAAAAATATTGATATCTGAAACTAAACCAAAATTCAGAATTAATGTACCCATTTTTTTTTACTTCTTTTTTACTATTTTTTATTTTATTTTTAGATGAAAAACAAATATTTCTAGTTATTAGAATTAAATATTAATATAGTATTTTTTTTATTAAAATAGATAACTTTAATTTATAAAAATATTTATTTTCAAAATTTGATTCTTAATTTACTAATGATTTTGAAATTTGGTTTATTTTATTTCTACTTTTAGACGAAACATAGTTTTTTTAACCGTCATGATGAAATTACCATTAAGACAATCCACATTAGATATCAGACTTATTAAACAATTTGTTTACATTGATTTAAATTTACAATAACTTTAAAAAATCTCTATGAATTAATGTGATCGTTTTTCCTAATGATCTCTTTTAAAATTCTTTAAAAAAAAAAAAAATACAACTTTTTTTGATATATTTATTTTTTTTCATAGCAGTTAAACTCGTATTGTGCTTTCATGGTCTAGTCGTTTTTAGTGTACCTATTCCTTAATCATTGGGTGACTTGAAACCAAAAATATATTGTGAAAAAAAAAAAAATTAAAGACAAATAAAATATAAAAAAAACTAATTAAATCAATTACAATTTCAAGGGATTTATTAACTTGATCATTTTTGCAAGAAGATAACAAATAACAAATTTTTTGTTTTCTTAGAAAACTGGTTATAAACAAGACAACATATAAACATATAAAATTACATCTCGTATGGGCAAAATTATCTTTTTTTAATTTTTTTATAATTTAAATAAATACAAAATTAAAAAAAGGACATTAAAGATCTCCATTTCAATTGTTCTCATGGGAACTTTCGAAGAAGGGATTTAAGAAACCAAACCCATTATATACATCTTGAACTTCATAAAGACTTTTAAAAATACAAAAAAAATTGTAAAAGTTAAAAGATCTCACAAAAATATTAGTTAAATCCAAAAATATGTACACATTTCAATGATCAAGATTTTGAAAAAATAATCGCTTTTAAGATACTACAATGTTTGTTCAAATTGAGACAAAAAAAATCACTCATTTTTACTACCAACTATTGTGAATGGAGTAAATTACATTTGTTAAAGTCTTGATAAGAACTTTAAAAAGCATTTTTTAAAGTTAAATATATTAGTAAATTACTTCTAGGTTTGAATTTATTAGAGTTAATATACAAAGATCAAAAAATTTACAAACTTTACCTAAAAACACAATGATTTCCCAAAAAAATTCAACATTAACTAGTCCTGTCTTAAACTTTTTAATGTTCTAATCTCTTTCTTAGATGTAATTATCTAGAATTATTTACTAAAAATTTGTATTGAAAAAAAATAAATAAATAGCTCACATATAAAAAACATTCTTAAAAGAAGTAGAAAAAAAAAAAAAATTAAATTAAAAAAAAAATTCATTAATTGTATTCTAGTAAAAAATCTAAAAAAAATGATTCTATTAAAAAAAAAAAAAAAACTTATTTTTTTTACATTAAAATATCTTTTTAAGCATTAATTTAAACCAAAGAATTGTTTTATATCTGTAACTTCTTTTTTTTTGAAATAAGGATTTGATAATTGATTTTGAGTAAGCTTTTGTTCTTTTGGTGTATTATTTTCATTAATTGGATTTGGTACTAAGATTGAAGAAGGGGTATTTGAAGGAGAAGGCATTGTAGTTTGATTTTTTACATCTTTTTTGTTTCGAATAAGTGGGGTTAATTGGACGATTGTTGGTGATTGGTTTGTTACATTAGCATTATTATTGCTGCCCCCCCTTCCTCTACTGATATTGTTACTGCCAGTACTGTTGTTGTTAAAGGGTATTTGTGAATGTGGGGAGACTCTTGATAGAGGGAATAATAGTGGAGAAGATAAATAATAAAAGGGTGATTTGGGATTACTTAATCCCATTCCCATATTCACACCCATGTTCATTCCCATATTCATCCCCATATTCATGCCCATTCCCATCCCCATGTTCATCCCCATGTTCATTCCGCTTCCTGAATTTGAAAAAGATGTTATTGGATTTTTTGAATCAATTTGTGTAAAGGGACTCAAGGACAATGGAAGTGGTGGCGAATTGTAATATTCGGGTTTTTTGTTTTGGTTAATTATTGGTAAATTATTTTGATTGTCTCTTGTGAAGTTATTATCGACTTGTTTTAATAATTTGTTATGTGTATTGTTGTTGTTGTTGTTTTGATTTATTTTTTCATTCAAATCATTGTAATTATTTTGTTCGTTATTATTATAGTTTAAAATATTAGAATTTAATTTGTCTTTGGAATTGAGGCTGGCGACTATTGGTGATGATATTTTCATATATTTATTTCGATCTTTTTTTTTTTTTTTTTTTTTTTTTGTGGGTTGGGGTAAAATGTTTATATATGATGATAAATTAAAAAGAAACAAGAAAAGAGATGAATGATACAATTAAGAAAAATAGGGTTGAATTATTTAAATTTTGGATGAATAAAATATTTTGATTCAAACTTTTATATTTTTTAAACAAATTGGTTGGGGTTAAAAATAGAATATAATATTGGATTTATAACCAGTGTAATGATAAGTTCAGTTATGTTATGATATTTTTTATATTTCCCAATCATACGTTGGGTTCATGTGTTTATACATACGTATATATATATATATATATATATGTGTGTGTGTGTGTGTGTGTGTGTGTGTGTGTGTGTGTGTGTGTGTGTGTGTGTGTGTGTGTGTGTGTTATTAATTATCAAAGTGGCAGTGAAAAGACTTTTATTATTATTTCATAAATAGTATATGTTGTAATTATCAAGCTTGTAACAAATCATAGATGTCGGTTTAATCATAGTAATATTTATTTTAGGATCGATCACAAATTTTTTGTGGGGTTAGTTTTTATTTTACAAAATATTTTGTTGAATGGTGAAAAAAATTATAAATTCTAAAAAATTACTGATGTTCTCTTCATAAATATTTTGTGGGTTTGAGTACTCCTCCTAAAACTAGCCCACAAAAACACCAACCGGTTTGAATGAAAGATTGTTACTCCCCATGTTACATTTTTTTTCACATCCACTTTTTAAAAAGGTAATTGTAAACAAGAAAAAGTTTCAAATCCTTCAATTAAATAAAAAACAAGAGTAACTTTAATTTCTTAATTTTTTTTTTTTTTTTTTACATTTCAATTTTGTTTATTAAAAGTTTTCCTTTATTGCAAAATAAAGGTATTGAATCAAATTAAAAGTAATTGGGTCATAATCCAAACTCTGAAAAAAAAATTGGGTTTAGTGGACAGGATTTGAGATTTGGTTTGGTAAAATGGTCGGCAAATTGGTTTGGGGAATGAATAAGCTGAAAAAAAATTTTTTTAAATGAATTTTGTAGTTTCTCCTGTAAAAACTCAAAGAGGAGAATTTTTTTTTTTTTAATACTTTTTACAAATTCCCTTTTTTAAGTTTTTTGTGTTGCTCACTTTCCCCTCTTCATTTTTTTTTTTTAAAAGTGTTTGAAGAACGTACGAGGTAAATAAAATCATTCTAAGAATTGGTAAACTTTTTTATGATTTGTGCATTAAACAAACTGAACTTGTTCCTGATTATATCTTATGTAAATTGAACTGGACCAAACTGAAGCGAACTGAATCCAATTGATGCAATTTGATTTGATCTGAAGTGAAATGAAAACTTTTCATGCAGTCTGCCCAGCTGGTATTTGGACCGGCTTGGTATTGTTTTACGGGGATTTTGTGAAAACAATATTTGGTTATTCCACACACACACACAAAAAAAAAAAAAAATTACAATGAAAAATGAGTATTTCAGAAAAAAAGAAATTACAGAAACCAAAGTAAGCCAAAAAACATACATATTTTTAACGGGAAAATAGCACAATTGTACTTATCTAAATCAAAAACTTTTAAAAAATTATGTTCGAGCTTTGTATTTTTTTATGAAAAATATAATATTATCACAATTAAGGACGACCTTTACAATTTGCTTAATTGTCTTAGCACCTTTTTTTTCAATCTCGTTTTAATTGTAAAGTAAAGATCATGGAAATATTCTCCAATTTGCATCAAAAAATCATTTTCTGTACATTTTTCAAGAAAAAATTAATAAGAAATTTTTAGAGACGTAAGTCCTTACACCTTTATAAAGAAAAGTGAGAATGAAAAAGAAAAATAATCACGATTTTCAAAGTCTAAAAAATGTCGATCGTGAACAAACACTCTCAATAAACAACTTTGACTTTTGAAGATCACATTGTTTATGAATTTTTGACCTTTGGGTTTACTGAATTGTTTCACGTTATCACCACCAATCATAGCAATTCTCAAAAAGAAATTGTTTTTTATCTCTTTTGGTTTGTATTTCGGTTTTTTATTTTTTCATAAATTGAAGTTCCAAACAACTCACTCAAGGATATTATTTACCCTATTTGATATTTTGGACAGAAAAGATCATTACCAAATACCCTGAAGATTTTGTTTATTTTTGTGTGAAAATTTATTTTTATTTGTGTTGTTTTTCTCTGAAAAAACGTTTGATATCATCAATACAAATTGGGGTGGGATTTTGTGGGAAAGGATTTTTAGATATTTTGCATATAATGATCTTGTGGAAAATTAAATTTGGAAAAATGATTCAAGTCTTATTTTATAAAAAATTTATAAAGTTAAAGGAGTATTTTGAATATAAAAGGAAAAAAATCCGGATTTTGAAAAATCATTTAGTTAAAAGTCTTTTTTCAAATATGAAAAAACAGTAATCGATGTTACGAAGCAAATGGGTCAAAATTCAGAGAACTAAAAAAAAAAAGGGGGGGAGGGTAAAAATGGGAAACAATTCATCATTGCAAGATTTACTAATGGTTGAATTTTTCAAACACAATAAAGCGCAAGTTGAAACTTTTTCAAAAAGAAAAGAAAATAAAAGAAAGAATTTTTAGTTCATAAATAAAAAATGGAAGAAGAATTTTTTTTTGGAAACTGAATTAAATGACACGAATGTGTTTAGCAACTATAGACCTTTCAATAATAAAAAAATACAAAACTAATTGCTTATACAAAATAAATCGAAAAAAATAAAAGAATAATAGTGTGGAAAAATAATATTTTTAATTGTCTGGCTCAAGATCTAATTTTCTTGGAATTTCAAGTGTTTATTATTCCATTCCAAGTAATTTTTGTTTTTTCATTGAGATTTTTCAATGAAATTTTTTTCTTTATTTGTTTTTATTTTTTTCCTAATTTTTTTGGAAAAAAATTGTAAAAGAACTTTTCAAAAAAGTCAAAATAAAAAAACTCATGGGTTATTGTTTTTATACCTACACAGGTGCTTTAAGTTGATAAAAAAATGATCTTTCTTTTTTTAGGAAATGTGGATTTATAAGGAATTAATAAAAGTGAAAATAATTGATCTTATTTTGAGCAAATTTGTCTATCACTAGTGTAAATATGGAATGTTGTCAAAAATAGAGTTTTTACAATTTTGGAGATAAATAAAGAGTTTTATGCATTTATCCAAATTTTGGAAATAGTAAAGGAAACACCCGTTTTGATTTTTGAGCTTAAATGGATTATCAACATAAAATCTTTTGGTAAACACCAGTCTTTCAATTTTTTATAAAAAAAACCATTTTTCAAACAAAGTATTGGTGTTAACCAAATGATTTTATGTTGATAATCCATTTAAGCTCAAAAATCAAAACGGGTGTTTCCTTTACTATTTCCAAAATTTGGATAAATGCATAAAACTCTTTATTTATCTCCAAAATTGTAAAAACTCTATTTTTGACAGCATTCCATATTTACAATTATGTTGTTTTAACAATAAAAAAGTTTTTGTCATCAATTATTTTCGTTTTCCTCCATACGAATTTATTAAAACAAAATTTATAACCCTCTTAATTTAAGGACTATTCCCAAAAAAAAAAAAAAAATTACAAACACGTAAACTTCTTCGCAATGTATCAGTGTTTTAAAAATTTGCATAAATGGAAATTTTCAGAAAAAGTACACTTTTTCTCCAATATTCTTTTTCATTTTTTGATTAGAGGTCATCCAAATATTAAAAAAAATATATTCATTTTTTTCTTCTTATGTCCAATTGGAATAATTTTATGAAATTCACCATCCCTCAAAAGCCTTTCTAAAATACACTATTTAAATGAAGGTGATTTGGAAATGTTAATAACTACTTTTAAAATCCAAATCGAATGTTTAGAAACTAATTAGATACTCTTTAATAGATTCTAATGAAAGAAAAAGAAAAAGAAAAAAAAATCTGAAAAATTTCATTTTTTTTTTTCATTTCCAAACAAAGTCCTTAAAAATTTAAAGATCTGGAATTTAAACATCAAAAATCAAATAGTTTTTGATTTTTTTTTGATTTCAAAAATTTTTAAAAAATAAGCTTTACTGGAAAATAAAATCAGAATAAGAATACTTTGAAGAAATAAAATAATGAAACAATAAATGCTAAAAAAATTACCTTCTAATTTTGGTGAATTTTGATAAACTTGGTTTTGTATAAGAGTGCTTAAATCTGCAAATTCTTGAAGGGGGCTTTTCAAATTTCTTTTAAACTTTTTCGGATTTTCGTAAATCTCATTTAAATTCAAATTTTTGTCAGGTTTATTTTTTGGATTAAGTAAATTCTGTTGCTTATTAAACATTCGATCCAAGCAATCATTAAATTGTTTTTCTTGTTCTGGGCTCATATAATTATCGATTGGGTTTTTTGTTGATGAAAATACATTTTTTTCTTTTTCTTTTTTGTCGTTCTCATTTTTCATTTGATAACCATCATTGCTATTGATATTGCCATTGATATTGCTATTCCTATTGATATTGATATTACCGTTGTTATCACCATAATCATGGCCTCGCAAAGTCATTCTCTTGTTTCTTTTATTTTTTCCGATATAAATTCGATATTTTTTTTTTTTGGCCTGAATGAAATCATTATTTTTTTGGATACTTGTCAAATTGATCGATTTTTCGATTTTGCTCTGATCGTTTTTTGTTCTCATGTTGTTTTTTCGGGTGAATATTTTATACTTTTTTTTTCTTTTTCTTTTCATTATTTGTCCACCTGATGGGATTTTTATTTTCCCATTATACTGTTGGTTTGGGTTTAGTAGCACTGACTGTTCTTGCTCTTGTTTTTCTTTTCTTTTTTGTTTTTGTTTTCCCGTTTCTTTTTTTTTGGTTAAATTCCTTTTCGAAATATAATTTTTTTGTAATTTTACAATTTTTAATATTTTCAAGATTTGTTCAAATTGTTTTTCGTGTTCATTTGATTGGTTTTGTTCATTTAATTTTTCTAATAACAATTTTGTTGTTGTGGATAGCCTTTGTTTTTCTTTTTTTAAGTCGAACAATTCTTTTAAATAAATTGGCAATTGGGGTAAAAATCTTTCTTGATTTTCATTTAAACTTATTTTTAAATTCCTTCTTGTTCCATATGCTTCAACAATGCCTATCGCTTTAAAAACCGACAAAATGGTGCAAATACGTTGTCTTGCAAACCCTGTATTTTTTGAAATTGTTTCTCTCGTTTTTGCACCTTTTTTTTTTTTTTTTTTTTTTTTTTTGAGAAAGGAGATAGATTATTTGTAGTGTTAGATAAATTAAATAAAATTAAAAAAAGTAAAAAGTTCAAATGTTTTGGCTTTGTTTTACTCGTTTAATTTTTTCAATAAAAGACTGGAAGATTTCAAATTTGGGAAAATGGTAATCGTTTTTTTAGTCACATACTTTTTTTCCTTAAAAAAAAAAATAATCGAATTAACTATCGCAATCCAGCAATTAGAGAGAATTATAAATCTGAATTAAAACGAAAACAGTTCAGTGAAATGGGGTCAGAAAGGATCAATCGAAAAGAATCAAAATCATGAATTTTATTCGAAATTGAGAAAAGTTAAATTTTTTGACTCTAAACATATGAGTTTTTTTTGTCAGAAATCGGCCTGATCGGCTTAGTTCCTTCTCTGAGTTTTGAGTATGTTTTAAAATCGTTTTTTTTAGTCATGTTCAATTCGGTGAAGTTCATTTCGTTTTTTCAAAAGTTTTAATTTCGAAACAAAGGTATCAAAAAGCAACTTTTAATAATTTTTTTTTTTTTTTTTTTTTAAGGAAAACAGTTATTAAATGAGAAAATTGGAGGCTTACCATTTCTGAGTTCATTTAACACTAGTTGGCCAAGCATTGAAATAGTTCTGCTTTGCCTATTTCTTTCGTTACCAGTTTGAAAAAAGGTTTTTTGTTTCGAGCCTTGGCTGATTTGCTTTTGTTGCTCATTGAAGAATTTTACAGAATTTGATATATGGCTAATTATTGGCCTCCAACACGAAGACAGCTCTAAAGTTTCTGGTTGGTTTGGTGGGGAGTTTTCATTTGAGAGTAAACCTGTTTGAATAAAGATTTGAATAATCAAATGTAATTCATATTCATACCTGTTTTTTTTGCCATTGTTTTCTTTTTGATTTCGATTTGTTGTTTTTTCTTCATCTTTTTCTTTTTCTTCTTCTTCTTCTTCTTCTTTGTCCTTTTCCTTTTTGTCATTGTTTTTTTCCCGTTTTTCTTCTTGTTCTTTTAGTTCTTGTTCTTTGAGAAATATCTTTTGAAAAGTATTCTTTTCTTTGATTGGATCAATTATTGTATTATCTTGAAAATTAGAATAAAGGTAATTTGCAAAAGAGTAGTAAAGACCAAAAAAGTCTGTTTTAAATTTGGTGTTTGGCAAAGATCTGATGAAATCCATATAAAAAAAATTGTTTGTCTGGTAAAACAAAAAATAAAAAATAAAAAATAAATTCTTAGATTTATTGAGTTTGACATTTACCTTTTTTGTGTTTGAAATTAATAACTGACAAAAATTACTTTTTTTTCGAATACAGAAATTCAAAAGCAAGGCGATTATTCCTAATTTATTATCAACAAAAATTAATATTGAATTTTCAAGATACCCAATAAAACTTAAGAATATTTGAATCCTTATCCAGAAATACATGTTTTTTTTGTTTTGTTGTTCTTTTAATTCAATAATCTGGTTTTTTAATTTCTTGAAAATCTTTCGAAAAAATTAGAAATTTTTGGAGAATCTATTTTTCAATTTTGGAAGCTTATTTTGCAAAAAAAGAGAGAAATGTCCTTAAAACAGGAAGAAGAAAACTGACTTTTCAGATCAACTT
Source organism: Anaeramoeba flamelloides (assembly GCA_027625915.1). Lineage (NCBI taxonomy): Eukaryota > Anaeramoebidae > Anaeramoeba > Anaeramoeba flamelloides. The sequence continues at coordinate 5,765,664 of JANTQA010000042.1, forward strand.
TTGTATAAAAAGAAAAAGAAAAAATTATTGAAAAAGAAATTTGTAAAAAAACTTTTCAATTGGAAAAAAGAAATTCAAAAACTATGATTTATGTTCAATATTTTGGAAAACTGTTGTTGTGTTTGAGATTTTGAGAAAGACAATTTATTTGTCTCTATTGAAAAGAGTGGATTTAAAATATTTTTTTTAGAAGGGAAGAAAGCGAAACATTTAAACTTTTATTCTTTAAAGCATCGATTCGTTTATTTTGTTTATCTTTTGAATCAGCTATGGCTTGTAGATAATATTTTTTTAATTTTTTATATTTTTTGATAAAGTCTGTTATTTTGAATTCTTCAAATGAGGATATTCTTTATGCTTTCCCTTCCTTTCACCTGTTTTTTAGTTTCAGAAACTCTAAACTAGATAGATTTTTCTTTTTTCCTATCCAAAAAATTAATTATTCATTTCTAGGTTATTTTTATAATTTTGGATAACTTTCTGATTGTTGTTTTCTCTACTCTTGGGTGTGGATGATTTATTTCAAGACCGTTAATCCAGTATTTCTGATCCATACCGGAGAAAATAGGACTGTTGTAAATTTTTCAGGCAAATAGAGATTCCATTTCAAAAACAAAATTTGCTACAACCTTAAGCCGCTTGTTAAAAATTTTCTCTTCTTGTTGAGAAAACTTTTTTGACAAATTAAGACGAAAATTCAGTCTCTGAAATTAAAATTAAGAAAGTATTCAATGGTTGTAAATAAAAGTTGTATTGAACAAATATTTTTCTCATTATTACAAGTAGCGAATTTCATTTGGAAAAAAGTCGACTTTTGGATTTAAAATGAAAACCAATTCACTGGAGTGTCACCCTTAGGTTTGAGTTTACACAGGTTCTTAATATTGGATTACAATAACTGATAAATTCCAAAAATTAAAACAAATTATTGGTACAATTTCTATTTTTTAAAATCAAATAATTCGGCTTTTAAGGTTTACAATCCCTGAAAATTGAAAAAAGATTATCTTGTGTAGGGTGTAGTAGCTTGTTAGTAATTTGGTTCTTAGCTGATGGATCTTAGGCTTTGTATGGGTTTTAATAGTGGTTCAAAATGGCAATTTTTGACAGTTTATTTTTTTTATTTCCGAAATCCGAATTAAAGGGTGAAAGGTTAATTGACTGGAACTTAAGGTATAAAAAAAGGTGATTTGTGGGTTGTTGGTTGAAAATTTTAATTAACTTTGGTTTTCTTGGGAGCTTATAAAATTTTTTTCATTTCATTAGTTAATTGACAAAAAAGTAAATCAAGATTCTTTTCTACAACACAAAAAACCAATATTTATTCTCGAACACCTACCAATATTTTAGTCTTACACTCTTCAATTCGGGTTTCGGAAATAAAAAAAATAAATTGTCAAAAATTGCCATTTTGAATCACTATTAAAACCCATACCAAGTTCAAGATCGATCAGACAAGAACCAAATTAATGTGTTACTGCAACCTAAACACAAAATAATCTTTTTTCAAATTTCACGGATTGTAATCCGTAAGGGCCATGTAAAAGGTAAAAAAATTTATTTTTTTTTTTTTGATTTTTAACAACAAATGTGAAAAAACTTTCATTTCAAGGTCTACGTTTTTCTGTGAAAACTGTTGAAATTGTGAAGAAAAATACCCTTGAAATAGTTCCGTAGTCTAAATTGAATTTACCCACTTAGAATTTATTTTAGAAAAAACTATGAAATTTTCACAATTTTAAAAATTTTCACTTCTTTTATCCTTCCGAAATTTTATTTAACAATTTCCTAATTTCCATTTCAAATCCATTAACACAAAACCATTTTACAATCTGTTCTAATTCCGTTTTACAGTTACTTTTACAAGCATGAACATTTTTGGTAAATTTACTTTGCACTTGATTATGTCTAAAATTCTACTATTTTAGAAATTTTCTATAAAAAAATCTTTTTGGATCATTTTTTGGTTGTTTGTTTTTTGTGTTGATTTTAAATTTGAAATAAATTATTTTTTATCAAATTTCTTCATATTGAATATTCTTAAAGAGAAGAAACTGTAATATTCCCGAATAACTAAACACTCTCAAAGGTGGATACAAAGACCCTGGGATTTACAATACCTCCATTGATTTTAACTTTGAAAAGAGAAGTTTTTTTTTATAATCAATTTCTTCCTAATAAAAATCCAATTTGACAAGTAGATTGTAAAATATCATAATAACTCAACAGCCCCCAGGGTAGAAAGGTGACCCTTCAAATAACCATTGGCAAAAAATTTTTAGAAGATCAACTAATTTTACAAAGTTTCATAAACTTAAGCGACTAATCTCTATTAATTTTTTTATCTAAATTTAATAGATATTAGGAATTTTTTTGCAAATTACTTGGATTCGAAAGTACATTTTTGTTTTCATATTAAACTCATTTCTAGATAAGGAATCCTTATTTAGAAATTGGTCAAAAAAAAAAAAAAAAATTAGAAACTGACCCCTTTAATCAATAAATTGCTTTATTAAAAGATAAGATAAAAAAACTATTCAAATTGAAATGAAATATGAGCAAGAAAGCAAAACCTTGTTTTGTTTGTGGAAGAGAAACTAATAATAATCCAAAAATTATATTTGAATTTATTGATACTGTTAAAATTAAATTAAAATAATCAAGAATTTATCTGAAAGTCCAATAACGAACCTTTCACAAAATCAATTTAAAATAATATTTCTAATTGATTTAATTCAGATCTTTGTCCTGTTATCAATTTTCAATTAGAAAATTATTTTGGGAATTTGAAATAAAAATTTTCTTTTCTTTTTGGCAAAATAATAGTAATTATAAACAAATTAAATATTGTTGATTAATTTATATTTTCATAGCTTTTGAGATAGAAATTTAAATTTTGACTCTTTTTTTTTAAACCGCTTGAATAAGTTGTTAAATTATAACTTAACTACTATTTTTAGAAAATTTGAATGTCTTGAAAGGAGAAAAACTATTATCTTTTTTCTGATTGTCAATTGATGAGAAACTTTATATATCTTCGCAATTTAGTAATATGAAATACGTGATGAATAATAACAGAGAATAAATAAAAAGTTTACAAATAATTTTTTTATTATCTTTTTTATATAGCTATTTTAATTATTGTCTTTTATTTAAGGGACTAATCTCTATTAAATTTTTTTACCTAAATTTAATAGAGATTGAGAAATTTCTTTGTCAATTAATTAGATTTGAAAAACCCTGTTTATTTTAAATATTTACATATTTCTAGATAAGGAATCCATATTTAGAATTTGGTCAAAAAAAAAAAAAAATAATAGAAACTAACCCCTTAAGTCAAAGCACACTTTACCGATGAAGATAGAACATCTATACTCCCACAATTGGTATATGAAAAAGCGAAAAAATGATATATAGTTTGTCTAAAAAAGCTATTTGGAATTTAAAATTTATTATTTGGAAAGTATAAAACAAAATTTCATAGACAGGCAACATAGTAATAATAAATTAAAAATTAAATAAGTTCATACATTGAAAAAAAAAAAAACAAAATGTCAATAATTAAATAAAAATAAGTTATCGTTTTTATTTTTTTTCTCAACTGTTCAAAACCAATCAAAACATGTAATTAGAGAATATAACCGCCATCTCTCTTAAGATAGTAATTATGAACAAAAAAATCGACACATACATAAAATTCTCATATTAGCAAATAAATTCTGATTTTATTTAATGAATTTGTCAAACAATTTTAATAATATACCACTTCAATTTGAGAATTTTTTATTCCTTAAATTGTGTCAAAAATTAGTATATTATCAGTGAAACTGACCTTCTATTTACTTCTTCCCCCCCCAATAAATAAAAAAACACTGGATAAAGTATTTCCATAAAATTAAAATTCAAAAATTCAATTAATTGATTTTACTTAATTTATTAACTAATGGAATAAAAATAAAAATCATAATATTACCTTAAAATTTATTAATAATTTACAAAACAATGATTAATGTACAAAAACACTTGAAATGCCAGTTTTTAGTAATTTTTATAATAAAATTACTGAAATAGAAGGATAAAATTGTTAAGTTAAAAGGTTAAAAAAGATGTTCTTTTTTTCTTTCAAATTCAAAATTTTTTATCTAATTATTTGACTATTAGCTAGAATTTTATAATTTAGGTTAATCCAAAACTAATTTATTTTCATTTAATAAATAAGATTTTTTGTGCCCTTTATTTATGGAAAAGAACTTTTCTCTCTTTAATCAAAGAAAATAACTATTTGGAAATAATTTCGAAATATCTGAGTTTTTGATCATGTTCAAAAAATAAAAAATACAATCTTTTAAAAGTAATAATTATTCATTTTTAGTAAATTCCATTACATTGTTGATTGTGAAAAATTAGTTCTATTTTTTTATTATATGATTTAATGGAGTTGTTTTTAATATCTCTTATTTGTCTTTGGGTTTTTTTTGCTTTAACAAATAAACTGAAAATTTATTTTATTTTTGTTTTATTTCTCAAATTAAATAAAAAAAAACAACTTTAGCTTTTCCAGAATTCAAAAGAATTGAGAAAAATTACAGATTTTGCCCAATTCTTTTAAATTCTGAAAAACCTATATATTTGACAGAACTTCCCGAATTGCTTAATATTTATTTAGAAATTCTGTTAAAGGCCCAAAAATAAATCTATTACCTACTAATAATAATAAATATGATGGATCTCTTTTTCAAATTATATCGAACAAATTTGTTCTATTTGTAATTTACTTTTATATTTCAAAATACATAAATAAAATTTTTAAATGCGTACATAAACCTAATCGAATGGTCTTAAAGTTTATTAGTGTTTCCAATTAAAAAAAATAGAGTACTGTTGTCAAAATAATATTGGAAAAAAAAGTTAAATATGGGTTTCGAAATACAAGTTTTTTTTTTTTTTTTAGAGAATACCTATATAATAACCAACCTAAGAAACAGGTAATAAATCAGAAACAAATATTGGATTGATTTCTTAAAGTTCAATTATTAAAAAAGAAATTCAAAAAATAAATACTCTAATTTGAAAATTTATCTCGAACATATAAAAAATTTTTTTAACTTTCAAAAAACAAAAAATTGAATATAAATACTCAAATTGATAAAAATTTTAAACAAATTACATTTCTAGTTAAAATTTACCCAAAAAAACCAAGGAATTGGCCCTTCAAAATTATATTGGGTTTATGTACTACTTGATTTTGAATTAGTTTTTCCATTGGTACAAGAAGAAAAAAAACCACAGATTTTATTGTGAAACGTGGATTAAACGAGTTGGTGAAGTATTATTTTGATCACTGTAAATTTAGTTTTTGATTTAAAAGCAACCAATAATTCTCTAACACTGCAAAATTCCTAAAAATTTTTTTTTTTTGTTCAAGCCTCCTTAAAATTTTTGATCTTCAATGTATTGGACAGAATTTTACATGTATGATTACTAATTACATTTTTGAATACTGGTACCGTTCTTTGACTGAGAAAATTATTTTCTTTCTGAAGATACAATCAAATTCTTACTTTCATCTCATAAGTGAATATTTGTTATTTTTTTTCAGTTAACATCTCTTGAAATAATTTAATAATATGGGTAAAAGAGTAAGAACTCAACGTAAAGGAAGTGGAACAGTTTTTAGAGCACACACACATCATCGAAAAGGAGCAGCAAAACTCAGATCTTTGGATAGAGTTGAAAAAAGAGGTTATATCAGAGGTGTAGTCCACAATATTATCCACGATCCAGGTAGATCCGCACCACTCGCTGTTGTTCATTTCAAAAGTGTTCTTGGAAACAAAAAACAAAAAGAACTTTTCATTGCCACTGAAGGAATGTATTCCGGCCAATTTATTTTCTGTGGAAAAACAGGTTTGAGACTTTTTCTTTTTATTTGTCAAAATTTCTTGGCTGGGTTTTTTGCTTTTTGATTTTTTTGATTTTTTCTTTATTTCAAAAGAATTTTGAAAAAAAACAAGATTTGCTTTTAAAATTCTTTTTTTTTTTTTATTTACTTTTTAATGTGAAGAACCAAAAGAAACCAAATCTAAATCAAAATCTTTGAAAAAAAAATTATTAAACGCCATTAAATACCTTTGAATTAATTTTCGTTTTATGTTTTAATTAAAAAAAACAAAACACCAAAACAAAAAAACAACAAACAACAATGAAATTCAAAAAACATTAAATAAAACAAATCTTTGTCAAAAACCAATTAGCTCGTCTTGAACCAGGTAACACTTTACCAATTGGTGTTTTACCAGAAGGTACAATTATTTGTAATGTCGAAGGAAGAATGGGAGACAGAGGCAAAATTGCAAGATGCTCAGGAAACTATGCCACAGTCATTGGTCACAAACCTGAAGAAGGAAAAACAAGAATCAGACTCCCATCTGGAACCAAAAAATTCGTTTCTTCAAAGGCTAGAGCCACAATTGGAATTGTTGCTGGTGGTGGAAGAGTTGACAAACCTTTACTTAAAGCAGGAAGAGCCTATTTCAAAAACAAAGCTAAAAAAAATAGATGGCCAGTAGTTAGAGGTGTTGCTAAAAATGTAATAACTTTGTCTTTATTTTTTTTTTTTTCCTTTTCTTTTAATTATTTATTAAAAGCCCAATACAAGTTGTTCAGAAACAAAACCTTTTCCTGAATGCTTTCTTTGAATGATCTAAAAAAAAAAAACATTTTCATTGATTACAACCATTTTAAAAAAGTTGTGACTATTTTCAAACTTTTACCAAGTTTCTAAATCAAAAAGTTATGACAATAATCCTTAAATTTGAAATTGTTTGAAAGTTCCGTGTTTAAAGTTATGTTCCAACCTTTAAATCTTTTATAGAGGTTGGGGGTAAGAAGATAAACATTTTTTTTTTTTTTTAAAAAAAGTCCACACTTTATGAAAACAGAAAACTTTAACAAAAGCCCTCACTTTTCTCAAACAGCGAAGAAAACTTTAAAAAAAGTTTTAATACTGAAAACTTTTTCACTTTTTTAAAATAGAAAAATCAGAAAAAAAACAGTCCTCATTTGGTTAAAATATCCGACTTGGATCTAATGAATTACCAATTGAATCACATTACGATTTATCAAATTTTTTTCGTAAATGTTGCAGTAAAAAAAAGATATCAGATAATTTGCCATCATTTACAAGTATTTATATAACTTAAAAACAATATTTTTTGACTTTATACTTAATTCTCTGAAAAGAAATCAAGTATAAGTGCATCTAGAGTGTAATTTGCACTTCTTCAATAATAATAAAAAGCATATTTTTTTTTATGAAAAATATTTCAACCTGTATCACTAATAAAACAGAATTTTTCAATTTACTTTTTGAGCAAACCCAATTTCCTAAATTTTTGTTAAAATACAAAATTGATTTTTAATATAACTCTACAAAATACCCAATTCCAAATAATTTCTAAATCACAATTTTATCAAAAAAACATCAAAATTTCAGAAATCATTTTTGCGCATGTGAATAATCTTCAAAAAAAGTTAATTAAAAGAAATGACAAAAAAAGATAGTTTTTGTTTTTATTCCAAAACTAGGGATTTAAGAACAAAAAAGTTCTACTTAGCATGTGTAAATAACTTTAAAGTTTTGGTGATTCAAAAAAAGAATATATAATCTCTCGAATCTAATCGTTGAGAAACCATTCAAAATTAAATTTTTTTTGCAGAATTGTAAATTTCGGAAATAAGTGAAATTGAAAAAAAATATATTTTCATCTACAGTTATAAATTCAAAACTAAAATTGCCTAAATACATTTTTTATTATTTTATAGATGTTATAACCTTGATAATTATCAGTTTTTATAATGAAAAAAAAAAAAAAAAATATTTTTTTTTGGAAAACGAACAAAACTGTTCAGAAATTAATAAAATATTAATGTTGTGGAAAAGCAAGTTATATACTTATTTTGTCAAAAATTAAAAATTTTAATTGCCAACATTAAGAAAACTGATCAAAATCACCAGAATTTTTTAAAAGATAATAAGAATCCAAATGGGTATAAAAACCTTTTAAGAAGTATAGTATCTAACTTAGATTCTTCTGTGATTACAATTTCATCAAGATAGTTCCAAGAAGAATGTCTTAAAAATCAATTTTTTAGAATAAAACTAAATCTTCACAGAAAATGAAGAATTATCACTGTTTTTTATATTTGTAATTTTAATAATTATGCTAAAAATAAGTCTTTCTTGGTTTATTTTTTTGAATTTTATATCAATTTCTTTTTTTTTTTAATCCTTAATCTTGATATTCAATGCTAATTTTAAAAAAATAAAATTTTCAGGTTCCTTTAAGATTTACAATGAAAAATCGAACAATCAGAAATACGTCATTTTCACAATTGCTTTATCTTAACATGAATCGAATTTTTCCCAAGTACTCACAAAATAATCCAGATTCAATATTAAGGGTTATCTCTGAAAGCCGTGATTCACAAGATATAAATTATTACAAAAAATGTACTTTTTACTCATTTTTGCCACTTTTTAAAATAAAAAATAAAAAACAGTGATAATTCTTCATTTTCTGTGAAGATTTAGTTTTATTCTAAAAAATTGATTTTTAAGACATTCTTCTTGGAACTATCTTGATGAAATTGTAATCACAGAAGAATCTAAGTTAGATACTATACTTCTTAAAAGGTTTTAATCCCAATTTGGATTCTTATTATCTTTTAAAAAATTCTGGTGGTTTTGATCAGTTTTCTTGTTGTTGGCAATTAAAATTTTTAATTTTTGACAAAGAAAGTTTCCCACTTTTTTTCCGTAACAGTTATAACCAAAGTATTAAATTTAATTTTTATCCCTAAAAACAAGATTTAAAATTTCCAAAAAAAAATTAATTTTTTATTGAAATATAAACCAAACTAGATTCCAAAAATTTTTGCACATTTAATAATTTTATTTGAAGTGCTTTTGTACTCTGGGAATTATCTCAGATTCTTATCAAAATAATTTTCCAATTTTTTTATCAAGAATCATTTTTCAATTTTTCATCAAATTTATGTTTTGCTTTTTCTTTCTTTTTGCTTTTTCAAATTTTTGTTTTTCTTTTGTTTTTTTTTTTTTAATTTTTCTTTTTCTTTTTCTTTTTTTTTTTGCAAAGATCATGTAAAAAAAAAAAAGATCTTCGAAAAGACAAATAATAACTATGAAAATTGAGACAATATAATGTCTTTTATAAGGAATATAATTATTAGTAAAAACTCTTCTTTTTAACCTTTTTTTAATTAAAAGTTCAGTAATAATAAAAATTTTTAATGCTCATTTCAAAAATTGTGACTCATTTTTTTTTAGGTTTTATTTTTTAATAATTTCTACAATATCAGGTTTTTATTTATTTATACAAGAATTAAAAAGAGAATATTTAAAAAGATTTAATAACTAGTTGTTCTTGAATACAAATGATTTATTTATTTTTTTTCAATTTATTATTTCAGGTGAATCGTAATTTTTGAAAAATAGTTTTATTACTAAGGAGTTAGCTTTAATAACACATTTTCTAAATATTCTCTTAAAAAAATTATTTTTCTCTCCTTTATGAATATTTCTCTTTGACAATCGTTATAAATATTTCAAGCATTACACTATTTTTTTTTTTTGTTATTAGTTCCAAATACAAAAATTTAATTATAAAATCAATTCATTCCATTGAATATGGCAAGATTTTTTTTTATTTTAAGAAAAAATTTAAACATTTTCCAAAAATACAAATCTTTTCAAAAAATACAAATATTTACAAAAAATTAAAGGAAAAATAACTTTTATTTTAAAAACAACAAATAACCAACTTTTTTCAAAATTTATCTCATTTTTTTCAAACAAACTAACCTTTTATTTAATCTTTTTTTTTTATTTATTGTTTTTATATATATTTTTCATTTTCATTCATTAAATAGCCCGTTGAACATCCACATGGTGGTGGTAATCATCAACATATCGGTCACCCATCAACTATTAGTCGATACGCTTCAATTGGTCAAAAAGTTGGTTTAATTTCTGCTCGAAGAACTGGTAGACGATCAGGTGCTTCCAAAAAAAAATAAATTTGAAATTTAAAAAATAATTAAAATTTTTTTAATATATATATATATTATTTTTTAATTTTCGATCTAAACCCTAAAAATAATTAAAAGAAAAAGGAATAGAATTGTGCTTTCCAAATACATTAATTCTTTTTAATTTTTTAATTTTTTTTTTTTTTTTTCAATCTCAAAACGATCATATTGCGCATTTTCAAAAATATTACAAATCAAATTTACTGTAATATTTAATACACATGAATAAAAATGTATGAAACTTTTAATAGTTTTGTTTATATAAACAAAATTTCAAAAATTTACATCCAACCTCTTAATTCTAATTCAGGATTACAAAAATCATAGAAATCAGAGAAACTACAAAAATCACACAAACCGGCAAGGTGTTTATGCACCCAATAATACGAAGGAAAAAAATAACGATCATAATACAATTTAAACTTAAAATATAATACTCGCTAACATACATTCAAATCATTAAATAATCGATCCTGTAAAACACATTATTTATTAATTCAACTTTTTCACATGCACAAAAAAAAAATATTAAGAAAAATTAAAACAATTTTAATTTTTGGTCTTTCAATTACGTAACATGTTTGGACGTTTTAAATACTTTATTGGAAGAGTTATTAGTGTATGATTTTTTTATAAAAGAGCAATGATCTAACAAAAAAATGAAAAAAAAAATTTATTTTCAAAAAAAGGAAAAATTTGTTAATTGTAGATAGAAATGTGATATTGTTCAAAGTATTTTTTATTGAACAAAATTTTGAGAAAATGTAATGTACATTGTTGTCAAGTGGTAATTGTTTATATTTTGTTTCTTATTAATTCAAAATAAGTTTATAAATCTTTTTTTGGTTCAGTACATCTATAAAATTGTTTTTGGGGATGATTTACCCAATAATCCAACTAAAAAACTTGAGAGATCGTAAATAAGTGATTATAATTATAGATTAGACAAAGAAAAAAAAGTGTCAAAAGAGTTTTTTTGAAGTGGCAATGAGAAGAAAAGATTTTTCAAAAAAGAATTCAATTAATACACAATAAAATAAAAAAAATAAAAAAGAATATCAATGATGTATGTTTAAAAAAAAATAATAAATGGTCAAAGTTTGGATTAAGATTGAAAATATAAATTAATTATTAAATAAAAAAAAAAATTTTTTTTTTTGAGATTGTTTAACTTTGGTTTCTATTGAGATTGCCAATTTCTTTCATTTTCTTTTAATTTGAACATTTTTTTTTAAAAAATTTGCTCCAGGAAGAAATCTGTTAAAAATGAATTATTTATTGAAGTTTGTGGATAAAAAAGAATAAAATTTTTGAATATCCGGTGAAAGGTTATATATAGGGTTATTAATTTATTCAAAAAAAAATATCAATAAAAAGTTTTTTTATTCTAAAGAATTTGTTCTCTATTATTTTCATAAACCATTTCTTATTATTAACTCGAAACATTTTTTTTAATTGATTTTCTTTTCGGAAATAAAGGTTAATATGTTAAAAATTAAAGACAATATTATTTTCAGATTCATTTTTTATGATTAGAAAATTTAAAAAATATTGAATCTTTATTTTTTAAAATGAAATGAATTAGGTATTTCTTTTAAGTGGAAAAAAAAATAAAATAATTGTTTCCAATAAAAAAATAAAATAAGAAAAAAATCGAAATATTAAGTTCTTATATCGGGATAAAAATAATGTATACACCTGTAGCATGGTTTAAAATCCCCACGTTTTAATATATATATATATATATATATATATATATATATAATATTAAGAAAAAGGAATAATTATAGAAAATTAATAAATAAAAAAAATGTATGAGAAGAAAAATTATTATTATATTTTTATAAAAACATTTTAATGGCATTCTTATACTAAAATAAAAACTACCTTCAAGAATTTAAAAGAATATAGTAAAACCAAAGACTCAATTCAAGAATTTTGAATTACATCTTATATCTCACCTGAAAGTAGTCCAAAACACCATTTCACAAGACTCTGCTCAAGGTGAAAAAACAAGATAATTAGATTATCATTCATAGTTACAAATTCTATAAATTATCTTTAGTAATTGAAATTCCAAAATTAAAAAATTTAATACTAAATACTATTGTTTTTCTCTTCTATTACTATTTTAATTATTTTTGTTTTTCATTTTTTTTTTTTATTATTATATTTTCTTTATTACCTTGTATTTTCTAATCAGAAGAACTTTAATAAAAGTTTCCTGAAAAAATACAATAAATACCCTAATTTTGAGTATGGTTATTCAATATCTGGTGTTATTTTAGCGAATTCAAAAGAACCTGTTAATTATAATTCTCGATAGGTGATATTTTTAACAACACCTATCGTGAATTATAATCAACCTATTTTTGAGAAATAAACAAAAATGCAATAATTATTATTTGAAACGTGTTAGTAAATACTAATAATTAAAATAAAATGCAAAAACAACAATATATATATATATATTTCCAATTTTATTCTAGAAAATAAATAACAAAAAATGTAAAAAAATTCTCTCAATTGTTGTTATAATTTTAATAAATTTTTACTCATATATAATTTACTAAAATCATCTATATATTACCAAACTCGAGCAAATTGATTAATTTAGTCTAGAAAATTTCAACTGATATTTTTTATTTATTGTTGTTTGTTAAAAATATTCAAATAGGATGAGCCATATTATCAAAAAGACTCTTTTAATTTTCACCTTTTTCGAAAATTAGTATAAGCTGTTATAGTTGATCTAATTGAATTTTTATAATTTGGTTTATCGTGTGTCTCTTCTATAGTCATTTCCACTTTTAAGACACAACTTTCAAGGAAAAATATGGCACAAAAAAATTCCAAATTAAGGCACAAAATTCATATTCTAGTAAAATACTTTGTGAAAATTACACAATCGAATAATGTTACCTTAATTCAAGATTTTTTTTGTGCCTTTAAATTTCATTTAAATTTTATATCTAAAAAGTGAAACTGGCTCTACTTATAATATTTAGAAACTCTCACCACAATCCTAAAAAGTAATATTGAAAAACAAAAAATGACAATTCACAATGTGAAAATAACCAAAATTGAAAGGGTAAGTAAGTGGAAAGAACTCGATCTCAAATATAAACTAATTAAATCATCTTTGTATATAAGTTATTTTTTGTAATTTTTTAGCCTATCCAAGAAGAAAATGATAACTTAATAATTAATAACAATAATATGTATATATATATATATATATATATATATATATATATATATATATTATATTGGAAACATGTGAATTTTAGATTTCAAAAAATCGATTTAAATTAATGAATTTTTTAAGATGAAGTTAAAATATCAAATTTATAAGTCAAACAATGAATTAAAAAAAATTATTTTTATTATCAGATCTTTAGAGTATTTCATTTTATTTTAAAAAAATATTACTCCCTTAATATGATTATTTATACAAGATTATTCCAAAATTAGTGTTTTTAATTTTAAAGTGTTTTTTTATACATTTTATCAATAGATAATAGGATTTATTACTTCTTCAAAGTAAAATATTTTTTTTGAAATAATTTATAAATAAATTATCAGCTATTTTAAATATCTGAAAAATTAATTGAAATTTTAAAAATAATAATTCATTTTGGAAATAGAATTAAAATTAAGTTATGGTGTTCTTGTAATCTGATTTTTACATCATTTTATCAAATTCCAGATGTGGTACTTTTTTTTTGATTTGTGATCATATTTACTTTTAGATCTTTTTTCAATTAACTTGTCACTCAACTAATTTACAACCCCTGAAGAATGAAAAATTTTCCTTCTGTATTAGGAGTGTTTGAGTGTTATTTTTGTTCATATCTCATCTACCTTCATATTAATTTCCAATAATAATTTATTCAGCAACTATTCTCTATTTTTTTTTTTTTTTTTGACCAATTTCTAAATAAGGATTCCTATACTAGAAATAAGTTTAATAATGAAAATAAACAGTGTTTTTCAAATCTAAGTAATATGTAAATTTTTTTCTCAATCTCTATTAAATTTAGGTAAAAAAATTTAATCGAGATTAGTCTCTTAAACAATGAACTTATTTTTTTTTTTTTTGAAATCTGAATTGATCTGTGTCTTAATAATAGGTTGTTGGAGATCTAATTAAAGGAATTATAGTTGTTAATTGAAATCGTAATTTCTCTTAAACTCGATTACATATAAAAATAAAATAAAAACCTTTAAAAAGTACCAAATCTAAATATTGTTTTCAAACTCATATCTTATACAATTTGTTCACTTGTCTCCCCACTTATTAACCTTAGCCATACATTCAATAATCCGGATTTCGGAAAAACAAAAAAATAAATTCTTTTTTTAACGGACTATTAACTATCTCTAAACCCAAGACCCATCTGTTAAGAACCAAAAATAAAAAGTACTTAAGTTTAACACAATATAATCTCTTTCAATTTTTCAGTAATTGTAAACTTAAAGGACTACCTTTTAACCCTGGTGGGTGTTTAGACATTGTGTTATTTTATATCACTTCTCAAAAAAGAATATGTATTCTGAAGAAAATATGATTGATAATTACTAGCTCCAAAGTTAAAACCAAGACACCAACAAAAAAAAAATGTTAAAGAAAATAACTGTTGTGGAAAAAAAGTGAAACACGGTTTTTAATCGGGAACATTACTGAAAATGAAAAGTAAGATCAATGAAAAAAAGAATAAATAAATAAATAAAGACCAAATGAAGTATTCGCCACAATACCAGTTTTTTTTATACTATCTTTTACTATGTATTTTTCTTTGATTGATCTATTATTAAAAATTTGTTCAAAAATTGAATATTTTTGTGATCTCCAAAAAACAAACATCAAAATTTGATATTGATAAAATTTCACGGTAGATTTAGATTGGCTTTATAATTAAAGTATATTGTAATTGAATGGTTTATGATCTTGGTACTCATAGAGTTCTAATTGAAAGAAAAAGTCAAATGTTTTCGAATCATTGCAGTACTTACTTTTAGTTTTTTGTTGGCCAAAAGTTAATTGAAAAAAACTTAAATAAGAGAGTTTTCACAATTTATCTTTGAAATTGACACCCCACTGATTTGAAACAGAAACAATAAACAGAGACGGGGTGTACCAAACCAAATGTTTTGATTATTCTGAAAACTGAGAAATTCTGAAAAGGGTAATTTAATTTTGAGTTACCTTTCATATTTTTTCAAATCTAACAAACCCTTTTTACAAAATAACTCTTGACATATACAATTATTCTCAAACCAACTAATTTCAGAAAAGATTCTTGAAATTTATATCAAGAAAAGGCTTTATTCAAAGTAAAGATTGAAAAATATTTACCAAAAATGAAAAGAAAGTTATTATTTCAAAAACATCATTGAATTAATCAATACCAAGTCAAAAATGAACTATTGTTTGGGAGTTTGGAAACAATTAATTTAAACATTATAGAAAAACTCTATTTTAAAAACATTCTTTCAATTTTACACTCACAACAGGGATTTTGTTTTAATTCTTAATTTGCATTTCTGTTGAGAATTTACTGAATGTGAAAGTAAACAAAACGATTTATTCACAATGGAATTCATTTTTTTTAATAAATTCAAAATTTAACAACAGTTTAAATTTCAAGATCTTTTCCTCTTATTGAAGATATTAAATTTTTTTTTTTTTTTTGCTAAATGAATATTTTGTGTCTCGGAGACGACAACGTAGAAGGACTTTTAGGGAATTCGTTTAAAATTTTTCGAAGGTACGCAAGGCACCCAGAATTATTGATTGACCAAACCATCACCAAAGTCTGCACCTCACCGTTTTTCACTCTCTTTTTAAATGATTCTGGGCAATTGTTCATGGTTGAGAATTTCAAGCTGAGACCGATCAATTCTGGTGAGTACCTTCGAGATGTTGTGTGTGGCAACAGCTTTTATGCGACACTTAACACAAAGGGCGAGGTCAAGGTCTATGGGCTGAAGTATCTTGGTTCCACCTCGGAAAGCATGAATTATTCTGCACTTGAAGAGGCCACAACGTTTGAAGAGTTCGAAAATGAAGCTGTTACGCAGATCGGATGCAACAATAAATGCATCTATTTCCTTACTGAGACCGGTAATCTATATGAAAAAAAGAGCATCAGAAATCGTGTGGTGCGGCGAGTCCAAGAATCAGAAACCACTACTTCTGGACTTAGCAAGGTTCAAATCGAAGAAAAAGTGGAAAGAATTTTTGTTGGCGAAGATTCAATCTTTGTCATCACTCAAGACAAAAAACTCATGTCATGGGGCTCTAACGATGGAGGACTTTTGGGAAACTCGTTATCTGAAAAATATTCTTCACCTCGGGTTATTAACATCCCCATTCAAACAGACGAAATCAAAGAAATCAAATCGTCCGAGCTTACGACTGTAATACTTTCAAAAAAACAAGTGTTATACGAAGCAGGAAGGTTGTTAAATTCGTCATACTATTCAACAAAGGTAAACTTTTCAATCTGTAGGCAATTTCAGAATCAAAAAGTGCTTGCAGTTGGTTGCAAAGCACGATCAATTATGGTTTTCACAGAAAGGAAGGAGCTGTGGTGTATTAGCACTATGCATCAGTTGATGGAAACCTTATGTAAAAAGAGCATAGGTAGCTTATTTTTAATTCAAACAAATATGCAAGCCAAAACCGATCAAATCTATATGAATAAATTCGGCCACACTTTTCTGTTAATTTCAAGAGAGGGTCTATCAAAAGATTTTTTACAATTATTCCAATCAGGGGAATTTTCTGACTTTGAGGTTTCCAAAATTAAGTGCCATAAGCAAATGATCCAATTTCGAACTGGTCAAGATCCCGAAACAGTCAAAAAATACCTTGAAGATAATTTTAATTATGACGAGATTTATTCCTTTTTTTTTTGGCTGTATGGCGGGCAGTCTCCCAAATTACATTATATTGTCAAAATCGCAGAGAATCTTGGATTTACTCTTAAAGATAAAATTTTCAATCACGACATAGCCAAATTGTTGAAAGATGAAGAATCAAAAGATTTTACTTTAAAGGTAATTGAAGAAAATTATGACGATGAGGAAGACGAATTTGAAGAAGAAATACCCGTCCACAAATTAATTTTATTAGCGAGATCAGGATTATTTAGGGAAATGTTTAAAAACATCAATGAAAAGGAAACAAATTCAGTCAAAGACTATTCGGGGAAAACAGTCGAAAGTATTGAGAAATTAATTGAATTTTTTTATCTTGACACCTTTACACTCACAGCAGACGATGACCCACAATTAATTGTAGAGGAACTACAAGACGCAATTGATTATTACCAATTGAAAAATTCTTCAAATTTAAAATTTTTGTTAGGTTCTATTAAGGCTCAATTTAGTAATAAATAAAGAAAAAGTTTTTTATGAAAAATTTTTCACAATAGAAATCAGAAATAAATAAAAGTTCAAACGCATCGATCTTCACGAGAAATATGCTTTTTTTCTTAATTTTATGTTAAATAATTTCAAAAGTCATTTGCAGACTGAAAGCGGATATTTTTTTCATGGATAAAAGTCATACAGTGTTACTAACACTTTTTATTATTTCTATGGATTAATAACTTGAAAACTTTGATTTTTAATCAAATGAAAATTTTATCCTATAGTTTTTTTTTTTTTTCTTTTAATTTAAAAATAAACTTCAAATTCAAAATTTTTATCACACCAAAATTCAATTTTTGAAAAAAAAAATATTTTATTAAAGAATTCTCGAAGAAATACCAAATTAGAACCATTAACTAATTGAAGTGTTAACAATTATTTATAAATTTACAATATTTACAAAAAAAAAACCATAAATAACTATCAATACAAATGATTTCAGGGGTGTGTTAAAAAAATTGGAGATGTGCCTAACAAATTAATGGATTGATAAAATTTGGTTTAAATTGGATTAAAAATTATTGATTCGATCAAATGGTTAGATACATCAACTAATTTTATTTGAGTTCTTTGTGTTAAAAGTACTCAACTTTAACCTAATATCACTCGTTGAAAACAATTTTTATTCAAACTGAAAACGGTAAGGTAATTCAAAAAATGAAATTAAAATAAAAAACTTAAAGGTGAAAAAATGATTATTATATTTTTCAAAAATCAAAATAATTTCCAACTTGAAGGAAATTGTATTGTTGTGATTCATTTAACTGTTTTAACTATTTCATTTTTTTTTTTCATTTTTAGATTGCAACTGTCTAAGGGTTAAATGAAAGAATTATTTAACCTGGTAAGGTGAGAATTTTGAAGTGACTGGATTTGTAACTTCCAATTCAATAAGAGTCTAAAATAGACGCAGTTCTTAGAGGTATTTAAGACTTTAATTATTTTTCTAAAAAAAAAAGTGGGAAAAAGAAAGAGTATATATAAAAAAATCAAGAAAAGTTAAAAAAAAAAAAAACTTAAAAATAATTGATCTAACAAACAAACAGTTTTTTGATTCAAATAAATTTGTGTATGTGGGCAATTAGATATTATTTAGTTTTGAGCTCCATTTATTTAATGGCGTTTTGAGTCACATTGGCCAAAAAGTTACCATGGGACACCGTGTCTTGACTTTTATTTTCATATTCCGTTATAATTCTTCTGTATCTACTTTTAACTTTGATATTGAATTTCAATTTTTTGATTTTTTGAGATGTTTTTTCTTATGTCTTTAAATTTTTACATATATTTTACAGTATCATACTATGTTTCTACATCATCTACTTCCTTTTTTTAAAACCGTTAGTTGATCTTGAAGTTAACCTCTTTAACATCGATTAGTATATATATTTAAACTATTATAGAATTATTTCAGTTTAGATGCAATTGTTGATATTTTCAGTGTAAATAAGGCTGTTTCTTGTTGGTTTTTCATCGAGTTCGCTGATTTTATGGCATTTTTTTCAGCTTATAATTTTCTTGATCTGAATGAATTTTGAATTCTCGTTTACTTTTTATTTACTTTTATTATAAGGCAAAAATCGAAAATTTGCTAGCTTATATAAATAAAAAATATACAATCAATATTTTTTACAAATAATTCTTTTCAAGTTTTAATATAATAAAATGTTTATTATTTCTCTCAGTATATATACGAGAAATACAAATTAAAAAATATCAAGCATGGGGTATTTGAGATTGGTTTACATATAATAGCTGATATAATTATTATTTATATAATATAAACTCTTTTTCAGTCAAAGAGGATCAGCTTTAGTAAAGAAATGTAATATATTTTATGAGTTTAATTCAACATTCGGCTCTCAAACTAAAATTTCAATTTTTAGATCAAAATCATTTTTTCTCAATTTAGAAAATTTTTTTTTATTTTTTTTTTTTCTTTTCTTTATTATTTTTTTAAAAAATTAAATTTGAAAAAAAAAAAAATTGAAACTAAAATAACCATTAAGAAAAGTTAGGCTCTGTATGTTCTTTTAAAATTCATACATTTACAAATCAAAAATCTTATTCTCAACAATTTTTATTTTCTAAAGAAATGAAGAATTTTTCTATGGGACGTTCAAATGAAAAGTCCCCAAAAATTTTTTTAACATTTTTTTTTTGAAATTTATGGTTTTTTCGGGATTTTATTTTATGATTATTGATTCTAATACGAAATTTATGATTTTTTGCATTACCAAACAATCTTATTTTGGTTAATTCTAAAAAATAAAGTGAATTTTTCATTTTTGACTATGCCCTTTGGGTGAAATCGGAGTTTATATTATAAAAAAAAACTTTCAAAACATTTTCATATATATTATATTAAAATTTATGTAAGAGAAAATTATCAATTCAATATTTCATCATAACTCGAAGATTGATATCAAATTAAATAATATCACAAATCAAAAAGAAACAAAAAAATAACCTTAATATATATTTCTTTTTTTTTCTTTATTTTTTTTTTAATTTAAAAGAGGAATTTTCCAATGAATTTTATATTTTTTACTCAAAAATTATTAAGTTCACCAGTGTTAAGAAAAGTTTTTTGGATAATAAATCATAAAAATATAATAATCAATAGTTCAATAAACATAAAAAAAAAATTAAAAAAATATTCAATTTAAAAATATACAGTTAGTTTCACTTTTAAGACATAAAACTTGCAACTGAAATTTAAGACTCAAAACAATTAAAATTAAAGTATGTTTTTTTGTGAATTTTTTTTTAATATTTTTTTTACTAGAATATGAATTTTGTGCCTTAATTTGTGTTTTTTTTTCTGTCTTAAATATTGTTCAAAGTTTATGTCCTTTAAGTGGACCTGTCTTTAGTCTCATTTTCTTGTTTAAGGTGATAATATTCATTTTAATAAGTTATATTATGGTTATCTTATAAAAGAAAAATAATAAATGATTTTTTTTTATTCTATAATTTATTTTTAAAACATTAAATTATTTTTTCAAGTGCATGAAGATATACAAAATACCACACACACACACACATATATATATATATATATATATATATATATATATATATATAACTCTATTAAAAGGTTTAAATTTTACAATTTTTGTTTTTCAGTAAATTTTTTTCATAGATCCAAAAACTTTTTCAAATTCGCATTGCAAAAAGTGATATCTTAATATTTTAAGTTTTTTACTAAAATTGTTATTTTCCGAAAAAAGACAATACTTTCCCTCTTTGTCCCAACAGTGGGGTGTCTTGTTAACAAGTTTCAGGTTTATAATAAAAAAAAAAAACATTTAATGAAAGAATAAAAAAGTTTGGGGGTGTAATTGTTTTTTAATTGTCTTTTAAATTCATATATCAACCTTAAAATAAGTTTTTGAACATGTTTTTATTTGTATTTTCATTTTCATTCTCCTATATTATAATTAATGTTTGTTTAAAAAAATTTGAAAATTATTTTCAATTTGTGAATTTCGGTTTCTTCAAGATAAGAATAGCACAATCCATACAAAAACTATCCAGAATTATCCAACTTTCAGACTGATGGTCTGCAAGATTTGAGTCTCTGATATTCTTTCATATTTTTTCAAATTTCAAATACTTGATACAAACTTTTATAAGCCGAAAAAAGGGTAAAAAATAAAAATTGACAAAACATAACATTTTGGAATTTAATTGAAATTTTTGAAAGTTACCGAAAAAGAAAAATATTTGTTAACTTTCCTTAACCTGAATCTCTTTTTATGAAAATCGAAAAGTGGAAAGTTGTTTACATTACAATTTTTAAAAAGGTTTAATTTGTGTAAACATAAAAATTGAAAGTTATTGAATTTTGAGCTTGTAATTCCTTTCAAAATTTGGTACAATTTCAAAAAAACAAAAGTGTTGTCAAGTAAAAAAAAGTCTAATAACTTTGATTCTAATCTTGTTGTGCAAATAAAGTAAAAAAATCATTATTTTTCAATCTTCCATTTTATTGAAAAGATTATCTTGAACAAACCTAAATGAGTGGAAACCAAAACAAATTACCACCACCACCACCTTTGGAATTAAAACCACCTGATTTTGGATTTGAAAAGCCAAAAGTTGAAGGACCATCTATGGAAGAAACCCTGAGCAAAATCCGAACAAATGAAATTAGCGATGAGTATGGCGCTGTTTCTGGTCAACAAGCATCTGAGAAATCCAATAAAGGAAACAGTGGCAAGACTGGGCGTGTAAGTACCACGTCGAATTATCAGAGTTATTGGGATCGTCAGAATTCAAAAAAGCCAGATCAGTTAGGCTTGACTGGACTTGGGAACTTAGGAAACACATGCTTTATGAATAGTGGGTTACAGTGTCTGTTGAATTGTGCCCCTATTATTAAATATTTTTGTAAAGGAAATTGGGAAGAAGAATTAAATCCTGAAAACCCAATCGGTATGAATGGTGAGCTCGCCCAAGCTTTTGGCGAATTAATACAAGAGTATTGGTCTGGAGAAAAAGGTGTGATAAGTCCAAGAAAATTTAAATCTGTGCTTGGAAGGTTTGCACCACAATTTCAGGGGTTTAGGCAACAAGATTCACAAGAGCTTCTTTCCTTTTTATTAGATGGTCTTCACGAAGATTTGAATCGAATAAAAAAAAAACCATTTACTCCAAAAGTTGAAGATCTTGGACGAACAGATGAAGTTGTTGCTCAGGAATCTTGGGAAGTTTACAAAAAAAGAAATGATTCTCAAATTCTTGGTAATGGCTTCTTTTTTCTCTTTTTTGAGCTATTTAATTTTTTCTCTTTTTTTTTTTTAATTTTTTTTTTTTATTTATTTCCTCTTCTTTTTCACTTCAATTTTTTTTTTTTTTTTTTCCAAATTTTTTTCTTTTCTCTTAAAAATTGTTTCCAACCCACTTAACTTTAAATTTAAATTGAATTATTTATTCTGTCTTTCCTCTTTCCTCATTTCCTTCTTTCAATAAAAATTTAAAAAAAATTAAATCCAAATAGACACATTTACTGGTCAACTAAAAAGTAGAGTCAACTGTCCGTTTTGTAAAAAGATTTCAATTACTTTTGATCCCTTTACATTTTTGAGTTTACCTTTGCCAAGCACAAAATATTGGAGATTCCAAATCATTGTAAAATTTATCGATCCAAAAAAACAACCAATCAAAATATTTATCAAATCAAAAATTATCAAAGGTGTTGATGGTATTTTAGAATCAATTGGAAAAGTTGTAAGTCTTCCAAAAGAAAATATTGTTCTTGCTAAAATATCATTTAATCGTATTGAGGAAATCATTATACGTGATCACCAAGCATTTGGTATTACAAGAAGAGACAAATTGTATGCATTTGAAACCGAAAAAGAATTGAAAAAGACAAAAGAGGAAATTGAATTCGAAAAAGAAGAAGAGAAAAAAGAAAAAGAGAAAAAAGAAAACGAACAAAAAGAAAACGAACAAAAAGAAAACGAAAAAAAAGAAAAAGAAAATGAAAAAGAAAATGAAAACGAAAAAGGAAAAGAAAAAGAAAAAGATGAAAACAAAAAAGAAGAAAATGCTGTAAAACAAAATAAGACAACCCCAAAACGTAAAGTTAAAGTACCATATTTTTCTTATGTTAAGGTTTTAAATCGAAAATTAGAAGCCAGTAAATGGGTTAATCGAGAATGGATAAGAGAAACAAGTTTTACAACACCAATTATTATTGGTTTAAAATCTGGAAAGGTTTCATATCAAAAAATTAAAGAATTAATTTTAAAACGAGTTAGTGGCTGGATTCCTGAAGAGGGTTTACCATCAAAAGAAGAAGACGAAAAGAATTTGAAAAAATTCCAAGAAAATGAAAAAATAAGAATAGCTGGAATTGAAAAAAAAAAGAAAGAAGACGCTGAAAAAAAAAAACAAGAAGAACTTGAAAAAAAGAAAGAAAAGGAAAATAATAAAATAGATCAAGAGAATAAAACTGAAATAAATCAAGAACCTAAAAGAAATGATGATGATCTTGTAGAGGATATTCCAACAGAAAAAAAAGACGATTCAAATATTACTGAAAAGAAACCACAGGAAAATGAAGGAGAAATAGAACAAAAACAAGAAGTAAAAAACGAAGAAAAACAAGAACAAGAAAAAGAACAAGAAAAAGAACAAGAAAAAGAACAAGAAAAAGAAAAAGAACAAGAAAAAGAACAAGAACAGGAAAATGCACAAGAAAAAGAACCAGAAAAAGAGCAAAAAAAAGAAACAAAACCAGAACAGGAACAGAAACAGGAATCTGCACAAGAGCAAAATCAAGAAACAAAACCAAAACGAAAACAGATTCGAAGACCAAGAAGAAAACGTACACGTAGAAAACGAAAGGTTTCCAAAACAACTGAAAGTGCTGGTGATAAATTTATGCGACAACATACAAAAAGTTTTGTTAGTGGTAATTATGAATATAACAGATCATCATCACCAGCAACAACTTCATATTCTGCAAAACACGATCCCTTTGAAACCATTTTCACCAAATGGGGATTTGCAGAAAATGTGTTTAGCCCACTTTTCAAAATTGTTGTTATGAATCGTTATGGAACGATGACAGCAAAAAAACTTTCCGAAAATGACGAAATTGATGTAACGCCTAATACCATTCTTGGGCTCCAATGGAATCCAAATTTATTTTTAGGAGAAAAGCCTTTCTTAAATAAAAAGGAAATCAATCAAGCATCGAATTGTATCGAAGACGAAAGCCTCAAACAATGGAATGAAAAGCAAGAAAACAAATCGTCAAATAAAAATAAGACGCAAAGTAAAAATTCAAAAGAAACGGGCGTTGAAACTTTAGAACTGGAAAAATGCTTTATCGAATTTTTAAAGGAAGAACAACTATCTGAAAAGGATATGTGGTATTGCTCTAAATGCCAAAAGCATGTACAGGCATGGAAAAAACTTGATCTCTGGAAGGCATCCGAAGTTTTGATCATCCATTTAAAACGATTTGCCGTGACAACAAGGAATAAAATAACAACTTTAATCAATTTCCCCCAGATTCTTGATTTGAGAGAAAAAATAATGGGTAAAAATAACAAGGATGGGCTATACAGATTATCAGCAGTTTCCAATCATTATGGCGGATTAATGGGCGGGCACTATACGGCCTTTGCTCAGAATCTATCGACTGAGAAATGGTTTAAATATGATGATTCGCGTGTTAGTTCTATCGAAAGTGTAGAATCCTCAAAAACGAAGGCGGCATATGTCTTATTCTATCAAAGAGTAAAGGAAGATGAAACCTTCCCAAAAATAACAGAGATATTGGGAGAAGGGGTTCTTGAAAAAATGAAAGAGCTTGAAGAAGAAAGCGAAAAAAGAGAAAAGGAAAGACTTGAAGAAATGGAAAAAAGAAAAATACAAAGATTGAAAGAGCAAGAAGATAGAAAAAATAATGAATATGAGGAAAAAAGTATTTTCCATACATCAAATACCGTTGAATTTGATAATATTTTAAAAAAAAAATTTGATATTGATCTTAAACTTGATATTACAGATGGTGAAAGAATTAGGTTTGGAATCGATATTAAAATGTTAAATAATGAAAAGGAAAATGAAAAGGAAAATGAAAATGAAAAAGGAAAAGGAAAAGGAAAAAGGAAAAGGAAAATGAAAAAGAAATAGAAAATGAAAAAAATAAAGATGAAGAAAATAAAGATAAAAAAAAAGAAATGTAAAATGAAAAACAAAATCTAAATCCAATTGCAAATGAAGAAGATTCGATGATCAATAATAGCAATTCATATATATCTCCTGAATCATCCAAGATAAGAAACTTAAATATTATTTAAATTTTTTTATAATTTAAAATGTTTTTTTTTTTTTTTAATATTTAAATAATAATTACACAGAGATATATACTCAATTTTTTTTTTTAATGTTACACCTTTGTTATCTTTTCTAATACTCTAATGATCTCAAGAGTATTTTGATTTTTTTTGAAAATTTTTTTCTTTATTATTGAACAAGTTTAAATTACACTCGAAATGTCCTTTTTCTTAAATTTCCTCAAATGTTATTTAAAAGTTAAAATCATAGATTTCACGATTGTTCAAGGGAAATAAATACCAAAATTTTTTTTATTGTTAAAAAGCAAAAACAAAAAATTGATGAGTAAAAAGAAAGGAAATAAGAAAAAAAAAAATTCATAAAGGGTTTATAAGAAGAATTAGTAAAAAATAAAAAATAAAAAATACAATGATCTCTTTAATTAAGTACTCCCCAAAATCACAGTCACAATATTTTTAATTTATAAAGTTTAGTTAGTTGATCATGAATATTGATTTGACGATCTTTGTTGAATTGTTTTAATTTCTTTTTTCTTTTTGACATTGAGTTTTTTTAAGGAATTAATCTCGATAAAATTTTTTTTACCTAAATTTAAGAGATTGAGAAAATTTTTTGGCAATTACTTAGATTTGAAAAACCCTGTTAATTTTCAATATTAAACATATTTCTAGATAAGGAATTCTTATTTAGAAATTTGTCAAAATAAAAAATAATAATAGCGACTATTACCTTAATCCTTGGTATTTTTTGTCTCTGTTTTTTCTGTTTTTATTTTATAGTTATTCATACTTTCGTATTTCAGTTTCACAATATTAGGAAGTAACCATTTTAATTTTTCCTTTGTAAATCTTCTTCCCAATATAAAGAAAAGTTGACATTGAGAAAAAACGGGAAAAAATATATTGGTATTTATCTTTGTGACTTAAATTTTGTTGAAGGTTTGGATTGGTAGATGGCAGACTTTACAATTAATAAATTTAGATATTTTGTGTACACTAAACCAAAATTCAAAATTTTCCACACAGCTAAAACGTTCCAAACAATTACAATAATACAATTTCATTGAAATTGGAGATAATTTTGATTTTTGTAAAATATGAAAATCATTTTTTCATCTTTTAGTTTTTTGTTTTGATTTCATTGTTTGAATTACGTAATTTGTTTCGTTGGATCAAAATTTTTTTGAACAATTGATATTATGGTTAAAATCAAGTTGTTCAAAATAGAAGAACTCAAATAAAATTAGTTGGTAGTATCTAACCTTTGATCGATCAATATTCCTCTAATAGAATTTAAACATATTTACTAATGTATTTTTTTGTTTTGCTCTCTCCAAAATTTTTGACACACCCTTCATTTATTTGTATTGATAATTATTTATTTATTGTTTTTTGAGTATTGTAATTTATGAAGAAGTGTTAATATTTCAATTAGTGAATGGTTCTAATTTGGTAAATCTTCTAGAATTGATTAAATAAGTTTTTTTCTTCACAAATTGAATTTTGGTTTGTTAAAAATTTTGAATTGGGGTTTATTTGTGGGTATTTCATGAGGTATCTAACATTTTCAATATTAAATCAAAACCAGTATTTTTTTTTTATTTTTCTTTAATCGTTCCAATTCTACAAAAAAAAATGCGAGAATAACATAAATATAATTCTAAAAGATATTAGTTAATTTAGAATTTTTTGAAAAGGTAAAATTTTTGAGGTGTCATTATGTGTTCATTTTATAGTACATGTATAGTTTTATCTGGATATTTTAGAGTATCATTGTATTTGTTAATAAATATTTTGTTAACTTATTTTTTCCATTTCTGAATTAATTCATACCTTTTGTCTTTTCGTTTTAAATATCTTAAATAATATAACTAGAGTTATTACAGGAGTAAAAATTTTATAAAATTTAATAAAACAAAAAATTTCCGTATGACTACTTATCAAATTAGAAAACAACTTAGTGTTCCTAACCTTTTCAAAAAAAAAAACAAAAAAAAAAACAAAAAGTTCAAAAAGAAACCTAAAAATATTTTTTTTACATATGATTCTTGACTAATGGTAAAAAATGGAAACACATTATTTTTTTATTTTAACCTTCTTTTTAATTGAATGATAATAATAATTTTTTTTTCTTAGACTTATAAACATTTACTAGCTTTTTATCATTTTTAATAACGTAACTGTTAGATTTACAGTAATTAAACTTTTTATAATAACTATTTGATATTTTTTGATCAATAAAAAATCCATTTGAAAAAAGTTTGATAGATTAAAAAAGAAAAATACACTTATTTTTTTTGAAGAATAAATAAACAAAAAATTGATTGAAATAAGATAAATAATAAACTTCATATCCGAGTTGATATATATTAAAAAATATTTGAAAAAACTAATAATTTTTAAAAAAATATATATGAAATTGTGTATTGGAACGCTCCATGCAATATTACTAAGCCTCTTTAGAAAATTAAAAGAATTTACAGCAATATTTTTACACAATAAATATATAGATTTAAAAATAAATTACAAAGTCTCAATTTTTTTAATTTATTTGGAGTGTCTTAAACTGTTTTTTTACTTTAAATTAATATTTTTAAAAAGGAAAAAGAAAAAGAAAAAACAAAAACAAAAGACAGAAATTGAAAAAATGAATATAAATAACTTAATCAATAATAAGTGTTTATTTTTAGGAAAATAACGATTGTTTTAATATAAGTTATAATCCAAAAATTAATAAAGGAAATCTTATTTTTTATTATTTTAAAAAATCAAATCATTTTAATTTGATTATTTTTTGACAATAAAAAAACTGGACTGAAAAGAGATTAAAAACATTATTATTTCTAATTTGTAAAAAAAATTTCTATCAAATACCCGATTAAGAAGTGAGATATTATTTAATAATCCATATTTAGTTATTTAGTAATGCCATTAACCAGTGTTTTGTTCATTAAAAACTATTTCTTTAGTTCGAGTTTTTGAAAATATTTTATTTTTGCTTCTGTGTCCATTCTTTGATATATAGTCGGGAAAAAAATACCGGACAAGATTTTTAATTGTGAGTATTAGTAAAATTTTTGTCTAATTTCAATGAAATCCTTATTATAAATAACCAATTTTTTTTATGAGATTGGTAATAAACCTACCTAAAATCCATCAAAGTAAGATGTCTCTAGAATACTGGAGTAATTGTTTGATAGCCTATGTTGATCAACTTTTTTTGAAAAACAATCGAGTTTTATTAAGGTTTACTATAGTTTGGAAAATGATAATTTTTCTTATTGTTTTTTGATTGATTGAATGGTGTTTTGAACAAGTGTGATTTCATCAATCATCATTCTAATAAGTGGGGTAGTTATAATTGAAAAGGTTCGATTCTGAAAAAAAAAGGAATTTGATTGTTAATAAATGAAATTACACAATAATTTTACTAATATTCACAATTAAAAATCTTTTCCGGGATTTTTTTCATGTCCAGTATTTTTTCCACTGCTCTAATTTATTTTTTTTTAATTTGAACAATATTAAGAGATCCCTTTTTGCATATATTCTATAATTTTGTAATAAGAAAAATTAAATTTCAAGGGACACCTTATTGATTATTTTTTTTATTTTAGCGTTTCAATAGGAATATTTTTAAAATTATTGGGCAAAATATTTCTAATTAAAAACTTAAAACGGCCAAAAAAACGACAAATATAGAGATAAATTACATACATTTACTTATTAATTGTTATTGATTCAGATATGTGATTAATCATAGAATTATCATATTTCAAAAAAATATTTATTTACAACTCAAAATCAAATATCAAATCATTTTCTAAAACTTGAAATTTGTAATGGTTTGATTATTCTAATTTCCTGTTTCACACAAGATTTTGTAATTAGTGTCATGAGATTTCTATTAACTAATAAAAGACACAATCACAGAGCCAACTTTTTCACTTTTCATTTTTTTTTTCAAACTTTACTTTTTATTGATGACCGAAATTGATCCTGAAACAACAACTATTTTACCACCAGGGTTTTTTGACAACAAAGAAGAACAATTTGAATCAGAAACACAGCTATTGCTATTAATTCAATCAGGTTGGCCAGGCAATATTCAAGAAACAGATGGGGATGAACAAAAAAAAAAAAAAAAAAAACAGAAAGAGAAAACTCCGAAAAAAAAAAAAACAACAGTTATTAAAACAAAACAAGCCCTTAACAAACACCCAAAACGATCTTATTTTAGATGACAAAACAAACAAAACAAACAAACAAGAAGAAAATGAAATGGATGAAGCTTATAAATTGTTTGAACAAAGCCTAAATTTAAATAATTTGGAGAATGAAGAGAATGAGAAAGACACAATCCAGGGAAGAATTCAACAACTTAAAAAAAGAAGAGAAAATTACCAAAAACAAAAAAAAAATCAAAAATTAAAAGAAAGTAAAACAGAAACAACAGAAAAAAAACAGGATCCAAAAACAGAAAATGCACAAAAGAATTTAGTTCCCCAAAAACCAGAAAGTAAAGTAAATGAAACAAAATCAAAAAGCACTGTTGTAAATAACAAGAAGCACGACGATCAAGATGATCAAGACGATCAAGACAACCAAGACGATCAAGACGATCAAGACGATCTTGATTTTGATTTTAATGGGTTAATGAATTGGCGCAAAAAAGGGAATTTGTAAGGAAAGAGATTGAATGTATCTCTTTTAAAACAAATAAAATTCGGCCTAATAAGGAAAATTTTGAATCTTTGATTTGTTTTGTTAATTATTTTTCATCTTTGCTATTTTGATAAATTAAGTTACTCTAAAATTTGAATTAGTCACCAAGAAATTGAAAAAAGATAAATTTTAGACAAATAATAATTCAAAACATTGAAAGAACGTTTTTTTGTTAGTCTCAATTCCTTGTGTGTGTTCGTTCTGAAAACTTATTTGTGTTTGGCACTACTCTGGAAACAAAAATATTAAAATATTAAACAATTGCTCTCGATGATAAATTGAGATAAACTTTGATCTATTATTTTTTCTTTGTTTTATCAATCAAATTTAATTTATTTTGGATTAAAATTTTGAAAATTTAGAAATAACTATCCGAATTTTAGGCACGGTTCAGATTACTTTTATACCCCGAGGACATATTTGTTTATTTAAAAGAATGTTTAGTTAAGAGATCTTGTTCAAATTTACAATATATTTTTTTTTTCCATAATTTGTTTTTTGGGTAAAAACCTTTTTTAATAACCAAACAATTTGAAATTTAAATTGAAAAGTTTTGGAAATCAAAATTTCTCTGTACCTATCAACTTTTTTCCACTTTATTTTTCAAGATAATAAAGTTTAATTTAAGGGTATAAAAACACTTTATTATAAAGTGGATAGTTAGTTCCATAGGACGTAATAAAAATCGATTGTAAATAATCCTCATTTTGTTGGAAAATTTGAATAATTATTTTTGAGAAATGTTTTCATTCAAAACTTCAAAAATCTAAAATTTGTAATAATTTTCATATTATCATATTGGGAATCCTTTAAATGATTTTTATTAATAAGTACATCGAATTTTAATATCTACATAATATTAAATTCAACTATTCTGAGAAATCTTGCCTTGAAAATAAAACACCAATAATTAAATGTTAATGTTTTTTTTTTTAAAATTATTTTTCCTACATATCACTTTTTCTAATTTATTTCAATTATTAAAGTTGAAACTTCTAAATTTTTTACAAAAAATTCAAATAATTTTTATTTATTAATTTTTTCCCTTATTTTGAGTGTTTAATTTCCACTTATCATAATTAGATTTATTTTAATTATAGAAATAACTAGAAAATTTATTTAATTTTTAGTTTATTTCTTAAATATAGAAAAAAAAAAAAAAACTTTATGTTCTTTTGAGTTTTCTTTATATTTGGAAAATCAATAGATTTTACTAATAAAAAAACTCAAGAAACTATAGGCACTCTAGGGCGCTCTACAATACTCAATGGACACTTTTAGTGAACTTTTCCAAAATTTAAAAGAATTGAATAAAATCCAAAATTATCTCGATTCTTTTAAATTTTGGAAAAGTGTGGTTGGGCTTTCGACAATTTCAATTTATTTGGAAAACCGATAGATCTTCGTTAGTTTTTTTTTTTTACTTTTCGAAATAAACGGAAAATTTCCGAAAATTTTCTGTTTATTTCAAAAAGTAAAAAAAACCTAGAACACTTTACAAATAAAAAAGAAAACCCCATGAAAACTTAGGTTCTCTAAGACACTCTAGATTACTTGACGACATTTTAAAACACCTTCTGAATTTCTAAATATTTATTGAGAAATCTCAATAAGGAATCACAATTTTCTTTTTAATTATCTAATGAAAAAATTGCAAATGTAACTTTCTTGTGAATAATTTTAATTATACTATTCTAAAAGTTATTATATTTTTTGAAGAATTTTAATTATTTTTTAAAACTCATTATCTGATTGTCTTTATAGAATAGTACAGTTTACCTCGAATATATAATAAATATATTTTTCTATTTTTCACTTGAAATTTTTTTTCTACATTGTAAATATTAGTTTTTATTATCATTTTATTACATAGAATACCTATTTTATTTTTTTGTAAATTTTCATGCTTTTAGTATCAAATCCCAGCATTTCTATTTAAGATTTTTTTTTTTTTTTTTTTTTTTTTTTTTTTTTTTTTTATTTTTTTTTTTTTTTTTTTTTTTTTTTTTTTTTTTTTTTTTTTTTTTTTTTTTTTTTTTTTTTTTTTTTTTTTTTTTTTTTTCTATTTTTTTTTTCGTATATTTTATTTTTAATTTTGGAACTTGTAATAATAAATATAAACATTACAATGCTATCTAGTAATCAAAAACAGTAATCTATATTATTATTAGTATTATTATTATGGAGACATTTTTTTGAATCCATATATTAACACAATATTAGTAATAAAATCTTTAAAATATGCAAATTTGTAATTAATATCTCGTTACAAAGAAAATAATACCAAAATAGTTAGATCCCACATTATTGCCATAAATTATATAAAAAAAATAATATCACGATAATCCACAATATTTTTCTGATCGTTTCTAAAGAAAATAGTTTGTTTTATGCTAAAAAATATTTTTTTTCAAATTTTAATTTTTACCAAATATAAATTGCTTGGTGAATATTCTAATAAAATAAATAAAAAACAATATTGGAAATGGACTTGAATATAAAATAATTGTGTTTTTTCAAAATAGATTTATTACTTTAAAAGTTAAATAACAATAAAGAAGAAAGAGTAATTTCCCTTCTTTTTAATGATTGTGAATTTTAAAAAAAAAATCTTTTAACTCTAGTTTTTTTTATATACACTAAAAAGATAAGAAAATAAAAAGAATAATAAAAAAAAAAATTTAAAACAATTCTTTATAAATAATGATATTTCGGCAAAATATTGAGAAAGGCAAATGGAATTTAATCTAACACCTTTCAATTTTCAGAGAATAAAATAATTATTTTTTTGCTAAAATAAAGGAAATTATTCTTTATCAAATCACAGAAGGGTTAATATTTTTTAAAAGTCTTTTTATCTATAATTTTATAATAATAAATAAACCGGTTAACTATTATTTATTTTAGTTATGACAATTGTTGTTGATCTAAATGGATTGATTGGTCAGCCAACCCAATCAATAAACAAAATCAATAAACACTCTTGATTTTATTATTGATTTAATTAAGTTTCTTTTTTGTTGTTTTAATCAAATAATAAAATTTTTTTGCAAGATATGTTTTTTTAATCAAAAAAATATTTTTCTTTTTAAAAATATTGTTTAATTTCCCCGAAAAATCCTAAATATTTTTTCAAAATTAATTCTTTCTAACAATATTATGAAATCTTGTAGTATTTTTAGACAGTTATTGAAATTTTATAGAATATTGTTATTTATATCTGAAATATTGAGATATTATTGATAATTGAAATGTTATAAAAAATTAAGATTATATAATATTAATAGCAATTTTATTAATTTATTTGAACTGAAAAAAATATTATCGAATCCCCTATTTATAATTATAAAACATTTTAACCCTTTCTATTTTTTATCACCATTTCAAAAATTGTGCCTTAAAAGTGAAACTGACTGTAAATTGAAAAAAAAAAAAAATATTCTTTGATATTTAAGAACAACAAATAATTAAATCTGATTTGTAATTGACCTTTTATTCATTCTAAATAATAATAAACCTAATATTTTAAAAATTAAATAAAATAAAACCAAGAAATAAAAAAAAGGAGTCACAATCTTTGAAATGAGCATTAAGGATTTTTTATTACTCAAATATTACTGAACTTTCACTGAAAAAAGTTAACAATAAGAATTTTTACTATTAAATTCATTCATTTTGAAAAACCTTACATAGTCTAAATTTTCTTTGTGATTATTTATCTTTTCCAAGATCTTTTTTTTTTTTCACATGATCTTTTTGTAAAGAAAAAAGTATCAAAAAAAAATCTTTTACAAAAAAAGAAAAAAAAAGAAAAAAAAATGAAATCAAAAAAAAAAGAAAAAGATAAATAAAAAAAACAAAAAGAAAAAGAAAAGAAAATCAAAAATTTGAAAAAGCAAAACAATTAATTGTAAAATTTAAAAAAATGATTCTTAATTCAAAAATTTGAAAAAATTTTTTTAATAAGAATTACTGGAATAAACACTCATAACAACTTCCATTAATATTATAAAGTGAGTCAAAATTTTTGAAATCTAGCTTTGAAAATTTTATAATAAATTTTCACAGCTCGTTTTGTTTTAGATCTCATCTAAAAATTTTTAGATATCTATTTCCCAAAAAAATTTTCATCATTATCTTTTTTGAAAACTTTAAATTTGTTTGATATATGCTCAAAATTCTAAAACTTATAATTTCAATTTGAGTTTCTTCCTTCTTTTAGTATTCTATATTCTGACTTGGTCTATTTTTGCTTCAGTTTTAGAAAAATTCTTAGAGAATTGTGGATTAATTTTTAATAATTTTGTAATTTTTTTATTTATCCAAACATAAATTGAGCTAAAATCTTTTTGAATTGGATTAAAAATATAAAAATTTATTAATTAACTGGCTTATACATATTGATTTAAAAATTTGTAGTTTTACTCCATTAGCTAAATTTTGCTGTTTAAAAATCATTTTGATTTTTTTAAAATTGTCTTTAACTTGTTTGAATGTTTTTTTTTGGTAATTTTTCTCTTTCCAAATACCTAAAATCTTAATTTCTGATAACTTTTTTGATTTTAAAGTTTGTCTAAAAAAAAAAAATGTAAATTTTTAATGGTATATTTCTCTTCGCACAAATAAAAATAAAAGATAAAAAAAAAAAAATATAATATATAGAGCAGTTCTTTAAAAAGCTTTATTAATTATATATATATATATTAATCATTTTATAAATATTAAAAATGAAAAATATAAATGGTATTTTTGTTGAAATTTTTTTTAAAAATGTTTTTTTTTTTATTGTTTTTGTTTTTTGAAATTTTTTTTTAATTGTAAATAAATTTAAAATTAAAAAAAACAATTACAATATTCTCTTGAAAATATTATTGGTATTTAATTTTCGGAAAGCACTTTTTTATTTCTATTTATAAGATTTTCTTTTGGTGTATTTTCGTCTATTTTTTTAATAGATTCTTCAATTATTTTTTCATTATCTTCATCCTCTTTTTTTTTTTCTTCAATTAATTCTTGTTCATTATCATTGTCATTATCTTGATTTTCACTTTCAAGAATCACTTGATTATTATTGTTTTCATTGTCAAGATTATTCTCATTAATTGTTTCTTCAATTAATTTTTCATTACTTTGTTGATCGATATTTTTATCTTTTTCCTCATTTTCATTTTCATTTTCATTTTCATTTTCGTTTTCATTTTCGTTTTCGTTTTCATTTTTCATTTTTTCTTCATCATCTTCTTTATTATTTTCATCTTCATCATCCTTTTTTTCATCATCTTCTTCTTCGCTTTCATCTTCATCTTCATCATCTGATGATGTACTTGAAGAATTCTCATAATTATTTTTTTTTGATCCAGATTTTTGTCCATAAATGCTATTTCGAAGTATATAATTATTGTCAAAAGCCAAATTATTAGTTTCAGCTAACCATGAGGGTGTTTCGTCTGAGTCGTCTGAATCATCCTTTTGTTAAATTTAATTGATATTATTTAATATTATCGAAAAATATACAAGAAAATTTGTTATTTAAACATTAATTTTTATAAAATAAAATTAAAAATATTCTTTTAATTAATAGATATGAAAATCAATAAACAAAATACAAATAAAAAAAAAAAAAATAATGATCATTGAATAATCAAATAAAAAAAATAAATAAACTAGAATAAAATGAAAGATTTTTAAAATCTTGAATTTCTGAAAAAAGTAAATCTTTTAAATTTTCGTAAATTAATTATCAATGTTTTTTTTTTTTTTTTGAATAAGGTTGATTTTAGAAAAAATATTAAGAGTAAAAATTAGAATTTGACTATTTTGATTTTTTTCCATTTTTCCCTTGGCTGAATCTTCTTTATATTGGGAAGAAGAGTTACAGAGGAAAAAGACATTGTGGTTACTTGCTAATACTGAGACACTGAAACACAAAAGTATGAGTAACTTGAAAATAAAATCTAAAAAGCAAAGGCTAAAAATAACCAAAGGTTTAAAGCAAATCAGATCAAAAAAAAAAAAAAAAAAATTACAACAATTAAATAACAATCCCCAAATGAACATTCATATTCAATTATCAAATTAAATTAAATCAACCAAAACTATCGTGACTGTGATTTTGGGAGTCCTTAATTCAATTAAAGATAGCATTGTTTTTTTTTTTTTTTTGATTTTTTACCAATTGCTTCTGAAAAACCCTTTTTAATTTTCTTTTTTTTTTTTCTTTTTTCCTTTTTTCTTTTCAATTTTTTGCTTTTGCTTTTTAAACATAAAAAAAAGTAGGTGTTTCTTTCCCTTGAACAATCGTGAAATCTCTGATTTTACGTTTAAATTATCTTTGAGAAAATTTAAGTAAAAGGACATTTGGAGTGTAATTTACACTTCTTCCTTCAATAAATAAAAGAATTTGCACATTTTTGGTAACTGGTACAAATGTTTCCCAAAATCAAAATTTGGAATTAAATATTACTTTTAATTATTTTTTACTGTACATTAACAATTTTAAGATATTAATTAGTTTAAACATTTGAGAGTTTTTAAAATTTTAAACAAATGAAAGCTGAATTAAATAAAAATTATCTTCATTCATATATAGTTGTTTTAAAAAAGTGAAAACTTTTTTTTTTTTTTTATGAATATGCCAAAATTAAAGATTTTGAAAAGTTTTATGTTTTAGTAAAGTCAAAACTTTTTTTAAAAAAAGTGCATTT
The DNA here is from genome assembly GCA_027625915.1 of Anaeramoeba flamelloides. Taxonomy (NCBI): domain Eukaryota; family Anaeramoebidae; genus Anaeramoeba; species Anaeramoeba flamelloides. The sequence goes on from JANTQA010000042.1 coordinate 5,802,466, forward strand.
CTTCTTGCCCCAACCTCTACATCACATTTAAAGGTTGATCCTTCACTTTATTAGAACATAAAACTTTCAAAAGGTTTTAATTCTGAAAACTTTTTCATTTTTTTAAAAGAGAAAACTTTCAAACAGTTTTAATTCCGAAAGAATTTTCACTTTTTTTAAAAAGAAAACTTGATAAAAGTTTTAATACTGGAAAATTCTTCAGTTTTATTAAAACAGAAAACTTCAAAAAAGTTTTAAAACAGTTCTCACATTTTTAGAATGACTGTAAATTTATTTTTTTTTTGAATAAAGTATTTTAAAAATATTCTATTATGGAAAAAAAATCGATATGAATTAATTATTTGAAGATGTATATGTTGTACAGATGTTTAAAATAGGTTTAATTGAGTATTTCTTATTAAAAAAAAAAAATGACCTTCAATTGAGTTGAGATAACTTTATATTTTTGAGTATTTTGAGGATTCCAAGATAGATTCAATAAATTTTACATCAAGTATATTTTTGGATTATTCATGAATAGTGCTTCAAAGATTAAAAATAGGTTTTTTTTAGTGAAGGAAAAAAAAGAAAAAGAAAAAGAAAAAGAAATAGAAATAGAAATAAAAATAAAAAAAAAAGAAATGTAGATGCGAATATTCATAAAATTCATAAAATATAAAATAATATTTACATCTTTAACAATTATTTCATCATCAAAATTATCAAATATATCAAAGTCATCGTCTTCATCACTGTTTTCATCACTGTCATCAAAGAAGTCATCGTCGTTTTCGTCGAGGTTATTTTGATTAAAAGAACTTTCTTCTGAATACATTTGCAAATGGTTTTTCATTTCACCAATTTTTTGCGATTGGGCTTTGTTGATATCAGATAAAAATCCATCAACAAATTGATTCCAACCTTCTGTTTGATTTAATTTCTCATTGAGCGTAGTATCCTTTTCCGATAAAGTTACCAATTTATTACATATTTGAAAGATATGAGTAAAATTTCCTCTTCTTATATCCCTGTTAGTTTTTGATTCCTCATATTGGTTGCAAATTGAAATCATTTTTGTGATTAAATTATAATCATCAATAACATTCTTGAATAATTTTGCTGATCTTCCCTCCAAAACTAAATTGATCATATCTCTAATATAATTATGTAAAAAGGTATTCCATTTATATTCAAAAAAGAGATCTAAAATTTTGTGTAATATTTGATGTTCACTATACATATTTTCAATTTTTTCGGGTGATATATAATATAAAATATGAAAGAGTTGGATTGCCTTTAACCGCAATTGCCCAACGGGTACTTTAAGATTTCCAAAGGCAAGATCTATTGGTTTTGCATTTTTTGGTGAATCTAAAAGCTTTGCAAATTTCGAAAAGTTTTCATAGATTAATTCTAGTAAAGGATTTATTTTTTCTTCAATATTTGATCTTTTATTATGATGAATATAAATTAAAAGCTCAATTGTAATTGAAAGCGCATTTTCAATTAAAGATATGTTTTCTGTAGTATCAAAAACACAAGAAAGTAATTTTTCACAAATTTCTTTCTTTTCAAGTTCTTGGTATAAGATCGGATTGCTCGATTCATTATAAAAAAAGTCTAAAAAGCATCTTGTGACATTATCATGGACCTTATTGGTTTGTTTATTTTAGATTTGAAGATTAATGTATTAAAAGGATTTAATTATAAGAAAATCATTGATAAGTAAATTTATTTTGAGAAAATTATAAAATTTATTCTCAAACTTATCCATTTTTATTTTGAAAAAAAAAAAAGAAAAAAAAAAGTTGAAAAACATACTTCTCTTGGTTGTTCTTTTGATAACAAATTTATTAATTTTGGGATTAATTTTGTTGAAATAATTAACTATTGTTTTTTAAAAATTTTGTTTATTTTTATATTATTTTATTTAAAAATGATTATTGTTGATGTAAAAAAATTTATCAAAAAAAAAAAAAAAATGTTTTAAATTTTACATCATTTGATTCTATTAAATCGGTATTTTCAGAACCAAGACATAAATTTATGATAAAATCCTTAATTGCAGCTATTTTAAGATGTAAACATAATTTATCAATTATTTCTGGCTTTGATTTGAGATAATTTAGTGTCTAAATATTAATTAATTTTTATAAATAAAAAATAAAATAAAAAAAAGAAGAAAGAAAATTAATATATCAAAATAAATTTTTAGAAAAGAGTTTAATTTTGAATAAATGGATAAAAAAAAAAAAAATTTCAGCAAAATGAAGAAAAAGGAAAAATAATAGTTGTAAAATTCCAATGATTATTTTCTTGGTTTCAATGATAAATTTTCAAAATTGATAAACAATCTTTTGAAAAAAGAGAAACCACATCAAGTTTTAAAAAAGTAGCTCACAAACAGTTTTAAAGTATATTGAACACTTTTTTAAAATGGGTATATGGGATCTATCACGGTATTAAATAAAATTAAATAAAAAAACTATGAATTGTTAATTTGGAAATTATAGAACCATTTTAAAATCTTCTTTTATTTGTGGGGTACTTTATTTTTTCATGGTTAATTAAAGATGGTATGATATATTTTAAAGGTTGAAAATGTTTCTATAATTTCTAAATTGTCATTTTAGGTGAAATCATCAATAAAATACATATTAAATCTAAAATCAAAATATTATTAAATAGCATGTTTAATATTATTCTCTTGTTTATCAAATAAATAATTTCTCTTGTCAAATTCAGAATCAAATTGTTATTGTGAAAATTTCAATTTTTACTTGATTTTTATTATAAATTTCTAAAGAAATAAGTATTTTTTTTTATTTTATTTTTTTTTTTCAGTACAGCTTGAAAATAAAATATTTTAAAGATAATCTTTCCCAAAATTATTCTTCACAAATTTTTTAATTAAGAAAATTTCATTCAGGATATATCATCTTTAGGAATTATCATCACGATAAATTCGTTTATAATTTAAATTTGTTGGAATTGAAAGTAAATCATATTAGTGATACATTGTCCATATGGCGAAAAAATCTGTTATAAATATTATTAAGCAATAAATTATAGGATTTTATGCAAAATGAATCACAATTAAAAACGGGTCATTTTGAAAAAAAAATTTTTTTTAATTAATTTTTCCAAATCTAAAGATAGAAACCTAAATAATAGTGTTCCCAGTATTTTAGAATTCTTATTTAAATCCTCTCAAAAGAATTATTGTTTCTATTTTTTTAATTTCATAATTTATTCAATAACCATTAACATGAAAACCCAAATACTGATTATTATTATTTCCTTTTTATGAAAATAGTTGTTTTTTTCAATATATTTTCCACAATTTCTAAAATAATTTGTCAAAATAATCTATACTGCTTAATTATTTTATTTTTTTTTTAATATTATATTGAATTTTTTCCAAATTAATCGATATTTCGATACAAATTGAGGAAAGGTATTTTACAACTTTAAAGTCTAAATAGTGATGGTTCAAGTCTTTAAATTTGTCTTGAAATTTAGATTATTTCAAAAATTCTTTGAATTTTTTACTAATGCTAGAGATCTTTTTTAATTGACGAGATATCAACAAATCGTACTATTTGACTAATCGAATTTTTTGAAACATTTTAACCTTGAACCACTAATGTTAATTTGCATTCAATTACAACATACTTTAATTTTAGACTTCTCCGTGGTAGATGCTAACCCCTTAAGAGGAATAATATTCAAAATGCATTTAGTGACCCTAGTCATTATTTAAATTAATATCTTTTGTTATTTGAAAAATCTTCATAATAAAAATTTTAATTTGATGATTAAAAAAGCAAATGTAACCTTAATTTTGGTACAAGAAATCGGTTTTTTTGTTTTTCCTTGTGTTTGAAACAAAAATTAAACAATTGATTTTTTTGGAATAATGTGCTCTTTAATTGATTAATTTTATTTTAAGAGAAGTAAATTTCCTCTTTTTCCTTAATGAAATAATAAATAAAAAGTATTTTTAAACTTAAAAGAAGGAAAAAAGTATTTGAAAATTTGATCACAAGTCAAAGTTTTCAGGTTATTAATACATGGAAATAATAACCGCTTTTTAGCAACGATAAATAACTTTTAAAAATAAATTATTTCTTTAAGTCTTCAAATTACTTTTAAAGACTTTATAGATAAATATATTTGTAATGTGCGGATTTTAAGATTAAGAATTTGTTTTCAAAATTTTTTTTTTTTTTTTAACCAAATTTTGTTCTTGTAAGTTTCCCAAATCTTGTTTTCGCAAAATCCCAGTGCAAGAAACCAAATCGATAGCATTAGTCCATTCCAAGTACATGAATCAACAGTGTGTAAGGGGGGTTTGATTTGGTTCACTTCACTCTAGTTATATTAAGTTTGTATTTTCTTATGATTCAGTTCACTTCATAATTAGTACAAGTTTGGATTGTTTAAGATCTAATCGTAATAACTTTATTAATTCTTGTGATGATTTTTTATAGCTTATAACATCCAAACGCTTTAAAAAAACAAAAAAGTGGAGAAACCGAAGGAATCGAAGGAACCGAAGGAACCGAAGGAATCGAAGGAATCGAAGTAACCGAAGTAACCGAAGTAACCCAAACAACTTAAAAAGTGAGGATTTGGAAAAAGTAAAAAAGTCTAAAAAACAATACTTTTCTATTTTAAAACTTTCAGTTATCTTTTTTTAATTTGTTATAGATATTTTTTAAAAATTCGAATGAATTCTTCGTTCTTTTCTATAATTTATTATTCTTTTTTCTTAATATTGTTTTTGTTTAAATAGTCTTAAATTTTTCATTTACATTTCCATTTTTTGAAAAATTGGGTTACTGTTTTAAAAAAGTTAGGGGTAAATCTGTGAGCTGATCCTTTTGGATCTAAACCTTGTTGTTTTGTTGTATATAAAACTGAATAATTTTTCATGAAATTAAATACCCCAATCTTAAAATTAACCACTTTTTAAATTAATTGTGATATTAATTGGTTTGAAAATTTCTAAAGAAACGGGAAAAGATTAATTAAAAAGAGAAAAAGAAGATAAAAAAATTATAAAACATAAAAAAAAAAAAGTAAAAAACATAAATATTTTCAAAATCTCTCTCGAGTAAACTTTTAAGAATTACTATTTGATTTGTTTTATCATATTAAGGGTGTATATTAATTATGAGAAATAGTTTAATTCTAAGACAGTTGATTAATTCTTTGGAATATAAAATACACCAAAAGGTGTCAGATTGTGCTTGATATTGAATTTTATTATTTATTATTGAATTGAGAAAATACAGCAGCAAGAAAGAGTTTGAGAATTCAATGGCTCAAAATTTCATATAATTTTTTTTCCAATTTTCAGAGACGAGGAATTTTGGGAATTTTTTTTAAATTTAAAAGTATTTTTTTTTTATTTTTATATTTTTCTCCCACACACAGTTGTTGCAATTTTTGAGTTTTTTTTTTTTTTTTTTTCAATTTCAATTCAAAAAGTATCATTTTTTTTTTCAAATTTGTAATGATAAATTAGAGAAAAAGGAAAAGGAAAAGGAAAATCAGTGGGAAAGAAAAAGGAGATCAACAACGAAGCCAAGAAATTGGATTATTGATTATTGATTTTGTCGGGTTGAAGACAAAGTAGACAAATCCTTTTTACTGATCTAAAATTTTGAATAATTGAAAAATCTCAGATGAAAACGGATGATGGAAATTCGTATCATATAAGCTGTCAATTTGGGAAAATTGTTTAGTTTTTTATAAATCCGAAATTGAGACGACACTTTAATTGGGGAATAAAAAGCTTTTTATATTTTTTTTTCATTCTCACCTAATTCCATAACAATGAATTCTTAAATTATTGGCAATTTCGTCAACGAATTAACAAAATCCAAAATGCTGTTTGTTGAAAAATCAATTGAACAAAATTTTCATTCAACTTTCAAAAAACAGATTTCATAAATAAAGTTAAATTTCAAATGTTTAAGAATCACAAATTAGTTATACTATGGTTTTCCCCTTTTAGAGTTGTAGAACTTTATGATTATTTTAATTCTTGGTAAGTGATTTTTTTGGAAAGTTGAATGAAAATTTTGATCTTTTTATTTCAATTTTAACAGTCTTGGAAGAAATTATATTTTTATAAAATATTTTGCTTTTTTTGATTAGCAAAGCAAGAATAACTGATTTAAAATTAAAAGGTTTAGACTTCAAATAAGGATTTAAAGAATAGTTGTGTAAAATTAGTCCAAGACTTAATAACAAAATAACGGCCTTGTAATTTTGTTTTTCAGAAAAAAAAAAAAGTTCAAGTTTTGATTTGGCTTGTTTTTTACATTCAAAGTTTGGATTTTGCAGAAAAAATCAATATTTAATTCCATATTATCATTTCTCAGTGTGTGTTGTGTAGTGTATGTGCTTTTATATGTAAAAAAGAAAAAGAAAAAGAAAAATAGTTACTTCTTCCCTTCGTTTTTTCAGTTGTGTATTTATACAACGTGAAAAGTATCCTGCATAAACACAGTTTAAAGGTTGCTTGTTATCTAAAAAACTAAAAATAAAGTCCATTATTTCTGTGTCTGAAGAAATGGCGTCAACAATACCAAATAGTTCTAAACCAATAATTTCATTTGAAAAGTAAGGGTATCTATTTTGTTTGACAAAAAAGAAAGAAAGAACAGAAAAAAAAGGTTTGCAAATTTGGAAAAATCTTTTTTTGTATGTTTTTTTGTTTGTAATTCATGATTCAAAAAAAGAATTAGCCTTACTTGAATTTTTCTTTTTCGCCTACGTTTTCACCCGTCGGCTCTACTAAAAGATATTGAAGAATTTGTTTTACAATTTCAGGTTTTGACAAACTATAATGAATTTTTGGAATGGTTACAGTAGCGGTTAAAAAAGGAGAATATTATTTTGCACACAAGAAATGAAGAAAGATTTGAGAGAAAAAAGAAAGAATGAAAAAGAATTCTACTATTCAATCAAGAGCTTGTTTCCATATCTACATTCTTGAAGAAGATCTTCTTCTTCAAAGAGATCTTGTAGAGTGAAATTTTCTTTTTCTAAAATCTCATCGATTTTGGACTTTAATGAAAAATTGAATCTCCTGTTTTTTTTGTTATTTATTCAAAAAGAAAAGTTTTAATTGTTAACAAAAAAAAAAAAAAGCAAATTGGTGATCCAATATTAGGTATGAAATGTTTTGGTTAGTTTGTATTTTTTTTGTTGTTTTAGGTTTTATGAATAGAATTGTTGAATCAATATTTTTGGGTTAAAAAAATAAGTGGTGTTTGTGAACAAAGAGTTACCAAAACATTGACGCTAAATTTTTGTTCTTTTGTTTGAAGTTTTTGTAAAAAGGGGTTGTAACAAAAATGATTCCAGTGAAAAAATTTTTTTAATTTTTTTTCTTTGTAAAGTGATTCTAGTTGATTTTGAACAATTTAGTTTTCTTAACAGTACGTATAGAATACACCAATGCCTTTTTAATAAGAAAAGTCCTTAATTGTTTTGAGTTCAAACTGTTTTGTTTCGAACGAAAAAGGTAAAAGAAAACATAATTTAGTCTGAATTATTGAGGATTGTTTTCTTTCTGATAAATAAATAATATTTAACTCTAGTTTTCAACTTTTTCAATATTTCCTTTTATCTTAATTCTATACAAAAGTCTAGAATAATAATATAAAATTGTAACATTGTTTGAGAGAATTTAATAAAAATACTGGATATTACAGTGATCAAAATAAAGCGTTCACAACGACTATAGTCCGTGTTTCAAAATATTATCCGTGCTTTTTTTTATTCTTGTACCAATGTAACATCCAATCTACTACCAAATAGTATACCTGAGCCCAAATCAATTTTGAAAGGAAAGGTCTGGTTATTTTCAGTAAAATTTAAATTATTCATGCAAATAGTTGAAAATTTTCCATAATATTCTCAATTTTTTTGAAATTTTTTGTTTTTTTTTATTATTAAAATTTTTGAAAAAAATTAACTCTATTTTTTGAGATAAATTTTGCAATTTGATCCTTCGTTTTTAGAATTTCTGTTTAAATAATAGAACTTTAAGAAACCACTACCATATTTTTTTAGGGTTTATTATTGGTTTCTTTGATAGGTTAATGTATAGGTTTTCTATAACAAAAAAACACTCTTTTTATTTTGAAACACGCATTAAATTTTTTTGCACGCTTTATTTTGACTACAGTAAAATAAGTAGACATGATTTTTAAACAGTCAAAATTCGTAAAATTTGTGCATATTAGAAAATAAAAAATCCAATCCTGTTTATAACTCACAAAATTTTTATAAATTCGATAATAAACCCACACACAGCTCACTAAAGTGAGCTATCTCTAGGTTACTAAATTGGTTGCTTGGTAGTATAAGAAGATCTACTTATTTTGAAACACAATAGAATTTTATTGAGGTATTTTTGAATTTGGAAAATGATATTTTTGATTATTGTTTTTTTGATTGACCGAATAATGTTTTGAACAAGTGTAATTTGATGAATCATGGTTCTAACAAGTATTTAATTGAAAATTTTTTTTAAGTTTGTTTCTTAAGGGACTAGTAACTCTTATTTATTTTTTTTCCCAAAGGTAATAGAGTAATTATTTACATAAGGATACAATTAAACCCAATAAGAAACTTCGTTTGTCGACTTTAGAGAAATGAATAATCATTTTTAAACGATTTCATTTTTCGAATGGAATTTTCAGGTTAAAGATCTAGATCCTTTTTTGTTGGGATTTTTGGATCAAATTAGAAAAATAAAAATTTGCAAAAAAATTTATTTTTGAAGAAATCTCACTTTTAGTAATTTCTGAGAGTCTTTATGAACAAATAACGTTGTTCCTTTAATATTATTTTAAAAATACATAAAAAATATTTCAAATATTGTATCCCTGAAGATCTAAAAAATTCGAACATTTATTTTATTCAAAAATATTTATTCAATTTCTTGAAATTTAAAAGACTTGTCAATATACTTTTTCAAATATCAAGAGTATAAACAAGGAACTGTTTCTATTAAAATCAGGTATTTGATAATATCTATTATTTTTTTTATTATTAGAAATATGAATTTGAATTTGTTTTATTTCTTTGAAAATCTTGAAAAAATTGAGAAATAAATGTAAAACCTATTTGATACATTTAATCATTGGGTTGTTAATGACTTACTGAAATAATTAAGATTAGGTTTATAATTATTAATTATAAATAATAAATTAAAAAGTATTTCTTTAGATAATAAGTTGAATTTTACAGGTTCTAAAATAGTATTTCGGGAGAACTTTTAATTCGATTCTTTGGTTCTTTTTCTCGGATTTTTCATTTAGTCCCTAGAAAAAATAGATTTGGTATGTTCTTTGAATCAAAAAAGTATATTTTTTACAAGTTTAAAATAATTATTGTATTTTTTTTTTTGATGTTAAGTAGATTTTTTAAACTTAGTATTATAGAACTTAGTGGTTTCATTTTTAAAGTGTATTTTTGTACACTTCCTTTACAGGCAATAAGATTTCAATCTTCTTTCAAAGAAAATAATTTTTTTTTTAAATAATTTGGAAAAAATGTTGGATTTTGAACTTTTCAAAAATGTGAAAAATGGATCAGTCTTTTAAAAACAATAGTTCATTTCTGAAAATAGAATTAAAAGTAATCCATGTCTTGTAGGTATTAGATTTTTAGTTTATTTTTTCAATTTCAAGATACGGTAAAATTATTTTAAAAGTTGTTAGTAAATTTACTTGAAGATTTTTTTTAGTTTACTAGTCCCTTAAATAAAAGAAATTATTAAGTAATTACACAAAAATTTTACGTGAATTAACAATTACATTTATTGTCAAGGATTTTTCAATACTAAATAGCCATCCTGATTATTTTTAACCTTTAATATATATATATATATATATATATATATATATAATACTCAAAGAATAAACAATGAATTATTAAACCTGTATTTCCTCTCCTAGAAGCTTATCTTAAATTGATCTATGTGATCAAAATAATGTATTCGAAAGATATAATCAGTGTTTCAAAATACAATCCTTGAGTTTTTTTCTTCTTGTTCCAAGGCAATATCCAATTTACTACCGTTCAGTATAGCTAATTTCAAATCAATTTTGAAAGTGTGATAAATCAATTTTTTCAGTAAATTATAAATTTTGAATTTAATTTGTTTAAAATTTTTCATAATATTCTCAATTTTTTTTGAACATTTTTGTTTTTTTTCACTGTTTAACTGTGATTAAAAATGACTCGATTTTTTGAGATAAATTGTCTAATGTGATCCTTTCTTTTTAGAATTTTATTAAAATAATAGAAGTTTCAGAAACCAATAATATATTTAATTATTGTTTCTTGTTGGTTTCTTTGATATGTTAATGCATAGGTCTTAATAACAAAAAAAAACACGCTTTTTTTTTTATTTTATTGAGGAGGAAGTGTAGATTACACTCTAAGTGCCCTTTTACTTAAATTCCCTTTCAGAAATTTAAGCGTAAAATCATAGATTTCACGATTATTAATTAACGAAAATAATTTTAAGCTATCATGATTTAAAATTATTTCATTAAAATTTAATTTTTTAACTTTTTTCAGAAAAATTAATCTATCTTTTTCATAGGAAGGACATACCCATAAAAAGTGATCAATATTTTCTATTATTTCCTTATGTTCATATTTTAAACATAAAGGACAAAATTTATTGATTTTTTATTTATTACATAATAATATCTATTTAAGCAGTTGGTAAATGTTCTGGATTTTAGAATTGTTGAACTTGATGGATAACTTAAATATCTTTGATTAATAAATAAATTTTTTTGGTTTTTTAATTATTGCGAAATATTTTTGTACCTTCCAACTGGTAGAATTCAACAACTCATTATAATTATAATTATAAATTTCTTTTTTTTAAGAAGGTTTAAACTCTCCGACTTCCAGTTAATTTTATTGTTTATTCTTTGATTAAATTTTATTAATTTTTTCCAGATAGGGTAGAGATAATTCTTTTTAATTTATTTTTTGAATTTGAATTTCTTTTTATTGATTGATATTACCAAATTTTCGAATTTAAATTCTGTTTTTATAAATAAGAATTGGTGTGTTTCTGTTTATTTTGCAGATTTCAGTAATACATGTATTAATCCAAGAGTTTAAATAGTTTAGGGAAAAAACACGCTTTTTATTTAGAAACAAATATTAAACTTTTCGACACACTATATTTTGACAAAATATTTATAAATTCAAATAATTCTATAAATATTTTTTCTTATATTTTCCTTTTCCAATTTTAAAATCTTATTTTTAAATATGTATGAATTTTATTTGATAAAACTTTTTGAAACTTTGAAAATTCGTAACTCCCCCAAATAATTTTTGAAAAAAAAGATTTTGAAAGTTTATTTATTCAATTTTTACAAATTTTAATTGAACCCAAAATATTTTATTTTTTTTTTAAATTCCCAGTAGAATTAATATATACTTTACCAAATACAAATTACTGAATTAGAGTCTGCAGAAACTTTTTTTTTCGGATAATTTTTGATTATTATGTAGCCACTAAAAAAAAAAGATCAATGAAAAAAAAAAGATCTTTGAAAAGACAAATTACCACTTAGAAAATTGAAAATATGCAATATTATTTAGAATGGATTTAATTATAAGCAAATAATCTTATTACGAAATTTTCAGTGAAATTTAAGTAATATAAAATCAAAAATACTCATTTCAAAAATTGTGATTCAGTTTTTTTTAGTATTTTTTTTTTTTTTAATTATTAAAAAGAGCAGGTTTTTATATATTTAGAATCACTTTAAATGTGAAATAACAAAAAAAAAAATTAATTATTAATCATCCTTGAATATTAAAGGATATATATTTATTTTTTTCAATTTATTATTTCAACCGAGTAACAATTTTTAAAATGGAGTTTATATAAACATTTCATGGATTATAAGCTCGAAATTTTTTTTAAAAAAAATATATTAATTTTTATTTTCTAATATACCGTGAGAATTTAGAAAAAAACAAAGTCAAATTGGCATTAAATTGTTTTTTGTTTTATATTATTGATAAAATATCATCATTTTATCCAATATTAACTTTCCCTCATCTTTATATATAGATATTATACTTCACAAAAAATAAACTTTGAAATTTAAATATTTGGAAGTCAAAAAAAAAAAAAATTAACTTCAATTGATGATTATTGTGAAAAAGAAACTATGAGGTATGTCTTTTTGTCAAAAAAATGTAGAATTGGGATTGATTAGTATGTGCTTCATGTTTAAAAAATTACTTATCTTTTTAAATTGGGTGGTTGTAAAGTTAGTTGGTTTTTGTCTTCCTACTCAAATAAAGCCTGGGCAAATATGTCAAAAAACACCCCTTGGAATTAATTTAAATCCCATTTAGTTTTAAAAGATAAAATGAAGAGTTTATGGAAAAAAAAAAAAAAAAAAACGAGAGAAATTTTTCTAATGAGTATATTTTTTTTCTTGATCTAGTATAACCTGAAATGGTTCATTTTTCCTCGGTAGTTCCTTAATTGTAGTTTGATGGTATATTTCGATACACGGCCCTTTTTTACAAATTCGATTATTATTCTGTTTCCAATAAAAACTTTAGAAATCATCAGGTATTATCAAAAAGCTTGGGGTTTCAGGATCAACGTTATAAATACATAACCCTTAGGGAACATTTTGATATTAAATATTGTTTCCAAAATAATAAATGTGTAAAATTATAATTTATTTTTCAAAATAAAGGTGTTTTTTTTTTTGTTACAAATGGCCTTATCGTGAATGTATCAAAGAAACAAACAATAAACTAAAGCGAATATGAAATTGATAACAAAGAGTTAGTTTATAAAAACAAAAAAGTCAAAAATGAATGATCAAATTGGTATATTCGTTTTAATTAATAGATTAAATTCTTCAGAAAAATTGTATATATCAGTAAAAAATCAACAAAATTTCTTAAAAAATCAGATAAGGGGGATATTTTAAAAAATTTGCTTAATAATTTATAATTTTCTCAAAATATCAAGGGGTTAAATCTTTGGAATTGATTTGAAATTAAATATACTATTGAGTAAAGAAGGGATAGATGTTATATTGGAACAAGAAGAAAAAAAAAAGCAGATTGGATTGTTTCCAAAAATTCTGTTTACCATAAAGTTTAATCCTTGTTTCAAAATAAAAAGCCTGTGTATCTTTTTTCTGCAACACCTATACATTAGCCGATTAAAGAAACCAGTAAAAAAACCCTAAGTAAATATGGTAGTATTTTTCTTCAAGTTCTATTATTTCAAATGAAATTCTAACTCTGAAGGATCAAATTGGAAAATTTATCTCAAAAAATTGAGTAAAATTGTCCAAAGAAAATTTTTTAGCCAAAAAAAAACGAAAAAAATTGAGCAAAATCAAATTATGAATATTATGGAAAATTTTCAACTTATTGCAAGAATAATTTAAATTTGACTGAAAAACCCAAGTTTTTTACTTTCAAAATTTATTTGACCTTAGTTATACTGTTGGGCAGTAAATTGGATGTTGCATTATATAAAGAAGAAAAAAAAATCGCTGATGATATTTTGAAACATCGGATTCAATTCTTTTTTCCCACAGTATTTTGATACTATATTTTGAAACACAGATTTTTAGCTTTAGAACGCATTATTGTGATCACTCCAGTTCTTCTGTATCATAAGAGCTAAAGTGTATAACTAAACCAGGTTTTGAACAACAGACACTTCACAGTAACTTTATTGTCGCTTGTTTAGAGCATTTTATTAAAGTCGGGATGAATTTAACAAGAAATCTTTAAAAAAATCGAAAAAACATCTATCGAGTTGATTATAACTGCACCGTTCTCCTTTGTGTCCAAATTCTCTAAAATTAAATCTCAAAGTGAAAGCCATATCATCCTTAAAAATATTATTTTCAAACAATCAAAAGATTAGTCACTTGGACAAAGCTCTTTGGATCGGAATTTGAACGAAAACACGAATATCTTTTTTCAAAATTTTTGTTGCAAGAATGATGTATGTTTAAAAAAAAAGTTTTCATGGTATGAGAAAACCTTGGTATTAAAAAAAAATAAGAAAAAGAGAGAAAAACAATTGACAAAATAAAACTTCGAAAAATTAAATTTTCTAAATTTCCAATAACACTTGTTTCGATTTAGGGATAAAAATCTTCATCTAAAATCTCTTTCTCCAAATTTAGAAACAAATTAGGAAAAACAAAGAACAAAAATAAGTTATTTTTTTTTAATTTCAGCCCTATGAAAATTTTTATTATTACGGAAAGCGCAAGAACTTTATCTTTGGAAGTTCACGCGTCTACTCAAATTATGCATATCAAATTTCAGATAATGGTCAACGAGGGGACACCTTTAGAAGAACAAAAGCTTGTGTACAATGACGAAACGCTTGAGGACAATAAATCCGTCGAGTCCTATGGAATTGTGAACAACACCACGTTATATTTATTAAAGAATATCAAGCAAGTTGGAGAAGCTGATATGATTGACGAGAATAGTGTCAACGAAAACTCCACGATGCAAATCTTCGTCAAGACGCTTACTGGAAAAACCATTTCTTTCAACGTCGTTCGAAGCAATACCATCAACGATCTCAAAAAGATGATTAAAGTTAAGGAAAACATATGTACAGATCAACAAAGACTAATCTTTGCTGGAAAGCAATTAGAAGATGGAAGAACATTAGCCTCTTACAAAATCCAAGGAGAAGCAACGATCCATTTAATCCAAAGGCTTTCAGGTGGTAAGCCTGTCATTAATTTGTACAACTATCACAACCAAGAAGAAAACAAAACAACAAGCAAAACGCTGCAAGTCTCATCTGTGACTCTCCAATTAGAAAAGGACATCAAGTTCTCATCTTTGTTTCCACAGCCAAAGAAAAAAGACAACCAAAAGAATTCCATCACTTGGAGCAACATCAAAATCGAAGGCAAAAACGAAGAACAAAAAATTTCAATTGGCAAAAGAAACTATGCCTATTTGTTTTGGGAGTGTTTCCAAAACACAACAAACAGAAACAACAACAGGTTTTGTAACCTCTTAACAAAGGAAAATTCCTTTTGTGTAAATCTTCAAAACCTCGCAGAATTTTTGTCCGACCAATTATCAATGATCGGCTTCACTTCAAAAGAAATCAACGACTTGATCATCTATTGGGTTCCTCAACTTGAACAAATTGACGACCTTGAATGGGTTCAAGTCCAATTCTTGGATGAAACTTCAGAGTATTCAAAAATTGCAAAGTTGGAAATCGAGCCAAAGCCAAATGTTGAAAAAAGAATCTTTGTTCTTTTCAGGCCTTTGGAAAATCAATTATTCGATCTTGGAGAGCAGTTAAATATCCAGCCAATCGGGAATAGAGAAGGAAAGGGATTTGTTGCTGTTGAATGGGGTGGAATGATTTTGTAATTGCTGTTTTTATATTTCTTTTTGGGTTATTAAATTGAAACAATTCTTGCTTTTTTTTTTTCCAAAGAACAGAAAGTTACTATCCTTTTTATATTCATTTTTTTTTTTTTTCTTTTTTTTTTCCTTTTTTGAATCTATTTTTTGAATTTTGCTAATTGTCTAATATTGATATCTTTGAGATCCTTCACTTTCTTTGATTTTACACTCCTGATTTATCTTCACATAAATCACTAATTTTACACATTAATAAATTGAATTACAAGCTTTTTTTTTTTTTTTCATTATTCGATTTTTCTAAAGAATTTCAGACAGAATTTTGACTATTGTTTTGTTTTGACTCTCAAACCCTCATTGTCCTTCAAAAATGAATTGAAAATTATTACATATTTCTTTGTCATTCAACAATTATGAATTTTAAATAGAAGATTTTAAATTTCAAATAAATCAAGTATGAAAGTGTAATGTTGTCAAAATAGATTTTAATAGAACTCAATAAAATCTAATGACTCACAGCATATGGAAGTATCTTTTGTGATTAAGAAGGATTTTAGATATATATTCCATTTCAAAATCATTTACACATTAAAAATCAAATTTTGTAAATAACTATTTTTATAAATTTAATTTATCTATATGATAATAAAAAAATTACTATTAGAAAATTCAGTTATATACACTAGGAATGGTTGTTTTTACTCATAAATCAAAATAAAAAAAAGTAAAAAAAAAAAATTGGGACATTTATTATGGAATTTTTGTTTATATCCCTTAACAACTCCGATTGACTTAAATTAAAATGAAGTTGAAAATAAAAGATTGAAAATTATAGTGATGTAGTAGATACTTTTTTTCTTATTTCTCTTTAATCCGATTTGAATTTATAATAAAAAGTCAAAATCGTTTAAAGTTAAAGTAGTCTTGTTATTGTATTTTCTTTTTAAAATTGGAAAAAAATACTTATTCATTTTTATATTTTTTTTAAATTTTTTAATTAGAAATTTTATTACAATATAGTATTTCAAAACAATACATTGGCTGATTAACAATAATGATTAAACAATGCTCAGAATTTTTTGATAAAAAAAAAAAAAAAAATTAAAAGAGAAATTTTTTATTTTTTTTTTTCAGACAATATTTTAATCAAGATTAAATTAAGAGAAAAATAAAATTCATTTCCATATTTCAGAATGAAAATTTCAATATGAATACTTTTCTAAAATTACAATTTAAGTAATTGGAAATAAATAAAAAAAAAAAAAATTATGAAATAATTTCATTTTGTACATTTTGAATTAAACCAATAAACCCCCTTTTCATAGAGAAAATAATCAACCCTAAATTTAACAAAAAAATAAAAAATAACTTTTAAATATTTTTCAAAGATAATAAAATAATCTTCAAAACCAAGAATTTTTTTTTTTGAATTTTGGTAATGAGTAAAAAATTTGAATAATATATTTGCGATATTTGGATTTTTTCAATCTAAATAAATCCAGATCTTTGAAAACTTTTTTTTTTGAGTATGTTCTCTTTTTTAGCAAGAAAGTCTATTTTAGGTCTTGATTTCAAAAAGTTAAAAATAAAAATATAACTAATAATTAAAAAAAAAAAGCAATAAAATATACATCCTACTAGAACTGTTGGTCAAATAATAATTTAAATTTGAAAAAATTGATATCGTAATTACTTCTAAATTTTACAATGAAAAAAATATATTATTTTTTTTATTAAATATTTAATTTAAAGTTTTTTTTTATTTTTTAATTATTTGTAATCTACAATATATACGTATGTGTATTGAATGGTAGTCAACAGATAAAACAAATTTTCTATGAGAAGTAACAATATCCATTATAATGAATAAATTATTTATTTAAGTATTTTCGGTCATGTTGGAGCAAATTGGCCTACCAAAATATTCAAGGAGGTATGATGTATTTTAATCATTAAAAATAAAAAGTTTTTGATGTGTAGACAAACTTTTCCAAAAATAAACTTTTTTTGACAAAATTTGGATGAAAAATACCAAAATCAGACAATCGAGAAACATTTTTCAAAAATAAAAATATTTTTATCAGTTATTTTTTTCTTGTAAATTACCGATGAAAATTTTGAGTATATAATTTTATTTCTTGAGCAATTGTTTATAAATTCTATATCTTAGAATTTTTTGATAACTATTCAAATTAATATTTTTTTCAAGGCAATGTGGATATTTGGGGTTCTAGGGAATATAAATATATATACCATTTCCCAGTCAAAGGAGGGACCAATTGCAGTAAGTATATTACATATGTTTATAGTTTTTGAATCGATATGAGAAGAAAATTTTATTTTGGAAATTCCACAATCAAAATCAGTTTTTTTCTCAATTTGCTTTTTTTTTCTTTTTTTCATTTTATTTTGAAATTTAATTCATTTACAATTTTTTTTTATTGCATGCTCTATAATTACTTGGTAAAAACATGTTATATCCAATGTTACTGAAACTGTGAAAATGATTGTAGAGAAATAATTTTGATTTCTATTGAAATTTTATTTCGATCTTCAATTAAAGATAAAAATGAACCTTGTTGTTTTTCTCAACAGTGAACGAATAATTTTGAGGTTTTCAATTTTTAAGAAAATCTATTGATTTATTACTTTTTATTCAAATTGGTATCGACCTTCCTTTGTTGTATTATTCTACTTATTTCTTCTTTGTTCTTCATAGTTCAAACATTTAAGATTTTATAAAAATAATATTGCCATTGGAAATTAATTATTTGTTCAAATAGAGTTCAAAAAAAAAGTCGATCATTTATTTAAAGGTTAGAAATTGAATAAATTCCTTTTTTTTGTTTGAAAACAATGTCTAAATCAAATATTGTTTTTTTTTTTTTTTGAAAAAAAAACAATCTCATTCTTTCAAAAAAAAACTAATTGATCTCTTTTTCCAAAATAGAAAAGAGAAAAGAAAGCATCTTTAGAATATTTAATATGGAGAAAAAAAGAGAATAAATTTACAAATTTTTGAAAAAAAAAAAAATAACAATTTTTCTTTTTTAATATGTCAACCAAGCTGATTTTAGAGGAATGTTCAAAACCACAATCTGATAAGAATACACAACATAGGATGATTTTTATGTTTGATAGTTTTCTTGGATATTTCTTAACAAACTGAGAATAAAAAGATAGATAGAGACTCATTGAAAGGATGTACGATCTAGTTTGTCTTTGTTGGAAAATTTAAACCAAGTTTTTTCTCCAATGAATAGAACCAATTTAATTTCTATTCTTTCAATTATTGCTGTTGGGAGAAAAAGATCTTTTGAAAAACAAGTAATCTCTCAGGTGGCTCATTAAAAAATATCAATTGGTTTTTTGTTATTTTATTCTTTGTTCTTTGTTAAGTTAGATCCTGAGTTCAAACAATAAATAGTAACTCATATTGTTTCATTTATTCAACAATCACCTTTTTATAATTCCTCATTTTGGATTACCCTTCCATACTCAAAATAATGAAATTGTTCTGATGCTAAGATGACACTAATTGTTGTTCTTAGAACTCCTCAATATAATCTTATATCAATTCTAAAAATATCATTTTTTTGGTTCTTCCAGACCAAACTCAAAACATAACAAGGAGATTGTTTCCAAATCAAACCAATAAAAACCTTTTATGATTTTTATTAAATGTTTTTAATCTTGGGGTAGTAGTGTATTTTTAGAATTATTACTTTCACTTTGTTGTTATTAATTATTTATGTTGTCCAAGAAATAATAATTGGTTGCAGCTAATAATCGTATTTTCTTTTCATTCTAATATAAAAATTTAAACTTTTTGAAAAAATTAGTAAAAAAAAAATAATAATAAAAATAATTATATCAACAAATATATAACAAACAGAGAAAAGTTGTTTTAAATTTGAAATTTATTTCTTCAGAAAAATGTCAAACTTCAATTTAAATTGTTGTCACGATTATTAGAAATCTTCTATATATGTATATATATAATAAGCAGTAATTCTAATTTTTTTTTTTTTCTTTTATAATAATTTGATTTTTAAAAAAAAATTTAAAATTAATTGGGAGGAGAGTTCAATTTTTATTTGTCAAACCTTCTAAAAGTGAATCCAACAAATTTATTGTTTATTTCCTTTTTGGAAAAACTTTTTGGTGTTTTAAAATTTGTAATTACTGTTTTTAGTTCGCCATCAAAATCTTCAAAATATGTTGTATCAAAATAAGAAATATCCATTTCATTTTCTAACTGTGGAATAAATGGAGGAGTTGATTCACGAATATTTTCAAAATCAATGTCTTCAAAAAATGGATGAAGTTTCAAATTTTGTAAGAATACATCTGGTTCTTCTTTTAAGGGTACATCCAATAAAGTTGTTATTAAATCCCATGCATCTTCCTCAATTATTTCTTCATCTTCTTCTGTTGTGGGTGGCACTAACGTTTTTGTATAAAATATAATATTTCTAAAAATGATAAAATATTTTTTTATGAGTTTTTTTGTTTTTATTTGTTGTTTTAAAAAATAAAATAGTTAGATTTATTTTTAATTATTTATTGTTTTGTAAAAAAATACATAAAAATAAAAAAATAAAAAACAAAAAAAAAAAAAAAAAAAAAAAAAAAAAAAAAAAACCTTAAAGTTTCTTCAATTTCTTCGCCAGAAAATGGTGGTATTCCGGAAAGCAATTCATACAAAATACAACCAAGTGACCAAAAATCAACAGAATTATCATACCCTTTTTTTGATAAAATTTCTGGCGACACTTTTTATTTTTTTAGAATTGTTTAATAAATTAAAATGAAAATATAATTATAAAAAAATTAAATTTATGACCTTCTTTTACGAAAACACAACAAAAAAGTGCAGTTTCTTTCAAAGTTTTTCAAAAAAAACGTTATTGTTTTTTGTACTTTAAAAATCTTTCAATTGTAAAACACTTTCAAAGAATTTCATTCAAAATTCGGTGATTGTTTAATAAGTATATTTTGAATTTTTTTTTTTCTTCAAAGAATAAGAAAGTTCTATAAAGTATTTCTAAAGTGAAAAACGTTCATTGAACGAATAAAATCCTTTGAAAGAATTTGTTATCCTTTTTTTTTTTTTTTTTTTTTTTTTTAAGGAAAATTGATATGTTACTATAATTTGGTGTTCCAACTAATGTAAAATGTTTTTTTTTATTAAATTCCTCACGGCTAAGTTTTTTTAATGTATCCTTCCAATTTTTTTGATCTGGAAAAATGTTTTTTGATAATCCGAAATCTGTTAATTTTAAATGGCCATCTGAAGAAATTAAAAAATTTTCAGGTTTTAGATCACTATTCATTTTTAGAAATAACAATAAAATATTAGAGAGAATAATAATAATAAGTGAAGAATTTAATGGGTTTGTAAAATAATAATAAATGTATTAAAATGAATGAAAAATATTTCAAGTTTCAATTCCATATTTTAGCACTTTTTTTTTAAAAAATGAATTTAATTTAGATTTTGATAATTTCTTTTTTTGCATTTATGAACTAAAATTTTGATCTTTTCAAAACCATTTTTTAATTGTAGTATTTTGAAACGGTTTTTGGGATCTTTAGACTATGTTAAAGATCTTTTTTTTATTTAATGATCTAGTTTGAAAAAAATATAAATTTAAAAATATTTTGATGAGGATCTCTTTAAAGTTTAAGAATGAAATTTTGGGCTGTAAGAATGACATGCGAAAATTTGCATATTTGTATGAATATTAATCTACAAGTTATGTGTGAAAAGAATTGGTATTTTAGAGGTCTGTACCATTTCTACAGTATATTTAAAAAAAATGAGAAATGATACAGATATCTTTTTAATTAATGAGATCAACTTTTTTACTATTTTGTAAATATATTTTTTTCAAGACATTTGAAACATTGAGCTCTAATATAAATTTTATTCAGTAACAATTTACTTGAATTTTAGAGATCTCATGGGTAAAATCGAATACCTTCAAAGTTTTATTTTAATATTTAGATTCTTTTTATTACTAATATTTGAATTGTAAAATGGGAAAAAATTGTTACTCCATTGTTCATCATTTATTACGAAGAAACTTCAAAGAAATAGAATGTACATTTTAGCGAGAAGATGGCAAATTGCAAATCTATCAAATTATCCTCTAAAAGTCACCATGCATAAAACACTCATTATATAATCACTATCTTCATCCTTATGACAGAATTATCTCTTAATAATTTGATTTTTTTTCATTTTAATTTTATTTTTTATTTGAAATCTGACTGTTTTGAAAAAACTAAGTCCAAGATCACAATCTATATATATTTAAGTTGCGAAAGGCTTTAAAAAAAAAAAACATGTTTAAGAAGTCAAACTAAAACGAAAAGTTTACAACTTCATGGTGACTTTTTGGATTAAAAAAGAAATTGTAACAAATGCAATTTACGAAAAAAAAAGTAAGTAAGAACAACATAATACTTTTTTTGTTCTAATTTTAAATGATTTTTTCGTGACACTGAAACAAGATTTTTATAAAAATATCAAAGTCCTGTTCTTGCAATTTAATTTTTTCCTTAATTTATAAAAAAATACAACCAAAAAAAAAATAGACAAACGTTTATTATTCTTTACTATTTCTCTGAATTTTTCTTTTTAAGAATTGATAACAATTCATCAATAATTGAACAATATCAATTCGATTTTTAAAAAGGGTAATTACACTTAATGAGTCAAATTCTTAGTATACCTAAAACCAGATGAAGATAAAAATTGAATGATTGTAGTGGCGAATATTTTTCTTTGGTTATTCCATAAACACCCTTTAGTGCCACAAATAGCTCTTATTTAGGAAAAGATATCATCAATAAAAAAAATAAAAAAAAAAACAAAACTATTTAATTTAACGTTTTTGTGGCGATCTACTTGTTTCATTGATTTCACAAACTTTAGTTTTGCTATTGAACTTGGTTTAACTTTCAAAAAAAAAAAAAAACTAAACTATTTTTCAACCATTTTGGCACACCAATAATAACTTTGATATTAACCATTTTGGCCAGTTTATAATCTTCATGATGTATCTTTAAATATATTTTTTCATATTTTAAAAAGAGTTTTATTTCATTTTTAATTCATTTTTTATCATTTCCGCCTTTTTGTTTTTTCATTTTTTTAGTCTTATAAAATTTGATTTTTGAGAAACCATATTTTAAAATTTTTGGCACTTCACTTTTTTCTCTTTTGAGATTTTTTTACCATTAATGGCTAATTAATGAATTAAACCTTTAATTTAGTTTTTAATGGGTGAGTATTTATTTAGGTTATTGTCAAAACTATTTGTAATAATACATTTAATAAATAATTCGATATTTTAAATTTTGGGTGTGCCAAATATAATAAAAATAGTTTATAATTCAAAATTTATCTTCTCAATGACAAATATGATCGGATCTTATGTGATTGAATTATGATTATTAGACAACCTAATTCTTTCTTTTCTCTCAAGTCTTTTGGTTAATACCCCAAGTCTCTAAAAGACATAGACAAAAAAAATTTGGATAAAATTCAAAAATAAATTTGAAAAATAATTTCCTCAAAAAAAGCAAAAACTTAATTGTTTTATCACTTTTTACATTTCTAAAATTGAATAATTCCTGATCAAACTTGGATTAAGTGTACATTTCATTTATACTGATAAATTCAAAAAGATTTTTTGAAAATTATTTTGTTCAATTTTCCATTTTTTCCCTTAATTAACTTTTACTTCTAAAACAATTCTTGATAAAGGATATTTTCAAGATCAACTAATTTTACATAGGTTTCTTTAAATTTAAATCAATAAAACCTTTATTCATACATAAAGTTATAAGATTTACAATAATGGAAATTGAATCAAAAATTTTCAAACATTTACTTGAATTTATCAGTAATGCCGAGGATTTTCAATCTGTCATCTTCCCTCAAAAATGGTCATTGTAATTTGAGTCTATTTGTTTTTTGGCACTTTTTTGTTGTTAATAAACTGATAAATTCAAACAAATGTTTGAAAATTTTTGATTCAATTTCCATTTTTGTAAATCTTATAACTTAATTTTGGATAAAGCATTTTATTGGTTCAAGTATTGTGAAATTTTGTAAAATTAAACTAAATTCCAAAATTTTGGACACAGTTTAAATAGTTGAAAAAATAACAATACTACACTTTACATTCAATTTGGAAATAATTTTTGATTTTACAAAATATTTCATTTTTTGTCTTTTTTGTTTTGTTTTCATTTCCTTTTTTCCAGTTATGTAATCAGTTTAGTAGGATCTGGAAATTTTTTTTTTAATGGTTTGATAGAAGTTTAGTGTTGGGTTTGTTAAATTGAAAAATCACATACAATTGGTTGATGGTATCTTATCATTTGATCGATCAACAATTGTTGGTGGAGAAAATTTTTACAAATTTACCAATACATTTTTTGTTCAGCTCGTTTCATTATTTTGGACACACCGATTTTATTTTTTTCATTTTATATTTTTTTCTTTTATTTGGATGAAAATGATTACTTTTAAAAACATCCATGATGGGTAACTTAAATGTAGTTTTATATTAAGTTTGGAAAAATATAATATATTTTTTTTTTTTTTGCCTATTTTTGATTTTGGGTGTGTCCAAATTTTTGGAATGGGGTTTAGTTAATCTTGAAAATATTCTTTATCAAGAGCTGTTTTAAAAGAAACAAAAGTTTTGGAAAAAAAGTGAAACAGGAGAAAAAAGGTTCAAGACGATTTTTAATTGGGAACATTAACAGAATCACAGAAACCTGAAAATGAAAAGCAAAATTAGTTAATAGAAGAAATGAGTTAACTTTAAAGAATAATTTATTATAAACTCTATTTCAAAATCATTGGCCCATTAAAAATCAAATTTTAAAGAAAAATATTTTTAATAAATTAAAGTTATCTGTTATAATATAAAAATTTCGATTTTAATATTCAGTTCTATACTCAAGAGATATTTATTTTTTGTCTTCTAAAAATAAAAGAAAAAAAAGTAAAAAAAATTGGGATATTTATTTTGAAATAAGCATTACATAAAAAATAGAAATATTAAAAAATTAATAACCCCATTCATCGATTCTCCTTCCATTTGAATAACTAGTCTAATCTCTTTTTCATATTTGAAACCAATTTTTTCATTAATTCATCTGTTACTTCTTTCCAAATTTTCATTTTCGTTTTGCATTTTAACAAAATACTGAGGAAAAAATAAAAAAGAGAAAAAATGATTTATTTTCAAACTTTTCATTGTGAGGGGAAAAACTTCAAAACAATACAAAAGCAATTCAAAATTCAAATGTAACATGGGTCATTTATTATGAAATCCAGTTTATTATTTTCAATCAAAATCAACAAAAAACAATTTAAAACCCCTTGATTATTAAAATCCAATGAGTTGTAGTTTTGGAGATCCTCATAAGTTGTTAAATTTTTTCAAAAAATCGTTAAAAGTTGATCAGTAAAAGAAAAATCCTGACCAAAAGATAGTATTAAAAAAAACTGTTATTGATCTTAATCCTCAATTTTTTTCTTTTATTAATTGATTTTGCTTTTCATTTTCAAGTTACTGTGATTTCTATTAATGTTTCCAATTAAAAATCATCTTGAACTTTTTTTCTCCTGTTTCACTTTTTTTCCAAAACTTTTGTTTCTTTTAAAACAGCTCTTGATAAAGAATATTTTCAAGATCAACTAATTTTACAAAGATTTCACAATACTTGAACCAACAAAATACTTTATCCAGAATTAAGTTATAAGATTTACAAAAATGCAAATTAAATTCAAAAATTTTTCTCAATTTTTTTGAATTTATCGGTATTTGAGATAAACTTAAAATCCGACACTAAAGGAATATTTAAGAATTAAAAAAAGATAGTCAGCTAAAACTTTGTACCATTTAAATTTCAAATACCCGTAAATGAAAAAAAGTTTTAAAAAATACCTAGGTTTCTGGTTTTTTAATTGTTTTACCTTCGTATCGCTAGTTTTTGAAATACAAATGTGACAATTGGAATTATTAATACAAAATAAACTTTTGTCTTATCAATGAAAGAAAAAGTCTTCAATTTTTCTTCCATTCAAAAATAAAAAAAAAAAAAAGCAGTTCAAGGAGCCCTTGAGTAAATAAAGTTGAAAACCTCTTTTTCGAATCAACAAAAAAACAGTTGTCAGAATGGAAATAAAAATCGTAAAGTTTCAAAAAGATATTTACCGATGAATAAAGCCCTGCTTGTGCAAATCTTCTACAGTTAAGATCATTTCTGCCAAATAAAAACAAGTTGCTTCTTCGTTTAAGGAACCAACTTCACGTAACAAACATTTCAAGTCACCACCTGAATGGTAATCCATCACGTAATATAAATACTGTTCATCTTGAAAACTTGCAAAAAGCTTTACTAGCCAAGGAGAATCAAGGGTGGCAAGAACTTCTCTTTCTGTCCAGATATTTTTCAATTGTGACTCCGTCTTGATGCTGCTTTTCAAAACCCTTTTCAGAGCCAAAACTTGGCCTGTGCTTTTTTTTGTTTCTTCGTCGTCGGAGGAAGAACTATCAGTCTCCGAGGAGTCTGTTTCATCCGAGTCTGTTTCATCGGAGTCAGTTTCGTCCGAGTCTGTTTCAGATTCTTCAGAGTCCACATATTTTTTATTTTTCTTTTTTTCTTGTGCCAATTTGGTTTTTGTTAAAGAACCATATTTTTTCTCTTTGACAAGAAAGACTTCCCCATAGCTTCCTTGCCCAATTTTTGCAAGCGTTATGAAATCTTCAACAATGATTCTTGTTCGGCGGGTTCTCAAAAATTCCGTTTCGTTGTTCAAAACTTCTTTTAAAATGACTTTGGATCGCTCTTCTTCAACCTCGTTGTTTTGTAATTCAAGCTTGGTTTTGCGAACGCGCTTCGATCTTTGATAAAGGTAATAATTCAGTTCCAAATCGATGCGATCTAAATAGCGCTTGCACATATCGGCCTTTTCGGAAATCGTTTTTGGTACTTCTTTGATCCTTTCTTCGCTTTGATCGTACCTATTCCAAAATGTTTTTTTCACTTTTTTTTGAGTGTTGCTTGTCATATTTTGATTTTGAAAAATGTTCGGGTTTAAGTCGTTAATTAAAAAAAATGAAATTCTCAAAAAACTTTATTTTACAGGATTGAGAGGCGATTGTTTTCAAACCTACTCCTTTTTTAAAAAAAGATTCACTTTAGTACCGTAGAAGAAATTAGAATCAAAGAAAACATTTTTTGTAGGGATCGCAAAATTTATTCGTTCTATTTACCCAAAAGTAAGAATTTTTTGATTCTTCAAAATTATTTGCAAATTTCTTAATCTTTTTGATGATATTCTTTTTTGATTGCTTGTTATCAAAAGTCCCAAAATTTAAAGTTAAAAATATTGAGATTAAAAAACTATGAATTTTTTTCTTTTTTTGAAAAATTTTTTTTTAATTACAAAATATTTTTTTTTGAATTTTTTTAAAAGTAGTTGTAAGTGGAAAAAAAAAAAGCTATAGAATAAAGTTTGTTTTACTAAAATTCTTTCTTGTCTTGTTTTTTTGGTGTTGTACTATTTTCTAAACTTCGAAAAACAATTTTATTGCTGATAAATTGCAATAAATGTTAGGAAGATTTTTACTTGATTTTCCTTTTTGAAATTATTATGCTCAAACTTTGAATAAAGCATTTTAGAAAGTCAAGTGTTAAGAAACACTCTAAAATTAGTTTTTCTTCCAAATATTCTTTTTCAGTGGAATGTTTGATAAGAAGTAGTTTGAAGATTTATAAAAATGGAAATTGAACTAAAAATTTTTATGAAATTTATTAGAATTTATCAGTAAGGTTTACTATCACTGAAGCATTAATAAAAAAAATTATCCTGTTTTAGGTGTATGGGTTGGTTATTTTAGTTCTTCAGTGATCGATATTCAACTCCATATTAATTTTAATTGTTTATTTAGAAATAAAAAATATATACAATTCATTTCTCAAAATCCGAATTGACTGGTGTAAAATTAATCGAATAGAAAACATTTACTATTAATTGCAATTTAAAAAGATCAAAATTTTCATTTAGCTTTCTAAAAAAATTACATCTCATGTATTAATATAAAATCATCAAAGTTCCCAATTATAAAAGGGAAATTAATAATTTTTGTTTCTTTTGAGAATTAAAAATTTGAAATCTTATATGGTTTTTAAAATCTTTTTTTTGAAAGCTGAATGATAATTTTGTTTCATTTATTTTATAAAAAATAGTAATAATAAATTGTGAGTTTTGGATTTTAATATAAAATTTTTATTTAGGATTTGGTTTTATTTGGCAGTTTTAGACAATTTATTTTTAATTTTCTTTTTTTAGGTAATAGAGTAAAAGGGCTAAATAAATTTCAATTAACGACCTAAAAATCATAGTCCTTTAAATATCTTCCAAACCTTTATTCTTAGACACAAAAAGTCAGATTTCAGAAAAATAAAAAAAAAACTTCTTATTTCTAAATAAACAATTACAATTAATATAGAGTTGAATATCCATCATTTAGAAACAAAAATAATAATTTCCTTACACCTTGCACACAAGATATTTTTTTTTTTAATTCTATATTGGTTGTAAACCTAATGGTACAAATAAAACAGAAAATTTTTTTTTTAGTAATTGAAGTCCAAATTAAAAAATTAATTTTAACCATATATATTAATTGATAAACATAGTAAAAATCTTGATTGTTCAAACCAGATTTATTTTCAAAACTATTGTCAGATATGAATCATTATTTATGATTTATTTTTCTATTTTTTTTTCATTTTGGAAATTTTCGAAATTTAATATATTCTAATTATTACAAAAAAAAAAATATTTTCTTTGAAAGATAAAAGTGGTTTTATTATCTTGAAATAAAGAGAATAAAAATATAAACTAACAATAAAACATCTCAGTTCTAAAATAATCAAGTATAAAAACCACTTCATTCAATTTCAAAAATTATAATAATTATTTAAAACTTGAAAAAAATATTATTTGTTTATTCAATGAACAGTTTGAAATATTTTTTTCTTTTTATTTAATAAGAAAATATAAGCTAAATTTTAAAAATAGGGGCAGATTTTCCATTAGAAAAAAATTTGTTGAATTGTTTTTTAATTTGAATAATAAGGTATTTTACTAAAATTTTTAGAGATAATAACCAAAATAGATTAATAAATAAAAATATAGTGTAATCATTTGATTTTTTTGAAAGGTAAATGAAAAAAGAAAAAAATAATAAAAAAAAAAAGTTTGCCCCTAATTTTGAAATTTGGCTTACTAAAAAAGTAAAAAATCATTAAATTAAAAATTATATCAAAAATACTTTCTTAAAACATGTTAAAAATCCATTATAAAATATAAACAAATAATTTTTAATTTGATAATTTATGATCAATAACCAACATGAAAATTTTCATATTTGAGTGAATTGGTAATAATCTGGATATTTAAACGATCAATAGGTTTTATTATTATATCTAAAACTTTTGAAATATTTTCAAACAAATAAAACTAATTCAAGTTTATAACAATTTGTAAAAAAAATCAAGAAATTTTATCAAATAACTGATTAAAAGACCAACAATTTGTTATTTAAACTTTAAATAATTTTAAAAGAATATTCCATAATTTTTTACATTTCGAGAGATTTAATAAATCTTGAAAACAAAACATAAAGATCAATTTTTTTAAATATTCAAGGATGAAAAAATTGAGTAACTTATCTTGAATTTTTAAAATAACATTAAATTGTCAAACAATATTTGTTGATAAAAACTCTTAGGGATTGTTAAAAGTGCGATTTCAAGAGAGTAATAATGTTTTTCATATTTTTCTTGTTGGTTTTTCGATCCTGAAAATTAAAATACTCTCAGAGAAGGATAAAATCTTCCTAAGAAAATTAATTCGAAAAATGAACTCTTGTAAAAATCGATTACTCATTTCTCGAAAATTGATAAAGAGTTTGTTTATCAAGTTTAATCGTAGCTTTGTGGAAATAATTACTCTATTACCTTTGGTGGGGGATAAATATAAGTTAAACCCTTAAAGAGATGTGGTACTGCCTTCGAATAAAATAAAAATCAAAAAAATAAAAAAAATTATCAAAGAGTTGAATGATAAAATGATTTATTTATCTTGAAGAAACATTTTTCTTGGTATTAATACAAGAATGTTTTTAGGTAAAGATCATTAGAATCAAATTTGTTGTTCTTTCTAAAAATAAAAAAAAAAAAATATAATCAAATAAAAGAAAATAAAATCATTAAAAACCGATATATGACACCTTTCTGTTTCCGTTTTTCCTTTTGTTCCATAATGTGGAGGATTAATTCGGCTTAACATAAAAAAAAATGAAAAGGTGCTTTCAGATATATCGTTTATAATTATTTTGTTTCTTTTTTTTTGGATATTTTTTTTAAAAAGATTTGTTTCACAGCTTAATCGTTCCATTCTTCTCCTTTTTCTTTTTCTTTTTCGTCCCATTTTTCTTCACCCCAGGCGTCTTCTTCATTATCTGAAGAAGCAACTTCTTCAACTGAAGATTCATTATCAGATTTTTCAGATTCAGGTTCTGATTCGTTTTCTTGTTCTCTTCTGGCTTCTTCTTCTTCTCGTTTTTTACGTTCTTCTTCTTCGAGTTGTTCTTCAATTTCAGATTGGTCTCTGTAAAAGAACAGATCTGGCATGACTTCCCATTCTTTTTCTCTTGACATTCCTTTTAATCTCAAGACTTCTCTGGCAAGTAACCAATAAATGAACCCAATAGAGTATTTTCCTTTGTTGTTACATGGAATGGCAACATCAACAAAGTTTAATGGGGAGTCAGTATCACATAAACAGATAACTGGAATATTTGCATAACTGGCTTCTCTGATTGGCTAATTTTGTTTGAATTGTTGTTTTTGTTGAAAGAATTTGAAAAAGAAAAAGAAAATCAAATTTTTTTTTTAGTTTGGTGGTTTGTTTTGATTGGGAATTTTTTAAAAGATCAAAAACAAAAAGTAAAAAGAAAAATAAATTTGAAAAAGAAAAAAAAAAAAAAAAAACATAAAAAGCAAATAACACACAAAAAAAAAAAAAAAAAAAAAAATAAGGAATAATTTACTTGAGCATCAGTTCTTGGGTCTGTGGCAATAATTAAAAGAGGTTCAAGGAAAGCTTTTTGGATTTGATTAGTGAATGTACCTGGAATAAATCTTCCAGCTAAAGCCTTAACACCAAGATATTTGGAGAATTTAAGGATAGCTCTTTGACCATATGGTCTGGCAGAAACAAGTACAACGTCTTCAGGGTTTGGGATCGAGGCAATTACTCTGGCTGCAAACATGAGCTTTTCCCAGGCCTGTGCAATGTTGATGATATAGACACCTTCTTTTCTTCTTTTGTAAACATAGTCTCCCATTTGTTTTTCTAAATTGTGTGTTCCAACTTGGCAATTACAGGCAATCATTTTTTTGAGATCATCGTTTCTTTGTTTTTTGCTGATGTATGTGTGTCCACTTGGTAATTCAACAACTTTTTTTTTTGCTTTTTTGACTTTTTTTTGTTGTTGTTTTTTTTCTTTGGTTTTTTTTTTGAAATTCTTTTGAGATTTATTTATTTTGTTCTGTTTTTTTTTTTTTTTTTTTTTTGGTGATTTTTATTTGAGACAGAAAAAAAATAAAGTAAAAAGTTTTTTTTTAATTTAAAAAAGGGATTGCTTATTAAAAAAAAAAAAAAAGAAATAAAAAACAAATTATTGAAAAAAAAAAAAAGAAAGGTTGTGGTTTTCAGAAGATTGAAAAAAAAAAAAAAAAAAAGAAATTATTTTACAATTTAAATTTGAAGAGGAAATAAAAAAAATGAAAAGTAAAAAAAATTAGTTTTTTCAGAAATGGATGGTTTCTTTTTAAATCAACAAAAAACACATTCTCAATTTGTAATTGTGTTTCTATTCTTCGTTTTTTAAAATTTCTCTTTTTTACATTACTGATTGATTTCAATTAAAATTAATTCTTTATTTAACTTAAAGGAAAAATCCTTTCAGATTCTCTTGATGATTAATCTTTTACTCTAGATAAAATTTTCAATCAGACCCCTTGATAGAACAACCTGAAGAACTTCTAAAAAATTAGCTAACTTTTGAGCGGGGAATTTTGAAAATAAGTGTTTTCCATTTTAGACGTATCAAATTGTAATCCAGGTTTCTAATAAAAAGGGAATTCTCCTCACATAGAAAACCTACAGACTAACTGATGAAAGAAACTTACAATAAACCAAAAGCGAATTTGGTTCTGATTTCTTATGTACTATTCATTAAAAAGAAATTCTTTAACTGAGGATCAAATTGGAAAATTTTTCGCTCTAAATTGAGATCAGAAAATTTTGATATATTTTATAAACGTAAACGTAATCTTACCAACTAACAAACTGGATTATTATCAAATATCCAATAATAAATAAATAAAACTGGAGATTTAAAATTAATATATTAGTTTGAAGTTAAGAAATAATTTATTTAAGAGTATCAATTCCATCAAAACCACTGTAATTGAAATATTTGATAGTTTATTAAAAATTAACTTGGTGATCTAAGTTCTAGATTCCCAAAAAATTTAATAAAAAAAATTAAACTTTAATTGTACTACAATAAAACATTACAATTTTAGTGAAAAAATCAATTCTTAAAAAAAATTAAATTTGGAGTAATTTTTATAATGTTTCTATGGTGATTTATTTTTTGAGCCATAACACTAAAACAATTTTATTATACATTTTCGGATTATATTTATATAATACGTTATAATTAGTTAATTTATCACCAGATCGGCAAATATACCCCAAATCTCAATATTCTCAAGATCTCAAAAAAAAATTAAAATAATTAGGTTTTTTCAAAATTCTATTTTAGAAAAGAGAATTTCAGATTTTATTGGTATTTCGAGATAATTTTTTTTAATAGTGTCATATACTTTTCAAAAGAAATACATTATATCTGATACTATTCTTTTAATATTATCAAAAAATTTTATGTTTAAAAAATAAATTCTTATTTTTTTTACCTTACTTGAAATTTTTAGTAACTTATGTATTATTAATGAAAGAATAAAACACCCTTTTATTTTATCTTACAAAAGTTAATTTATATTTTCTAGATAATTCTTTTGACTTTTAATAAATATAAAAACACCCTTATTTTAGAAAAAGTAAACAAGGATTTATTTAAACATTTTTTTTACAATATTTACTCAACTTCAACTAATCAATTTAACAAAATATATCAGAACAATAAAATCTCAAGACAATTATTTCTATTACCTTTCCAAATCTTTAAAATTCGTTATTTTAGGCATTTTAAAAAATCATTTTATTTCATAATAATTATTCAATTCGAAATACAAGATATTTTTTAACATTTTGGTTTCAAATCCATATCAGTGTTAGTAAAATGTGTAATTATTTGGTATATGAATTCTAGTTTAATAGAGTAAATAACAAATCATGGTATTTATCTTCTAACACTGTGTTGAAAATCTTTTTGAATTCAAACTTTGATAACTTTCAAGTAATTTTAACATATTTTCGAATTAAAAAAATATTAATTTGATCATACAAATATCCTCAATAAAAACAACTAATTTTGAAAAATCAACGAAAAGAAAAAAATTAAAAGCGTGATAAGTTCAAAAGATATTTTTCTTGGGGTTTTAACTGGTGTACTGGGTTGATTGAATATTTACATCAATGTCACTTTACATTTTTAGAATAATCGGTGAATTCCAACATATTATTATATTAGATTTAATATTAATACAAATACACATGATGATAGAAATCATATGACGTATTCTATATTTTTAGGTATATATAGTTAAATCAATCGTTACTCTCAATCATTTTTCAAAAACAGGAGTTTCAATTCAAAATATTTCACCAAAACTGTTTAATATAAAATTAATTTTAAGATTTATTATCATTTCTTTTTTTTTTATTTTTTATTGATCTAGTGCATATTTCCCATTTTAAATTATAGAGTAAGTTCAATAAAAATAAGAGTGCTACGCCAGAAATCAACACATAAACTATTTTTTTTAATTTTAAAATTGGATCTGAAAACTATGTTTTTTATTTAGTTGTAGTTTTATTTGATTTTAGCCATTTAAAGTGCTTGGTTAAAAAACAAGTTATAATATTTTTTACAAAAAAAAAAAATAAAAAAATTGAATTTTAAGAGAAGAAGAAAATATAAACACTTTAACTTTCTCCAAAGCTGATTAAACGAATCAACTTTTATATTTCATTATGGGATTTAATTTTACTTTTAAAATTATAATTAATCAATTGTTTTTTAACAAGTCTTTTAAATGTGAAAAAGCAACTAGACACATTCAAAGTAAAAAATTTTTATATTCTAATATTCTTTAAAAATATTAAAAAGTGTAAATTTTGACATAATGGCGGGAAACCCTTAAGAATAAATTCTCAATCATAAAACAAATTTGATAAATATTGGATAGGTGTTTACAGTATGAAAGATTTTTACTTCGTTTTTTCAATTACAATATGTTGTACATTTTTTTTGATTTTTTTTTAAATAATATTTTTATGATAAACATCATTTCAAATATTTTTACTCAACCAAAATAATAAAATGATAAAAAAATATATATCCTTTAGTATTCAAGAACAACAAAGAATTAAATCTGATTTGTAATTAAGTTTTAAATTATTCAAAATATTTAAAAACTTGATATTTAAAAAATTAAAAAAAATTAAACCAAAAACTAAAAAAAAAGTGAGTCACAATTTTTGAAATGAGTATTTTGGATTTTTTATTTCTGAACTTTAGCAGAAAAAAAGTTTATAAGAAGAGCTTTTACCATTAATTATATTTCATTTTAAAAAACATAAAATAGTCTCAATTTACTCTTTGTAATTATTTTTCTTTTTAAAAGATCTTTTTTTTTTACCACATGATCTTTTGTATAAAGAAAAAAAAAAAGAAAAATTTTTTAAAAAATAAATAAAAAAAGAAAATCAAAAAAAAAAAAAAAAAAAGAAAAACAAAAATCAAAAAGAAAAATAAAAAAATTCGAAAAAATAATTTTGATCTAAAAATTGAAAATTTATATTGAGAAGAATAATTAATTAACCCCAAAGAACATATTCAATTTCTTCAATAAAACTGGGCCCCTTTGACAAAAAAAGTGAATAATTTTTTTTTTTTAAAACTTTTTTAAAGTTTGCTATTTTTGGAAATGACAAGGTTTAACATTTAAATATGATATAGAGGCTTAGGTTTATCGAATTTTCTTTTTTAAAAATAAAAAAGCACTCAACCATTTAAAAGTGAAAACTTCCCACAACTTTTAATTCTAAGTATATAAATATAAAGATTGATCTTAGTGAAATAACTATAACATTTTTAATCTTTTATTTTACAATTGTAAAAAAAAAAATTATTCTCTGTCAATAGGCGAAAATAGAAGATTACTATTGAATTTCTGAAAATTTATTGAATTTCTTAAACTAATTAGTAAACATTTACTAATTGTTCATTGAATTTGAAAATTTAAATCGAGAAATATCCTATTAATGAATTTCCAAGGACTTTTTTTAACTTGGTTTAAAACAGAATAAAAAAATTAAACAAGTTTTCCCCTAAAAAACTTTATTTTTGAAAAAAAAAAATTATTTTATCTGTCAATATTTGATATTAATCACATAAATCAATATAAAAAGTAGGTATTTAAATTATAAGTTTTTAATTCATACGAGTACATTTTTTTTTTAAAATGTTGAACTAAAAATAATTGTTTTCATTTTTGAGACTTAATAATATATTAAGGAAACCCTTTTCATAAACTTTACAAGATTTTCACCAAATAATAAAATAAAAAAAAATTATTGAAAAGTGATCTACAGAAAATCTCTTAATTTTTCAAATTACTTCTCTTTTATTTAAAAGGGCAAAATTGAAAAGAAAAAATTTTTTAAATTTTATTTTTTAAACTTTGTTCAGAAATTATTTTTAGATGAATTAGAACATTAACATCCAAGTCAGAACAAAACGACAAATTTAGTATAAGGCTTGGATATTTTATTCCAAAACTTTTGTGTAAAATTGGATGTTCAAAATTTTCAGCCAATTTTCCAAAAATAATTTTTTATTTTAAATAGCAAAGAGAAATATATGTGTAGTTAAAACACATATACAAAAAAATAAAAATACATTGGAATATTATAATTCAATTAATTAATTATAAAAAAGCAAATGTAAACCTTTAGACGGTAATTTCAATTTGATTAGTTTTTTTTGTAAATTTTTTAACCCATTTAATCAATAAATAACCAGCTATTATCAAAAGTAACAACCCAACATATACTTGACCAAAAGATAATAAGTATCCAGTTGTTCCAAGGTTATCTTTATATACATGGACAATAAAAACAGACCCAAAAAGAAAAACAATGATATGTGCCAATGATCTAAATATGAGATATCTTTCTGTCATGTAATCTGGTGATTCTTCTTTATTGATGATTTCAAGATCCACAATTAATTCTAAAGCTGGTAAAAACACGAAATAAGTAAATACTGATGCATAAAAATAGGTCAGGGTGTATTCTGTACAATTGCCCCCAGCACAGGCCCTGAATAACCAAACAATTAACCACGCTCTGTTGTTTGCAACCTTAAAGATCATTGATGGCAAGGCAATTGAAAATATAGCCAAAGCACAGAGGTAAAACCAATAGAGATTTGAAAGTTGTACATGTCTCCAAAAGGTTATTTTGAAATGTAAAATGATTGACTGAAACAAATTGTATTGATCATTATTTAGGGTATCAAATAAAGTGTGTTGGAATTTTGGAATAAAATCTTTGGGGAAAATAAAAGAGATCAAGATTTTGGAAAACAAGAATAATCTCATCAAAATAAATCCAAATCCAATCCAAAATACTGGCTTTCGAAGAGCATTCCAATTGGTTCTATATAAAAAATCCATATTCCATTGAAGTTTTATTGATTCTTGTTGTCCCACAACAGAAAAGTTGTGTTGTTGTTCTTTGGGTTTTGAGCCATCATTAAAATTTATTATATATTTGATATTATGCAAATCATCTCCTTCGTAATCTTGTGCATTCCATGGCATTACCCAAAGTGGTTGAGCAGATTTGTTTATTGGTCTTGTCATATATCCAACCGATTTATCATCAATTTTGACTAGTACAGATTTGATTGTGCTATCACCACTTTTCTCATAAATCAAAGCTCTGATGTGTGTGCTTTTTCTTATCCTCTCCAATGGCTCATGCTTGGAGATAAAAAGTGCATTTTTTGGGTTTGTGGGGAGTATCTTTGGCCATTCATAGAGATTTGTTTCAATAAAGTTGATAATATCATTGTCAATTGAAACGATTCTGTAGTCCTTCCATTTGAGAGCAAGGGCACTTGCTTGTATGATATTGGTTTTTGAATCTAATTTTTGAAGATAATTTTCATAAGAATGGATGTGTCCACTTAAGTAAGCAATTATCCTTTCTTCTTGAAGAAGATCAAACATATTTTTCTTGGAGCGAACAGTTTTATGAGAATACAAATTAGTTCGAATGGGGTAATGTGATAAAATGAAAGTGTGGTTAACAAACCATGAGTCAGTTATTTCTTCAAAACGATCAAGTAAATCAACGCTGTCTGTGCCAAATAGCCCATAGGGATACTCTGGATTTGGGAAATGGACAAAATTCAAAGAAAGAAAATCATATGTTCCAAATGGTGCCTTATAAGAAAACTTGTAAGCACGTGAACAATCCTTCAATTTGTCCTTATTGGGGGTGTATTGGTAATAATAGTTGTCCTCATCTTCTTGATTTAAAATACCATATATGTCATGGTTTCCTTGCACATCAAACCACAAATCCTTGCTTATATTATATTTTTCCAATAATTGCTGGTACAGTATCCAATCGCTCTCGTGCTGTGTCCTGTTATCTCCGTCTGTGATGTCACCTGTTAGAACATGGAAATTTGGTTTGATAAGGAGTCGATCTTTTGAGAGGTATCTTTCAAATTTGTGTTCTGTAGCTTTGCTAAATCCCAAATGTGTATCACTCAATTGAACAAAGGTTAACAAACGATCAGTTGTTTGATCCATAACATATTTGTCTGATTCATATCCTTTTGGAAGTTCTAAATCATCTTTGCCATATTTTTCTGGCCACTCAATCAGAGAAAGAGGCCAGCCTAACACAATAACAATTAAAAAAATTGTTACCAAGAAATAATCACGAAGAAAGTGATGGAAAAATCTGAAATTTTCCATTTTTTTTTAAAGGTTTTTTTATTTTTGTAAAATGATCTGTTATTGATTTTAAAAACTATTTCTTTTTGAAAAAAAATGAATTTTTCTTTTCAATTTTAACCTTGTAAAAAAATTGAAAATTCAAAAAATTTATGAACTGAGACAGTTTCTGTCGATCACTTTTAAAGAATATCTTTTTTTTTTTTTTTTTGATCGTAATTCACAAAAAAGAAGAGATTGATTTTCTTCTTTGAATTCATTTAAAAGTTAAAAATTTTAAAAAGAGTGATTTTTTCCAAATAAAATCCCAATTCATGTAAGTTAGCTTTTAATTCAACAATTTTGATTTTGAACATTTTTGTCAAAGGAGTTTTGTATTTGCATTTTTTAAGCTAGTTGGGCTTACTTTTAAAAATCAACATATTTATTTCAAACCTTAAGGATAGGGTTTGATTTTTGTTCCAATATCAACTACTTCTAAATTTCCAATTTACCATAAAAAAATCTATATTTTTCAAAAACTTTTCACCCATTGAAGTGATTGAAG
Organism: Anaeramoeba flamelloides; assembly: GCA_027625915.1. NCBI lineage: Eukaryota > Anaeramoebidae > Anaeramoeba > Anaeramoeba flamelloides. Next base: position 5,840,798 of record JANTQA010000042.1, read on the forward strand.
GGTTTCTTAAATTATTTTCCTGACTTTCAAAATCACAAAGATATGCAATAGTAAGTTTTTATGTTTTTTTGTGTGAAAAGGAAATCATTTATTTATTTATTTTTAAATATCATAAAAATAGAAAATTGATTTTTCAGATCTTTTCACAAAAAGAATTGAAAATTCAAATTTCGGTGATACAATTCCATTAATTTTAAGAGATTAATCTGATGACAAAATTGGTTTTTTTGAAATAATTTTGATCAATCAATTAACAGAAAAAACCATTTTGGTATTACATTATTCAATCTCCCCTCAAGGGGTTTTAGTCATCAGTTTGTTTATAAGTTGAATATTGAGTTTCTCAACTTTTTTTTTTAAAATAATTTGTCTGATAATTTTGAAACTGAATATTTAAGAATAAACAACCAGGGGTTTAAATGTACTCTGAAAGATCTTTCTATTTTCAAAAATTTGGATGGTGTAATTGACATTTTGTTGTTTTAAAAAAGTGTCGACTCAAAGTGAAATTGAAAGTTCCCAAAACCATATAATTTACCTTTTTTAAACAGTAATGATCTCACTTTTAAAACTTTTAGTATACACTTTTTTAAATCATCAGAATTTATATTTTGTTCAAAAATTTGAGTGGCTTTGAATGATTAAATTAATTGAAAAGTGAAAAACTATTATTCTTTTGCCTTGTAATTACCTCACAATCTATTTTTATCTTTGAAAACTATCAATTACCAGAAGTAAAAAATATCATCTATTTTTAAAAAAGGAAGAAATGAGTCAAAATTATTAAAATTGATTTTTATGATAAAAAATTTATTTGAATATTTTTCATTTTTTGATCTTTCAAAACAATAACGAATTTTCTTTTTATTTTCTTTATCATTTATATTAAAAAAGAAATTTCTAAAAATTTTAGTAATAATTTTAATAAAAAAATGATTATTTATCAGGAACTGTGATAAATTTGAAAATAAGGAACCTAAATATTAATAAAAAATTTAATTAAAAAGAACTCAAAATAATACATTAAAAAAAACAAATAAATATCATGTATTTTTGATATTTTATAAATGAATTTTTAGAAACTTTGATTTGGTTCTTTTTTTCTATTAATATAAATACAGTTTTTCCAAGGTAAATGGGATTATTTTTATAAATAAGTTTTGTGTTCTGAAGATTAATTTTTTAAGGCATAATAAGAAAGTTGATCAAAAAAAAATAAATAACAAGTAAATTGTGTATAAAAATGTTTTTTTTTAAAAAAACAGAGAAAAATATTTTCCTTAATTTTAGAGTTTTTCATAAACTGTATATAAACTTTTTTTCATCCTTTTAAAGTGCCTTAGGGTCTAATAGTAATTTTTAATTTTTTACAAAACAATTTTGAATAATGAGTTTCTAATTTTTTTTTTTTTTTTTTTTTTTTTTGAAGATATACTTTTTCTATTGAAAAAAAGTAGAATCATATATCTAAATCTTTATTCATTAAAAAAATATGATAGTATAGGAAAGGAAGTGGTATTGAATCCAGGATAATTGATAATAGCTCACTCTAATTCATTTCAATTATGTGTATCTATTTGATCAGACGAGAATAATAATACCCATTCCATGTAATTTCTACATCTTTTCAAAGATACATTAGAATTTTTTAGATATCTAATTTTGGCGTTGATACAGATTATAAAAAGTGATACTGAGAATAAGAAAGATGGTATTTAATTTTTTTTTTTCATAAAAATGAAAGAATATTCATGATTTTTTTCTAATATTCAAAAAATAAATTTTTAGAAACCAAAATGGTTTTTAAAGATCAAAAATTCTATTAGTTAACATTTAAAATTTATAACAGTCGTTTTAAAAAATCTAAAGATTTTTTAAAAATTTTTATCAAGTAATATATGTTAAAAAAAGTGAAAACTTTATCAGAATTAAAACCTTTTTGAAAGTTTTATGTTCTAATAAAGTGAAGCATCAACCATCAAATTTGGTGTAGACATCGATATATGAAGAAAAAGAACATTTATAGAAAATATATTACACTTTATTACAATTAAAAGATTTTTAAAAAGTTTTGAATTCGTAAAAAATCATAAAAAAAAAATTTCACTTTTTTAAAATGAAAAGACTATAAAAAAATGAAATTTTTTTTGATCATATCAGAACAATATTTAATATAAACTCTATAATTTTTTTTTTTTCAATATGGACTTATTATTCTCATTATCACCTTTTTAATAATCTACATTGACATCAAAATTTGATATCTAAAAAATTTCATGGTATCCAAGGGTGTAATTAGTTTCTTCAAGAATTTTAGATTTTTAAAAGTCATTTTGCTTTTAAAAAAGTATTATTTCAATTTTAAAAAAATTCTTGAATATTTTTTCTATTTTCAAAAAAAAAAATTTCCTTAAGAGTTTTGTTATTCTCATATTCAACTTTTTAAAATCTATATCAAAATAAAATTTTGATATCCAAAAAAGTTCAATGTAGCTTTGGAAATACTGTAAATTGAATTTTATTTAAATACTATATGAAGACTTAATTGGTTAAATTTTTTATTTAATTTATTTTGCATTAATAAATTTTTTTTTTATTATTTCAATATTCTAACAATTTGAAATTGGTTTTTTTTAACTAAATATGGATTTTTAACTCTTTATTCTTCACGTTTTAAGTTTTAAAATCTATAATATTTATTTATTTATTATTAAATTAATATCAAAAATTGAATTTACAGATTTTTTGAAATTTCTGGATTGTATACAGTCAGTTTCACTTTTAAAGTACAAACTTTCAACCAAATTTAAGGCACAAAAAAAATCTCAAATTAAAGCACAATATTCAGATTCTAGTAAAAATAAATTGTAAAAATTACAATTCCAAATCTTGTGCCTTAATTTGAGATTTTTTTGTGCCTTAAATTTCGTTGAAATTTTGTACCTTAAAAGTGAAACTGACTGTATTCAATAATATAAATATCATAATACACTAGTTTTTTTTTCCAATTATAAAAAAAGAAAGAGATAAACCAAGAAATAGAAAGCAGTAATTATCAAAGAATTTTAAAATATCTCTTAAATGGTGAAAATATAACACCCCCAGATCGAAAAAAAAAATTAATAATTTTAATCTATCTAAAGAAAATTCCACATAATTATAGATGGTTACAATAGTTTTGTGAATAACAGTAATAAAATTTCATTCAATTTGGAAATAAAATTATATTTATGAACAATATTTATCCTTTTTATCTTTACAATGTTTTTGGTTCATCTTTTTTTTTCCAATTAGGAATATGTTTGTTAGATTATATATTGTTTGCTAATAGTTTATTAACAGCCGTAATTAAGTTACATTTGATTTTTTAATTAAACAAAAAAACAGAAATTCAATTAGTTGAGGATCTATAATTAATTTTGCAATGAATTATTGGTATAAGAATTTTAAAAAAATTATCAATATGTTTTTTTGTTGTACTCATTCTGAAAGATAATATAAAAAGGTAAAGGATGATTAATTATCAAGTGCAAAAACAATACAGTCAGTTTCACTTTTAAGGTACAAACTTTCAACGAAATTTAAGGCACAATAAAATCTCAAATTAAGGAACAAAATTTGTAATTTTTTTTTTTACAATTTATTTTACTAGAATTTGGATTTTGTGTATTAATTTGAGATTTTTATTGTGCCTTAAATTTCGTTGGAAGTTTGTGCCTGAAAAGTGAAACTGACTGTAAAATAAATTGAAAAAATTAAAAATTCCAAATTTTGTGCCTTAATTTGAGATTTTTTTGTGCCTTAAATTTGGTTGAAAGTTTGTACCTTAAAAGTGAAACTGACTGTAAAAGATCTAAAATATTTGGGTATAAAGCTGAATAAATAAACAAAAAATCAAAAAAAAGAGATAAAATTAAAAATAATATTGACAAATATTGAATATTGTTTGGGTTAAAGACATACAAATATTTTGTAACATCAATTATTTTTGATGACTATAATTTGAAGAAAAAATAAGAATTAAGAAGAATAATACATATAAGAAAGAATAGTTGGTACCCGTCCGAATAAAGAAAAAAACCAATATATTTTTTACAAAATTATAAAACCAAAATTCTTAAGATTCTATTGAGAAAAACAACAATATTTAATATAAAGTTCAATCAAAGATTTAATATAATTTTAATTGAAATCAACATTTTTTATAGATTTATATTCAGCAGTTCAATAGCATTAACCATTATTGCAAGAAGTTGTAGATTTTGAACTAGGTACATTCACATAAAAAATATTCATTTAGTCTACATTTTAGTACCAATTGTTACAATAAACAAGTAAAAAAAAAAAAAAAAAAATAGACAATATTCATTAATATATTCAAACTAAACTCCATTTTTATTATAATAAAAATTGCAATTTAATTTTAAAATTTCAGAAATAAAAAGAATATTTGAGATGATAACAAAACATAAATTAAAAAAATACAAATGCATGAAGTCAGATAACAAAATATTAACTAAAAGTTGGTTTCAAGATAATAAAAAAGATTTTAACAATTAAACAAATAATTTCGTTTTTTTGTATATATACCTTGGGCAATCCGTAGTAAATTGCATTTTTTTCATTTTTTTATTAAAATATCAAAGTATTGACTAAGTTCAAGATGAATCTCTTTAGTTATTGTCATAAACTTTTTGTTTGGAATTTCCAACAAAAATATTTAAATAAATTGGGATCTACAGGTTTTTTTTTCGAATTTGTTGATTTTTTAATTAAAAAGAATTATCTTCAACAAAAAAACGATTGAAAAGATATAATTTTACACTTGAAGGATACAATATTATTAGATTATAGTAGTCTTGTTAATTATAATTTTTTTAAGAATAATTCCAATTTTAAATTAGCCACCTTCACCTAAAATGGTCATTAGGATAACACGTTCACCTTTATCAGATCATTCGCATTGTTTCAATAACATCAGAATAATACTTTTACCCTTAGTGTACCAAAATCATACAATTAAATAAAAAAAAAGTTCAAAACAAATAAGTAAAAAAAAAAAAGAACAATAATATTATCCAAAAACAAATTAAAAATATAAAAGAAAAAAACATTAATTCTGTTCCAATTTTAGGGCACCAACTTTGAACGGAAATTTAAGGAAGAAAAAAGTCTCTATTTAATACCAAGTTCTGGGATTTTTTTTTTACACAATTTATTTTACCAGAATTTGAATTTTATTCTAAAATATAAATTATTTTTTTATCTTAAATTCTGTTCAAAGTTTGTGTCTTAAAAGTGGAACTGACTGTAATATAAAAAAAAATTCAATTTTGAAATTTCACAAAAAAAAATTTTTTTTCTTCATAAATCCATTTTAAAGTAATAAAAATATATATATTAGCTACCACAACTGAATTCCATTGAATGGAAAATATTTTATATCTAAACTCCTTTTGACTCAAAGCTGCCCACCCAAAAATGAAAAATTCACCTTTTTTTACAAATCAACCAAAAAAAGATTGTTCAAAAATATGAGAAATAATGAACTTTGGATTAGAGTTGATTCATAAAAGAAATACCTGAACAAACTCTCATTTTCAAAAAAAAAAAAAAAAGTTAAAAAAATTTTTGCTCCCCTTTCATTGGAACGCCTCATGCAAAATTTCTTAATTTAATTAGGAAAATAAAATTGTTGACAAAACAATTTTTTAATAGCAAATGTATTAATTTTAAAATAATATACAAAACATAAGTTTTCTTTCTGTTAATTTGGAGTTTCAAAATATTTTTTTTTTTCAAATTGACTTTAAATAAAAAAAAAAAAAAAAAGATAAGAAGAAAAAAAAAAAAAAAAAAAAAAAAAAACCAAAAATCAAATTACAAAAAATAATCAAAAAATTAGAAAAAATGATCCAATATAAAAATTAAAAATTTATTTTGAGAAGAATAATGAATTAAACTAATAGAATGTATTCTATTTAACCAGAAAAACTGGACCCTTTTTGACTGGAAGAGAGTTTATAGACACCCCCCCCCCCCCACACACACACACATATATATATATAAATACAAATATCAAATGCTCTCAGAATCTTACTGTCTGAAAAACTCATCTTATTCAAGTACTATTTACATTCTGTATTTTTAATCAAACCCAGATAGAGAACAAGGATGCAGATAACTGGATTACCTAAAAAGTGATAACAATAATCAAGTCCAAAAAGGCAGATTGACTTACATACCCAAAGGGAAAACAAGAAAGAACCCACAAAAAAAAATATTATCCTAAAAATTGAAAAGATAATGAAAACTGATTGGAAGAACATGGGAGATGGAAGATATCAAAAAAGATTCCATTAAGACTCAAATCAAATCAACAAATGAAAAGGTTTTATCATCGCAAAGAAGATGAAAACTCGTAACTACAAAATCTCGAAAAATTACCTAATTTCCAGACAAAGTGCAGTTTGAAATAGCTATACCTTGAAGGGAAATAAGGAAAACTTTCTTCACAATGAATCATTTACAGATAATCTGGAAATATTAACACAAAGATGCCATAAGAGAACAAAATCCAAAATTTTCACTACTATAAAAAAAAAGGAATGATGCTATCAAAAAATTCCTATGAGGTTGTTAAAAATATGAAAAACATTGGAAGTAATTATAAAAAGATATGTAAATAAATACTAAATTTTGACTTCAATACTACCAATAAATAAGATATTGGTGAATTACTAAGGATAATGCAAACAAAGTATATCTTTGAAATTTTTATAAATCTTTCCTCTATAATATAACCCCAGGCTTCCTTCTTAAAATGTAACCCAAGTACAAATAAAAACTCACAACTTCCAAACACACAAATTTATCTCGACTTAATAACGATAAGTTTTATCCTTTATCCATTTTTAAATATTTTATTTTTTATTTCTTCATTTTATTCATATTCTACATTTTTTATTTTTTATCTTTTATCTTTTGTTTGATCTAGACTATTAATTTTACAGTCAGTTTCAATTTTAAGGCACAAACTTTCAACGGAATTTAAGACACAATAAAAATCTCCAATTAAGGCACAAAATTTGGAATTTTGTTTTTTACAAATAATTTTTACTAGAATCTGAATTTTGTGCCTTAATTTGAGATTTTTATTGTGCCTTAAATTGTGTTGATAGTTTGTGCCTTAAATTTGGAACTGACTGTATTTTAAAAAACTAAATATAGTTTAAAATTTTTTTAATGGCTGTTAGCAAAGATTTTAATCTATAATTTAACTCTTTGAATTCGAAGATATGAATTTGATTACTTCATAATTCTCTCTTTAAAAGATTAAATTTTCTTTCTTCTATTTTTTAATAATAAAAACTGTTAATAAATCCACCCTCAACAAAGAAAATCTACACAATATTTTTTTTGAAATATCTTGAGTTATTTTTTGATTTCATAGGTATTGTAAATGATCAATAATTTATAAGAATTGTAAATACCGTAAAGTTGTGATTAAATAGTTAGCAGAGAATTTTGTATAAGATTTTTGTTTTTAAAATACATGAAAATTTGAGTTTGTCAAAAAAATTGTATTGAAGTTTATATTGTAAATAATTATCCCGTAAGCACTCAATTTATTATTAAAAGAGAAAAAAAAAACCAAAAAAAAAATTGAAATAATATTTTGAAAAAAAAAACAATCAAGAGAAAACATTTAGACAATAAAAATTTTATTCGGTAATAAATAATCAGTGTATTAAATTTTCAGTTCAAAAAAATAAAGAATAATCGGAGAAAAATATTTTTTTCTATGAAATAAATTCAAAATTTTCAGCCAATTTTCCAAAAATAATTTTTTATTTTAAATAGCAAAGAGAAATATATATGTGTAATTAAAACATATATATATATATAAAAATAAAATTACAAATAAATATTGAAAATTTACAATTTAAATTATGAATTATAAAAAAGCAAAGGTAAACCTTTAGACGGTAATTTCAATTTGTTGAGTTTTTTTTATAAAATTTTTAACCCATTTAATCAATAAATAACCAGCTATTATCAAAAGTAACAACCCAACATATACTTGACCTATAGATAATAAGTATCCAGTTGGCCCAATATTATCACTATATACATGGACAATAAAAACAGACCCAAAAAGAAAAACAATGATATGTGCCAATGATCTAAATATGAGATATCTTTCTGTCATGTAATCTGGTGATTCTTCTTTATTGATGATTTCAAGATCCACAATTAATTCTAAAGCTGGTAAAAACACGAAATAAGTAAATACTGATGCATAAAAATAGGTCAGGGTGTATTCTGTACAATTGCCCCCAGCACAGGCCCTGAATAACCAAACAATTAACCACGCTCTGTTGTTTGCAACCTTAAAGATCATTGATGGCAAGGCAATTGAAAATATAGCCAAAGCACAGAGGTAAAACCAATAGAGATTTGAAAGTTGTACATGTCTCCAAAAGGTTATTTTGAAATGTAAAATGATTGACTGAAACAAATTGTAATGATCACTATCTAGGGTGTCAAATAAAGTATTTTGGAATTTTGAAATAAAAGTTTTGGAGAAAATAAAAGAGATCAAGATTTTGGAAAACAAGAATAATCTTATCAAAATAAATCCAAATCCAATCCAAAATACTGGCTTTCGAAGAGCATTCCAATTGGTTCTATATTTAAAATCCCTCCTCCATTGAAATTTTATTGATTCTTGTTGTCCCACAACAGAAAAGTTGTGTTGTTGTTCTTTGGGTTTTGAGCCATCATTAAAATTTATTATATATTTGATATTATGCAAATCATCTCCTTCGTAATCTTGTGCATTCCATGGCATTACCCAAAGTGGTTGAGCAGATTTGTTTATTGGTCTTGTCATATATCCAACCGATTTATCATCAATTTTGACTAGTACAGATTTGATTGTGCTATCACCACTTTTCTCATAAATCAAAGCTCTGATGTGTGTGCTTTTTCTTATCCTCTCCAATGGCTCATGCTTGGAGATAAAAAGTGCATTTTTTGGGTTTGTGGGGAGTATCTTTGGCCATTCATAGAGATTTGTTTCAATAAAGTTGATAATATCATTGTCAATTGAAACGATTCTGTAGTCCTTCCATTTGAGAGCAAGGGCACTTGCTTGTATGATATTGGTTTTTGAATCTAATTTTTGAAGATAATTTTCATAAGAATGGATGTGTCCACTTAAGTAAGCAATTATCCTTTCTTCTTGAAGAAGATCAAACATATTTTTCTTGGAATTACTGGTTTTATGAGAATACAAATTATGTCGAATGGGGTAATGTGATAAAATGAAAGTTTGGTTAACATTCTTTGAGTCAGTTATTTCTTCAAAACGATCAAGTAAATCAACGCTGTCTGTGCCAAATAGCCCATAGGGATACTCTGGATTTGGGAAATGAACAAAATTCAAAGAAAGAAAATCATATGTTCCAAATGGTGCCTTATAAGAAAACTTGTAAGCACGTGGAAAATCCTTCAATGTGTCATTATTGGGGGTGTATTGGTAATAATAGTTGTCCTCATCTTCTTGATTTAAAATACCATATATGTCATGGTTTCCTTGCACATCAAACCACAAATCCTTGCTTATATTATATTTTTCCAATATTTGCTGGTACAGTACCCAATCGCTCTCATGCTGTGTCCTGTTATATCCGTCTGTGATGTCACCTGTTAGAACATGGAAATTTGGTTTGATAAGGAGTCGATCTTTTGAGAGGTATCTTTCAAATTTGTGTTCTGTAGCTTTGCTAAATCCCAAATGTGTATCACTCAATTGAACAAAGGTTAACAAACGATCAGTTGTATTGTCCATAACATATTTGTCTGATTCATATCCTTTTGGAAGTTCTAAATCATCTTTGCCATATTTTTCTGGCCACTCAATCAGAGAAAGAGGCCAGCCTACCAATAAAACAATTAAAAAAATTGTTACCAAGAAATAATCACGAAGAAAGTGATGGAAAAATCTGAGATTGAATTTTTTCATTTTTTATTTTTGTAAAATGATCTGTTATTGATTTTAAAAACTATTTCTTTTTGAAAAAAAATGAATTTTTCTTTTCAATTTTAAACTTTTAAAAAAGATAAAAATTCAAAAAATTTATCAAGTGAGAAAGTTTCTGTGATGGCTTTGAAAGAATCTCATTTTTTTTTTTTTTTGATCGTAATTCACAAAAAAGAAGAGATTGATTCTCTTCTTCGAATTAATTTTAAAAAAAAATTTTAGCATTATGATTACTATTAAGAAATATAATTCGAATTCGTGTCAGTTAGATTTTAATTCAACAATTTTGAATTTGAACATTTTTATCAAAGGAGTTTTGTATGTTCATTTTTTAAACTATTTGAGTTTTCCTCTCCAAAAACTAAATATTTATTTCAAACCTTAAGGATAGGATTTGATTTTTGTTCCAATATCACCTACTTCTAAATCGTAAGCATTTTTTTAAAAAATATTTTATTTTTTTAAAAAACCTCTACAAAAGATCAAACAAAATTTTGATTTCTTCTCAACCCCATAAAATAACTGCAATTTCAAATTAATTCATGTTCGTACAATTCAAGACAATTTAATTAATTTTTAATTCAGGTATTTTTGATCATTATGCAAAAACAAAAAGAACTTTGATTTACACTTTGTTCTATGTTTACAGGGTTCGTTGATAGTTTGTTTTGGTTTTTAATCTATTGATTGTTCTAATAATTAGAAAAAGAAAATTAGTACCTTTTCCGAAAGTGTGATAGGAGGTGTTTTTCATTATAACTTTTCAACCACAAACAGAAATTTGTTTGTTTAATGTGAAGGTCATTTTTAAAAAACTTGTAATGTCATCCTTTTTTGCAAATAACTTTAGATCAAATTCATTATAAACTCAAAAGAGAACACTTTTCATTTTAAAGGGAATCAGATTTACAGAGATCATAATATTTTAAGGAAATACCTCTTAAAAGCAATATCTTTCAGAAGGTGAAAAAAATAATTTGCTTACATTTTTTTGAGTTGGACACAAGACTAAAATCATAGAAACGAAAGAATAACAATCAAGAAGTAAAGAATTAAATGTTAACTATACTACCTAATTGATTTTACTTTCAGAAGGTGAATTCAATTATCAAGATTGTTTTTTTCTGGTTATTTACAGTCCGAAAAATGATTAATCACAATTTTTTAAACTTTGCTTTTGTTTTCCAAATTTTCCATTGTTGGAAAAATAAATTTACGAATTCAAGACTTTAAGTTGGAAACACAGAACAACTATAGTCTTGAAATTATTTTTTTTGCATTCTTTTTATGGTTTTTTTATTAATTTTAATTTCTGGTTTACCCTTTTACAATCTCTCCTAAAAATGGTTCGTAGACTATATTACTTGAGAAAAGAATAAACCTTCAAAAAGTTTTTTAGATCAATTTTGTGGAAATTGTTACTAACAAATGTGAAACTTTTTGAAATAATTTGTTTTTTGGGGTTGGGAAGTTCATTGTTCTGGTAAAAACTAACTCTATTTAAAAACGATCAAGGTATTCAAGTACTTGTTCTTTCGTTTTGGTTAATCAAAATTGATAAAATAATTTTTTCAAAATAGTAATAGAATTTGGAAAAATTTTTCTCTTCTTGAAACTTATTATGCTTTTTTAAAGATATTTCCAGATTTAGATTGAAATCGTAATCATTATTTGTTTGACTGGTTCTGTTTTGTTATATATTGTAATCACTTTCAGGTGAACTAAGAAGCCTAAATGAAGCCAATTTTGCATAAAACTGAAAAAACGAAAACCTTCTTAAATTTTATTACTCAGTAAATTCAGATATTAGTATTGTTAAATTAATAATTGATATTTACTTTTTGAACTGATTTGGCGAATTTTGCCCCCCCCCCCCCATTCTCGGGACTAACAAAGTCACTTTTTAAATTGTTTGGTTCAAAATTTAATACAATAATTTGATATTTATGATTTCAGTTTTTATACATTTTAACGCAAACAATAATTCATTAAATAATGCACACAAGAATTTTTTTTATTTAAGGTACAACTTTTGAATATTAAGCACAAAATATTTTTTTTGTGATTATTGTGTGTGTTGGATAAAAAGATTGTGTGATATTATTGATCTATCTTTTTTTGTACCTTATTGTTTTTTTTTTTGTGCTTAATTTTCATTATTTTGTGACTTTTTTGTATTATTTTGTTATTTATTGTTATCTTATAGGGTGTGCTAAAAATTGGGATGGCTTCATTAAAGATAAAGTTTCACATTCTCATTTAATGAGTAGTTTATTTTAAAAAGTATTATGGGGGGGATATAAATTTCTCAAATTTTGAGTTATTGAGAAAAAAGAAGAATATTCCTTTGAGGTTTTGATCTTTCTCATCAAAGTTCAAAAATCAATAAAGAAGATCGGTAAAAGCTGTTTTTTGATTAGAAAATCTTTATGGAAACATGTTGAATCTCTAACGACACATGTAGAAAATTTATAAATATTTTTTATTTTTTTTTTTTTTTGAGACGATTAGTTGTAAAAATAACTTTGTTGACTATTTTTATCTATAAAATCTAATATAACCAATTTTTTTTTTTTTTTTTTTTTTTTGGGGGGGGGTTAGCTATTTGATCCCATGAATTAACATATATGTACTTGATTGAAAGTTAAATTAACTTTTGAGGATAGGTCAATGATGAATGCAAAAGGTTAAATATTAATTGATTTTTAAGCAAAACTTTTGAATAATTAACAATTTTTATTAAATTAAGGAAATTTATTGATTACAATTCTAAGAAATATTATGTTTTTTTTTGAAATAAAACAATTTTAATTTACTTTTTCGGTAATACTTATAAATCCTTTTTAATATTTCTTCAAATAAATATATTTTCTGTACATCTGTTATTACCAACATTTTAAAATGTTTCTTTAATGTCTACTATATATAATATTTCGATCCCGAGTCAAATTTTCATAAACAATTATTGAACAAAATGTGGGTTAGTTATATCAATTTATTTTAGGATATTTTTTAATATTCATCAAAAAGTTTGAAATAGAGAAAAAAATAATTGGATTTGTACAAAATTATTTTCAAAAAAATTTATATTTTATAAAAGCATGACAAATTATATGGGTATTAAATTGAATTGGATAAAATCAGTATTTCGGAAAATAGGGATCATTTTTTCCTTTTTCATAAAATTTGTTTTTTTTCATAAAAAATACAAATAATTTTTGATAATATCATTATAATCTGATTATTAAATTCAAAATTTCCATCAAACTTTCCCCAAAAAATCTCACATCAATTTATATTGAAAGGAAATAATTGGGGTTACCGAGAAAATAATATTAGAAAAAAAAAATGAACTCATATAAATCAATCAAAATTTGAGAGTCTCCTAATCGATATTCTGTTCAAAATATCAAATTGAACAAATTAGATCATTGGAAACGCTGTTGGGAATTTCTCTTTAAGAAAAAACAAAAAAAAAGATCAAATAGTAAAAAAAAAAGGAAAAAAAAACATTTTCCTTGTAAGAATTGTTACGATTGGAGGGGAAAAATATAACCTTTCAAACAAATCATTGGATAAAATTAAAGATACAATTTTGTATTTTTAAATGCAATTTTTTCATTCAGAGTGTTTATTATCATCATGTAGTAAATTAGTAAAATAGTGATTATTTTGCGTTTTTGTTTTGATCTTTCTTAATACAATGTGTTTGAGTTCTTTTATCTACAATTATTTTTACAGAATTATCCATTAAAAATCCATATAAAGGATTTTTTGATCCAAATTAGAGAATATTTGGATGAACTTCCTTCAAAATTTATTGCTGTCACACTTTATAGTATATAATATTTCTTTCAAATTTTGAATATTTTACACCTTAAATAAGACTGACCATAAATTTTTAAGGCAACTTGACAAAATTTCAAGATTTTAATTAAGGGGTAAGACCACGGCGACATACCACAAGTTCCAAGTATATTGTTCTTTATTGTAAATTATCTTGAGTTCTTTTCGCTTATAACATCTTAGATGAGTAACTAGATAATCTTTTATCCCTTGTGGATACGTGTTATTTTGTTCGAAAAGTGATCAATCTTTAATTTATTATTATTTACAAAAGTTGATTAATGTGGGTCAAAAATGAATATATTAGAGGTTTTGATGATAAAATACTTAATTCACGATAAAGTTATAAAAATCGCAATAATTTCCATCAAATCGCGATAATATTATAAAATCGCGATAATTTTATAAAATCGCGATAAATGCCAAAATATCGCGATTAAAAAGTAATCGTAATAAAACAGTTGATGGGTTTTTGGGCTAATTGAGAAATATTTGCAACAAAAAATTTTTTTGATCAAAAAATAGATTATGTGAAAAAAAGTTATTATTTGAAAAAACAACAAAGAAACCTACTTGATCCAATCAAGGATCAGATCAAAGAGTTTTATTGTGTTTTCGTTTAATTTGGTTGACAAACCTATCAATCCTTTAAGATCAACAACAATAAGAACTAAAGAGAAATAAATATTTTTTTGGTTTCGTGGTGTTGGAAATTGCCTTGAATAATTAGCCAATAAATCAACCAACACTTTATCTGTTCTTTAAAGAATGTGTTCTTGGGTTACAAAAATTTTCAATATTCTCTGAAAGCTAAAAGGGGTTGACAAACTTTTCAAAAGCTTTCACAACATCCTGTCGAGATGATCACCAATTATTAAGATTTTTTATAGATTTGTTTTCTTGTTTTTCTTTTTCTTCTTTTTGCATCTCTGTATTTGACCGAAAACACAATTAGAGCTTAGAGGTTTTTGTTTGACCGATCACCAATAAGAAGGAAAATTATTCTTTATTCTTTTTGGCTTTTTAAAATTGTGAAGGTAACAACTCCATTATAAGAAAACACATCTATCTTATATTCAAGTGTATTGTTGAAATGGGTAATTATTAGTTTGATCATAAAATCTGTTTGAGATTTTATCTTTTGTTAAAAAAAAAAATGAAAAGAAAAAAATTTGTTTCCACTACAAACCAAACTCATTCGCTTTATAAAAGTTTTGGGTCTTTCAAAACTTTCAAACACCTGAAGACAGTTTATAAACCCTTACTAACACTTTCAAACATTTATTAAAGGTGAAAAGTGTTGTAAAAGTCTCAAGACTTTGTAAAAGTCAAGAGATTTTTTTAAGGTAATTTCAAAAAAATAATTTTTCATTTTTTCGCGATAATATGAATATCTCGATAATGTTGTTTATCGCGATATTCATGATTTTTTCGCAATAAAGTTCGACTAATCGCGATTTTTTTAATACTATTGCGATTTTATTGTTAATATCAGGATAATATATGTTATCATCAAAACCTCTATTTTTTTTTTTTACAAAATCTGAATTGATGAATCTAAAATGAAGAAACCATTATGTAATTAATAAAAAAAAAATATGATTTCTGAGCTTTCAACTGAAAATTTTGACAATTTATTGTTTATTTTTTGGAAATCCAAATTGAAGAGTGTAAGATGAAAAAATTCTCTCAAAAGTTAAGAATAAATTTAGATTTTTGTGGGTTTTAGAAAAGAATCTTGATTCACTTTTTACTCAATTACCTATAAAAAAAAATTTTTTTTTTCAAAGCCCCAAATTAAACCAAACTTAATTAAAAATATTGATTGAAAAACCAAAATTCACAATTTTTTAACACTTATATTCCAATATATTAGTCTTACACTTCCCGATTCAAATTTTGTAAAAAAAAAATGAGTATTTAATTGTGATCAAAAAATCAAACTCAAAATTCTTATTGAAATACATAAGGAGATACAACACCATTCTACAAGAAAAAAATTAAGTCAAAATTACCATATAATGATACCATTTTCCAATCTGAAGAAGTTAAAAGAAATATTATTAATAAAAACAAATAGACCAATATATAGTTCTTTGAAAAAATAAAAATAACCAACCTCATTCCAAAGTTTTAAAAATAATAAGAAGTTTGAATATTAACAATAAATACACCGCAAACCATCTTCTAATAAATATTATAAAAAGTCCATTTTTCCAATCCAGCGAATTGTCTTATTTCACCAGAATCAAAGTGTACTTCTCAAACTCTTGGCATTATTATTGACCCAACTTAAAACTTACTTCCTATTGTTTGAAATCATTTTATTGATTGTTTTTCATTTGTAAAAAATACAAAAAAAAACCTTTTTTTCAAATATTATAATATTTTTTGAATTTTTTTTATTTTTAATTATTGATAAAAAAATTTTTTTGAAACAAGAAAATAGATTCATGATAATTTACTGTAAAACATAGAATATTTTCTAAAATTCATAAAATATTTTACTAATATAAATACTATTTTTAATTGATGAGATCCACAAATAGTACTATTCTACTAATTGATTTTTTACTAACATTTCAACAATTAAGTACAAATGTGGTTTATACTCAATAACAACATATTTTAATTTTTGACTTTCATTTGAAAGGTTCTAATCCCTTAAAGGATTAGCGTCTACCAAGGAGAAGTCCAGGATCAGAGAATGTTGTTAATGGGCTTAACTACATTAGTGCTACATGGTTCAAATGTATCATAAAAATCGTTTAGTCAAAGTAGTAATATTGTTAATTCATCAATTAAAAATGATCTATGTAGTAGTAAAAAACCCTACAATTTCAGAATAAAATCTGAATTTAAGAAAAAAAAATCTGCATTTCTCCATAAATTTAAAGGTTGAATTATCAATTTTCAGACTAAAAAGTCACAAAATATCTTTCTTAAATTTGTGGTGAAATATAGATTAGTTACTAAAAAATTCGTTTTTTTTTAAAAAATTAAATAATTACCCAATAAATTTTTTTGACAAATTATTTCTCTAATCATTGAAATATATTGATGCTAAAAGTAACTTTTTCAAAAGTAAACAAAGCTAATTAGTCTTTGTGCTTTTATGTTGACGATTATTGAGTTACTCTTTGAAATTCAAAAAAATATAAAAATAGTTACTTTTGGAAGTTCTAAATCAAAATTATTAAATACCAGAAATACTGTATTTTGGGGTTTCTATTTTTAAATTTGTAAAAGAAAAGTAAAAAAAATTTTTCAAAATGGAAACTTTTTTAATTGTGATCCTTAGTAAAAAATGTAATAATTATTGTGCAAAAAGATTATTAATAGATTTTTTAGAACTATTTCAGCCATGGTACACTAATACTATTTACACATAATTACAACACACTTTGATTATAGAGAAATCTAAGGTGATGTTTATCCCTTAAGTTTTCGTTTTTTCCAATTTCAATCAAAAAACATACTAACTCTGTGAAATTTTATTGGAACGAAATATAGAGCTAGACATAGATCAAAATCTAAAACAACATCACCACTTTTTTGTTATATTTATTTCTCTAATAATTGTTCTCAGAATAATTATAGTCATTTTGTAAGTAACACAATAGAACGATTTCATTTTTTATTATTTTTATTTTTCAATTTGTTGTGTTCGAAAAATCAAATTAAATATGAATAAAGAAATTACCAAAACAAAAGTGAACAAGAACAAAAACTCAAAACAAGAAATTACAAATGAAAACCAAAGTCTTGTTGGTGAAATAAATTTAAAACTTAAACCATCGAACCAATTTAAAGATTTATTGAATACTTTGTCTCCGACATATTTCTTTCCAAAAATGAAAGAAAAAAAAATTACATTTTCCTTCTTTTTGTGTAAGCTTAACGAAATTTTTAATGTCACAGATCCCTTTGCGCGTTATTTGTATTCACTTCCGAACGATCCACAAGAAACGCTCGATCATGCAAAGGATTTTGATTGGCTCATACAAGAACGAGAAAATTGGAATAAACAGCTATGTCCTGAATTAATTGAAGTAAAAAATTTTTATGACAAACAAACAGCCAAAATGGAATTGGACAAAAAGGTGGAAGAAGAAAAAAAAGAAGAAGAAGAAAAAGAAATTGAAATTGAATTAAAGAAAGAGAAAGAAAAAGAAATGGAAATTGAAAATAATCAAAAGGTATTGGAAGAAAAAGAAAAAGAAAAAGAAAAAGAAACAGAAACAGAAGAAAAAAAAGAAGAGGATGAAGAGATTCTAAAAAATGAAAAGGAAAAAACAGGCATTCTGCCAAATAATTTGTTTGATCAACCAAACACTACACCACTATTCAAAGACAAGATGAGAAAAAGGAATTGGAGTGAAACAAAGAATCATTCAAAAGAATTATCAGATCAAAACTTTGAAGATTCAAATTCAAACAGTGAAGAGGAACAACAAGAAAACCATAAAAAAAAAAAATCCTCTTCAAGGAATTCTTATCATTCTAAGCTCCGTAATAAATCAAACCATAAACACAGATCGAAGCACAAACACTCTTCAAAGGAAAGAAAAAATTCCCA
This sequence comes from Anaeramoeba flamelloides, assembly GCA_027625915.1. Classification (NCBI taxonomy): domain Eukaryota; family Anaeramoebidae; genus Anaeramoeba; species Anaeramoeba flamelloides. The sequence goes on from JANTQA010000042.1 coordinate 5,859,271, forward strand.
CAAAAATAAAGAAAAAAAAGATTACAAAAAGAAAAAACGAAAAAAAAAAAAAAAAAGAAAGTCTGAATCTTTCAAATATTATTCAAAAAAAAATTTACGATCCAGCGACAAAAAATCTAAACCTCGTGACAAAAAAAAGAAATCAAAAAAATCAAAGCACTAATAAAAATCTAAAAATTTTCATTTTTTTTTAGAAAAAATTTAAACGATTGTCAAAAGTAAATAAATTGTTTTATTATGATGGGACGCCCCAAGTAAAATCCTTTTAAAAATGTGTGAACTTAAAAGTTTTTTTAATCAAGTCCTGAAAATGGTTCTGTTAAAGTTTATCAACTATTCTTTAGTGACTTTTGAAAACTTTTTTGAAATTGCTTTTTGGATATTTTAAAACAGTGTGTACTTTTTTAAAACTTTTTTCAAGTTTTCAATTTTAATAAAGTGAGAGATCAACCTTTAAGTGCGAGGTAGAGGTAGATATAGGGGGGAAGAAAAGCTTTTTTTTCAAAAAAGAGTAAACACTTTATTACAAAATCAGAAAAAACTTTTAAAAAGTTTTAATTCTGAAAAAATCTTAAAAAAAAAAAAAAAGTTTTTACTTTTTTAAAATGGCTGTAATAAGATTACAAAAGTTAATTTTAATTCAAGATTGAAAAATTAAGAGTATAACAAAAAAATATTAAATTTTTATTTGATATCAGATTATTGTAAAAAAAATATATACATTTTGATAAAGTCACTTTTAAAAAAAACAACATAATTTTTAGAAGATGTTGCTGAAATTCTCTACAATTAATTTCTTTTATTTTTTATCTCATTTTAAGCCTGTTCTGGCTGTAAAGATCTACTTTTTTCTCAATATTTAAAGTTCCAAAATTCTAAAGATATTATTTGATTCTCTACTGCTTATTTTTTTGTTTACAATGAAAATTTAGAAAGGGAACAATCTTTATTATAATAAAAACGATTCATTATTGGGTGATAGCAACATAATAAATTGCAATAACACTTCAAATTTATCAATTTTTTTAAACTCTTCAAATTTTTTAGTTATTAAAATTGATTTTAATAGTTTAAAAAACTATTATAAAAATAACCCAATTTAGTATTTTTTTTTTTTTTTGTATTACGAGTGTTGAATGGATTATTAGTAAACCCCATTTCAAAAATTGTGACTAACTTGAAATAATAAAATGAAAAAAAAAAGTTATTTCCTTTAGTATTCAATAACAATAACTAATAATTAAATCTGATGAGTAATTCATTTTTAAATCATTCTAAATATATAAAAACCCGATATTTTAAAAATTAAAAAAAAATAAATCCAAAAACAAAAAAAAATGTGAGTCACAATTTTTGAAAGGTTCATTATGGTTTTTTTATTTCTGAAACTTTAACTGAAAAAAGTGAACAACAAGATTTTTTGCTCAATAATTAAATTCATATTAAAAAATATTACATAGTCTCAATTTTCTAAATGATTATTAGTCTTTTCGAAGATATTTTTTTTTTTCGCTTGATCTTTTGCAAAAAAAAAAAAAAAAAAAAAAAAAAAAAAAAAAAAAAAGAAAAAAAAAAAAGAAAAATTTAAAAAAGAAAAATTTTTTTCAAAGAAAAAGAAAAACAAAAGAAAATTTTGAAATAGAAAAATAAAAAGAAAAAGAAAAACAAAGGGATTTTCAAAATTAGAAAAAATAATTCTGATCTCAATATTTGAAAATATTTTTATGATTAGAATATCGAATAAACACTCAAAATAACTTCCATTAACATTATAAAGTTAGTCAAAATTTTTGAAAAATACTTCAATTTCCTTTCAATTTAATCATTTTTTATTTTTTTATTTTGAAGAGAGGAAAGTATTTCCCCTTTGAACTGTAATCACTAATTTTTTTTCCAAGTTTTAGTAGTGAATCATAATTTTTCTATTATATGAACTAATGATAAGATTGATATGGATTTTATCTTTGAATATTATTCTAAAGTTTAATCATTAATTGTTTAGTATTATTGTTTGTTTGGATTAACTATTTTATGTAAAATTTTCCATTTTCATTATTAGAAGTGTATTTAATAAAGAAAAATGGTCAATATTATTAATAATTTCTTAAATGGTACGTTATTAGAATATATTTTAAATTGTTTGATTTTTTTTTATAGTTTTTTCATAAAGATAGTAATATCTTTTAGATATTTTGTGAAATTTTCTTTATTGTGAAATGAAAGTTGATATCTTGCTATTTCATATATTTTTTGCCCTTAATGTTTTTTTTTAAATATCAGAAATAAATTGAATTTTTCTTTTTTTTTTTCTTTTCATTTCTTAAATTAAAAAAATTCTAGTTTATCGAATCTTGAATTTATAAGAATGGAGTAAATATAAGATTTAATTCAATCCATTCAATACCTTATTACCACTGTTAGATTTTCTTGTGTTAACTTTTTATTCCGAAAATCTATGGATTTTCAGAATTAAATATAAAAACCCAATAATAATATCTTTATTGTTTCTTGTAATTAAGGTTTTAGGAACTTGATAGATTTTAAGATTAGAATAGAAAATCCAAGAAAATCAAGGCACTTTATAGCACTTTTGTTTAGATTTTTTTTTTATTTTTGTTTTATCAGAAAATCAACTGATTGTTGCAATAAAGACAAGAATTATAAAAAAAAATCTTTATACTTTTCAGAATTCAAAATAATTGAGTAAAGTATTTTACTAAACTAAAATTCAAAATTTTCCACACAGATAAATCCTTCCAAATAATCACAATATTACAATTTCATTGAAATTGGAGATAATTTTGATTTTTGTAAAATATGAAAATCATTTTTTCATCTTTTAGTTTTTGTTTTCATTTCATTGTTTGAATTGCGTAATTTGCTTCGTTGGATCAAAATTTTTTCGAATCATTTATATTATGTTAAAGTTGAGTTGTACCAAATAGAAGAACTCAAATAAAATTAGTTGGTAGTATCTAACCTTTGATCGATCAATATTCCTAATAGAATTTAAACAAATTTACTAATGTATTTTTTTGTTTTGCTCTCTCAAAAATTTTTAACACACCCCTGATTTATTTGTATTGATAATTATTTATTTTTTGTTTTGTGAGTATTGTAATTTATAAAAAAGTGTTAACATTTCAATTAGTAAATGGTTCTAATTTAGTAAATCTTCGAGAAGTGATTAAATAAGTTTTTTTTTTTCACAAATCGAATTTTGGTGTGTTAAAAATTTTGAATTGGGGTTTACATTATTTTGAATAATGAAAATTGTGGTTACGTTTTCTAAAGTTTTCTATTTATTTGTAAAAGTTATAAATTTTAAACATAAAACTCTAAAAAATATTAAAACCTGGCACTCTATGGTAATCTAAGGTTATTACTAACAGTCTTGTCGTCCTGAATCAACTATTTATTAGCATTATTATTATTGTTAATATTTTGAAAATTATTTTAAACTTTTGAAGAACTTTTCATTATTAAAATTTTATTTATTTTATTTTTTTTTTTTGAAGATAAATTTAATTAAAATAGGTTTTTTCAAAGCCCAATTCAGTTCAATTTATTAATTAAGCTATTTTATTGAAAAAAAATATATTTTTGTGACATTTTAATACCCTTAATAACAATTTTATCCAATTTTATTGTGTTTTATTTTTCTGGTGTACTTTTTGACAATATACTGTTACTGTAAATATTTTTGATCATTTAACAAAAGTTTTTTTTTTGTAAAAAACTAATACACTTTAAAAAAAAACTATTTTGAATAAAATTTTAAGTTTGAATTCAAAAAAAATAATAAGAATATTTTTTTTAAAGTGAGTGTACAAAGTTTTAAAAAGTTTTCCACCAACTGTTTAAACAAGTAAATAACAGAATTTATATGTAATTTTAATTTTTAATTATAATTCTCAAATGTAGGATGTATAAAGGTTTAAACAAAAAATGAAAGAAATCTATCTCACCTTACAATTGTGAAAAAAAGTTGGGACAGATCAAAAAGTGGGAATGATTTTGACAGAAATTAAAAAAATTAATTGCTAACATTTGTAAAATTAATCAAAATCATCAGAATTTTTAAAAGGATAATAAAAAAAAAAATAGGGATTATATTCATTTAAAAGGATAGAGTTTACAACTTATATTTTCTTTGTTCGAATTTCAAGATCATTCAAGCAGAATGTCTTAATAATCAAATACTTTTTTTTTTTTGATTGAAAAAAGTGGCAAAAATGAGTAAAAAGTACATTTTTTCATAAAATTCATATCTGAGAAATTACAATTTTTAGAGATTATGCTAAATAGTAAATCTGAATTATTTTGTGAGCACTTGAGAAGAAGTTGATTCATATTGATATAAATCAATTATAAAAATGCAAATTTCTAATTTTTCGATTTTTTATTATAAATCTTGAGGGAACCTGAAAACTTTATTTTTTAAAAAAATAACATTGAATATCAAAAACAGGGATTTAAAAAACAACGGAATAAATATAAAATTCAAAGAAATAACCCAAGAAAAACTTATTTTTAAAATAATTATTTTTGAAATGGCAAAGACAAAAAATTGAGATAATTCAACATTTCAGTGAAGTTTAAGTTTCTATAAAGTTTTAGTTTTCCAGACAATCTTCTTCAACTATAGAATTGAAATTTAAATCACAAAAATCTAAGTTATATTATATAGTTTTTAAAAAGTTTTATTTTCTATTTGAATTCTTATTATCTTTTTGAAAATTTCATGATTTTGATTAATTTTACAAATGTTAGCAATTATTTTTTTTAATTTTTGTCAAAATCAGTCCCACTTTTTTGATCTGTCCCAACTTTTTTTCACAACAACTAATTTTTAATTACAATAAAAATATTTTTCAATTCGATATAATAGGTTGTCTTTTTGTTCTTTAAAATGAGAGAGATTTTCCAAAACTCATAAATTGAGATTTTGTTTTCGACCAACAAAATCTAAAACATTTTTTATTACTTTTTTCGAATTGTTAATTTTACACTCCACTTGGTATTTGTTCAAATGGAGAATTTTGATGAACAATTTTCAATCACAAAAACAGTTGAATTTATCAAAAAAAATAAATCAACTCGTGTTGTTCTTCAACTTCCACCAAAGCTTTTACAATTTTCTTACAAAATTGAAAAGCACTTAAAAAAAGCATTACAAGATGACAAGATCTCTTTTTTTATTCTTGCAGGTGCCAGTACCCGTAATTGTTGTATAGACACTGTTTCTTCTGCAAGAGTATTTGGTGATTTAATAGTTCATTATGGGCATTCTTGTTTAAGTTCTGCAGCACAAATTCCGATATTAAATATTTTTATACCAACCAAAATATCAATACAAAACATTATTTCAGCTTTTGAAACAGAATTCTCAACACAAAAAGCAAAGCAAATGATCTTATTTTATTCAACAGAAGTTGAAAATTCAATTTCTGGACTAATTTTACAATTAAACAAAACTTTCCCAAACCTTAAACGTACTTTTTTAAATTTGCAAAAAAATGAAGAAGAGAAAGAAAAAGAACAAAAACCCGAAAAAAAAGAAAAAGAACAAGAATTAGAAGAGAAAAAAGAAAAAGAAGAAGTCAAAGAAAAAGAAAAAGAAAAAGAAAACCTCAAAATATTTGGGAGAATTCTTCCAATTACTGATATTACTCAGCTTACCAAGAATCAATTGATATGGCTGGGGTCATCAACAAACCCAACTCTTTTCTCTTTGGCATTAACTTTTGGAGCAGGAAATATCCTGGTTCTTGATCCAGAAAAGGAATATCTTGAATTTGAAAAAATGGAAAGGACGCAGCCGATGAGAAGGATTTTAATGAAAAGGTATGCTTTAATTGAAAAGGCAAAAAAAAGTGAAAACATTGGGATTGTTGTTGGCACAACAAATCCAGAAAAGGATCTGCAAATTGTGAAATATTTGCAGCTGTTAATCAAAAACTCAAAAAAAAAAAGCCAAGTCATTTCGATGGGTGTTGTCAAGTCACTCAAGCTAGGTAATTTTGTCCATGATTTAGATATCTTTGTTGTGATTGGCTGCAACGAAAGCATCATTCTCGACCAAAGCGATTACTACCGCTCAGTTCTTGTCCCAGATGAATTAGATTTGGCTCTAAACCACGACCGAGAATGGGACGGGACAATCAATTTAAGTTTTTATCCAAATAATGATATGATTGCAAACCTTGAAAAAAAATTAAAACAAAGCCTTGATTTGATTATTATTGAGCAACAAAACCAAAAGCAAATCGATAATTTAATAATTTCAAGATCAGAAACACGCTCATTTAAGGGCTTAGAAACTCGACTTGGGGAAAATAAAGTTACTCAAATCGAAGAAGGATTATCGGGCAGAGCCAGTCAATATCAAGATGAAATAGATTTAAATTAGCTTTAAATTAAATACACGCACCCATGTATTCATAAAATCGGTTATATATATAATACTTTCTTAAAGCGTTAATTAAAGTATAAAAGCAAGAGAAACACCAATCTTTTTTTTTTGAAATGTTTTTCAAACTAACTTTTTTTAAAGATCCCTTTTTATAAATTATTTAGAGCAAAGTGTTTTTATATGTTGTAATAATACTTTAGATTATATTCCAACGAATTTTTATATAATTGTATTTCATAAAAATGGAAATTTGAAAAAAAAAAAATGTTTGATATAATATCCAAAATTCTGTTTTTATACTTTAATAGTGCTCTAATAAATATTTTTAGGAGAGGGGGGACAATAATAATTTCCAATTTTTTTTTGGATCCACAGCATAATAGATTATTATTTGTAAATTTATTTTTTAACCAAATAATAATGTTAAAGAAAGTAAATAATTAACATCGTTTTTAAATAAAAAAAAAAAAAAAAAAAAACATACCGTTTGTTTACTTTTTTAATATATATATATATATATCAACTAAATTCCAAAATTTTTTTGACACAGTTAAAAAAGTAAAACAATAATAATACTGCACTTTTCATATAATTTGAAAAAAATTTGATTTTAACAAACTATTTTGAGGTTTTTTTCTTTTTTCTGTTTTGTTTTCATTTTCTCTTTTCCATTTACACAATCTGTTTCATTCGATCTGTAAATTTTTTTCAATGATTGGGATTAAGTTAAACTTGAGTTTATTAAAAACAAAAACCACTCGGATTTGATGAAGGTATCTATCTTTTGATCGATCAAAAATTGTTGATAAAATTTCAACAAATTTAATAATATATTTTCTGTTTCGGCTTATTTCCTTATTTTTGACAACTTTCATTTTTTTTTTTTTTTAATTTTTTTTTCATTTATTAAGATTAAAATGTTGACTTATTAAAACATTAATAATATGTAACTTAAATGTAGTTTTATATTAGGTTTTTAAAAATATAATAAATTGAGTTTTTTTTTTTTTTTGGCCTATTTTTGATTTTGGGTGTGTCTAAATTTTTGGAATTTAGTTTATAAACTTGAAAAACGCATTGTATACAACTAAAAATAAATGAAGAAGAAATCAATAAAAATAAAATTTTCTCATCAGGAAGTAGAAGTTATGTCCGAAAAAGTGGGTTATTATTGTTTTACATTTCATAAAAAATTATCTTTGTTAGTGGAGCTTATTTGTTCATTTAACTGAAAATACTAAATTAAGATAAATAGTAAAATTGATTGAGACAAGACTGTGGTATTTATTTCAAGAGATGTGTATTGAAATCTCTCTTAAAAAAATTAGAGTAAAATATATCAATTTTTTTGGAGAAAAACATGCACCAAAAATTCCAAGAAAAAAACTGGAAATATGGATGGTACAAATGATTTTTTAATCAATAATATACAATTATACATTTTCAATTCTATAGGAAAATTTGTATGAGATTGAACAAGAATTTATGAAAATGATTTGTTTACTCGAAATTATACATGGCAATCCACACGTCAAAAAAAAATTAGATTAATTCGAGCTCAGAAAATTTAATATCTTTTTATCAATGTAATACAATACTTAGAAACTTATTGAATTTTTACCAAGAACCAATTAATGATTTTTAATGATTTTGTATATTTAAATAGTTTTATTATCTTTGGATTTAATAAAGAACTTATGTAATAAATTTGTCCCATTTTTTTGGAAATAGTTAACAAAGAATTATATTGGATTACTCAAGTGTAAATATATGAATTTTAAACGATTGAAAAAAATATATCCTTTTATTTTTTTTTTATTATTGACAAGAGTTGATTAATAAAAATTTACTTCCCGTTTGTAGTAGGTGTTTTTTTTAATTTTTTTTTTTTTTTTTTTATTAGAAAATCAATAGATTTTCAAAACAAAAACAAAAAGTGAAAGTGTTTGTTAGGTTTTCCATAATTAAAAAGAATTGAGTTAAATCTGTGGTTTTACTTTATTCTTTTGAATTCTGGAAAATCCAGACATTTTATCTAACTTGATGAACACTCTAATACTCTTAACGTCAGACTTTTTTGCATTTAAGAAAAAAACTGAAAAGCTAGGTACCTACGGTACTCTAAGGCATGTATGTTTATCGATATAATTATTATATCTAATAATTTTTAAATATTCCTGAACTTACCATTCAGAACTATTAATTAATAAGTTTTGTCTAAAATTAATAATAGAGATTATTTTCCAATAATATTAACTTTTCTATTTCCCAATTAATAATTCTATCTTTTTTTTGGAATTAATTTAAATTTTTTTGAAAAACCAAGAACTTCTATTGTTTTTTTTGAGTTTATATCTTCTTTTCTGAATTGCGAGTATCACTTGATCTATTTTTTGCTTCAGTTTTGTAAATTATTCTAGGGGTATAGGGATAATTTTATTACAAATATGGTGACTTTTTTTTTATTTATCCAAAATTCGATTAAATCAAAACACTTTTCGTTAAAATTAAAAAGAATTAGCCTATAAAACAATTGGAGAAATAGATTATAATTCGTGATCTCTCTTAAGTTATTTATTGGGTCCTAATTAATTGTATATTTTATTTGAATGAAGAATCGTCAATTGAAAAGCAAGATTTTAATCGATAACAAAATGGTAATCGTCTGAAATTGTGTTCAATTTGAATTTTAAATATGTGTAAGGTAAAATAGGGAATAAAAATTGTTAAAAATAGCAGTTGGAATTGTTCAATCTCCTCACTTAAGAGACTGTTAGAGCTGTTACTACTTTTAATTCCAAAATAAAAAGTTCAAAATTTTTAGTCAGCTTTCCGAAATAATTACAAAACCAAGAATTGAACTAAATCATCGTAGAACCCTATTCTAAAATTGGAATTAATAATTTGAGCTTCTTTTCTGAATTTAAACAATTTGATATGTTGCATGATCTTTCAAGAAACCTTTTTTTGTAAAACTGAATGAAAATTTTATTCCCTTTATTTTTCAACAAATAGTAAAAACTTGAGGATTTTACCTTTCCAAAATCAGTTAAATCTTTATTCTTTCATTTGGTTTTATTTCGAAAAATCTATGATTATTCGGACTTTTATTTTCACTAACAGAATTAAAAAGAAAGGGATTTTAATAATTGCTTTATTCTCTTGTTGTAAACTTTTTATAAGCAAACAAAGAGACCAACTTTCTCTTGAAAATCAGTCTAACTATTATTTCTAAAATGAACATATATTGGTATATAAAATTTATAACTATGAAAATTACGACAAGAAGAGTAATTCTACTCGTTTGAAAAATGAGAAAATAAATTATTTTGCTTTTGAGAAAAAAAAATTATGAATTAGGGTTTTTTTCAAAAAAACTTTGATTTGAATTTTAATACTTTCAAATATTATATTCATTTCAACAACAAATATCAAACCAAAATAAGAACTGCAAATTTAACCCTCTTGATTGTTCATAAGAAAATTTCTATTATCATTTTTTTATTTTTAAAAAAATAATCAAATTCAAACAATGAGAAGTGTCTCAAAAAAAGAACGAGAATATTATAAAAAGCAACTAAAATTTGAGGCAAAGATCCTGAAGAAACAATTAGCAGAACAAAAAAAAACAGAAAAATTACTCAAGAAACAAGAAAAGATCCACCGCAAACGACAGAAAACAAAAAAAATAAGTTTTGATAAACTCAAAGACATTACAATTGAAGAGAGAATCTTTGTTGAAGGGATTGTTGAGACAGTTGGAGAACAAGTCATTTTCTCAAAATATATTCTAAAAAAAAAAAGTTTCCAAAAATTTGAACATCGTATTTTGGTGTTAACAAAATATCGTGTGATTACGGTTGGGAAACGTAAAAAGTCGTTAAAAAAAAAGGTTTGTTTTTGTCTTTCTTTCTTTTCTTCTTATCTTCTTTTCTTCTTTTTTATCTTTTAATCTTTGAATGTTGAAAAATATGTGGATTAAAGGGATTTTTTTTTTTTGATCTTTGTTGGTTGAGAACAGAAATTATGAAGGTTTGAGAGAATTAAAATCATTTTTACAGACACCACCTGATCTTAATTGAGAAGGAATATTTTTTGTGTCAAGGATATTTGTTAATTGTATTGACTGTCGAAAAATTCTACCCTCATCACAGTAAAATTGTTTCATTGTGATTAGCAAGATTAAAGGTTTACAAAAGTTTCCACCAAAATACCCTACTTGAGCATTTTAAGTGTACTTCTTAATTAAAGACCTCGTCATAAAAGTCTTTTCAATTAAATCTGAAATACTGATATTTGAATAAAAAATAGGAATAATTTTTACTTCATTTTCATTTTCCTTTTTCAAATAAAGAAGGTACACGAATTACAACCGACTTTATTGAAAACTCAATTTTATTAAAAGATAAATATGGAAAAGGAAGTGAAATTTTTTTCCCATTCAGAATTCAAATATCAGTAGAACATTTTCCCAATTACTTCACAACTAATTTTGCTTCAATTCTTCTTTGTTTGCTTTGAAAAATCAATTTTGAAGGCTAAACATAGGCGTACTCTTTAAGACTTTTCGAACTCGCTTTTTGAAAATTGCGTTTTTTTTTAAGGGATTTATAAATCGAAAAAAGATCTTCCTGCTAAATTGATAGCGAATTCAAAAAAATTTTAGTATCTTGAAATTGAAAAATGAAGTAAAATTTTGATTATTACAATGTCCAAACCCAGTTTCAATGTTATTTTCCAAAATGAAATTATTGTTTTGAAAAGTTTGATCCATTTTTCTCATTTTCGGATAAATTCAAACTCAACCCATATTTTCTAATTATTACAAAAAAAATATTTACTTTGAAAAAAGAAAGAAATCTTATTGAATGTAAAGAAGATGTGCAAAATACACTTTAAAAACAGATCAACAAAATATTACAATAACTATAAAAAATCTTTTTTATTTCAAAAATTAGAATAATTATTTTAAACTTGAAAAATATAATTTCTGAATAAAAGAACAGTTCAAATCAATTTTTTCTTTATGTTGAGCAAAAAAATATGAGAAAAAAAACAACAAATTAAATTTAAAATGCATCCCTAAAATACCTTTTTTAAACCCTGAAAAATTCAACTATAACTTAAACGTAAACTTTTTAATTTAATTATTTTTAATCAACAATAAATAACCCAATCTTGATTATTTCAGTGAGTTAGTAATTGCCCAAATATTAAAAAGTATAAATATTTTTACTCTTATTTTACAAAATTTTTAAATATATTCAAACAAATAAAAATTAATTCAAATTAATAATTATACAGCTATTTTAAAAAAGTGAGATTTTTTTTTATAAGTTTTTAAAAGTTTTATATTTTAATAAAGTGAGGAATAAACATTTAAATGTGAGGAGGGAGGTTGAAATGTGAAAGAAAGCACCTTTTTTTAAAAAAATTCCACACTCAATTAAGACAGACAACTTTAAAAAAGAACTAATTCTGGCCATCCTAAAAAAACAAGTAATCATTTTTTAAAAATTGCTGTAATAAAAAAAATTCATAAATATTATCAAAAAACTTATTTTAATAAAAATTTGATATTAATACCCAGAATATTTTTTTTAAAAAAAATATCTCATAAAATATTGAATTTCTTGAAATTGACAAAATTATTGTTAATAAAATAAATGAACAATATTTTCTAATCTTTAATGATTCAATATTTAATTTATTTTTCTTGTGTTTTTTAAGATAAGATTAAAGTTCCAATGTTATTTGTTCATAAAAATTATTCAATTTACAAAAGTGATATTTCATAAACAAAAAATCATTTTAAAATTTTTCTTTTTCTATTTTGAAAATCCAAAAATCCAAACCAAAAATAAAGATCTTTTTACTTATAATGAATTATAAAAATGAACTCCTTTTAAAAAGGATAATCCATTTCTTTAAAGTTGAATTTATCAAGTATATTTGTACAAATGGGTTGAATTGTATTCTTGTGTAAATAAATGCTCTATTACCTTTGGTGAAAAAGAAATAAGATTTGCTGTTAATTTAATATCATTTTTTAATTTAAATTTTTTATCATGAATCGACTTTTTGCTTGTTAAAGATTATAATCATTTATTGAAGTATTGGTATAACTTTCCTTCCATTTGAATAATGTTCTAAAAGTTATATTGGTGGAAACGGGTGATTTTTTTTTGTTCCATTTATTCCATTTTCCAAAAAAAAAAAAAGAAGAAGGAAAAGAACACCTTCATTTAAAAATGATGAGATCAAAGAAACAGAAAAAAAAAAAAACAATTTATCTGATTATTTCAACTTACTTAATGCAACAATTTGTCTTCTGTTAAGAATTTCAATCCAATTTAATTGGATAAAGTTAACTCTAAACAGAAAATTGAACCCCCCACCCCCAATTATAATATCCATCTACAGGATTTAAGCATTCTTTCATCAAAAATATATGTTACTGTTCACTATATAAAAAAAATCCTGTTGAAAATTTTCAGTTAGATAAAATGAACAAGTTTAATTAACATTTCATTATTCGTCCTAAAATTTATGATAAATTCATATAAATGTTTGAAAAGATTTTCTTCATTTTTCATTTTGTAAATATTTTTTTACCTAAGCTCTGAAAAAAGTATTTTATTGGTTTAAATACACAAAAAGATTATAAAATTATTTGAATCTCCAAAAAATTATTTACCAATGGAATGTTAAGAAAGTTGAGTTATGAATTTTATAAAATGGAAAATTGAAATACAAATTTTTTTAAAATTTTTTGAATATCAGTATTACATAACTGAGAAATGGATTTTGAAGAAAAATCTATTTTTTTTAAATTTATCAGTTTAATTTTGATTAAACTGAATAGTGAGTTACTTTAAATTCACATTTATACAAACAGATACTATTTTAAATTCTAAAAAAAGGAAAAAGTTCAAAAAACTGAAAAAAAACTGAAAAAAAAAATTTTTTAACAAACTGTTTTGCCTTATTCACAAAAATCATTATTAACAATTTTAATCATTTTTGTCAGAAAACAATTGATTTTGAATTTTGAGGAAAAAATTATAAAATTCCCAATTATCTTCAAGAAAATTTTATTTTGAAAAATCAAATTTCATCTTAAAATAAAAACACAATTTCTAAGTAAAATTTTTAAATGAATTTAAAACTTAAGTATTTATAACTATCATTCTGAAAATAATGCCAATATTTTAAATATTTCCAATAAATCAATTTTTTTGGATCAATAAAAAGAATTATCTCAAAAAAGAAAAAAAAAAATCTTTATATTAATATTCCTAGTGACAAATAGACAATTTGTTGTGTAATAATTATGGAAATGATATTAAAAAAGGTAAAAAAAATTATCATGTAAGAAATAAAATGAATTAAAGGATTTTCTTTTTCAAATAAAATGGAAAAAAAAAATTATCTTACAAAACAAATATTCTTTTCTGGGGTTTCTTTGTTGATCAGAATTTTTTTGAAACTTCACATATACAAAATTTGTAAGTAGAGAATATCACAAATAACATATTATATAACTTTGACTTGCTGTCTTACAGTACTGATCCCTTAAACAGATTTTGAGCAATTTCTTTTCGTTTGATTTATTTCAAACTAAATTAAATAGTATCCATTTAATCTTGAATAAGGCAAATTAATATAAATTGTCTTAAACAATAAAAAAATATATGGTTTTACAATTGCAAGGTGTTTAAATTTATGGGTGTGTATTTATCTTTAGGAATTTTATAATTTTTTTTTTTTTTTGATACAACTTTAATAAGATTTTTGATTTGATAAAAATAAATTATAAAATGATAAATAATGGTGTTGGAGAATTTAAAAATTACTAAAAACAATATATTTAAATACTAAATAAATAATAGAGAAATTGATACTCTAATAAAATTATTTTGTTATTATTTATAGTTATTATATTTTGAAAATTTTCACATTTATGATTCAACCTGATATTTTCAGTTATTAATAAAATCAAAAATATAAAAAAATTAAGAAATAAAAATCAAAACAGTGATTAAAATATATATAAATTAATTTTTTATTATTGTAATTAATATTGAAGAAACGTGAATTGTACTCTAGATATTCTTTAATTTTTATTCCCAGAAAGGTAATTAAAGATTAAAAGTATCAATTTCACTATTATTTGCCATAATGGCACACCCAAATTATATTATGATTAAAAAAGAAAAAGCAAAAATTATTAAAGAATAAAATTTGGCAAACAAAATTGCAAAAAAAAAAAAAAGTTAATTAAAGAGTGTTTATATTAAGAAATTGGTAAAAAAAAAAAAAACAATTCTATTGTTTAATTTCGAACACCCAAAATTACAACTAAGATACTTTTGATTCATTTAATTTAATTATATAGTTGATCATTAATATTTTTTTTTTAGGGAATCATTCTTTAATTGTTGTTTACTTTTTTCTTTTTGATCTGATTTGCTTTGAACAGGTATTTTTGATCTTTAATTCTTCTTTCTTATTTTCAAGTTACTCATACTTTTGTGTTTCAGTATCATCAGTCTTAACAAATAACAACTTGATCTTTTTCCTAAGTAACTCTTCTTCCCCAATTATTTAGAAGATTTTGTTTAGGGAAAAAATGGAAAAAAATAATTTTTTATAATGTTAATCATGAGGAAAAAAAAAAAATGTATATGGCAAAAATTTGAATACTGCATAAGAATGAAAAAAATGTATTAATAAAGAAAATAGATCCAAAAAAAAAAATTCAAAATCCCAGAAACAATTAAAATCTTACTAAATATATAAAAGATGATCTTGATTCTAAAAATAAACAAAATAAAATAGAATCTTTATTATATGTTGTGGTTACTATTATAACCATCACATAAGAATATTAATTTTATATAAAAATGTTGAATTGTTTAACAATTTTTAAATTATTCAAACTTTTTAAATAAAAAAAAAATAATTCTAATTTAAAATCTAATTACTCTTCATACTAAAATTTATCCATTTACTCATATAACATTTTAATATCTTTATAATATTTAAAAAAAAAAATAAATCAAACCAAATATATTCCACTATTGAAAGATTTGTAGAAATGGGCATCTTTTTAATTTGAAAAAAATAGAATTTTTTGACGATACACATTTTAAACTGTATTTCAAAGATTTTTTTATTGACATTTATCATCCTGATGTTATAGATTTTTTAGATCAAATTCGAGAAAATTATTTCAAAATTGTAAATGGATTCCCAGAAGAGAAATTATGTAAATTTAATGATTATTCTGTTATTGTTACTGATTGCTCTTCTGAAAGTACTGAAGAAAATGTTAATTTCAATTTCCAACAATCTCTTAGATTAAATAATGTTAATAATCATACAAATGATAAACTCTTAAATAAATATGAAACAAATAAACAGGGTCAGAAAATAAAAAATGATAAAGAAAAGGAAAAAGGGGATGGAAACGGGTTAGAAAAAGAAAAAGAAATTGAAATAATAATTGAAAATGAAAATGAAAAAAAAAATATTTCCTTTTGCGAAACTGTTTCAGATATGGATATAGAACTGGGAATGGATATGTATATTGGAGTGGGGATGGAAAATGATTGTCTAAACTATTATTTAAATGAAGGCGAAAGGAAAAGGAAAAGGAATAAAGAAAAAAACACTCCAAACGAAAGGGAAACATGTGAAGTTGAAGGGGGGAGGGAAAAGGAAAAAGAGAAGGAAAAGAGAAGCAAAATTAAAGATAAAAAAAAAAAATTAAATAAAAAAATTTCGTCCAAAGATCTGTATTTACCACAAAAAAATATTCGAAACCCATCACCCAGGAAGAGTTTGAAAATGAAATCTAATAAGAGAGATATCTTGAGGACAAAATCTTTCGATACCTTTTCTGATATCCAAAGATCCGATTCCCTTTGGGGGTTTAAAAACCAGGATTACAAAGCATACCCTGGCAATGGGTTTATCAAAAGCTACAAAGCGTGGTGTAGTTTTTACCGTACGCCAATAAGCAATTCGTTTATTATTTTTGTCAAAAGCCAATGCTTTGAAAAAAAAAAAAAAAAAAAAAAATGATTGATTTATCAAATTTTAAAAAAATTGATCTCTATGTGAAAAATAGTATTGACATTTATCCAATCATATCTGCATTAAAATATAACGACTACTTTCGTGAATTTAAACTAACTAACGTGTATCGGAAGGATCCAATAACATTGCTTAGTTATGTGCTCGAGTCAAATTATTCAATCGAAAAGGTGACCCTAAGTGGGCTTGAATCGTATGAAGGGTTTGCCCGATTTGGGCAAGCAGTCAGGGCAAACCCAAATTGCCAATTAACATATCTTGATTTGTCTGGGAACAAAATAACCAAAAACGAATCAAAAAAGTTTGCAAATGGATTAAAATGCTTGAATGAGCTGCGCACCCTAAATTTAAGTTTTTGTGGGTTAGTTGATTCCAGTTTGTCAAATATAATCGAGGGTGTGCGTGGATTAAATAAATTCGAGTCCTTGAATCTGTCTGGTAACAAATTTGGATCAAAGTCCACAAACCTTTTAACTCATTTGCTCTCGATCAAGAGACAAAAAAACAAAACAAATAGAAAAATGACTTTACAGTTATTGATGCTTGATTTTACAGGCATTCGTTTCAAGCCCATTTCCGCAGCGTTATATCATTCGCACATACAATATTTAAGTTTCATCGGCAATAATTTTAGCCAAGATGACACATATTGTCTCATTGAGGTCTTAAAGGAAATCCAAAATTTAAAGCATTTGGATCTTTCTTCTTGTAATTTAACAAAAGAAATACTTGTTGCAATTTTGGATTCGATACTATCAAATGAAAAATTATGTGGATTTAGATTATCCGCGAGCAATAACCCCCTTGGGGCAGAGGCTGGCAAAATGCTATTGCAGCTGTTTGAAATGAACAGGAAAACGTCAACCCTCAGGGAATTAATTTTAGATAACAATGAACTTGGTGCCATAGGTATCAAGCATTTATTACGGGGTGTCAAATATTTGAAATCATTAAAAAAATTGTCAATCTCGAGAAATATCTTCAAGGGGGTTGCAGTCGAGGAACTACAAGAGCCCCTAATAAATTTGTTAATTGGATCTTCAATTACGCATTTGCGTTGGAAGGGGAATGAAAGATACTTTCTTGGTAAATGGTTTCCTAAACTGTTAAAGGGTATCACTCATATACAAAACTTCACGATCTTGGATTTATCGAAAAACCATTTCGAAGCAGAAGGGCTATCGATAATAAATGATTTATTATCAAAAAATATCTTAAAAGTGAACTGCCTGTTTATAGACAATAATAATTTCACACTTTCAACCTTAGAAAATTTTATGGGCGCAATACATCACAACAATTATTTAACCTTTGGTAAAATGCCTGAATGTGATATCGCACAAATAATTAAAAGCTCAGATAAACGTTCAAAAAATGCAGTACAAAAACACATAAATACTTATAGAAACAGTTTTTTGAAAAAATTATCTTTAAACCGCAAAAAATTAAATATAAAAACAGATAAAGAATTCATGATAAGTGCAGATGGAATTGATACTCTCAGCCAAAAGGAATTGTTTTTTTATATAAATAATCTATTTTTTTCAAATGGTGAATGAATTAAAACGTAATTTAAATTTATAAATATGTATATGTATGTATATTTATTGTTAATAAAATAAATAAGTTAAATGTATGTATGTATATTTCTGTATATATATATTAATAAATATAAATTATTACAAACATGATTTTTTTTTTTTTTTTTTTTAAAAATAGGTTTTATATTAAAAAAGGAATTTTCCTTCTATCATAATTTTAAGATATAAATTAAACGGTTCAAGATAATAAAACTGTTTTTTTTTTATTTCAGAAGGTTTACAAGATATAAAAGTTTTCAAATCGTGGAAAAAGTTTAATAATTAGTTGTATATTATACAACCCAAAAAAAAAAAAAAAATAAACTCCATTTCACTTAAAGAAGCCGAGCCAAAAATGAAAAAGTCACTTTATTTTTTAAAAATCAATCAAAATTTGATTATTTAGAAATACAAGATATAATAAACTTCGTATTAGGGTCGATAATCATAAAAGAAAAAAGCCTGAACAAACCATAAATTTCAAAAAAAAAAAAAAAATGATTAAAAATTTTTTTTACCCTCTTCATTGGAAAGTCTCGTGTATAATTTCTCAATTTCTTTAGGAAAATAATTTTGTTAACAAAAATATTTTTTACTTGTAAATATATGAATTTTAAAAGAACTTACAAAATCTCACTTTTCTTAATGTTTATTTTGAGATTCAAACATTTTTTTTTCAAATATAATTTTTAAAATATAATTTTTAAAATATAAGAAAGAAAAGAAAAAAAGAAGAAAAAAAAAATTTTGGAAAATAAGAAAAAATGATTTTGATCTAAAAATTGAAATTTTAGTTTGAGAAAAGTAATGAATTAAACTCATTGAATGTGTTCTAATTCTACAATAAAACTATCTCCTTTGACTGAAAGGGGGTTTATTATCTAAACTTTCTAATAATTAATATATAAATTCACTTTATTTTATATCTTATTATGAAGATTCAAACATATCTAGAAATTAAATTAAATTACATTTCATAAGATTACATTTTATATTATTTTGGAGGTTGGTAAAAATATTTTTGATATACCTTACAAAATTAAATATATATATATATATATATATATGTATATATTCCGACAAGTATTGGTTCATTCCTAGAAGGGATGAATTTATTTAACTATTTTTTAGTAAAATTTGAAAGAATGAAGTAAAATATATCGATTTTACAAATAAACAGTAAACTGGAGAAAATTTAACAGCAATTTTCCAGAATTTAAAAGAATAGAGCAAAATCAAAGATTTTTCACTATTCTTTTGAACACTGAAAAGATAAGGAAGATTATTATTAATTTAGGAAAAAATATGAAAATTTGAAAAATTTTCTTTTAATTTCTATAATTAAAAAACCTGAATTAAATCCAAGATTTTACCTAATTCTTTTAAATTTAAAAAAAAAATAAATAGAGGCAGTAAAATATAAATTATTAATCTGGATTATGTAATTTTTATTTATTATGGATATTCTTTTATCAGTAACTTGTCCATCCTGTGAATTATCTGAGGCTTTTAAGAGTGTTGTCAAGTGAAGTATATAATTTAATGGAGAAATAAAAAGAAAATTGTTGAATTGTCTTTTTATTTCATAAATTAAAAAAAAAAAAAGGTGGTTTTTCCAGAATTCAATGGATAAAGTGAAATCTTTGATTTTACCCTTTTCTTTTTAATCTTGGAAAACCTAACAACAGTTTTATGTTTATAATTCTTCCACATCAATAAAATAATTATTTTTTATCAGAATGTTTTAAGTATTTTTCTTTTTCTCTTTTTTTATTTTGCTAAATTTTCTATCATTAATCCTTTCCTATAATAAATAAATACATAAATTACAAGAGGTTGAGCAAAATGTAAATTGTAAAAAAGAACAATTTATTGAAATGAATAAATTGATTATAAAAAAGAAATTTTACCTATTCAGAACTTAAATAACAGAATTAAAGTTACTTTTTTATTTCATTTTTCTACCCTAAAAAAAAATTTTTTTTGGAATTTTTGTTTTTGAAAGTTAATCAAAAATAACTATTTTGTGATCTTTTAAATTTTCTATTATAAACCGTCTTTCATAATAATTGGCCCATTAAAAATCAAATTTTAAATAAAAATATTTTTAATAATTGAAGTTATCTATTATAATATAAAAATTTAGATTTTAATATTCAATACTATACCCAAGAGATATTTATTTTTTGTCTAAAAATAAAAGAACGAAAAATAAAAAAAAACTGTTAAAAAAAATTGGGACATTTATTTTGAAAGAAGCATTACATGAAAAATAGACAATTTAAAAAAGTAAAAAAACCCATTTATCGATTCTCCTTCCATTTGAATAACTAAATCTAATCTCTTTTTCATATTCGAACCCAATTTTTCATTAATTCATCGGTTACTTCTTTCAAATTTTTCATTTTCATTTTCCATTTTAACAAAACACTTTTGAAAAAATAAAAAAGAGAAAAAATGATTTATTTTCAAACTTTTCATTGTGAGAGGAAAAACTTCAAAACGATACAAAAAGCAATTCATTATTCAAATGAAAGATGGGTAATTTATTATGAAATTTAGTTTACTTTGATGAAATGTCGAAAAAATTATTTAAAATTTTCAATTTTATTTTTTCTAAAGTTGAATTTTCAAAAAATGAAAAACAACCTATGAACTTGAGTTTTTCAATGTATTTTCTAATGAATTGAAAAACTCAAATTCGTAGGTAAGTTATATATTGAAAAAATAACAATGTTCATTTTGAACTTCTACAGGTATTTGAATAATAAATAGGAAACAATTTTCACTTCATTTTCCATATTTTTCTTTTAGAAATCAAGTCCCCAAACGAAGTATGATGGTATTTGTGGTCTCTATTTGAAAAAGGAAACGAAAATAAAATGAAAATTTTTCACATTTATTAATTAAATTAAAAGATCAAAGATCGATTAGAATTGCAATAGAAATCAATATGATTTCTCAACAATCATTTCCATGGTTTCAATAACTTTCGAATAACACATTTTTACCAAGTGACTATTGATCTTGCAATAAAAAAAATTGTTGCAACTGAATTAGTTTTTAAAAAAAAAATCTAAAAAAAAAAACAAAAATGTGAAAAAATGATTTAAATTTTGAAAATTTCTGAAATAAATTATTTCTTCTAATATCTATACAAACCCTTTTAACACATGTATTTTACCAATTACAAATGAGCCGTTTTGACGGGAAAATAGTTTATTACAAAAAAAAAACACGAATGTTATTTGAAAACATGTATTAGCTTTTTATATAAAAAGAAAACACATCCTATATATTTGAAATGGGTATTAGTTAACCCGAACTGGGGGTATTTTAAGAAAAATAATTACTTTAAAATTTTTTTTTTCTTTTTTTTTTTCTGAAATTTATTAGTATCATAAACATTTGGTGGGGTACTAAATACTAGAGACATCTAGAAAAATGTGATTTTTTTTTTTGTTAGATATACAAAATAAAATCCAAAATTATAAAAGCACTTTAAAATGGTCAATTTTTATTTACATTTTAAAACCGGAGGATAAAATAAAATTACAAACATGTTAATGATTTTACAAAGGAAACAAGACTTGTTTCAAAAAGAAGAATATGATAGAAATACAATTATAGGTCTTTTTCAAATAAATAAAGTTTTGTTTAAAAATGAGGATAAATTGTTTTGGACAAATTGAAAGAATTTTCAAAGGCAACAGTTAATTGGAAAGTATCATGAATTTTCGATTTTTGTTTGAGGGTCTATTGTCAACGAGTACGATTGCTATGAAAAAAAATTGAAATTTTTTTATAAATTTCTGAAATGTTTTCTTTTTCGATTTTTGTCTGTATTAATTCAAAATCTTAAAGATTGTCATTTAACTCAACTCCTTGACTCTTGTCGTTTATTTCTTTTGTGTCGTCTGATTTGAAAACATAATCTTTAGATTTCAAATTATTTTTGTTCGTTTCCTGCTTTAAATGCGTAATCATAATTTGAAGGAGTGAATTCCCCCAAATAGAGACCGATCTTAAACATAAAAATGTTTTAAATGGTTCTCCCTTCTTGTTTTTCCATTCAAAATAAAATTCACTCAATCCATTTTTCCTTTTGTTTATTGAAAGTAAAATGATTTAAAAAAATAAAAAAAAAAGGTGGGGGTTTTGTATAAATTCTAACTATTTGTCATTTAAAAGATAATCCCAAATCAAGTAAAGTGATTTGAATCCTCACACTTGGTTTTAATATTTGCTGAAAAAATAAATTGAATAAAATTTTCATTCAGCTTTCGAAAAAAATGTTTAAAAGATTAGAGAACAATTTCAAATTTTTATGATATGTAAATTAGCTTTTTAACTTTTTTTCGAATTTTGAACTTTGACGATTTATTTTCTTTCTTTATTTGAAAAACTCAGCTGAATGAAAATTTTGTTCTGATTATTTTTCATTTAACAAATACGAAATTACTTTTCGACTTACACTTGTTTGGGAATTAATTTGAAACTAGACAAAATAAAAAAAAAAAATTGTTGGAAAATTACTCTTTTAATAATTCAATTTGCTCACGAAAAACCATATCACTGGCCTTATTTTGATACATCGACTGTACTGAAGGGCAAAATTCAAAGGGAGTTTTGTTAAAGTTTGATTTCGTATTAATCCCTAAAAGCTTTTTACAGCTATGGTTAAGATCTATCATAGACAATTTTTTTAATTCAAGAAGCATAACAGCTGTTTTTGTTTGATGGAATATTTTGAAATATGTTGTTATTTGGGTTTGTGGAATTTCAATTGTTTTCTTGTTTTGGTTTCCCATTTTTAAAGACTAAGAGACTTTTGAAAAAGTTATCAATAAAAAAATGAAAAAAAATTTCCAAAAATTATTTTTTAAAAGAAGATGAAATTTTCATTCAAATTTTTATCTTGAAAGGGATTAGTCGGTGAAATTATTAGAAAGATTTTATGATACTCATGGATTTCTCAAAAGCTAAAGATTGTTTCTATTATTATTTTTACTAAATCCTGATCCCCTTTTTGTCATTTCAAGAAAAGAAAGAAGCAACATATAATAAGGGACCAGTCAATGTTAAGTTGAATAAAACCTTATATTTTATTATTTAAAAGCATAATTCTTCTGGATTTTTAACAAAAAGTTAATTATTGAATCTGATCTAATTGAAAAAGAAGATTGTAAGATCATATTCAACAATTTAAACATATAAAATCTATTAAGGGGGTAAGTTGTGTCTTGGTTTTGTTTTAAAGATTTGAGTCAATCTATCTTTAAAGATTTTTTAGATTTTTTGATCTTATAATTTGTAATTTTCTCATTATGTTTTCAGATTTTTAGGAAAATTCTACCCATTAATTCAGAATTGTTGATTTATCAATCAGTTCTTTCAAAGATTCTTCTTTTTAAAAATTAAAATCGATTATGATAGTGAACATGCAAAGATCTATAAAAAATATCAAATTGATCACTTTTTTTTTTTTAATAGGAAATGAGATTAATTTTTATTTTCTAAATATAATTAACAAATAATTTGCTAATTTTGAAGAAAAGAAAATTCTAAAGTTCCTAAGATTAGGGATGAAAGACACGGTTGAAGATGTTTGACAAAGTCGACATTTTATTTTTCCTAATCTTTTTAAGTTTTCACTTTGTCGAAATTCTAGATTTAATAGGGTCTATTGAATCAACCTTCATGAAATTTGTTTTTGCTGATATCTAAATTTTTAACTGTCACCTAAACATTTTAAACAGGTTTAAATTTTGAGAAGAAAATAATTTCCTAATTATTTTTCTTAAAACTTCACACTTTTTTTAAAAGTTTTTGTTATTCTTGAAAAAAGAGTTGATTTTTTTTATACGGAAAACAAAATTAAAAATTCAATCCATCTGGTATCTATTGTCAATAAGAATTAGTAAACTAGAACAGAATTCAAAGGTTGAATAACTACCGGGCTTTTTGAAATTGTTTTTGATTGATGGACTCTCAAAAACTAAATAAATTTATTTTTTTAATTTAAATTTTTTTCGAATCAAGCTCTAAAATTTGAATTATTTCCAATAAAATCAATTAGTGTCATACTGTAGAAATGATATTTTGAATTTTTGCTCGATTTTTTTATCTCATGTTGATGGCTGTCAAACTTTTACAAATAATTTTTTTTTTTAAATTGGAAAATAATCAAATTGTCAAGAGTTTCAATAAGGTATTCACAAGCAAAAAGGTTACTTTGATCCTGTTTTTTTTTTGATTTAGTAAAGCTAATTGAATTATCTTAATAAAACTCACAATTAACAAAATGGTAACGATTGTTATTGAAATGTGTTGTTTAGTTCGCTTTTGAAAGGGTTTGATGGCTGGCAAATCTCCCGAATATTTCATTTATTTCGATCAAAGGATGAAAAAATGACAGAATTTAGTGAATAGTACAATATCTCAAAATGAAAAAGTAGAGAAGGAAAAACCAACTTTTTGCGAAAATTACCCTTTAGAACATTTTATAAAACCTTTTTACATTTTTGAGAATAACCTACTGTTAATATTTAGTTTGTGGCCAAGTTTTAATTGTTTTCCCTTTTTATTGAAAGGGTCAAAATGGAGGTAATGAAAAATTTTTCCTTCACTCTTCTTTGTTATTTTAATGCAAAAACATAGTTGTATAAAAATCACTAATCTTATTTTGTGTTGGATCATTCCTGAAAAATTCTCATTTTTGAAAAAAAGAAAGATCATTTTTTTAAGACTTATGGAATAATTTTTATTTAAATTAAATAAAACTTTGACTGGTTTTTAAAAATTTTTTTCAATACTGTTGCCAAAATAATGTGAGAAGAAAAGTTTAATCCATGTTTCCAAATAAAAAGTGTGTATTTTGGAGATAGAAGAGAGATTCATCAACTTATCAGTGAAAATGACAATAAACCCTAATTAAATATGATAATGGTTTCTTAAAGTTCTATTATTTAAAAAAGAAATTCGAAAAATAATGGATCAAATTGCAAAATTTTACTCTATCAATAGAGTAAATTTTGAAAGAATTTTTATTCATCAAAAAGTCAAAAAAACATCAAAAAAAAAATTGATTAAATTATTTAAAAATTTGAACTATTTGCTTGAATAATTCAAATTTTATTCAAAATATCAAGAGATTTACTTTCAAAATTGATTTGAACTTTGGTATACTATTGGGTAGTAAATTGGATGATGCATTATATAAAGTAGAAAAAAAAGCTCCAATTATATTTTGATTTTGAAACAGGGTTTATAGATTTTAAGCATGCCTTATTTTGATAACTGTAAGGATTGTGATATGAAAAATTCCTCAAAACTTTTCCCACAAAGCTACCCTAATTCAATTTGTATTGACAATAATAATTGTTTTTACCAGAAAGAAAACAATGAAAAAAATTAGAGATAAAAAGAAACTAATTCTTCAGAGTATTTTGGTAATGGAGATTCAATTTAACGAACAAAAAGATTACATTTTATATTCAAAAGTATTAGTTGTAATTTCAATTCAGGAAAAGATAAACAGAACCAAAACTAAAAAACCAAAAAAATGAGAAAATCAACAATTTCTTTCAATGGGATTTTTACTTTCTTAGGGCAATCTAACAATTCAAATAACCAAATTGTCAAAATTCATTGGAAATGTGATCTTGGAAAGTTTAAATTGTTTATTAAGAATTTTATGAAATTATCATCATTTTTTAGTTGAAAATCCTGATTATTTTTCTTTTTCATTTTTATGTTTCTTAATGATGGTGTTGGGATTTGTGGTATCTTTTTTTTTTTTTTTGTTGAAATTTCCTTTAAAAAAAAATGAAGAAAAATTTAATTTTGACCAAATTTGAGAATATTATCATTAGTGCCCCTCTCATAAGTTTAATAAGATTGTAGCAAAATCCTTAAGACAATTTGGTGAATTGTCAACATATTTCTTAATTAATTTCCATAAAAATTTTGAAAAAAAATTTAATTTTGTAAAAAATCTTTATTAGAAACACTAAATAATTAATTTATTCTAAATTAAGATGGGAATTATGACAAAAGATGTATCAAATTTACCCACAGTATGATAACTGAATCTTGTGGTCTATAAATCAAATAAATATGGATAATCCAAGTTTTTTTTTTTTTGTTAATTTAAATTGTTTAATCTTTTTGATAAATTTACCAATTGAAAAAAACAATTTTATTGTCTCTAATAAGAGTGAATGGATTATAGGTTTGAAATAGAAACTTTTTTCTCAAGGCCATATTAAAAGAATATCTTTCCTTTTGGTAACAAAACAGTATATTTAAAGTTTTAGAGTTAATAAAAAAGATTAAAATTTACCATTTTTATAGTACATCTAAATTCCATATTAAAAAGAAATAATATAATGTTCAATAAAAAGTATTTAAAGTTGGCCAATTTAATATAAATTCAAAATACAATTCTTTCAGATTGTATAAAAAAAATACATTATTTTTTTAATTTTGAAGATAAAAGTAAAAGGTTTTGTTTATTTTTTATTTTTCTTACATAATTGCAAAATTAAGTTAGATTTCCAATAATCAAAAATAATATAGTATCATAATATCTCTAATTAATTTTTTTGAATTCTGGAAAATTCTGTCAGTCCTCAAAAGGGATGTTTTTTTATATTATTATTTTAATTAATGATTTTCAAATAAATGTGGATGATGAGTATACGGGTATTTATTAAATCTTTTGCCTAAACTGATTAAGGTTTATATCTAATATATTTTCTTTTTCTATTGCTCAATTAATATTTTCATTATCTTTTACAATTTTAATTATCAAATGAAAAAGTATTTTTAAAAATTTTGACTTTGAGCGCCAGGTTTTTAAAAAAGTAATTTGTAAAAATGTTTAATTTTCATATTTTGATTATTTGCTGTTATTTTTTTTATTTAACCTAAAATATAAATTGATTCTAAGGTGGGTGTTTAATAGAAAATATCATATTAAAAATAATACAAGGAATGAAAGTAATCCCTTACAAGATTTCTAATTGTAAATAATCGGGAAAATTGTTGGGTCATTGCTTATATTTTCAATCAAATCCTTTTTAAACCAAACAATTTTTTTATGAGCCTGGTAATGAACATGTCTAAAACAGCATTAAAGGGGGGGGGGGGGTATCTATAGAGTACTCAAGTAATTGTTTGATAGCTTAAGTAGATCTAATTATTTTGAAAATAATTATAATTTTAAGGAGGGTTTGATGTGAATTTGAAAATGATAATTTATTGTTTTTGTTTTTCGATTGATTGAATATTATAGCAAACAATTATAATTTATTTAGTCGTCATTCTAATCAGTGGGTGAGTTATAATATTAAAAATTATCTTCTTATAAAAAGGGATTGGATATTAAATATTAAAAATTACATATCATTTTTTGTAATATACACAACTAAAAATCTTATCAGGGATTTTTTTCACTACTTTATGTTAATATTTTGATAATAAAGTTTATTGTTTAAAACTGAGTTATTCCAAAACTTAGTGGTTTTATTGTTAAAGTGTATTTTTGTAAACTTCCTTTACAGATATTAAGATTTTTTCTTCAACAAAAAAATTTTTTTTCGATAATTCAGAAATATGTTGCCCATTTTAAACATTTTAAAAAATGAGAGTAATGAATTAGATTTTTAAAAAAATAATTCATTTCTAAAATATCTTTGATAATAGTCAGTTTGGTTTTGTATTAATCAGATTTTTAAATTATTTTTCAATTTTGAGAGGTGGTAATTTTTTAAATTTGTGATTAAATTTACTGAACAATCTTATTGAGTATATGAGTTAGTTTAAGGAAAATATTTGAAAAATTTGCCTCTAGTAAGAGAATAATCATCAAGAGAAAATGAAAGGATGTTAATTTAAGGTGAAACCAAAGAATTAATTTTAATTGAAATCAATCAGTAATGTAAAAAAGAGACTTTTAAAAAACCAAGAGTAGAAACACAATTACAAATTGAGAATGTGTTTTTTGTTGATTTAAAAAGAAACCATCCATTTCTGAAAAAACTAATTTTTTTTACTTTTCATTTTTTTTATTTCCTCTTCAAATTTAAATTGTAAAATAATTTCTTTTTTTTTTTTCTTTTTTTTTTCAATCTTCTGAAAACCACAACCTTTCTTTTTTTTTCTTTTTCAATAATTTGTTTTTTATTTCTTTTTTTTTTTTTTTTTAATAAGCAATCCCTTTTTTAAATTAAAAAAAACTTTTTACTTTATTTTTTTTTTCTGTCTCAAATAAAAATCACCAAAAAAAAAAAAAAAAAAAAAAAAAACAGAACAAAAATGAGTAAATCTCAAAAGAATTTCAAAAAAAAAAACCAAAGAAAAAACAACAACAAAAAAAAAGTCAAAAAAGCAAAAAAAAAAGTTGTTGAATTACCAAGTGGACACACATACATCAGCAAAAAACAAAGAAACGATGATCTCAAAAAAATGATTGCCTGTAATTGCCAAGTTGGAACACACAATTTAGAAAAACAAATGGGAGACTATGTTTACAAAAGAAGAAAAGAAGGTGTCTATATCATCAACATTGCACAGGCCTGGGAAAAGCTCATGTTTGCAGCCAGAGTAATTGCCTCGATCCCAAACCCTGAAGATGTTGTCCTTGTTTCTGCTAGACCATATGGTCAAAGAGCTATCCTTAAATTCTCCAAATATCTTGGTGTTAAGGCTTTAGCTGGAAGATTTATTCCAGGTACATTCACTAATCAAATCCAAAAAGCTTTCCTTGAACCTCTTTTAATTATTGCCACAGACCCAAGAACTGATGCTCAAGTAAATTATTCCTTATTTTTTTTTTTTTTTTTTTTTTTTTTGTGTTATTTGCTTTTTTATGTTTTTTTTTTTTTTTTTTTTTTTTTTTTTTAAATTTTTTTTTTTTTTTTTTTTTTTTTTTTTTTTCTTTTAAAAAATTCCCAATCAAAACAAACCACCAAACTAAAAAAAAATTTGATTTTCCTTTTTCTTTTTCAAATTCTTTCAACAAAACAACAATTCAAACAAAATTAGCCAATCAGAGAAGCCAGTTATGCAAATATTCCAGTTATCTGTTTATGTGATACTGACTCCCCATTAAACTTTGTTGATGTTGCCATTCCATGTAACAACAAAGGAAAATACTCTATTGGGTTCATTTATTGGTTACTTGCCAGAGAAGTCTTGAGATTAAAAGGAATGTCAAGAGAAAAAGAATGGGAAGTCATGCCAGATCTGTTCTTTTACAGAGACCAATCTGAAATTGAAGAACAACTCGAAGAAGAAGAACGTAAAAAACGAGAAGAAGAAGAAGCCAGAAGAGAACAAGAAAACGAATCAGAACCTGAATCTGAAAAAATCTGATAATGAATCTTCCGTTGAAGAAGTTGCTTCTTCAGATAATGAAGAAGACGCCTGGGGTGAAGAAAAATGGGACGAAAAAGAAAAAGAAAAAGGAGAAGAATGGAACGATTAAGCAATGAAACAAATCTTTTTAAAAAAAATAAATTTGGAGATTTTTTTTTTTATTAATTCTTTATTTAGAGACTTCGAATAAATTATTGAAATTTTTTTATCTTAAATATATAATTTACTGTGCACATATTATGAAATTGAGAATTGTATTTATATAAATATATCTATCTATATATATATATTTTATTCTTTCGATCAATAATACTCTCTTTTCAATTTCATAATGTGATCAACAAAAATTTAGCATTTGAAAAGATCTAATATAGAAATCAATAAAAGATACTTTTATTTTTTTTTTTTCTTTGGAATATTCTTTATTATTTTTATTTGTTTATTTCCATGTTAATTCAAAATTTTAGTCTATAAACAGAGATAAAAAGATGGAAATTTCGTTTCTACAGAAAATGTAGTAAATTCTTGTTGTTAACAGTTTATCTGAAAACTTTTGTTGATTCAACAAATAGTAACATTTTACTCTTATTTTGGAAATTTAAAACATGCATGTGAACATTACTGAACAATATTCAGTGATCCAAGATATTGAACCTTTGAAAGCAAAATGTCTTTCATTGCTTTGTTTGTGAAAAGAATAATAATAAATCAGAACTGAAATGTTGAATTATCAATTATTTCGACTTTTTTTTTATTTGAATTTTGGTTGTTATCATTATTGTTAATTAGGTGGAGGCCATTCAGAAAAATTCGATTACATTTACTAAAATGCAGAATTTATTTATGACATTTTATATTAGTAATAATATATGCAAGGTTAAATTCATAAGGCAGTTTTCTGGAAAAAAACGAAAAGAAAAAAGATGTTTTCTGAAAAAACAGGAAAGGAAAAAATAACTATTAATTATTTCAAGAAACGGGAGTATACTATAATAATTATAAATATAGGTTTTCGCTATTTTTTAGGTTTTTTTTTTTTTTTTTTTATTGTTTTAATTGTAATTTTCATTTCCTTTCTTTTTCTTTTTTTTGTTGAACAAAATTTTTTTTCATTTTTTTTTTTTTAAAGGAATGACAGGTAGGTGTTCTAATACTACCAATTATATTACTAAAATAAGAAAACCCACATTTATCATAGGTTTTAGATAAATATGGAGTAATTTTGTATAAGCATTACATGCATATAAAAAAGTTTTTTTTTTATCTTTTTTCTGATAATTTTTTAATCTTTATTGATGTTTTGTAAGCTATTTCAAATAAAGCGGGGAAAATTTATTTGAAAATATATTTTTTAAACCCAATCTTCAAAAAAGTATTAAAACATCCAAAATCATTAACTAATATTTATTGATTCTTGATAATAATTCAATTGGTTTCTTAATATTGTATTACATAAAAAAATATATGAAATTTTCTGATATCTCGATTTTATCTGATATTTTTTAAGAGTGAAAATTGGTGTTTATTATTTTCTTTGTGATTGAAAAAATCGTTTTACGGACTTTTTTAATCTCAACAAATTTTCCAATAGATTGAAAACTTATAACTGCATTTTGTTGTTTAAAAAATCATTTGTACCCTTTCCAGATTTCCAGTTTTTTATGGAAATTGTTCGTAAATTGTTTTCACCAAAAAAAGGCACTATATTTTTTTCATTTTTTTGGTATTTATTTCAACAAACATATTTTGAAATAAATACCTTAGACATTTATTCAATCAATATTAATATTAAACTTAATTTGGTAAAGTCAATTAATGAATACTTTCACTAACAAAGATGATTTTTTATGAAATGTCAATAAAAATGTCACACTTTTTTGGAAATACCTTATATGGTTGTTTACATATTATCAAAGGATGGACACTACTCTTCTTTTTTATTTAAACAATTTATTTTCATTTTAATGGGAATCTTTTGACTATTTAATTTTAAATATACCACAATGCCCGAAATTGACAAAATCTACCTGCCATAGTAAAATATTTTTTGATTATAAAATTATCAGTTAAAGTTTCCTTTTTATTATTGTTTTTTTTTTCTGGTCAAGCATTATATGTGTAGAGAGTAAGTGTGATGGTATATTATGGTTCCTTGGATTGAATTATCGGAATCTAAAAAATAGTAATTCCCCCAAATTTTAAAAACGAAATGAATATTACTTTGGATGTTCTATTCTGATCATTTTTATTTCATGTATATTTGTTAATGAGTTGACTATTTCTAGGTAAATAGTTATAAAAAATGTTTTCAAAAAAATCCAATAATTTTTTTCTAATTTAACCCCCAAGTAAAAACATATATTTGTATATATATATATATATATATATATCAGATTTTTTATTTTAAAAATCATAACTAACACTTTAAAAACATTAAGTAAAATAAAATAGGGGTATTTTTTGAAATGTCAAAATTGTCGAAATTAATTTTTTTCATATTTATGAAAATTATCTTGATTATTATCATCATTCTGAATTTTTTTTAAGGTTCCCAAGTATATGTGAGAGGGGGGTCAAAATGATAATTTTGTGATTGCAGGTATTTTATAACTGAAATTATAGAAAATTCAACATTATGAAATCATCAATACTAAAAATTTTTAAAATTTGGTTTGAAAACCAATTTTAACCACCAAAATTAAGGAAAATCTTTTTTCCCTTCTAACAATTTATAAAGGTCGAATTGATTTTAGTTATTTTTTTTTCAAAATCCTGGCCAAAATTCTCTAATATGCCATCCAACACTACTCTGACATACCTTAACCCACACAAACTTGCCATGCTCTAGTATATTCTAACCTACTCCCAAAAAGCGAGTTCCAAATTCCTAGAGCCAATATATTTCAATGGGATTGACTATTGTAAAAAAATTGAGAATCTAACCAATTTTAAAATTTACTAATTTTCCATAAAATGGTCTTTTCATATTTTTTTTTTTACTTTATTTGAATTTTGTATTTTATTTTTTACTTGTTTAGATTTTAAAATTAGATTCTAAACCCCATTCCAAAATTTTGGACACATCCAAAATCAAAAATAGGCAAAATAAATCTCAATTTATTATATTTTTCCAAACTTAAATTAAATAACACATTTAAGTTACATAGTATTAAAAGTTTATATAAGTAAACATTTTCATCCAAATAAAAGAAAAAAATATAAAATAAACAAATAAAAAACGGGGTATCTAAAATAATGAAACCAGCTGAACAAAAAATGTATTGGTAAATTGGTCGAAATTTCGCTAACGATTGTTGATCGATCAAATGATAAGATACCATCGTCCAATTGTATGTGATTTTTCTATTTAACAAACTCAACACAAAAATTTTATCAAACCATCGAAAAAAAATTCCAGATCTTACGAAACAGATTACATAACTCGAAAAATAGAAAATGAAAACAAAAACAAAAAAGACAAAAAATGAAATAGTTTGTAAAATCAAAATTCTTTCCAAATTGAATTTAAAGCGTGGTATTGTTATTCTTTCAACTGTTTCAACTGTGTCCAAATTTTTGGAATTTAGTTTATAATAATATATTAACTAAACAAAGAAAAAGGTAAATAAAATTTTTTTCGTTGTAATTTGAAATAAATAAAGAAAAAACGAAAGTGAAAATTCAAAATTATGATTTTTTTATGAAATTTTATTTAGTTTTAGATTTTTTATTCCGTTAATCTATAAGATTTTTCGTACATAATTTGATCAAGTAAGCGTTATAATTAAGGACTGGTAATATTATTTTTTTTTTTAAATTAATTAATTATATAAAATATAGAAGGCAAGTCAGTCTTATACAAACAATTCAAAAAAAAGTTCTTTCAGGATTTTTAAAATTATTCTTGGGTGAAAGTCATTTAATTTTCTTCTGATTCTTCATCAAAAGCTCTAATTGGCTATTGTTTTAAAAAGGATAATGTTATTAAGGGTTTAAGGTGTACAAAAATAAATAAATTGTGAATAACGAAAGGACTCCAAATTTGGAGCTGAGAAAAAAAAGGCAAAAAGAAACAATCAAAACACTTACTTCAAAAGCTACTTTAACGAAAGCGGTTCGTCCACCAATTTCGGTTTCGTTTACTTGGAGGGCTTCGTCTCTGCTTTCTTCGTCAGCAAATTCAACAAATCCAAATCCTTTTGATCTGCCATTTCTGGATTGGATTACTTTTGCTCTTGAAGGTTCGTAATCTGTGAATGCTTCAAGAAGATCGTCGTCAGTGAATTCAAAAGGAATGTTAGTAATAAAAAGAACAGTTTCACTTGGATTCTTTTCGTCAAAATTTGGTCTTCTTTGGAATCTTCTTCCGCCAAATCCTCTTCCTCTTCCTCTTCCTCCAAATCCTCTTCCTCTAAATCCTCTTCCTCCAAATCCTCTTCCGCCATATCCTCTTCCACCATATCCTCTTCCACCATATCCTCTTTCTCCAAATCCTCTCTCTCCAAATCCTCTCTCTCCAAATCCTCTTTCTCCATATCCTCTTTCTCCATATCCTCCAAATTCACGGTATGGATTATAGTATGGTTCTTCGTAATATCCTCTACCATATCCCATTCTCTGTATTTGTTAAATTTAAAATTGTGTAAATTTTTTTTTTTTCGAATTTATAAGAGAAGAAAAAAGAAAAGGAATAAGCCAATAGAGTAAAAAAGAAATAAAAAGAAAAAAGCAAATGAAAAAGAAAAAAAAAAAAGGAAATTTACATATGGGTTGAAATATCTTCCTCTACCTCTGAATCCACCTCGACCTCTTCCTCTGAATCTTACACGGCCTCTTCCTCTTCCTCTTCCTCTTCCTCTTCCTCTTGATCTTCTTTTTGATCTGTTAGGATCTGAAAATTCAACAACGATTTCGCGTTCGTCAACTTCTTGGTGGTTAAGGCCTTCAATTGCTTTTTCTGCACCTTCAATTGTTTCCATTTCTAAAAATCCATAACCTAAGCTTCTGTTTCCTCTTCTAATGATTGTAACTTCTTTACTAAAAAGGGTTTTTTTCAAAAATTAATTGTTTTTTTAGGTGGGTTTTATATATTTTGTTTTGATCAGAAATGAAAATGAGGAAAATGAAGAAAGTTTTTAGGAGAAAGTTCTTTTTTATTTTTTGTTCTTTGTGTGTTTTTTTATTATTTTTTCTCTTTTTGTTCTTTTTGTTCTTTTTGTTCTTTTTTTGTTTTTGTTTTTGTTTTTGTTTTTTTTTTTTTTGTTCGAAAGAAAAGAAACAATCTTACACTTTTCCAAATTCACCAAATGCTTCTTCAAGTGATTCTTCAGTTGAATTAAAAGAGATATTTCCCAAGTATAATTTGGTTGTTGCTTCTGTTTTCTTTTCGCTCATCACAAATAACTTTCACTACAAGACAAAGTAAAAATAATGAAAAAATGATTACCCCAAAATAATAAACCTAGATTTAAAATGTTGTACTTTGAGAAGGTTCTATTTCGTTTGGTCTTTAAATATTGCTTAAAAAAAAACTCTTTTTTTCAAAAAAATGGTTTCTTTTGAAATCAAAAAGAGATAAATTTTTTGTTGGAAAAGTTACAAACTTTCAAACTTAGTCATTCTCTTTTTGATATTATTTTACGTCACTTAAATTTTTATTTGGAAAAATCGAATAATTCTTTCCAAAAATAAATAGAATTGATTTAAATGGGTGTAGACTTTCACAAATTCTCAAATTTATGACACAGTCTAAAATGGTTGATTTAGTCTCTTCAAGTTTCTCAGAAAAAATACCGTTCTTTTTTTTTAAAATATGATTAATTTTTGTTGAAGATTATCCTGGGAAAGAAAAGATAAGTATATCACAATATTGTTCCGTTGTAAGGATTTATAAAAGAGAAAGGATAAATTAATTTTTAAATCAAAAGTAAATTAACTATCATCTTGGCTTTATCCTTGAACTACAATTGAACCCATTATCTAATGATTGGCTGACTGAAGAAAAACTAGAAACAAACTAATAGGTTTGAAGTAACACTTAAACGAGAAATATGTGTCTTTCGATAACTGTAAAAAAAGAATCATAAAGTTCGTGAGGATTAAAGTTTGATATTGAAAACATGAAAGATTATTTTTTTTTTTTATTTTTTGTTGTTTTAGAACTCAAAAAATCCTTTCGTGATTATATTAGATCCTTTAAGGTGCAGGAACATTTTACCAATTTTGAAAAGCAGAATTTCTTAGAAACTGAATCATTCAAATCATTTCTTAAATCAAATACATTGATTTTTTAATAAAAAAGAAGAGTGTTACAGATCCTCTTCTCATATATTTATAAACCAATTAAAAAAAGGGAAATCAATATGATTAAAAAAGGATCTAGAAAAATATAAAAAATAATTTATTTCTTGATCTAAGAAGAAATATTTGATAAACTTACTTCTTCTTGACTTGGTTTAATTTATAATTCTACTTCAAAAAACCTTTGTTTAGAAAATTTTTGATTAACAACCAATAGTAATAGTGATTTCTCAAAAATTCCCCAACATGAATTTTTCATATCACATTTTCTTATAAATTTATCTATATCAAGTTTTGGCTACGAAATTATGATATTTTTTTTTATATTATTGAAGAAGTGTAAATTACACTCTAGACACCCCCGGACTTAAATTTTCTTTCAGGAATTTTGGAGTAAATCATAGATTTCATGATTATTAATTAATGAAAATAATTTAAAAACTATCACATTTTAAAATTATTTCCTTAAGATTTATTTCTTTTTTTTTGAGAAATCAATCTATTTTTTTAATAGGAAGGTTACTGCCAGAAAAAATGATCAATATTATCAATATTTTTCTTCTGTTTATACTTTAAACATTATTTACAAAATTTATTTGAATTTTCATTGATTTCGCAGTTATATCTATTTATGTAGCTAATAAATGTTCTGAATTATAGAACTGCCGAGCTTGAAGGAAAACTTAATTATCTTTAGTTTTAAATAAATATTTTTGGTTTTTAATTATTGTAAAATATTTTTTGGGAGTGCCGTGGTGTGTTGTAGAGCACTGAGTTTTTTTTTTATATAAGAAATAAATAGAAAATTTAAGAAAATTTCTTTTTATTGTCTTAAAAGTAAAAAAAGCTTAAGGTAGTTTTCCAGAATTCAAAAGAATTGACTAAAAACCGTTGGTTTTACCCCCATTCGTTTAAATTTCGGAAAACATAATCAAAAATGTTGTCAAGTGCCTAGTGTTACTTGAGGTTTTCTGTTTTATTTCTAAAATCTATAGATTTTCGTTCGGTTTATTTGTGTTTTCTATTTATTTCAAAAAGTAAAAAAAAAAACCTAGAACACTTCACAAATAAAAAGAAAAACCCAAGAAAACCTAACAACTTTTTTTTTAATTCAAGAAATAAAAGGAAAATTTCTTAAAATTTCTGTTTTATTTCTCAAATTAAAAAAAAAGATAACAGTTGACTTTTCCAGAATTTAAAAGAATAGAGTCAAATTTTTGATTTTATTTATTTCTTGACTATAAAAAAAAATTAACCCCACCCCGTCTTGTAAAATTTAGCAACTCATTATATGGGTATTTATATATTTCTTTTTTAAGTTTGTTTAGTTTTTTTTAAAACCCAATTGATCTTATTTTTTGTTCGTAGGATAACTTTTATTAG
The DNA here is from genome assembly GCA_027625915.1 of Anaeramoeba flamelloides. Classification (NCBI taxonomy): domain Eukaryota; family Anaeramoebidae; genus Anaeramoeba; species Anaeramoeba flamelloides. The sequence goes on from JANTQA010000042.1 coordinate 5,896,432, forward strand.
AATTTCTAAATAAGCTAGAGATAAAATTTCTAATTTTATTTTGAATTTAAATTTCTTTTTATTTACTGAAATTGTCATATTTTCATTTTTCAATTATGGTTTATAAATAATAATTGTTTATTTTTTTTTATTTTGCATATTCCAGTAAAGTGTGTATTTATATAGGAATTTTAATTATAATTTGTTTTTAGTTCATAATTATATATTCCGAACATGATATTTCTTTTGGATTACGATAAAAGATTTAAATAATCTAATTTTTAAACTATTTGTTTAGAGAATTATTGTTGGATAATTGTTTACAGTTATTATATATTTCTTTTTCACACTTTTAAATTATAAACTATTTGTGAAAATTTTCACAAATAAGTACCCCAATATTTATTTTTTAAATATTTTGATAAATGCTACGAAATAACTATTTTAACTTTGTTAGGTTTTTGTACAAATTGAATAATAATTTCATAGGTTAGATTTAATTTCTGATTTAATTGATTTATATTTTCTTCATAATTAATTTTAAACACCCTGCAAACAAATTTTGATATTTTTTGCAAATATTTTCAGAAAAATGTATAAATTAGGTGTACAGTTGTACAACTAACCCAATTTTTAACTTTAGGGGTCTACAGTGATCACAATTATGTATGCTCAACCATTCAAACTGTGTTTCAAAATACAAAAAAACATGACATTTCTTCTTCTTGTCACAATACAGCATCCACTTTGTTATCCAGCAATAAAATACCGACTTTAAACCCAATTCTGAAGATCAACCCACTTGATTTTTTTAATAATGTTTAAAGTAGGAATATAATTTGTTGAATATTTTTCTTAATTTTCTCAAATTTTTCTTAAATTTCTCAAATTTTTTGTTTGTTTTATGATAGATTATTTCTCAAAAAATTTACTCTATTTTTTCGAAGAATAAATTTACTAATTTGATCATTTATTTTTAGAATCGGTTTTTAATAAAAAGACTTTAAGAAATCAATATAATATTGTCTTGCCGTTTATTGCCATTTTCTTCGATTAGTAAGTGTAAAGCTATTCTATGACAAAAAAAACCCTTTTATTTTGAAATACAGATTTATCTTTTCAACAAGTATTTTTTTAACAAAAGAGGTAACCCTCATTTATTTTTAATACCAAAGTCAATAAAGTAACTATTTTCACACAGAAACAATTAAAATTGATGCGCAACTTTGTTTATCGACTTTAGAGAAATGTATTCTTGTTTTTAAATAGAATTCATTTACCACAATTAAATTTTTAGTGTCAAAATATCTGATTCTTTTTGTTTGGAACTTTGGATCTCAACCAAGAGAGAAAACTTTGTAAAAAATTTTTTAATTTTTAATTTAAATAAAATCCGACTTTTAGTAATTTCTGATATTTTTAATGAACAAATACCATTGAACATAAAATCTTATTTTAAAAATATAATAAAAATAAATCAAATATTGGATTCTTGGAGATCTAAAAAAATTTATTATTCATTTTATTCACAAATATTTTACAAAACTCTTGAAATTTAACAGATTAGGCAATATACCCCCCCCCTAAAGAAAGGCGCCAACACCCCTAAAAAAGTTTAATAAATCGTATTAACCGAGTTCTTCTTTTTTAGAAATTTGTTTTATTAGAGTGATTTTATCTTTTTAAATAAAATATTTGTTTTTTTTTTCCCCAAAAAATTTTACAACAAGTTCCACTTTTAAGACACAAAATTTCAATGAAGTTTCAGGCATAAAAAATTCACAAATTAAGTCACAAAATTAGAATTAAATTAAAATAATTTTTATATAAAAAAAATTCAAAAAATTTACTTAATTTGAAATTTTTTTGTGCCTTAGACTTCGTTGATTTTTTATGTCTTAAAAGCCCAACTGACTGTAATTGAAATTTTTTGGTAATTCAGATATCCAAATTTTACAAATATTTTCATATTCGACCTAATTCCAGATTAAAAGATCAAAATCCTCAAAAATACCTAAACTCATTTTTTTTTATAAATAGTACAGTAAAATTTGATTTATTTATATGGGACTGCCCATTCTATGGAAAAAATCGAAATATTTGGATTAATGAATTAATTCAAATAAATAAAAATAATAAGCAATTAAAGAATAATATTCTTGATATTATTTGAAATAAAGACTCATTGTTTATTTTATCATTGATTAATGATAAAGAAAATAATTACTCTTTATTAAAATTTCTAAACAAAAATTTAGAAATCAGGGCTGTAAGAGGAAACTAGTTTCCTCACTTCAAAATAATTATAAAAAAAAATTATTTATTTATTTATTTATTGTATCAATAAGGAGTTTTTAATTCATATTGTTTGAAATAATTCCAAAAAAAAAAATTATACACTAATTTCTAAATTTTTATAAAAAAAATTGATTTATTTTTTTTTTCATTACATAAGGATATCTATTTAAATAATTTTTAATATTAAGAAGTACATAAGAATAAAATTACCCTCCAATTAAAAATTTCAAAACCTAACAGTATTTCCAACCTGAATATTTTTTTTTGATTCTAGAACCATCTAATTAGATTTAAAATTTATCAAAGTTTTTTTTTTGATTTCAAATTAATCTGTTTGAATTCTATTTCATTAGAAAAACATTTAATTCATTTACTATTTAACAACAAAATAACATTGAATTATCTATTAAAAAAAATAAATTATTCAATCCACAAAAATATGTATTAAATTTCTTAAAATCATCTTTTGTATTTATCAAAAATACCTAAAAATGGTTTAACAACAATCAATCCAAAGTTCTCAACTTCATTTTATAGATAATAGCTATTAATAATTATTCTTATACAAAATTTTGATGTGAATTCACAAAAAAATACAGTCAGTTTCACTTTTAAGGCACAAACTTTCAACGAAATTTAAAGCACATAAAACTCTCAAATTAAGGCACAAAATTTTTGATTATTTTTTTTTACAATTTATTTTACTAGAATCTGAATTTTGTGCCTTAATTTGATATTTTTATTGTGCCTTAAATTTCGTTGAAAGTTTGTGCCTTAAAAGTGAAACTGACTGTAAGATTATTTTTACTTCGCGATGGATTATTTTTTGTTTTTAAAATCTTGAAAAAGCAAGACACCGGATAATTATTACTTCCACAAACCCCTTATACAGAGCAAACTTTCGTTTAAATTTCAACACATTGTATTTTTTTTTTCTGAAATTAAAAGTTTTCTAAAACAAAAAAAAAGAAATAAAACTAAACAATTTATCATTTTTTTTTTATTAAAATAAATTAATATTAATAAAAATTAAAATATTGATCATTTTGTGTTTAATATCTACATTTCAATATTTTCACCACACACTTATTCTGAAATGGTCAAAACAAATGATAAAATGGTTAATTATTTCTTTTAATAAATATTAAAGTAATATAACGTAAAATCAAAAAAAAAAGTAATAATAAAACGAAAATAAACAAGAATAAAAAAAACATTATCAAATATTTTTTTTGAATGAAATGTAAAAAAAAAAAAATAATAAAATACAGAAAAAAGAATAAAAACTGATTTGAAAACTTATCATTTATTTTTATATTGGGTTCTTAATTTGTGATATTTATCAACCATCACATTATTTTTTTGGATTAATTGGTTAATTCTGATATTTTTTTCTTTTATTTTGGATTGATTTCTTCTGATCTTTATATGCAAATGATGGATATTGTTTTCTTTACTATTTATTTTCTTTTCTTGATTTGAAAGCAATTTTTTCAATTTTCGATATTCAGAAGACAATCTAATATATTTAGTTTCAATCCGATTAAAGTTTTGTGTTGACTTTGAAGTTGTTTTAGATTTTTCAAGATCGGTGGTTAAAGATTTGATCTTCTTCATGGCCAAGGTGTGTCTTTTCTGGTAATTTGCTTTCACTGCGTGATAATTTTTTAAGATTTGATTATTTTTTTCGATTGAATTATTTAAAAGCTGATTTTTTTCTTTTATCAATTCCGAATTAGCTTCTATTAGCTTCTGCAAAGTTAATATTTGTTGGGTTTTTAATAGCGTTTCACCATTAACATCGTTATTGTCATATTGATCGTTTAGCATTACCAATTTATTTATCTCTTCTTCCAAGCCTCCGATTTTAGTTGCAGATTGCTCCGTTTGCAATTTTAACCGCGTTTTTAATACATTATATTGATCTACCATTTTATTTTTACTTCTTATTAACGAATTTATTTTTTCAATTTTTTCTTTATTCTTTTGATTTAAAATTTTGATTTTTTTATTTTTTTTTTGAAGCATTATTTTAAAATTATTTGAAATTTTGTTGTTTTTCTTTGATTGTAATCCTTTTTGATTATTTCCAATACTCTTTTCATTTTCTGTCTCTTTTATGTGTGTTTGTTTATTTTTTTCTTGTTCGGCTTTTTAACAATCTTTTATTTTTTTGCAAGTCAAACTTCATTTTTTTTTAATAAATTTTCTAGTTTTTTTTTTTCAATTTCAATGTTTTTTAATTTTTCAATTTCTTTTTTTTCATTCAATTTATCAATAAGAATTTCTTTATTTTTAGTATTATTTTTTTGCTTTTCAGCTTTTAATAACCTTTTATTTCTTTGTAAGTCAAATTTCATTTTTTTTAATAAATTTTCTATTTTTTTTTTTTCAATTTCAATTTTTTGTAATTTTTCACTTTGCATTTCTTTATTATTACGTTCATCTTTTCCATTCGTATTTTTATTGTTGTTAGAATTATGTTTCACTAAATTATTTATTTGTTTTTTCAATTTTGTTATCAAAATCATTTTTTGTTTGATTTTAATTTTTAATGATTTATTTTCTTCCTTTATTTTTTGATTTTCCTTAGTCAGTACTTGTACCATTTCTTTGTTCTCATTTTTGGTGATAATACCCACCTTGGTTTTATTATTCTTCAGTTTATTGATTTCTTTTTTTAATTTCGTTATCAAAACCAATTTTTGTCTTGTTTTAATTTTTAATGATTTATTCTCTTCGATTAATTTTTTTTTTTCATTGCTTTCTTTTGTTATTAATTGATCATTTTCCAGTTGCTTTTTTAAATTCTGAATTATTTTTGCATTTAGATCTTCTCTCTTTTTCAATTCTCTTTTTAAATCTTGAACTTCTTTTACATTATTATTATTGCTGTTATTTTGTGTTTTATTATTTTTCACTAATTCTTTTTTTAAATTGTTTATTTTTTTTAAATTATCATTATTATTATTCTGATTTTTATTATTTTTAAGCAATTCTTTTTTCAAATTGTTTATTTTTTTTAAATGATTATTACATCGACTTTTTAATTCTTCATTTTCTTTTTTAAGATTATTGATAACTAAATTATTATTTTTTAATTTAATATTCATTTTTTTCAAAATTTCCTTATTCTTCTTCTTCTTCTTATTGTTGTTGTTATTATTGGTGTTTGGTTTTTTATTTATTACATTATTTGTTTTATCTTCATCCTTTTTATCTTTATTATCATTATCTTTAATTTCTTTCTTATGTGTTCCCTCCTCTTTTGTGAAATCCTTATTTTGATAAATTTTTATTTTATTTTTTAAATTTAAATTATCTTTTTTCAAATTGAGAATTTCTTTTCCATAATAAATTTTTAATTTTTTTAATTCCACTTCAATTTGCTTTTTGGAATCTTGTGGTATTTCCTTGTCCAAATTACTTTGCAATTTTGAATTTTTTTGTTCCAACACTTTAACCTTTTCTTTTAAACTATTATATTCTTGAGTCATACCACGAAGTTTTTTTAAAACAATAAAGGCTTTATTTTTTTCTTCTTTAATTTTTAAAAGCTTTTTTTTCAATTTCTCATTTTCGGAGTGCAATTCTTTATTTTTCTCCTTAAATTGCTCTTGAACGCTGTCCATTTCTTTTTGATTGCCGCTCTTTTGACCTTCTAATTTGTATTGCGTTTTTTCAAGCCTCTTTTGTAGATTTGTATTTTGATCCAGTAATGAAGTGTTTCGCAATTCAATATTTTTTGTTGTTCTTCTTAGATCAAGCAACTCTTGAAATTCCTCTTGCCCTAATGAACTTTGCCGATTTTTTAATAATTGGATTTTGGTATTAAATTTCTCTTTTTGTAAATTTAATGTTCCCAATTTAATTTCCAAGTTGTTAATTTTCTTTAAATCTTCTAGTTTGCTTTGTTTCAATTCACTCGTAACCTTTTCAAATTCCGTTCTTAATTGATCATAGGATTGCTTCAATTTCTGTTTCTCGTTTTCAAATTTACTGTTCATCCCTTTTAATAATTCTTTCGTTTTTTTGATCATTTTTTCTTCATTATTATTAGTTTTTTTTTCGGACAACAATTCTTTACATTGATCATAAGTTTCATTTAATAAAAAAATCAATTCTTCCCTTTCATTTTCTTCTTCAGATGTCATTCCATTTCCATTTCCGTTTTCGTTTTCGTTTTTGTTTTCGTTTTCGTTTCCATTCCCATTGCCATTGCCATCATTATTATCTGATTTCTTTTTTAAATTCATAATTAATGTTTCTAATTTCTCAACAAATAGTGAATATTTTTTTAATTCAACCAAAGAATCCTTTTCTTTAATTTCATTCTTTAGTTCCATAATTTTTAAATTTTGGTTATTCATTAATTGTGTAATTTGAAAATTATAATCATTCTTGATTTTTGATTTGTCTTTTTCAAAATCCTGAATTTTTAAATTCAAATCCTTATTTTTTATTTCCAATTCTTTAACTGTTTTGTCGTTAATCAGATTTGTAATAGTAGCTTCTTTAGTTTTGTTTTCCAATTGTTCCAGTTTCTTTTCCAATTGGCTTGCTAAAAAAAGTTGTGTGTTATATTTGGAATTGATTTTATTGTTTTGTAATTGCAATTTCTCAAAGTTTTGATAATTAAACTCAAGTCCATTTTGCGACTCCGTATTAAAACTTAAGAGTGGTTTGCCATCCTTTGGTTTCTTCTCAAACTCCTCTTCACTTTCAGAATTTAATTTTTTTGTAAAGCCCGTTTCTGTTTCTGAACTTGATTCTGATCTTTCATATTTTAAGTTTCTTTCGTTATAAACTCGATCAGAAAACGAATTGATTAAGAGGATTAAATGCTGCTGGGATCGTTTAGAGATCCCACCCAATTGGGTTTGATGGAAATCACTATTTGAACATTTCAATGAGGAAACCAATAATATAAGTAGAATTGTTTTAATAGACTCTTCATTTCCTTTAATAGTTATTTCGTTGATGTTTCCCAATTTTACCTTTTGGTTAATTTTTTGTGTTTTTGTTTTGTTATTATTTTTTTGTGAAGTTTTTGTTTTTGTTGGATTATTGTTTTGTATTTTTTGGTTATTTGGTTTTATTGTTTTGTATTTTTTGGTTATTTGGTGAAGTAAAAAGGGAATACTATTTCTTAAAATAGAAACAAGTAAACTTTTAAAAGAATCAGTGTTTTGAATAATTACTGGTTTTTTGATCAATTTCGGAGAGAGTTCCTCAATACCCTTATAAATGTTTTTAAAATTAAATGCTTTTTTGACAATATCTTTTTGAATATTTTTTGATTCTCCAATTGTTATTGGTGTTGAAATAATCGTGTTTAGAATCTCGCCAATACGAACACCGTCCCATAACGACTTGATTGTTTTATACCTTATTTGAGAATATGTGTTTACCTTTGTTAAAAATTGGAAGAATAGTTTAGAAATGAAAAAATTTTTAGATTTGTAAAAAGAATTAGTCTATGGTCAGGTGTGAAAGAAGTTCTATTGGTTTTAAAGAAAGATAATGCTGACTTTTTGAAAACTTGATGTTTTTTTTCAAAAGTGTAAAAATTTTCGGATTTGTATAGAATACAAAAACAATTAACTTGGTCTTTAAGTGAATAGAAGATTTGAGTTAGAGTTTAATACAAGTTTTTTGACAAAAAATTAAGTTATTTTTGTTTTTTTATCACAAGCAAAGGTCGAAGAATGTACTTATTGGTGATCTTTAAGTTGCTGTAAAAAAGAAAGTTCAAAAATTAAAACCAAGTAAATTGTTGATATTAGAGGTTCAATGAACGTTCGTTACTTGCTCCTAATTAAATCCCCCTTTTTCTTTTTTTTTATTTTTTTTATTTTGAATCGGAAAAATGAAAATAAAAAGAAACAAAAGTTAATTCATACCCACTCTAACAAAGCGTCATCTTCTATGCTCATCAGGGAAGAATTGTTTTCTGGTTCTAATTTTTTACAATCAAGAAAATGATTTTGTAAAAAATAGTAGAAAATGGAAACTATTTATTCTCATTTTTGTCTTGTTGATTTTAGATTTTCTGAAAATATGATTCTTTTGGGTTTATTTAAAGTAATTAATTAACTTGGTTTCTTTTTATCAGTTATTAAACTGAAGAGAATTATTTTTTTAATTAACTTTTTTAACTTCTGATAAAACCAAATAGTTCCAACCAAAACTTTCTCTTGATTTTCAGGACGAATACTTGGATTGTAAATGGTAATATTCTTTTACTTTTTTTCTTCTGATTTCTTTTATTCAAGAACAATTTCCAAAAAATTGATTATATTTTGTCTTTCTCTAATTATCGGTTTAAATCTTTTTTTATTGGAGTATTTGTGTATATTGGATGAACTAAAAACCCTCAAATGAAAAGTTTTTGAGAAAAAGTTGTTCAGCTGAAATATTATTACCTTTAAATTACACATTCAAAAAAGGCGGTTTTATATAAATTTCGAAAAAATATCATTTCGAACTAATTTGTGAAGATATTTTCGTTTGTTCAACAAATAACTAGAAAAGAATCTTTGAACATGGAAGAAATAAAATCTTTGATTAAAGGGAAAATAAAACTATTTACAAGTAATTCACAAGAATTAAAAAAACCAAATTTAAACTGAAATAAAAAATTTCAATTTAATGACAAAGTGTTTTACTTGAAACTTTGGAATATAAAATTGTGAAAAAATTAACGTTTTGAGAAAATTTTTCTTTAAGGGACTCTTCTCAATTAAATTTTTTTACCTAAATTTAATACAGATTGAGAAAATTTTTAATCTATTACTTAGATTTGAAATCGCCTTTTTATTTTCATTATTAAACTTATTTATAGAGAAGGAATCCTTATTTAGTAATTGTTCAAAAAAAAAAAATAATTGAGACGTCAAACTTTAGGGTCAAAACACATTTTCTCATTTTTGAAAGATTATTAATCAGATAAATCTCATTAATGAAATCAATTTTTTTTGGGCCCTTTTTATTGTAACTTCTCATGCAAATTTCTCAATTTATGTAGGAAATTAAAATTGTTGAGAATAATATTTTGCACTTGTATAATGTATGGATTTTAAAATTAATTACAAATCCACACTTTTCTTTATGTTTATTTTGAGTTTAAAACATTTTTTTTTTCAAATTTACTTTTTTTAAAAATAAAAAAGAAAAAAAAAAAATGAGAAAAAATGATCAGATTTAAAAATTGAAAATTTGTTTTGAGAATAATTATGAAATTTTAGTTTGAGACGAATAATGAATTAAACTCATCGAATATGTATTATTTCTCGAATAAAACTGAATCGATTTAACTAAAAAAGAGTTTAAAATCAGTTTTTCTTTAAGGTAACCATTTTAAAAATGTGAATCAAAAAAAGTTGATAAAAATTAAAATAATATTAATAATAAAAGCCAAATCATCTAAAATTCAAAAAAAATATAAAAATCAAAAAATATAATAAATTTAGTTTAATAACAAATAAAATCATTAAATAAAAAAATAAAGAAAATTTCGAAAGATTAATAAATTAAGAATAATTCAAATTTTGATTTTTTTTTATTTCAAAAAATTCAAATACAGTCAGTTTCACTTTAAAGGCACAAACGTTCAACGAAATTTAAGGCACAATAAAAATCACAAATTAAAGCACAAAATTCAAATTCTAGTAAAATAAATTGTAAAAAAAAAATTCAAAATTTTGTGCCTTAATTTGAGATTTTTTATGTGCCTTAAATTTCGTTGTAAGTTTGTGCCTTAAAAGTGAAACTGACTGAACTTAAATTTCTTCAATTTAGAAGAAATAGTTTTTTTTTTATATCAGCGAATTATATGATATTATTACATTTATGATTATTTTTTAACCCAATATTTTTCAAATTGAAGATTTTACGATTCTTTTGATTAAAATAACTCTTTTGATTACAGTCAGTTTCACTTTAAGGCACAAACGTTCAACGATATTTAAGGCACAATAAAAATATCAAATTAAGGCACAAAATTCAAATTCTAGTACAGTCAGTTTCACTTTTAAGGCACAAACTTTCAACGAAATGAAATGCACAAAAAAATCTCAAATTAAGGCACAAAATTTGGAATTTTTTTTTTTTTTTACAATTTATTTTTACTAGAAGCTGAATTTTGTGCTTTAATTTGAGATTTTTTTTGTGCCTTTAATTTCGTTGAAAGTTTGTGCCTTAATTTGAGATTTTTTTGTGCCTTTAATTTCGTTCCAAGTTTGTTCCTTAAAAGTGAAACTGACTGTATTGTCAAGATATTATTAAAATCTGGAATATCTTATAACATGGCACAACACTTGTTCCAAGTTCTAAATCTACCAATGATTAGATCAGTCCATACTTTTCCATTGAGAACAACTGTCCGAAGAACTCTACCACAATTACTCGATGCTGAAAAAAAAAAAAACCTTGAAACACAAATTAAAAGATAAATCTTTCTGTTTAATAATTGATGAAGCAACAGATCGTTTATCTCTGCCAATAGTTGCGTTATTAGCTGCTACTTCAACAGATACGTGGGTTTTAGAACTTGATGAAATACAAGAGATGACAGCAACAAAAATGGAACTTTTTATTCGAAAATATTTAGAATATTATGAAATTCCATTTAAAAAGATAACAGCACTTGTATCTGATGGTGCACCCGTATGTTGCAAATTGGGGAAGACTTTAACAAAAGTTTGTGAAATCAAACATATCATATGTACATGCCATACATTACATTTAATAAGCGTTAAGTTGATAGATTCATTTTATCTTGCAAATCTGGTACAGTCAGTTTCACTATTAAGGCACAAACTTTCAACGAAATTTAAGGCACAATAAAAATCTCAAATTAAGACACAAAATTTTGAATTTTTTTTTTTACAATTTATTTTTACAGTCAGTTTCACTTTTAAGGCACAAACTTTCAACGAAAATTAAGGTACAATATAAACCTCAAATTAAGGCACAAAATTTGGAAATTTATTTTTTACAATTTATTTTTACAAGAATTTGAATTTTGTGCCTTAATTTGAGATTTTTATTGTGCCTTAAATTTCGTTGAAAGTTTGTGCCTTAAAAGTGAAACTGACTGTACTAGAATTTGAATTTTGTGCTTTAATTTGAGATTTTTATTATGTCTTAAATTTCGTTGAAAGTTTGTGCCTTAAAAGTGAAAATTACTGTATGTTCCAAGCTTAAAAAAATTTTTAAAGCGGGAAAATAAGCAGGAAGAAAAAGAAGATGGTTACAAAAAATGGTAAATTGATTTCTTTACCTTGTCTTACACGCTATGGAACTTGGATACAAATATGTATTGAGGTGCTTCATAATAAAGACAAATTGAAACAATTTATTCAATTAGAAGAACGCTCAAAAACGTCAAACATCTTGATTGAACATCTTTCAAGTAAAATTTTCAAAGAAGAATTGGTTTTTATAGAATACATTGCTTTCTTTATTCTGCCACTGATACAAGGGTTACAAGCGCACTGCATCTCTAACCAGACAATAAAAAATTGGATAAATTTTAAAAATTTATTTTTTCAATTAGAATACAAAATTTTAATAACTTTATACCAGAAAAACAACAATTCAGAGAAAAAAAAAGATAAAATTAAATTTTTTTTCACGCTTATCCAACAATATAAAACAAGAATTAACCTAACTGATGATGTAATTAAAATGTACTACAGTCAGTTTCGCTTTTAAGACACAAAATTTCAACGAAATTTAAGGCACTAAAAAAAATCACAAATTAAAGCACATTTTTTTGGAATTTTAATTTTCACAAATTATTTTACAAGAATTTGAATTTTGTGCCTTAATTTGAGATTTTTTTTGTACCTTAAATTTCGTAGAAAGTTTGTGTCTTAATAGTGAAACTGACTGTACTGGTTTCGCCCTGAAAACATTTTACCAAATATTCGAAAAGAAGATTTGCCCATACCTGAAATTTTGGAATATATTAATGGTTCAATTTTGGGAGAATGGTTAAGGTTTCAACATTATCTGAAAACACTTGAAACAATCCAAACTCAAAGTCCAATACATTTTTGGTTAAGTTTGAAAAATATTTTTCCGTGCTTAAGTAAATATGTCTTGGATTTGTTATCAGTTCAACCAACCTCAACTGAAGTGGAAAGGTTTTTTTCGATTATGAAAAAAACACAATCAACAAAAAGAACTTTAATGAAATTAGAAACAATTCAAACTGAGGCATTTTTTCGTTTTAATTATCGAAAAAAAAATACTTTAAATACAATTTTTTTTTATTTTTGATTTTTGATATTTTTATAGTTCTATCTATCTTCTTCTCTCACATTTTTTTTTCAAAACAAATAAGAATATAAAGAAACTTTATCTATTTTTTTATCTATTTTTTTTATACTCAAGTTGTGAAAAAAATTGCTCTATTAAATTATTTAGAGGAATTTTTTCTCATAATGTAAAAAATTCCATGATTTCTCTAAATGTCCAAGTCTGGATATGCTAATTGTTCTCCAAAAGAATTGGCTTGAAGAACACATCCAGAATACTACAATCCCTAAAAAATACTTTTAAGACGTTTTGGAAGTTTCAACCTGACTGACTTCAATATTTCAATTTCTGGTCTTCTTTCATATTGTTTCAAATTTCAAATACAAGACGAAACTTTTTTAAAAACCCAAAAAGCGTAAAAAAGTAAAGATCAAAAAAAGTTAACTTTTTTGAAACTAACGAAAAGTTAACTTTTTAAAAAAAATAATATTGGTTGGCTTTCCAAAACCCTGAAACTCTTTTTTTGAAAATATAAAGCTCGAAAGTTACTTAAATTACCAGTTTTTTAAAATTTTGAAATTATCAAAAATTCCAAATTGATAATTATTGGATTTTGATTGTTAATTCTTTTCAAAATTTGGAACCATTTCAAAAATCGAAAGTGTTTTCAATTAGAAAAAAGCTATCACAATTTTTTGTCAGACTCTTTTTTGTGAAATGAAGAAATTAGGATCATTTTTTCGTATTCCACTTCTTTTTTTTTTGTCTTGTTATTTTTCCCACAAGAAAGTAAATCCAAATGACAAGCCAAGCTTTTAATACAAAAAACTCAAAGAACAAAAGGCCCAACAACTCTTCAGAAACAGATTCAGAATACAACAAAAATAACGAAACATCGACTAGCTATTCTACGTCTGAGAACGAGATCTTGGGATCAACCCAAGACCACATTGCGTCACATTCTGAAAATGAGAATCCTTTGAAGAGAGATCAGTCTACAAGCTCTTCGAGTGAAGTGCCATCTGAATCAGATTATTCGTCTGGTCATGAAATAATAGAGGTTAGTACTGATGATAATAGTGAAATACAAAATGAACTGAAAAACTACTCAACACATATTAATAATTCCAATTCCAACACAACATCTTGGTCAGAAAATAGTCAAAAAAGTAAGAAGAAAAAAAGAGTAATTCAAGAAAAGGAAACCGTAATCGAAAAAGAAACACTTAAGGTAATGGAAAATGAAAATATGAAAAAAATTCAAAAAAAACAATTAACAAATAATAATAACAAAAATTACTTCAAAATACCCGATTTGAACAAAGAAAAAACCCACTTAAAAGATCAAAACCATAAAAACGAAAAAAGTAGAAGCAGATCTAAAAGGAAAAGTAAAAGTAAAAGTAAAAGTATGGGTAAAAGTAGAAGTAAAGGTAAAGGTATGGAAATATCTCAAAATATTTCTATTTCTTCATCAGAACCAGAAAAAGAACGAAAAAAACACAATAAAAAAGAAAAAGAAATTGAAATCAAAATCCAAATAGAAAAAGAAGAAAAAGAAAAAGAAAATCCAAACATAAAATCAAAAGAAATAGAAAAAAAAAAAACAAGGTCTAAACAATCAACACACCACAAAAACAAATCCTTTTCAAAGCACAAAAACAAAACAGAAAAAAAAAAAAGCTCGAAAAAAAAAAACAGTAAAATAAAACACAAAACCCATATTCCAGAAGCTACATTACCAAACAAACCAAAGAACGCATATGTATTAGCACCAAATATAAATCCAAACTACTCTACGATATCTCACCATCCAAGTGATTATCAGGCTCGATCAATTGATGATGAGAATTATAAAATAATTCTAAAAAGTATCAATGAAAGCAACAGCAAAGGATCAAAAAGTCATTTTACCAAGTTGTTAAATTCAACAATTGATCTTAGTTTTATAATTTCAAATGAAAAGGTTTGTAAAAAATGGATCCAGGAGCTCGAAACAAATTTACCCTCTTTAAAAGATTATATATGCAAATATTTAAATAATGATAACAAAATAAAAAAGATCAGAATAAGCCTAATTGTTTACGATGATAAGGGTGTCCAAATTTTTTTCCCATTTGACACCCCGATCAAAGAAATGAAAAGCAAACTGAAAAAAATCGAATTCCAAGAAAATAAAATGCCCAATCTTGGGAAATTAGTACCAGCATATGATCAGCTACTTTCCTTCAATTGGAAATCGCCAATCAGGATTCTGATCCATATTGCAGGTAAAAATTGCAGAAATGAATCGTTACGTAACAAAGAAAAAATTAAAGAACGCTTTACTAATCTTACGAGAACTGAAACGCCAATTACTACAAAGTTGCGTGAAATGAAGAAAATTGCAATCAATTATTTTTTTGGAAAGATAAACGACAACACAAAAGAGATGCTCAATTCAATTTCAGAGTACAATGAAAAAAAAGAGTTTATGTCACGTTATACCGAAAAGCTTTCCATTGGGCAAGATTTGATACATTTAATAATTTATTCCATTGATCTGTCCAGAACAAAAATTGAAGAAAACATTAATTGGAGGATTAAAACAATACAATCCAAAATTAAGCAAAATATGTCAACTAATAATTTCCATCATAAAAAGAGTCGGGGCTCTATCAAAAGGGGCAAACTCGCCTCCAAACAAGCATCACTCGACGCAAAGGTTTGGTTCCCACGCGAAGAGTGTAAAACACTTATCATACCCAAAGGAACACGGATCATAAACAAGATCAAATTAGAGAAATTTAAATATCGTAAAAATAAAACAACAATTCAAATTACAAAATATCCAATTGAATATACAAAATATTTTATGAAATATTATATCAATGATAAGGAATCCAAAAGGATCTATGTGGGTTGGCAGCCAATATACGGAAACGCGCGGAAATCAGAGGACAATAACAAATTTATTGAATCATTCATTAAGAAAAAAATATACGATTATTTTTTAATATCTAAATCAATGGCCGAATTTAATTATCGAACATCATTTATAAAAATAAATATTTTCAATTCCTTTCTTTTGAAAGTCACAGAAAGAAAGGAATACTCTTTTTTTGTTGACAAACAATAAAAAAAAAAAAAAAAAAAAAAAAATAAAAAAAAAAGAAAAAAAACAACACAACACCACCCCCCCCCCCACACACACAAAAAAAAAAACAGAAACAGAAGCAGAAGCAGAAGCAGAAGCAGAAGCAGAAGCAGAAGCAGAAGCAGAAGCAGAAGCAGAAACAGAAACAGAAACAGAAAAAAAAAAAAAAAAAAAAAAAAAAAAAAAAAAAAAAAAAAAAAAAAAAAAAAAAAAAAAAAAAAAAAATTAAAAAAAAAAATATTAAAAATTTTTTTTTTAATTTTTTTAAAGAAAAAAAAAAAAAAAAAAAAAAAAATTAAATAAAAAAAAAATTAAAATTTAATAAAAAAATAAAAAAAAAAAAAAAAAAAAAAAAAAAAAAAAAAAAAAAAAAAAAAAAAAAAAAAAAAAAAAAAAAAAAAAAAAAAAAAAAAAAAAAAAAAAAAAAAAAAAAAAAAAAAAAAAAAAAAAATACTTATGAAGAGTCTGGTTACAAGACGGGGGATTTTTCAGAAATGGGAAATTCCTTTTATACAATTATCTGTACAAACGTGAAATGCTCAAAATTCATAAATATACCCCAAGTGGAATATATACGAAACCAAGATTATCTCTGTAATAATTGTAGAACGAGGATTCAGTATAAATAAGAAAAATATATAATTAAAATTAAGGTATTTCCAAAAAAGTGGGGTATTTTTTTTATTTATATTTCATAAAAAATAATATTTTCTTTGCAAGTGGTTCTATTCGTAAATTTGGTAATATGAAATTAACGGGGGGTGCTAACACCAAATAAATCAGTAACTATTGGATTTGTATTTCAAAATATGTTTGTTTGAAATATTTCTAAAAAATAAAAAATACAAACAGTTTTTTTTGGAGAAAACCAAGTACAGGCAATTGCTAAATTCGAGAAAAAAATGGACAATATGGTGGGAGGGTATAAACGATTTTTTGAGACCAGAAAAAGAATTTTATTAGTTTTTCCATTATACTGTGAAAATTTTCTATCAAGATTAACCGTCTTCAGATAAATAATTTTTTATGATCAAAATGAAAAAAAAAAACCAACAATTTTCTTCCCTAAAAAATATCATATAAAATTGAGATCAGAAACTTTGATAATGTTTTATTCAAGTAGTAATTGAAAAATTAAACAAATTGGATTATTATTCAGAATCAATTGAATGACAAATAACATGCTTGGATATTTAAATAGTCCAATATTGACATTAGATTTTAAAAATATATTTTAGAATATATTTTCCTGCTTTTTTGGAAACAGCTTTTAATAATAATTCATTTCTATAGCTTTATTAATCATCAAGTTGTTATTTCATTTATTATTATTTTTTTTTTGTACTATTCAAAAATAAATTTCAAAATTTTTCACACAGCTAAAATGGTTAAGACAATCACAATGATACAATTTCATTAAAATTGGAAATAATTTACATTTTTGTAAAATATGAAAATCATTTTTTCATCTTTTTAGTTTTTTTTTTTCATTTCATTTTTTGAATTACCTAACTTGTTTTCGGCAGAACAATATTTTTTTTCAACAATTGATATTATGCTAAAGTTGAGTTGTTCAAAATAAAAGAACCCCAATAAATTAGTCAGTTGGTATTCTAAACTTTTGATTGATCAATAATTCCTAATAGAATTTTTAGAAATTTTACCCAAGCATTTTTTTTATTTTGCTCTCTCCAAAATTTTTAACACACTCTTGATAATTTATTTTTATTTAATAATTATTTATTTTTTGTTTTGTGGATATTGTAATTTATAAACAAGTACTAAAATTTCAATTAGTAAACGGTTCTAATTTGGTATTTCTTATAGAATTAATTCGATTAGATTTTTTTTTCAAAAATTGAATTTTGGTATGTTGTAAATTCTGAATTGGAGTTAAGTTTTGAATAATAAAAATAATAAATTGTGTTATTTATTGAAATATGGATAAGAATTCTATTTAATGAAAAAAAAAATAAAATAAAAAACCAAGAAGAACATTTCTCTAAAAGTAATTTTAATTATTTTTTGATATATTTTTATCTATAACAATTGTTGGTTTTGTTGACAAGAAAAAAAATTTACAATTTTTTTTTTTTTATATTTAAGAAGTGTAAATTACACTCTTAGTTGTCTTTTGACTATAATTCCCTTACAGAAATTTAATCTTAAAATCATATATTTCACGATTATTAATTAATAAAAATAATTTTTAACTATTTTGGTTTAATATTATTTCAAAATATTTTATTTTTATTAATTTATTTTGAAAAATTAATCTATTTTTTTAATAGGAAGAACATACCCATAAAAAATGATTAGTATGATCTATTATTTTTTTTTTCTATTCATGTTTTAAACATAGAGGGCTAAAATTATTTTAATTTTTAATAATTGTATAGTAATATCAATTTAAGCAATTGCTAATTGTCCTGAATTTTAGAATTGTTGAACACAATGGATAACTTATATGTTTTTGGGCTTTAAATAAATATTTTTGATATTTTCTTATTATGAGATATTTTTGTAGAGTGACGTCGAGTGTCTTCAAGTGCCAAAATTTCTCATAATACAAAAAAAAGAGAAAAATCTTTGATTTTACTCATTTTTTTTTTAAACTCGGAAGAAACAAAAGTAATTTTTTTTTTAATTTTTTTAATAAAATGAAAATTTTTGAAATTTTCTTTTTATTTATAAAATTAAAAAATCTTTTACAGCAGTTTTCCAAAATTCAAGAGAATTAAAAAAAAACTTTGATTTTTCTCAATTCTTTTGAATTCTGTAAAGTTAACGAAAAGTCTCATCAAGTGCCATAGAGTGCCATCAAGTGCTTAGATTTTCTAGAATTCAAAAGAATTGAGTAAAATCTCAGAATTTTCGTTTTTTATAGGCCGTCTTTTGACTAGGTTTTTTTAATTGTAGAAATAAAAATAAATTTTCAAAATTTTTTTTTTTTATTTCTCAAATTACAAAAACCTAAGGAAAAGTGTTGTAGAGTGCCTAGGTTTTTTTTAATTTTAGAAATTAAAAGAAAAATGTATAAATTTTCTTAAATTTTCTATAAGTAAAAAAAAAACCGAACAACATTTCCAACTCTTGGAAGACAATAACCCATTCTATGTGTATTTGTAAATTTCTTAATTTAATTCAATTAAATCTTTTGAATTCTAGTTAAGTTTATTATTTGTTTGTTGATCAACTTTTATAAATTTTTCTAAATAAGGAAAAGATAAATTTTTTAATTTGTTTTTGAATTTGATTTTTTTTTATTAATTTGAAAATACCATATTTTCGATTTTAAATTCTGCTCTGTAGTTGAGAATTAATGTTTTTCTGTTTATTTTACACATTTCATTCGACATGAATTTATCCAAAAAATTTCAGTAATTCAAAGTTTTTATTTTATAATTAAAAATATCTAATCAATATGTTAATTGGTGTAATATAAAAGATTTTAATAATCTTATTTACAAGTTAATCTTTCAAATAGAATTGTTATTAAATAATTGTTAAAAACTATTAAACGTATCCTTTGATTTTTTATCTAGTATATGTGAAATTTTATCTAAATAAATATCTAAATATTTAAATTTTTTAAATCTTTTGAAACAACTGTTTTATCTTTATCAGGCTTTAATTTAAATTTATTAGTTATTTGATATATTTAAATTTAATTTTTTGTTTAAATAATCTTTATTTCCTTTTATAATTAGAATTAAATCATCAACAAACATTTGACAATTGTCTTGTTAATGGTATGATTTTCAAGAAAAGAAAATGCGAAATAAGAGAAAATAAAATAGGAGACAATTATGTCCGTTTTTAATATACCAATTCAAGTACAATGATAATATTTTTAATAAAAATCTTTTATAATTTTATTTAAAATAAATTTTTTTTTATTTTTTTAATAATTATTTTAACAAAAAGTGATTGTTTCCAAAATTTTTATCATTTCAACCATTTTAATCTATTTTTTTTATATTCCTTTTTCAGAATTTTTTTTGATTTTATTATAAGTATTGAAGAAAATTTAATTCTTCAATATGAGTATCGTATTATTCCTGAAAGACAAATTGAAATTTGTGAATAAATTCCAAATAAAGTTCAAGTACCTTATATAGTATTTTATAAAAAATTACAATATTCAATAAAGATATGAGTTTATAAGAAAATTTGATAATATTGTATATTTTGTTTATTTATTGAAAGATGATTAAAATAAGAAAGAAAACAAAATAATAGTTTTTTTGTAACAAATACAGTAAATCAATAAAAAATTAAAACTAAAAAATAAATTTAAAAACTTTATCTCTGTCTAAATTAATAAAATATTATAAACAATGAAGAAATAATAAAATCAATTTGAAATAAAAAAAGATTTAATTGAAAACAAAAAAGAAATATATAAATATAAAGATTACAAATTATTGATTTCTAACAAATGGAAATGATTTTAGGTTTTTTTTATTGATTTATCTATTTACTTTACTAATCAATAGATTTTCAGAATAAAATGGCTATCGATTTTTTTTAAAATATAAAACTTTTTTTTGTGAAGATTCATGTATATAATTTTTGATAACTACAGATAAGAAAGAGATTAGCGATCTTAAAAGTTTAAGATAGCATTGTAATTGTTGTCGGAAGATTTTGAGAATTCATTGTATTATTAGGCAAAGCTTGGAAATTTTCTGATCTTCTTATTTCAAATTCTAACAAAGTAAAATAAGAATTTTATTTAGAAAATTGCCTTTAAATATGATATTTAAAGTTATTTAACCCCACTTTAAAAACATTTTTACTTTCTTATTTAATTGATAATACTGAAATTTGTGAATTTCTTAATTTCAAACCAATTGAACACATGTTTTTGCACAAGGAACCAAAATACTTGTAAAACAAAAACTAAAAAAAAGTGTTTGATAATTTGGGGAATGTTTGGAAAATAAATAAATTCCATTTCTTTATTCATAACAGTGTTTATAAACAAATATTGTTTTTTTCTCATTTTAAAAAAAAAAATATTATCAATTTTCTCAAAAAAACTTATTTATCATCTCTTTTCTTTGGAAAAAGAGAAAAGAGACCAGTAATAGAAGATTTTGGAAAGGTGAAAAAAATGAATTACAATTTTTTAAAAAATAAAAATCTTTTTTTTTCTATGTTGAATCAAGAAATTTTATCGGAATGTTCACAATCATTCATATTTAAAAGTACTATTAAGGGGTTTTTAAGTTTGATCTTTTTTCAAGAATTGTTTGAAAAACAGAAAATAAAAGGGGAAATAGAGAACTCATGGAAAAGTTCTACTGATCTAGTTTGTCTCTGTAAATTTTAAACCAAGAGTTGTCTCAAAAGATGATAATGTAAAATTTAACTTCAATATTTTTGTTAACTTCATTGGAATTGTAAGATCCTTTATAGAACAAGTTATTCAAAGTACCATTAAAAATAACAAATTAATTGTTTTTTTTTTTATTTGTTTGGCTTTTTTTTACTGAGAGTTAGATCCCGAGCTGAAAAAATAAATAGCATCTCATATTGTTTTATTAATTCAACAAATCACCTTTTATAATTCCTCGTTTTGGTCCCCCTTCCAGATTCAAAATAATGATATTGTTCTCGTGCTAAAATGATATTAATCGTGATTCTTCAAACTCCTTTATACCATCCCATATCACATAAAAGGTTATCATTTTTTGTTCTTCTTCCAGTCCAAAATTAGATTAAAACATGGAGATTGTTGTCAAATCAAAAAACTAAAAAGAGTTTTATTTCTCAAATTCATTCAAATAACAACAGCTATCCACCAATATCAATCTTCTAAAATTCAGAACATTAAATAACTTGCAAAAATAGATATTACTATATAACCAATAATAATTCAAATAAATTTATTCTATACTGTTTAAAAAATGAACCGAAAAAAATAATAGAAAATAAAGATCATTTTTTAGGGCATGTACATCCGAAGTAAATAATAATTTAATAATTCAAAAAAAAAATAAAAGAAATAAATCTTAAGGAAATAATTCTAAATCAAGAAAGTTTAAAATTATTTACATTAATTAATAATCAGTGAAATTACTGGTTTCAAGCTTAAATTTCCTTTTCTTAAATTTAATGTTAAGGACAACTAGAGTGTAATTTACACTTCTTCAATCATAAATAATAATAATAATAAATACTTAATCGTTCTTTAAAAATTAGCCTCGATATGAAAAATATGTTTTATTTAAAAAAAGTAAACATTTCAAAGAATCAACATTTTTGTGATAGAAAGTAAAAAATATAATTTATTTTTTTTTAACAACGGTTAATTGTATTCGCTAAAGTGAAATAGGAGGGAAAATATATTTTAAAAACTGTTTTCATCCTATCGAGCACTATTATGATTTACCTGGAATAAAGATATACTTTAATTGTAGTCTTCTCCATGATTGGTGCTAACACCTTAACATTTAAGTAAGTGATTACTTGTTTTATAATTCCCGAAAAAATAATAAAAAAAAGAAAAAAAATAATAAAAAATTGAAACAAAATAATTTTTTATTAAAATATTTGTTCGTTTATAATTGTATTAAGAATTTTTATGGATATACGAAACTTTTAAAAATTTTTTTATTTTATTTTTGAATTTATTCTTTACTATAACATTAGAAACATAAAAAATTACAACAAAGAAAGTAATTAAAAAAAAAATTAAAAGCAATCAATTAATTAATTAATAACGTTTGGAGAATAAATTTATAAAATTGTACATTTCTTTTTTGGTTTTGAAGGTTTCTCTGCTTTTCTAATTTCCCTTACCAATTCATGGAAACAATTTTCAATATTTTTCATTGTTTTTGCTGAAGTCTCAAAAAATGGCACCCCGCAGGATTTTGCAACATTTTTACCTTCATTTGTTGATACTTCTCTTCCGCTTTCAAGATCGCATTTGTTTGCGCACATCACACATGGAAACGTTTCGACATCTTTTACTCTTAACACGAGTTGATATAATTCTGGTATTTCTTCAAAACTTGCATTATCGACCATGGAATAAACAATTAGAAAACCATCGCCCGATTCCATATACTATTATTTATTTTGTTTATTGTTTTATTAATAAATGATAATGTATCAAAATGTTTATGAAAGGAAGAATGGGTTTATAAGTATAATATTATAGATTAAACAATATGTATGAACTAACAGATTTTTTTACAAAAAAATAAAAATATTGCTTTTTTTAAAAACAAGTGTTTAAAGCGAAAATTTATTTGGACTTTTTGATTTTATTTCAAGAGAATTAAAATTCCTATTTTTCCAGAAAAATTAACAATTTATGAAAAATTTTAACATTAAAGGAACTCAACTTTAATCAAATTTTTATTGATCGAAAAAATTGTTGAAGATCGAAGGTAAACAATAGTGAAATTGAAAAAATAAAATGAAATCAAAAAAATAAAAAGAAAAAAATTATAAAATATTTGAAAGAAACCAAAATCAGTTCTAGATTGAAGGAAACTGTATTATTGTATTTCTTCTTTTATTTTAAATCAAAAATATTAGTTATGCTCTTAGAGCCGAAAAATTACAACCTAATTCTTTGATAACTCTGTTTGTAAAAGAAAAAGAAGGAAAAGGGAGTGAAAAGTTTTTCCCATTTATTCCTAGTATTTGAAATCCAAATGGGATAAAAATTTCATCTTAATATTTTTTTTTTCATTTCTTCAATATTGGCTTTATTTTAGTTTTTCCTTTAGACAACAATATATATATAATAAAAAGGGCCAAACAAATAAACAGAGATCACAAATTACAATCAATTTCTTTGAAAACCTCTTGTTATTAAAAAGGAGACGGAAGTGGAAAATTTTACCAATTTAAAATTCAAATATCAGTAAAAATCAACAATTTCCCCATAAACCTAGACCACTCTTAATTGCGACCCTGTTAAATGTGATGTATTTACAACCAAACTAAAAATAAAAACCATAATGAAACCCATTTTTTGCAAAAATCATCGATTGTATTCTTCAGACAAAAGATCATAAAGAAACGTTAACTGTTGAGAGAAAAATGTTTGAAACAGAAAAAAAGTTGGACTCCATTTTTAATTGGGAACATTAGTAAAATTGAAAATCAAATCCTAATGTTAACAAGGTGAATTTTATATAAATCCGGGTTTAAATGTGTTAAAAGTTCATTAATCTGTCGTGTGTGTAGAATACTCATTTGAATGGTTGATAACTAAAAGTAGATCATGCTATTTTAACAAAAATCCAAGTTGTAGTAAAGTTTACTATTAATTCTGAAAATGGTAATTTTTAAACTTGCTTTTGATTATAAGAGATAAGGTTTTGAAAAAGAGAATTACATTAATCGTTATTCTCAATAAGTAGATTATTGTTATTATCTTTAGTTATTTCACAAACGATTTAAATTAAAAATCATTTTCAGTGAGGTTCCCAATTACAATTGCTGTCCAACGATTTTTCTCTGTCCAATCATTTTTCTCTCAACAGTAAACAAAATGAAAGTAAAGAATTTGACTTTGTTCTGATTAAGCTTTTTTGAACATCCCCCTTAAAAAAAAAAAAAAAAGGAAGCTGTTTTTTGTTTTCGATATTAACATTAGTGTTTAACAAATGTCTTTTTACTTGTTATTGTGTAATTAACCTTTTCTTAATTTGACTGAATAAAAAGAGAGGTAGGGTGTTTGGAACCTAGCCCTCCAACATTTAAAAAGAGATTTCAAAATATAAATTTTAAAAAAAAAAAAATCAAACTTGTTCGCGCATTGCAGAATATTCTTCTTGGCCTGCAGTATCTAAAACATCTAAAAGAACTGTTTTATTATCAACTGTTATTTGTTTTCGATAAGTTTCTTCGATAGTCGGATCTGTATGAAAAAATGTTGAAAAAAGAATAAGGGTTAGAATGCTCAAAATAAGGCGAGAAAAAAAAGATTGTTGTCGTAATTACCATAGTCAGTTACAAAAAAGTTTTGTAAAAAACGAATTGTCATTGCGGATTTTCCAACACCACCACCACCGATCACAACAATTTTGCGTTCTTCCATATTTTTTTAAATTGGAAATAATTTCTGTTAAAATTTATTTTTTAAAAAGTGAATTTAGAAAAATGTTTTCTTAAAAACCTGAAGAACAAAGAAGTGATTGAGTTTTTTGAATAGTCTCTTTTGGTGCTTATTTTGATTGTTATTGTGGAACTGTTTATTTTATAAGACCAAAGAAATTAACTGACAATATTAGATTAATTTGTGAAATTTATTATTTCCCTTTTTTTAAAAACCCCATAAAAATGATTTTTTGTTCTTTTTTTGGAGATACTAGTTATCTGAGTTTGGAAAAAGAATGTTGTCAACTAAATTGGATAGCAAAATACATTAAATGAAAGAGTAATTTACCATTGAGAATAGAGTATTTGAAGAATAAATGTGATAAATTTTCACTTCTCTTTTTTTGGTTTTAAAAAGAGGTTTTCAAACAATTCGGTTATCGTTTTGTGAGCTCTTTTTGAAAAAGATAAAATATGGAAAAGAAAGTGTAAATTTTTTCACTTTTTATATGTTAAGAATTAAGGGAACAGTAATTCTTATTTTTTTTTTTTCCTAAAAGTACAGTGGTGTAAATAACCCATGTTGACAACCTTTAACCCATTACTAAAATTTAACTCGTGTTTTTTTATTCAGACTTGGGTATTTGAAGACCAGAAATCACTTATAGGTTCTTGGTTCAGATCAAAATTGACTTTAGAGGTTAGATCTTTGATTAATCGAAATGGCACAATTATATTTAATGATTTTGTTTCAAAAATTTCATCATATTTACAAAATTTCTGAGATTAAATGATTTTTTTATAAAAATTCAAAAAATGAAATTATTCTCATTTTTTTACAAAAAAATACATTTTAAATCTTCCAGTATCTTCATAATTCTTTTTTAAAATTTATTTAAAGAACCCAATTTCTTGTTTATATACTGTTTTAATCCCATTGATTTGTTTCTTTTATTTCTAGAGTCATCCAATATTTTTTGCATGAGTTAAATTTTAGTAATGGCTGAAAATAAAAAACACAGCTTAGTTACACCACAGTCATAGAGTAAATATTTTCATAAAGATTAAATTATACCCGATATTCAACTTCGTGAATCAACTTTAGATAAATGAATAATTACTTTTTAAAAGAGTTCTTTTTTCCCAATTAATTAGTAGTAAAAAGAAATCTGATTCCTTTTTATTTTGATTTTTGGATCAAATAGAAAAAGAAATATTTTGCAAAAGAGTTCTATTTTGTAGAAATCTCACTTTTAGTGCTTTCTGAGATACTGTAGGAACAAATAAACTTGAGTTGTTATTCTTATATAAAAAATACAATTGAAAGAAATCAAAAATTGAATATCTTGGCGATCAGAAAACGATTGATTATTTATTTGATTTTCAAATATTTATTAAATTTCAAAAATTAAAAAGATTGGGAATTATTCTTTTTCATATATTTAAAATATAAATAACGAAATACGAGTATTATAATCGGTTATTTACTAATAAAATCTATTCATTTTTTTTGTATTTAGAATTATTAATTAAATTAGTTAGATTTGTTTGAAAATCTTTAAAAAATTGAGAAATAATTACAAAGTCTATTTATTGACACACTTAGTATTGGTTTTGTTAATAATAGACTCGTAAAAAATTAAGATTGGGTTATTAAATATTGATTAAATATAATTAAAAACAAAAATATTTCTTTCGATTGTAAGTCGATTTTTCCAGGTTTTTAATAAAAGTATATTTTCGGAGAATTCGAAATTAAATGGTTTGGTTTTTTTCTCCTATTTTTTTGATCAAAAAAAAAAAAAAAATTGTTTTGGTCTGTTCTTTGAATCAAAAAATTATATTTTTTTCAAGATTAAATTAATTATTGTAATTTTTTTTTGAAAAAAACAAGTATATTATTTAATCTCTATTATTTCGGAACTTAATTATTTTATTTTTAAAGTGAATTTCCATAAGACCCCTTCGAAAATAATAAGATTTAAAGCTTCTTTTCAAGAGAAAATTTTTTTTATTTAATCCAAAATATGTTGAATTTTAAACTTTTAAAAAAATGAACTTGGAGGAAATGATAAAAATGGATCAAACTTTTTAAAAAAAATAATTCATTCTGAAAAACAACATTAACATTAAGTTTGCTTTTGTAGTAATCATTTTTTCACTTTTCTTTGAAATTTCAAGAGGTAATAAAATTTTTATAAAATTTATATATGATATATAATTAACTTTAATCAATATTTTTTTATAAAAAATGGTTCTAACTTTTCAAAATATTTTATATCTAATCTTTGAAAAAATTTCCTCTTCTTACCCTTTTTATTTTTAATTATGCAACAGAAAACGGTTTGACTCCAATTCTTCTAAAAAAAATTGTATTGCTTTATAATTTCCGTATTAATTTTAATTACAATTTTTTTTTCTAATTTATATTTGGTTAATCAAATATCAGTTATAAATTAAATTCATCTTTAAAAAAATACAATTTATTCGATTTACTTACTTTGTTTTAAATATTTCGTTTCTATCAATAATAAAAATTCAAAATTATCATGAATTTCACTATAAATAATTAAAACAATATTTTTTTTTCTTTTATTGGACTTTCTGAGGTTATTTTTTGATTCCAATAATTCAACATCTTTTTCTTTATTCTTTAGTTTTTTTTTCTTTATTCTACTAATTTTGATACCATATTTGAAAAAAAATATAATATTCGAAACAAATTTGTAATGGAAAAGGTTATATATAAATAAGAATAAATAGGAATTTATGAAAAATTCCAGTAAATATTCTTTGTATTTATCCAAATCAAGAAGATAAATATAAAAAAAATTTGAATATATACTTTTGTCGATTTTTTTTTTTCATCTTGATTCGAAATCTTTATTCAAAAGGTGATCTTTTTTATTTAATATTTAGAATCTACAATTTTTTTTATTAAATTAATATTCAATTTCTCTTATGTGTTTGTTGTAATTGGTTGAGTCTATTGATTAATTTCAATCATTGGACCTTTAACTCGTTTCTAAATTCAAACACCAAATTTTAATATAATAAACCTAAAATTTCATAAAAGAATTTTCAAAAAATTGTAAATTTAAAGATTCAAACTAATTTATATTTATTCTTTTCACATAATGGTAAATAATAATATTTTGGTCTTAAACTTTAATAATCTCATTGGATCCGAAAAATCTTTTTTCATTAAGATTATCGTAATTAAAATCTTCCATAATTTGTTAAAATCTTCCCAACTAAAAAAGAATTTGTTGAAATATGAAATCGATTATAAACATCTGGGAATCGGTTTACAATTGGTGAGTAAAGGGGAAGAATCTTTTTACCAAGATTCTTAAAATAAAAAATCTCAAAAATAGGAAAAAATAAATTTTTTTTTGGTTATCTGTATAATGATTTTTTTCATATTTTTTTGTTTATTGAGTAAGTTAAAAATACTATTTCAGTCAAAGGTGGCCCAACATTTTTTTCAAATCTCAATTATTATTTGGAGTTGACCTCTGAAGAACAAACAAGAAATAAGTCGAATAGTATGTAGCAGATATGCGTTGATATCAATTTGGAGTAAATCAAATCAATAATATATTTTTTTAAGAATTGAAAAACTCAAAATTCTGAGTGAACATTAAAAAAAATACACAATATACATTTTGATATTCAATTCAAGATCAAATAAAAATCCAATAGAAATAAATATTATTTTTCTACATTAATTTTCACGGTTTCTATAAGTAAAATACCGGGTTTGGGACCAGTGACTATTGATCTTGTTTTAAAAAAAAATTTTGCAAAAATAAAAGAGTTTCAAAAATAAATAAAAAATGTAAAAATGTAAAAAATCTGAAAAAAATAATAACAATTTTCTTGCTTTCCAAAATTAATATTTCTTCTAATATCCATTCAAATCTTTTAAACAGATATAAAACCTAACAGTTCACAACTACACTCCTATTTGTTAGATAATATTTTTATTCTTCCTTTAGAAATCTCAAAATGTTTTGTATGTTTTTGATTAATAGGATTAATTTTACTTAAGTATTGGTTTTTTTTTTTTTCCGTATTTTAACGATTTTTTGAAGAAATTTTAAATCCCTCTCAACAAATTAAAACAAAAAAAAACGAGAAGAGCTGTATTAATAATCTCTAAAGTCTAAAAATATGTTTTTAATACATTATTTCACTCAAAAGAGTTTTAACAATGATTTTTGAAATCTGACAATCAATTTTCATTTTTTAGTTATTGTCCTACTTGGAGAGACTTTTTTAAACTTCCCAACTAACAAAACCATCACTAAACACATTTGTATTTCAACCTAAATTTCAAACATAACCATCAACACATTATTTTTAATAAATCACCAATGTCAAATAATCAAACTAACCTACCAAACACAAAAATAAACGAAAAAGTAAAAGAAAACGAAAAAGAAAAAGAAAATGAAAATGAAAAAGAAAAAGAAAAAGAAACGACACATCAACCAACAAACAACTCACCAAAAATTAAAAATGAAGAAAAAGAAACAGAAATTCAGAAGAACAATAATGAACAAGAAAACAAAAATGACAAACTTCAAGGTAATGAAAAAGAAAAAGTTAAAAGTCATCCTCTCCAAAATAAATGGACAATGTGGGTTGACGGTTATACACAATCACGTAATTGGGGAGAAGATCTTGTTAAGATCATAGAATTTCAGACTGTAAAAATATTCATACCATCTTGTTTAAATTCTTCAAAAATAAGGCTTTTTGTTTTTTTTAATTTTTTTTGATTGTTTGTTTTGCTTTGTTCTGATTTCTGTAAAATTAATTATAAAAAATCATTCTCCAAATTTTACACTACCTTTTTTGAATTACATTGCATTACCTTACATTACATTCTGGCCTCTTATTAATTATTGGCTTGCTCAAGATTGAAGAGTTTTGGGGGATGTATGAAAATTTAGCCAAGATCTCCAAAACAAAAAATGGAACAAATTTCCATCTTTTTAAAACGGGAATCAAACCTGCATGGGAAGATCCTAAAAACATTAATGGTGGAAAATGGAATTTAAGAATAAATAGATCTGTCTTAAAATTAGACGAAATGTGGCTAAACACTGTAAAGATTCTTTTTGTTTCCCAAATGAATTTGTTTTTATTTTTCGTTTTTTATTTTATTCTTTATTCTTGCTGTTCCTTGAAAGACTTCATTTTTTAAAGAGGGCCTAAATTCTCAGATTCCTTTCCAGTAATAAAAAAAAGTTCTTGTTTGAGAAAATCGGTTAAGGGACTAATCTCTAGAAAATTTTTTGCCAATCACTTTTATTTGAAAAACCCCGGTTTATTTCCAATATTAAACATATTTCTAGATAAGGAATCCTTATTTAGAAATGGGCCAAAAAAAAAAATTATAGAGATTAGTCCCTTAATTGGAAGTAGTGTGTGATTATTAAAGGAGGACACTTCAAGTTAATTCAGATTCTACAACACAAACACCAACTATCAAATTAGGTTAAGGGGAATACGATCCTTTAACAAAAAGCAAATTACTTTCCTTTGTTTGAAAACCAGAAAACAACTTTTTTCAAAATTAAAAAGAATAAAAAATTTTTACTTACAAAATAGATCTCAATTTAATTGATAAACTGTAGTTCAGCTTCGATCAAATATTCATTTATTAAATGGAAGATACTTCAATTAGTTTTATTGGCTGGGGTTTGTATTGAGATATTTATTATTAAAAATAATAACACAATGAACAATTTTCTTTCAAAATCAACACTTTCCAACATAAAACAAAAAACAAGTTTTCCCCATTTCAAGAATTAACTTAATTGTTAATAAAAATTATTTGTTACTTTTTTTATGTTTTATATTGGAAACATGCGAATTTTGGATTTCAAAAAAGAGACTCAAATTAATAAATTGTTTAAATGGGGCTAACTTATTCATTTCATAAGTTGAAACACAAATTATAAAAAGAATTTTTTTCAAGATCTTGACAAAATTTCATTTTATTTTAAAAAATGACTACTTCCTTAATGTTAAAACTTTATAAATTTTATTTTAAAAAATGACTACCCCCTTAATGTTAAAACTTTATAAATTTTATTTGTTGTATTTTCTCAACATATTGTTTGTATAAATATTGTTTTTTTATTATCTAATTATAACATTTTAAGATTTTGTCAGCGATTGGAGAAAATTATGATGATGATGATGAAGTTTGTGGAGCAGTTGTTAGTATTAGGAACAACGGGGATAGAATTGCGTTATGGACAAAAACAGCATCAAATAAAGAGATGCAAATGTCGATAGGAAAAAAATGGAAAGAAGAGCTCAATTTAAGAGGAATTAGATTATCGTATCTTATTCATAAAGATGCCTTAGCTACTAAGAAAGAACGTGGCTCATTTAAACCAACATACAAAATTTAAATATTAATAATAAAAAAAAATTTGATTTTTATTTTTTATTTTTTTTTAGAATTCTCCTTCCAAAAGAAAATATTTCCCAAAAAAAATAAAAATTTTGATATTTTTAAAAGTTGTTTTTACATTAAATTCATATTTGAAAGAAATAAAACAAACAAAAAAATCAATACATTTATCTTATATTTGCCCAGGGTTGTATACACAATGCCTAAGATTACAGCAACAAAGAGTTGAAAAAAAAATTATTTTTAAAGCTTTTTACTAGTATAAAACACTTTCTTGAATTTGTACATCTCGAAAATGTTTATTGATATTTTATTAGCTGATGATTTTCATCCAATTTTTTGATTCATATAATAATAATTTTACTAAAAATAACAAATATTTTTGATCGGAATGTTTGAAAGTAAACATTTTTTTTTTCAAAGATAAAATAGTTAAAGAATTTGTGGAGTTGTAACAAGAAATTGCAACTTTCGTTGGAATGTTCAAAAAAAATTCTCTGCTTTATTAATATTTGGTACGAGAGAATCAAATAAACTCCATTCCAAAAATTTGGACACACCCAAAATCAAAAATAGACAAAAAAAAACCCAATTTATTATATTTTTCCAAACCTAATATAAAAACATATTTAAGTTGCTAAGTATTAATGTTTTAATAAGTAATCACTTTAATTCAAATAAAATAAAAAAATATAAAATGAAAAAATAAAAACTGGTGTTTGTCCAAAATAATGAAACGAGCTGAACAAAAAACGTATTAGTTAATTTGTTGAAATTTCACCAGGAATTGTTGATCGATCAAATGATAAGATACCATCAACCAATTGTATGTAGTTTTCCTAATTTAACAAACTCAACACTAAACTTCTATCAACCATTGGAAAAAAATTCCAGATCTAACGAAACAGATTACGTAACTACAAAAAAGGGAAATGAAAACAAAATGAAAAAAGACAATAAATGAAATAATTTGTAAAATCAAAATTATTTCCAAATTGAATGTAAAGTGGAGTATTGTTATACTTTCAACTGTTTAAACTGTGCCCAAATGATTGGAATGTAGTTTATATTCTTGGATCCACTGAATTTCAATCCAATCTAATCTCAAAAATTAATGGTCTTTCTATTATTTTCCATAGACTACAGGAAGATTGTTATAGGTGAACAAACTTCCCCACGTTTAGGTCACAAAACTTATATCAATATAAAAATCTGTGCTTTTTTTTTTTTTTTTTTTTTCTTGTTCTGATACAACATCTTTTAAAGTACCCAATAATATATCAGCAGTTATTGATTTTTTTTAAAAAAAATATCGAATATATTTCTTTTTGAGATGCGAATGCATCGAGAGAAAAATATATTCAGATGTTTTTTTTTTCAAAAAAAAAATCAATTGCAGATGTTATATTTTGAGGGCAAACAATATGAAAAAAATAAAAAAGACTAAAAACAAAAAAAAAAAAAAATTTTTATTTATTTTTCATCCTTTGCGATCTTTATCGAAAATAGTTAGAAATGTTAAAAATAACAAATATAAAATATCTTCATTTGTATTTTAATTTCTTTTAATATTTGTTCCAAACTCTCATCTGATATTGGAACTTCGTCTGGTGAATCGTTGTTATCTGATTGGCCACTAAAAGAGTAAAATTTTGGACCATTAAACATCCCAATACAACAAACTTATAAATAAAAAAAAATGTTTTGTTATTTTCTCTTTTTGAAATTCTGTCATTTCAATTATTTTAAAAAAAAAGTAAAAATGAAACTGAATTTTTCCAACTCCTTTTAAATGGTTGATTGCTTCGATTGCTACTCTTTTTTTTATTCTTAGCAAAAAATTTTTATCAAAAAATTGATATTTTTTTTTGATTTCAAAAAGTAAATTGATAAGATCCAAAAGCCAAAATAAACCTTTTTATTTGCCATAATTTTTTTTGATAAAGTGATCTGATATTTTTAGTAACTTGAATTTTTCACTTTATGAATTTGAATTTTCTTTCCCAAAAAAAAAAACCCAAAGGCCAATTTAAACAATTTCCTCCTATATTTTTAATTTGAAAAAGTTTTGATATTTTTTCACTAATTTTTAGCTTATTTTTTTCTGACTAGAAAAGAAAAGCTTAACCTAATACAAGAACATTTGGTAAACAATATCGAATATGTTACGTGATGTTGATCAGAAAAATATAGCAACATTTTTTATATTTTTTTCCAATATTTTTGCATGAGAAAAATAACTAGAGTAAAATGTATTTTGAAGGTTTATTCCTTGATATTTTCTCAGTATAATTTAAAAATTTTGAAAATGCAATTAGTTCAAATTTTTTGTAATATTCTTCATTTTTTTGAATTTTTTTGTAGTTTTGAACAAAAGAAAATTATCTTCTTTGAAATTAACTCTATTTTTTTGAACAAAAAGTTTTCCAATTTGATCCTTTATTTTTAGAATTTCTTTTTTAATAATTAAACTTTCACAAATCATTACCAAATTGACTTTTTGTTTATTGTTGGTATCTTTGATTGATTAATGTATAGGTCTTCTCTTAAAAATTAAAAACACATTTTCTTTTTATACACTGATTAAACCTTTCGACATCTGTTATCTTGAAAACAGTAAATTAAAAGTCAATTAATCAAATTTTTTATTTCTTTCCAAATTGTGTAAAATTTTTAAAAACAAGTGTAGACTTTTTATATATTTAAAAAATATGAAAAATTATTTTTTCGACTTTTTTGGATTAGTTTCAAGAACAATTTCTGAATTGAAATTCAATAGACAACTCCAACCTATAATTTTATTTAATGTTGTGAATCTTCCTTAATTATAAAAAATCACAAAGTTAAATTATTAAGAACAATTAAATTGTGTATTTCATTTATTCCCATTTTATTACACAAAAAGTTTTTGGATGTAGTGTAGTTTCTAAAACAATAGAAAAAACAATTATAAAACGATTTTTTGCTCTTTTAAAAGGATTTTAAATAAGCCAAGATCAAAATTTCTTTTTGAAAATAATCTTAGAAAAGATTTCATCGACATAAAAATGTAATAAAATAAAAGTTACTAATAGTTAAATTCAAATGAGTATTATTCAGAGGATTCTTTTACACAAAAAAATTAAAATACAAACCGTAACAAAGTGTAACTGACTTTGAACCAACTTTAATTGTTCCAATCATCTAAATTTAATCATGCAATTGATCAAAATTTAAATACACAAAAATTGAATAATTCCTAATTTTTTAAACGTCACAATTTAATAAATAGACAATTAAACAAAGCAGTTTTGAAGATTAGTATAGATTATCAAAATTAGGTTCAAAAAAAATGAAAGAATCATTTTTATTAATTTCTTTCTAAACTTTTTTTTATTTTTAATTATTTAGCCAAACTCCAAAAACGATCAATGGATAGTATTAGTATTAAAGTGACCTTTGAAGGAAAAACAAGAAGATTTTCAATTTCAAAAAGCACAAAATATGAATCTTTCCAGGAATATTTATCAAAATTATGGGCAATAAATATTACTTCAAAAAGTGAATTTATGATCCAATACCAAGATGATGAAAACGATTTGGTCTCCATCAACTCAACACCTGAATTAAAAGAATCTTTTAAATTTGCAACAAAAATTCGGAATAGCGAAGTCATGAAGCTGTTTATTGTTAAGAAAAACGAAAGTAATTATTTTTGTTTTCTTTTGTTTTGTTTATTATTTTTCTCTTCGGTACTTTTTTTTAAAAACACTTTTAGGCTTCTTGATTAAAAACAAAAAAATGTTTCGACAAATGGAAGCTTTCTAAAAATTCATCACAATTATTTTTTGAACTCTTGTTTTTCCAAAAATCTTGCAAACTTTCTTTTTTCAATATTCAGAATCTAATCGAACCGAAAATAAAATGAATTTATTACCAAGAAAGAAAAAAAGAAGTTAAACTCTGGAAAACAATACAATATTGTTTAATGGATTAGTGTTTTTTTTTCAATTCGATCAAAAAGTGAAACAAAGAAAAACACCAAATTAAAAAAACTATTAAAATAAAAAAAAAAGAAATTAACAAATGAATGAAAAACTAACTCTTTTAATTCGTTTAAATTACATAAAGTGTTTTTTTTTCGCGAATAAGTACTATTTCTCTAAATGTACTGTTTTTTTCATGAATAAAAAACATCTAATAATTGGATTTGTTGAAAACTACAAAATCAATTTTAAGGACTATGTTCCCACCCTTTCAAGAGTGTTTTTATACACTACTTCACTATTTTCACCGAAAAACATCGTCCTTAAGATCTTTTTGTTTCAAATCCTCAATTAAAAAAAAATAAATATATTCTTGGAAAATACAACCAAAATAAAAGATTTAAACGTATTAATTGTATATTTATTTTTAAATTTCCACAAAAAATAAAATAGAGGAATAGAAAAATAATTTTTTGGCAAAATAATTACAATTCCAAATTCAGAGACAAACAAAGAATTAACATTGTATTGAAAATAATTAATTGAAATTTTGAAATCTCAAATAGAAGAGTTTTTTTAAGAAAGGTATTTTTACCTTCAAAGGTTACATTCCCTCAGAAAAAAGAGAAATTTCGATTAGATCTAAGTGATCAATTAAAAAAACAAACCATTTTAACTTTAGTGTTTAAATTTCTCTAAAATATAAAATTAAGAAAAGAAGAAGAACCAAGAAAAGAAGAAAACAAGTTTTTTAAACAAAAATTATTAATTAATCTTTATATGATTATACTATTGAAAAAAGATTTAAAAATTAAACACGCATCTTTTAGTGTTCCAGATACCAATGGAAATTGTTGAACTGGAGACAACAAAAATATAGAATCTCAATTAGATTGATAGGATCCAAAGTATTTTATTTTCATAGCAACATGTGGCGCTACAATAGACTAAGAAATTAGAATTTTTTTATTTTAGTTCAACGTAAAGTACATCTAAAATATCCCAATTAAACCAAACCAAAATTTAAATATTGTTTTGATCTGATCTTGATGTTTTTTTGTTTGGTTTTTGTTCATTTAAAAAAAACAATTTTGTTTGAATCATTCCTTTGTTATTCAATAAAAATTTAAATCTTCTAAATTGTGTCTGAAATGAAAACTTCAATTATCTAATGATTTGGCAATTCTTTCAAATTTATAACATTTCATAAAATATAATGTTAAAAAATTTTCATTTTTTTTTTCCAAAATTTTCCCTTCAACTTACTTTCTAAGTAGAATTTACCTTTTCGCGAAAAGGTTAACTTATTCGCAAAATAAATTACATTTAAACGAAAGAATTACATTGATGTGTATTATATACTTTTAAACTGAAAAGTCTATGAATAGAAAACTCAAGATTTTAAAAGCTACTTTTGTCAATCCCTTTTAAAACGACTTTAAGGAAATGATTATTTTTAAAAAAGGAGTTGATACACTTAACCTTTCACACTTTCAAATATTTATTAAACGTTTATTTACAGAAGAGTATGATTAAGGGATCAGTTTCTTTCTATAACAGGGTAAAATATCTAAGGATATTACAGATGATATTCTCTACTTAATTTTTTTGTATATGCTAAGTAACAAAAAATTCTAATCATCTAAGAAAGCCCAAAAAAGAATATTGCTTTTTGAGTGAGATAAATTTTTTTTTTTCCATTTTTTATTAAAAAGAAAACCTTTAAAATGATTTTATTTTTTACATTATCAGTAATTTTTTACCCTGTTTATAAATATTTTCATCACTATTACAATGAATATTCTCAGCTAAAAGGAATATTAATCTAAAGATTTTGTTTTTCTTTTTTGAGTTAATTCTATATCATAATCAAAAAATCATTTTATTGAACTTATTATAAATTATTATTATTATTTTAAAAAGAATAGTCTTAACCATTAAAATTTCCAAGCACTTTGAAATTTTTACCCATAAACTGTGTTTTAATTTTTAATTTAAAGTTGATTTTTTTCAAAATAAAATTTTCTTGAAGATAATTTACAATTACTACATTTAACCCTCAAAATTCAAAATCTATTTTTTTCATTTCAAATAATGATTTAAATTTTTATAACGATTCTTGTGAATAAGACCCAACAATTTTTATATCAAAATTTTTCTCAAAATTCAAAATTCAATTTGCAAATTTTGAAAAATATTTTGAAAACAAGAAAATCACTTTCTAAAACCTTAAAGAAATAAAAAAAATTGCTTAATAGATCTCAATTTAATTGAGAAACTTTTGTTAAACTTTTATTAAATATTCAATTTTATTTCTAATCTACCTACACTTCCAATTTGTTTTATAGTTTGTGATTTGAATTGAAATATTAATAATGTAAAATACTAACAAAATAAAAAATTTTCTTTCAAAATCAAGACTTTCCTATATAAAACGAAAAATAATAATAAACAATTTTCAAGAATTAACTTGATAGTTAATAAAATTAATAAGTTATTTTTTTTTTTAGTTTTATATTGGAAACATGCAAATTTTGATTTCAAAAAAATAGGATCAAATTAATAAATTGTTTAAATGAGGTTAACACATTCACTTCCGAAACCAAAACACAAATTACAAAAAAAAAAAAAAAATTTGAAGATCTCAACAAGATTTCATTTTTTTAAAAAAAATACTAGTCCCTTAATGGAGTTGTGTCTGATCAATATTTGCACTTTATTATTTCATGGAGTAACAATTAATATATTTTACAAGCCACTTTTCCAAAATTGCTAAATGATGGAATGAGAAAAACAAAAAGAAAAACACAAATGTAAAAGTGAAAACCAAAACAAATTATTCACTGAAATTCGATCTAAACTTTTTGTTTTATCAGGTTTAGTACCAAAAATCCTAATTATTGGTCAAAACTAATCAACTCAGATTAAAAATGAAAAAAAAACAAATTTATTATTTTTAAAAATTTGTCACTTTTCATTTTCTAAAAATTAAAAGAATTAGATTTTGAAAAAAATATTCATGCTTCAAGGAAGAAATGACAGACATTGAGAAAAAATTATTATAAAAATACATAATTTATATGTGTACTTAACAGAATGAAATTAAAAAGAATTGAATTAATAAACCTATATTTTTGAATAAAATTTCAATTCTTCATTAAACATTTTTAATTAAAAAAAATAGCCCATAACAATAAAATCCAAACTCTAAATTTTTCTTTATCTTTTTCTTTATTTTTAAAAAATTTCTTTAATTAAATCTTTTTTTTAGGAAAAACTTCAAATTTACCAAATTCACTTGAATTGTTTGAAAAAATTCTAATAAAAACAAACAAAATAATGGTTCTACTTAAAACATTATCTCAAAACGAAATGATTAGGAAATGGTTTTTACTCTATCAAAAAACCTTTTTTTTGGATTTGAAATTAATTTTAGTAAATGAAAAAGAAGAATTACCAAAATTCCAAAACAAAATTAAATCGTATTTTGAAAAATACAACCAAGAACAATCTAATGAAAAAAATTTAATTAGTGATAATGATCAAAAGAAAATATTTTATTGTTTTAAACATGTTAGCCAAATATTATTAAATTTTCAAAAAATAATGTCATTAAGACAGAAGGAAGAAAATACCTTAGTAAATATAGAAAGCATGCTGCATTTATTTTCTTTTATTGCTTTGAAAAATATAAAACAGTTTAAAATGAAGCCTTTCATTAATCAAACACCAATTAAAAAAGAAAAAACGCCTAATAAAAAAACGGAAAGGGGAAAAACAGATGATATTTATGAAAACAAAGAAGAGGAAGAAGACAAAGATGAAGATGAAGATGATTTCCAATTTCAAGGGCTCTCCTATCAAGATTTTCAACAAAATTTTTCATCAGAAAGGATGAAAAAATATTTTTCAAATGGTAAAATTAGATGGTTCCCATTTTTTAGATTTAATAAACCACTGCCTTTCAATCCTCCTTTTAGGGGAGGGTTTGGAAGGGGGTTTGGTAGAGGGTTTGGAAGGGGGCTTGGAAGAGGATTTGGAAGGGGAGGTCCATGTGGGCATTTTTTCAACAATAAATATGAACATGGACACGAACATGAACGTGATCATAGAAATACACATTCTTACGGTCATGGGCACCGACATTTCCATAGGAATAGATATTATGATGAACATGAAAACGAAACGAAAGATTATACTGAAAAAAATAATTCTGATAATTCTTGGAGAAAAAAAAATTACAAATATGATCAAAGCAATAATCAAACGGGGGAATATAACCAAGAAATTGGTTCTGATCACAAGTATTATTATCAAAAAAAGACAAAAATTGAACAAAAAAAAAAAAACACGCAAAGATACTTGTTACGATTTGTTAGAGATTTATCAATTATTGATAACACTCTACTCAAACCAAATGAAGAATTTATAAAAGGCTGGGAACTTCGAAATGAAGGAGAAACATGTTGGCCCGAAGACACAAAATTGATTTTTAATGGTGGTGACAAAATGGGCTACAACGATTTGGGAGGAGAAAAATTAAAGCCTATTAAACCCAATGAAACAATAAATATTTATGTTAATTTAACAGCACCAAAAAACCCTGGAAGGTATACTGGCTATTGGAGAGCTATTGGAAATGGGAAAAAATTTGGACATAGAATTTGGTGCACAATTCTTGTTGATGATAAAGAAACTAACAATAAAGAAATTGGAATTGAAAATGAAACAAATCAAAGTTTATTACTTGAACCATTAAATCAAAATCTTCAAAGTATGGAAGAAAAGAAATTAAGTAAGAATCTTCATTCAACAGAGAATTTCATTTACCAAAAGGAATTGGAATATTTAGAAAAAATGAAATTTAATTCCAGCAATGAGGTTTTAAAAAAAATGTTAATCAAACATAATGGAAACCCCGATATGGCAGCTCTTGAATTATTGGAAACATTACTTTAAATTCTTTTTCATTTTGGAACTTTTTTAATGACAGTATAGAAACGTATATATAAAGATATCGAGTTCGGTGTATTATTATTATTATTATTATTATTATTATATATACATATATTTATCATATTGTAAGATAGGTTTATGCGTAAAAGTGATTGTACCTTTCAATACATCCACAGTTATTATTAATATTATTATGATTCCATACTTTTCATAAACCATATATATTTTTGTTATATATATATAAAATAATTTTTTTACTTTCAAAAGTCTTTAGCTTTTTGTTTTTAAAATATAATATTTATTGAATTTAATTATATTTTTCATAATTACTCTTTTTTTATATATTATTACTTATTAATAATTATTTTTCATAAAATAAATTCTTTATATACATGATCAAAATTCATTTCACAATTTTACAAAAATAATTATTTATTTTCCCTATAAATAGTACAATTTATTTTTTTATTTTTGTTCAGAGTTTAGATATCTTTTCTTTTGTAACACTGATATAATCTTTTTCTCGTTATTGTTATTTTATCTAGATATACATGTGAATATTTTCGGCAAAACTCAAATAAAAAAAAAAAATTAATTTATTGAAATATTAAAAGTAATTCACATGTTCAAAAATTGATGTCTTAGTATTTTTAGTTTTTTACTAAATTTGTCATTTTTCTCAACAGTAAAACTTTTTCTATGTGCTCCAAAGGGAGATGTTTTTCTAAGAGCAAAAAATTCAATTTAATAAACAAATAAAACTTGCTGGGGTTGAAACAGAAATTTCAAAATCAAAAATAATTATCAGAAAACAAAAAACAAAACTGGCCTAAACATTTTTATTTTTTCATTAAATTGAATTTTTTGCTGGTAGAATACCTGGGATTTTTTGAAAAGAAACTTGTACCGTGTGGGTGCATAGGAAAAGTTTTATTGTTTTTGGAAAAATGAAAAATTTAATTAAAAAAATTCAAAAGATTAAGATATCAATTTTTTGCACATCTGTTTTGAAAAGATATTTACCAAATTAAAAACTCCAATAAAAGGATTTAATTAATTTATTTTTTTTTTTCATTTTTCTACCATAAAAATTATATTTTCTGGTAACGAATTTTTGTTTTTACAGTTTACTGAAAAAAATATCATCCAAAAATTACAAAAACATACGAAATTCTATTTTTCAAATCGATTGAAAATATTATAAAAAATTTGGAATTTTATTAACATTTTACTTACAAAAATATAAATTTTCTGGTTACTAATAATCATTTGAATTTGGTAAATTATGGATATATTCAATATTCTTTCAATTTTACATTAAAAAATTTGGAAATCAAAAAATCTCAAATCTGAAAAATTAATTGAGAAACCAACTGAAAATTAAAAAATAACATTTAAATTAAATTTTACATTCAGAATCAATTGTTATCAATTTAAAGAATATGAATTAAAATTAAACTGAGAAATATGCTTGATAATTTTGAATTTACATTAAATTAAGGAAAATTATTAAGTAAAAGAAGAATTTCCTCTAGATTACTCAATTTAATTATGATTTTTATCTTAAATGTTTTATTTTCTTTCAATCTTCTCTTAAATGAATTTAATCAAAAAGTAAAAATATCAAGAAATTATGATAAAGGATTTTATCGAAAAAATTTAACATTTATCTAAGGAATAATCATGAAAAAATAGATTTTAAAGTTAGTTTCTCAATTAATTTTGATGATTTCAGTTTTTTTAATATCTAAGTTGACTATAAGAGTAAAAAGTCATCAATTTAGAATATTTAGACAATTTACCACTCAAAAGAGTTAATTGATAATCATAAAATTTTTATTTATATATTTATATTGGTTAAATATGAGTAAATTTTTATGAAATGTTACTAATCTTCTTCATTGACCAGAAAAAGTAAAATTTAGAGTTTTTTTTTTATTGAAATTTCTGGGTATTAGATTTAACTGTGGGTATTAAATTAAATTATATTATTATT
This sequence comes from Anaeramoeba flamelloides, assembly GCA_027625915.1. Lineage (NCBI taxonomy): Eukaryota > Anaeramoebidae > Anaeramoeba > Anaeramoeba flamelloides. Next base: position 5,938,533 of record JANTQA010000042.1, read on the forward strand.
ATTGCGGAAGATGAAATTAAACTCTCGATTTTACACCTAATTACTTAAATTTATTAAAACAGATTTAATCATAAATCTATCTGATTCAGAAGAATTCTTGATTGAAAATAATTTCATTATGCCTTGGTTTAAAATTAATTCATATAGGTTTATTTCTTTTAATTTATTTTGAAATATTTAATTTATACTTTTCATAAGAAGAGTATCACCGATAAAAAATTATCAATATTTTGAAATATCAAGAAAAAAAGATTTACAATAATAAAAAAAAAAAAAAAAAAAGAACTAAATTTCAAAAGTGTTTATAAGTATCAGTTTATAAAAATCAAATAAAAAAAATTAATACCATCTTTCATAAAGAACACATAAAATCATGGCCAATGATATTTTTTATTTTTTTAATTTGATATGTAATTTGGAATGTTCATTAGGGGAATTATTTTTTCTTTTTTTTTCTGATTTAACTTAAAACTTTGTAATTATTTCAACCATTACTTTTTCCTTAATATAGTCAAGTTATATATACTTTTGCATTATTATGTATCTCAGTATTAGTTTTAAACACGTGATATATTTACTTTACAACTCATCTTCAGAATATAAAAAAAATATTCAAATATTAAAAAAAAAAAAAAGTAAAATATAATATTTTATATTTTTTACAATTTTTTTAAAGAATTGGGTCACTATTTAAAAATAATTAATTGAAATTGTCAATTTTATTGATTTTAAAATTAAAATGATCACCTAAAATCGATATAGTTGAAAATTTTGATGTTGAAATATTACAAAGTTTAATATTTGAAAATAAATATAAATAAGTGTTTTTGTAGAAAATTTATTAAAACCATTATTTTATTTTTTCTTTTCTTTTAGGAAAACCGATTTAATTTGTTTTTGATGGATATTCTATGAGATAAAGTGATTTCATTTTCTTTTCAAAAAGATATAAATTCAAGTTCAAAAAATCAAAATGAAAAAATGATTAATAATTAATAATTAAGGAATTACATTAATTTGATTAGACTGAATAATTTTTGTATGTGGAAATATTTGAAAAAAGATTTTTTGAGTGCCACTTGATATTGAAACTTTAAAACAAAAAGAAATAAGTAACTCTATTAGTGAAAAGAACCAAATTAAATCAGAATTGATTGATCAATTTTTCAATTTTTTCAACATTTTTTCATATAAATTTTTGGTTTTGTTAAATTATGTTTTGACTCAAGTAATGTGTTACAGTGAATACTTGAAATTGATTTTAGATTAAAAACGAAAAATAGATAAGCTGATAAGGTATTCAATGAAAAAAATCTTTTCTTTTTTAGACCAAACAGGAAAGATCATATTTATGAGAAACTGGTTCGAATCAAGAATAAAAAAAAAAAATCACTCAAAATATATTTTTGAAGATGTGTTTCTTCTATATTTTCAACTAATATTAACCCAATTAAGTTATTTCCTTGGGTTTTTCATTCCATTATAGAATATTATTTTTTTATAAAACTTTTTTTACAAATTTCTTTTAAAGAATATTTTTAAAATATTTTTATCAAGACTAAGTTAAAACAAAGAATACTATTCCAAAAAAAAATTAAAATAAAGGAGTTGAATTAAGAGCTCTAAATCAAAAAAAAAAAAAAACTATCATAAAGATTCAACTCAAAGTAAAAAGTAATTTTTTAAAAAAATTTCAATCAAATAGAGAATTATTTTGACTTTACAATTTAATCCAAAAATAACTAAGAATAAAATCTAACAAATTCATCCAATAAATCTTTATTTCTGAAGAGGATTTAAATTAAATATCCTATTTTCTGAGCCAAAACTAGTATTTGATGAATTAAATGAAAATAGGATTCTAAAATTCATTTTGAAAATTTTTAGAAATAAAATTTAATTTAGTTAACAAAAATTTTTTAAATAAAAGTCTATCCATAACGAATTCAAAAATAAAACCAAGTAAGAAAAAAGGAATTGTATCAAATGCTCCAGAAAAGATCAATAAACAAATGATTTTCTTGTAATTTTTTCTTGATCAATTTTTTCCTTTTTTGTGATTTCTGTTTTTTAATAGTTTGTAAAAATATATTAATCCATGGATATCATTCAACTTCTAGTATTTATTAAAATATAAATACATTTGGTTCAAGAAATGATTGATAAAATTCAATTATTATATAAACTGAGGCACTCAAAATTGGTAAAAAGTACTTCTTCCATTAAATTACAAAAACCACTTTTTTAAAGACAACACCTATAACTATGTTAAAATTGTTTAGTTTTTACTCGAGGCACCAATGTAAGCAAGAACCCTATTGTAAATAAAAACAAGTTATTAAATGAAGATAAAATATTCACAATTAAGAAAATCATTTTTAAAATTTTAAATAAATTATTTTTTTGGTTATTGTCATTTTCATAAAATAACAATGTCTTTAATTGAAGATTTTAATGAATACCGAAATTCACCAACAATAGAAATTGAACAAGGATATGAAGAAATTGTAATTATTTGTTCTTTTATTATTTTTAATAAACAACAAAAACAAAAAAAACAAAAACAAAAACAAAAAAAAATTTCTTTTCTTTTTTTTTTTTTTCTTCTTTTTAATAAAGTCTATTGAAAGAGAAGATTCTCGTAATTTACCCAAACCATTAGAGCTTAAGCCCCCACCAATTTTCACTCTCGATCCTTTAAACTATCGGCCAATTGATAATATTAAAACAATAATTTCTTCAAATAACATTATTTATATCGCCCTGTGCAATAATTTCATCTTGAGGTATGATCTCTCGAACCAAAACAATATCGAAACAATCAAATTTACAAAGGATGAAAAGTGCCTTATTAAAGACCTTTTTTTAGATCCCTCTGGCAACCATTTAATTATTTCATGTAAGCATGGTGTAAATTATTATCATTATGCAAGAAAAAAAGTGAAGCCAAGAATTATCAATAAATTTAAACAAATCAAAATTAAATCCGTTGCTTGGGATCCTGAAACGAATAGAAACGAACAGACACCTCCTTTGTTAATTGGTTCAAAAAATGGAATTATCTTTGAAACAGCTTTTGATAAAAAAGAATTATACAATAATATGGTTTGTCTTTCGAATTTTCTTTTTTTTATTTTTATTTTTATTTTGTTGGAATCATGAGACTCAAAAAATAGAAAAAAAAAACAAAAAAGGATGAAAAATTGATCGAATAACAAGAAAATACTGTTTGCAATATTAAAATATTTTTTAGAACAATAAAAATTCAAAAAAATTAAAAGAAAAGAATATTTTTTAATTTGGCTCAATTCGTTAATACAAATGTTAAAGAAAAAAAAAAAATCAAGAGTTTAAAACCTTTTGTTCTTTAATTTTTTTTTTCGATTGAAGCAAAAGGCTGTAAGAATATTTTTGTCTAGAGTCGGAGTTAATATTGTAATCAAAGGTAAATAATTAAAGTTCTCAGGCACTCAAATAGCTTTAAAAAATCTCTGTTATAAATACTGATAAATTCTAATAAATTTCAAAAAATTTTTAGTTCAATTTTCATTTTTATAAATCTTAGAACTGTTTCTTATCAAACAGCCCACGACAAAGAATATTTTGAAGAACAAGCTAATTTTACAGAGTTTCTTAACACTTGACTTCATAAAATGCTTTATTCAAAGCTTGAGCATAAAATTTCAAAAAGGAAAATTAAGTAAAATTTTCCAAACATTTATTGCAATTTATCAGTATTATTGAATAATAAATTATTGGATGTTTCGATTAGATTAGAGTCAACATAGATTTGGCTCTAATGAAAGCTCTTTTGAAATGTTTTTTTTTTCTTAATTTTCCAAATCCAAAGACAATAAAGGTGTTTTAAAAAAGTGTTACACAGAAAATTTTTTCATAGAACCCTTTAATTCCTATAAAAAAATTATCTTTACAGCAAGTGGTAAATATGTTATTTTTCTCGAGAGAAAAAATATTATAAAAAATATAAAAAATGATGCAATATTTTTCAGATCTACATCACTTAATATATTTGCTATTTAGTTTTTTTTAAACATAAACTTTTTCTTTGAGAAAAATAAAAGTCAATAATTTTTGATAACTACAGATAAGAAAGAGATTAGCACTCTTAAAAGTTTAAGATAGCATTGTAGTTGTTGTGGAAAGATTTTGAGAATTCCTTGTATTATTTGGCAAAGTTTGGGAATTTTCTGATCTTCTTATTTCCAATTCTAATAAAGTAAAATAAGAATTTTATTTAGAAAATTTGTATATAAATATGATATTTAAAGTTATTTAACAGTACTTTGAAAATTTTTTTACGATGTTGTTTAGTTGAAACACTGAGATTTGCGAATGTCTCAATTTCAAACCAATTGTAAGCACATTTTGGTACAAGGAACCAAAATACTTGTTCCATAAAAACTAAAAAAAAAGTGCTTATTTCATTTGGGGAAAGTTTGGAAATGGAATAAATTCCATTTCTTTATTAAAAACAATGTCTATTTACAAACATTGTTTTTTTTCTCTTTTCGAAAAAAAACTAATATCATTTTTAAAAAAATAAAATTATTTGGTCTTTTTTTTCTTCGAAAAAAGAGAGAAGAGACCATTAATAAAGAGGTTTTGGAAAGTGAGAAAAACACATTTACAAATTTAAGAAAAAAAAAAAAAATAAAAACTTTTTTTTTACTAACACTAAGTCAATAAATTTTAGAGTAAGGTTCAAAATCGTTCATTGTTAATAATGCCAATAGTTTGCATGCAGATTTTTAAGTTTGACGGTTTTCGAGAATTGGCTGACGAACGGAAAATAAAAGGATATTATTAATATATTGACGTGTTTCTATTAAAAATTTATAACAGTTCCAAAATTTATAACCCCTTGATTGATATATTTTTAAGTGAAGAATAACTTTTTATAACTCTCAAATGGAGAAATAAAAAAAAAATAATTTAGAACTAAAAAAAAAAGGAAAAGAAAAGAAGAAAATTTTTTTCAAATATTAACTTTTAAAAGCAAAGAAAAGACATGCAAAATCTTGCAACCATTAAAAAATAATTAGTTTTTTTGGTTTGTCAATTATTTTTCATTTTAAGAATATAAATGATCAATTTTTTTTCTATTAAACCACCACCAATTACTTTAAGATTTCAAAAATTAAATCCTATTAGAAGGTTACTTATTCGTCAGATTTCTTCTTGTAAAAGAAAACTGTTCTAGACAGATTAAAAATTAATTTGAATTTATTTATTTATAGAAAGGAGTAATTAAAGAAAAATCATCAAATAAAAAAAAGAGAAGAAGAAAAATAATTAAAATATATATAAAAAATAAATTTATCATTTTCATGACCAATTAGAAACTATCCACATCCTGAATGGACAGGAGGAGCAAAAACCTGATAGAAAGATTATCGATTATAGATAAAAATTCCACATTCCATGATTAACAATTGGTATTCCACGACTCTCAGAGTGGGGCACTGGGTGCCCGAATTTATATATTTTTTATTATTTAAAAAATTTTTTGTTTTCACTTTATAAAAATTAATTTGAATCAGAACCACCACCCTTTGAACCACTTTATATAATCTTGCATTTTCCATTTATATAATGTTTTTTTTTTCCTTCATCTTTAATTTACAAAAAAAAAGAGGAAGGAACTCAAAAATAAAAAAAAGCAAAATTCAAAAAGTAAAAAGCCTAAAAAAAAAAATTATAACATCTATACAACATATTTATCACGTGCTGTAAAGATAATTTTTTTATTAAGGAAAAAGTCATTTTCTTTTTAATATTGTAAATTATTTTTTGATGAATCATTAAGAAAACTAACTATGGAATTATAAAAAAAAAAAAAAAAAATTGGAATTATTTATGAAATGAACTTTAAGAAAAATATATTGAAGTAAAAAATAAAGTGTGGGGTATTATTTTTGGAAAATAGTTTACTAAAGTGTGTTTTTATTTCAAAAAACTATATATTAGTAAAACAATAATTTTAAAAAATATTTTAAAAACATTCAAAATATAGTACGTGTACTTTTTAAAATTAAGAACTGACTGTTTGAAATTTATTGGGATTTTTTTCGTTTTTATTTTTTCAAAAATAAAAACGAATATTGAATTTTGATTCAAATAAATTAATGTAATTATTCACAATTTAAAATTAAACAACAACATTAATTTAAGGTGAATTATTATAAAACTAAAATTCAATTACATTATTTTTAATCTGGCTTTGTCAAATTGCTTATAAAAGGTATAAATACTTCACAATTGTTATTAAAATAGCTTAAATTTCTTTAAATAGTCTAAATTAACCTCAGAAATTCACTCATTTTTGCTTTTTCTCATAAATAAACCAAATTCCAAAAATTTGGACTTTGTTGAAATAATGTAAGGAATAACAATACTGTACTTTAAATTTTCATTCAATTTGGAAATAATTTTGGATTTTTAAAAAACTATTTTTATCATTTTTTTGTCTTTTTCTGTTTTGTTTTCATTTATTTTTTTCCAGTTACGTAATCTGTTTCGTTAGATCTGGATATTCTTTTTCGATGGTTGATAGAAGGTTAATGTTGAGTTTGTTAAATTGAAAAATCACATACAATTGGTTGGTTGTTATCTAACCATTTGATCGATCAATACTTTTTGGTTGAAATTTCAACAAATTTAGCAATACAATTTTTTGTTCTCAATCGTTTCATTATTTTGGAAAAATCGATTTTTTTTTTTTTGAGTACTCTATTTTTTTCTTATATTTGGAAGAAAATGATTACTTATAAAATTATTAATACTAGATAACTTAAATGTAATTTAATATTCCGTTTTTGAAAAATACAAAACATTAAGTTTTTTTTTGCCTATTTTTGATTTTGAATGTGTCCAAATTTTTTGAAATGGAGTTTATATTCAAAAAAAAACAAATTTCTATTTATCATCAAGATAATTAAAATCATTTTTTATTTTATATTCATTAATATTATATATTATTTAATTTTCTTTTATTAAATTTATTATCTCTTTATTAAAATTAGTTATACCAATTTAAAGAATCGGATCCAATTACTGGTCTTTATTTCAATCGGTTTGATCGTGGTAAAGATTACTTTTTTGTGTTTGTTTCAACTCCTGAAAAAATGAGGCAATTTATTGGTGGCCCTACACTTTCTCAATTATTTCAATATTATTTCGGAGACGAACCAGAGTGTCAAGAATTTAGAAATGATTCAAATTTTTCAAAAATTGATATTCTTCTTCAAAATAATAGGCCAATGAATTTTGCTTGGTTAACTGGTCAAAATATTTATGTTGGATTACTTGAAATTTCTGGAAAATCTAGAAAGGCTGGGGGGCAAGTAAGTTTTTCAATAATTCTTAATCATTTTTTTTTTTTTTGACTTTTTTTATTTTTTACGTTTTGTTTTTTATTAACTTTTTATCAATTATATTTATTAATTTGTTTAAATTCTTATAAATCCAAAACAATAATAAAATATGATATATAGATTATTAATTCCGCTTCATTCATTCCTTACCCAACTGGATCAGATAATAAACTTAATATGCCTCTAGCACTTGCACATACGGAATTTCATTTTTTATTAGTTTATCCACATGAAATATCTATTGTTTCAAGATTAAATAGTCAAATTGTAGAAAGAGCTACACTCGATGTAAGATTTTTTTTTTTTTACTAAACACTAATTATTATTTTATAAAAACCAAAAAAATATTTGATTGATTTATATGAAGAGAAATGGAAATATTATATCCAGAAAAATAAATTTTTTTGAATTCAATAAATAGTTATTATATATTAGGGAGTATATTTTATATTAACAATTTAAACGAATAATCTAAGACTACATTTCATCGACTTTATAAGTATTGATAATTAATGGATTTTTTATAAGTTTTCAAAATGTTATATTTAAATACAATTCTAACAATTTTTAAAAAAATAAGATGGGATTTATTGTTTTTTTTGAATTCAAAAAACCACTGATACAAACAATTTTTCTTTAATATACAAAATCTTTGAAAAATTAAATTTAATCAAATAAATGATTTTTAGATGAAAAATGAAAATTGGATTAGCTATTCAAAATTAAAAAAAAATACCCATTTCCTTAAGAAAATATGATAAATTGCTCTCTTTGTTCGATATATTTTATTTTATTTGATGAAATTATCTTTATTATTTTTTCAAAAATAAATTAATTCTTATTCCAATATAAATTTTTGATTTTTATTTTTGATTATTTCAAAAAATCATCTTTTAATTTTTTCTATTATAGTCAACACAAAAACAAACTTTTATTGGAATAACTCATGATAAAATTAGAGATCTAATTTTTGCTTATACATCAAAACAAATTTTCAGATTATATGTAGACGATGAGGATCGAAATATTTGGAAAATTTATTTGGATCTTTCAAAATTTGATCTTGCTCTAGAACATTGTAAAGTAAAATATTTTGAATTTTTTTTTTTTTTTTTTTTTTTTTTTTTTATAAATGATATGATAATAACAAACTGTCTTTAAAATAAATTTTGTCAAAATTAATTAAAAATTGAAATTTTTATTCAAAAATGATATCTTTTTTAAAAAAATAATAATAATTGAATATTAAAAGATAATACATTTATTAAAACGATAGAAAAAAATGATATTTTTTTATAGTTTTGAAAAATATTATTCAAATTAAGAAGTTATTGCAATTAACAATCAATTTATTAGCATAGATTTTATCTTTTTTTTATGAAATATTTTTTTAACAAAAATAATTTCCTTTATGGACTAACACTATTTTTTTTAAGAATAACTTTGATCAAAAAATTCAATAAATATCTAGACTACAATTCAAAATTTTTAACACACCAAAATTCTATTTTTTTAAAAAAAAAATTCTTATTTAACCAATTCTAGAAAAAATATTAAATTAGGGCTATTAATTAATTGAAATGTTAAGCAATTATTTATCATTTACATTTCCACAAATCACAAAATAAAAAATTAATAATTAAAATAAATTATTGGTGTGTTTCTAAATGATGAAACGGGTGGAACAATAGGAATGCATTGGATTTATTGTTAAGAGTTGGATGAAACTTCATCTAATCTTTTAAAGAGAGAATTTTGAAGTGACTAAAGTTGAGACTTCTAATTCAATGAGTATCTAGATAGATACTGTAATCAGAAGTATTTGAATCTTAATTTAGTTTTCTAAAAAAAAGAAAAGAAAGAATAAAAATGAAGAAGTGGGGAAAAAATGATAGAAAAAAAAGAATGAAGAGTGGAAAAAATAAAGTGGTTTAAAAGAATTGTTGTAAGAGACCTGAAATTTTCTGGTTTAAATGAATTTGCTGATAGGTTTTATTTTGTCTTGAGCTCCTTTTTCCTAATTGCATGTTGAGTCGTGTTGGTCAGAAGATATTCTATGGTGATGTCATAGATTTCTTTTATGTTCATTTTCCACAATAATTCATCTGTGTCTTTTTTTGACTCTTATGTTATCGTCAAAAATTTTGATTTTTTTGATTTGTTTTTTTTAGTGTCTTCTGGTTCTCTCATATTTTTCACAGTCCCAAATAAAGTGGTCTATGTCATCAATTTTTTTGTTACAGAATGGGCATAATTTGGAATTTACTCCCTTTTTCTCGTGGATATGTGTATCTATTCAATCCATTGCAAAAGGATTTGAGTTTGAAAAATGTAGTTGATGATTTCCTGTTTAAGTAGGGCTGTTTTTCAAAAAAATTTGCTAGTAAATTTGTTGAAATTTCATCCAGCAAATATAGATTGATCAATTCTTTTAATACCATCAATTCATTTTAATGACTTTTCGATTTACAAAAAATCAAATGTAAATTAATATCAACCATTTAATACAAATTTATTTTGATCTAATGAAAAAGGATTTCATAATTAGAATAAAAGAAATAAAACCAAAACAGAAAAGATAAAAAAATCAAAGAAAAAAATGTCAAATCTAAAATCCTAAAATTTCTAAAAACCTAGAAAGATCAATTTTTTTGATCGATTCAAAATATTAGTAAAAATGGGAAAATTTATTCCCATTTTCGTGGTTCAATTATATAAATTATCGAGTAATCATTAACTGTTTGAATTATTGGTTTGTTTAAGCATTCAAAATAACTTCTTTTTTTTTTTATTGTTGAAGAAGTGTAAATTACACTCTGGATACCCTTTTACTTAAATTCCCTTTCAGAAATTTAAGCGTAAAATCATAGATTTCACGATTATTATTTAATGAAAATAGTTTCAAACTGTTTTTGTTTTAAATTAATTCAATAAGATTTTTTTTTTTGATTTAATTTGTTATGAAATATTAATCTATCTTTTTCATAGGAAGGATAGACCCATAAAAAATGATCAATAATTTCTTGTTTTAATAAAAAGATCTAAATATTTGAACAACTATAGATCAAATGAAATAGGTTACTTTATTAAGTTTTTTAGAACTTTATAGATGGTTTGAATCTATAAAGTATAAGGTTTTAAGAATAAGATTTGGTTTTACAAAATTGAGTTGCTTTTTTTTTTTTCTTTTTTTTTTTTTTTTTTTTTTTTTTTTTTTTTTTTGCAAGTTTCCCAAATCTTGTTTTCGCAAAATCCCAGTACAAGATACCGACTCGACAGCAAAAACCCAGTCCAGGTAACGACTCGACAGATTGTACGTAAAGTCCAATTCGGTTCACTTTGGTTGGCTTCAGATCGCATTCGTTGGATTCAGTTCTCCACAGTTGCATAAGTCCAGCTCAATTCATTTTAGATCTGATCATTAACAAGTTTGGTTAGGTTAGTCATGACCAAGTCCACCAATTCTTAGTATGATTTTTATTCCTTGAACCTCTCCAAGCACCTAAAAAAACAAAAAGAGGAGGAACCCAAACAACTTAAAAAGGGAAATTTGGAAAAGGTAAAAAGTATAAAAAAATAAAATAACTTCTTTTTAAGAGAACCAATAATGGAACTTTGATGATCTTTCCAACTTACAATCTGAAGGATGGGGGTTTGAATCCTCTCAACCACATTATTTCTGATTGTTTATTATTTTCTCAAAAAGTTACAAAAATTACAAAAGCCACCAAGGTATAATTTGAATTAAAAATTGGAATTTAAACTTCATATAACTGCCAATTCTTTCAAGGAAATCGCCTGGCTGATTTAAATTTTTTTTGACTATTAAAAATTGAACCTGAAGAAAAATTGGAACAAAATCCCTCTCAATTTTTGGAGAAGATCAATTCTTAAGATAATTTACCAGATTCGGTCTCTAACTTGGCTCAACAATATCTCCAATTCAAATTAGGGGTTCGGCAAGTGACGGGAAGTGCCGAAGAGTGCCTAGGTTTTCTTGGGAGTTTTCTGTTTTATTTGTGAAGTGTTCTAGGTTTTTTTGAGTTTTCTATTTTATTTGTGAAGTGTTCTAGGTTTTTTTTACTTTTCGAAATAAACCGAAAATTTTAATAAATTTTTCGGTTTATTACAAAAAGTAAAAAAAACCTAACGAAAATCTATTGATTTTCCAAATAAACAGAAAAACTCAAGAAAAGCTAACGGCGGTTTTCCAAAATTCAAAAGAATTGACTAAAATCAAGAATTTTTCTCAAAAATTTCTCAATTAAAAAAAACCAAACGAAAAGTGCCGTCAAGTCCCTAGCTTTTCCATAATTCAAAAGAATAGAGAAAAATCAAAGATTTTACTCCATTCTTTTAAATTCTGGAAAAGCTAACGACGGTTTTTTTCACTTTTTGTTTTTGTTTCGAAAATCTATTGATTTTCTAATCAAAACAAAAATTAAAAAAAACCTATCGGCAAACAGGTGAACTTTGAGTACTAGCTTTTTAATGGCGAAAAAAAAAAATAATAATAACTACTTTTTAGAGTGTAGAAAATTCCAAAAAAAAAACTTGAACTCTTTTTACTTGTTTTCTTTTCGATGAAATTAGCATAATTTGGTTACAGAAACTTAACTGTTAAAACAAAGATACCCAAAAGTTTTATTTTATAAATTGTGAGATAATTTTTTCAAATAAAGACTTTTTAATTCTTTTCAAAATACTGGAAAAAAAAAAGAAAAAAAAAAAAACAAATAAACTTAAACCATTTTACTTTTATTTATTTCCCTTATATTTAAATAATTAATTTTATTTTTCAAAAAGAGTTCAAATCAAAAGGATCAGGTCTATAAAGCACAAGCAACACATCATTATAAAAATAAAAAATATTCACAATCTGCGGGTTTATTTGGCAACACAAACATACCATTTGAAGAAGTAATATTAAAATTTATAAATTTGGAAAATCGAGAGCCATTAATTATTTATTTGTCAAAAAAAATTGACAATATTCGAGATACTGATCAAACACAGGCAACAATTATAGCGTTTTGGTTATTATCAATTTACCTTCATGAAATTTCGCAAATTGAATTGAAATTATCAAATAAAAAGAAAAAATTAAAAATGAAATCAAATAGTCTCAATCAGGATTCAAATAAAAGTAAAAAGCAAAAAAAAAAAAAAAAAAAAAAACAAAACGAGTATGAAATTTTGAAAAAAAAATTACAAGACAATTTAAATTCGTTCAAGGCATTTTTGGAGGACAACAAAGAAGAGCTTGATTCTGAGACAACTTATGACATATTAAAAAAGCATGGAAGAGAAGAATTCTTATTAGCCTTTGCAGAAATCATGGAGAATTATGATTTGGTGATATCGCATCATATCCAAATGGGGAATTGGTTGGAGGCATTGGAAAAATTACGAAGGGTCAAATCACCAGAAATAATGTATAAGTATTCACCAATTTTAATGTATAATTCCCCAAGGCAGACTGTTGATACATGGATTAAAATGTCAAAAAGGCTCAATACGCAAAGACTGTTGCCAGCGATTATGAGGTATGCACAAACGCACAAACCAAAAAATGTTAAAACTAACCAAGCAATACGATATTTGGAATTCGTGATCAAAGAATTACGAAATAGAGACAAGTCTATCCACCATTTCCTATTGTGGGTTTACATTGAGGGCAATTATGATCGGGAATTGCTTGCATTTTTAAAGCCCATTGTAGATTTCCCCTGCTATGATCAAAAATATGCACTTAGGTTGTGTAAAAAGTATAATAAAAAATTGGCCTGCGCATATTTATATTGTGAGATGCAGCTATTTGAAAAGGCTGTTGAAATATCGTTAACTTTTGATATCGAATTGGCCAAAAATTATGCAGACCAGCCTGAAGATGAAAATTTGCAAAAGCAATTATGGCTGAAAATCGCCAAGCATGTTGTTGGGCAGGGTAATATTGAGCAAGATATCCAATTTTTGCAAGAAACAGAATTATTGTCAGTGGAAGATATTATCCAATTCCTTCCAAATAATATGAAAATTGAACATTTTAAAGAAGAAATCAAAAATTCTCTTCATAATTATCAAGCAGAAATTGAAATTTTAAAAGAAAACATGCTGGGTGCTACAAGTAGATCCAAACTCATTAGAGACGATATCAATTCGCTTAAAAATAGGTTTGTCGTTCTGTCAAACAGAATTCCTTGTAGTATATGTGGTAACCCAATCACCGGAACAGACTTTGTCTATTTTTATTGCGAACACATTTACCATAACCATTGTATTCGAAATTTCCTTTTCAAACATATTTTTTCTCGTTCAAGAAAAACAATTTTCTTAAACAAAGAAAGGAAATTAAATGAAATCATTTCACACCTTAGATCCCTTGAAATAAATGGCGTGATCAGTAATGATAATTCAGAATATAATAACCTTTTAGTACAAGCTCGGAGTTTAAATAAAAAGGTCATGGATTTAATTTCCTCAGACTGCGTTTTGTGTGGGAAAATAGCAATACAACTTATAGACCAGCCTTTTATAAATATTGAAGATGAAGAATTAGTAGATTCATGGAATTTATAAGATTCGTTCTATTTTGCTTTCTTTTAATTTTGCTTTGTTTGATTTGTTATTTTTAATTCAAAATCATTAGTAAGATTGTCTAAAATCCAGAAAAAATGGAGTTCATTTTTTTTATACTTTAAAAATTTTTTATAAAAATAAAAAAATTATTTTTTCATTTTTTTTCCTTTTTCAAAAGTTCCCTTTACAATTGTTTTCGGTTTTTTAGGTTCCTTAGGTTCCTTAGGTTACTTAGGTTACTTAGGTTCCATAGATTCCTTAGGTTCCTCCCCTTTTTGTTTTTTTAAAGTATTTGGAGAAGGCGTGGGTAGAAGGAATAAAAAAAAATCATTTTAAGAATTTGTAGACTTCGCCATACCTAATCTAACCTAACAACACAATTCCTATTTGGTACTTTTTTAAAAATTTTCAAAACAAAACTTTAACTGGACTGATGAGATTAAAAAGTAAAATCTTATCAACTGTCCAACAGAAAAGTGATAACTTTGTTTTGTTTTTTATCATTTTAAATGGAATTTCGTCATATCTGTGATGGAAAATTCAAAGATCTTTTGTAAAATATTCTAAATGGGATTGAAAATTTTGTTCAATTAATTTTTCAAAAATATGTAATACTGTTTTAAAAATATGAGTTCTTTTTTAAAACTTTTTTGAGGTTTTTTTTTTCCTGAGAAGCGGGTACTTAGTTTTTAATTTTTGACTTTTAAAAATTTTTTCCAATTTTTCTATTTTAATAAAGTAAAGTACTTTATTCTATTTTCAAACTTACTTAAAAGTTGTCTCATTTACCAAAGCCCTGGTCAAATCTATAAATAGGTGGTGTAGAGACTAAAGTGGGAAGAAAAGCACTTTTTTAAAAAAAGCTTACTTTATTCGAGTATAAAACCCTCAAAAAGTTTTCATTTGAAAAGAATCATAAAAAAAAAAGTACTCACTTTTGTTAAGAGACTATTTGGTAAAAACTAAAAATTTTCTCATTTATGCTGTGTTTGTTAGAAGAAATTAGAAGAAGAATTGTAAGTTGGTTAAATTATAAATGTCCACCTTAAAATTCGTTTCTCTGAAAAAATCTGTTTTCTTGCCTATGGGTTGTTACACAGTGAAGAAGAAAAGAAATGAATTTTTCCCTTTAAAAAAATATAGTTGTTATTCTGAATTTTCAGATTCAAATTTGCTTTTATCAATAAAACAAAAAGAGGTTCATACAAATGACAATAAACAAGTAACAAAACTGGTTAAAATCAAAAGTAATAATCGCTTACAACTTGTGAATTTTTTAGCTGGTATTTTGAATTCAATAAGTTGTGATCACCTTGGAGATTTTTTTTTATTAAATTTTTTTTCGGTGAGTCAAAACTCAAACCTATTTTTTTGATCAAAAAAAAATCAGAATTAGGAAACAATAGTAATTTTTAATATACCTCACTGTATCACAAGTTGAGTTTGAATAAATAAAAAGATTTTTTTTTTGTTTGTTAAATATCCCCTAAAAAAGTCCTCAAAGATTGGAACTCAATCAAAAAATGTTGGTTTCTAAATAAACTAGAGTTGAAATCTTGGAATAAAATTTTTTACCAAAATTATTTATTTTCCAAGTACGTAAGATATGTTTCATAAAAAGACAGACAATTGGCTGATCAAACTAATACACCAGATTTCAAATTGATTTTCCAATAAAAAGTAATCAAGAAGAAATTAAAATACAAACATTTACATCAAGTAGAGTTAGTAATCATAGACTACCCCTAATACCTTTAATTTATTGAAATCTTTTGGGTTGGATTTGATCAAAAAAATTTTTCATTTTTGTTTATTTATCATAAATGTGTATGTTTCTTGTTTTTTTTTTTTTTTATTTTTATTTTTTTTTTTTTACTTTTTTCCTTTTTTTTCTTTTGCTAATTTAATAAAACTTTCTCCTTTTTAATTTTTTTATTAACTTTCAATAGAGATTAACCTAAAAAAAAAACAAACAATTTATCATTTTAGTAATTCTCACTTATGAGTTAAAATTTTTCCCCCAAAATCCAACAAAACAAAAAAAAAAAAAAATTTATCTTTTAAAAACAAAAAAAATTCAACTTTGCTATGTTTAAAAAACAAATGGAAACAAAAACAAAACCTTCAACTTTAAAACGAAGAAGAAAGCTAAGAAGAGTTAACGAAATCTGTGACTCTCACCAAAAAAGAAGCACTGCAATCAAACCAACTTTATGTGTTGTACCAATTTTATTTGCTAAAAAAACGAAGAAAAAACAATCAAATAAGCAGGAACAAATCAAGTACAAAAGGCCAAAAGCTCCCCACAATTTGACACAGGCACTTGTTACGAAAACAAACCTTGAAAGAAAAAGATCATTTATTGGTTCTATCGACGAATGTCCAGATCAACAAGAAATTGGCACCAATAACAATCGCGTTGTTGTTGGTGAATTTGGGTTTGTAATTGAAGAAAACAGCTCGATGGAAAATGTAAATTTTGATTGGTAAATGAGGAATTGAGAAGAAAAAAAACAAAAAAAAATAGGAATTGTTAACAAAACAGCAAAACCAGTGTTGTGAAGCTACCTTTTCAGAAGAAATAAGGACAGAAATATAAAGTAACAAAAAAATATTTGCAACTTTGCAGAATGTGGCAAATACTTGAGAGAATAAAATTGTTTAACTCCGAAAAAAAAATTTTTTTGAATTCAATTTTTTGATTTATTTTTGCAAACAAATTCCAAAATCAAAAAGAATACACAATTCAAAAAAAAAAATAAAACAATTACAGGCATAATAATTTCAAAAAGGAGTGATCAAACAGTTTTTAGAACTATCTCAAAGCAGTCAACAAACTTCAAAAGGCCCATCTTCATGGATATGATTAAAAGTTTTTTTGATCATACTTTTTTAAAACGACTTTACTAATAGATTTTTTTTCGTCTACAAATAATGTTGAACATATATAACCATAAACCACCAAAATATTAAAATTTAAAAACAAACCTCATTTCGTTTTTTTTATTTCTTCTATCATTTTTATTTAAATATAATAATCAAGCCTTACTCTTTTTTTTTTCAAAACTATCGTATAATGACTATACTTTGAAAGTACAAATAAAAGTTCATTTAGAACCATTATGTATTACAAAGTTTTAAAATAAATCTGTTTAAGGATGTACTTTCGAAATGAATTCTTCAGACACAATACAAATGTAATCCTTTCATATTGACTAAGACAAATACGATCTTTTATCAAAAGATTTAAATAAATTATTTTTGCAAAAAATATTGCTTTTTTTGGGTTTTTTTCAGATACTTTTTTTAATTTTCTAGAACCTCTTTTGATCAGCACCTAAGGGATTGATCTCTATGAAATTTTTTTACAAAATTTAAGTGAGGTTGATAAAATTTTTACCAATTTCTTAGATTTGAAAAAATCTGTTTATTTTCAATATTAAACAAATTTCTAGCTAAGGAATCCTTATTTAGAAATTGGTCAAAAAAATAATAATAGAGACTAGTCCCTGATATGGAATGCACCAAAGAAGAGATTTATTCAATTAATTTTTCATTGAAGTCAGTAATTACTGTTATTTTCCAATTAATAAAAGGAAATTATTCTTGCAATTTTGAAAAAGAATATTAATTATTACTGCTACAATCAAATTAGTAGAGTAAAAATTTTCTCTTAGAGTTAAGGAAGTTTAATTTATTGTATTAAAATATCATTTCTAAAAGATGTTGTAAAGATCTTTGGATTTCCTTCAACTAAGAAACTTGAAAAATATTTTGGAATGTGAACTAAAAAAGTTTCATTTTTTAATTGAAAAATAAGAGAAATAGAAAAGTACTAATAACCAATTAAAAATTCATAATTTTCCCATAAATCAATACCACCCTTTATTGTTAAACTCTGTTTCTGTCAAAAGGATATCATTTTTTTTTTTTTGATAGGTCTTTTGAAGAATAAAGAAGAAACAAGCAGAATAATACACGCCAGATAATAGTTGATACCCACATGAAGTCAATCAACCAAATTAATAGCTTTTCTTAAAAATTGAAAAATGAAATTTTTTAGTTGTATATTAGAGAAAAATACAACAATATTCATTTCGATCTTAGATTGAAGATCAAATACAATTCCAATAAAAACCAATATGATTATTCTAGGATTATTTTCACTATTTCAATAACAATAAAGAATAACACATTTTGATTTAGTTACTATAGATCTTCAATAAAAAAAAAAAAACAATTTTTAAATGGATTATAGGCCATAAAAAAAAAATGGAAAAATACTAAATGTGAAAAAATGTTTAATTTTGAACGGTTTTTAAATATTTTTTTTCTTTTAATACCTATTCAAACCCTTTCAACACATATAATTTAATCATTATAAAAGGACCACTTTGCCCTGAAAATAGTTTTGAATTGATCTTTTGTACAGATCTCTGATTAACAATTTTGTAGATTAGGCTATATGTTATAATATAATTGGAGAGTATATTAACAAAACTAAAAAAAAAAAAAAAAAAAACAGTGAATAGTATCTACATTTAGTAAACATTGTCTGTTCAACAATATCTAAAAATCTTGTAATACCCATTAACAAAGAATAATCAGCTAAAAATTAAAAAAAAAAAATTGTAACTAATTTCTTAAATATTATTTTATTTCAGAACGAAAAATGTAAAAAAACTATATAAAATTTTTTCGTTCGGTTTCTATTTTTTTAATTTGTTTTAATAAATGATTATAATAGGTGTAAAGGATAATATGAATCAATAAAAAAGTTTATTTTTGAAAAGGTCTTGTAAATAAGATATTTTTGAAAATACAGTAATAGGGTATTTGCACAAAAAATGGAACAATTGTTTTAAAATTTCAAATAATATCCTCTTTAAAGTCATACTCTATATCCCTTAGATGAACAAACATCATATTTTCCTTAAATTAAAATTTTTAATTTGAATTCTTTTCTCAAGATTATAATATATAGTATTTATAAACTATCATCTCTTAGAAAGAAAATTTTATATTTAAAATTTATATAGTTTCTTATAATAAAAAAATAACTTTGAAAAATTTTTTTCAACATTTAAAAATATTTTTCTTGGTTATTTATGATTTTATTATTTTTTCATCTAAATTTTGTTAAACAAAAATAATTTTTTTTTATTGAAAAATTAGTTGTGGCATTTGAAAACTTTTAGGTTTTAATAATTAATATACACCATATTATACTGGAATTTTTTCCAACCCTTTGCAATCCAATATTTCCTAAAATAATTTGTTTAAATAATTTATTCATTACAAAAGATATCTCGACATCACATTAGAAAATTTTTTTATCTATTGATAATGGTTCAATAGTAATTATATATTTATACATTCGATAAAAATAAAAAAAAATATAAATTAAAAAATTTGAAAAAAAAATAATATTGAATTTTTTGAAAAAAATAAAAAAATTAATAATATCAGAGATATTATTAATAAAAAGAATTCATCATATATATTATCATTAGTAAGTGATAATAAAATTTGTGATTCTTTAACAAAATTTCTAAAAAAAAGTTTAGAAATTAGGGCACACAGGAGAAAAGCAATTTTCTCTCTTCAAAAATAAAAAAAAATAATATTTTATTTTATTGAAAAATTTGGAAATTTTCACAAAATATAATTTTTTCAAATTTATATTATTTGACCAAAATTTCGAGTTAGATTAAATATTGATTTTTTTTTTTTAATTTTAACTATTTTTGATTTTTGACTTTTTAAAATCCCGGCATAAAATAAACAAGATTATTGAATTAGAGTGTAAATATCATAAATTATTTTCAAAGATCTGTATTAATTTAGATTGTATAATTCAATTTTCGCAAAGAAGTTTTTCAAATTTTTACTAATATCAAAATTCAAAAAAAATATTTCTTGGTTTCGAAGATTATTTTATTATCTTTGAATAATATTTAAAAGTTATTTTTTATATTTTTTTTAAATTTAAGGTTGATTTCTTTATCTATTAAAAAATTTTTATTTGTTTAATTGCAAATGTAATAAATGAAATTATTTTACAATTTTTTTTTTTTGTTTTTTTTCAAGTATTTTCTATTTATTTCTAATTATTTAAATAGAAGTATTAGATCATTATTTATATTAAACTTTTAATTTTGATCTAAAATGTATTTTATTTTTTTCTTGATTTAATATTTATTAAAATTTTGTCTGGAAAAAAAAACAAAGAATGGTCTCATCAATTTATTTATTTATTTATTTTTTTTATATAATAAAATTAACAAAATTATTTGATGACTTTTAATAATAAGCCCATTTATTTTGACTTCTGAATCTATAGAATAATAATAAAACCCCCATTTTAAATTTTAAAAAAATGAAAAACTTAAAAAAAATCTTGGAAAAAATTGTAAAAATGAATAATTATTTTTTTTTTTACAAAAACAAAATAAAATACAAGAAAAAATAGTATAACTACTTTATCTTTGAACGATTTTGACTTTTTATTGTAATTCAAATCCGGATTAAAGACAAATAAGAAAATAAATATATTTGGATATCAATATCAAATTAAATCTTATATTTTAAACTTGATAAAAGTTTGCTAAATTCAGGGTGCTAAGGAATTTCAATTTAACAAAAATAATTAAGAGAAAAATTCAAACTGACCGAATCAGTACATATTTTTTACGCATTAAAAAATATACTCTTCAAAACATTTGTAAAAAGTAAAAAAAATCCATTTTTTTTTGACCAAATAATAATGAACAACCAATTTCAACAAAAAAGACAAGTAATAGATTTAATTAAATAAAATAACACATTTATAATTATTCCATTTTATTCAAACTATTTAAATGTTTAAAACACCTTGGAAAATATTTTTTTCAACTAAAAAAAGAAAAAATCTCACCAATTTTCAAATCTAAAAAATATCATATAAAAACTTGATCATTAATTGTAAAATCTTATATATAAGTAATGCCAGATTAAAAATAAAATTAGATTATTTATTGATGGAAGAAGTGGAAATTACACTCTAGATGTCCTTTTACTAAATTTCCTCAAATGTAATTTAAGCGTAAAATCATACATTCCACAATTGTTAAAGTGAAAGACACACACAATTTTTTTTCATCTTCAAAAAGTAAAAGAGAAATATCCAATTTGCCAAATTTTGCCAATTTATAACATATCCAAGTAATAGCAAAAAATTGAAAAGATTAAAAGGAAAAAGAAAAAAAAAAAAAAATGAAATTTAAAAAGGGTTTATAAGAAGCTATTGGTAAAAAATCAAAAAAAAAAACCAATACTATCTTTAAAAAAGAACTCCCCAAATCACAGTAGATACCTTTAGTTGATTTAATAATTTGATAATTGATCATGAATCTTCACTTGTGGATCGTTATTTTATTATAATAATTTTTTTTTATTTTTTTTTGGTCTAATTTGCTTAAACCTTTGGTTCATATTTAGCTTTTTCTTTTTATATTTTCAAAGTTACTCATACTTTGGTGTTTCAGTGTCACAGTATTAGTAAGTAACCACTTGATCTTTTTCCTTTGTAACTCTTCTTCCCAATATAAAGAAGATTCTACAAGGGGAAAAATGGAAAAAAATAAAAAATTGGATTATTATTAACTATCAATAAATGAATATTTATGAATTTTGGATATTTAAATAGTTTAATGGCGATTCAGTTTAATAAATATATTTTTAAAAAAAATTTGCACTGATTTTTGGAAATAGCTTAGTTAGTAAATTTATAAAAAGGAAATTGGACTTTGAATTTTCTTAAATTTTATTTCTATTCATATTAAAATTTTTATTAAAAGTTAAAATAAAAAAATATAGTATAATTTTAATCAGAAATCATTAAAAAAAAAAAGGGGGGAAGAATTAATTGAATTGATCAATAACCGAATTCCTTTTTTTTTTAATTCTTTCAAATCCAGGTGTTTCAAAAACAAAAACCTTTTTTTTGCCTGATTTTTTTTCTTCTTTTTCAATATCAGGAATAATTGGATCATCAAAATCTGATAACTGATCATGGAAATCGCTATCTGTACTAAATTCATCTTCGCTTGAAGAATTTAAAAAGCTCGTGTCATCGTCTTGATTGACATCATGAATAGGAATCCCAGAATGGAAATCACGGGGCTGACATTTCCATAATAATTTTTGAAAAAATTTACTTTTTAAAAATCTTGGGTATGAATTATTTTTCATTAAAAAATGAATGTGTTTTCCCGCTTTATCAAATACATCAATATCTGCACCCTTTTTCAGGTCTTTTTCTATATTTTCACGATCAATATATTCAATATTGATCTACCATTAAAATAATTTTATTAAAGATTAAAAAATAAATAAAAATATATTTGAAAACCAATTTAATAATAGATTGAAAATTGAAGAGAATATATTAAGTTAAATTTTTGATTAAATTAATAAAATAACAATTATACAATGATAATAATATAATTATGTTCATTATCATTTGTTTCTTTTCTCTCTCTCTCTCGTTTTTTTTTTTTTTTTATGAGATTACTAAATAATTGTTTGTTTTATAAACTGTTTAAGAAAATAGAAAAATATATACTTCAGCTTCTGTTCCACTTTGTACATAAATTTTAAAAATTCTATCAGCAACTTTAACCCTTTCTTCTTCAGAAGTAATTTCCCTGTATTTTTCAACTTCTTGAAAAAAATCTAAATTTTCTGTTGCAAATTCTGCTTCTAAAAATTGACTATTTTAACAATTTAATATTAATTATAGTAAGAAAAATTAATTTAATGTTAATTTTAAATTGATTTTTTTATAAAAAATAGATATAATAATAATTTTTAAATTTTTTTGTTTCAATTTTCAAAAAACTATTAAAATTAATATAAAGAAAAAATAATTTCCGAATATTATTCTCAGTGATCTTAAGTAGCTAGTAACCACAAAAAAAATATTCTAGTAAATTTAATAACAAATTCAAAAAAAAAAATTACCACATCTTGAAATTGAAAAATAAAGTAAAAATCGGATTAGTATAATACCAGACTCACTTTAAATGTTATTTTCAAAAATTAATTATTAACCGAATAAAAAAACTTTTTTTATAACATCTATATAACATTTTTATAACGAAATTTCCTTTTATATGATGATTTTTTCAATATTTTTTGAAAAAAATATTCTGATAACAGGTTTATAACATGTTACAAATTTTATAACACATTTTATAACAAATATTTATGTTATAAAAGATGTTATTATAAAATTTTATATGTTTATAACACCTTTACAACGAGTATATAACATGCTATAAAAAATTTTTTTTATTAGGGTATTTTTTAAAAGTTTAATCCATTTTTCTACATTTGGAAAAGTTCAAAATTCAACATATTTCGTGAATTATATTTAAAAAAAAATATTTTCTTTGAAAGAATAAAGAAATCTTTTTGTATGTGTAGGAAGTGTACAGAAATTTACTTTAAAAATCAAACCACTAAATTTAAAAAAATAACTCAGTTAAAAAATCTACTTTATTTCAAAAAAATTACAATAATTATTTTAAACTTGAAAAAAAATATAATTTGTTTATTCAAAGAATATTTCGAATCAATTTTTTCTTTTTATTTAACAAAAAAAATTTTTGAAAAACAACTAAATCAGTGAATACAGTAAATTTCGAAAATAAATTTTTTAAAACTTGTAAAATTCAGTTTCTAACAGAAAATGAATTATTTTTTTAATTTTAATAATTTAATAAATAATTAATAACCCAATTTTAATTCGTCCACTAAATTCCTCATAACACAAAGATTAAAACTATCGATATGTTTAGTTATTCAATTTCAAGTTTTTAAATATTATCAAACAAATAAAATTAATTCCAATTAATAATTAGAAAAAAAATATATAAATATTATCAATTAACTTATTTAAATAATAATATTTCTTTATTTATACTCTGGATAATTGAAATATATATTACTAAAGATTCTAACCACTTACCGTGGATTTGCTCCATGCCCATGAAGTGGTCTACCACCAAAAATTATGTTGTAAAATTACACTTCTTTTGGCCGGCAAAAAATCATATCAAAAAAAAAAAATTAATTGAACACATAATGCAAAAATTTTTAAATGCGATTCAAATAAAAAAATTTCAATTCCAAAAAATTCAAAAAACAAAAAAAAAGTTTAAAAGGTTCTCAATTACAAAAAATCGAATTTTAAAAAAAAGTTTAAAAGAATTCTCAATTTCCAAAAAAAGTATTAATAGGAAAAATTCATTTAAGGAACTAGTCTCTATTAATTTTTTTTTTGACCAATAACTAAATAAGGAATCCTTATCTTGAGATATGTTTAAAATTGAAAATATACAGGTTTTTTCAATGTTAGAACTTTTAGTTCTTGTTTTTTTAAAATTTTAGAATTCTGCCAAAAAAAGTGACTTTTGGAAAATTTTTTTTTGAAAAAAGATCTTTAACGGATGAGAATTTTTTGATTAATTTTGGATTTAATTATTTTCTCTAAAATAATATTTATTCTCATTTTTAAAAACGAAAAAATAATTTAAAACTAGTGAATATTTTCTTATTCACTTCTGGTCCTCCAACTTGACTCTATAAAGAACTCAATTTGTTTTATCAATAATTACTTTTACAAAAAATAGTTCTTATATTTTTCTTTGATTTTTTTTGACTCTGACAAAAACTTTTGGGATAGTAATTTGGGAACACTTAAAAAAACTTTAAATTCAACAAAAACAAAAGAATGTAAACTGAAAAAGGAGATTCATGAAAAAAAAGAATGGTACAAGAAAAGAAAGAAAATCTTTTATTAAGAGTAAAGTATATATTATATATTTTTTTCGAATCAAACTTTGTTTTCATGCAAATCCAAAAAAACCTTTTCAGGTTTATTTTTCAAACTATTTTTTGTACGTCTTCCACAAACATAACAAGGTTTTGCTTTCTTGCTCATATTTTTTTTTATTTTTTGTATTTTTGCGAAAAGTTGAAAAAAGGCAACTTTCAAAAAAGTGAAAAAATGGAAAAATTTTTTATTTCTATAAAAACAATAACTAAATTTAATGAATATATTTTAGCAAGATTTCATAACTATACTAAGAAGTTTTTCACTTTGATTTCAAATCTAAGTAATTGACAAAAAAAATTCTAAATCTCTATTAAATTTACCTAAAAAAAATTAATATAGACTAGTCCCTTAACAAAAAAAAAGTTTAATAGGATCTAATTTATAAAAAATCCTAAAAACAAAAAAAAGTTAAAAAGGTTCTCAATTACAAAAAATCCAAATTGTAAAAAAAAATACTTCTTTATGATTTTATATTTCCAAATCAGTTAAATTTCTTCAATTTGAAACAAATTGTTTTCTAAAAGTACAAAATCAATTTAATTCAATTCAATCTAATTCATGTTTTTTTTGTAAAGCTCTTTATTTGATAGAGTAAGGATTTTGTAACATTCTTGAGATTTGTAAAAAATAATTCATTTGATATTTGATTTAAAAATGAAAAAAAATATCTTCAAGATCTCAAAAAGCATCATAGAGCGACACTAATAAATTTAATACTGTTGTTTTCAAAATAATAAATTCTAGCCAATTAAATTGGAAAATGAGTGTTACTCTTTGTCACCTTTTTCGAAAAAATTTTTTGATGTTAGTTGTTGAATTTTTGCAGATCGATTGCAACTTTCAAAAAAGGTTGGTTGGTTTTTGATCGGTATTAGGGACTGATAAAAATTACAATTTTTTTTTTTCCATTTCAGAAAATTTTTTTTTCACTGTAAGGACTTGACCCTTAAAAGAGAAAATAGTTGAACAAAAATGAAGCGAAAAGAGTTATCTAAACCTAATTTCAGAAACTGAAGAAAGCTAACCCCAAATTGAAAACAAAGAAAAATCAATGAAACAAAAAACATAAAAAAGAAAAAAAAAAAAAAAAAGAAAGAAATGAAAAAAGAGAAATACCGGAAATAAAATCTACGATAAGGGTCTTCCATCATTTCTTCAAAGGAAACTTCGTCACCTTCAATGGGTTCTGTTAGTTTGAATTTATTTTTATCTTTTGCAAACCCTTCAAGTTCTGATAGCAAGGAATCAAATTTATTAAATATTTGCTGTCTATTTTTCTCGAATTGGCAATAAGGAGCATTCAGAAAGTTGTGTCTATTTTCAAGAAAGGATCCCAAGTCTTTGGAGATCTCCTTATCTAATTTTTTTTGATTTTTTTTCATCGACTCCAATGTGGATTTTTTGTTATTGTTTTTTTTTTTGCGGCCCTTCGTGCGTTGAACCTTTTGGGATTTGGACGACTTTATAGATGGAACAATTGTTCCTTCAGATGCCCTTCTTCTCCTTCTCACAATTGGGATTTTCTTTTGGTTCACAGTATTTAGTTCGGGATCTTTTTGTTCTTCACTTTCCTTATTGATGTAGTCCTCAACAGTTTCTCTGAGCTGGAGGCGATCTAAAAAGGATGAGTAAAACTTATTATAGTTTTCTATTTGTGTGATGATTTTGGAATTCAAATCTTGTCTTGATTCAGTTGTTTCTTCAGAAAGCCTTTGGAATGTTTGTGAGACTTGCTTAACTTGATCGTGGATTAAAGATTCTTTGTCAAAGATTTTCTCAAAGGTGTTGAATAATTTTGTATTTTCAGAGAGGAAATAGTCTAGCGACTGGGAGTACAAATGTAAATTGCCATCAAGTTCATTTGTGAGATCACACAAATTAAAAAAATCTTGTCTTCTTTCATGGAAATCTTTATTTTGTAAATGCCCACCAAGTATGTTAAGTTTTGTATTATTAAGCATAATAACACAAGAAATTTATTGAAAGAAGTAACCAAAGTCTGAGAATGAGAAAAGAATACTGAAATGCTCAAGTAAGAAAAATAATTTTTGAAAAAGTCAAAGTGATAAAAAATGGTTTGTTGGGAGAGTTTTTTGATAATCATTTTTCTTCCAAAACTGGAATTTTTTCATTATTTAAACTTTCTTTATTCATACGACAGAGATTTTTTAATTAACTGATCATTTTCAAACAATTTCATTGAATTTTTAAACAAAAAATGGTTGGTTATTGTGAAAAAAACTGGAAATTTTTTTGAAGAAATTCTAATACAGTGATCAAAATAATGTGTGCACAACAACTATAATCCGTGTTTCAAAATATTATCCGTGCTTTTTTTTATTCTTATACCAAGGCAACATCCAATCTACTACCAAATAGTATACCTGAGCCCAAATCAATTTTGAAAGTAAATTACTGGTTATTTTCAGTAAAATTTAAATTATTAATGCAAATAGTTGAAATTTTTCCATAATATTCTCAATTTTTTTGAAATTTTTTTATTTTTTTTATTATTAAAATTTTATTAAAAAAATAACTCTATTTTTTGAGATAAATTTTCCAATTTGATCCTTTATTTTTAGAATTTCTTTTTGAATAATAGAACTTTAAGAAATCAATACCATATTTTTTTCGGGTTTATTATTGGTTTCTTTGATTGGTTAATATATAGGTTTTCTATAACAAAAAAACACGCTTTTTATTTTGAAACACGCTTTATATTTTTTTGCACTCTTTATTTTGACTACAGTAATCTAAAAGAGGAACATTTGTAAAAATAATCAAATTTTGCAGAAATTTTCAAAGTTAATAAGAATTCAAGTGAGGAGTAAAACACTTCAACAAATATAACTTTTAATTTAGATTTTTTTAATTTCAATTTCATCAAGATCCTTCAAGTAGAAGGTCTTCAAAATTATATACTTTTGTTTTTTTATTGCCAATGAGTAGAAAAAATGTTATAAATATTATATTTTTGGGACAATTATATATACCAAATTATTACTGCCAGAGATAACCCTCAATATTTAATCTGAATTATTTTTTAAGTACTTGGGATAAACTCTTATTCATATTAATATAAATCAATTGTGGAAATGATCAATTTTAGATTTTTTAATTTTTAATTATAAATCTTTATAGAACCTAAAAACTTTATTTTTTAAAAAATGGAATTGAATATTCAGATAAAAGATTATGGTTCAAATGTTCAAAAGCATTAATATGAAATTTCAATCACAAAACTAATAACGACTTTTTTAAAATTGCAACTCTAAAAATAGTGATGTTCGTCATTTTTAGGTAAGACTAGATTTTAGATAAAAAATTATTTTGAAGACCTTCCAATTGAAGTATCTTGATGAAATTGAAATTAAAAAAATCTAAATTAAAAGTTATATTTGTTGAAAGTGTTTTACTCCCCACTTGAATTCTTATTAACTTTGAAAAATTCTTCAAATTTTGATTATTTTTACAAATGTTCTCAATTGGATTATTATAATTTCTTCAAAAAAAAAAAAAAAATGATTACTTTTCTTACGTTTATTATAGGTTTTTCGGACTGATAAGAAGATGTGAGCAATGTGGATAAAGAAAATTAACGAAATAAAAGTAAAGAAATATAATAGCATTTATTGATTATAGAAACATTCCATTTATATTCTCATACATAAATTAGAAGTGCATCTATTATAATTTTAGCAGACATATCAAGAAAATATTCATATTTAGGGAAAATTGGTTTTAAATCGCTCCAATAGCCCAAAAAAAAAACAAAAATACCAATCTTTTTTTAATCACAACCGATACACTAATTTGATTTTGCATTGGGAAACATGCTCGTTCCACGTTCCCATTTACTTATCTTCAAAACACACATAAAAAACCACAAGTATTTCAAAAATTCATAGAGTTAGATCAGAAAAACAACATTTAAATTTTTGGAAAATAATAAAATACAAAAACACAGTTTATTGACCTTAGTGTAAATATTCTTTTTGTAAATTAACAACTTTCAATGGTATAAGCTCGCATGGTGCTCGTACCTTAAAAAAACAATAAAACCAAAATTCTAAGGTGTCAAGAAAAAATTTTGAAACATTTAAAATAATGACGATTGTGAAAATAATGTGTGCGGAAAAGTTTAATCAAGTTTCAAAATAAAAAGCGTGTTTTTTGTTATAGAAGATCTATATATCAACCGATCAAAGAAACTCAACAATAAATCCTACGTTGTTATGGTTTAAGTTTCTTAAATTTCTATTATTCAAAAAGAAATTCTAAAAATAAAGGATCATATTTGAAAATTTCTCTCAAAAATAGAGTAAATTTTTTAAGAAAATTTTTATCATCAAAAAAAAAGGAAAGAATTTGAAAAATCTTATGTTAAAAAAATTTTCAAAAATTGCATTAATAATTTAAAATTTTACTCAAAATATAATGTCGTTTACTTCCAAAATTGATTTGAACTTTGGTATACTATTTGCTACTAAATGGAGTGTTGAATTGGAACAAGAAGAAAAAAAGTCAAAAGATTTTATTTCGAAACACGGATTTTATTTTGAAACACGGATTATACTTGTTGTCCACGTATTATTTTGATCACTGTACAATCTATACAACTTTTCAAAATTTTCCTTTTTGACTCTCAAAAGAAACCCTCTTACTCTCCAGTTGTATTTGTTCTTTGATATTTACTTTTTCAAGAGATTTATTTTTCATTTTCTTATTCTTTTTCTTATTACTAATTGAATAATTTTTTATTCGCTATCTCAATTCAAAAGTAAGTGCACACCACAACTACCATTCTTTTAATTTTTTTCCAAGAAAGAAAACTTAGTGAGTCAACTAATGCTTTGTATATCTGACTCTTCTGAAAAAAAAAAAAAAAAAAAAAAAAAAAAAAAAATAAAATAAAAGTCATGTTAGACAAGTTTTTAATTTTTTCCTTTGGAGGAAGAGTAATTTTTTCACACAAATTTGATTGTGAAATCGAAGGTGAGCCTGTTAATGAATTGATCTCCAATATTTTAATTGAAGATCGAACTGGATCTGTCAAGGAGTATGTGCATGAGAATTACAAAATGAAGTGGCAGATTGAAAACGAATTTGAATTGGTTTTTGTTGTCGTTTATCAACGTATGTTGCAATTATTTTATTTGGACAAGCTCTTAGAACTCTTACAAGAGAATTTTCTCAATTTTGCACGTGAACAAATCAACAAGCTTGATAACCCCAACAAATTCGCTTTGTCTCCAAGTTTCTTTTCTTTAAACAAACTGAAGTTACCGGATTTTCGGCCACATTTTTTGCAAATTTTGGAGCAAGTGGAAGAATATGACAAGAGACAAAAAGTGGCTACAAAAATGAGAACTTTTGACAAAACAGATAAATATAAAAACACTGTAACAGCTGTGAAAGATAAAGACGGTGTTGGGAAAAAAAACAAAAAGAAAAAGAACAAGAATCAGAATGATCAAGACGAAGAGTCGGACTCTGAAGAAAGCAATTCCGAAAGCAATTCGCCCTCGCTAACAAAAAAAAAAAAAATTAGTAAGTCCGCCAAGAGGATTAAAAAATTACAAGAAAGACAAAAGTCTGGTGGAAGAAGCCCGAAGAGAAATCTACGAAGAAGAGGAAGAGGAAGAGGCGGAAGAGGAGGAAGAGGATCAAAAAGTAAAAAAAAAATTGATGAAAAGCCTCAAAAAAAGATCAAAAAGCCAATGAAGTGGGACAACACTTTAACAAAATCTGAAAGAAGGGAATTGGATCAAGGAGAAAAATTAGATCAAATGCAAATGAAGGAAATAAGTAAACAAAATTCTCAAAAATTAATTGGTGACAAGAAATTAAATTTGGATTTCAGTGCCTCTGAAGGAGAAGACGATGACGACTATTGGGAATTATCTAATGACGAAGAAGAATCAATTGACGAAGAGGAAGAGGAAGAGGAAAAGGAAGGATTTAAAGTAAATTTAGATTCGCTCAAAAAGAAAAAAAAATCAAATGAAACAAAAAAAAAAAAAAAAGGCAAAGTGGCAAACTTTTTCAAAGGGCTCAAGGGTAATAAAGAATTAGACGAAGAAACACTTGAGCCAATCCTTGAGAAGTTTCGAGACCATTTAATCTCACGAAATGTTGATTCTGAAATTGCACAGAAGATATCAGATTCTGTATTATTGGGGCTGAAGGGAAAGCAAATCGGGACCTTCCAGAGGGTCGTAAAAATTGTTCGTGAGAAAATTGAGGAAGTATTAATCAAAATACTGACTCCAAAACGAGTTGTAAATATTTTGCGTGACATTGGGATTTCTAAAAAAAAGAAAGAGCCATATTCGATCGTGTTTGTTGGCGTGAATGGAACCGGTAAATCGACTTCGCTTGCAAAGACTTGCTATTGGCTATTGCAAAACAACTTCACGGTCTTGATCGCAGCCTGCGATACCTTTCGATCTGGCGCGGTCGATCAATTGCGTGTGCACTCAAATGTTTTGGGCGTGCCTCTTTTCGAGTGGGGGTATGGTAAGCCGCCAGCAAATATCGCACAGAAGGCGATCGCTCATGCCAAAAGTAACAACATTGATGTCGTCTTAATCGATACAGCCGGAAGGATGCAAGACAACGAATTACAAATGCGTGCTCTTGCCAACTTGATAGAATTGAACAAGCCTAATTTTGTTGCGTTCGTCGGCGAAGCTCTTGTTGGGAATATCGGGAAAGACCAGCTCATCAAATTTAATCAAGGCATTTCCGATTATAGCAAAACCAACAAAACACAATTGATCAATGGGATATTTCTAACGAAATTCGATACTATAGACGATAAAGTCGGCGCGGCTCTTTCAATGACCTACTCCTCAGGTATACCAATCGTGTTCTTAGGTGTCGGTCAACAATACGTAGACCTTAAGAAAATGGATGTTAAAATGATTTCAAAAACTTTAATTAAAAATTAAATTATTGATTCTCTATGCTTCAGAGATTTATTTAATTCTTATTTTAATAATTACTTTTGATTTTTTTTTTTTTTTTCAATCAATATATCTATTTCAAATGCAACCAAAAAATTCATTTATTATATTAAATTCTATAAAGTCCATTCTTATTTTGAAACCTATTTCACTTTTTTAGATATTTTTCTTTCTTTTTTGTTTTTTTGAAATTCCGATTCAATAAAAAATCATATAACAATATTTTATTTGTTTGTTTCTTTGTTTGTTTATTTTTATTTTTCTTTTTCTTTTTATTTTTATTTTTATTTTTTTGGGGTGCTTGACAAATTATTCACTTCCATTTGGTTGAATGAGTTAGTCCTCATAAAGATACATCTATCATTAAAATTAGTTGTAATTTAAATGAAAATCATATTCAGAGTAAAGTTTTTTTTGGGTTGCAAATTACAATTTTCCGTTATTAATTTTAGTACAAGTTTTCTATTTTATACAGATATTGTTGTACTATTTGTAAAATTCTAAGATTTTATTTCATTTTTTCAATACAGATAAAGTTTTACCAGAACTAAATGTCAATAATAAAGAGAACTTAAACTCAAATTTGCAATTAAAGAAAATAAATAAAATATTTTAAATTTAAAGAAAAAAAAAAATGTTATCAATTAGTGAAAGGAAATCCTAGAAAGAGTTGACTGATCATTGTTTTTTTCATTAAAAGTACATTGGTTGATTTCTTTCTTTATTCTATTTGAATTTTTTGGCTGAAACAATACAAAGACCAAAGTTGGATTTTTTTTTTTTTGAAAAGAAAAATGTTTTTTCTGACCTTGTTTTATTTGTCGCTTTAAATTGGTTAATCATTTTTTTTTTTACTTCATTGTTTTTGTGGATCGAAAAAACAAGATTAAAATAAGATAAATAGAAAAAAATGAAAAATTATTTCAATTCAGTAAAAATAAAATAAGTTTTAAATTTAAGTGCCAACTTTATGATTATTTTTTTTTCTTTTTTTATTTGTCTTTCAAAAAAGAAAATGATGACACTCAATTTTTATTAATTCATTTATATTGGTAATTATCTCTTAAAATTTTAGAAAAATACATTTTTATTCAATATATAAAAAAAAAGTAAACAGATTTTTTAAATTATATTAATATAATTACTAATAATAAATCAATATATATATATATTTATCTTTCGAGGGTTTAATAGGAATAATGTAAAATTCAAGAGTGTTTTGCTATTTTTTTTTTTGAATTATGAAAAGCCAAAAAAAAGTTTCCATCAAGTGCCTGGCTTTCCCAGAATTCAAAATGATTGAGCAAAATCTATGATTGTACCCTACTTTTGTAAATTCTGGAAAAAATATAGACATTTTTTCTTACTCTTAAAAAAAAAGAAAAATTATTTAGTTTAGGGTTTATTTCAAAAATTAAAAAAAGCCACTTGGGAAGTGTCTGTCAAGTGTGGTAGAGTGCCTAGGTTTATTTCTTAAATTACCAAAAAAGCTTAATAGCGATTTTCGAGGATTCAAAAGAATAGATTAAAATCTATATGATTCAACTTAATTCTTTAAAACACTAAAAAAAAACCCAATGAAAGGTGTCTTTCAAGTGCGGTAGAGTACCTAGGTTTCCAAGAAATCATAATAATATAGAAAAATCAAAGATTTTAACAAATAAAATAGAACACTTCAAGAAAACCGCCGTTATGTTTTTTTTAATTTTAGAAATTAAAAGAAAATTTCAAAAATTTTCGTTTTAACTCTGAAATTAAAAAAAAACCTAGGCACTCTACGGTACTCTACCGATACTTCCGTTGGGTTTTTTTTATTTTTATTTTGATTAGAAAATCAATATATTTTTGAAACAAACATAAAAAGTAGAAAAAAAACTTTAATTAGGTTTTACAGAATTCAAAAGAATTGAGTAAGTGTTCGAGGTTTTTTTGGGGTTTTCTATTTTATTTCACAAATCCAGAGCACTTCACAAATAAATAGAAAACTCAAGAAAACCTAACGGCGATTTTCCAGAATTCAAAAGAATCGAGTAAAATCTCGATGATTTTTCTCTATTCTTTTGAATTCTGGAAAACCTAACGGAAAATCAAAAAAAAAATTATTTTTCCAATTCAAAACAATAAATAATTCTTTAATAGTCAAAATAATTGTTTCCCAATTGAAAGATATTTATCAAAATTAAAATTCTTTTGAAATATTTTGCAATAATACTATTATAACCTCTTAACTAGAAGAAAAAAATTAATTTTCAAATTTTTACTATGATAAACTATTTTCAGTCAAAGGGTCCCAGTTGTAATGGGTGAAACACATGTGTTTAAAGGGTATACATAGATATTAGAAGAAAAATTTTATTTTGGAAATTTTCAAAATTGAAATCATTTTTTCACATATGGAAATCATTTTTTCCAGAGACAGGCAAAAGGTGTAAAATGAAAAATTAACACGGAAAGTTACTAAAAAAAAAGAAAAACGAAAAAAAAGTGCAGAAAAGGTGCTTTATTGAAATTTTCTATTTTTCTTGATGAATTTATTTTAAGAAAGAAATGAGTAAAGATTATGAAAAAAAAAATGAAAAAGAAATTTTAATTAATTGTATTGTAACTGAAAATCACTTCTGCTTCAAGATTTTCGGTATTTAATCGATTTCTTCGTGGATTCATAATATAAGTGACATGTGAAAAGACTCTTTCAACTTCACATGAAGTAGGCTCCATAACTAACAAGCTCAAAAAAATGTTTGGACAAATCTCCAAAAACTTGTTTTTTTTCCAGTCCAGTATATGTGAGGCGAATGACAAGATTCATCTTTTTTCATCAAAAAAATTTTGAAAGTCAATGAACTTACCAATCAAATCTCCACGTAGGTATTTACGCATCTTATCACATAGTTTATTTTCGTCTTCAATAAGTGGTTTAATGTGTTCAGGGCATAAGTAAAAATGCGTATAAATGATTCTATTGGCATCTTCCCATCGTGGCTTGTATCTTCTTATTTTATTGAGAAAATCCATAATTTTCCCCATCGTTCCGCTATTAACCGATAAATTGATTATTTTTGCATAATCTTTCCCACTCATTTTAAATAACCAAGTTTCGATATTTCTCCATCTATTTAAAGTATCTTTTCGGAGTTGTCGTTCTTGAATTCCATCTATCAAAGGTGTAAATAGTCTTGAAAAATATTCAATGAAACGGAGGTCTTGTATGCTTCCTTCATTCGTCAAACACTTTATCATTTGATTCGCAGTTTCTGATGTTTCCTCCTTGGTTATAAAAGTAAGTAAGTTTTTTGCGTCTCATGAACACATCTGAAACACATTTTAACCAAGTTCCCCAGCGTGTTTTTTGAAGGAAGAGATATGTCAGTTATGTTTTGACTTCTCCATCGCTTCTTACGGCCTGCTTGTATTCCCCTCTTAAAAAAACACACGAACCAATTTACATAATCCATTGATGTTTGGAAAAGACTCCATTAATTTTTGTGAAATGAGATGCAGTAAGTGTGCAGCACATAAAGTGTGTTGTATTGCATATTGTTCGTTTAATCGTCTTCCTAATGAAACACATGCTCTTGCACCATCAGTAACAAAATTTGTAATTTGTTGCCAATCAATCTCGTATTCAAGTAATGTTTCTTCCAGGAGTTTTTTGCAATGAAGAGGCATCGCATCTATCCATTTCTTTGACTTTGAGACACAATCGGAAATCCAAGTTGGTTACCACAACAGCACACAAACTGCGTGAAGTGATGTCAGTCGTTTCGTCCATCATTAGACAAAACCTCTGTCCAACAAGTACTCTTTTCATGTTACTCTTTTTCTCTTCAAGAACTCGTACTATTGACCTTCGCACAGTTCTTATTGAAGGAATTGAACCAAGTGATCGAAACGCAACAATCGAATCTCGATTGACCAACCGATGAAATTTATCAATTGGCACAGAAGCTTGCAGGAAGGTTTGTGTGACTCTGTCTACACTATCCTGGATGATTAGCTCTGATGCTGTCTGACCATTTGGTCCAAAACCTCTTCTGTGTTTACTAGTCAATAAATGTCTTTTCATACTGTATCGCGAACCACAAATAGTGGCACCGCATTTCCGACATAGTATCTGATAAAAGCCCCCTTTTTTATCTTTTCTTTATTCGACTCAAGAAAAAGTAAAAACAATTCATATCGGGTTCTTTTAGAATCTCAACCAAGTTACTTAGGTTCACCTATTGAAAAAAAGAAAAGAAAAGAAAAAAAAAAAAAAAAATAAATATTAGTTGAGTTCTCTGGGATTAATTATCAAAATAATTTTACTCTTGTTTTCGTTTCAATCTTTTCAACAGAATTTGAAACAATGATTGTGTTTTTATTATTTAAAACAGTATCTCTTTGTTTCTTCTTCTTTCTTCGATTCTTCCTCCTCACTTTCAATTTCTGACGAACTGAAATGGATGTGTTTGGTTTAGAAATTTGAATTCTTTTTCGTGACACGCTCATAAACACTTAAAGTGAAATATGATTAAAAAAAATGAATTTAAATCAGTTGAAATTCTTTTTTCAACCACTTTACGATGACGTAGACGCCTTAAAATACTAAAATGAACACGTACTCCGTGTTTTGGATTTTTTCGTGATGACTCGACACGGAAAAAAACTTCAGAATTGCTTTCTTTACTCCTCTCTAACAATGGTGTATTTTTAGTGAGGAGTTATTTTAGGATTTTAAAATAAAACTCTATTACTCTTTTCTGAATAAGAGTATTAAAGTTTAAATAATAAAAGAACATACAAATTCAAGCAACTCACTAAAATAAAAGTGAGTCATTAGGAAAAAAAACACTTTTAGATCATTTTTTATACACCGTTTGCCTTTCTCTGATTTTTTCACATTTTTATTTTTCGATTTTTTTTTAAAACGTCATTCAGTTGCAAAATTTTTTTTTATTGCAAGATCAATAGTCACTGAGTAAAAATGTGTTATTCTAAGGTTATTGAAACCATGGAAATGATTGTTGAGAAATCATATTGATTTCTATTGGAATTCTATTCGATCTTTGATCTTTTAATTTAATTAATAAATGTGAAAAATTTTCATTTTATTTTCGTTTCCTTTTTCAAATAGAGACTACAAATACCAACACACTTCGTTTGGGGACTTGGTTTGTGAAAGAAAAGTATGAAAAATGAAGTGAAAAATGTTTCATATTTATTATTCAAATACCAGTAGAAGTTCAAAACGAAGATTCTAGTTTTTCTCAAGAGGGCCGTAAGAATTTGAGTTTTTCAATTTTTAAGAAAATTTATTGATTAATTAGTTATCTTTCAGACACACATCCATAATTCTTTCATGGGTATTACTCTGTTTATTTTTTATTTGTTATTCAAAGGTCAATTATATAAAATAATTGATATTTGAAAAAAACGTTGGGCTCCTTTGACTGGAACAGAGTTTATTTGATAAAAAATCTTAATATAACCTGCAAAATTGGATTTTTCAACTTAAAGTGTTCAGTATCTCCTTCAAAATAATTTGTGATCAAAGATCTGTAATTAACCAATAATGTTTATTATTATCAATGAAGTTATTGAAAAATGATAAAATTAACAAATATTTAATTTTGTTTTTGTAAAAATTTTTGCATCATCAATTCTGTATATCTCGTTGGTGGTTTTAAAAATCTCATTTTTTGATCACCAATTCTCTAGAATTGAACAAGAAGCGATCATGTTTCAGAATTAAAGCCAATTTTCAAGGTCATCTTTTTTTTTATTGGACTTTTTCTTTGGATTTTTTTTTTCAATTGAGAACAAAAGATCTCTTTTTGAATTTTGCCCCTTTGTATCGTTTTTCTGTATTAACAAATCTATGTCATCTTCATCAAAATCGGAACTACTTTTTTGGCTCTTGTTGTCCAGTTTCAATTCCACAACTTTCTTTTGGATTGGTATTTCTGAGCCTAACCTTATTTTTTTAGCCAGTCTACCAACTTCAACAATCAGGTATTGTAAGGCTTGGTGCTTTTTACTTTTCTCCAACTCGTCTTCAGAGTAATTCTCAAAGGCGTCCAAGAGTGCGTTTGCAGCTTGAAATTCAATTGATCGAACAAAGCCAGGACTATTTTTTGTAACTTGTTGTAATTTTTGATCAGCTTTTTTATATTCGTCGCAATACAAATGGATAACAACGAAGGACAAATAGGTTTTGTAAAGCGGATCTGATTGGTTTAAATTTTCAAAGAGTGTCACCATTCTTTCAAGGATTTTGATCGCAATTTCAAATTTGCTAGACTTCACAGCAAGCGAAACAGCGTTTCGATATGTTTCGACACACAAATACTCCTTATCCTCCAAGCGGTAGATCTTGAAGGATTGGCTATAAAATTGTAAAGCCTTCTCAGGATCAATGGACTCAATGACCTTGGCTGCTATACACAATGCGTTTGCTGCGGCTTCCCCTTTGCCTGCTTCCTGGAAAAAAACAGATGCCTTTGTTAGGAGCTTTGTAGCATCATGCTGGTTGCCACATTTTTTTGAGAGAATGTTGGCAGCCTCTTGTAAATTCTTACCTGCAGACAATAGTGTTCCGTTTTGCTCGTTACAGAAGCTTGCCTTTTTTAATGCCTTAACACATTTGTCCCACTCCTGTGCTCCTTTGTAACATTTGGCAGCCTTCAAAAAATTTGAACTTCCTGAATCCCAGTCTTCCGTTCGATCGAAAAAGGTTTTTGTGATATCTTTAAGCCCTGTTTTCATATGCTTGTCTCCTTCTTTTATTCTTTTTGTCTTTTTACTCATTACTGTTTGTTTCTGTCTTTAACAAGATCAGATTTCGATTCAGCTTTTGAAAAATAATAAATTAAATTATCGACTTATAATTTTTTACACCTTAGAAAAGTACTTGGTTCAAAGATCTTTAACCTTGAGTGGGTACTTTAATTCCCATTTTCAGAAAAATCCTTTTAAATAATTGGATTTTTTTGTTTGACTCAATTTCTTATATTTTATCTTTTGATCTATTTTTTTTAGTTAAACAATTTGATTTCCTTTCTCCATAAAAACTACTCTGGTCAAATGAATCTTTTTTAAATCAAAAAATGAAAACCAGAAATAAAATACACAGTTCAAATTAGAAAAAATTTGCCAATCAAGAGATCAATTTTCTTGTGAAACCAAGAATCTAAAGAAACATTTTTCACAATACTCAGAGGCGGGATACTAAAAAACAATAAAACGAAGAGACTGTTTTTGAAAACTCTAATGGGTGGATAACTTTGAAAAAATGTTGAATAAAAAAAAATTGGTGTGCTTCATCTTAATCAAAGTGATTATTAACGGTTATTGAGGATACTAAAGAATGTTATTGTTAATTCTAAAACCAGAAAATTCCCGAAAAGTTTGCAATTCCATTTTTCTGATCAATTGAAAATACTCAGAAAAAATCGACTATATTTTCGGTTTTTAAAGATAAATATTTTTATCATCTTATAACCACGAATTGTTCTAGAATTAAGATATGAATTAAATATTCTTAACTTATCAATTTTAACCCTCCATTAAATTTCGAAATTAGAAAAAATCTCATTTAATGATTGAACAAAATTTAAAAAAAAAAAGAATTTATATAATAGTGTATTTATTGAAAAGTTGACTCTGTAATCTCAAAACACAAGATAATGTTTAATAAAATCCAAATTTGTAAAATTAATTGAGAACAATATTGAAAAAGAAAATCAAATTTTTTTATTTTAAATTTATTAATCAGAATCATTTTTATCAAATTAAAATATTTAGAAGCTTTTTAATTTGGGAGAGGTGTTTGATTATGGTGAATTTGCATCACACTAAGGAAAATTATTTGATAAAGAAAAGAATCCCTTTGAAGGGATATGTTTGCAATTGAAATTCAATTTATTAGTGTTTTTATCTTGGCTAGGTGATTCTCAAAAATATTTCTTCAGTTAGAGATTAAAGAAAGAAAAAAAGACAGACTTTGACAAAATTTGTCTAGCCGCTGAACACAAAATGAAAAAGAAGGATGGGAAGGAAAAATTTTGGAGAAAATTTCTTGTTAGGTGAAAGTGATAAACGTTGAGACATTACTGAGAAGTTTCTATTATTTATTTTTGATCGCCAAAAGAAGTTAAGAGTGTTTTAAAAATTCACTCAAGAAGGCTAAAATTTAGAAAAAAGACAAAATTTGGGAATTATTCTTTATTATTTTATAGGTTATTCGGATATTTATAAAAAGATTGATAAATTCTTTTGTATTGAATTGAATTCAGTAAAATTCACATTTCAAATAAAAAGATAGACCATTTTTTCTGATTGAACACAAACCATTATTATATAAAATTATAAAAAAAAAACTGACGATTTTTGTAAAATTAATTCCCAAAAGATCTTTGCATGAAAAATTCTTCAAAACCTTTTCGACAAAACCGTATAACAATTTGTCTTCAAACGAACAATTGTTTTTTGAGAGAAATAATCCAAAAGGAAAAAATGGTATCAAAAAAGTACCAAAAAAAATTCCAAGTACGTTTGGCATCGATTATGTGTAGCCATAAACAATCCAAGGAGACACTTCCCGCTTTGTCAAGACTGGGAGATTCAACCCAATAAAAAACAAAAAGAACCAAAACAATAACTAAAAAAATAAAGAGAATGTCACAATTTTTTGTAATTATTTGTTCTAATTTCTGAAGACATTAAAACAATTCAAATAACCAAATATTCAAAAATCAGACGTAATGTGATCTTTAAAAGTTAGTGCTGTTCGTTGAGATTGATTGAATTGATCGTCATTTTTTATGCAAGAAAATAGTGATTATTTTTCTTTTTTATTTTCGGGTTTCTTAAGAAGGATGTTGGGGTTTATGTATCTTAAGGGACTAGTCCCATTATTATTATTTTGACCAATTTCTAAATAAAGATTCCTTCTCTTGAAATATGTTTAATATTGAAAATAAACAGGGGGTTTCAAATCTAAGTAATTGGCAAAAAATTATCTCAATCTCTATTAAATTTAGGTAAAAAAATTTAATAGAGATTAGTCCCTTAAATTTTTTTCAAAATTTTGATATTAAAAAAAAACATTTATTAGTGAAAAAAATACGGTTCATCTAAAAAATTCATTAAAATATTTTTAATGGTTACTATTAGTAAAATTGTTCTAAGAATTGCAAATATTTTATTGTAAAATCATTTATAGAAATAACCAAATAATTTATGAACCAAGTAATAATCCGCCTTCAAGTTTTTATTAAAATAGGGTACCTATTTATTACTCAAGGAATTGTTTGATAACTTGACTAATTAATATTATTTTGAAAAACAAGATGGTTTTATAGAGGTTTACTAGAGTTTGTAAAATGATAATTTTTATTCATGTTTTTTTGATTGATTGAATTGTGTTTTCAATAAGTTTTACCTTCATAAATAATTATTCGAAGAATTTCGTGAGTTATAATTTAAAAATTTATTTCCTTAATAAAAAGATTTGATTTAAAATATATGTAATTACACAACAATTTTACTAATATTAACAATTAAAAATATTTCCTGTATTTTATATATGTACGGTCTATTTTTCAGTAATTTAAAATGATTTTTTGATCCCAGTTGAAGAATATACTGAAGTTTCTGACTTCGCATTGGAAAGAGATTGTATCAAAAAGGTTTACTTAAAATTTTATAAATTACCAATGTAGTTCTTTGAGTTACTAAATTTAAAAGTAAAAATTTTGATAAAAATTATTTTTAAAAGTTAAGATCAATATAACAAAAAAATATAGCTATATTTATATTTATATACCCCAAGTAATTATCAGGGTATTTTTTTGTACGGTCAGTTTCACTTTTAAGGCACAAACTTTCAACGAAATTTTAGACACAAAAAAAAATCTCAAATTGAGGTACAAAATTCAGATTCTAGTTAAAATAAATTGTAAAGAAAAAAATTCCAAATTTTGTGCTTTAATTTGAGATTTTTTTCTGTGTATTAAATTTAGTTGAAATTTTGTGCCTTAAAAGTGATACTGACTTTAATAATTCAACATTTATCTAAATAATAATCACAATAAATCAGATTTTAATTTTTAGTCATTTTATTAAATAATTTTGAAGATTCCTGATTATTTTTAATATACATTTAATAAAGGGTTAAAATGGATAGATTTGGAATCTTTAATTAATATCCTAATTCTAATAGTTGATGATTTCTCAACAATTTAAATATTTATCTTTAAAATGGAAGTATGTATTCAAATTTTTACTCATATTATCAATTAATCAAAAAACAAAAAAAAAAGAATTTAAGTGTTCCTAGACGGACTACAATAACAAAATATATATTTGTAGATAAATAAAAGTTCTTAAATTTCACCCCAGGTTTCCAAAAATTGTTACAGAAATTACATTTAACTTTACAAAAAATAATTATGATATCAGTTGCTTATTATTTTTCTTTTTGAAATATGTATTTTAATTTTTATCGAATTTATTTTTGATTTTTTTCTCAATGTTGGATAAAAATTTTGATCCTTTTATTTTTAGATTTACATACAACCCATACCGTTTAATAATTTTGAGGGAAAGAATAATTATTTTCAAATCATACATTTTAAGAAATTAGCACAACTATGCAATAAATTTAAATAAAATTCTCAAGTTTCTAATTTGATTGTTCTTTTTTAGGTATTTTTCCGGAGTTTAAATCAAGAATTTGATTGGTTTAATTGTTTTGAAACTTTTTAAATTAATGTATCTATATATAAACCCCAATTCAAACTTTTTAGCACACCAAAATTCAATTTTTGAATAAAAAACTTATTTAAACCATTCTAAAAGAAATACCAAATTTGAATCATTGAATAATTTTAAAATGTCAAAAATTGTTTATAAATTACAATACCCACAAAACAAAAAATAAAAGATTACCAATAATAATAACTATAGGTATGTTAAAAAATTTGGAGAGATTTACTAAACAAAAAAAATACATTATTCAATTTCTTTATATTATATTAGGGATATTGATCGATCAAATCATTAGATACAATTGACGAATTTTATTTGAGTTCTTCTATTTAGAACAACTCAATTTGGCCTAATATCAATTGTTGAAAAAAAAATTGATCAATCAAAATAAGTTGTATAATTCAAAGAATTAAAATGAAAATAAAAACTAAAAGATAAAAAAAATGATTTTCATATTTTGTCAAATATCAATTTTATTTGCAAATTCGAATGAAATTGTTTTATTGTGATTTTTTGTACTGTGTTAAATGTGTGAATATATATATATATATATATATATATATATATATTATTTTATATTCTTTAAAATAAAATATTTCAAAAGTCAATTCAATAGATTAAGAAAAAAATTAAATTGTTTTAAAAATCGTTTTAATTATTTTTTTGAAATAGTCAGTGGATTTTTGATAATTAAGTATTATGCCATTGGAAAGTAAATTAGATTAGTGCTACAAGTTCAAATGAATTTGTGTCTCCAAAAAATCAATGTTAAATATTATCAAACTATAAATTATTGGTTGTTAAATTGTGTGTATTAATTAAAAATTTTGTTTTTTGAATAGTTTTTAAAATAATACTTTGAAATCTAAAAATAACAACCAAAATAATTGTATTCTAGTACTTAATAATTCATCTTTAGAATCTCCAAAAAAAATTTTTTTTTTTTTTTTTTCATTCAAAGATTTAAGCAATAATATACAAAATAAAACTAAAAAATATTTCACTATTGTTTCTTTTTTATGAAGTTAATTGTAATAGCAATATATTTCCAATATGAAAATTATTTTTCATTATAATCTATTGTGAAAAAATGTAATTTTTTTGTAATTAACTAAGATTTATCATCTAATTTAGATTTCAAGACAAATTTAAGCAAGATAATTTAAAACTTTGAATTCTTTTTATTGATTGTTCATCTTAAATTTGTGTCACAAGGGTATATATATATATATATATGAAATTTTTGGTTTTTTTCCTAATACAAAAATTATTTTTAAAAGATCAAACCCCCTTTTTGAACTATTTACCTAATGACATTTTTTAGATACATTTGAACACTTGGGCATTTATGAGTTTTCTAAAAATCATAAAAATCTTTAATTTTAAACTTATCCATATTAAGAAGACCCTAATTCCTTAAAATTATGATCAATTTTTTCAATTTTTGAAAATTTCAAAATTCAATATATTTTCCAAATATTTCAAAGAATAATTTTCTTCGAAGAAAATTGAAATATATTATCTGGGAATGAAATGTTTAACAATACACCCAAAAAAAAAACTACTAAGTTTTAAAATAACCCATGATATAAAATCAATCTTTTTTCTAAAAAATTATAATAATTATTTTAAACTCGAAAAAATCTATTTTTTTTTTATTCAAAGACTTTTTTTGATCTTTTTTTTACATTTTTTTGAACCACAAGAATCAAAGTATAATTATCCAACCATTAAATATTTATTTACTTACAAAATAATT
Organism: Anaeramoeba flamelloides; assembly: GCA_027625915.1. Classification (NCBI taxonomy): domain Eukaryota; family Anaeramoebidae; genus Anaeramoeba; species Anaeramoeba flamelloides. The sequence goes on from JANTQA010000042.1 coordinate 5,982,867, forward strand.
TATTAAAACCCCTAAAAAAATGAACTTTTTACCGTAAGAAATACTTTTTAATTTAATTATCATATAATAAATAATTAGTAACCCAATAATAATTTTTTATATGCGTTATGAATGGCCCTAAGGATAAACGTACCATTAGCCTTTATTATAATTTTTCAATTTTTTATATTATCAAACAAATAAAATTTCTTCAATTAATAAGGTATTTCCAAAAAAGTGGGACATTTTTTTTTACATTTCATAAAAAATAATCTTTTTTAGTGATGGTAATCATTAATAAACTATACCAAATTAAGTTTAATATTAATACCGATTGAATCAGCCACTTATGATTTTATTCAAAGCATGTTAGTTGAAATATTCCCAAAAAATGAAAAAAAAAAAATAGCACTTTTTTTGGTTAAAGCAATGTACGACCAATTTCAATAAAAAACAGGAAATATGGAAAGGGAAAAAATGATTTTTTAAACACGAAAACACAGTTATATGTTTTTAATTATATTGTAAAAATTGTTGAGATTATACAAGTTATGAAAATATTTTTTTTGGTCAAAAAGAAAATAATAAACACCAATTTTCACCATAAAAAAATATCCTATAAAATCGAGATCAGAAATTTTAATATATTTTATTTCTGCAATATAATACTAAAAAACAAATTGAATTATTATCAAGAATCTATAAATGGTGGTTAATGATTTTATATCTTTAAATCCTTTTTTGAAGAATGTGTTACATAAATATATTTTAAAATAAATTTGCCCCCACTTTCTTGAAATAGCTTATATCTAATAAAAAAAATAATAATAGATATTATCAAATAACTGATTATAAATAATAACAGTAGGTTGTTTATAATCTAAATAAATGAAAAAAAATATATTAATTAATCTAGATTTCAAGAAATTTTATAAATATATGTGAATAAAATAAATGTTCACTTTTTTTAGATCTTGATCGATTCAATATTTGATTTATTTTTGTTATATTTCTAATATAAGTCTAAATTTGCACTTTTATTGGTTCACATACAAAGTCTCAGAAATTCTAATGGTGAGATTTCTTAAAAATAATTTACTTTTTACAACTTTTACTCTTTTTCTATTTTAATCCAAAAAACAAAACAAAAAAGGATTTGGATCTTTGAATGGAAAAAATTTAGTTGGGGAAAAATCTAAATTCTTTTTAAAAATGATAACTCATCTCTCTAGAGTTGATAAATAAAATTGGATATCCAGGTTTAACTGTATCCTTGTTGAAATAAGTACTTTCAAAAACAAGATAATTAATGTCTCTAAAATTATTAAATGAGTTTATTTTCAAGTCTAATCTTACCTCTAGGAAAACAAGTTAACTATTACTTTTGGGGGAAAAAATAAAACACATTTACAAATCACTTTATAGTTAAATTTTCTTAAAATGTGAATAACAAAATTTGTTTTTTAAAATAATTTTGTTACTTCTTGTCTTTTTCCAAAAATTACTTTAAAAAAAGGAAAACCTTTTTTCATCCCAACAAACTTTCGGATCACCCCTTTATAAACTTTTCTTAAAACACTTATTTTCATTTTTTTCTTTCTCAACAACTAATAATATTTTCCAAACATGAGCGGTTATTCAGTCGATCACGAAGTTAAACAACTTGTCACAGAACTTAAAAGAATTGGTGAAGAACAACAAGATGGAACTTATACAACCAAATTCATCACACTCTTCAAGGATGAACGATGTGAACAAATTTTCGAATCACTTGTTGGGACATTAAAAGCTGCCAAAAAAAGAGGAATTGTACACTTCGCAACTGAATTTCTTCTTCAAGGTGCACATGATGATGTAATAATTACACTCCTGAAAGAAAACTAAGGTTCAACACCACTATTTCGCGCAAACAGTCGTCCGTTCATTCATTTTCTTGAGAAATGAGGAAAAAACAAAAAAAAAAAAAAAAAAAACTTTTTTTTAAAAAGTTTTTTGACAAATTTTCAAATTAAAGTTCACCAGAGAATAATAATCTCTACACTCTTATTTTCTCTTTTTTCTTTTTGAAAAACAAAATAAAAAAAAAGTAAATTTGTTCCAATTTTTTTTTTCTCTTTTTGCTTTTTTATTATTTTTTGAGTCGCTTTTGTAAAGGTATTGGTATGGTTTGTAAAAAAAAACAACAAACCAAAAATAATTTTTTGTAGAGTTAAAAATATGCTCTCTTTTACTTTTCATCTCTCACTACGATTACAAATTGGATTAAGAAAAGAAAAACAAATTAAAAATCCTGAATAAAAAAAAAACATATCTAAGAATTAAAAGAACCGATTTAATGAGTAAAGAAATGTAATAAGTATGAACAAAAAGGAACAAGGGATAATTTTCCTAAGTTCCTTTGTTTTAAGCGTAAAAGAAGATCTTCAAGGAGTACACTTTTCAACATAAAAAAGTAAAATCTCTTTCTTAACATTTTATAACAAGTTAATTCTTTCAAGGAACCTTTAAAGTTCTTGTCAAGTTTTTCATTCAAAAGTACACTTGTAATTCTATTTATAGTTGATGTTATGAGACCAATTGGTCGAAATAAAGTAGTTTTTGCTTTATAATTTAAGGGCGGAATAACAGTTAAAATATGAGAAGGTATTGTTGGATTGGAAATTAAAATCCAAAAATCAATTTTTTTAAGACAAATACATTAATATGCAAATTAAATAGAAGTGGTACATATCTTAGTCTAATTTCCTTGCTAAAGAATAAAAAAATAGGATATTATAAAAATTATTTTCAAGTAAACCCCATTCCAAAAATTTGGACACACCCAAATTCAAAAATATGCAAAAATAAAACACTCAATTGATTGTATTTTTCCAACCCTAATACAAACCCACATTTAAGTTACATAGGGTATTAATGTTTTAATAAGTAATTATTTTAATCCAAAAATAAAAAAAAAATATAAAACTCAAAAATAAAAATTGGATGTCCAAAATAATGAGCGGAATAAAAAATGTATTGGTATATTTGTTGAAATTTCACTAATGATTGTTGATCGATCGAATGAAAAGATACCATTGATTGATTGTGTGTGGTTTTTCAATTTAACAAACTCAACACTAACCTTCTATCAACCATCGAAAAAAAATTCCAGATCTATCGAAATAGATTATATAACTGAAAAAAGGGATATGTAAACAAATCAAAAAAGACAAAAAATGAAATAGTTTGTAAATCAAAAATCTTTCTAAATTGAATTTAAAGTGGAGTATTGTTATACTTTCAACTGTTTAAACGGTGTCCAAATTTTTGGAATATCGTTAATATATGCAAAAAAATTATTTCATAATTATTTAATTTTTATACGATATAATTGTGATTTTTCTATTAATGGTGATACTTTTCTATTATACTCACAAGAGTCAGGAAACTTACGAGTATGTTGTGTGTATTAAGTAAAATTTTAGTATGTTTAAATGCGAAAGAGATATGTTTAGAGTCGGAACTTCAAATGAAAAACGGAAATACTGTTTTTAATATTTAAAAAAAAAAAAATATCTACATGGGTTTATTATTTTTAACTGATTATCATTCAAAACATACTAGATATTGTCAAGTTTTTTCTCCCTTGTAATTCTTCATAAAAAGTATCCTCATTAATAAAAAAATCATAATTATATCGTATAAAAAATTGAATAATTATGAAATTATTTTTCTGTATATATACTTGAAAATAATTTTTTGATCTCACATTTTTTTATTCTTTAGCAAAGAATTTAGACTAAGATATGTACCACTTCTATTTACTTAACAAATTAATGTTTTGTCTTAAAAAAAATGTATTTGTTGTTTTAATTACCAAGACAGCAATTCCTTCTCATATTTAAACTGTTATTACGCCCTTTAATTATAAATCAAGCAAAGTACTATATTATGAAAATATTTTCCATTGTATTAGCCTTATATCAATCAATTCAAATTTCTGGAATTTTATTTTTTTTAGCAAACATAAAAATTCACTCCAACACTTTGGAATATAAATTAAAAAAAATATTTACATACTTTTATTTTTTTCATTACAGATTAGAAATTATAAAAAATAAATTCGAATCTCTATTTGTAAAAGAAAAAAGAAAAATGAAAAGTGAAGTGAAATTATTTTAAAATTTATTCTAGCAATATCAGTAGGAAAAAGAATCAAAAAATAAATATTTATGATTTTGATTAACGAATTATTTAATTTACTTAAGTTTTCTTTATTCAACTTTATTAAAAATTTCAAGTGAAAAATATTTTCTATTCAAATTATAGAGAAAAAACTAAATTTCGATTCAAGAGAAATTTTTTTAAATGAAATTTTATTCTAATTTTCAATTAATCCAACCTTTCCAGCTTTGGTTAATATAAATAGACTTTTTTAAATTTTTGTTCACAAATATTATTTTTTTGATGATTTTGTTTGAGTTTCAAAAAATTATTAGAATTATTTTATTTGAATCAGGAAAATTATTTTCTTTTGACTACTACATTTCTAATTTTTTTGTTTTGAAATGATAATAAACATACATAATTTTCCTGGTCGTTTATTAATGATAAGACAAATGATCAATATACACATCCACAACCACACACACACACACACACACACACACACACACACACACACACACACACACACACATACACACACACATACACACACACACACACATACATACACACACACATACATACACACACACACACACACACACACACACATATATATATATATTGAATAATGCCCAAGATATTACTTTTTTTTTATTTATTTTTTTTATTATAATTATTAATCTTTATTATTTCCTTTGGATGGAGTTATTATAGTAAAAAAAAAAAAAAAAAATAAATAAAAAAAATGATTAGAGTGGTTTTTATTATTTCCTATTACTAATTAAAAAACCTCTAGATAAGTGATGCATGATTGCTTGATAAAATCAACAATCAAAAATGAGAACATTTTTCGAAAAAAAAAAAACAAAGAAAAATACATCATTTTTAATTCAAATGAGTATTGACTATAATATTGAATACAACTTTTTTGGTTTTGAAGTTTCTCATTATGGTCATTTGTGAGATCTTGACAATTTTTTTTTTTTTTCATTTTTTTCATTTCTCAAAGAAGTTATTTTTATCTCAATAATGCTACAATCTCATTTCTTTTCCAACTGTAAAGTGACAAAAACGGCTACAAATTATTTTAAAAAATATTAAATTGATTTTGTATATTTCAACTATACAATTTTTTTTAAATTGAAGAAATTGAACTATACAGAAATATATAATAAATAAAATATAATTTTTTTATAAAAATTTGATTTTTAGAATTCAGAAATCTTCTTTAAACATTTTTTTTTGTTATTTGTATTGTTTTTCATTGGAATTCTTATGTAAATATATGTTATTTATATTTTTTCAACCAAAATATATACTATTTCATAATTCAAAAGATATTCATTAAATTTAAAATGTTTTTGAAATATAATAAAATGATATCTTAAATGTGAATAAAAAAACATTTCAAATTTTTTTACTATTAAGGCTCTTGCCAATTACTGTATATTTACCCCAACTTCAAGGAGTGAATTGAAACCAGAAAAAAAAAAATAATTGTTAAATTTCACTTCTTTTGATTTATAAAATTCAAATAATATAAAAAAAAATTGACTTCTGATCACATTGGACAAAAAATTCAAACAAAAAAAAAAAGTTTAAAAGAATTTTAAGTTTTAAAAATTCCATTAAAAAAAAAAAAATCAAATAAATCTCAAGTTAAAAAATAAGTCAATAAAAAAAAATCAAAATATTCATAATTCCAAAAATCAAATTATTTAAAAAAAAAATTATTATTTTTTATAAATTTACAAAGATTCAAATTTCTTCAATTTAAAACAAATTATTGTCTAAAAATACCTAATCAATTTAATTGAATTTAATCTAATTTTTGGTTATTTTCTAACTTTACATTTGTCCAAGTAAGAATTTTGTAACATTATTGAGAAAAAAATAACTTATTTGAAAAATAAAAACTTCAAAAAAAAAATAATCTTAGAGATCTTAAAAAGTACTAGAGAGAGACACTCGAAAACCAACACAGTTGTTTTCAAGATTATAATTCACACCCATCCAAATTGGATATTGAATGTCACTCTTTGGCAGCTTTATCTAAAAATTTCCTCATTTAGATTATTGATTTTTAAATTTTTGGAGATCGATTGTAGATCAAGTTTTGTTGGTTTATGATTGTTGTTAGATAATCATAGCAATTACAATTTTTTTTTATTATTATATATTTAAGTTTGGGGGTATTAACACCTCTTGTTTGATATTGTTTTTTTTTTAATAGAAGAAATAAATCAAAAATTAACTAATTTTTGGTTTATTTCTCAAATTAAAAAAAAAAACGTACCTTATCTTTTCAAGAATTTAAAATAATTTAGTAAAATCTTTGATTTTTATCTATTCTTTTGAATTATACAAAATCTAGTCACTGGGCACTCTGTGACACTTCACACAATTCATAAATTTTTATTTAGGAATTTTATTAAAGACTCAAAAATAAATTTATTATCCACTAAGTCTAATAAATACGTTGAATCTTTATTTATTATAATAAACTATTTTTCAGTCAAAGGGGACCAGTTGTAATGGTATAATACACATTTTTAAAGGGTTTGCATAGATATTAGAAGAAAAATTTTATTTTGGAAATTTTCAAAATTGAACTCATTTTTTCATATTTCTACACATTTTTGTTTTTTTTTTTCGATTTTTTTTTTAAAACCTCATTTAGTTTGCAAAAAAATTTTTTATAGCAAGAGCAATAGTCAATTAGTAAAAACGTGTTATTTTAATGTCATTGAAACCATTTAAAATTTGTTGAGAAATCTATTGATTTCTATTGCAATTCAATTCGATCTTTGATCTTGATATTTGTTTAATAAATGTGAAAACTTTTCACTTCATTTTCATTTCCTTTTTCAAATAGAGACCACAAATACCAACACAATTCGTTTGGGGACTTGGTTTCTAAAAAGAAAAGTATGAAAAATGAAGTGAAAAATGTTTTATATTTATTATTTAAATACCAGTAGAAGTTCAAAACGAACATTGTTGTTTTTCTCAATAGTCCCTAAGAATTTGAGTTTTTCAATTTTTAAGAAAATTTATTGATTAATTAGTTTTCTTTCAGACATCTATCAACATTTCTTTGGGGTTTATTATTCTCTTTATTTCTTATTTGTTATTCAAAGGTCAATTATATAAAATAATTGATATTTGAAAAAAACGTTGGGCCCCTTTGACTGAAACAGAGTTTATTTGAAATATTATTATTATTTAATATATTAGATAGAATAATATTTTTTTAATTCAAGTATCCAGATTTTGAGATTATTTTCATAGGCTGGGCAATTCCAGAGAAAAAAAATACAAAAATTGTTTTTTTGGTTTCAGAAAATTATTTTACACCTTTTTGACTTGTCCATTAATTTTTAAAAAAAACTTTATAAAACATGATAAAAAATCAAACTATTAAGCGAACCTGGAAAATTGCCTTTTTCCTTTGAAATTAGGACAATTTATTTTAAAATAGTTTCTTATCAAAGATCTCTTATTAAGCAAAAGAGTTTATTTTTATCATTAAAGTTATTGAAAAGTGAAAAATTCGCAAGATTTTATATTTTTTTTATGATATTTTTTTTTATTATCCTGTTTTGTGAATAAATAAAAAAAATTGATTAAACTTTTCTGATTAGAAAACTTTTGGTAATAAAATAAAAATAATAATACAATAAAAAGCAAAAGAAAACAGAAAGTTTGTTCCAATTTAACATTAATCATAATTTTGGTTTTTAAGATCTTGTAACAAAAAAACTAATGCCTTAATAAAATTCTTTTTGTGATTCAAGATCTCAGGATCTTGAAGAATGTTAATACTGTCGCTATTGTTTTGGTGAAGTTGTATGTTTGATAAATCATTTACTTGGGCTGTTTTTGTTGATTCTATGTTTAAATGTGTAGCTTTCTGTTTGTTCTTTTCCTTGAAACTCAAAATTGTTTTCTTCATTTTGTATGAATTGAATTTTTTTTTTTCCAAATTCGGTAAATGGATTAGATATTTTGAATTGATCTTCTTTGTTCTTTTTCTACTTTTTTTGTAAAGTGTATAGCAATAGAATTCTTTACAGTGTCGAGGGAATAAATTAAAACTTTTTCCATTTCTACGAATGTTATCAATAAAACTTTTTGAATTGATACACCGACAATGCGAGATCGCGTATTTCCAATTCCTGGTAAATTTGATCTCTCTTACTTTCTCATTTTCATACTTGAATTGGATGGATGTAGGGAAAAGATTGGAGAATCTTTGCAACAATTTGTATGAAGAAGCAGTGGTTGCCCCAATGTTTAAACACTGGTCTTGAATGTTCAATGGAACTAACTCTAAGAATACCTGTGATTGTTTTTCAAAATACTTTTTATTTGAATAGTCTTGTTTTCGTTTTTCGTATCCTTCATTCATTTATCCCTTTATGTGGTTAATAACAATCATAGAAAAAATGATTGCTTTCATTATTTTGTTGATTTTTAACCTAACCTTAAAAAGCTGTCACCTTCTATTAGAAGAAATATCCATCAATTTGTCAAGAGTAATAATTCGTTTTTGAGATTCAAGACGAAAAAAATATTTATGACGATTTTTATTTTTTTGCTAAATTTTGCTTGTTGGGGCTGTTAAAATCTCAAAAAATGCTTGAGTCACTCAAGAAAGTCTCGAAATTAAATCTAATTTTTTCAATTCTAAAAAATAAAAAACATAAACTATAAAAAATCTTACAACTTTACCAACCTTTGAATTTATAAAAGCTTTGACAAAAGTTTCTAAACTTACTTTCCAACTCTTTAAAAGATCAAAGGTTGGAAAAAATATGCATTTTTTTGAAAGTAAAAACAAACAAATAATTTTTTTTTTAATTGAGAATAACCCCAAATACCCACAAAAGGCACAATTATCACAACAATTTGAAATTAAATTTTTGGTTTTTATTTGTTAATGTTTTTTAAACGATCAGAAATAAAAATTGAAATGTCTGACCTTTTGTGGTAAACTAGAATTTAAAAAATTATTTTTCATAGCCTTAAAGTATTACAATTAACACAAAGAATTTTGAATTTTTGAATGTATTTCTCAATAATTTTCTTATTTGTCGAAAAATATCATTTATTGAAAGATTTTTTGTTCCAAATAAATTCTTCTCATACACCACAAAACCAATCTTATTTCTTCTTATAAACGAGAAATTCAATCTTTTTTTTTCTTGGATAAGGTGAATACGATTATTTATCCAAGTAGATTAAAAGAAATTTTTTTTTTTAAAAAAACATTGTTTTTATTGTTTTTTTTTTGTTCAACTCTAAATCCCCACTAATCAAATACTTATAAATATTACCAAAGAAGACACCAATCCCAATAGTTATTATTTACAGTGAGTTATGAGAATTTTTGTAAAACAAAAACTGGATCAAATTTTTTATAATTACCCACTAAATCCTTATTACTCTTCATTAATACTTTGTAACAAATCGAGTAATTAATTTAGAACAAAAAATAAAAACAAAAAAAACAATGTTTTTTTAAAAAAAAAAATTTCTTTTAATCTACTTGGATAAATAATCGTATTCACCTTATCCAGAAAAAAAAAGATTGAATTTCTCGAATATAAGAAGAAATCATTTCAAACACACCCTTAATATATTTTTTTTACAAATTAGTAATCTATTCGTATAAGCAAATTCTTAAAAGTATTAATTAAAAACGATGATCAAATGTCTTTTAGTAATAATTTGAAAAGGGTTTAATTCAAGGTCTGTTAATGATATTTCTTCATTCTTTCTTATATATTTTTTGAAGATCTTTTTAAAATTAAAGATTCTCTCTATCGGTTTAGTATTTTTTTTAATTTGGTTTTTATTTTAAGGTTTACAATCCCTGAAAATGGAAAAAAAAATTGTATTGTGGTAGTTTGTGGAGACTTGTTATTTTGGTTATTGGCTCACCGATCTTTCAACTTGATATTGGATCGTCTAGGTGGTAACTAAAGTGGTTATTTTTGACAATTTTTTTTTTTTTTTCGAAAAATCCAAATTTAAGAGTGTAAGTCTAACAGATTAATTGGTGTTTAAGTTATTCAATTTTTGATTTTGAGTGTTGTCAATTGAAATTTTGAATTTTTTTTTTTTTTTTTTGAGCTTTTAAAGAAATTTCTAATTTTTTTATGTTAAGGGACTAGTCTCTATTATTTTTTTTTTTTGACCAATAACTAAATAAGGAATCCTTATCTTGAAATATGTTGAAAATGGATAGTTTTTTTTCAAGGTTAGAACTTTTAGTTCTTGTTTCTTTAAAATTTTACAATTCTGTAAAAAACAGTGACATTTATTTTTTTATTTTTTTTTTTATTGAAGGGAGGTGTTATTGGCCCCTCTTATTTACCCGAATTCCTAAATAAAAAATTAAGAATTTAATTAAAGAATCAAAAATAAGTTTATTACCAACTAAGGCTAATAAGCATTTTGAATCCTTTTTTATAATAATATTAGAAATATTATTATTATTTAATATATTCGATATATTAATTTTTTTTTAATTCAGATACCCAGATTTTGCGATTATTTTCATAGGCTGGGAAACTCTATAGAAAATGGTCTAAATCTTCAATAATATCTAAATTTTTCTCTTTTTTTACATAATTCAAATAGTTTTGATTTATTCTTATTCATAATATAAGAGTATCTGTTAAGGTAATTTGTAAAATTTCTGAGTTTTAAAATTGAAGTTGAACCCTTCTATTTTAAATATCTTTTGTCATAAGGTTTTTTTTAATTTGAGAAATAAAAAGAAAATCAAATTAATTTTCTTTTCATTTCTTAAATTAAAAAAACTGCTGTTAGCTTTTCCAGAATTCAAAAGAACTGAGTCAAATCTTTGATTTTTCTCTATACTTTTGAATCCTGGAAAAGCACAGTTAGTTTTTCTCGAGTTTCTGTTTATTTGGATATTCGATAGATTTTCATTAGGTTTTTTTTAATTTTTGAAATGAACAGAAAATTTTAATAAATTTTCGGTTTATTTCTAAAAGTAAAAAAAAACCTAGAACACTTTGAAATAAAACAGATAACCCCAAGAAAACCTAGGCACTCTACAGCACTTGATGGTACTACTTCTTATTTATAGTATTATTGATTTGTATAATTTTTAGATATTATTGAGGAGTGTAGTAGAGTGCCGTAGAGTATCTAGGTTTTCTTGATTTTTCTGTTTTATTTCAAAAATTAAAAAAAAACTAACTACATTTCCAACTTGTACTATTTTCTAAGTTTTTAATTCTAAAATTTTCTAGTTCATTTTCCAATTGTTTTACATTTTTCGAGGGCCAATTTATATTTTCTGATTCTTTTTTTCTAAAAGGGGGGTAATTAATTTATTCATCAAAATGGAAGGTTTTTACTTTTTGAATTAAGATAAATCTTCTTTTGTATATCGTTATCCTTACCGGATCAATTTTTGCTTCAATTTTATAAATAAGCCTAGGGGAATGTGTGTTGATTAATAAAAAATTTGTAATTTTTTTATTAATCCAGGTATCAATATCTTTAAAATCTGTTTTTGTCAAATAAAATATTTCTAATCCATATAATAATTGGCTATGTAATACAGCTTTAAAAAATTAAATTTTTAACCCATTAGAAATTTTTTTTGTTGTAAGATATTGATTAATTTTTTAAAATTGGCCTTAACTTTATCAAGGTTGAATTTTAAATGAGTTTTTTTATCTATCCAAATACCAAGATATAAAATTTCCTTTGGAATTATTATTTTTTTTAGTTTTATCATTTTTTGGATTCCTTCCGAAATCTTTTATTATTTTATATGTATTTTTTGTAATTGAAAATTTATTTCTATCAATGATCCTTTCAGAAGTAAAATAAAAACCAAAATTTTTGTTAAAGAATAATTATTCTTCATTAAAACGATTATTATTTGTTATAAATTAAAAATGATGAATTTTTTTTTAAGAATTGCTAATTAATTTAAATATATCAATATATGTAAATATATATATATATATATATTCATCAAAATCTCTTATATAAAGAAAAAAAAAAAAAAAAAAGAAAGACAAACAAACATTTCACTTTGTTATATTCCAAGTGATGGATGTGATCTCTGTCTTAAAAATACTAAAATTAAAAAAAAATAAAATAAGTGATGGAAAACTTTTAAAAAACGAGATGGTTTAACTTTAAAATTGTAATTCTTCGTCTCTATCCGATTCAAAATTAAATTCTATATCCTTAAAAATATTTTCATTATTTATATCCAAATTTAGATTATTCATTGACAAATCATTATTTTCATTGTCACCAAATAAAATATCTGGATCTGTAAAAGAAAATTCCGTATTATATATGTTTTGATAATCGTTCTCATTGTTGTCGTTTTTGTTGTTGTTGTTGTTGATGATGATGATGTTATTGTTGCTGTTGTCGTTGTTGTTGCTGCTGGTGTTGCCGTTGCCGTTGCCCTTGTTGTCATTTTTATTGTGTTTCTTGTTCTTATATAAAATTTGAGTATTGTCATTAATGTTCACGTTGACATTTACATTCAAATTGACATTTACATTTGGATTTATGGATGTTCTTATTTCGGTTTTTCTTTTCTCCGTATCTTTCTCGTTGGTGTAAAAATCGTCATAAATGTTTGTAAAATTGTCCATCTGATTCTCAACCTCATTTTCAAAAAAAGCTGTTGAATAAGGATCTGTCAGACCTTCATAATCGTTTTCGTTATTTAAATCAAAAAAGCCATCACTTTCTTTCTTTTCTTTTTGGAGTGGGAAATTATCAAAGATTATGTTCGAATTGCCAATTTCCTTTTCGCCATTCATTTGAATTGTGGGCTTGAGATCCATACTTATATTTACAGTTGAATCTTCGCCTTTAATCTGTTTTTCTGTAAATGTGTTTGTTTCTTCTTTTACAATCCGCTTTTTTTCGGTTGTTGCTCTTTTCCGATTTTTTTTATAAACCAGTATTTTCTTTTTTTTTTTTCGATTTTTTTTGGTATTTTTGATTTTGGGGATGCTTAACTTTCCCATTTTATTGGTAATGTTACCCATAAAGTAATTGTTTGAGTTAAAACTATCACCTGAAATTGAACGATATTTCTCTTTCAACTCCACAGAATCAAATCGAGGCCCGTACTGCATCTCCTCAGAATCATAGGTATATTTCTTGTATTTGTTCTCCCTCGAGTCGTACTTGTTGCTATCAGTCATGCTCCTTTTCCTTTCCACGGAAGTGGAGCTTCTAAGGTCCCGGAGTGGTAAGTAGCAATAGCAATCGGTCACCTTTTGTGGATACAGCCCAATCTTCTTGAGCGGCGTACGGATCCCGTCGATCAGATTCCGCGACGAGATGCAACGGCAGTGCGACAAGGCATACTTCCATTCCGTTGGGAATTTCAACATTCTGTTCTTTCCTTTGTTTTTGAAAAGAATTACTTTTGGAAACAGCTCGGAAAACTTCTCTAAAAAGCCCAAGTAAGACGATGTTTCTCCAATTTTTAAACACTTTGTTTGTGTTTCTACATCTGGGATCATTTTTGTAAATAATTTTTCTTGTTTGGTATAATATTTACTTTTTTTGTAATCGTTCTTTCTTTTTTTATAACCGCTTATCGTGTTTTTTTTTTTACTCATTTGTAAGTTTTGGGTTTTTTTTTAAAAGGAGTAAAAAAGAAAACTCTTTAGATAGAAAGAAAAAAAAAAAAAAAAAAACTTTTGGAAAAGTTGAAGATAAAATTTCCAGAAAGAAGGAAAGTGTTTTTTTTAAAAAAATGATTTTGTTGTTTTTCAAAAATTATTTTCTTCCTTAAAAAAAACAACAACCGAAAAGTTATAAAAACAAATATTAATAACCAAAAAATAATTTAGCATCTAAAAAATAAATAATCGTCCAATAATTTTTGTGTTTTTGAAAAAAATACTTTTTCTTTTTTATCCTTGAGATTAACTCCATGGTGAAGAACAAACCTATTTTGAGAACGTAGTAAGTCCTTTTTTTTTTTCAACAAAAGATCCGATGACCCTTCGAAGGAGAAAACCTTTTAATTGTTTTTTTTATTTTTAAAATACACTCAAGAGTAATTCAATTTTAATTTTCAAGAGTTCCTGATCTAACACTTAATTTCGATTGAAAAGGGTCAAATTTTTTTAACAAAGAAAATTTTTTCTCCTTGTAACAATTTCTTCTTTGTTTATTCTCCACAACAACCAATTATTCTATTGTTGGGAATTAAAATTACCTGGTTGTGTGTTAAGCTCTTTATTGAGTTTCTTATTTTCGAATTTAAGGAATCTCCAATTTATTTCTTGATGGGAAAAAAAGGTTTATTTTGATAAAATTTAAAAAATCGTAATTTGGAGCTTTATCAATATCTTGTTTCACGAGAAAGTGAATTGGATCTGCACTCCACAACCCAATTATGTTTAATCGTCTCTCAACAGAAATTCGTCTATTTAGTTGAGGCAAAAGTAGTGTTATTTTGGAAAAAAATCATCCAGAAAATACCGTTTTCCTTTCAGCGAAAGAAAAAAAATAGGGTTTTATTAGTGGTCGGGAAAAAACTACCAAAAATGGAAATAATCCAGGGAAAGATTTTTTATTGTGAATATTAGGAAAATTGTTCTGTAATTTCTTTTGTTTTCAATCAAATCCTTTTTCAAAATCAATTTTTTAAAAGAACTAAGAAACAAACCGACTTAAAGTCCATCAAAGTGGTTTCTATAAAAGACTCATTTAATTGTTTGATAGCCTAAAGTAGATCAACTTTTTTTGATAGAAAATCGTGTTTTATTGGGGTTTAGTAGATTTTGGAAAATGATAATTTGTATTCTTGATTTTTGATTGATTGAATAGGGTTTTGAACAAGTCTAATTCCATTAATCATTATTCTAATAAGTGGGTGAGGTATAATTTTATAAAGTTTGATTCTTTTTTTTTTTTTTATTTTTTAATTGCTATTTCAAAATATTTCGCAAATATTTTTTTTTAATTTTAATTTTTGTGATGTAAATATTGAAGATATTTTAAAAGAGAAACTATTTTTTTTCCCAAATAAACATTTAATAAAGTAAGGAAGGACCAAATGATTTTTAAATGTAATTTTTCAATAGTCAGCCATTCCAACAAATTTTTGGAATAACATATTATTTTTATAAAAATTACTAATTTTTTTTTTAATTTTGAAGAGAGGAAATCAATTTCCTCTCACTTTCCCTAATTTCTAAATTTTTGTTTAGAAATCTCAATAAAGAATCACAATTCTCTTTATCATTAACTAATGATAAAATAAACAATGAGTCTTTATTTCGTATAATATCAAAGATATTATTCTTATTATTTTTGTTAATTTGAATTAAATCTTTAATGCAAATTATTCGATTTTCTTCATAGGATGGGCAGTCCGATAAAAAGTGATCGATATTAAAAAGTTTGATTCTTAACAAAAGGATTTGATTTAAGGTTTACAATCCCTGAAATTTTCAAAAAGATTGTATTGTGTAGGGTGTAGTGAGTTGTTGATTTGGTTCTTATCTCATGGATCTTGTAGTTGGTATGGATTTTTATAGTGGTTCAAAATGGCAATTTTTGACAATTTATTTTTTTTATTTCCGAAATCTGATTTGAAGAGTGTAAGATTAATTGGCTGGATCTTAAGTTAAAAAAAAATGTGTGTTTGTGGGTTGTTGATTGAAATTTTTATTTTAGTTTGGTTTTATTGGGAGCTTTTTAAAAAATTTATTTTTACATTAGTTACTTGACAAAAAAGTAAATCAAGATTCTTTTCTACAACCCCAAAATCAAAAGTTATTCTTGAACACCTATCAATATATTAATCTTACACTCTTCAAATCAGATTTCGGAAATAAAAAAAATAAATTGTCAAAAATTGCCATTTTGAACCACTATAAAAATCCATACCAACTACAAGATCCATGAGATAAGAACCAAATCAACAACTCACTACACCCTACACAATACAATCTTTTTGAAAATTTCAGGGATTGTAATCCTTAAAATAAATGAAATTTTACATCAATTTTTATGAAAATATAAACCACTTCATTTGGTACTGTGGAAGGTATAAATTTATCAGAATCAAGTGGAAAAAAAAATTTTCAAAAATTCTAGATAAGAAACTATTACGAAAAAGTTATTCTTAGAAGAAATACACAGAAACTCTTTTATTTTGAATAATTAAAATTATGAAATTTATTTTTCTCTTCAAGATTTTTTCATTAAAGTTCTTATTGTAATAAAAAACTTGAGGTAATAAAGAAAAAAAAATTATAAATAAAGTGAAAACAAAAAATCCTTAAAATTGTAAAAAATATATAAATTCGGGTACATAGTGCCCACACTCTGAGAGTCGTGGAATACCAATTATTAATTACGGAATGTGGAATTTTTATCTATAATTGATAATCTTTCTATCAGGTTTTTTCTCCTCCTGTGTATTCTGGGGAAGTGTCGTCAAGTGCCTAGCTTTTTTTTAATTTGAGAAATTAAAAGAAAATTTATGAAATTTTCTTTTTATTTCTCAAATTAAAATAAAGTGAACGCGGTTTTCTAAAATTAGAAATAATTTAGTAAAATCAAGGATTTTACTCAATTCTTTCAAATCCTGAAAAACCTAAGGACAGTGGATAGTTTCTATTTGGTCATGAAAATGATAAATTTATTTTTTATATATATTTTAATTATTTTTCTTCTTCTCTTGAATTTATTTGATGATTTTTCTTTAATTACTCCTTTCTATAAACAAATAAAAAAATGTACAACAATTTTCCGAATATACACAATAAAAAATCTTTCCCTGGATTATTTTCATTTCGGGTAGTTTTTTCACTACTTTATACGATTTTTTTAAATTTTTGATTTTACTTTTTGAATGAGGCACGTTCGAAACGAATATTTCCGAAAAATTGTTAATATACTAATTTTTTAATTTTAATTAAAGTTAATACGATCATTGATCAAATGATTATTATCAATGTTTTTTTACAAAAAAAATATAGTTTTTTTCATTTTTTCTTTTTTAATTGCTTTTAAATATCCATTTACTAGAAAATAAGAAAGAAGGACAGTCTTGATTCATTGATATATTATTAACTATTACTGAGTTTCATATACAAAAGTAAAAAAATTAACAGGTTTGAAGAAATAATTTAATGAATATCAACTTATCATTAGTTTCAAAAATAAAACTGAACAGTTTGAGCATGATAAAATATTTACTTCAATGCAATTTCAGGTTTAATAATAACCGTTAAGTGCCACCTAATGCCAGTTTTAACTCAATTCTTTTGAATTATGGAAAATACAGGTATTTTACAAAACTTTCCATTTGTTTTTTTTTTCATGGTTTGAAAGAATTGTGTAAAACTTTTGTTTTTACTTAATTTCTTTTTAATTCTAGAAAAACGCCGTTATATTTTTTTAAATTTGAGAAATTAAATCAAAGATTTTCCGCATTCATTTTAATTTTGGAAAATTGAGGCACTCAACAGTACTTGAAAGCTCTTGACTACAGACTGCCAGAATTCACATGAGGAACAAAAACCGATTGAAATATAATGTTTTACATATAAAAATTCCACAATTTGTGATTAATAATTGGTATTCCGCTGTAGTTAGGGTTTTTTTTTCAATTTGAAAGAATTGGTAAAAATCTCAGATTTTGCTCCAATCTTTTGAATCAAAAAAAAAAAAAAAAAAAAAATCACAGACACCACCCCTCAGAGTGGGGGCACTATATATCCGAATTTATATATTGATATTTTAAGTATTTTTTGTTTTCAATTTTATATTATTACTTTGTCTTTATTACTTTAGATTTTCTAACCATAAGAGCTTTGATAAAAAATTACCAACAAGAACAATAAATTTCATAAAGATAATTAATCAAAATTCAGACTAGGTCCAAGAACGACCAACCAAGAACCAAAATAATAAGTAGTTGTATCTAATGTATGTTAATTTTTTTTTCAAATTCATGTATAATAAGCCCTAAATACATTTATTCATTAAATATAGCCGGGTCACCCGAACTAGAAAATAATTTAAATAAACATGATTTTTTCTCATTTTTTTTTTCACAATTTGAAATAAATATAAAATTATTTGTATAACCTTTTCATTAATTTGGAGAAAAAAAAAAAAATTATTTTTTTAGAATTCAAAAATTGCATTTTTTTATTTTATTTTTTGAGAAAAATGAACTCAAAACCTGTGATATATATATTATTTTGTTCCTATTAATTCAGGGTATATTCGGAAATATATAAACCATTTTAACTTTAATTTACTTTTTTTACATGGCCTTTGAATCAAGAAGTTGAAAGAAATTTTTAGTTTGAATTTAAAGATTTATTGTAAAATATCCGATTTTCAAATATTCACATTTAAATAATATTTTTGGTAACAAAGGATAAAAAATTTAAAGTGTATGAACTTGGACCAAAATTTTTTTCAAAATTATTGAATTTATTGTTACTGATGAACTAATTTCTGTTCATAAAATAAACCACCATCAAAAAAACCTAAAAGTTGTAAAATAATTTATAAAATAAAATCTATTATTAATTTTTTTTTGTTATATTCTAAAGAAAAGATTAAAGAAAGATTCATTGGGTTTGTTCTTAAAAAATAAAACAACGGAATAATAAACTCTCAATAATAAACCCCAATTCAAAATTTTTAACACACAAGAAACACCAAAATTCGATTTGTGAAAAAAAAAACTTATTTAATCAAATTCAAAAGATTTACCAAATTAGAACCATTCACTAATTGAAATGTTAACACTTTTTCATAAATTACAATACCCACAAAACAATAAATAAATAATTATCAATGCAAATAAATTAAGGGTGTGTTAAAAATTTTGGAGAAAGCAAAACAAAAAAATACATTAGTAAATTTGTTTAACTTCTATTAGGAATATTTGATCGATCAAATGGTTAGATACTACCAACTAATTTTATTTGAGTTCTTCTATTTGGAACAACCCAAATTTAACAGAATATCTATTGTTGAAAAAAATTTTGATCCAACGAAACAAATTACGTAATTCAAACAATGAAATGAAAACAAAAACTAAAAGATGAAAAAATGATTTTCATATTTTACAAAAATCAAAATTATCTCCAATTTCAATGAAATTGTATTATTGTGATTGTTTGGAACGTTTTAGCTGTGTGGAAAATTTTGAATTTTAGTTTAAGTAAATATTTATTATTTTAATATAATAAAGAATAAATTAAAATTAAAAAAAAAAAAAAAAATTCACATTCAAATTTTTAGGATAATTATACTTGAATATAATCTTTAAAATTAAATCTTAATTTAAGTTAAAATCGGAAAAGAGAGAAAGAAACGCCAAAATGTTAGAAAGAAAGAGTTTAATAAAAAAAATTTGAGTGATGATTAATACATACACACACACGTATATATATATATATATATATATATACATTACATAAAATTATATTCAACATGATTTTTCTTTTTTCTTTCCTTCACTCTAGTTTGTTGTCTAGATTTTTTATTTTTCTTTTGTTCTTTACGTTTGGAAATTTTGTTATAAAATTTTTGTTTACGTGTTTCAACTTTAATTTGATAGCCAAACAAAGCGGAAAACAAAAAATTTTTTTCAATGTGCTTTTGGAAACCAGAACCCAAAAAAGCACGGACTGTATTTAATTGTATTATTTTGGGCCATTCTTCGAAATGGATTTTGTTTGATTTGATCGTTATAAGATCCTTAGGATACTCGCATTCCTCAATTGAGGAAAGGAATGTTTTAAATTTCGATCTTTGTATTTTTTTTTTCTTCTTAGACACCTTTTGTGAGCTTTCTTTCATTAGCTTGGTAAAAA
This sequence comes from Anaeramoeba flamelloides, assembly GCA_027625915.1. Classification (NCBI taxonomy): domain Eukaryota; family Anaeramoebidae; genus Anaeramoeba; species Anaeramoeba flamelloides. Next base: position 6,002,888 of record JANTQA010000042.1, read on the forward strand.
TTTCGATAACAAGATCAACGTCGATATTTGAATCAACAACCTCTTCCATTTCAAGCCGATCTTTTAAATTGAATGCTAAAGTAATGAGTTCGCCACTTGAAACTCTGACGCCCAGATCTGGATATTCTAAAAAGTTTCTTCCAAGATTCACAATGTAATCAAAAAAGATATCATCGCCAGACTCATTGTTATCACTCAGCTCAATTCCAATGAAATCATTTTCTTGAAGAGATAATAAGAGACTAATAATATTCAGAACCTTTGCAATATAAAGTTCATGCCCTCCATTTTCGGGAAGAATATTGTCCTTTAAAATAGAGATACAATGTCGAAGGATGCTTTGGCTAGGATCTAAATCCCCTGTGCTTGTTGTTAAATAGGATAAAACTCCTAGGGCCTCAAGTGACTGGGAAGTGTGTTTATGGTATTTTTTTTTTTGTTTTGTTTTTATTGTTTATTTATTTTTAAAAGTTGTTTATTTGTTTTTAAAAGTTGTTTGTGATTGATTTGAAAAGAGAGGAAATAATTCGAGAAAAAATTAGGTTTAAGATGCTCAAGAGTGTTTCCCTTGGTGTTTAATTTTTTGGAAATCTAAAATAAAAAAAACAGTTTTTCAAGAGGGTTAATTACAAAAAGTAAAAGAAAAACAGTTTTAAAAATGTTCAAGGCAAAAAGGATGAAAAACCTCCAAAACTTTGTTCTGTTTCATCTTTTAAATTCGTTTTAGAAAATTACTTTTTCAAAACTGTTAACCGTGGCCTTATTGAAAGGGGTTTTAAATTTTTATTTTGGGTTTTCTTTTATTTGTTTTGTAATTTTTCTTTTTTTTTCTCATTCTTCTTTTTGTGATTGTTTTTTTTTGTTTTGAAGAATGTTTGAAAAAAAAAACAAGGATCAAAAGTTACAAAACAAATGTTTTGGTTTGAGAAGTGTTTGTGTGTTTTTCCGAAATTACAAACCCTCAACAAAATTTTTTGTGACAAAAATACTGAGTCAAACTGTTTGAAAAATCAAAAGTGTCTTTTTTGGTTTATAAAATAAAGCAAAACAAATTTTTAGTTTGAAAAAGTAATTTTTTATTAGATTTTTTTGATTAACCTTTTAAAACCACAGGAACAAATAGAAAATTCGAGACAAAATTCTTTTGTTGAATAAAAATCGAATAAATCTTATAAAGTAAGAAATAATAAAAAAAAAAAGGCAAATACTTACAGCAATCTTAAGTTTATTTTCACCTTCGAAAGAATATTTCAAAAGAGTTGATTCAAATTGGTTATAAATATCACTGATTGTATTTTCGACAGTAATTGAAAAAAGTAAAAGGCACTTAATTGCCAAGACTTTTTCTTCGGCGGATCCTTTTTTTAAAGAATTTTTTATGGCAAACAAAGCATCGTCGTAAAATTCCTCGACAATTGGCAGGTAATAATGCGAAATGTGATGGTTAAGTTCTGTATATTTTTCTTTTCTTGTGATGCTATCACTGTCCATTAAGGAGTCAACCAATTCTTGAAATTGTGTTTCAAATTGGTTGGATTCTTCAGAACTCGAGCCTTCAGTTTCTTTTTGAACAAAGTTTTCATTTCTTTTTTGCTTTGTTTTCCTTGGATTATTTTGGTTGTTTCTTTTTTGTCTCTGGTTCATTGGTTTAAGAATGATAAATCTCTAATAGATTAAGATTGTTGTTTATAAAAAGGTTGGGTGTTTGTGTTGATTAAAGTCAAACAAGTCTATGATTTTTGGATGCTATAAATCTATTTAATTTTATTACGAGAGAAATTATAAAAAAATGAATTTTTTTTTTTTATTTATTACATAATTTTTCAAAGACTTTTGAAAAGAGAGATATTTTCAATAGGAATATCTGACATTTTTCATTAATTTGACTAAAAAAATTTACAAAAAATTTATCAAATCTTATTTGCTTTGAATTTTGATAGTAAATCTTACTTGAGTGTATCTTTTTTTTTTTAGGGATTAGAAATTATGACCAAGAAGTTCAAATTTTTAGTATGTGTTGTTATTGATGGTAAATCGTTTCAGGCACTCCTGGTTCAAATGTTTTCCTCATTATTCAATTTTCAAAAAATCTGTTCAATTATATCTTGAAAGAATTTCCATAAAAATTAGAAAAAAAAGATGAAAAAATTTCTCCAAATTCTTTTAATACTTTAAAAGTTTCACAAAATATCAAGGAGTTTACCTTCTAAATCTATTTTTATTGTCGAGATACTTTTGAATAATTAATTAGATGCTGTATCAGAACAAGAAAAAACAATTAAAAAAGCACACCTTTTATTTGAGACATGGATCTTATGCTCTGGGCACGGGTAATTTGACCCAATCTAATATTTACAATCCCCGAAATTTGAAAAAGATTATCTTTTGTTGGGAGATGGCGAATTGTTAATTTTGTTCTTAGCTGATCGATCTTCTGATGTATGATTAAAAAGTGGTTCATAATGGCAATTTTTGGGATTTTATTTGTTTTTTTACCGAAATTTGAATTTATGAGAATAAGACTAATAGATAGGTAGATTTTGAATAAAAAAATGTAATTTTTAGAATTTATAAATTACAATTTTTATTTATATTTTAATTTTATTGGAAGATTTTTCAATAAAATTTATTTTTTTTTTAGGTTAATTGACAAAAAAGTTAAAAAGAAATGGAAATTTAAATTGTAAATCAATACCAAAATTCAAAATTTATAATTAAAAACATTTTAGTACAATATATTTCACTCTTCAGTCATAATTTATAAAAAAAAATAAAATACAAAAAAAAATAGTAAACAAATATTTTCAATTTTAAACAAGTTGAAGATCGAACAAATAAGAACAAAAATAACAATTCACCCCCTTTAACCTAACACAAGATAATCTTTTTATACAATTTCAGGATTTTTAAAACTTAAAATGATAAATTAGTAAATGATAAAATTTTGAGGAATACTAATTATGTAATTTAAATATATTTTTCAAAAGTAAAATTGGGAATATAATGATTAAGTTTATGGATTGCAATCTTAGTAAATTATATTTTAATATAAATTTAATTTTTATTTATTTGTTCACAAAGCTCGTGATGAAGGAATTCATTTAAATTATATGCCAATCCCAATGAATAATACTCTATCAAGATTTTTTTAAAACTTATTTATAAAAGAATTGAAGATTCTTCTTTTATAGTTTCAGATTCTCAATATTTTTTTTAAAAAAAACCATTGGATACAAGAATAGCTGTATTAAAACATATTATTTCAACTTAAAAATTCAAACCGATTATAAGAAATAAAATATTTGGGAATTTTGCTTGACAAAGAAAAACATTTACACAATAACTTTAAAAAAGTTAAAAGACAACTATAAAAAAATCAAGATGATTTTTTGATAAGAAAATTTAGCTAATGGGGTAAAACTTGAAATGTTTAAATCAATATATATATATATATATATTCATCAATTATTCTATGAATTTATTATATTTAATCTAACTCAAAAATATTTCGACTAAATCGATGTTTTGATAAATAATAAAGTAACAAAATTCTTAAAAATTAAACACTTTCTCCTAGGATAATCTATAAAAAGGAAGCAAAAATTGATAAAGTAAGAATTTTAATCTATAAAAGAAGATATAAACACAAAAAGAAACGATAAATTCTGGGTTTTAGACTTATATCCAAAAATTTAAAGTTTTTAAAAAAAGATAATGATAATATTAATTTGGAAATAGTTAATTTAAAACTACTAGATTTAAATATAAACCAATTTAGAGAAAGATTGATAATATCTTGTTCTATGATGGAAGGGCCAAGAATATTAAAAAAATATAATGTATAATTATAATATAAATAAACAGTTGTATCTAGGGAATTTTAATTAATTTCAGAAATAATAAGAACATGAACAGTGCCTTTTCATAATTTAAACGAACATATAAAGATTTTGCTCAATTTTTTTGAATTCTGGAAAAACTAACTTTTTTTTTAGTTTGGGAAATGAAAAATCAAATTTAGAGAAATTTTCTTTTCATTTTTCAGATCAAAAAAAAACAAAATATAAACAACAAAAATATTAAAAATGGAAAAGTTCTATTTCCGTTGTAAAATTAAGAAACTTCTCTAATTATTTAAATGATATTTTTATGTTTATGATAAGAATAATATAAAAACAAAATCTTGCAATTTATGCAAAAAATACCATAACTCGAAAATAGCTGCAGATATCATAATTTTCTTTGAACTGCCCATTCTAAAAAAAAAATCGAATAATTTGGATGAATGATTTAATTCAAATAAATAAAAATAATAAAATAAAATGTCTTTGATATTATTCAAAATAAAGAATCATTATTTATCATATCATTGGTTAATGATGAGGAAAATTATGATTCTTTATTAAAATTCAAAACAAAAATTTAGAAATTATGGGGTGTTATGAAGTGCCTAGCTTTTCCAAAATTCAAAATAATAGAGAAAAATCTGAGATTTTAATCAATTCTTTATAAATTAGGGAAAATGTCGTTAGGTTTTTTTAATTAATAAATAAACTGAAAATATTAAAAAAATTTTCGGTTTTATTCAAAAATTAAAAAAAAACTAAAGGGAAAGAGACGTAGTGCGCCTAGATTTTCTTGAGGTTTTCTATTTTTTTTGGAAAATCTATTGATTTTCGTTATGTTTTTTGAGTTTTCTATTTATTTATGAAGTGTTCTAGGTTTTCTTGAGGTTTTCTGCTTTATATATAAAGTGTTCTAGGTTTTTTTAGTACTTTTTCTATTTTATTTAGAAAATAAATAGATTTTCCAAAGCATTTTACGTTTATTGGTAAAGTGTTCTAGGTTTTTTTTTACTTTTTGAAATAAACCGAAAATTTATTAAAATTTTCTGTTCATTTCAAAAATTAAAAAAAACCTAACGAAAATCTATTGATTTTCCAAATAAACATAAAATTCAAGAAAAACTAACTGCGGTTTTCCGGAATTCAAAAGAATTGAATAAAATCTATAATTTTACTTCATTCTTTTATATCCTGGAAAACCTAACGAAAAGTGTCCTAGGTTTTTTTTTTTTTTTACTTTTGGAAATAAACGGAAAATTTCTTAAATTTTCTGTTTATTTCAAAAATTAAAAAAAACCCAACGGTGGTAAGAGGAAATTAATTTTCTTCTTTCAAAAATATAATAAAAAGATATAATTTTAAAAAAAATAAATTTATTTTATAATATTACTTCAAAAACATTCAAAGATGCTGTTATCAAAAAAATCTTAGGAAAACATTCTGATATTCCATTCATAATATTTCAAAGTTTCTGTAATTATTTTTTGAAAATGAATAACAAATGATTTTATTATTGTTAAAAAAAAAATTGGAATGTTTGAAACTAATAAAAAAACACAACAAAATATTCAAAATTTAAATAAAAATCAACAAAAAACGGTTTCTATTACAAATGAATTTAATTTTTAAATTCAAGTTAAATAATATACAATATTTTAAAAAAAGAAAGTACACCAATTGTCCAAACTGGTATATTATCCTCCTTTAATTGGCATAAAAGGGAAATAAAAAATAAAAAATAAAAAATAAAAAATAAAAATAAAAATAAATTTATGGAGTAAAACATTGTTGATGAGAAAATATTCTTAATTTTATCAGTCAAATAGTTTTTTTTTAAGTTAATCAATTTCTTTTTCGAATTATCGATCAATTTTCTTAATTGTTTCAACAATACCCTTCCAACAATTATATATGTTTTTTTCAATAACCTTAATTGTGATTTAGAATAATTTAATAAAAAAATATGCATCTTGTGATTTTTTTTCTTCAAATTTTTTAATTCATTTCCAAACATGGAAATAATTTTATTTAGCTTCATTTTTCATTGACTGCTAATTGCAATTGAATTGCCATATTCTGTTTTAATTTGTTTTATTTTTTTTTTCTGTGGTTTTCATCTTCTAGTATTTTGATTTACATTTTTGTTAAACCTTAATAGAATTATTATAATTATTAATTGCATTTTTTTTTTTTTTTTTTGGAATTATCTGCAGTTTTAACCGAATCACATAATCTAATGTAATCTTCAATTGCAGATTCAAAGGAGATGTACCCGCATTTCATTTCTTCAATGTACATTTGTTCAATATTTAACAATTTCTTGTAAAAGAAGGTATAAATATCTTGATATATGATTTTTGTTTCAAAAGATCTTAGCATGTCTATTTTTTGTCCCAATCGAATGGCAATGAAGTAAAATTCTCTTTAATAACTAAATAATTGTTAGATTCTTCATAAAGTTCTTTCTTATTAGGTTAGGGTAGTTATTTAAGATTAGTAATTTTTTCGTTTTTCTTTAATGCTCTTTTTAAATATATATATATATATATATATATATATCCCTTAGCACCCCGGATTTGCCTAAATTTCATCAAGTTTTTTAAATTAGATTTAAAATGATATTGATCTACTAATATATTAATTTTTCTTATTTGTCTTTAATCCAGATTTGAATTATAATAAAAAAGTCAAAATAGTTCAAAGATAAAGTTGTTAAGTTATTGATTTTTTTTTTTTTGAAAATTGGAAAAAAAAATAATAATTATTCGTTTTTTACATTTTTTTAAAGATTTTTATTTTTTATTTTTTTTTTTTTAAATGAGAAATTTTATTACATTAATAGTAATTCAAAACTCAACACATTAATTATAATAATAATCACCAAACAATTTTGCTAATTTTACGATAAAAAAAAATAAATAAAAAAATAAATTACTTTTGAATTTTAATTTTTTTTTTAGAAAAAATTTCAATAAATATCGAATTGAGAGAAAAATGAAATTTATTTCTTTAGGCCAAAATTAAATTTTTAATATGATTAATTTCCTAAAACTTTTATTTAAGCAATAGATAATAATTGAAAAAAAAAAAAAAAAAAATTGTAAAATAATTTCAATTTATTAAATTGGAATAAAAACAAATATAAATTACTTTTTAATGGATAAAATCTTTATACCTAAATATAAAATAAAAATAAAAAATAACTCTTAAATATTATTCCAATCATATAAAATAATCTCCGAAACCAAATTTTTTTTATTGCATTTTGTTATTTGTAAAAATTTGAATAATATATTTGCGATATTTGGATTTTTCATTAATAAATTAATCCAGATCTTGTTAAATAATTTCTGATATATGGTCTCTAATTCAACAATATTGTTTATTTTATGACTAGATTTTTAAAAAGTCAAAAAATTAAAAAAATTGTAAAAAAAAAAAAAAAAAAAAAATCAATTATTAATCTGACTCGAACTATTGACCAAATCATTTAAAATTGAAAAAAAAATCTTGTTGAAAAAATTGTAAAATTTTTGCAATGAAAAAAAAATTTGATTTTTTTTCTAATTTTAATTTATATTTTTTTATTTTTAAATTATTTAGAATTTAATATAGATATTGATATTGAATAGTAATCAGTAGATAAAACAAATTTTCTATGTGATATTATAATAACTTTTATAATGAATAAATTATTTAATCAAGCATTTTTAGGCAATTTTGGGGTGCAAAGGCCCCAAAAAATTTCCAGTAAAGTATGATGTGTTTTATTCATTAAAACTAAGAGGGGTTTTGATGCCTAGACAAACTTTTCAAAAAAAAAAAAAAAAAAAAAATATTTTGACAAAATTTGGATGGAAAAATAATAAAATCACAATAACCAAAAAAAAATTCCCAATGTTGAAAAAGTTTTTTTCAAGTTATTTTTTTATTTTAAGTAACTATACAATTTTTAATTATAAAATTTTCTTTCTAAGATAATTGTTTATTAATTAGATACCTTATTATCCTTTGATAACATTTCAAATTAAAATTTCTGTTTGAAATGTTTTTAGGTTATTTGGTGTGTTAAGGTATATATATATATATATATATATATATATTAATTTCAAATTTTAATGTTTTTTTTTTTTTTGAATTACTTTTTGAAAATTATTTGAAAATAAAAATAACAAAAACTAAATGTACTATTTCGTAATAAGACAGAAAAGCTTATTTCAAAACATCCTTATTAAATACAATTCCATCACAAAACTATTTTAATATCCAAAATTGCCATTTTGTATAAATTGATGGTCAAGAATAATAATCCCCTTTGTTTGTAATAAATTAGATTAGATAAAGAATAGGTATTATAATTTCTGATCTCAATTTTTTATATGATAATTTTAAGGGTGAAAAATTGGTATATTTATTTTATTTTTTGATTTATAAATTTTTTTGAAAGAAGATTTTTACTCTTGATAAAAATTACAAGAGAATGAAAAACTTATAAAAGTGTTTAATATATTAAACAATCTTTTATATCCTTATCATATTACCCGTTTTTTTATTGAAATTGTTTGCGCATTGTTTTCTCCAAAAAAAGTGTTATTTATTTATTTTTTTTTTTTTTTCATTTTTTGGTAATAAACTAAATTCCAAAAATTTTAACACGGTTTAAAAAGTTGAAAGAAGAACAATACTACACTTTTCATTCAATTTGGAAATATTTTTTATTTTACAAACTATTTCATTTTTTGTCTTTTTTATTTTGTTTTCATTTCCCTTTTTTTCAGTTATATAATCTATTTCGATAGATCTGGAATTTTTTTTCGATGGTTGATAGAAGTTTAGTGTTGAGTTTGTTAAATAGAAAAACTACATACAATTGGTCGATGATATCTTATTATTTGATCTATCAACAATTTTTGGTGTAAATTCAACAAATATACCAATACATTTTTTGTTCCGCTCGGCTCATTATTTTGGAAACATCGATTTTAAATTTTGAGTTTTATATTTTTTTCTATTTATTTGGATTACAATGATTACTTATTAAAACATTAATACAAAAGTAACTTAAATGTAGTTTTATCTTGAGTTTAAAAAATACAATAAATTAAGTTTTTTTTTTTTTTTTTTTGCCTATTTTTGATTTTGGGTGTGTCCAAATTTTTGGAATGGGGTTTATTTCAACAAAAATATTTTGAAATAAATACCATAGTATTGATTCAATCAGTATTGATCTTTAACTTAAGTTGGTATTGTCAATTGATCAGTATCTTGACTAATAAAAAGAATTTTTTTATGAAATTTCAAAAAAAAAATTACCTACTTTTTCGGAAATATCTTAGTTGTCTTTATACTTTAATTTTCCTTTCATAATGTGAAGACTAAAATCATAGATTTCACGATTATTAATTAATGAAAATAATTTCAAAATATCTTTGGTTCATAATTAATACATTAAGATTTATTTCTTTTAATGTATTTTAAAAAATTACTCTATTTTTTTTTCATAGGAAGTTTATATCCATAAAAAATGGTTAATATTTTCTATTAAGTCTTTCTGTTCTTTTGATACTTTTATCATAGATTACAAGATTTATTTCGATTTTTATTGATTACACAATAATATCTATTTAAACAATCAATAAGTGTTCTGTATTTTAGATTTGTTTGGTTTGAATGATAATTTTAATGTTTTTTTGCGTTTTAAATAAATAATTTTGATATTTTATTTATTCTGAAATAGTTTTGTGGAGTGTTGTCAATTACTTCCAAGTATCTTCAGAGTGCCTATCTTTTTCCAGAATTAAAAGAAAAGAGTAAAATCAAGATTTTACTTAATTCTTTTGAATTCTGAAAAGATAGAGGCAATTTCTTTTAGGTTTTTCTAAAATTAAAAAAACCTAACTGCGATTTTCTTTAGTTTTTCTATTTTATTTGTTAAGTGTTAAAGGCAGTTTTCTTGGGGGTTTCTGTTTTGTCTGTTAAGTGCTTAGTTTTTTTTTTTTTTTTTGAGGTTTTAATTTTTTATATGGAAAGTATTCTAGGTTTTATTGAGATATTCTATTTTATTTGTGAAGTGTTCTAGGTTTTTTTGAGGTTTTCTATTTTATTTCTAAAGTGTTCTAGTTTTTTATTACTTTTTGAAATAAACTGAAAATTTGTTAAAATTTTCGGTTTATTTCTAAAGTAAAAAAAAAACCTAACGAAAATCTATTGATTTTCCAATTAAATAGAAAACTCAAGAAAAGTTAACAGATGTTTTTCTTACTTTGAGAAATAAAAAGAAAATTGAAGAAATTTTCTTTTAATATCTTAAATTAAAAAAATGCAAATTTCAAAAATTATCTTTTTATTTCTGGAATTAAAAAAAACCTAATAATGATTTTCCAAAATTCTAAAGAATAGAGTAAAATTGTGATTATACACAATTCTTTTCAATTTTAGAAAAGTGCCGTCAAGTTCCTGGGTTTTCCAAAATCCAAAAGAATAGAGTAAAATCAAAGATTTAACTCAATTCTTTTCAATCCTGGAAAAAAAAGAAAATCTAATGGCGGTTTTCTTGAGGTTTTCTGTTTTATTTATAAAATCAATAGATTTTCGTTAGGTTTTTTTGAGTTTTCTATTTTTTTTCGTTAGGTTTTTTTGAGGTTTTCTATTTTATTTGTGAAGTCTTCTAGGTTTTTTTACTTTAGAATTAAACCAAAAATTTATTAAAATTTTCGGTTTATTTCCAAATTAAAAAAAACCTAACGAAAATCAATAGATTTAACAAATAAAATAGAAAACCTCAAAAACCTCGAACACTTTACAAATTAACAGAAACCTCAAGAAAAGCTAACGGTTTTTTTTTTTTTAATTTAAGAAATAAAAAGAAAATTTTTGAAAGTTTTCTTTTTAATTTCTAAAATTAAAGAAAACATAACGACATTCCAACTCTTAGAATTCAAAATCTCATTATATGTGTACTTATAAACTCCATTTCACTCAAAGTATCCCAGCCAAAAATGAAAAAGTCACTTTATTTTTAAGAATCAACCAAACTTAGATTGTTTAGAAATACGAGAAATAATAAACTTCATATAAGAGTCGATAATTATAAAGGAAAAACCCGGAACAAACCACAAATTTCAAAAAAAAAAAAAATGTTAAAAAAATTTTTGGGCCACATTCATTGGAACGTCTCGTGCAAAATTTCTCAATTTCTTTAGGAAATTAAAATTGTTGAAAATAAGATTTTTTACTTGTATATATCTGAATTTTAAAAGAACATACAAAGCCTAACTTTTCTTAATGTTTATTTGGTTTTTCAACCATTTTTTTTTCAAAGTTAATTTTTTTAAAAAAAAAAATAAAAAAAAAAAGAAGAAAAAAAAAAAAAAAAGCAAAAAGCAAAAAACAAAAAAAAAAAAATTTTACAAAATGAGAAAAAATGATTTTGATCTAAAAATTTAAAATTTTAGTTTGATAAGAGTAATGAATTAAACTCATAGAATGTCTTACATTTCTTTAATAAAACTGGGCCCCTTTGACTGAAAAAGAGTTTATATTTTACAATCACTTTTTTTAAAAAAAAATTCCTCACTTTATCAAAAAAGAAAACTTTGAAAGGAGAGTTTGAGATATTTTAAAAAAGTGAGGATTTTTTTTTTTTATTAGATTGTCAGAATAAAACTTTTTTAAAACATTTCATTTCAAAGAACATTACGGAAATCAACTTATTTGCAAAATATGGTTGAATTTAAACTAATCAAAGTCTTTAATTTCAAGTTAATCAAAAATTTAACAAATGGGAATTAAGCAAAAAGGTTTAAAAACATATTTTTGAATTTGCCAGTGATATTTCTTCTTAAAAAAGTTGATGTTCTAACCAATTATCATTAATTTTTTCTTAACACTTGACTAAACTCCTACATTTTTTAATCACCATTACAGATTTAATACATGAAAAAATAATCCGATCAATCAAAAAAATAAAAAAATAAAATAATTACAAGAAGGGGTTCTAATTTATTCCAATTATCAATATTTTGTTGAATAAATGCTGTGTCGCCTTCTTTAACTTCACAACTATCATATAAATCATCAAGGGGAATAACACGTGTTTTATTTTTTGATTTATTTTGATTAACTTTTGTTTTAAAAATGTTATTCACATTTTTATATAAAAAATCCTGGAAAATGGTGGATTTGCTTAAAATTGGATGCCTTTCAATTCGGTTTATAAAGATTTCCAATTTTTTTCTTCCCATTTGAATAAATTCAGATTCAAATTTTGAAGTGATCTTCTTTCCAGGCATCGATGGTATGATAACACCTGGATAATTTGAGACTAAACTGCTTTTTAACCATAAAAAGTCCTTATATCTCCTTCTGATTGTTTCTTTTTTTTTTTTTTTTTTTCTTTTTCTTTTTGGATTTTTTTGTTTCTTCTTCTTCTTTTGGATTCTCTTTTAAAACAATAATTTCGTATGAAGTATGTTTTTTGATCCGACCCCCTTTTGTTTCTGGATTTGTTACAAAAATTTTCTTTTGTAAATTAAAATCAATTAAAGGAAATGGCTTGAGATCTTTTTTTTGTATTGTCTTTTCTTTTTCTTTTTCTTTTTCTTTTTTCTTTGTTTCATTCTGCTTCTTTTCTTTTTTCTTTTCAATAGTTCTTTCTTTTGACTGTTTTATTTCTTTTTCTTTTTCTTTTTCTTTTTCTTCTTCTTCTTTTTTTTCTTCTTCCACCTTTTTAATTTTAATGTCCTTTTCCTTTTTTTTTTCCTGTTCTTTTTCATTTTCATTTTGGCTTTGATTTTCTTCTTCTTTTTCCTCAAGATCTATTTCATCATTTTTTTCTTTCTCTTTTTCTTTTTCTTTTTCATTTTCATTTTCATTTTCATTTTCATTTTCTTCTTTTGGTTTTTTCTTTTTTTTTTTCTTTTCTTATTGACCTTTTTTTTCTTTATCTAAATTATTTTCTTCATCTTTTTCACCATATTTCGGGATTGAGTCTTCTTTTGATTTTTTTTCTTGTTGACCTATCATTTTTGTTTCCACCTTTTTTTCACTTTCACTTTCACTTTCACTTAAAGTTCCAGTTTCAGCCTCAGAGCCAGTTCTACTCACAGAGTCAGATTCATCTCAATTAAGTCCAAAATCTAAAAAAGCTTGATCTTGATTTTGTGACATTCGGAAAAAATGAATTTGATTTCAATCTTTTCTGTACCAATTTATAGGCTGTGAAAAAACACAGGAAACAATTTAAATTTAAAAATTGATACTTTTTAATCACAAAGAAGGATATTTCAATTTTCATGATTCTATTCAAATATATTTTTTCATTTGGCTATTTTGATTTGTAAATAATCTATATCAGTTTTTTTTTGAAAAATATTTGAAAATCACACAAACGAGACAACAATCAATTTTGACACACATCCTTAAGTGAATTATTCAATTAACGTGAATGAAAGTTTTCTTTCAGTTTTGCTATCTGGTGTCTAATCACAGATAGTAGAAAAAAGAGAAGAGCATTCTTGGCTGATCTAAAAAGAACTTGTAATAAAAACGAATATAATCTTTTCAATGTTATTTTTGCTTTCTATTTTTAAAATCTCAAGTTGAAAGTTATTATTGAAAAGAAAAATATAATTTAGCTACCGCCTGACAGATATACAATATTACAATCAAGATCAAAAAGAAATTATTATTACAAGGCGTATGTTATTATTTCTAATTCATATAACAATTTGAAATAACTATTTCGTTTCGAACAATTGCGAACAAAAATTTTCATTTTTTGGCAATTCTGAAAAGTAACATTGAATTTTTCATTTCACATAATTTTCCAAAAGTGAAATTTTTCATTTTTTTTACTTTTCCTTTTCTAAAAAGATTTCTTTTTTTAGTAAATGTATTGATCATTAACTTATGTTTAAACTTGTTACAAAAGAAGGTTTTTTAAAAAAACGTGGAAAGTATTGAAATTCTTTTCTTTTCTGATAACAACATAATTTTGTGTTTTTTTTCTCATTAACAATTTTTGTTTTGTATTTTTTTTTTCTTCGCTCAACATTTTCCCCTTAAAGTAATCGAAAGAACTGGAAAAAACGCTGGTTTAAATTACACGATTGTAAATTGTCATATTATGATAACAAAACAAAAAAAAAACAAAAAGGCTTTGTATATCTTGAGGATTGCGATATTCAAGTGGTGAGCGTCCATCGCAATTTATTTCAAATCGGTGTTCGTGACAAAAGAAGAAAATATTTAATTCACGCGTATTCTAAAACCGAAATGTACGAATGGATTGGGTCCATTTTCCTGCATCGAGATCAAATTTATTTTGGTAGACAGTAAAATTATTCCTCTTTTTTTTTTAATAAATATCAAAATAGACTTGTTTCAAAAAAAAAAAACAATTTCAAAATTTATTCAAACAATTGAGTCTAACCAAAAATTTCCGATAATTCATTGTAGTCTGAGGTTTTGTCTTTTCCACTTTAAAGTAAAAAAAGATTTTTTTGCTTCAAAGCTCAACTTTGTAATCCAAGAATGGATGTGGGGTTCAAAAAAAGTATTGGATAAATCCAGCAATTGAATTATCAATATTTTAACCAAAAGAATTTATTTCAATGATGGAGTTGTTCACAACACCATCTACTCTTAATTAGTGAACCACTTTGCATTTTAAATTGTTTTTTTTTTTTGTTTCTCAAATAAGTACCTCAATAAATTAATATTCTTTACACAAGATGGAACGAAGGTATCTCTAAAAATGAATTTTGATGAAAAAAACTCTATTTTTAGAGATACATATATTCCAACTTGTGTAAAGAAACTCAAACCCAAAGAATTAAGGGACTAGTAACTAAAAAAAAATATTCTTATAAATTTCGTAGCAAATTCAAAACAATTTTACCGCACCTTGAAATTGATAAATAAAGTAAAAATATCAAATATAACAAGTGATGTAGATCTGAAAAATATAACATCATTTTTTATATTTTTTCTTAAGAAAAATAATATTATTACTTGGTGAAGCTACTTTTAAAGCTATTTTCCGAAATGAATTATGGTTTTTAAAAGTTTGAAAATTTTCCCATTTTTTAAAAGTTCAAAATCCCAACATATAGTTATGAATTATTTCAAAAAAAAATATTTTTGTTGAAGAAGAAAGAAATCTTATTATCTATGAAGGAAGTGTATAAAAATACACTTTCTAAACAAAACTGCCAAGTTTTGAAATAACTTGACAATAAAAAATCGACTTAATTTCAAAAAAATTAAATAACATATAATTATTTTATTCAAAGAAAAAAATATTTCTTTGTTTAACTGAGATTTTGAATCAATTTTTTCTTTTTCTTTGACAAGAAAATCAGAGAAAAAAAGGTCTTTTTTTTTTTTTTTTTTTTTTTTTTAAGGGAGGAGTTATTGACCCCTCTTATTTGCCCGAATTCCTAAATTTTTATTTAGGAATTTAATTAAAGACTCAAAAATAAGTTTATTACCCACTAAGGCTAATAAAGAGTTTGAATCCTTTTTTATAATAATATTAGAAATATTATTATTATTTAATATATTCGATATATTAATTTTTTTTAATTCAGATATCCAGATTTTGCGATTATTTTCATAGGCTGAGCAGTTCCATAAAAAATGGTCTAAATCTTCAATAATATCTAAATTGTTTATTTTTTTACATAATTCACACAGTTTTGATTTGTTCTTATTCATAACATAAGAGTACCTGTTAAGGTAATTTGTAAAATTTCTGAGTTTTAAAATTGAAGTTGAGCCCTTCCATTTTAAATATCTTTGCTGCTTATTTATAGTATTATTGATTAAAAAAAGGTCTTTTTAATATTCCCGAAAATACCAAAAAATCGAAATTACTCAAAAAATTTTTAACCACTTAAAAACACCTTTTGAAGAACTTCGAAGTAACACGAGTGTTCAAAGATAAATTTTTATTGTAAAATAACAATTTTACAGAAAGACAAAATATTAATTTTTTGAATTTTCTTCCTTAAATTCACTGAAGATTTTTTGGTGTACCTTTTGAGTATATTTGGGCATGTTATTACGTGTTAGGGTAAGTATTCCAGGGTATGTTTGGTCTTGATAAGGATTGTGCTGTGTTTCGTATGGTGTGTTGTGTTAGATTATACCAATGTCTTCTGTCGAAAGTTAAATCAGGTTAGGCTTGCCTTGGATAGGATATGTGCGTGCACGATTAGATATTACTTGGTTATTTTTGGATTGCATTTAAGATTCCAAAATTATGAGTAATTATACACAATTAGAAATTGTCTTTACAAAGATATTTTCTCTCATTTGTTAATACCATTTATCAATTATCATAAATGTTGCAGGCATCCTAAGATACCAATTCCTTTCACACAAAATGGGTAGAATACTATTCCTAAAAATTTACAATTTTTCACATTTTTTTAATTCCAGTAAAAAAAACAAATATTTCTAAAATAAAATTCCAATTGTACCATTAAACCGAGTATATCGGTACGAGAATTTCTTGAAAGTTGTTCAAAAAGCGTTTTTTTGTTGTTAAAAAATTTTCAAGTATTTTCGATTTTCGGGTATTTTTGGGAATATTTGATAGATCCGAAAAAAACCAAAACATTAAGTTAAAGGAATATTATCAAAACTATACTTTGTAAAAACCTAGAAATTTCAACTTCTAAAATAAAGAAATACTTTTTGATTAGATTATTTTCAAAATCAATAATTAATAACACAATCTTAATTATTCCAGTTGAATTAATAATAACCCGAAAATTAAAGTATACATAGGCTTTTTACTATTATTTGTCAAATTTTCAAAGATTTTCAAACAAATAAAATTAATTCTAATTTAACTAATTCTTATAAAAAAAAAATAAATAAATATTTTCAAATAACTGATTTTAATTAAAATTATTCGTTATTTATACTCTTAATATTTGAAAAAAGAATATTACTTATTCTTTTAAATTTTACATAATTTAATAAATTATCGTGAATAAAACAAAAGATCATTTTTTTCTTGATCTTCAAATGGATTCAATTTTTTGTTGATGGTTTATTGTTAAGGATTTTGTTTTAAAAACACTTAATATTTTAAAAAGGGAATTTTGAAGTGATAAAAATCGTAACACCTAATTCAAAGAGTAAATAAACACAGTCATTGGAATCATTTAAAACCTGATTTAGTTTTCTAAAATAAGGTTGAAACAAAGAGTTGATAAAAAAAATGAAAAAATAAAATGATAAAAATTGAATAAAAATAATGTAAAAAAAAAAATACGGGAAGAATAAAAAATAAAGAAAGAATAAATAAATAAAATAAAGAATTTTAATATAGATAAGAAATTTAAAAATATATAAAAAAAAAGTTTCGAGTTTTTTTTTGTTTATTATTGAGGAGAGGTGATTCAGCAAAATTACCAACTATTTACCGTTAGTTTTTTTTTAATTTTTGTTTTGATTCGAAAACAAATAGACTTTCGAAACAAAAACAAAAAAATCAAGAAAACTGCCGTTATGTTTTTCAGAATTTAAAAGAATAGAGTAAAATCATATATTTTGCTCAATTATCCCGAATTCCGGAAAAGCTCGGTAATTGATGACACTTGACAGAACTTGGCGTACACTTCAGTTAGGTTTTCCAGAATTTAAATGAATTTAGTTAAATCCTTGATTTTACTCTATTCTTTTGAATTCTGGAAAACTGCCGTTAGGTTTTCTTGAGTTTTCTGTTTTATTTGTAAAATCTATCGATTTTATCAATTCTTTAAAATTTTGGAAAGTTTGATGACATGCTTATTTCATTTAATAAATAAAGAGAAAAATTTTAAAATTTTTGGTTTATTTCTCAAATTAAAAAAAAACCGCCGTTAGGTTTTCCAGAATTTAAAAGAATTGAGCAAAATCTTTGTTTTTTCTCTATTCTTTTAAATCCTGGAAAACCTAGGCACTCTACGGCACTATAAGGCACCCGACAACACTTGACGGCAATTGAAGGCACTTCCCGAAACTCTAAATTTTTTGAGGAGTTTTTTATCCTAGCTAAAAAAGTTTAGAGTTATTGGAAAATATTTGATTACTTTTTCTTGTATTTTTAACATAAGATAAATTTTTAAATGTTATTTGACCATACAAACAATCAGAAATCACTACCCTAAGATTTCATTAAAATAAAAAGGTTTTTGTGTATTTTCTTTTTCTTTTTATTTTTCAATCCAAAAAATCAAATAAAAAAAAGAGCCAGATAAGACCTTTTTGCTTGAAAATTAATTGGTAAAAATGAATTCTTTTAAAAATTATAACTCATTTCTCGAAAATTTATAAAGGTTTTTTTTTTATGAATGTTTAATTAAATTTTTGTAAACATAAGTACACTATTACATTTATAAAAAAAAATAATAATAAATAAGAGTTACTAATCCCTTAAGGGCCGAGTCATCACGGTTAAAAATAATTTTCTGAAATGGATTAAAAAAAATTTGTAATTTTTATGAGTGCTCTAATACCAATCAAAAACTATCCAATGTATGAATCGTGCGATCAATCTCCTACAAATCAACAATCAAAAAAAGAGGTCATTTAATAGAAAAAAGTAGTCAAAGAGCGACATTCAATTTCCAATTAGAATGGTTCTGAATTATAATTTTGAAAAACAACTGTGTTAGTTTTGAAGTGTCACTCTTTTGGGCTTTTGAGATTTCAAAGATTTTATTTTTTTCATTTTTTTGATTCTCAAATGAGGTATTTTTTTTTTCAAGAATGTTACAAAATCCTTACTGTGCCAAAGATAGAGAGTTACGATCTAACCACAAATTAGATTAAATCCAATTAAATTGATTGTGTACTTTTAGAAAACAATTTGTTTTAAATTGAAGAAATTTAAACCTTTGGAAATTTAAAAATAAGAAACATGAATTTTTTTTTTTAAATTTTGATTTTTTGGAATTCAAGATTTCTTTTAAACTTTTTTTTTATTAAATTTTTTGTCAAAATAGAACCTCTCAATCATTTTTTATTTGTTATTTGAATTTTTTCAATCAAAAGAAAGGCAATTTCACAATGCCCTTTTTGATTTCAGGCCACCCCTTGAGTATGGAGCAAATCCACGGTAAATGACTAGACCCTTAAATTCCCTCTTCAACAACTAAATAAATGATAAATTCAAAACATCACCAACTACAGTCTAAATTTTATATCTAGAATCATATCATATTTGAATGATGAAAATAATTCATTATTAGCAAAATATTCTTGTTCTACTTGTATTTTCAGGTTAAATTGGTGAAAAAATTCACTTATTCTTCTTCCTTTTTTTCTTACTTTCATGTTGTAAAGTTAAAATTCCAACTTTATATAAAAAAAAAGAGAATGGATCTATATTAATCATCATACAAAATGGCTGATGCTATTAAAATTTGCTAAATAACGCTTGGTTGATTACTTTGAATAAAAATTTAAAGTAAATGAAAAAGAACAATTTGAAGTGAAAAATTTTACATCATTTAATTAGAAAACGCCAGTAAATAAAATTATTTTTACAAAAGGAGAGAATTTTTTCAATTACTGATATTAGTCCATTTATTACATCTTTATAGATATAAAATCAAAATGGGAAAAGACTATTATTTTGTTACAAAATTAAGATCAACAAAAAAATTTTTTTAATAGTAATTTGATCAATTATTATAATTTATAACAAAATTAAAGTATAAAAAATAATCTTTATCAAAACAAATAGAGATTTTAAAGCAGACACAAATACAACATTTTAATGATAGTTTTTAGAAAAATGAATCTTCCATAAAAAAAATTAAAAAAAACATATTACAGTTAATTAATCGGGCTCAGACTGGCGACCAAATACTGTAAATATAAAAATTTGTTTTATTTAAAAATTGGAAGCATAATAAAAATTTACTCACATTTGGCAGTTGTTTAATTTTATGAATTTTTGTTACCAATTCACAAACATTATTAGTGAAAATTTTTGTGAAAATGAGAGGAAAAAATAAAACTTTATATTGCTTCAAACACACTATTAACCCATATTTATAATAAAGAAATCTTGGTCACATAATTTCAAAAATTAAGAAAATTGTGAAATCTGTTTACGAAATATTATTTTTTTGTCAATCATTTTTGGATTAGATTATTTCAATAGGTATGATAATGGTGTTTCAAACAAAAATAAGTATTTATTTTCCAAAAATGTTTAAAATCAGGGAAATAACAAAAAATATTTCTTCTTTTCTATACAAAATTTAGTTTTTCAAAATTTTTTTTGTAAGTTTGAATTTAAATTAAAATCTTTACTTCAGAATTAAATAAGTTAAGTAATTTACGCACTTAAGGTTTACAATCCCTGAAATTTGAAAAAAAGATAAACACTATAAAGTTCTATGATGTTACTAAAAGATATTATTTAGCATATAAAATAAATTACTGACTGCAAAAATTGCAATCGCTATTTCAAAATAAAGGAACAGGGTTTTTTATTTTTTTGAGTTTAATTTTATGTTAAAGAAGTAGTTGATAGTATTTATTTTGTTTATTCAAAATATGTATCAACACACACACACACACACACACACACACACACACACAAGTATATACATATACATATATATATATATATATACATGTAGAAATAAAGATTAAGATATCATTATTTAATATTAAATATGAAAATTTTTGTGCTCCTTTTTTTGAAATATTTATTCTTAAAAGAAATTATATTTTTTTATGTATTATTTCGCTTACTTAATTCCTTATTTTTATTTTTTTTTTGATCAAATATGTTAAATTATTACTAAATATATATATATATATATATATACATATACATATACGTATCCATCTTATGAACAATAGCATTTTGAATAAAAATTTTAATAATAAGATCATTTTACCAGAATTAGGAAGAAATTCATTTTCAATACCAAAAGTATTTAGACAAGATCATATTTTAACATTTGAAGTTGAAAAAAAATTCAAGGCCAAAAAAAAACAGCCGATGTGCTTTGTTGTTGATCGAAAGGAATGTGTAATAAAAATACTTAAAGGTGATTTAAAGGTAAGAAACAAATATATCACAAAAAACATTAACCGAACTGAAAAAAAGAACAAAAAAGTAAAAAGGGCCTCTTCTGCGCATGATTTAAATAAAAAAAAATCACAAACAATTGTACAAAAACGAGAAGATATGATCAAAATCCATAAGGTGTACAAACCAGATTCATTATTTTCATATATCCGGACTATTGGCGACGGGACAAAATTCCGAATAAAATGGGAAGTTTCCAAGAAAAGCCATTTTAATAATTATTGCTTCACTTCGGGGGTCGTACGGGAAAGGTTTTTAAGTGAAATCGAGGATATTAAAACATTTTCGATGGGCAAAAGGGCGACATTGGCGTTATTGAAACCGCAGAAGTTGAAAGTGTTTACCTTCACTTGGAATTTAGGCGATGCGCAGCCGCCGGAAAATTTTGCGGATGTCATTCCAAAAGATCACAACATCGATATTTTTGCATTCACCGTGCAGGAGAGCGATTACCCATACAGAGAGGGGATGGGTTCCACCGAGAACGATTGGATTATTACGACCAGTAAGGCAATTGGGCCAGATTACATTTTACTATGCAAAAATAACTTGCTGTCAATAAGATTACACATCTTTGTGAAGAACACACTGATACCTACTATCCATACTGTCAATACCCAGACTGAAGCCACGGGGCTGGGGCACATCATTGGCAATAAGGGCGGTGTCGGCATTAGCTTTTACATACGGGATATCGGATTTTGCTTTGTTGGCTGCCACTTAGCTGCACGTACTGAACGGCTCTTGATAAGGGCAGAAAATTACCGCGAAATTATATCTGGTTTGAAATTCGGAGTCAGCCAATTGGAATTAACAGAGCAATTCCATTATTTATTTTGGTTTGGAGATCTCAATTACAGAGTGGAATTACCCTACGACCTTGGGGTCAAAATTGCAAAAAAAAATAAACTTTATCATCTGTTAAGACATGACCAGTTAAACAAAGAACTCAAAGCCGGTAGGGTGTTTGAAGGATTCCAAGAAGGCGAAATAAACTGGAAGCCCACATACCGATACGATCGCGACAGTTCTGGTGAATTTTCCAAAACAAAGTTTAGAACGCCTTCCTATTGCGATCGCATTTTATGGAAATGCTTGCCAGAAGTGAATCTTAAGCAGCTGTCTTACAAGCCACATTTTGGATTCAACACCAGCGACCATAAGCCTGTAACTTCCGTTTTTCAAATTGAAATCCCTCCCTGGAAATCCCTGAACATTTTGGATTCGAGATCCTTTTGTGTGGTAGAATTCCCTTTTCTCAAGGGCTTCAATATTGGTAATGCAAAGCTTTCTTTAGAACAGAAGGCAATACCAACACATATTGAATTCTACGGCAAAATGTTGCAGAAAGGATCCAAAACAGAAACAAAATCACAAATTGATCCAGATTTTAGAGAAATTCCCAAATTGTATCCCTTCATCACTTCAAAAAATTTATTAAAGCAGCAACATGTTTTTTTCTTGGTCAAAAAAAAAAATACCCTCATCGGAACCGGTTCCGTCGCACTCAAGTATGCATGCGAAGAAAATCCAATTGATTTCCAAACAGTAATTCGGAAGAGAGGTCTGTATATGGGGAAACTATTAGGTAAAGTTCATGTTAGATGGCCTACCATTGAATGGCTTACTAAAAAGAATTTTTTACAATCAATGAAAAATTAATATTTTATTCCAAAATGAATCATTTAATTTTTTTTTTTTTTTTTTTTATAATTCTTGATTTTTAATAATTTTTGTTATTTTTTCTTTTTTAATTTATAAGAACAATTTATCAAACATTGTAAAATTTTTTATTGATTTAAATTTAATGAAATAATTATTTTTTAAATATCATTTTTTATTTATTTTCGTTTTTAATCAGAAAAATTATATTTTAATTTTCTTCTTATATTTTTTTTAAATAGATTAATATTTTAAAATGATTTTGTGAAAAATTTTTATTTGATTTTGTACCGCCTCGATAATTTATATAGTTTTTGATTTTTTATACTTTTTACCTTTTCCAAATTTCCTTTCTTAGGTTGCTTGGGCTCTATGTTCCTTCTCTTTTTGTTTTTTTAGGTGTTTGGGAAAGGTAAAAAGTATAAAAAATCATTATAAGAATTGGTTGACCTGATCATGACTAACCCAACCAAACTTGTTCATGATCAGATCTTCGACGAGGACTTATGCAACTGAACTGAATCCAACCAATGCGATCTGAAACCAACCAAAGTGAACCGAATTGAACTTTCCGTACTATCTGTCGAGTCGTTACTTGGACTGGGTTTTTGCTGTCGAGTCGGTATCTTGTACTGGGATTTTGCGAAAACAAGATTTGGGAAACTTACAAAAAAAAAAAAATAAAATAATAAAAAAAAAATAAAATAACACAAAAAAAAAAATACACAAAAAAAAGCAAAGCAACTGAAAAGAAAATTTCGAAAACCAAATCTTATTCTTAAAAAAACCAGAGCTTTTTTAGATTCAACCCATCTATAAAGTTCTAAATCAAAATTTAATAAACAGCCTTTTTCATTTGATCTATAGTTGTTCAAATATTTAGAACTCTTTATTAAAAACAACCCATGGTGGCGATCCAAAAAAAAACAAAAGGAAACAACCACCAGCCTATTCAACACTTGGGGTACCCCAAAAAAAAAAAAAAAATTACTGAAGTTTTTTCTTTTTTCTATTATTTTTTGACTCTTTCATTTCTTGCTTTTCTTTCTCTTTTTCTTGTCTTTTTTCCGAAATAATTTATTCTTTTCATTTTTTAAAGAAAAGATATCCTTTGAGCTGTAATCCTGCTTACATTACAGTTAGGATAAAAAACCCTAAATACAATTTTAGAGTTTCAGGCAAATAGGAGGTAATTTTGTTGAATCACCTCTGCTCAACAATAAAAAAAAAATTTATATAGTTTTTTCCTTTAATATGGAAATCTTAATTTTAAATTATTTTGTTTTTAAAATTAAAGTAAAGTGAATATTTATTGTTTTGATTTCAGAAATAAAGATATTTTTTGTTTTCACTGAAAAAAATGTTTTTTATAAAGATTTCAAAATTAAATACCTAGGTTGCATTATTTAACTTCCCAAAAGAATTGTGAACATTTTGAACTGGATCAATAAATAAGTAGTAGTATAATATAACTATTAATTATTATTTAGGGGATATTAACACTTTGATATTTTTGAGAAAGTCAAAGTTCATATTTATACTTTTTTTAGTTAATTACTTTTGATAACTACTAATTAGAAATCATTTAGAAATAGAGTATGATTAAGATTGCAATATAATTTAGATGTAAAAAATATGGAAATCATTAAGTTATTTCCAATATTTGAAAAATTTTAGATCTTTTACTCAACTCAAATTGACTAAAAGAGAAAGTATTTTTTCTATTGAAAAATTTGGAAAATGATATTTAAAGTTATTTTAGGAAAATTTAACTATTATTTCTTTTTTTGAAGTTTTATTTGTAAATCTACAGTCAGTTTCAAATTTAAGGAACAAACTTTAAACAAAATTTAAGTTACAAAAAAATCTCAAATGAAGGCACAAAATTTGGAATTTATATTTTTACAAATTATTTTACTATATAGTAGGGAAAAAAATACCGGACAAGAAAAAAATCCCTGACAAGATTTTTAATTGTGAATATTAGTAAAATTTTTGTCTAATTTCAATAAAATCCTTATTATAAATAACCAATTTTTTTATGAGATTAGTAATAAACCTACCTAAAGTTCATCAAAGTAAGGTGTCTCTAGAATACCCAAGTAATTGTTTGATAGCCTAATGTTGATCAACTTTTTTTGAAAAACAATCGAGTTTTATTGAGGTTTACTAGAGTTTGGAAAATGATAATTTTTCTTCTTGTTTTTTGATTGGTTGAATGGTGTTTTGAACAAGTGTGATTTCATCAATCATCATTCTAATAAGTGGGGGGGTTATAATTGAAAAAGTTCGATTTTTAAAAAAAGGAATTTGATTGTAAATAGCTGAAATTACATAATAATTTTACTAATATTCACAATTAAAAATCTTGTCCGGGATTTTTTTCATGTTAGGTATTTTTTTCACTGCTCTAATTTGAATTTGATGCCTTAATTTGAGATATTTATTGTGACTTAAATTTTCTTTGAAAGGTTGTGCCTTAAAAGTGGAACTGACTGTGTAAAGAATTCTTGGATGATGATTTAATATATTGAAGAAATAAATAGTTTCCCGGAATCCAATAATTTTCTCAATAGAAATCTAAAAAAAGTCCTACATTTTCTAGTAGTAAGTTTGAAAATGGAGTAAATCCAATTTTTTTGTTAGAAAAAAATCTCAAAAGCCAAGTATTTTTATCTATTTCCTTTTGAAGAAAAACCAATAAAATTTTAAAAAATAAAAAATGTTTGTTATCTTTTTTTTTTTTTCAAAAGGAGGAAAATGAAAAAAAACACAATTCTCAATTCATTTACCTTTCTTTCATTAACAAAGTCACACCTAACAAACAAATTCCGAAAGTTAACGTAATACTCTTGTTTCTAGACAAATACCCAATATTAATATTGCATGACAAGTTTAGCACAATCCATACAAACACTTTCAGGACTTTTTTGAACTTTTAGACTGACAGTCTGCAAGATTTCAGTCTATCATATTTTTTCATATTTTTTTGAATTTCAAATACTTGATACAAACTTTTGAAAGCTCAAAAAAAGAAAAAAATATTAATTTAGAAAACATAACATTTTGAATTTAATTAAAATTTCGGAAAGTTCTCAAAATGAAAAATATTTGTTAACTTTCAAATACCTGAAACTCTTATTTACGAAAACGAAAAATTGTAAAGTTGTTTAATTGACATGTTTTAAAAAGTTTGACTTGTAAAAACTTTTAAACTATAAGTTATTGAATTTTGATCTTGTAATTCCTTTCAAAATTGGGAACAATTCCAAAAAAACATGAGTGTTGTTTTGAAGCAAAAAAAAGGTGACTACAATTTATGTACTATTCTTGTCATCTGTGAACATTTCAATTTTTATTTTTTATCAGTTCTTTCAATCTAATTTTCTTCTATATGAAACCACAAAATTCTGTTTCAGTACTTTTACGAGTAGTGCTAGTAAACACACAGTCAACAATTCAATTAAAATTCCGTCCAACTGATACAATCCAAAGGGTAATTCATACCATATGTACAGATCATTATATCAAAAATGAAGAAGAGTATGGGATTTATTGCTCAATACCAAACGGATATTGGGTAGATCCAAAAAAAACAATTTTGCACCACCAATTATGGCTTGTTGTAAATATTAATATTTTCATCAAACTTGATAAACAATAAAAAACTCTTTGTTTCTCTCCTCAATAAAAAAGAATTAAAAAACAAAAAACAAAAAACAAAACATCAAATAATTTTTTTCAATTTTCTCTTTTGTTTTTTTCTCCAAAACAAAAAGCCTGTTTTACACTTTAAACGAAAACATACCATCCAAGTTAATATAAGGTACAACAACCAAATTCAAGTACATTCAATCGATGAGCAACTTTCCGTAAAGCAATCAATTCCCTTATTAGTTGCAAAATTAGGTCTGAACAAAGAAGACGATTATGCAATTGAATGCGGAAATCGTAAATCAGTTTTTTTTTGTTTTTAATCTTTTTTTTTTTTTTTTTTTTTTCAGTCAGTCACAAATTTCTCTTTGTTGGTGGTTGAACAAATAACATGCACAAAAAAAAATTGTTTTGTGTTTGTTTCCAAAAAAAGGATCTTTAAATCTGTTTTAAGGGAACAAACAAAAAAATTCACAAAATTAATCCCAAAAACTTCAGTAGCTGTAATTTACAAAACAGCCTCATTTTTTTGAATTTTTTTATTCTGGCCGAGAGTTCCCAAAGTAAATTTTTGTCACTTTTGTTGTTTTTCAAATCTTGGTCTTTCCAAAATCAAAATTTTGAAGGAATTATTCTTTTTTTTTTTTCCCAAAGGTGACAGGTTACTTATTTGCACCATAGGCTTTATTACTATTAGTTGCAAAATAAATCGAACAAAATTTTCATTCAGCATTCTCAAAAAATTCTTTTATCATCTGTAAAATATCATTTTTTTAATTCCATAAATCAGTTTAAAATATTAATTTTCTCTTTAGAATTGAGAACTTTGATAACTGTTGTGGAAAAAAAAGTGAAACACGGTTTTTAATTGGGAACACTACTGAAAATGAAAAGTAAAATCAATAAAAAATAGAAACCTATTAACTTTCAAATAATAACCCATTATATTATTTTCAATCAACCCAACAAATACAATTTAAATCTACTTGATTTATCGAAATTGTTGATGTGGTTTTGGAGATCTCAAAAAATTGTCAATTTTTTGAACAAATTTTTAATAATCGATCAATCAAAGAAAAACCCATACCAAAAGATAGTATTTAAAAAACTGTTATTGTGGCGAATACTTCATTTTGTCTTTATTTATTTATTTATTCTTTTTTTCATTGATCTTACTTTTCAGTTTTAGTAATGTTCTTAATTAAAAAGTATTTCTATATGCTTATAACACTATACTAGAATAAAATTCATTGAAAAAAAAAAAAAAACTCTATGTTTTGCTTGTATTTTGGATTAAGTACAGATTAAAGTTCAAAAAATGCTATTTTAATTTGGAAAGAAAACAAAATGTATTTTTTTGTATTCGATATTTTTCTAAAACAAAAATAAAAGGATAAACTATCAATAAATTTTACGTTATTAATTTTCGTTGTATTTTTATTCTAGAAAGTTAAAGATTAATAAAAAATTTAAGAACAAAAGTTTAATTGTAATTTTGATTTTTGATTAGAAAATGAAGCAAAAAATGCTAAATAATTTCAGATGTGTTCTATATATATATATATATCAGTTATCATTAATTCAATAAATTGAACTTATGAATTTAAAATTTTTGAGAATTCTATTTTTAATTATTTTCAATGGTTGTTCTATTTATTGCCTTTATAACCCCAAAATTATTATTGTGAAATTTTAAGTAAATAATTTTATATTACTACATATAAGAAAGAGATTAGATCTTTAAAAGGATTAAGGTGGGGATATAGTTGCTGTGGAAATATTTTGAGAAATCATTGAGTAATTTGGCAAAGTTTGTAAATTGTTGTGATCTTCTTATTTTCAACTCTATTTGAGCAAAATAAGAAGTATTTTACAAAGAAAATTTAACTTTTCAAAATATTATTTAAAAGTTATTTTGGAAGACTTTAATTAATTTTTATGATTGTTTTTTTATCTGATAAGACGGGAGATTAACACATTTCTCAATTTTAAACCAAAATTTTTACGAATTTGTTTAATTGATAACAGTGGCATTTGCGAATGTCTCAATTTCAAATTAGTTGATCACATATTTTGGTTCCTTGAACCAAAATATTTGTTAAATAAAAAACTAAAAAAAAAGTTCTTGATAATTTGGGGAAAGTTTGGAAAAGGAATAAATTCCATTTCTTTGTTAGAAAACAATATCTAAATCCAAATATTGTTTTTATTTTCTTTTTCATTAAAAACCAATAAAATTTTAAAAAATAAAAAAATGTTTGTTATCTTTTTTCTAAGAAAAAAGAGAGAGAAGAGGGACCGTTAATAAAAGAATTCCAAAAGGAGAAAAAAAAGAAAATTACAAATTTTTGAAAAAAAAAACAAAATAAAAACATTTTTTTTACTAACATTAAGTCAAGAAATTTTAAGAGGAATGTTTTCAAAATCAGTCAACTGTTTAAGAAAACCAGGTGCGTATGTGAGATTTTATCTTTGATCTCGTTTTTTGGATATTTCTTAACAAACGTAGAATAAAAAGGGAAATAAAGACTCATTGAAAAGTTGGATGATCTTGCTTGTCTCTGTGAAATTTAAAACCAGATTTTGTCTTCAATGATAAAAATGTAAAATTTAACTTCAATGTTTCCGATAACCCAATTGGAAGAAAAAGATCCTTTGAAGAACAAGTTCTTCATGAAAAGTTCCATTAAAAAATAACAAATTAGTTGTTTTGGTTTTATTTGTTTTTTTTATATATTTATTATGTCAAGTTAGATCCTTAATTCCAAAAAATAAATAGCGTCTCATATTGTTTCATTTGTTCAAAAATCCCTCTTTTATAATTCTTCGTATTGGATCCCCTTCCATATTCAAAATAATGATATAGTTCTGGTGCTAAGATGATTTTAATCGCCATTCTTCGAAACCTACAATGTCATTTTATGTCACTTCGAACAATATCATTTTTTTTTTCGTTCTTCCAGACTTAAATCATATTATATAACAAAGTGATTGTTTCCAAACCAAAACAATAAAGATAGTAATTTTTTTTTTTTGAATAAAAAAATATTATTAATTTACTTGATAAATAAAAATTAAAATTGTAACCATTTGAAAAATCTATAGTTAAAGCAAATTCCTAATAATTCGTTACGAATAATTCTTTAAATGATCAAATTAAATAAGTATAAATGAATAAAAAAAATAACTTTGTTAAAAATTTCCCATAACTACTTTTTCTTCAGCTTTTCATAAATCTCTTGAATTTTATTATCTTTTGTTTTTATTGTGTAAAAATAATTTTTCTAATAATGGAATAAACTCATTTGATGTTTTTAAAAGAAATTTATTTCTGATTTAAAACATAAAAATATGAAATAAATTTATTTTTTTTACATCAAATTAAAAAAAATTATTTTTGTAATATGTAAAAAATTAACAATATTAATTTTAATAATATTTTCTTTTTCTTGTCTTTTCTTTTTCTTTTATTAAACTACTTTTTTTTATTTATACATGACTTTCTATTTACATTCAAAAATATATTAATAATTTCTAGTTGATATTCAAGATGAGAGAATTTTTGTTGATCAAAGAGAAATTTATGATCTAAATGATACAATATTTGATCTCGTAGCAAAAACAAATAAAGAAAAAAATATAAAAACTGATGGTATTTTTGGAAAATCTTTTGATTTTGCAATGAAAAGGTGTAGAAATACATATCAAATTCCTCCAATAATCCAAAAATCTATTTCGTTTATTGAAAATCATGGTTTTTAATTTTAATTTTTTTTTTTTTTTTTTTTTTTTTATTCTAATAATAATAATAATAATTAATTATATTATTATATATATATATATATATGTGTGTGTGTGTGTGTGTGTGTGTTTGGGTTTTTGTATCTTAAAATTTCCATTTTTTCCATAATTTTAGCGTTATTTAGCCCTGGAATATATAATATTGCTGGTAAAATTATTAACATTGAAAAGCTTGTTGAACAATTTAACAAAACAGTTGAAATAGATCTAGAAAAAATCTTATTTTCTGTAAATGATGTTACTGGATTATTAAAAAAATATTTTCATAAACTACCAGAAAAAATATTTCCTTTAAAATTTGCAGAAAATATGATCACACTTTTTCAAAATGCAGAAACAGAAGAAATATTATTGGAACAATATTTTAATTTTATGAAAGAATTGCCATTACTTAATTATAACATATCAAAAGAAATTTTAAAACATATAAATCTTGTTTTATGCCATTCTGAAAAAAATGGAACAAATATCAGGGATCTTTCTCAAATGATCACATCATGGTTTTTCCAAAAGCTAGAAAATGAAAAAAATTTACAAAAAATTATTTCAACTCAACAAGAAATATGTAAAATATTGATTGAAAATTTTGAATATATTTTTAATGGAAAAACTGGGAATCAAAATAAAATTCTTGCTAAAGCATTATTTGATTTTAAGCCTCAAGCAGAAACTGACCTTGGAATTGTTACAGACGAAATAATTGAAATTATCCAAAATCCAAACGATCTTCAAGAAGGTAATCTAAATTGAATTTTCTTTATTATTATAATTCACATTATTATTATTATAATTCTTGCTATTTTGATTATTATTATTATTATATTTAAATAATAAAATAGATTGGCTATTAGCTAAAAATAAAAATGGTGAAGAAGGAATGGTTCCAAAAAATTATATTGAAATTATTAAACAAAAAAAAAAAAAAATAACTCTGACAAAAAGCTTAAATCTCAATCAAATTTCAACTGTGGGCCAAAATAAAAACGAGAATGATAATAATCGCAAAAAAGGAACAATTAAATTAACAATTGAGCAATTTACATTGGAATTAGAAAAATGTGAAAATATAAAATTGCGAACTGAAAAAAAAAGAAATGAGCTTTCAGAAAGATTAAATTCTCTGGTTGAACTGTCAATTTTTGAACAAAATAAAATTGATAATATGTTAAAATCTATAAATGAAATCCAACAAAATAATTAAGTATTGTTGTTGGTATGGTTATTAAATATTTATTTAAAATCAATGATATATTCATAATTAGTAATAACAAAACCCAAAAAAAAAAAAATGATCATTTGAAATTATTTTAAATTGGTTATTTATTAAATCTATTACAATTAAATCGAAAAATAATTAAATTGTTAAAATAATAATAATAATATTTATGAAAATAATTAAAGTATTTGTTATAACTATTAAAATTAATTAATTAATTAATTGTTTTGTTTTTTATTTTTTTTTTTTTTGTTTTTTTTAAATTTTGAAATTTTTATTATTATAATAGCAATTCAAAACAAACAAAGTGATTTATTAATAATAACTATCAAACAGCATTGTTAATTTTACTAAACAAATAAACTGAGATCATAAATTCCATCTTTTTCTTTGAAAACTTTCTTATCAAAATTGGAAAAAAGGAAAAGGAAAAATTAACCCCATATATTAAGCAAATAACAGTCAGTGCTTAATGAGTTTATTATACAATGGTAATTGAGATCTAAAGAAGTGAAAGATAAATTTTATCTTTAATCAATTTTTACTATCATGATAATTAGCTCTAATTCATTATATGATTGCAAATTCAGCTAATAATTTCTACAGTATATCTTTTTTTTTCTAGATAAATTGTTTGAAATTTTCTTTTCGTTGACCTCACAAAAGATTTTTTAACAAATGAAAAGAAATATGCAAACAATAAGAGAGTATTTTAAAGTCAGACTAAGATCTTTTTGTGATCTTTTAAAAATTCAATTAAAAAATTAATATTTTTATTAAATTGAGTTACAAACAAATATCCTTTTAATGTAAAGTAGATACAACCGAAATGTCCTGCGATAAAAGAATTCAATGTTATTTTTAGATACTATTTGTTCAAAACGAAGTGGAACAAAATTTTCATTCAGCTTTCCTAAAAAATATATCAAAGAATTAGAACCAACCTTTAAATAAAAGTCCCCAATTCATGAAGGTGAATATATATATATAATTGAAACTGATTTTAATAATTAAAAATCTGAAATGTTAAATGATTTATCCATTTGTGACAAGAGAGAAGTAATCAAAGAAAATTTACTAAATAAAAAAGAGAAGAAGAAAAATTATTAAAATATTAAAGTACAAAAATATTATATCTTTTACATGACCATAATAAAATTATCCACATCCTGAAACAGGAAGAGTAAAAACCCAATTGAAACATTATCAGCAATAATAAAGGATTCCACAAGCTAGGATATATAAATTGTTATTCCACGACTCTTAAGAGTGAAATGTTACATGATTTTAAAATCTAATTTTGAAAAGCTGAAAAAATTTTGTTCCATTTATTTTTCAACAAACAGTCTTTGGAAATAACATTTACTTCTAATATCACTGAAGGTTTCGGTTACTATCTACTTTACATTAAAATGGATCTTAGTTTGTAACTCAATTTGAAAAAAAAAATTCTTGTCAAAAATTGAATACCAAATATAGGTTTGTTTAATTCAAAGCAGTGATTTTTTTGCCATTTGGAAAAAAAGTTCAATACAATTTTCAATTGGGAACACTAAAAGGAACCTAAAGATGAAAAATAAGATCTGTTCAATAAAAAGAATAAATAAATGCTTTGAGACAAAATGTTGATTCAGCAAAATAATAGTTTCTTTAATACTGTCTTTTGGAAGGGATTTTTCTCTTTGATCAATTATTAAAAATTTGTAGAAAAAATGGAATATTTTTTGCTATCTCAAAAATCACTGATTGTATTTCGATAATCAAGTAGATTTTGATAATTTTTGTTGGGTTTGATTGAAAATAATAAAATTTTATTTTTCAATTTAAAAAAGAAATTTTTAGTAAACATTCTCAAAAATATTTTACGAGTTTCTAAGTCAAAGAAAATCCAAAAGATTTTTTAAAACAATGAGAAATGATATTTATAGACATCTAAATTAACTTTCTTGTTGAACTCTAAGACAAAAATTTTTTCTATGAAAATTTGATTGTGACAGTAATAATTAAAAATATATATTTAGGAAAATAAAAATTTTCATTTTATTTTTTTTTTTTTTATTATTGAGGAGGGGGTGTAAATTACACTCTGGGTACCCTTTTACTTAAATTCCCTTTCAAGATTTAAAGAGTTAAATCAGAGATTTCAAAAATTTTCATTTTAACAGTAAGGGATTATTAATTGAAGATAATGTGGTTTCTTCTTTTAATTGGTTTTACTTTTCATTCTCAGGTTCTTATAAGGCTCCCAATTAAAAAAAAGGTGTTGAACTATTTTACCTGTTTCACTTTTTTTTCATGAACGGTATTTTTAATTTGAATATTTTGTTCCTCATTGTGTTTGTAAACTTTTTTTTTAATTAATTATTCAACTACCTCCATTAAGAAAACTCTTTTTTTTAAATAATTAAGAATCCATAAATTTTAAAAAAGGATATAAAATTAAAGACAAATTCTCAGAGATTAAAAACCTGTTACAAAAATCTAAATTCCCTTTACCATAATAAAATTTATCACGGAAAAAAATAACAGGAAACTTATTTTGTCAAAAATGCAAAATTTTAATTTCCAAATTGCCTGATAATTGATCACAAACACAAGAATTTTTCGAACATAATAAGAATCTAAAGAAAGAATTAAAATCATTGAAGAAATATGTACCTAACTTAGATTTTCTTCTATTTCAATTACACAAAGATCCTTTTTTATAAAATGTCTTCAAAAATCTAAATTCTTCTTAGGATTGGAAAAAGTGGAAAAAATCATTAATAAGAATTTTTTTGGGCAATTTAGATCTGGCAAATTACAAGTTTCAGAGATAACCCTTAATATTTAATTAGGATTATATTGTATGAACTTTATTAAAACTTGATACTCATTTTATGATAAAGTAATTATGAAAATGGAGAATTTCTTTTTTTTTTAATTTTTCATTGAAAATTTTAATCTTATTGGATACAATATTTTTTTAAAAATACCATTGAATATTGAGAAAATAGTATGTAAGAGCAAAGTAATCAATTCCGTTTTACAAAGAACTTACCTAAAAAATCCTTATTTTGAAAATAAAATTTAAAATGGCAAAGATAAAAAATTTCTATAATTCTTCATTTATAACTAGATTTGTTTTATAAAAAAGTTTTTATTATCAAGATATTCTATTCTGGAAGGATCTTGATGTAAATGAAATAGTAGGAATATAAGTTAGATACCATGTATATTAAAAGGCTATTAATCTCAATTTAGATTCTTATTATTTTGAAAAAATTCGAATGTTTGTGATCAATTTTCAGGATGTTTCGAAATTAAAATTTTACATTTTTGATAAAATAAGTTTCCAACTTTTATTTTAAATGTATACATTTTTGTCCACAACTTTGAATTGTGAATTAACCATTTAGGAAAAAAAGTTAAACAGGGAAAAAAGTGAAATAAGATTTTTAAATTAAGAACATTAATATGCAATAAAAAATGCAAAGTAAGAACAATTACTCAAAGAAGAAAAAATCAATAAATAAAAACACAATTGAGGATTCATGATAATAACGGTTTATCAAATAATATCTTTTGGAAGGGATTTTCTCTTTCATTGATTTATAATTAAAAATTTGTAGGTAAAAATGATTATTTTTGAGATCTCCAATACCAGTCTGATATCTTGATAATAAAGGGCATTTAAATTTTTTTTGTATTTGTGCATTTGGATGAAAATAATAAGATGAATTATTATTTGTAGTTAATTTGTTTATTCTTTTTTTAATTTGCCTTATATTTTTGGTTTTCAGTTTCTATTAATGTTTCCAAAAAAAAAACATTGTTAAAGTTTTTTTCCCTGTTTCACGTTTTTTCTGAACAATAAAAAAATAAATATTTTCGTTTTCAAAAAGAAATTAAGGGAATAAAAAAGTCACACCAAGAGGAAAAGTTATTATTCCAATTCCACAAACAGAGTTTTTTATTTTGTAAAAAATGTTCAAACTCTTTTGAAAATTTATAAATTAATTAGTAGAAAAGTGATATATATTGTTTTTCAGATTAAAAACACAACAAATATTCAAGAATACTGTTCTATTTGTCTTCAAAAAAATATTATATCCTACTTTTAAACAAACTACAAATACAAAGTTCCTGTTATTTTTTCAAAAGATTTTTGTCACTCTTTCTTTTTTCAAAAAGGGAACCTAACATCCATTTTCATAAGAATTGCCCCAAATGAACTCGATAATTAAGCCCTTCTAGATTTTAAATTTTATTTTCTTTTCAAGGAATCCATTTTTTCCAATTATTTTTCTTTATACCCTGTAAAAACTTATCCAGATAATTATTTCATTTTTAATGTTAGATTTTCTTTTTTTTTTGAGATCTCTTTATTATTTAATAAAAATTAATAATGATATATTATAAAAAATTTAAAAAAATTTTTAGTTCAATTTCTCATTTTAACATATTAGAATCCTACTTTTTAAAACAGCTTTTGAAAAAGAATATTTTGAAGATCAACTAATTTTACAAAGTTTCTCAACATTTAACCAAATAAAATGTTTTTTTCAAATTAAAAGCTAAGAATTAAAAATTTCCGAAAAAGGATAGGTGAAGTAATAATTATCAACATTTATTTGAATTTAACAGTATTTAAAGACAAAAAATCAGAAATTTATTATAATACGAGAAAAGCTGGTTAAGACTGATTTGTAACTTTTGAAACTTTTCAAAAATCACCCACAGACAATTGTTTGTTAGTGAATTTTGTTAATTGTTTCACAAAATCTTCAATAGCTCATAATTTCAACCATAAATCAAAAACAAACAAAATTATTGTACAATGATCTGGGTTAGTTTCTTTCAAAACTAGACTGTTAAGTTGAAAAAAGTTTGTTTTTACAAAAAACAAAATCTGAATTTTTTGAAATGTTTGTAAAAATGAATTCAAAAGGAAGAAATAATCACACCCAGCTTTGATGATTCAAAAATAAGAAACTGATCAAAACTTTTTAATTATTTTGATCTTGGAAAACAAAGTTAAATTTAATTCTTAAAATGAAGATTATTTACCACATCACAAAAACTTGCTAGTTTTGTACTTATTTTTCTACCTTTCGTATTTGAAAAAAACTTTCATAGTTTGTTACTTTAGTTTTATTGAAAAAAAATCAACTTTGTCAAGAAAGTATGAAACAAGAACCTAAATCTAATGTTTCAAATCTCCACGAAACTTGCAATTTTTTAAAAATTCTTTTAAAATTTAAAATTATAGTAATCATTTATGAAAAAAAAAAAGATATACAAAAATCTTGAAGGGACTCTATGTTCCGTTTGATAGGAATTTAGATTGTCTTTTTAAAAAGATTTAAAAATAAAAAAAGTAAAAATTAATTCATATTTTTTTCAATTAAATTATTTTTTCTTCACAATTTACCCAAATGAACAAACAACAACAAAAAAACATAATTAACAAAAACCAAAAGCCAACCTACAGAGACTTGCCATCGTTTCAAATAGTACTTTTACTCTCAAGCACAGCTGATTTGGAAACATCTTTTGTTTATCAAAGAATGCCAAAATGCAGAAAACAATCTTATCCCAAGAACAAGTATAAGGAATTCATACATCCTGAGAAAATCATAAAAAAAGCCGACAACGAGAACATACAAAGTCCTAGGTTGTCTCCAAATAAATTCTTTTTCCAAAAGTAAATTTGAACTCTCTTCCCATGTAATATGATCACAATTTTTTTTAAGGCAGGTTAGATTATTTTTCAAACACTTTGACGTCAAAGGTTGTAAAAGTTTTGGGTTGCCTTCAACAAGGAAAACTTTCACTTTTTTTTGACATAGATTTATGTTTATGGTTTATTTTAATATTGTTAAAATATTTCCTGATTTGAATCTAATTAATTTGCAATTGTCAACCTCGACATTTGAAAGTATCTTACCTAACCGTGTTTAAAATTAATGTAATATCTCGTGTTGATATTTCACAAAAGAAAAAGAATATTTTTTTAAAAAACCATTATTTCTTTTTCTATTGTTCGTAATGAAATAATTTTTTATTTTAATTTGTTTTACTATTTGTTTTTTTTATTTGTTCAAACAAAAATAAAAAATTCACTCTTAATAATTTTCAATTTTTAATGTTTAATATACATAGATACAATCTTTTCAAGTTCATCATGGATTTTTCGATGTTCCAAATTTTGATTCTGATTTATTTCTTTAATAGCTGAATAGTGGCGTTTTTAAGTTAGCTTCTCCGATAAAAACTATTTCATAAATCAGATAATATTCAAGAATTTTATTTGATCTTAAAAAAATAAATTTTATGATCGAAAATAACTTCATACGCCTAAAATATGTTGATAAATTATTTAAATTTTAATTATGTAAAACTATATCAGGTATTTCGTAAAATGTGGGGATTTTTTTCACATTTCATAAACAATCATCTTTGTTAGTGAAAGTATTTTATAAATTGGCATTACCAAATTAAGTTAAATATTGATATCAATTGAATAAATAGCTAAGGTATTTATTTCAAAATATTTTAGATGAAATATTTTCAAAAAATGCAAAAATAATAGCCCTTTTTAGTGGTGAAAACAATGTACAACCAATTTCAAAAAAAACCTGGAAATATGAAAAGGTTACAAAGGATTTTTTAAGGGTGTTTGAAATATTCCCGAAAATACCCCAAATTCGAAAATACCCAAAAAATTTTTAACCACATAAAAACAAGTTATGGACAACATCGAAGAAACCCCGATGCCAATATACTCAGTTTAATGATAAAATAACAATTTCACTTTCAGACAAAATATTTTTTCTTGAATTTTTTACTTTAAACTCTTCGAAAGAGGTTTTGGTATCTTTTGAGTATATTTAAGTCATTGTTAGTACTTATTAGGTTACGTGTATGGGTATGGCAGAGTATTGGTATGGGCTGTGTTAGGTTTGGTATGGTGTGTATTAGTATGTTTTGGTTAAGCCAGTTCCTATTATGGAATCGGAAGTTAAATAAAGTTTGGGTTGGGTCACCTTGTGTAGGGTATATGTATGTATTCTCCGATTAGATATTACTCGGTTATTTTAGGATTGTATTTAGGATTACAAAATTATAGATAATGATACAGAATTAGAAATTTTCTTTACAAGTACATTTTCTCTCATTAAGTTAATACCATTTCGAAATGATCAGTAATATAAATTCATCCAAGATATCAATCCCTTTCACACAAAATGGGTTGAATACCATTACCTCAAATTTAATTTTTTTCTATTTTAATATTTTCAGAAAAAAATTTTATTTTCGAAATTAAAATTCCAAATTTTACTTTTAAACTCAGTATATTGGCACTAGTGTTTCTTAGTAGTTGTTCAAAAAGTGTTTTTTTGTTGTTAAAAAATTTTCGGGTATTTTCGATTTTCGGGTATTCTTGGGAATATTTGATAGATTCATTTTTTAAATATAAAATGCGGTTAAATATTTTCAATTCTATTTGAAAATTTATTGAGATTAAACAAGTTATGAAAACAGTTTTTTCAATCAAAAAGAAAATAATAAATATAAATTATCACACTAAAAAATACCAGATAAAATCGAGATCAGAAAATTTAATATCTTTTATTTATTTAATACAATATCATGTAACAAATTAAATTATTATCAAGAATCTATAAATGGTAGTTAATGATTTTGGATATTATAAATACTTTTTTGAGGATTGAGTTTAAAAGATATTTTAAAATAAATTTACCCTAATTTATTAGAAATAGCTTATATATGTATATATATTATATTTTCTTTTGATATAATCAAAAGCACTATATTAATAAATAAAATAAAAACAGTTTTTTGATAACAAGTATGATATGGTGCTTAATAGTAAAGAAATTATATAAACTCTTTAATTTTTTTTTTTTTTTGATTTGGAACTTTTTCTATATCAAAGTCAACTTTTTAAAAATCTATATGTGGATAAAAAATTGAGTAAAAAAAAAACCAGAATGTTAAAACATTTTTATTCACCAAATATAAACTCATTTTTTGTTTTGGAGATGTAAAAATTATAGAGTTTTTTGAATAATTTTTTTATTGGTAATATTACAACCACTCGAATGCTGACAAGAATTTTACTCAGAATTAATTAAAGTTATTTTAGTTTATGGATAATTTTAAGACAGTCTTAGAAAGGCTTAAGAAATATATAAAACTGGGTGATTGTAGATCCGAGGTTGTACGAGATAGAAAACATCTAATAATAATAATAAATATGCTATTTCCAAAAAATTCGTGGCAAATTAATTTTAAAATATCTTTATTAAACTCAATTGTCAAGAAAATATTTAAAAATACAAAATCGTTAACAACTATTTCTTGATTCTTAATAATAATTCAATTAATTTGTTTTTATTTTTTTAGATAGAATAAAAATCAAAAATTTTCTGATCTCCCTTTTATCTTTGATTTTTTTCCGTTTGAAAATTGGTGTTGATTATTTTCTTTTTGATCTTAAAATTCATTTTTGTAACCCTTTCGATCTTGAAAATTTTCAAATAGAATTAAAATATAAACCACATATCCATAAAATTGGACATAACCAAAATCCCAAAAAGTAAAATAAAAAAAAAGAATCTTTTTTTTATATTTTTCCATATGTAATATTAAACAACATTCAAGATACACAAGTATTAATGTTTTAATAAGTAATCATTTTCATCCAAATAAAAGAAAAAAAATATAAAATGAAAAAAAAAAACAAAATTGATTTGTCCAAAATAATGAAATGAACGGGAAAAAAAATATATTGGTTAATATGTTTAAATTTCACCAACAATTGTTGATCAATCAAATTATAAGTTACCATCTAATATGGTATGTTATTTTTCAATTTAACAAACCCAACACTGACCTTCTATCAATCATTGAAAAAAATTTACCGATCTAACAAAACATATTACGTAACTCTGCAAAAAAGGAAATGAAAACAAAATAAAACAGACGTAAAATGAAATAGTTTATAAAATCAAAATTATTTCCATATTCAATTTATAATGGGGTATTGGTATTATTTTAGCTGTTTAAAATGTGTCCAAATTTTTGAAATATAGTTTATATTACTGTGTTATATTACAGTGAGTTCCACTTTTAAGAAACAAGAATTGAACAAAAGATAAGGTACAAAAAAAAATCTCAAATTAAGACACAAAATTCGAATTCTTGTAAAATAATTTGTTTTTAAATCAAAAAATATTCCTAACAATTTACTTTAATTTGAGATTGTTTTTTGCCTTAAATTTTGTTGATATTTTGTTCCGTAAAAGTGAAAATGACTATGTTATTAATTTATAAATTATCTTATTTACTTAAAAAATATAAATTTGTTTATATGGCTTTCTTTTGATTAACGGGTACTAATTTTTTTTTCTCAATATCCAAAATTATCATTGATTTGCACTTTAATAAGAAATAAAAATAAGTGGAATAATACATATCACAGAATAGTAAATAAAAATATCTAAGTAATGAATATATTATCTTAAAAAAAAATGAAAAACAAATATAACGAATCCTTTTTAAAAAATATTGATTTTGAATCTTCAATTGAAGATCATCAAATAAAAAAAAACTATAGAAATCAATATGATTTTTCTACAATCATTTGTACTTATTAAATAACATTAAAATTACACTTTTATAATTAAAAGTGGTTATAGGTCTTTTTTATAAAAAAAATATTATTTTCATATTATATTTCAATAAAAAATATTATAAAATAAAACAGCCAAAATGTGAAATATTGATTTCAATTTTGAAATTTTCAAAATAAATTTTTTTCTTCTAATACCTATTCAAATACTTTAAATACATGTAATTCACCATTATAACTGCCCACCTTGTCGTGAAAAATAGTTTAGAATTTGAATTTTGAATCTTAATTTGAAATTTTTTTTTGTACTTAAATTTCGTTCAATGTTTGTGCCTTAAAATTCGAACTGAATCTAAACTATTTTTCAGTCAAAGGGGCCCAGTTGTAATGGGTATAATACATGTGTTTAAAGGGTATACATAGATATAAGAAGAAAAATTTTAAATTGGAAATTTTCAAAATTGAAATCATTTTTTCACATTTTTACACATTTTTGTTTTTTTTTTTCGATTTTGTTTTAAAACCTAATTCAGTTTTAAAAAATTTTTTTATTGCAAGATCAATAGTCACTTGGTAAAAACGTGTTATTCAAAGTTCATTGAAACCATGTAAAGATTGTTGAGAAATGATATTGATATCTATTGCAATTCTATCCGATCTTTGATCTTGATATTTGAATAATAAATGTGAAAAATTTTCACTTTATTTTCATTTACTTTTTCAAATAGAGACCACTAATACCAACAAACTGTATTCTGGGGCTTAATTTCTATAGGAAAAGTATGAAAAGTGAAGTGAAAAATGTTTTATATTTATTATTCAAATACCAGTAGAAGTTCAAAACGAACATTGTTGTTTTTCTCAATAGTGACCGTAGAATTTGAGTTTTTCAATTTTTATAAAAAAATCTATTGATTAATTAGTTTTATTTTAGACATATATCAACAATTCTTTGATGTCTATTATTCTCTTTATTTCTTATTTGCTCTTCAAATGTCAATTATATAAAATAATTGATATTTGAAAAAAACGTTGGGCCACTTTGACTGAATCAGAGTTTATTTTATTTTTGTATTTAATTTTTTGTATTTTTTTTTTTTTACAATCCCAAAAATTAAAGAATATTGGGTTATCATAAGATAAATAATTAATTATTTAAATTAAACATAAATT
This sequence comes from Anaeramoeba flamelloides, assembly GCA_027625915.1. Lineage (NCBI taxonomy): Eukaryota > Anaeramoebidae > Anaeramoeba > Anaeramoeba flamelloides. Next base: position 6,044,989 of record JANTQA010000042.1, read on the forward strand.
TTATAAAAAAATACTATTTTCAATACGAACAAATAATATTCAAGCCACTTTTTATACAAAGTTTTCCCCTTTGTAAAATCTTCTTTCTCATGATTCAATTAGAAAATTTTAGAAAAATCAATGTTTTTAATAATTTAATTTTTTTTTATTACTCTGTCCAATGAAAATGAAATCAACAAGTTTATTTTTAATTGTATAAAACAAAACTATGGCATTTGGATTGAAGAGGGTCTATTTCTATTTATTTTTTTTGTATCAATTGTTTTTTAAAAACTTTAACTAATTATCTATTGTTTTTTTTAAAACTTAATTAAAATTTCACGAAATATTCTGAGAACGATCAAAAGTATTTGAAAATATATTGAAAAGGGAAAATCAATGGATATTACTCTTATAAATTTTTATTTTTAAATTGACTAATTAAGAAATGAAATTTTTGAGAAATATTAAGAATAAATAGTAATGGTGTTAAAATTTTTAAATTATATTATTAAAATTATTAATATATAAATAAAATCATATTTTTACTAATATTTTTTATTTTATTTTGATTCGCAGAGGTCAATTTTATGAAATTCTTGACGTTATCAAAATGAAAGAAAGAAAAAAATTAAAAAAACGCCTCAAAAAATAAAATTTTGGTTAAAATGTGTATCTATATTGGTGTTTTTCAGTTACATAAAATGATGGGAACTAAGTTGTAATTTCATTTTTCTTTTTTCAACTAGTTGGAAAAATTACAAGATTTTTTTATTAGGAAGGAAAATATTCTTGTGAGCAAAATAAAATTTATCAAAAAAAGATAATTTTTCAGATAAAACAATTTAATATATCAAAAAAAATCAATTCTTTTAATCAATATCAAGGGGAGAGATGGATTAGCTTTGAATTATTGACCAATTCCTATAAATCAAAGTCTACTTAGATTATTTCTTAAAATGTTAATATCAATTAAATGAACCGTGTTGGGGTTTTATACAGAAAACACAATTTGTTTTTCGAAAAAATATCATACCGTAGTTGTTGTATTAAATTTCCTAAATACTTATAATGAGATAAAATCTTATACAGTCAGTTCCACTTTTAAGACTCAAACTTTCAATGAAATAGAATCCCAAAAAAAATTAACAATTTCTTAAAATCAAGTTAAAAAAATATTAATAGAACATGAAAAATTGAGTATTTACACTTAAATTTTGAAAGATCTTTAAAACAAATTTATGATACTAAATCTTTTCTGAACCACTTATGTTGATCATATTAGTTACTGATAAATTCTTATAAATTTCAAAAAATTTTGAATACAATTTCCATTTTTATTAAATGTTAGAACTGTTTCTTTTAAAGCATTCCAGTATAAAGAATATTTGGAATAACAGTTAATTTTACAGAGTTTATTTGCACTTGACTTCATAAAATGCTTTATTCAAAACTTGAGAATCAAAATGTCAAAAAGGAATATCAAATAAAAATAACCAAACATAAATTCCAATTTTTCAGTATTCAAAAATCTAAAAATTCACTAAATTATTCAAAATTATTTATTGAACATTTTTTTAATGATAGTAACAAGTAAGATTGAAAGTATTGTTCCTCAATAACAACTTTAAAAAACCTTAATACTTGACAGTGATTTGAGATGAGGAGAATTGTAGACTCAATCCATTTACGTATTATTATCACATAAATCGAAAATTTTGATAATAATTATCGACAATTTTGAACTGATTTAAAGTCCAAGTATGCTTGTCTCGTAAGAAAATGAAAATATTTTCTCAAATAGTTGATGGGGATTCTCAGCAAAGTCTTCTACAAAGAAAATTTACTAATTATAATTCTTGAACAGATACTTTTAGTTTTTACAATTGGAAAAGTTAATTATTAAAAAAAAAATATAAGTGTATTATTCCACCTCATTTATGTCATCAACTTGAACTGAATATCAAAAATTACCATAATAAACCACATCGATCTTTTTACGATTCCTTTTGATCATATTTATTGATTCGGTAAAACATTAAAAAAGATTAAATATCGAGGATTTCGAAAAGTAATTTCACGCACACAAGTTGTATTATAAGAGAGGAGTGTTTAAACAACACTCAAAGATTTATCAAATTTTCACAAAAACGTCAAAACATTTTCATTTTTTTATAATTAATTGAGACACCCAACAAGATGTTCATGTTTCTCTTATTTTTCTTTTGTCTCTTCTTGGTCCTGGCATATTTCTTATTTCTTCATGGATCAAACCCAACTCGTTTTAAAAGACAGACAATAAATTATGAAGAGAATGGAGAAAAAATCTATCGATGTGATCGAATCGGAAGAGGGCCACTCCAAGATGTGGTAGATGAAAGAATTAAAACTGTTTATGATTTATTAGAGGTAACATCGCAAGACAAGCCAAACAACTTGTTATTTGGAACAAGAAAACAATTAGAAAATAATCAATATGGTGCTTATGAGTGGGTGACCTATGGAAAATTTGCATCCATGAGAAAATATTTTGGTTCCGGTCTAGTCCATTTAGGGGCGGCGAAAGGAGAGCCTATTGCGATCTGGTCCCGTAACAGACTTGAATGTTTGTATTATAATTTTTTTCTTATTTTTCACTTTTATTCAAGTCGTCTTTGTAGAAGGCCATAGAAAAGAAAATTAGTGAGAATTGGGATTTGTACACAATGTTAGATTCAAAAAACAATTGGAATAAGATCCTGTTCAAACATCCCAATTCATTTTTTTTTTGTTTTTTGAATAGTCGAGCAGGTTAAAAATAGACTGTTTATTCATTTGAAAATTGGCAGTCATTTTAAAAAAGAGTGACAAATAGAGTTTTCAAAATGATCCCACAAACAGTGCTTAAACTTCAGTACACTTATTTTAAGTTGACACATTCAAAACCTTTTTGTCATCATTTTTCAAACAACTTTACAATTGAGAGAAAAAACTATTTTACTGTTTTAATTGTGTATCCGTTTTAAAAATGTGAGAGATTTTTCAAAAAGTTATTAAAGATTTGTGTAATTAAAAAAGTGAAAACTTTTTCTGAATTAAAACTTTATCAAGTTTTCTGTTTTCATCAGGTGAGTTCTCTACCTTTAAATAAGGTGGAGAGGATGGAGTCTGGAGTCTGGAGTCTGGAGTCTGGGTTATGAAGGAAAACACATTTTTACAGAAATATGTTCACACTTTCATAAAAACAGAAAACTTTCACAAAGTTTTGATTCAGACATAATCATAAAACAATAAAAGATGACAAAGCTTTTTCATTCTGACAATTTCAAAACAAAAAAAGTACCCACTTTTTTTAAATGGCTGTAAGGTTAAAGGAAATGAAAATGTATTGTAATTTAAAAAAGAAAACAAGTTGTCTCAAAGATTATTCATAATCTTATTATCAACTGAGTCAACACAAAGAATTTAAATCTCCCTCTCCACTGTTATTTTCCAATTAATAAACCAAAATTTTTCTTTCAAGTTCCAATAAAGTTTTTCGAAAAGATTAGTTCTAAAAATTTCCAAGATCTTCATAAAATCAAGTGAAAAGTTATGTTTCTATTCCCAAATTGTTTTACTAATTATTAGCAAGAACAAAACCCAAAGATCTTCACAAGATCAATTCGAAATGATATCTTTAGAAATTGAATTAAGTTTCCTGATTGTAAACTCTTTTTCAAATAAAAGTGCACAGAAAATTTCAAGAATTATTCATAATTGAATCAAATTAACTGTAGTGTCATTCTAAAATATAAGAAACGATTTCAAATATAAAAAAAGACTCAACAAATTATTTAAAACTCATTAAAACAAAACAATAAAAATTAAAATTAAATATTTTAAAAATTTGATCTGCTCTTTTATTTGAAATGAGAAATCTCGTTTTGTAAATTGTTGGGGAAAAAAATTATAAAATCAATAAAAACCGTTGAACAAGGTGAATTGGGAAAAAGTTCATTACATTTTATTGATAACTCTTTACCCACCAAACTTTTGTTTTTTAGGGTCTCATTTTCAATATAAATCCGCAATCCATCTGTATATTTTGTTGGAATTGATTTTTTCTTTATTTTCATTTTTCTTTGTTCCATACACCAATCCAATAATGGTCTTTTTTTGATTCCTATATCTAGCTCATTGGAAATCAAACTTATACTTTTTCCATTTTGATACACAGGTAGATTATTTTCAAATTGGTTTCGACTTATCTTGCTTTTTTCATATTCCAACTGTTCAATATCCATAAATAAAAAAATGAAAAAATGAATAATTAAAATGAAAATCACCAATAAGTAATTATCTTATGAACAATCAAATTCAATAGTATTGATGATTTGAGAGGGGTGCCCTTTTGTTTGAAAAAGAGTTTACTTTGGGGAGAAATGGAAATTTTTTTTATTTGAATTTGATAGTTTTAAGATCCCATTGATACTTTTTTTGATCTGAAAAATTATTGATTTTTTCAAGAAATTTTTATTTATTGTTAAAATCAAAGAAAAAATCCATACCAAAAGATAGTATTATAAAAACTGTCTTTGATGTGATTCTTTATTTTACATATTTATTTTTTCCTTTATTACTTGATCTCACTTTTCATTTTCCTCTTTTATTACAGGCGTTCCAACACTTCGGTTAAAATTTATAGTATAGAAAAATTGTTTGTCTAAACAGAATTATATTTTATAAAATAGAAAATTCAATTGATATTATATCCAAGAAAAATTTCGATTTCTATTACCTAATAATATGAGAAATTTGTTTTTTTTAAAAAAAAAAATACAAAAATTGAAGAAATCAAAGAAACCAAGAGAAAAATCGAAATTCCAAAAGAAAAGAAAACACCAAATAAATCACAGAAATCAATTTTACAATCATTACTTTTTAATTGTTTAAATATTTAATTTTTGAAATTTATGAAATTGAAGATCCAGATAATGGTAATAATATTTTATCGATCTGTTTGTCAATATCAAAGACCAAAAAAATATCTACAGCAATATAAAAAAGTGAGTAATTAAAAATTATAAAAGGTGTTTCGCAAACTTTTTGAGTCACTCATTTGGCGGTTAGCATAACCCCTTTTTAAAGATTTGGTTTCCACTTTTTTAAAACAGCTTTAATGTATATTTATATATTGTTCTATTATAAGACTTATGGTTCAATATAACCTGGATAGCCAAATTACGATTTATAATACATGCTAAAATTTTGTCATCGAAAATCAATTTCTAACCTTCTAAATTTAATGGTAGGGCTTGGAAAAGCTGTGATATTTCCAATTAAAAAACATGTTTCGCTTTTTTTTCAGTTCTAAATAGTTTACTCATTCTTTTTATTTCTTAACATTTTTTTTTTTTATTTCTAATTTTAACCTGGATAATAAGACACTCATTTTTTCATATTATCTTACAATATCATGATTTGTCAACAATGGCCAAACTGGATCAATTCCAACCAGTTTCGATGTTTTTAAGTATCATTTAAAAAAATACCAAATATCAAATATAAACTATATTTCACACATTATGACTCACTTAGAATATTAAATTTAAAGAAAAAAATATATCCTTTATTCTTTTTTATTTTAATGACAACTATTTATTAATTATTATTAATAATTCTCGTTTTTAATTATTATCAATATATAAAAGCATAATATTTTAAAAAATTATAAAAAATAAAATCAAAACAAAAAAAAAAAATTGAATCACAATTTTTTTGAAATAAGCATTAACTGTTTCAATAGAAAATTAATTTCCTCACTTAAAAATAAAAAAATAAAAAAATTAAATTGTTTTTATAAATTGATTAGACCTTATTGATAAGAATGGCTATAACATTTCAAATGCAGTTTGAAATAAAAACAAATAAAATTTATATTTTTAATGTTAAAATTATCCAAACTCTTTTTCAAAAATTTTAACTCACTTTATAATTCTATCCGGGTGGTTTTGAATGTTTTTGTCATATAGTCTGATCCAAATAAATTTTCAATTTAGATCTAAATTATTTTTATAATTTCATCGAATTTTTATTTTATTTTTCAATTTTTTGTTTTTCTTTTGTTTTTCTTTTTTTCAACTTTTTGTTTTTCTTTTTTTTGATACTTTTAGTTTTTATTCTTCTTTTCTTTCTTTCTTTTTTGAAAAAGATTCAGTATAAAAAAAAAAGATATTCAAAAGGCAAACAGACATTAAAAAAATTGAAACAATATAATTTTTACAAAAAATTTCAGAATTATATTAGAAAAAATCTTCTTGAAAAAGTTTTTTTCATTAAAATTTCAGCAATATACAAAATACCTACTGCTTATTTCAAAAATTATTATTCAATTTTTTTTAGTTTTTGGCTTTATTTTACAAATATCTAAAATCTGGATATTTTAAAAAAAATAAAAAATGAAAAATGAATTATTAATAAGATTTAATCATTAGTTGTTCTTGAATACTAAAGAATATATTTTTTTTTTCATTTTATTATTTCAGATGAGTCACAATTTTTGAAATATAGTTTAATTTGGAAATATCTACAAAAATTTTTATTAAAAAAAATTCTAATATTCAATGAAAAAAGAATTTAATTGTAAATTATTTTAAAGTGGACATTAAAATTCTATTTATTAAAATTATTCTTATTAAATTAACATTAGTGTTTTATACAAAGTTCAATAAAAGAAAATATTATTTAAGCACGAGGAGTAGTTTAAAAAAAAATATTTTCCAAGTAATATTTAATACAATAAGCACAGTATATATTTAAAGAGTTATGAAAATACTAATAGGCAAAGTAAAAACTTCTTTATATTGTAAGAAATAAAATCAAATTAATAATTCTCTGTTTTATAAAAAAAAAAAGCAAACAAAAAAATTAGTCTTGCCGAACAATATTTCTTTTTTTTCTGAGTTTGTTATTAGTTCTTAATTTGTTTATACTTGTTATATAAAAATATCAAAAATTTAATATTACTGTCAAAATATTTTAATATTTTGATACTTTCTGGTTTCCCTTTAATCAACTCTTGATAATATTCATTATCATCACCACCAAAATCACAACAATCATCATAAAACCAACAATAAAAATAACAATAACAATAACAACCCCAACAACAACAATAATAATAATAATCATTAAAATTAATACTAATAATAATAAAAATAGGGGTTTTAGCTTCACATAGTTGTTATCCATATAATCTCTTTAATGTGGCGCTTTATGACACTTTAGGCCCAGAATCATCATCCTTCATTTTAAAACAAATTGAAGCAAAATTTCTAGTTTGTGACAAAGCAAAAATCCCAGTTATTTTGGAATTAAAAAAAGAGTGTACAGATTTAAAGCATATAATTTGCATGGACGAAAAAATAATTGAGTCATATAAAGAAAAGGCTGAAAGTATTGGATTAAAACTTTATACTGTTAAAGAGATTTTAAAAATTGGCGAAGAAACCTTTAGTGAAGAGAAATTAGATTTACCAACACCTGAAGATGTTTGTATGATAATGTACACAAGCGGTACAACTGGAAGTCCCAAGGGTGTGATTTTAACGCATAAAAATTATATTGCTGGAACTGTTAATCCCATAAATACAAACATCATTCCAAATGGAAACGACTGTCTAATAAGTTATTTGCCATTGGCACATATTTATGAAAAAATGATGGAGTCATGGATCATATATGGGCACGGGAGAATCGGGTTTTTTTCGGGCAATATTCGGAATTTGACTTCGGATATGAATCAATTGAAACCAACGGTTTTCCCGGTCGTGCCTAGAGTTGTTTCGAGAATTTATGATAATGTTATGGGCAAAATATCAAGATCCCCATGGCATATTAGACAATTGTTTAAATTCTGTTATTGGGCAAAAAGTAATGATTTAAAAAGAGGTAGAAAATTTGTGCTTTGGGATATTTTAATTTTTAACAAAATTAAAGAGCAAGTTGGTAAAAATATAAGATTAATGGCAACAACTTCTGCACCCATTTCAAAAACTCATCATAATTTTGCTCGTGTTTGTTTGTGTTCACTTTTACCTCAAAGTTATGGGTAAATTATTGTTTTTTTTTTTTTTTCCTTTATTGATTTCTTTTGTTTATTTCTAAAAATAGTAATTTTTTTTTTTTTATTTCTCCACTTTAGAGAAATAAAAAATCATTTTTTCCTTGAAATCCAATAAATCAACCAAAAATTATTAATAATCACACACGTGTGTATATAAACACATACATGCATATATATATAAAACTATATATTGTTGTTCTTATTTAAATAATCTTATTCAAAATTTTAGTATGACTGAAACAGCTGGGGCTGGAGCAATTCAAAGAAAAGGTAAAATATCATTGGGTAATGTAGGGCCGCCACCAGCAGACATTGAAGTAAAATTAGTTGATGTTCCCGAAATGGAATATTTAACCTCAAATGGAGAGGGTGAAATTTGGATGAGGGGGCCATCTGTATTTGGAGGATATTATAAAAATAAAGAAGAAACAGAAAAGGTTTTAACTGTGGACGGATGGTTGAAATCTGGTGATATAGGAAGAATGAATGCAAATGGCACATTTAGTATCATTGATCGAAAAAAAAATATTTTAAAATTGCAACAGGGCGAATATGTATCACCAAAATATTTAGAAAGTATTTTTGTTAGGTGTCCATCAATTAGCCAATGCTATGTGTATGGTTCATCTTTTGAAAATTTTCTAGTTGCAATTATTGTGCCCGATTTTGAAGCTTTAGGTCATGTGAATCAAAGTGACGAAGAGGAGTTAAAAAAGTTAGTAGAAGATGATCCTAAAATCAAAAAACAAATTGAAAATGAATTATTCGAAATTTCGAACAAGGAAAAATTAAAAGGTTTTGAATATATCAAAACTTTCCATCTCGAACATAAAAATTTTTCAATTGAAAATGGTTTATTAACTGATACATATAAACTGAAAAGATTAACAGCGAAGAAAGTTTATCAAAAGATAATTATACAATTATATGAAAGGGTAAATAAAGAAATGGGAAAGACTGCAACAGATAAAAATAAAACCCCAGTATCAAAAAAGGATAAATAATATATAATAAATTATCTATTGTTTATGACGAGTGTTTTTTCGTTATGAAATTTTAATTTTGAAACAAATATTTAAATTCATTTTTATTTTAATTTATATTTTTTATAAAACAAATAATAATTAATCATGGATTAAACAATTTAAAATAAAATTTTCTTAATGGTTTTTATAATATTTAAAAGTGAATTTGTTTTTTTTTTCATAATTTTTTGTATTATTTTAACCTTTTTTGATACAATACAACACACTCAGGAACTTTATACCTGTGATTACTTTCATGTTTTGTAAATTTTTTCAAAAGAGAAATTGTATTTCTTCATCATTTCTATTTTTCTATCATAAAAGAAATTCTTACGATAAATGTTCAATAATTCTAAAAATCAAAGATAATATTATCATTTGAAATCTTCAGAGGAAAGGAGTATAATTTCCTAAAAAAAGTTGATCTTGAAACAAGATAATATAAAAGATTTTGGGGTTTAATTAATTTTTTGGTTTTTGAAGTTATGATATTTAAATATTTTATTTGAAATTTTTTTATTTTATGATGATTATGTTTGAACATGAAGATGTGATCACATTTTTTTTTATAAATATTTATGACTTTATACTGGTTTTTTATTGAATTATAGATGACTAATAGAAAAATTAAGATACTTTTATTTATCTGTAGATGGTTTTTTTGACGTCCATACTATTGTATTTTTTTGGAGAAGAAATATTTAAAGTAATTTTACAAAATATCAAATAATTTGTATTTAAACAAATAATTAAGAAATTTGAAATTGATAAAAAAAAATCAAATATAGGTAATGAAATGATTTAATATTAGTTAAACCACTAAATGATTTTGAAAAGTAATAATTTGTTATTGTGATTATATTATTGGGGGTTATTTGTAAAAAAAAATATTATTATATTAAAAATTATGTTGTTTAAACTATTTTTTATTTTAAAAGTGTTTTTCAAAAATAGTTTTGTATAAAATTTAGTAAATAAATTATTATTTTAAAACTGTTACAAAATATTTATAAAATTTGAACTCAAATTCATACACAAATCAAAAATTCAATTCTAAAAAGAAAAAAATACAAAGTAAAAACAGTTTAAAGATTAACAACCATATGATTTAATTTCAATTTAGAAATAAAGGAGCATTTACAATATATTTTTTATATATTTTATTTCTTCATTGAATTGTTTTTATTTCTTTTTTTTTTTCTGTTGCTTATTTTTTTTGTAATATATTAATTATTTAACAATTATATAAGTAAAATGATTGAGTTTAGATAATTGTAAAAATCACTTAAATTTGTTTATTTATTATTTATTTATTTCCTGAAAGGGCTAATTATAGAAAATTCTATCAAAAAAGAGAGATAGGGTTGGGGGTAATCATTGATCTTCAGTTGATAGTATCTTACTTTTGATTAATTAATAATTTTTAAGGTAGTATATTCATTTAGTTATAAAATATGTTATTATTCTGATTTCATAATTTTGGATATATATGTTATTATTTTTTATTTTTAATTTGCTTCTTATTTTTGGATAAAAATGACATTTATAAAAAAAATAAAGTTTTTATGACTTGAAAAAGTTACAATTAGCGGTTTTGTTTTATAAATCAAAAAAAAAAAAAACGAATTTTTTCCCGTCATTTTTTCTTTTGAGTATTTACAAAGTTTTTTGAATGGATTATGATAATTAAAATTAACAAAATATAAATATTTTTAACCCTTATTGGTTTTTTTTTGTTTAAATATTTTGGATATAATAGTAAAGCCCTTCTTGTCTAAAAAATAATTATCTATATTTTATTTTTTGAATATATGTTGATTCTAAATATTTCGTATATATCTCTTCCAATTTTTTTTTATCATAATTAAATAGGATTTAAATTAAAATATCAGCTAATAATATTTTTATTCCAAATTCCAAATTTATTTTTGGGGATTAATTTTGTCAAAAATTAAAAATAAAACAAGGTGGTTGATAAAGAATCAAATTGAGAAAATAAAATTATTGTTAAAAAAGTTTATTATTATTATTATTATTATTATATTACAGTAGGTATTAATGGCCTCTTGAGAAGATAACATGTAAAAGAAATAAACTCTTTCTCAAAAAAAAAAATGAATATTCAGTTTCAACCATATTTCTGAATATATTGATAATTATTTTATTTAAAAGTTTGTTTAGAATTTTAAACTTTTCAAAAATAATAGAAAAAAAATGAAGAAAAATATTTTTAAACAATAATAACATTGCAATTTACTCAATTTTCTTAGATAAACCATATTTAGAATATTATCATTATAATAATTGGATAATCCTAATCTACCCTTCTAATCATAATTTATTGCTAATCTAGATTCTTTCACCTATTATTATCTAATATTCTAAAATTTTTCTCATAATTTAAAGACCGTTTATCATTTTTTTATAATTCTAGAGTTTTAAAGTTTTTTCAACATGTTATGGTTATTTCCATTGTCCATGATATTTGCATGGATATTTACTAATTTCCAATTTGGTTAAATAAAAAAATCAAAAAAACTATTAAAAAATTTAAAAAATGAATAAAAAATTAGAATTTATTAAAAGTATATCTCTGGTCCCTATCTCATGAAAATGTTGGGTGCACTAAGCTCAATTCTCAAAGAATTAACTTATAAATATAAAAAACTGGTTAGGAGTCTATTAAGAAACAAAAATTTACAAATATCGACTTTTTTTAATCAAAGTTCCCTTTTCACTTGAAAAATGAAGATTATTCACTGATAACCAATATATAATTTTTTTATTGTGATCAAATGTTGTAATACTGATAATTTAAAATAAAAAGACCAAATATTTCATATATATTTCTAAAAAAAATCAAACAAGTGAATTATAATAAATCATCAAAGTCTCTAATTCTAAAGAGAAAAACAAATAATCTAAGCTTCTTCCTTGAATTTAATAAATTTTCAATTTTACTTGGCCTTAAGGGCCAAGTAATTACGATTAAAAATAATATTTTTAATAGATTAAAAAAAAATTGTAAGTGTAATGAGTATGTAATAATCAATTTAAAAATATCCAACATGTGAAGTGTGATCGATCTCCAAAATTCAACAATCATAAAAGAGGGAATTTTTAGAAAAAAGTGTCAAATAGCGATACTAAATTTCCCAAATTAGAATGTTCTAAATCATCATTTTGAAATCAACAGTGTTAAATTTGATGTGTATCTCTATTGGGTGATTATTTAGATCGTGATTTTTTTATCTTTTTTAAAAAAATTTCTCGAATGAGTTATTATAATCTTGTGAATGTTACAAGACTCTTACTTTTTTAAATATAGAGGGTTAGAGTCTAACCACAAATTAGATTAAATGGGATTCAATTGATTGTGTACTTAAAGAAGAAAATTTGTTTTAATTTGTGGAAAGTTAACCTGTTTAAAAATTTAATAAAAGAAGTATTTTTTTAAACAATTCGATTTTTTGGAATTGACTAAAATTCTTTTTCAACTTTTTTTATGAATTGAATTTTTTTGCCAATGAGATCCTCTCATAATTTTTTTTATGTCTAATGAATTGTTTCAATGAATCCCTTTTAAATTAATTCTAATAATTGAATTTTTTGTCAAAGAAAGCTTTTGAATCTTTTTTTTTTAATTTAATTTTTTACCAATAGAGCACCTTTCAAAATTTTCATTTGTTATTTAAATTTTGTAAATAAAAAGAAGGGCAATTTCACAATACTCTTTTTGATTTCAAGTCACTCCTGTAGGTATGGAGCAAATCCGCCGTAAATGACAAGACCCTTAAAAACTATTTAGGAAAGCAACAAGGAAGTTTTTTATCATTTATTTTTCGACAAATTCAATTTCCAATAACCAATTCAATCTTCTGGAAGACTCATTTCTTTCAATTTAAAAAACAAAGAAACCTTAAGGACTGCTTTCCCCCTCTTGATATGGTTGAGTTATTTTGTTATTTCACTTTCACTTCACAAAAAGAATTTTTATTCTGAAGAAATTCAACAAAAAAAAACATTTTTATGTCATCTTTATCTTTTCAAGAAGACTTTTTTTCTTTCTGATTCAATAAAAAGGAAATTGAAAATAATAAAGAAAATATAATTGCAAAAAAATGAATTTAAGGGAATTTCAAGAACAAGTTCAAATTTGAGAACATTTTAAACTTGTAAAAGAAAATATAAAAAATATGTAGAACAGACAGAGGAATTACAAGAGTTCAGAAAGTTGAAATGGAAATTCTAAAATATTAAAATCAGAATTTTTTCATGATCTAACAAGAGAAAATAGTAAAAATTGTAAAAAATTTCTAATATTTTTTCAAAGAAATTCTCAGTGTACAAATATTACTTGGATTAAATAACTCTTTCAAGGGTATTCTATACACTGTTTTCACCACAAAAAGTATTCCTTAAAAGTTAAAAATAATACCACCATCTTCTTTCTAAAATTTTAAGATCAAGGAATTTCAACATTTAAACACAGAAAATTCTAAAACTTTTCTCATCTTAACGATCAAATAGATGTACACAAATTTTCCTTCCTGCGTTAGTTTTACAAAAGAAAACACAAAAAAAAAATCCCTATAAATTCCAGACAACTCTTAAAGTTCCCAACTCAAAAAGGAACAATCATACAGAACTTTTATCAGAAGATCAAAAGAGTTTAAATTTATTTAATTATTGTTAAACTGTTTTTTTGAGAAAGTTAACCGAGAATTTTGTTCTATAACTTTATCAACAAAGACTAATGAAGATAGTAAACCTCAATTTGAACCAGATCATTTTCAAGATTCATTTTTTTAACTTTGTATAAACCCAAATCTTAAAATTTAAATAAAATGTCCCGAAGAAAATCAAAAACATTCAAGACACCACGTCGTCCATATCAAAAAGAAAGATTAGATCACGAACTTAAAGTTGTTGGAAAATATGGTCTTCGAACAAAAAGAGAAGTATGGAGAGTTCACTATACACTCGCCAAAATTAGAAAATCTGCAAGAAACCTTCTTACTCTTGAAGAAAATGGTTTGTTCTTTTAATTTCTTTTACTTTTTTTTTTTTTTTTTTTTTTTTTTTTTTTTTTCAATTTATAAAAATAGTTTCTCAACCTATAAAGGATTTTGGTACATTTTTTTTTTTGTTTATTTTTTGAAAAAAAGAAATTTTTTTTTTTTTTTTTTTTTTTATTTTTGCTTTTTTTTTTTCTTTTGGCTTGTGTTGAAAAAAAAAAAAACAACAACTTAATATTATTGTCGAACTTCAAAAACATTTAACAACTAATTCTTTCTAAATTTATCTCCCAAAAATAAAAAAAATATTAAAAACTACAAACACTTTTTTTATTTTTCATACTTTAAAAATAAAAAAAAAAAAAATCAAAAAACAATAACAAAAAAAAAAATCAAAAAAAAAAATCAAAAAAGATCCAAGAAGAATCTTTGAAGGAGCAGCACTTTTAAGAAGGTTAACAAATCTTGGAATCCTTGACGAACAGAAACAAAGACTTGAATATGTCTTGACACTTACCATTGATGATTTTCTTGATCGAAGATTACAAACCCAGGTTTACAAATCAGGCTTAGCAAGATCCATTCACCACGCAAGAGTACTCATTAAGCAAAGACACATCTCTGTTGGGAGCCAATTGGTCAATGTACCATCTTTCATGGTCAAAATTGAATCACAAAAACATATTGGCTTTTCTTCAAAAAGTCCATTTGGTGGCGGAAGACCAGGTAGATTAAAAAGAAAATTAAATGTCATGAGAGGAAATAAGAATGAAGAACAAGAAGAAGATTAAGTTGAAACAAATTTAATTATTTTTTGATTCTTACTTAATTATTATTTTTTTTTTGAAAACTATTATAAGGTGTTTTAAACAGTCCTTAATTTTTTCAAAAATTAATAAAAAAAAAAAACAAACTAAAACACAAAGATTCAAAAAAGTATTAAACCATATGATTAATAAAAAAGAAATAAAAGAATGAATCTTCATAGATATAAATAATTTTATATTCTTTTTTAAATTAACTTTTTAATATTGCTTTCTTTTTGAATTTACAAATTTTAAGAAAAAAAATCGACAAATTGCAAATTAATAGAGTGCTTTTTTAAAAATTTAGAGAAGAGCCTCAGTAAAGTGTACACATCAAACAACTATTTTTGGATCAAATCAATAATACCATTAATGCAATGATGGAGTGCTTGATGATATTTTAAAAAATCATAATATATTCAATTAATCGATATTTTATATTTAAAGCCCTAACACCAGTATAAAAGCAAAAAATGTTCATTTTTTTTAAATTAACTTTTTTGGATATCTACAAGTAATAGTTTTGAACAAAGTATTTGGCTAGCCTTGAATAGTTATCATTTTTAGTTTTCAGGTAAACTTTGTTTCATGGGTTTTTTGTAAAAGGACATTGAAAAAAAAATGATAAAAAAAAATGTACATTTTTTGCTTTTATATTGGTACTCGGGCTTTACAATTGTAATTGTATGATTTTATCATATATAAGAAATAAATCATTGGAGTTCACATTCTGAATTTTTTTGGAAAAAAACAAAAAAATGATTCTTTTTTTTTGATCACATTAAATCAAAATAATTATTTTTTTCTTTCAATGTTTTAATCCCAACTTATTTCACATTTAAAAGGGTTTTTTAATTGGATTCAGTTCTTTTAAAAAGGTGAAGAAAATTTTTATTTTTATCATTTTAGGTTACCGGGATTAAAACTATTTGAAAGTTTTATATTTTAATAAAGTGTAATCTTTTTTTAAAAAAATTGATTTTCTTCCCACTCCAACCTCAAGACCACATTTAAAGGCTGAGTATTCACTTTATTAAAATTAGAAAACTTTTTTGAAGTTTTAATTCTGAAAAATTTTTCACTTTTTTAAAAATGAAAACTTCCTAAAAGATTTCAAAAAGTCTTAACATTTTTAAAACTTTGTTTTTGTAATTCTTGAAATTTAATTAAAAAAAACAAAAAGTATTTATAACTCATTTATAACAAGAATTTAATATTTCAAATTTCGAAACAGTTAATATTTGGGGTTTTTCTATTTGTGATTTTAGTTATCATCATTCTTTCTTCAATCCTGGTGTGTTCAAGTTTATTTCTGAGACAGAAAATTGTTTTCTTTGAAATGGAAGCAAAAGTATCTCTTTTTTTCCAATAGAGGTTTAATACCAAACAATTTTTTTTTTTTTTTTTTGATTATATGGAATTACAATAAACTAAATTTCAAAAAAATGGACATGGTTTAAACAGTTAAAAGAAACGCAATACAGCAGTTTATATTCAATTAGGAATTTATTTGATTTATACAAACTATTTTATACATTGTTTTTTTTTTTTGTTTTCATTTCCTTTTTTACGGGTACATAATGTGTTTCATTAGATCTGGATTTTTTTTTAGATAGTTTATAGAAGATTGGTGTTGAGTTTTTTAAAGTGAAAAATGAAATAAAATTAGTTGCTGGCATCTTATCATTTGATCGATCAACAATTGTTGGGATAACAATAAATTAACCAATATATTTTTATTTCTTGCTTGCTTCATTATTTTTTTGGATCCACCAATTTTTATTTTTTTGTTTTATATTTTTTTCTTTTATTTGGATGAAAATTATTACTTATAAAAAAATTTATCCTAGGTTACTTAAATGTTATTTTATATAAAACTTGGTAAAATATAATAAATTGAGTTTTATTTTGCCCATATTTGAATTGGGTTTGTCCAAATTTTTGGAACGGGGTTTAGAATATTTTTTTTCGTTTTGGAAAAGTTGATTCTATAGGATACTTTACAAAGTCAAAAATCTGAATAAAAGCTAGATTCCTTTGGAATCATTTTAAATTATGATTACAAAACAAAATTTTGTGGTTCTAAAAATTCTTTTTTTGATAATTATTTTAGTAACTTGCTACATCAATATAGCCGCTTTCACTTTTAATACACTAACAATCAATCAAGTTTAAAGTACAAAAAAATCTCCAATTAAGGCACATTTTTTGAATTTTTTTTTAGGCAAATTATTTTACTAGAATTTGAATTTTGTACTTTAATTTTGAGATTTTTTTGTGGCTTAATTTTTGTTAAAAGTTTGTGTCATAAAAGTGGAACTGACTGTATTTTGATCTCTATTTTAAATTTTCTTGTAAATAAATCTATTACAGATGGGTACAACTGCCCACATATTTAAATTTAAAATTCCTAAATTTAGTTAAAGAAAAGAGTTTTATGTTTTGGTTTTGAAGTGACTTTGGAACTTGTGAATGAAAAATTTACCTTCCCTTAAAAAAGGTTTTTTAGTTCTCAGTTCATGACAATATTTCGCTTTATAAAGGATTTTAATGTTAGGAATTTATTTACAATAGTCCTAATCTTAAATCATATATCTTGTTTTAATATCTCTCTTTAATAGAATAAACTTTTATCTAGATATAAATATTTTGTTAAAAGGGATTTTTTTAAAACTACTTTCCAACAGATTACCGGGTTTATGGGTTTTAAACCCATCTTTGATATGAAACCTGTTTTTTTTTTTTCTTGCTTGTTCCAATACGACTTTTAATTCTGTGTACAATTTTGTATCAATACCCAAATTAATTTAAAGTTAACCCCATGGTTATTTTGGAAAAATATGTAATTAGAGTGGAATTTTTTTAAAATTTTTGGTAATTTTCCATATTTTATATATTTAGAGTTCTTAAAATAACCCCTAAAGACTTTATAAAATCCCTGTTTCAATTAAAATAGTTCCTATTTCTTTTTTATTAGAAAGATTACACTTTAAATTCTCCAAAAAAATTGCAATAAACAATAAATAAATCTCATAATGGTTTCTTCAAGTTCTAGTATTCTAAAAAATATTCTTAAAGATGAAGGATCAAAATTTGTAAAAATATTGTATCAAAAAATAATTTTTTACAATTTTCAATAAAATTGTTGTTAAGGGACTAGTTGCTATTATTTTTTTTCTTGACCAATTTCTAAATAAGAATTCCTTAACTAGAAATATGTTTAATATTGAAAATAAACAGGATTTTCAAATCCAAGTAATTTTCAAAAAATTTTCACAATCTCTATTAAATTTCGGTAAAATAATTTAATAGAGATTAGTCCCTTAAATAAAAAAACAAAAATTCCAAAAAATGAGACAGAAAACTACGAAAAAATCTAAACTACACCAATTCATGATTTAAACTTTTCTCAAAATATCAAGGGGGGTACCTTCAAAATATAATCTGGGCTAAAAGAGGTACCATTGTGTGTTTCACTAAAAGTTGTTTCAAAACAAGAACAAAGCTTGCACAAGGATTTTATTTGAGATTGGGATTTTATGATCTGAACACTTTTAGTTTAACCCACTATATTGTTTTTTTATATTATGGTTATTTTAAAAATAAGAGTACGTTTAAAAAACTTTCTTTTAAAAAGTGTTCAGTTTGTGAAGATTAAGTTTGAAAAAATTTTTTGTAGGAATTTATTTAATTTTTGGAAATAAATTTTTCCTATTTTATTTTACATTTTTCGAATTTCTTTTAGAATAATAAAACTTTAAGAAACTAATATGAGTTTTTTTTATTGTTTATTGACTACTTCTTGTATCTTTTAATTTGTAGACTTTCTAAGAAAAAAGATACAGGAACTATTTTATTTGAAACAGGGTATTAAGATCGAATAATTTTTTTTCACACATCAGTATTTTTCAACCTTTAACTTCCATAAGCAGAATTCTTGTTTTGAGTACTTTTCAATCAAATGTTTTCATTCTTAACTTGACTTGATTTTGATTGGTAACAATTTTTTACAAAAAAGATCGAAAAACGAAAGAAAAAAACCTAAAAAAAAATTTTAATTAACAAGAAGTCTAATAACAATCGAAAAAAAATCACAAAAAAACTAGTGAAAAAATCAAAAAAAATAACGATTTTTCTTTTCAAAAAATCAAAGTTACAATTTTAAAGTAAACAAATAATTTTTTTGCAAATTGGTATGATATTTACTGCAACTCGATTGCTAAATTTGTTTAATCATTTTTTTTTCTCTTTCTACATCTTTTTATATTTTTTCATACCAAAAAAAAAAGAAAAAAAATGTCTTTTGGAAATAACAAGACTTCGATGGATCAAAAAAGAAAAGAGCTACTTGCACTAGAATACCTAACGTCGCTTCAGGAAGTAAAAGAGTGGCTTGAAAATTTTTTGGAAGTGAAATTACCTGGCACAACAACACAATTGGTAAGTGGGTTTTTTTTTCCAAACAAAGAATTTAATTTCAAATCTTTTTGCTTTTTTTTGCTTTCTGCAAAAAATTAACAAAAAACCAATATTATATTCCTTTGTCAAACAAATCTCATGAAACAATTTCCAACATTTTAGGGAAAGGTTTTACAAAATGGTGTTGTTCTTGCACAAGTTGCAAAAAAAATTGCACCAGAATGCGTTGGCAAGATTCAAACAGGAAAGCCGCTATCTTTCCTTCATACAGATAATTTAAATTTCTTTTTCAAAGCCATCAAGAAAGAAAAGGTGATGCCAAAGAGTGTAATTTTTGAAACTGTGGATCTATATGAATTAAAAAATATGGCAGGTGTTTTGTTGACAATGTATTACTTGGCCATTGAATTGCACGGCAGGGGCTTAGCACAGGCTATTGGTGATGTTGCAGAAGAAAGCCTAGAATTTTCTGAACAAGAAAAAAAAAAAGCAATGGAATTAATTAAGGATATTGACGAGGACAAAATGAACGAAATCAAAGCACTTAAACAAAAAAAATCACCACAACAAGGTAATTTTGATTCAAAATACAAAGAAACAAACAATCTAAAAAAAAGATTATTCTTCAAATTTATCAAAATCTCCTAATTTTTTTTCATCTGTAAATATCTTACCTTCAAAACCAAAAAACAAAATACAAAATACAAAAAACAAAAACAGTGTGGACAGAATGGTATTCAAAATCTTTGGATCTGGTATCAGTTATTCAGGGGTTATGTAAATCTTATTATTTAATTCAAAAATTGGAAACAGAAAAACAGGATTTTTCAAAAAAAGAAGAAGGGATTGTTTTGCTTCAATCTTTATTCAGGAAACACCGACAAAAAAGTCAATTGCACCAAAAAAAAACTCATTTTAAAAAAAATGAAAAAGGTAAAACAAGAAATTTCCATTTTGTTTTGTTTTTTTTCTTTTTTATCTCTAAACAATCAAACAAACAAACCTTAACAACAAAAAAACAGACTACGCGGCATTGATATTAAAAGATACTTTCAAAAACAAAGCAATTCTTTTTACAATTAGAATTTTTTCTTCCATTCCTTCATAAGACCAATTAATGTGCAACACCTTACTGATCTTCGAAATATTAGAATAAAACAAATTTTTGAAAGTGATTAGATTTTTAACAGAGAATTGGCAAAAATTAAAAATAAGTTGTGAAACAAAGGTAACTGTTGAGAGAAAAATGTTGGACACAGAAAAATGGTTGGACACCATTTTTAATTTGAAACATTACTGAAATTGAAAATCAAATCCTATTGATAACTAGGTGACTTTTATATAAATCCAGGTTTAAAGGTGTTACAAGTTCATTAATCTGTGGTTTGTGTAGAATACTCATTTGAATGGTTGATAATTAAAGTAGATCATGCAATTTTAACAAAAATCCAAGTTGTAGTAAAGTTTACTATTAATTCTGAAAATGGTAATTTTTAAACTTGATTTAGATTATAAGAGATAAGGTTTTGAAAAAGTAGAATTACATTAATAGTTATTCTAAAAGTAGATTATTGTTATTTTCATTAGTTATTTCACAAACGATTGAAATTAAAAACCATTTTCAGTAATGTTCCCAATTAAAAATGCTGTCCAACCATTTTTCTGTGTCCAACATTTTTCTCTCTACAGTAAATTATATTATTGATCTAGATGAGTACAAGTGTCTACAAAAGTCGTTTTTTTGGATTTATTATTAAGAGATAAGTGCTAAAAACAGCTTTTCTGTTAAACAGTGAATTTTGAAGTAACCAAATACATAACTTTTAATTCAAAGAGTAAAAAAAAACATGATTTTTTCAATCTTTGCTAAAAGTTGATCTTATCTAAGTAAAAAATAATTATGAATTAGTGAAAAATTAGTGAAAAATTAACAAAAAATTCAGAAAAATAATCACCATTTCAAGGCAAATTTAAAGAATGAGTCAAAAATATGAAAACTTCTATATTTAAATATATCTAAAATTTGTACTGAAATGGAGACTGATCACTAACGAATTTTGGACTGTTTTTAAAAAGTTATATAATAAGTATTTTCAGATATTTATTAACTTTTTAATATTATTTTCACATAGATCCATTTGAAAAGAGTGTGACAAAAAAGTTTTTAAAAGTATAATACAGACAACTAACTCCAATATATCCATTTTCAGCAAATATTTAAAAAATTTTTTGGTTACAATTTTTAAATATGAATTTATGAATAATAATTTGGGAAAAACACATTACAAATAACGTGCAATTGGATTATAAAACCTTTATCTATTCTTGCATTTGTTTGTAAAACGGGCTAACTATTTTTTGTTTTTAACGTTTGCTTTTATACGAACCCCCATTTAACTATTTAAAAACACTCCCTTTCCAAAATTGAAAATAATTTGTTACAAGTTAGCTTTGTCTGAAATTGTAAAATAAAAAATCTCTTACAGTCATTTTAAAAAAGTATGCAACAAAGGCTTTACAAAGTGTTATTTAAACTGCTTAAACAGAGAGAATCAACCATTTTGAGCAACACTTTTCAAAACTTTTATTACTCAGTTTTTCAAAACAGCTGTACTCTCTTTAACTATGATTAAATAACATATATTATCACGATCTTAGCAATAAAATCACAATAATATTAAAAAAATCACTTTTAATCCTACTTTATCGCGAAAAATCATAAAATCTGGAGAATCCACAAAATCATGAAAACCATAAAATCTAAAAAATCGTGAAAACGAAATTTTTTTTTTTTTTGAATTGAATTACAAAAAATCTTTTGACTTTTAAAAAGTCTTGATACTTTTACAACACTTTCCCCTTTAAAAGTGTTGAAAAGTGTTAAAAGTGCTGTAAAGTCTCACCAAGTGTTTGAAAGGATTGAAAGACAAAAAGATTTATAAAAGTCCATGCGTTGATTTTTATTGTGAAAAAAATTTTTCTTCTTATCTTTTTTTTTTTACAAAAGAACAAATCGATATGAATATAACTATCAAACAAATAATAATTCAGAAAACATACTTGAATAACGAAATAGATGTGTTTTTTTAAAATGGGGGTATTGCCTTTTCAAGTTAAATAACCAAAAAGAAATAAAGAGGAATTTTTATTCTTATTTAGTGATCGATGAAAAAAAAACATTAAACCTTAGTTGTGTTTTCTGTTCAATATTAAGATAAAAGAATAACAAGAATAAAAAGAAGAAAACAAGCATTCCGAACAATCTTTATAATTAGTAATCATTGTGCTTAGGTTATTGAGAAATCTTTTAAAAAGATACTCCATGTTCTTTTCAACTTTCATAAAACAAATAACATGATTTAACCCGAAGAACCCATTCTTTAAAGAACAGGTGAAGGGTTGGTTTTTTTAGAAGCCTTTTTATTCAACATACTTTACAACACCACGATTGACTGGAAAAACAATGTATTTGCCTTTTTTAGTTATGACTGTCATTGATCTAAAGGGGATGGATCGATAAGTCAACCAAATCAAAATAAAATACAAATTACACTCTTGGATATGATCCTTTGATTGGATTGTTTCTTTTTTGATTCTTTTTTAAAAAATTCACTTATTTTTAAAAATCTGTTTTTTGATAGAACAAAAATTTTTCTTTTGAAAACTATTTTTGAATTAGCCTAAAATTCATCATTTGTTATATTACGGCTAATTTTTTATCCGATAATTTGACATTTATCATGATTTTTATACAATTAACGAGATTTTAACGAATATCGCGATTTATATCTATTATTGCAATTTGTCTATTATCGAGATTTTTTAAAATATCGAGATTATATAATAAACCCCAATTCAAAATTTTTAACACACCAAAATTCGATTTGTGAAAAAAAAACTTATTTAATCACTTCTCGAACATTTACCCAATTAGAACCATTCACTAATTGAAATGTTAACCCCTTTTTATAAATTACAACACTCACAAAACTATAAATAAATAATTATCAATACAAATAAATCATGGGTTTGTTAAAAATTTTGGAGAGAGCAAAACAAAAAAATACATTAGTAAATTTGTTGAAATTCTATTAGGAATATTGATCGATCAAATGGTTTAGATCTACCAATTAATTTTATTTGAGTTCTTCTTATTGGAACAACTTGACTTTAACCTAATATAAACCTTTTAGAAAAATTTTGATCGAACGAAGCAAATTACGTAATTCAAACAATGAAATGAAAACAAAAACTAAAAGATGAAAAAATGATTTTCATATTTTACAAAAATCAAAATTATCTCCAATTTCAATGAAATTGTATTATTGTGATTGTTTGGAACGTTTTAGCTGTGTGGAAATTTTTGAATTTTAGTTTATATCACTATTTTTGTAACTTTATTGTTAATCATAGCATGTTGTCATCAAATCCTCTCTTATTAAGGAAAATAATTTTTTTTTTTACAAATAAATAAAACAAAAAAAATTTAATCATAAATCTAATAATAACCATAAAAAAAAAAAAAAAAAAAAAAGAAATTATTTTTTTATTCATATTATCAAATAATTAATTCAAAAGATTATTTTTAATATTATATATCGATACATTACCTTCTTAATAAACAAAAATAAAAAAACAAATAAAAAAATAAAAAAACATATAAATAATAAATAAATAGGAATAACAAAATTACAATCACTTTTTAGATCTAGAAGAAAAAAAAAAGAATTAAAAAAAACGAAAAACTATTATCAAGAAAATGAGGAAACAATAATCAAACTTCAAAGTATATTTAAAAAAAAACTTGAAAGAAAAAACCATTTATCAACACTTGTTCATTATCAAAAAAATGTTCCTAGTATTACACTTTTACAATCGCTATTAAAATCACACAAGCTTAGTAATGATTTCCAATTCAAGTCAACAAATCTTGGCAAAACTTCTACAAATCTAGTTCGTGTTCAATCACTTACGAGAAGACTTCTGACACAGCGTATTTGGAACAAAAAAGTTGAAGCAGCAATTAATCTTCAAAAAACTTATAGAGGCTTTTTTACAAAAAATACTACCAATTTAATGAGTAAAATTCAATTTTTTTTTTTTTTTTTTTTTTTTTTTTTAATATCTTTTTTAACACCAATTATTTATATTATTTTCCCATTAAAAAATGAAAATTTTTAGTTCACATTCGAAAATTTTTTTCTAGTATATAAGTTGAAAAACATCCAAAGATCTTTTACTAATCATTTAGAAATGATATTTTGGTACAAGAAATTAAACTTCCTTATTTAAACTCTAAAACAAAATTTTTACTCTTCTAATTTGATTGTAACAGTTTTAATAAATATTCATTTGGGAAATGGAAATAAAAATTTTCATTTCTTAATTGGAAAATAACAGTATTTGAAAAATAAATTGATTGAATTTGTTTCAGTAATATTATATTCTGATTTAAGAGAAATAAATACTCTACATAATGTTCAAAAAAAAATTCCAAAGTAAATTTCAAAAGGATATTGGTTTTTTCTAATAATTATGAAAATTTGATTAATTAGCAAGTTTATAAATTATAAGAAAAAAAAAAAACACCAGTATAATTTTAATCAAATATCTTTATTTAGAATACTAATATCAAATAAATGTATTAACTTTTAATTTTTTCCAATTAAAAATCGACAAAATCCTATTATAATAATTTAGGTTTGAATGAAAATTTTAAAACTTTCTTATTCCAATTTTTCTTTCGAAAAACTTAATATTTTTAACATTAAAAATAACTTGGTCTTTTTTTATATCAAAATATTGCTATTTCATTCATGATTTAGATCAGAATACATTAACCTTTAATCAAGCTCTTCGGTTTTTTTAATGGGATTTGAATTTTTATTATATTTTTAATAAAGATCCTCACTTTTTTCGTTTTGTTTTCAGATTTTTCTGCAATAATTTCTTCTATATTAAAATTTTATTGAAAACAACAGAGGAAAAAAAAAAAAATGGAATAAAAGAAAAAAAAAATTGGTTATTCAGAAAACAAGATCAATTTTCACCATGTAATGTATAGAATATTTGAAAATTAAAAACAAAAACAAAAAAATTAAAACTCTCAATTATCGTTATCAAAAATCGATACATCTCCATCGTGAATGGGTTGTTTCAAATTGTCTAGAAATCTGTAGACAGATTTTATTTAATATTTTTTTTTTTTCTCATGTAGTAATTATTACATAAGGTATTTCCAAAAAAGTGGGTCATTTTTTTTTTACATTTCATAAAAAATCATCTTTTTTCGTTGAGGTATTCGTTAATTGACATTACCAAAATTAAGTTTAATATTGATACCAATTGAATCAATGAATAAGGCATTTATTTCAAAATATGTTATTTGTTGAAATATTTCCAAAAAATGAAAAAAAAAATAGCACTTTTTTTGGTTAAAATAATGTACGACCAATTTCAATAAAAAACCGGGAATAAGGAAAGGGTACAAATGATTTTTTAAACAATCAAATACAGTTATACGTTTTTAATTCTATTGGAAGCTTTGTTGAGATTAAACAAGTTATGAAAACGATTTTTTCAATCATAAAGAAAATAATAAACACCAATTTTCACCCGTAAAAAATATCAGATAAAATCAAGATCAGAAAATTTAATATCTTTTATTTATGTAATACAATACTAAGAAAAAAATTGAATTATTATCAAGAAACAATAAATGGTAATTTAATGATTTTTTATCTTTAAATACTTTATGAAGATTGAGTTTAATAAATAAATTTTAAAATAAATTTGCCCTACTTTCTTGGAATTTGCTTAATTTAAAGCTTCTCTGATATACATAGTCATTCACTCAAAGACCAAAATTTACAGAGGAAGCAATTACTTTTTGTGTTTCTTTTTGTTCAAAACAACAATTCATATTTTTTTTTTCTTAAAAAAAATAATCTATAAAATAAATCTACGATCACTGATTATTTTGTTTTCATTTCCTAACTATACTCAGTGATTTTACAAAATTGATTATTAATACTGGTTTTAATATTGTTTTGGAAATTTAACAACTGCCATCTTTTTAAAAATTTTTTTTTAATATCTAAAAATCTCTAAAAGAATTGAATTTTTTAAATTATACTATTAATTCGTTACCCGAGATGATTTGGGTTTTTTTCCTTTCTTTCCATACATTAATTTTCATAATTATTTCTGTTCTTTAGATTTGAGGTTCTAATATTAATTATTATTAATTTTTTTTTAATCAGAAATATTCAAACAACAATTCATTATCTTGAAAAGAAAAAATAACAATTTTTAGATCTGAAAAAATAAATCCTTATTGAACACAGAATGAAACTAAACTTTGTTTCTTTCAAAGGCGACCAAAAAACTTTCTAAATATCAATTATTTTTTATAATTGGCCTTTTAAGAAGAAATAAGTAGAATAAAAATGTATTAGAGAATAGTTGATATCCTTATAAAGTAAAATTTAACCAAAGAATAGATTTTCTTAAAAATTTAAAAAAAAAAATTCTTAGGTAAACTATTGAGAAAAAAAAAAAATGTTAATTTTGATCTTCAATTAAAGATCCAAAGAAAATTCTAATATAAATCAATATTATTTTTTTAAAATCATTTCCCCTACTTGCTTTAATATTTTTAGAATAACAAGTTTTTACTTATTGACTATAGATCTTGCAATAAAAAAAAATTTTGCAACTGAATCAACTGTAATTCATTTTAAAATTCAAAAGAAAAAAAAAAAAGCAAAAATGAGAAAAAATGATTTCAATTTTGAAATTTTCCAAATAAAATTTTTCTTTTTAATATCCATTCTAATCCTTTAAACACATGTAATTCATCCATTACAACTGAACCCATTTGACTGGAAAATAGTTTATGTTTGATTTATAAAAAAAATTAACTAATTTTTTTATGATTAATACAAATTTTTTGAAAATTTCTAAAAATCTTGAATAAAACGGAAAATCTTTATTTTCAGCTATAATTAATATTTTCAACAATAAATTTATTTTCAACAATAATTAAATTTTCAATATTTGTTTTTTTTTTCTTCTGCATATTTTTCAAACAGATTCAAAACAAAAAACAATAAATAAATATAAAAAAACAAAATGAAATTAAAAATTTATTATCTATTATTTTTCCATAACTATTAAAAAAAAAAAAAATCAAATTAAAATTCCCATCCAATAGAAAAAAATACAAAAAAAAAAATTAACGTAAAAGATCTTGGTAAAATCTTTAAAGTATTTGGAGATGCCGAGATGAATTATGACAATTTTAATGATCCAAAGTATAGATCTTCAAGAAATAGGGAATACAATAATTCGAATATCAATGAGTTAAGAAAGAAATGGGTTCTCGAAGTGAGGGAAACACAAGAATTAAATGAGCAAGTCTCTGGAATTGATAAGAAAATTGAATTATTAATTAAAAATGCGATTTCCATTGATGAAATTGATCGATCAAGGAGCCGAAGAAGCAGAAGAAAAAAAAAAAACCAAGAGGACGATGATCAGCCAATGCTTAGTCCTAAAGTTATTGAGCACTACCAATATTTATTTTATTTATTACAAACACAGCCAAAGTATTTGGCACAGACAATATACTTGATCAAGCCTGAGGATTTGGAAGAATTTGCACAAACAATGACCTTAACATTATTTGGATATGCATTTTCCCCCAGGGAGGAATATTTGTTATTAAAATTGTTTTCCTTAGCTATTAAGGAACAAGTGAAGAGACAGAAAAAGCCAGGCGAATTTATTTCTGAAGATCCGGCTATTGCCAAAATGTTTGTCTTCTATTTTCGAAGATTCCAATATCAGACCTTTTTAAAGGAGCTCTTAGAACCTGTTCTGAAATCGGTAATTAAGGAAAGGAAGGTATTAGAATTAAACACTTTGAAATTATATCGTGTAATGATCAACGAACAAGAAACCCAAACAGGTAAGATTTCTGAGTTACCCAAGAATGCCACACATGAGCAAACAATTGAGCACGAATACGTCAAAAACATTTATGACGAGTCCTTTGAGAAAATGTCCAAATTCTGTACAATGTTTGTTGACCAGTTAGTGGACTTAATCGATAAAATTCCCTTTGGCTTACGATATTCCTGTAAGGAATTGGCAAGGGAGTTGGCTAATAAATTTGAGGATATGGATAAGGACACCTTGGTCAAGGTGCTGGCTAATATTGTGTTTTTCAGATACATTTCTTCAGCCATTATTGAACCAGAAAAATTTGGTGTCTTTTCTGAAAAGGGGCTAATTGATATGAATGGTGTCATGAATCTCGGTATTTTGTCCAAATTGCTACAATCCATCTCCAATAAGAAACTCTTTAAGGAAAACGAACCCTTTATGGTTCGATTCAATCCGCTAATCAAGAAATTGAATAAAAAATTAGCCACATTTTTCATCGAAATGACCGACGTGCAAAATTTGGAAGACGAACTGGAAATCGATCCCAACACAGAATTGTCTACCCACAAGAACCCAGAGATATACATCTCACCAAACGAAATTATTTCCACCCATCGGGTATTAAATAAATTTATCGGCAATCTTGCAGAAGAAAAAGACGATCCATTACAGGAAATATTATATGACCTGAACCAATTCCTGATACCAGATATCGACGATGATCAAGAAATCCAATTGGTGCTCCAAAACAAATACCAAGAAGAAAAGCTTCGAGACGCAGAAACAGATCAAAAATATAAACTGATCAAGGACCTGTTTAAAAAATTATTACAAATCATCCCCGTCAGCCATCTAAAGGCAAATGTCTCTCTGCCTTGGCTAGTTTGGGAAAAGAAAGACTACCCCGAAAATGTTCTTTCAGAGATTATTAAGCCACTCACGAAAAACATTCCAGAATTGGAAGAAAAGGGCTACGTCGATCGCGAAGATGGCTATACGAATATCCAAAAGGATATTGTATACGAAATGAAAAATGCCTCGAGAATCTATCGAAGAAATAAAAGAGAACTTGACCAATTGGAAAAAAATTTAGGCATCGTCATGAAAAGTAAAACCTATTTAACAGAGCAAATGGAGCAATTCGAAGAGTATCTAACCTCCGTGAGAAAGAACCAATTCGGTACAAGCTCTCAGAGCAAAAAAAAGAAAAAAAAAAAAAAAAAACGTAAAAAGGGCCAAGAAAACTATATCGTTCCACCAACAACTTCCAAATATAAAAAGTTATTAAAACAGAAGGTCATCGTTACTTCCACAATCAATAAAAAGGTTCAAAGATTGACTTCTTTTGAGTTTTCTTCGGAGAAAACTGGCGTGTTCCAAGTTAAAGCTAAATTCAGCGGGCAGTCTTTGCAAACTTTAGACTTGGAACTTGAACAATTATTGGCAATGCAATCTTCCGGTGAAAGTGAATTACAACACGACCAAATTACTTTAAATATTAATTTTTTAATTAGACACCTTAATGAATTAATGATGAAAAATTAAAAAATTGCTCTTTTTGGTTGTTTTTTTTTATTGTTTTTTTATAAACACATGATTTTTGTTACTAATTTAATTAGTCTCGTTTTTATATTCTTACATTTATAATTTTTTTTTATTAATCCGCAAATTTTTTCTTTTAGATTTTTTATTTGGGTTTAATTTTTTTATATTTCTTTTTGAATTTTTTTCCTTTTTTTTAATTTTTTTTTTAATTCAAATCAATTCTTGATCTTTTTGATAACACTCAAATTATCCTTTTAATTTCGTCCAAAAATAAACAAATCAAAAAATTTTTATTTTGAATTTTTATTTATCATCGGAAGCAGTTGAGAAATAAGAAAAAAATAAAAAAATGGAAATTATTATCAAAAAAAACACTACAAAAAATCTCGTGTCTTTTACAATACTTTTCACTTTAAAAACATATTTCCCCTTGAAAAGTGTTTGAAAGTTTGAAAATTGTCTTGAAAGTTTGATAGTAGTCATGAGATTATTTGTATTGAACACAATTTTGAAAAAGAAAAAGATTCAAACAATTATTTATCCTTAAATTTTATAAAATTAGCCATTAGAGACAATATATTTATTATGTGTTTTAGTTTAAAGTAAACTCTTTTTCAAAAATTGTGACTCACCTGAAATAATAAATTGAAAAAAAAAATTTATCCTTTAGTATTCAAGAACAATTAATAACTCAATATGATTTGTAATTCACTTTTAAGTCATTCTAAATTTATAAAAGCCTGATATATTAAAAATTAAAAAAAATAAAACCAAAAATTAAAAAAAAGTGAGTCACAATTTTTGAAATGAGCATTACCCATTTTTTATTTCTGAACTTTCACTGAAAAAAAGTTGAACAACAATATTTTTTATGAATAATTAAATCCATTTTCAAAGACATTACATAATCTCAATTTTATTAGTGATTATTTGTCTTTTCGAAGATCTCTTTTTTTTTCCACATGATCTTTTTAAAAAAAAAAAGAAAAACAAAAATTTGAAAAAGCAAAACTAAAATTTGAAAAATTAGAAAAAATGATTCTGATCCAAAAATTTGAAAATAATTTTTGTTAAGAATACTGGAATAAACCCTCAAAACAACTCCCATTAACATTATAAAGTGAGTCAAAATTTATGAAAAATAGTTTAGTTTATAAAAATTGGTTAAAAAAATTTTCTAAAAGATAATCGTTAGTAATTTTAATAAAAAACAAGTTTTAAGTGTTTCAATAATAATCGTTAAAAACTCCTTCTCTTTGATAGAATACATTAATTTTAAAATTCAAGTACTATTTTATTTGATTTAAAAAAAATATGACAAACCTAATAATTACTATATAATACAATCAGTTAGTTTAAATAAAATTTTTGAAAAAAAAAAATAGTTTTTAATTTATAGTAGGGAAAAAAATACCAGACTAAAAAATAAGTATTTACACGTTTTTTAATAGTAAATATTAGGAAATTTTTAAATCAAATCTATTTTATAACGAAACATGTTTTTTTATGAACTCAGGGTTAATTCCATCCAGATAAAGTTCATCAAAGTGGTTTATCTCTAGAATACTCAGGTAATTGTTTGATTACATTAGTTGATCTCTACTTTATTTTTAAAAAATGAAGTTTTGAAGGTTTACTATGAATTTGAAAATAATATTTTTTATTCTTGTTTTTTTGATAATATAATTTTTTTAACAAGTATAATTTAATTTATCTTCATTTGAATAAGTGATTTTTTATAATTATAAAATTTTGATTCTTAAAAAAAGGAATTGATTTAGTATAAAATTGACAATTATAGAAACCATTTCCCTAATAATAATAATGATGTAGGGGATTATTTTCGTTCTGGGTATTTTTTTCAATACAAAACTAAATTCCAAAAAATTGGACAGATTTTAAATATTTGAAAGAAAAAAAATATCGTTATTTACTTTCAATTTTGAAATAATTTTGATTTTACAACTATTTTCATTTTTTTTTCTTTTTTTTTCTTGTTTTTTTTTTTTTAATTTTATTGTTTTCCAATTACATAATCCGATTCGTTAGATCATATAACTTTTTTATGGTTGGCATAAGGTTAATTCTGTGTTTGTTAAAGAGAAAAAGTACATATAATTAGTTCTGATATCTTATTATTTAATCGATCCATAATTTTTGGTGAAATTTCAACAAATATAACTAATACATTTTTTGTTCTCGCTGGTTTTATTTTAATGCACACTGATTTTGATCTTTTGGTTTGATATTTTTTTTCTTTTATAGGGATAAAAATGATTAATTATTAGAAAAATTAATGTTTGATAACTTAAATCAGGTATTAATATTATGTTTGAAAAAATGCAATAAATTGTTTTTTTTTTTGCCTATGATTGGTTATTGGTTATGTACAAATTTTTTGAATATGGTTTAGATATTATATATATATATATATATCTATACATATTTGCAATTTTATGTACCATATGAGATCTATTAATCGATATACGTTTCTTTACTTTTTTTCCAAATTTCTTTTTGGTTATTTTTTTGAGGATTATAAGGTAATCTTTCAAAAAAATTGAGGAGCTTTTTCTTTGGTTCAATGAGTAGAAACTCCTCATTGAATGTTGATCAAAAAAAATTAAAAAAATTTTTAGCTACAAAAATGCTAATATCTTGATCAAAAATGATCAATTCATTTTAGTGCACTAAAAGTGATGAGAAAAGCCCTAACTCGGTGTTTTTAGAAAATATCTTATTTGGTACCATAGTTATTGACAAGATATTTTTGAAAGATCATTTTTTTTTCATTTATCTTTTTTGCATTGTTTCAAAAATGGTTTGGAAATTGAAATAAAAATTTTAAAGAAGAAATCAAATTAATTGAAATTCACACTTCCCAGGGTTCGAATGAGAGACAATGAAAAAAAAGCTAATTAATAAAGTTTATCAAAAGACCAATTGGAAAAAGGTAAAAAGAAAATGTACAGGAAAGTAATTGGAAAGGTGAAAAAGTTTTTTGGGACTAGTAAAAATAGGGAAAAATGAAAAGGAAAAAAAAGATCCTTCAATAAAATTTTTTTGTACTGTTTAGCTTATTTTTTATATAAATTTTGAGTTTTGTTATGTTTTGTTTTTTCAAGTCTGTGGTAAATCAACTGAATATCGTAAATTATATCTTCTCGATAGTAAGTGAAGTATCCATCATAATTAAAGCACTCGCGATTGATAATATTAGTTATTTCAATATGAATATCTTGCGTGTCATTGCAATCTTAATGTCTCGAGCCTGCTCTCAAAATAGATTCCAATGACCTTAGATATTCTTATTAGAATAACTAAGATAACCGATCAACTCATACAAAATTATTTCGGATATTCACTACCTCTCGGAAGTATAAGAACCGATATATTATCTAAATTGTAAATTAGAATCACCAATAACTCGTTTTTATTCATATAAAGTTAATAATATTATGTTTATTATTATTATTTTTTAAAATTTTAAATTCAAGATCATCAATAATTGTCACTACAATTCTAAATAAAATTTTTCAGGTAAATTAGGGGGCAGTGTCTTCATATGCAATAGAGCGCCTTGTTTTTTTTTTTTTTTTTTTACTTTTTGTTTTTATTTCGAAATTGTATTGATTTTCTAATAAAAACAAAAATTAAAAAAAATCTAAAGAAAAGTGACATCAAGTGACTATTTTTTCGAGAATTCAAACGAATAGAGTATAATCAAATATTTAACTCATTTCTTATAAATTCTCAAAAGACTAGAAGAGGATTTTTTTCATTTAATAAATAAAAAGAAAAATTCATAAAAATTTCTTTTTATTTCAAGAATTAAAAAAAAAAGCCTAAAGGTATTTTCATTGGGATTTTCTGTTTGCTCTATAAATTTTATTGATTTTTCAAATTAACAGAAAACTCAAGAAAACCTAACAACAATTTTCCATAATTTGTAAGAATTGAGTAAAATCAAAAATTTAACTTGATTCTTTTAAATTCCGAAAAAACTAAAGGTGTTTTTTTTTAATTTTTGAAATAAAAGAAAATTTATAAAATTTTTAATTCATTTCTCAAATTATAGAAAACTTAAAGTTGGTGGATAGTTTTTAACTTTGTCATGTAAATGATATATTATTATTATAAATCTTTATATTTTAATTATTATTATTTTTCTCTTCTTTATTTGAAAGGGTTTTCTTTAATTACCCCTTTCTCTTAATAAATAAATAAATAAATAATAAAATAAATTCTTAATAAAATTTCAATTTCAACAGAAAGCAAAAAAAAAAATTAAAAAATCTAAAAAACTTTTTTTTTATTGAGGGTTTTTCTTTTTTTAAAAAAACTATTATTTGATTGTTTTCCATGCCACCTTTTTAAAGAAATTAAATTTTTCTTTTGTATTGTAAAAATTGAATTTTCCAAGGCTTTAAAATCTGAGAAGAAAAAAAGATTGTTATTATTTTTTATGTTTGAAAATTTTTTTTTCTTTTTTACAATTTGATTTGAATATTTGATTTGAGGAAACTCCCAAAAGTCGGGCATAAAAAAAAGTATTTGTGCCAATAGTGATTGTGCCAGTTTATTATTGATATTATTTTTTTTAAAAATTGCGGCAATTCTTGAGCCTATATAATAAAAATAATTTTGTAAATTTAGATAGGTACTTGCCGATAATTCATTAAGTTCTTGGGTTTTTTTTCCGTTGTCCTGTTCTGGTTGTTTAGTGTTAGCGGTGGCTTTGTTGTACTCATACAAATTTTGAACTTTGATCAAATTTGTTGGTGAAGCCTTTGAATTAAATTCTGATATTTCTTTTAATTTTACAACTTTGATTTTTTCTAAAAAATCAATAATCCAAAATTGTAATTTGCAATCTGTGTTTTTGTCTATTTTACATTTTGTTAAAGTGTAGCTTTTCTGTTTGTTCTTTTGCCTTTTTTTGCATTCTTTGCAAAACCATTTGCCACTTGGTGCCTTTTTAAGGCCAACACAAGAAAAATGAAACCATTTTGTTTTGCATTTTGGATCGTCACATTTAATTAAACGGTCCTTTGGTTTGTCTTTACCACAACACCATTCAAAAGTTTTCTTTTTCTTTTTATTCTTGTTTTTTTTTGTTTGATTGTTTTTCTTCTTTTGATTGTTTTTCTTCTTTTGATTGTTTTTCTTTTTTTGATTGTTTTTCTTTTTTTGATTGTTTTTCTTCTTTGTTTTGTTTTTTGTTTTCTGTTTGTTCTTTTTTTTTTTTTTACATTTTTTGCAAAACCATTTGCCAGTTGGTGCCTTTTTAAGGCCAACACAAGAAAAATGAAACCATTTTGTTTTGCATTTTGGATCGTCACATTTAATTAAACGGTCTTTTGGTTTATTTTTACCACAGCACCATTTTTTATTTGATTCTGATTCAGATGATTCAGACGATTCTGATGACTCTGATGACTCTGATGACTCTGATGACTCTGATGACTCGGATGACTCGGATGACTCTGATGACTCTGATGACTCGGATGACTCGGACGATTCTGACGATCCCTGTTCTGATGACTCTTGTTCTGACTCGGATGACTTGGATGACTCAGACGATTCAGTTGATTTTGTTGATTCTTGTTCTGATTCTGATGGATCGGATTGATCTAATTTTGATGAAGAACCTGAGATATTTTTTGGTTGTTCCTTTAAGAGGAGGAAACCAAGGTATTTTGATTCTTTTTTGAAAACGACGGGTAGTTCTGATTCTTCAGCAAGAAGTGTTTGAATGGACCAGTAAGAATCCATGAAAGGAAAAAAAAATAATTTCTTTTTCCATTTTTTAATTCTTGGGTTCCTTTAACGGTTAGATCAGTTAAATTTTTCTCAACAGTCTTGTCAATTGTGAATTTTTTTAGAGACAATTTCCTACCAAACTAATCAACAGATAGACTTTTCAACTCTGACGAATTAATATTTTTATTGGAAACAAATTAAAGAAAGAAAATCCAATTTTGACCTTTCCTTCGAAAACAAAATTTAAAAAAAAGAGTTTAGACACATGTGAAACATCACCTTGAAAATTTCCAATGCGTTTGAATAAAATTTTAATACTCTTGATAAAATAAACACATTAAGACTTGGTAAAATGGTATTTCCAAAAGATAATCTGTGATTCTTTTTTCTTTCCAGTCATGGTATTAAATGATCAACTAAACCAACAATCAATAATAATCAAATATAATGTGTGATTATTAAAGTTTGTCTTAAAAAAGATATTCGAAAAAGGAAGGATGAAAATTAAAATATTTCGTAAAAAAAATATGAAAAATTCTACAAATTCTTTTAATAATATAATATTTTCTCCAAAATATCAAGAAGCTGACACTCCAAAATATATTTTAAACACGAGCTACTATTGGTCACTTAACTAGATGTTGTGTCTGAACATAAAGAAAAAAAAATTACACAACTTTTAGTTGAAATCTAGCTTTAAAGCTTTAAGCTTGGGTAGTTTAACCCAAAACATTTTCCAATTTCAAGTATTTTAGGAGTTTTTATCATGGATCATTTGGAAATGGGAAATTTGATTTTAAATTTTAATATTGTATCAGCAAAAAGTTGATTTATTTAGTTCGGTCTATCAAAGAATAACTATCAAAAATAAATTGAATTAAAATTAAATTGATAATTTTTCCAATAATCAAATTGAGTCCCTTTTAAAAAAATAAAAGTTTTTTTTTTATATAGGTAGTTTGTGTTTTTAGTAGTTTTAGCTTGAAAACTAGAGTGTTTTTTATAGGATTTTATAATAGGAAATGATAAAAAAATTGATTTACCTTACTTTAATGAAACCTCATTCCAACCAGTCTATTTCTAATTTAAAAATTAGAAATTAAAACAATCTCATTTAGGATAAAAAAAAATTATAAATGAATTTATGACCTGTGTTGGTATTAAATGTTTTTTGAACTATTTTAAATTATTTTCTTATACTTTAAATGTTTTGAACAGTCATAAGATATTAAATCTAGATAAATATAAATATAAAATATTTTAAAACAATTTCTAAAATATTGATTTTGTATAAGTAGTTTTCAGAAAACAAATTTTTTACAATAAAAATAATCTCAAAAAAAAAAAATGAAAATTTATAGAAAAGCATTTATTTTTTCGCAAAATCCCCTACAGTAAGTTCCACTTTTAAGGCACAAACTTTCAAGGAAATTTAAGGCACAAAAACAATCTCAAATTAAGGCACAAAATTTG
Organism: Anaeramoeba flamelloides; assembly: GCA_027625915.1. Lineage (NCBI taxonomy): Eukaryota > Anaeramoebidae > Anaeramoeba > Anaeramoeba flamelloides. The sequence continues at coordinate 6,082,052 of JANTQA010000042.1, forward strand.
TAAATTTTTTTTTTACAAATTATTTTACTAGAATCCGAATTTTTTGCCTTAATTTGAGATTTTTTTTGCCTTAAAATTTAGTTGAAATTTTGTGCCTTAAAAGTGGAACTGACAGTAATGAAGAAACATTTCAATATCTTTTCAGATTATTTATATGAATTTTCTACACTGTACATCTTGGGAGTATTAGAACCACTGTAAAAAGGTATTAAAAAGATTTTTTGGTTCTACTAAGTATGAAAAATTGCAATTTCTCGGATTTAGAGATAACTATCCATTTATCGAAAAAGTTTTTGAAACAAATCAAGGAAAAATATAGATAATCCCACATCCAATTTCTTTATTATATTCAAGATAAAATTCAAGTATAGTGATACTTTTAACACAGTCACTATTTTTTGTTACATTAAAGTTCAAAGTAAAAAGTAAGAGGTTTTTTGGATTCAAACAACTTAAATAAAATTTCGAATTTATGTACATTCAATCTACCGTTAATAAAAACACTTTCAACTAAGCACAGCAATAAAGAAAATCTCAAATTAAGAAAAATTATTTTAGAATTTGTTTTTTCTCAAATTATTTTACAAACGCTTTTTCAAATAAAAGGATTAAAAAAATAGTACTGATAAGATCTAGCTACGAAAACTACCAAAAAATATACTTAAAATCATCCAGACACAAAAGAACCCCTTTAAACCAGTTAAAGAACACTTTGACAATGTAAATTTGCCTTAGATCATTGGTAAATGTGTTTTTTGACCTTTTCAAGTAATTCACGTATGAACAAGAGATTTTGAAAAAAGATAAGCAAATTTTCTTTTTCATTTAAGAACAAATCCCTTTTTACCAGATCTATTTAGAAATTGGCTATAATATTCATTGCATAATAAATGGAATAAAAAATTCATTCAGCTTTCGAAAATAATATTGTTAAATCCTAAAATTTCAAATTTTTATTTCTATTGAAATCAGATTTAAATTATTAATATCCCTTTTAGAATTGGGGATTTTGATGAAATCTATTGATTGATTTTTTTGTAAATTTGAATAAAAATTATAATCTTGTTATTTTACAATTAACAGTATTGATAAAATGAAATATTAATATCAATTTGATCAACAACTATTGTAACTATTTCCCAAGATGCCCGTTAATACGATTACAATTAATTAAAAAAAAAAAAAAAACAATGTTTTTATATAAAAAAAGGTGTTATCACGTTTTAAAATAAAAAAAAAAAAAGGAGAAATATGACCAGGACACAAATAGGTTTTCAACCAATAAAAAATAGTTATAGGTTTTCCATCGGATTTAAAATTTCATTGAGATTAAATCGCTTATTAAAATGATTTTTTTGATCTAAAAGAAAAAAATAATCACCATTTTCACACTATAATTAATATCATCAAAATTCAAGATCAGAAAATACAAAATCTTTGATTTAAGGTAATACCATTTACACTTACAAATTGAATTATAATTAAGACCTAATAATTAGTATAAATAATTTCATTTATTGAAAGGGTTTTTTGAGGATGAATGTTTAATAAATATATTTTAAATAAATTTTCAAAAACTTTTTTTGGAAATAACTATTATTAATGAAAACCATTTAAAAGCTCTTACAACTTATTTTATTATATATATAAATAAGGTAATCTTGAAACTTGTTCATTTTTATTTTTTTTTGAAGATTTGATTTGTATAGAAATTATTCCCAATCATCATACCAATAATTTAAAGTTTAACTGTTAGATAATTTGTAATTAGGTGGCGATTTGAGTTTCTTTTGGTTCAGTAGTTTCTTTGAATTTTAAAATCGCTGTTAGTTATTTGTGTTATCATTCGAAAAAGAAAAATTTCTTGTACCTTTTGGTATTAAATTATAAATTACTAATATTGTACCAGAGTCATAATATTCAAAATTTTTGGTATCTTGTCATTAAGAGTTCTTTTGAATTTTGAAATAGTATATCAATTATTATTTCTCTGTATTTTGCCACAATGGAATTCGAAAGTTAAAGGTTTTCTATGAGTTATCACTTTATATTGAAAAAACATTCTGATTTTATCAAATTATAAATAGAAATACAAACAATTTTTTTCAAGTCCAAACAAGAATAACAAAAAATATATTGTTTTTTTTAATACAATTTGATTCATTAAAACCAAAAAATCAGAAGAAATAACACCCCACTTGTTTTGATCCTTTCGGAAGACAAAATTTAAAAAAATCCAAAATTTCACTTCCTCAAAAACTCGATGAAATTTTAAAAATCAACAAACCCCTCCTTTTAGTTTATAAGAAACAGTTTCAAGTATTAAGGAGTAAACTCCAAGTATCACAATATACTCACAAAAAATTTTGGGAAAAATAGTAGCAATATCATAAAAAATTATTTTTAAATTTGACTCTTTTTTTCGTAATTTTTTCTTAAATTTTTTGGATAAATCTTATCTTTTTTTATTCAAATCTTCAGCAATCATAAAAAATTTACATTATTTTGACTTTACATGAATTCGTTCTTTCAACCATTTTTATTGGTTCAGTTGTTGTATTTCATCACAAAACATAAAATCTCACTAAACCTTGAAGCATTTTCTGCTTTCTAAAGGTAAAATGTTTATTATAAAAAGGTTCGAAAATCCAATTTTTTTTCTGCTGAAAGTTCATTCCTCCTTATTTTCAAATATCATATAGCAAAGATAAGTATATAAAAAAAACTCGAAAATAAAAATTAATACATTTATTCATAATGGGTGTAAAAGCCAGACTAATTTTGTCCCTCTATGTTTCAAAAATACATTATATTTTTTCGATAAATATGAATTTTTTTTTTACTTTAATCCTGAATTAAAAATTTACAATATTTTGATTGTCCTTTTATTGACAATCTTTTAAATGTGTTTTTATCCAAATAATGTCTTTTCACACCTGTAGTGCAAAATTCATGTTGCATAAAAATTTTTTTTAATATGGGTACAATTGTTAAAATGATACGTCGGGAAAAGTTTAATCTGTATTTCACAACTAAAAAGCGTTTTTAATTTGCTATAGAAGACCTACACATTAACTGACAAAAGAAACCAAAAATAAATCCTAACTAAATATGGTATTAGCTTCTTAGAGTTATATTATTAAAAAAAAGAAATTCTAAAAATATAGGATCAAATTGGAATAAATATCTCAAAAAATAGAGTAAACTATTTTCGAAAGAGTTCTTTGTCCCCCCAAAAAACTACAATAAATCAAAAAAATCGAGAAAATTAAAAAAAATTTCAAAAAAATTTCAAAAAAATAATACCTAATTTATAATTTACTCAAAACCTCAAGATGTTTTTACTTTCAAAATTGATTTAAACGAAGAATACTATTGAATTGTTAATTGGATGTTGTCTTGGAACAAGAAGAAAAAAAAAACAACAGAATTATATTTTGAAACAAGGTTTATTGTCGTTAAGCACGCTTTATTTTGATCAAAGTATTTGATATTTTTTCATTGTATAAAATTTCAGCCAATTATCTTTTTTCAATTCTGAAACTAGACTTTCATTTTGGGGTCCTTGTTTCACCTAACAGATAAAGTGTACAATTGTAGGATTGAAAAAATAAAGATGAAAAATTACAAAGTGTTTTTTTTTCAAAACCTGATTGGTAAAAAAAATGGAAAAAGAACTGATGTGTCAATTCTTTTCTGGTTTTTTCTTCAAATTCAAAGAAGTACATGATAAAAAAAAAAAAAAACTTTACCAGCAAATCAAAACCTATCTTATTTTGATTCAACTTACTTGTCCTTCCTTAAAAACCTTTTAACTTTTAAAGATTTAATTTGCAGCTTATTGTGAAAGACAATTTTATTGATTTGTGCTTGCTTTTTTGATCGTTCTTTTCAAAATTCATGAAGGTTGGGAACTCATTTGTTCTGAGAAACAAACAAAAGGAAATTTATCTCAATTTTGAATGTCTATTCTCAGAAGAAACAAAAGTAAAAAACTATTTATTGAGCGAATTGACAAACATAAATCTTATTTTTTTATTTAAACTTGTTAACAGTCAACAGTAAACCTAAGTGTATCTTATTATCTAATGGATTTTATCATAATAAAAAGAGTATCAACAAAATTTTCGAAAAGTTATCAGGTAATAATTTAGTAACTTCAGTACAACCATAAAATTAAACAGATCATCAATATTTTGCGAATTTTCGAAATTGGTTTTGGTCCTCAAAAACACGACTTTAAGTAAAAAAAAAAAAAATCAATTGATGTGTGACAATATTTTTTCGCCTTTCAGATTCTAAAGAAATCTTTTGAAAGTACATTAAAATGATCCATAAAAAAAACTAGTTCTTATTGGAAAAATCCTTAACACTATATTGGTAATACCCTACTTTTGAAAAAGTAATCGTATTACAAAACATGTAATAAAATCTGATATAATTCTGGACTATCTAGATTAGAGTCTATTTGAACGAATTTTCAGAACACTCAAGATATTTCGGCTGTAGGTTTCATTTTTATTCTATGTGGATTTAAATCTTTGAAAAGTAACACTTATCGAGAAAGATTACCCATTTAAAAAATCCGAATGTTCAAATTTAATTGTAAAATGTTATCAATGAATTCAAAATTGAGTTGAATAAGTGAAGAGGTAATTATATAATCAAAATTTTTTCTTTAATTAAGGCAAAAACTAAAAAGGAAAAAAAAATTTTTGACAAATTAAAAAGAAGATATTTAATTTTTTTTTTATTTTATTTAATTAAAATATTGAATGGAAGGGGAGCTCCAAAATTAAGTCTCTAATAAATTATTTCTGCTCAAAAAAACTTTCAAGATCAAAGATTTTTGGGAAATATTTTTGGGCAAAATAATTATTAATAAATCAAGTTGGGAATGATCTTACTGTACAAAGACCCAAGAAAATATCCACTGGAATTGAAATTGGTAGTGAAACAGAATATAAAGTTTCCAAATAAAAAAAATTGAGTAAATTTATTTTCATAATTTTCTCAAAACTTTTTTCCACTTGTTGTTTTGAATTGTTGTTTTAAACTTTTTACTTTTCATCATAAGAAATACTAAAGATGAATTTTGGTTTGGACGATTTCAATTTTAACATTCAAAATACTTTACAATCCTTTTCACCATTAAATTTTCAAGACGAAGAAGAAGAAGACAACATTTTCGAAAATGGCTTATTACAAGCTACTCTTCCACAAACCTTTGAGCAAAAGTTGGGAGAAAAATCAGAAGGAAAAGGGGGTGTAGAAGAATTAGGTTTCCAATTTACTTCAGAAACATTAGGATTACAAGAAAAACAAAAATTAATACCAAATTTGCAAAGCAATTTTGATTTGGGATGCGGTGATAGTTTTACTGTCCAAAGATACAAAAGCCAAACAGTCAGTTTTTATGGAACTGATTGCGTTTGGGACATTGCAAATAACAATCTTGGTAAAGAACACGCTCAAAAACAACAACTTTCACAAGGTGAAGAAGGGATCATTAAAAATGGAAATGAAAATGAAAAAGAAAACGAAACAAATGGAGAACTTTCAAGTCAACCACAAATTTTGATGTTTCCAACATACACAAATATTAACGAGGAAGAAGAAAACGAATTAAATTTTGGTTTTACTAATTTTATTGAAAATTCGGAGCAAGCAGAAGAAAATGAGATAAACTATTTGAACCCTAAATTGTTCCAAAAGGAATTTGATATTTATCCCTTAAACAACAACTTGATAGGATCAACAACTGTTAAAAATGATCGAAAAAGACAGTACTCACAAACAACTAAAATCGGAGGAGAACAAGAAGATGAACATGAACATGATCAAGAACAAGAACAAAATCAAAAACAAAACGACCACACAAACCTTGACCAATTATCAGCAAACAATTTACTTGATGAAACGCCAATTAAATCAAAAACAGGAAATAGTACTGTTTATGCCAGGGAAATTGATTGGCAAAGAAAAACTTTCAAAATCAAAAAAATTGGAACAAAAGTACTTATTTTGAAAAGAAAAAGAAAACCACGATCACAAAGGCTATACACATCCCGGTATGGTAAAAGAGTTTTAGAAAGATGGTTTTTAAGACATTTAAACGATAAAGGTGGCCCATACCCGACAAAGCGCCAAAGGAAAACATTATCCCGCAGAGCAGATATTCCTCAACTGCAAGTACAAAGGTGGTTTGGACAAAGGAGAAGAGTTCAAAGAATACGGTGGGAAAATGAGGAAGCACCAAAACCAAATTGGATCGATCAAGATTTACTTATTAATTAATAAATTAATTATTTTTTTGATCTTCTAATAATGTACTTCAGTTCACAATTGTCAAATTCTTTAATTAAAAATTTTTTTTTTTTTATTTATTTTTTTTTCTTTGATCACAAGAAACAAAAAATACTTTTAAATTTTAGTGAATTATTCAAAAATAACTAATTATTGTTTATTAATTTTACTTAATTTTTTGGAATAATACAAATTAATAGTTTAATATAAAAATGTTATGATATAAATAAATTACCCAAATATTCGGATTTCTTTGAGAATAACGAATTATTGTCTAGACATATTGTTTAGTATTTATTTGAAAAATAAAATTCTGAAACCATAAGAATCATTTTTTGATTTTTTTAATTTTTTTGTTCTCTAAACACATCAATTTCTTCCAAATAGTTTTTTTTTATTAAATACATGTTGAATACAAAATAAAGTACTTTTTGGATTTCTTTTTTTAAGGGACTAGTAACTCTTGTTTCTTTTTTTTTTTTCCCAAAGGTAATAGTGTAATTATTTACACAAGGCTACAATTAAACCCAACATGCAAACCCATTTATCAACTTTAGAGAAATGATTTATCCTTTTGTGGGCGTTCATTTCACTCATTAAAATTTCAGTCAAAATAGTTTCGATCCCTTTTTATTTGGATTTTTGGATTTGAAACACAAAAAGAAAAATTTTCCAAACCTTAAAGAATAAAAAAAATTTATTTTCTAGATTTTAAATTCATTGATAAAAATTTTGTCAAACCACTATCAAATTTTCATTTACTTAATCACCGAACGGACAATTTATTTTATTTTTTTGAGATTTTTGTTTAAAATATTAAAAATTATAAAAAAATTACAAATTTGGTTACAGTATCAATACTTTCCTATATAAAACAAAAGAAATACACTTTGCCATTTTCAAGAATTAACTTTTTTATTAATAAAAAATAATTGGTGATTTTTTTAGTTTTATATTGGAAATATGTAATTTTTAGATTTCAAAAAAGAGACTCAAAGTAATAAATGTTTAAATGAGGTTAACTCTTTCCTTTCATAAACTGAAACTCCAATAACAAAAAAAAATTTGAATCGAGAAATCTTGACAAAATTTCATTTTATTTTTGAAAAATTACAACTTCCTGAAGGGATTAGTGTCAACCAAGAATAAGCTTAAGATAAAGGTAAGTTGTTAATGGGTTTAACCACATTAGTACGCAATGGTTCAAATGTCTCTAAAAAATCGATTACTTAAGTAGTAATATCTGTGGCTCTCATCAATAAAAAATGATATATGTATTATTAAAAAACCCCAACAATTTCAGAAAAAAATCTAAATTTTGCTAATGTTTTAAAGGTTGAATTATCAATATTCAGACTACAAAGTTGCAAAATATCTTTCTTATATTTGTGTCAAAATTTAGATTAATAGCAAAAAAAAATTAATAATTAACCCAATAGTTTGTTTGACAAATTATTTCAAAAATATTGATATTACAATTAGCTTTATCAAAGGAAAACAAAGCTAATCAGTCTTTGTGCTTTTATGCTGATGATTATTGAGTTAATCTTTGTAATTAAAAAATTAAAACAATACTTACTTTTGGAAGTTCAAAAGATGAATTATTATATACCAGAATACTGTTATTTTGTGTTTCTATTTTTGGATTTGGTAAAGGAATATAAAAAAAAATTTGAAAATGAAAAGTTATGATAGTGATAAACAGTAAAAAATGTAAGAATTTATTGTTATAAAATTTATATCATTGTATTTTTTAGAGCAATTTGAGACAAGTGTAACTAATACCATTTACACCCAATTACAATATTATTTGATTATAGAGTAATCTATGGTGACGCCAATCCCTTAAGTTTAAGGACTATTCGAATTTAATGCTCTGCGAGGGTTGGAATACCATACAGTAAATGGTAAAACGTGTTAAAAAGTTGTAGGTAATTCTGAAAGTCAAAATATTACAATTTTGGGAATTATTAACGATTTGTTTTTAAATTAAAAAAATATTTTGAGATCCAAAATTTAACTGAATTCCCTCAAAAAACATTGCAAATTTGAATTACTAATTTTTTACCCATTGCTGCTGTGACTTTCCACTTCGTATATTTATATTTCAAGAGTTTAGTGTGGTGGTATCAATATACTTTAATATAAAGTGGAAAGTCACAGCAGCATGGGTAAAAATTAGTAATTCAAATTTGCAATTTTTTGAGGGAATTCAGTTAAATTTGGGATTTCAAAATATTTTTTAATTTTCAAGACAAAACATTTAAAATCCGAAAAATTGCAATATTTTGACTTTCAGCAAAACCTATAACTTTTTAAAACGTTTTACCATTTACTGTATGGTATTCCAACCCTCGCAGAGCATAAAATTCGAATAGTCCTTAAATTGTGTTCTCTGGTATTTTTTTCACAAAAAACGCCAATAGTCGTCAAAATTAGATAATTTTAAGCAAGAGTTTGGCTTTTTTTAAAACTACCATCTTGGATTTAAAGGGTTATCCTTTTGGATAGAAGATCAAAAATTGTGATGTGCAATAAAATTTGAGTAACTCTTCTGAAAAAAATTTTCAAATATGTTTTAATTGTAAAACAGTTGTCAATGTTCATTTTTTGGAAATATTCTCATTGTCTTTTTTTGTTCATTTTAAAACAAAAACCAAGTCCAAAAATTAGATTGAACATTGTAATTAAAATAGAATTCAAAAGAACACACAAAACCATAATGTAAGCATACTCAATTTTCCAAATTTGTGATTTAATTGTAATCATACTGAAAAGTAAATTTTTTTGATTTTTTGATACTGAGCTTTTTTCATTCATTTGAAATTGTCTTTAAGATTTCAATAAAAATAGGTACTAATCCAGTTTCAATCAATTTCATTTTCAGTTATACTTTATTGATCAAGGAACAAAAAAGTAAAAAAAGAATTGCAAATTTTCCTTTTCACTATTATTTTCCAATTAAAATGAATTTGACAATTTTTTTACAGTAACGATAATATAACTTAACGAATCCAACTTGTGATCATTAAAATCATTGGTTTTAATAAAAAACTCTGTTTTTTTTGGTTTAAGTCGTCACAATCTAATAAATTGTGTAAAGCCACCATTTTTTCTCGTTTTCCTAAAAACCTTTATTTATAAATTTTTTTGACAAACAAAACAAGAAAACATAAAAAAAAATGGAAATTCTTCAATTAATGTTTCCTGATCTCTCTATTGAAGTCCTCATTGCTGCAGGAGAAATCAACAACAACAATCCTGAGCGAACAGCAGACTTTTTGCTGGATCCTAAGAATGTTGTAATGCTTGTTGAATCATTTAGTATCCAGACTGGTTCTGGCATCAATGCCGACAATGTTGAAGAGAAAAAAAGTCAGATGAAGCAACCGAAGGAAGAAATAAACAAACCGAAAAAAAAAAATGAAACCAAAATTGAGGAAGAAAAAAATAGTGATTGGAGCGATGAGACGGATGGGTTTACTTCAACTGACAGCTTTACTACTGGCACCGTCACGGGAACGGGCACTGAAGACGAAGGTAGTGATAAGTTTCTTGATGAGTCTAGTGAGGAATTTGTCTCTGAAGACAATGACGAGCTTTTTGACATCAAACAAGACAGCAAGGTACTTGGGATGTCCAAATTTGATCCCAAGGACTATGACAAAAGAAAGTCCTTTTTGCCACCAACTGAGGAAGTTAAGGGGCTACTGACCTTAAACCCAAGGCAGACTGCTGTCATGAAGTATGTAGTCTCTGTCTCAAAAAAAAAATCTGAACAAGCATATTTCCAGGTCTTGGACAAACTTAAAACAATGAAATTTTACAAAAACGATTTGGACAAAACCTTGGTCTATATCCGTGACGTAGCTCCTGTGATAATCCATTTTCGTTCAACGATTTTTGACACCCTGTTAAACGACACCCATTACCGTAACTGCTTTGAAATTAATAAGCAGCAATATAATAACAGCAGTGGTGGGCGTGTTCACCACGAATCCCAATTGTTTAACAACATCTACGAGAAATTTGGGACACAAAATCATTGCACACCCTTTGAAAGGCCCAAATATGGCTCCTTGAATATTGTGAAAGATCAGAAAGGAGTCAAATGTTGTTCTGGTTATGGTGAATGCTATATGGAATTGAAAGGTGTTAAATTGCGTACAACCTTTGCTAACCAGGATTCCTTTAGCACCAAAAATTTGGCCTCCTGTGAATACTACTGCCATGTGCTATCAGAATTTAATGAGAATGAACTAAGAGCAATCGTGGAAGTCGGAACCGGTAGGGTCACATGGAAAGATAGCGCAGTAATTGCGAGCTATAAAGAATGCCAAATACACGGACCTGTGAAGCTCTCTGAAAACATCAAAGTGATCGCCTTCCCCAATAATTTGAAATCCAAATTTTCAAAAAAAGTTCAAGAATTTTCCTTTATTAATAATTGTACTGTTAGATGGTTTTAATTATAATTCTTTGCTTTTGGTTTTTTTCTCTCTCCACTCTTCATTATTATTATTATTATTTTTGATTTGAAATTGATGTAACATTTTTGAGAAAGGCAATTCACCTATAAATTATATTTAAATTACATATATTAAAAAACAGATTTACACACTTTTGGATAAGATGTAGAATCTTGAAATATTTAACAAATATGTTTTTTTCATAAAAATTCTTAATAAAAAATTAATTTAAAATAAAATATTATTTATTAATTTTTTTTAAAACAAAAATTGATAAACTTCATTTGTATGACATTTTTTAAGAGAAGAAAAGCCACTTTTTAATTGAAAATACAGTAATTTGGCGATAATTAACTTTCGAAAAAAAAATGTTTTAAGGTTGATTCTTTTTTAAAATGAATAAATAATAGACACTGTTATGTTGTTTGAGATTTAAATTAACAAAGCATCTTTTTTTTATGTTTTTTTTTTTATTTAAAGGAAAGGTTTGGTGTAATTTAAATTTTGTATTCTGTTCTATTTTTATAAATTATCTCTTGATGTTTCATTTTAATTTACTTTATATTTTAATATTTTTTTTTAAATAAATGTAAACTAATAATATATTGGAAGTGTAGTGGTCTTTTTAAAAATATCAATGCAACCCATACAATTACTTTTTAATAATTAAGGGCACTTGATACTTTTATATTGAGAAAATTTCTTTCATTTAATTGTATCTGAAGGTAAAAACATATTTAAAAATAGACTGAGTGTTGAGGGCTAATAATTGAAACTAATACCATTTCCAACTTGAAAAATTCTATTTTTTAAAAATGAGATTGCAGAAGAAGAATAAAGTACTTTTTATTTATGAAAAGTGGAATATTATTTTCCTTTTTCTTTCTGTAATAAACCTAATTGTATTTTTTTATTTTTTTATTTTGAAAGATTGTACCAAGTTTAAAATTATGTGTATAACAATTATAAGGATGTGATGAATTTATATCAGCTTCAAATTTTGATTAATATAAAAAATCATGAAAACCTTGAAAAGATTAATATTCTATCTGAAAAATTCTAAAAAAAATTTTAAACTTTTTAAAGCACTTTATAATAATATTGGAAGCTATTCTGTGTAGTTTACCCATCTTCTTCTTATTTTTTTTTCCAATTTCAAGATATCAATCATTTTTTGAACTCGGATAAATTTATAGTTTTTCTTTTTACTTTTTTTTCTTTTCTTTTTTTTTTTTTTTAAATTTAATTTGAAAAACAAAAAGTTAGAAACTACAAATCAACATTAAGAAAATTGATGCTCTGTAATTTCTTTTCAAATTCATACATTTAAAATTAAAAAATCTTATTGTCTTTAATTTTAATTTTAATTTCCAAATAAATTGAGAAATTTTACATAAGACCTTCCAATGAAAGGTGCTCAAAATTTTTTTTTAACATTTTTGTTTTTTTTTTGAAAATTTATGTTTTGTTCAGGTATGTCTATCATGATGATTATCGAACTCTCATCTTAAGTTTATTATTTCTCTTATTTTTAAACATCTTTTTTTGGTTGATCCTGAAGAAAAATTGATTTTTTCTTTTTTTGCTGGGCTTTTTGAGTGAAATCGAGTTTATTTTCATAAAAGAGGGGCATTTTTTTATTAAAAGGTATTTATTAAAAATAATCTTTAAAATAGTATTTAAAGATAAAAAACCATTAAAACCATTTATTTATTCTTTATAATAATCATATTTGTTTTTTTTTTAGGTTATTACATAAATAAAATCTCTTAAATTTTCTGATCTTTTCTTATCTGGTATTTTTTTAGGGTTAAAATTGCTTTTTTATTGTATTTTTGATACAAAGAAATTGTTTTTATAACTTTTTTAATCTCACTAAATTTTCCAATATAATGGAAAGTATCACAATACATTTTATTATTTGAAAAATTAATTGTACACTTACCTTGTTTCAGTTTTTTATTGAAATTTATTTCCATTTTTTCAACAAAAAAAGGGCTAATTTTATTTTTATTTTTTATTTTTTGGAAATATTCTAAATAAAATATTTTGAAATCAATATCTTAGTTATTTGTTCAATCGATATTAATATTAAACTTAATTTTTATTGTCAATTAAAGATTACACCAACTAATAAAGATGATTTTTTATGAAATAAAAAAAAAAAAAATTACCCACTTTTTTGGAAATATCTTAAAGGGAACTTTATTTATTAAAAATTAAAATGACATCTTGTAAACACCTTGGAATTTTTTTTTTGTAATTTGTGTTTCGAATTATGAAATAAGCGAGTTAATATCATCTAAACAATTTTTTAAAAAGAGTCTCGTTTTTTTTTTGAAATTCAAAATTTGCATGTTTCCATTATAAAACAAAAAAAAATACCCATTATTTTGTTTAAGAATTAAGTTAATTCTTAATAATGGGAAAACATATTTTTCATTTTATATTCGAAACTATTGATTCAGAAAGAAAATTTTTTATTTTGTTATTATTTTTAATAATGTATCTTTCATTATAAATACCAGTATATAAAACTTATTGAAGGTAGTTTAGGTGATTTAATAAAAGAATATTTGAAAAAATTTTATCCAAATTTTTTCAATCAAATTTTGATCTATGAGGCAAATTTTCTTTATTGTTTTAGGTTTTAAAAAAGTTTTTTTCGGATTATCTAATCTAGATAAAAAAAATTGCAAGAGAATTTTAACTGTCAAAAAAAAAAAAAAAATTATTTGGTCTTATTCACAAAAAAAAACCTAAAAGAATTTAAATCAATATTGTAAGAAAAAAAGTGGTTTTGGATTTTGGAGATAAAATTAAGTAATTCGAAAATATCTTCAAGAATTTTTTTTTTTGAAAAAACGAATTTTATCTTTGAATAAAATTAAAATTTCTAGGTAAAATTTGTAAATGACGTTCAAAATTTAATGATCCCAAATATCCTTCTTAAAAAAATACAATTAACTTTCAATCAGTTGAATAAGTCAATTTTTTTTTTTTTTTGGTCAACAATAAGAATTATCTCATAAAATATAAAAACACTTTATATATATTTAAATATTACTGCAGAAAGACATGTTTTTTGGATAAAGATGTTAAAGGCCATAAAAAGGGTTAAAAATTTTTATAATATGAGATATAAAATGAATTAAAATAGTTTTCCTATTTGGAAAAAATTGATCTTATAAAAAAAATATTCTTTCAAAACAAATATTCTTTTTTTTGTTTATTAGTAGATCAGAATTTTTTTGATATTGGGTATATACAACATTTGTAAGTAGAGAACACCACCAATTACATATTTTTAAATTTAACCTTGTTTCAGCGGATTACTGATCCCTTAATTATAATTTTAGTCTTTTTATGTACACTTTTTACATCTATATGTATTGATATGTTAGAAAGAATCATAAGTTCCTTTTTTTCTAAATTAATTCACAATGAAACATAATTCAATTGATTTGTTGTTTACTATTTAACAATTATTTTTGAAACTTTAATATAAAAAGTATCTTTATGAAGATACCACACAAAAATTATTTATAAATTTTATAAATTAAACATTTTATAAATTATGAATTTTATTACACTTACCTAGAGATTTTTTCAGCAAAACTCTAATGTTTAAAAAATTGAAGGTAATTAAGAAAAAAAAAACAAATAATATCAAATTGTAAATATAAAATACTGCAAATAGTAATTATATATATATATATATATATATATATATAAATAAATTCAGGTACGTTTCACCTAAAAACAAGTGAATGGAATACCAAGTATTAATCAGATATTATATAATAATTATTTCCCAATGAGAATATTTTTATCATGATTGTATCCCCCCCTATCCAATATGTTTAGTAGAGTTTCTATCTTTTCTAGTTTTGAGCTTTTTGTTTTGACAATCTAAGATTTTGTTTCTCAATGAATTTAGATTCTGGAAAAATAAAATTAACTTTTCTAGAATTTAATTTTTGATTAGAAAATCAATATATTTTCAAAGACATAATAAAAGAAAAATATTGTTATTTTTCCCAGAATTTAATAAAAAGTTATAAAATCAAGTTTTTTACCTATTTATTGAAATCCTCGGAATTTAAAACACACAAAATAATTTTCAATTTGGGAATGTAAATAATATTATTAAATGGTCTATTGTTATTTTCATTATTACTCTTCTTCTTTTTTATTTAATTTTGATAAATTTAATTTCATTACTCCTTTACCTCAATAGATAAGTATGTAAACGTTGTTTTAGTCAAAGTGGCCCAACATTTTTTTCAAGTATAAATTATTTTTTATATAATGAACCTCTGAAGAACATTTACTAAATAAGTAGAATAATTCACATTAAAGAATTGTTGATATCGGCCTGAAAGAAAACTAATTACTCAATAGATTTTCTTAAAAATTGTAAAACTCAAATTCTTAATGACCTTTGAGAAAAACTAGAATATTCGTTTTGATCTTCTATTAGTGGTATTTGAAAAATAAATAGAAAACAATTATCACTTCATTTTCCATATTTTTCTTTTAAAAATCAAGTTCACAGACAAAGTAGGTTGGGATTTGTGTTTTCGGTCTCATTTTTAAAAAGGAAATGAAAATGAAGTAAAAATTTTTTTCTCATTTATTATTCTAATATCATGATCAAAAGATTGAATATAATTCCAATAGCAATCAATATGATTTCACAACAATTATTTCTACAGTTTCAATAACCTTCGGATAACACGTTTTTACCAAGTGAATATTGATCTTGCAATAAAAAAATTTTTTTGCAACTGAATGATGTTTTAAAAAAAAATCGAAAAAAGAAAAACAAAAAAGTGAAAAAATGATTTCAATTTTGAAAATTTCCAAAATTTTTTCTTCTAATATCCATGCAAACCCTTTAAACATATGTATTTCACCCATTACAACTGGGCCCCTTAGACTGAAAAATAGTTTACATTTTTAGGTATACTCTTTCTTATAAAAACTTTATTATAAAATAAAAATTAAACGAAATATTTTATCAAAAAAGAATAAATCAATACTTTAATTTGATGATATTAATCATCAAAACAAACAAAAAAAAAAAAAATTTGAATAAATTGAATATTTTTGAAATTTTTTGAAATAATAACAAAAATCAAAAACAAAATTTAATAAAGAATTAAAAAAATTTTTTTTTTAAAAAGTAAAAAAACTTTAGCTAATTCCCTTCAAAAATCAAATAAATGAAAAAAAGAAAAGAAAATAAAGAAAAATCAATAAAAATGTATTAATTTTTTTTTTTATAAGCATTCAAAATTCTTTCGATTTCTAAATTTCTTTTGGAAGAAACTGTTTTTTTTGTGTTTGTATTTGTGGGCAATTTAGGAGAATTAAGTTTTTTTAATGTTTCGGAAGTTTTTGTATTATATAAATTCGGTGAAGATTGGTGAACTGTGTTTGATCTTTTTTTCAAAAGATTCGCTCTATTAAGGTTTATATCACTTCTATAGTTGTTTGAATGTTTACTTAATTTATAATTAGTAGAATTCTCGTTCCCTTTAGTTGAAGTTTGTAAATAATTGTTTAATTTTTGATTCTTGTTCAGATACATTTTTTTCAGCTCTTCAATTTTTTTATGAATATCTGTGTTGTTGTTTTCAAATTTTTCCATTTTTGGTTGTTTATTTGTTATTTGGTTGTCAAAATTTTGTTGTAATTTCAAATTAATATTGGAATCAGTCTTGATAAAATTTTGGAGTCGATCTTTGACCGATCCGAATGTTTCTTGTACCTTTTCTTCATTCTTTGTTACCGTTTCCTTTTCTTCGGCCAAAACATCTTCATTTGGGTTATTGCTTGGATAAAGCCCAATAAAAAATCCTTGTTCTTCTTCGTCTTTGTTTATTTTTTTGACATGCTTTTCAAATGGGGTTAATTCTCGTTCGATCTCGTTAGTAGTAATAGTGGTAGTAGTCTTTGTGTTATTTACATTTAACTTCATTTTTTTCTCTTCAGATTCAACAAAACTTTGAAAAATTTGTGTTTTTACTAAGACATCTAATAGTTTTTCAATTTTTGGATCTTTTTGGGATTTCCAATAATTTTGTGAAAATCGAACTTCCCCATTTTCTTCGAGCTGCATAAAATGATTAATGTCTGCGAAAATTTGAATGAAAAAATCTAGAAAAGCATTTTCAGCATTTTTATTATTATATTGCCTAGTTTCTTTTATTTTTATAAAGATATTTTTTTTTAATTTTTATTGTTTTAGTTTTATGAAGAAATTTATTTTTTTCGTTTTATTAAGAAATTTATTTTTTTCGTTTTATGAAGAAATTTATTTTTTTAGTTTTATCAAGAAATTGATTTTTATATTATTTGGTTTTTATCAAGAAATTTATTTTTATTTTATTTTGTTGAAAAAAAAGGATATTTATTAAATTGAAGAATAAAATTAAATATAAATAAAAAGGAATATTTTACTCTGCCATTTTGATTTTTCTTTTTTTAATACTTTGCTAATATTTTTGGTCAAAGAAGATATTAAAGAGAATTCTTGTATTTCTGGTTCAAATCTATTCCAATCAAGATCACAAAAAACTAAATTCTCTGATTCATGTAATTCAATTTTCCCAAGTAACGAAGAATGTATTCCTAAAATATATGGAACTGGTGCGTTCACGGTATCTAATAAACTATCAGGCACAATTGGTATCAAAACATGCTTTGAAAGGGGAAGAAGAATAAAAAGAAGATCATTAGAAATGTAAAGTAATGTAAGGGGTTTGATTATCATTTACGAATTTTTTTTTTTTTATTATTTATGGGAAATGATTTATTTATGGTGTATTACCGAAAATGAAAAAACAAGCAAATAAAGAAAATAGTAAATATATTAAAAAAAAAAAAAGAACTGTGAAGATGTGTGAATGCACTAGTACCCACCCAACAATATGAATTTATTTATAAATAATGATTTATAAATTACAGTTTTTTTTTTTTTTTTCTCAAAGATAAATTTAAAAGTAGTGATTAATTAAAAAAAAAAAATGAATAATATTGCTGGAGACAAGAATAAAAAATATTTTATTATAAAAGTGTATTTTTAAATGATTATTAATAAGATTAGTCTTAGTATATATTGGGATATTAACAAAAATTTCACAAAAATGTAAAAAAAAAATGTTTGAAATTCCAAATCAAAATTAAGAAAATTGAGGCTTTGTAATTTCAATTAAAATGAATACATTTACTATTAAAAAAAATCTTATTGTTAATAATTTTAATTTTCGAAAGAAATTGAGAAATTTGCACCAGACTTAATTCCAATGAAAGGGGTACCAAAAATTTTATTAACATTTTATTTTTAGCGAAATTTATAGTTTGGTAAGGTATTTCTTATATGAATATCAACTTCTAATCTGAAGTTTATTATTTCTCTAATTCCTAAACAATCTTATGTTGGTTGATTATTTTAAAAAAGTGAAATTTGCATTTTTGGCTGGGACTTTTTGAGTGAAATGGAGAATAAATTTTAAAAAAATAAATCTAGATGAATTCATTTTAAACCAAGACAGTTTGAAATTACTTTCATTAATTAATAATTGCGAAATCTATTATTTTACACTTATATTACCTTTAAGGAAATTTAAGCGTGGAAAAATATAGGGCAATTAGAGTGTAATTTACACTTCAAGAATATATCTCTAGATAAAAAAAAAAAGTGTGCATTTTTTTAGAAACATTTAACAAAATAATAATGATTATAAATAGTTTTATTTTTTTAACATCCTAGATTCTTTTCATTTTTTTTTTTTATTAATTTCTTTTAAAGAGAACAATTTGCAATTCTATATTGTCATTTTTTTGTTAAAAAACTCTCCAAAATAATTTGTGTTAAAATTTCGCAAGAATGGTTTATTGTAATTGAAAAAATTAAATAAAGAAATAAATTGGAATTATTTAACTTTTTTTGGAATTCTTTAGAAAAAGTATTGTGATAATGGTTTATATTTTCTTTTTTTTTTCATTTTCAAATAAATCCTTAATTTATTAAACATTTAAAATAATTTTTAATTTCAAAATTAAATCAATTTTTTTAAAGATAACACATATTACCATACAGTAATAAATGATAACAAATACAAAATAAAAATAAAATATAAAAGATAGAAAATTTTTTACATCACAAAAATCTTGCGAGCATTCTTTTTTTTTTTTTTTTCACATAATTTTTAAAGAGTACACAAGTTGAAAACCAATGTCGATATTTTTACTCTTTTGTTACACATTTTTTAAAATTTTTATTTCTTTACATTCATAAAATAAGTGTATCTGTTTAAATGCTTTGCATAAATCCCGAGTTTTAAAATCGAAGTGAAACCCTTCCATTTTAAATCTCTTTTTTGCTTTCGATTTTTCAGAATTTAAAATGTTGGAGTAAATAAAAGTTTTATACCCCATTCGTTTGAATTCTGGAAAACCACCTTGTCTTTTTCTGGGGTTTTCTGTTTATTTTGAAAATCAATAGATTTTCGTTAGGTTTTTTTGAGTTTTCGATTTATTTTAAAAATCAATAGATTTTCGTTAGGTTTTTTTTACTTTAGAAATAAACCGAAAATTTTAATAAATTTTCTGTTTATTTCTAAAGTAAAAAAAACCTAGAACACTTCACAAATAAAATAGAAAACCTCGAAAAAACCTAGAACACTTAAAAAATAAAACAGAAAACCTCAAGAAAACAGCCGTTAGGTTTTTTTTTAATTTGTGAAATTAAAAGAAAATTGAAGAAATTTTCTTGTTATTTCTAAATTAAAAAAAACCTAGGCACTCTACGGTACTCTAAGACACTTGGTGGCACTTGGCGGCACAACTGTTTATTGACATTTTCTTGAATTGTAATTTTTTAAAATATTTATGTGTAGTGTCGTAAAGTGCTGTGGGGTGAGTATGTTTTTTTGGAGTTTTTTTTTTTATATGAAAATTTATTGATTTTTGGAATAAACAGAAAACTCGAGAAAGCCTAATAGCATTTTTAACTTTGGCTATTTTTTAATTTTTGAATCAGATAATTATCTAATCCAATTTCTAATTTTTTTAAGTGTTTTCTAAGTTGATATTTTTTATTTTTTCTTTTTTCCCCTCTAAATATATGAAAGAAGATTAATTAATTTAAGAAAATCTCAAATTTTTAAATTAATTTAAATTTTCTTTTATATATTGTGGTTCTGGCTGAATCATTTTTTGCCTCTGTTTTATAAATAAGCCTAGGGGGAATGTGGATTGATAAATAAGGATTCTGTGATTTTTTTTATTGATCCAAATATCAATATTTTTGCAATCAGTTTCCCATGAAGCCAAATATTTCTAATCCAAATAATAGTTGACTATACAATACAACTCTAAAGAATTGGATTTTTAAGCCATTTGAAAAATTCTTTTTATTAAAAATATATATAACTTTTTTTTAATTGGTCTTAACTTTATCAAGGTTAAATTTTAAGTGAGTTTTTTTTATCTAACCAAATATCAAGGTTTAAAATTTCTTTTGGATTTGTAGTTTTTTTATTATTATTATCATTATTTGGTCTCATAAAAAAGTCTCACAATATTTTGTATATATTAATTGATTATTTATCTCAATCAAAAAATCAGATTAATTTTGATCAAAAATTTTTAAAAAACTTGTAGAGAATTATTTAGATAAAACAAGAAAATTAAAAAACAACCTTTCAATCGTTTTATATAAACTAAATTACAAAAATTTGGACACAGTTTAAACAGTTTAAAGAATAACAATACTCCACTTTAAATTCAATTTGGAAATAATTTTGATTTTAACAAACAATATGAAAACAATTTTTTATCTTTTTTGTTTTGTTGTCATTTCCTTTTTTCCAGTTACATAATCTATTTCCTTAGATCTGAATTTTTTTTTCGATGGTTGATAGAAGGTTAGTGCTGAGTTTGTTAAATTGAGAAATCACATACAATTGTTAGATGATATCTAATCATTTGATTTATCAACAATTGTTGGTGAAATTTCAACAAATTTATCAATACATAATTTTTTGTTATCGCCCGATTCATCATTTTGGACACAATATCGATTTTTATTTTTTTGGTTTTATATTTTTTTTTTATTTTTGGATGAAAATTATTACTTATAAAAACATTAATACTCGGTTACTTAAATGTAGTTTTATATTATTTTGGAAAAACATGATAAATTGAGTTTTTTTTTTGCTTATTTTTGATTTCGGGTGTGTCCAAATTTTTGGAATGGGGTTTAGTATTGCGAGAAATATAAATTTACAAAGACGAAATGGAAAATAGAAACTTTCGAACATTTTAAATAAAGGTTTCCATTAAAATTTATGCTTAAAAAAATTACTCAAAATTCATTTAATTTTATGTATTAAAATCATGATATTTTTACGTTCTTGTAGAGATTTTTTTTTAAAAAAAAAGTTCTTGTAATTAGAAAGCTAAGGGTAACCAAAAAGGAAAAGGAATTACCCAAACAGGATTTTGGTTTTCAAACTTTTTCGAGGTAAATTCTAAATAGGGTTTGCAGTAAATGATTTGACCCAAATGGGTGTAATTTTGAATAAAAAAGCCTTAAT
Organism: Anaeramoeba flamelloides; assembly: GCA_027625915.1. Classification (NCBI taxonomy): domain Eukaryota; family Anaeramoebidae; genus Anaeramoeba; species Anaeramoeba flamelloides. The sequence goes on from JANTQA010000042.1 coordinate 6,103,437, forward strand.
TTTAAATTACTTTTATTATTCAATTAAGAAATGAAAATTTTATTTCAATCGCTGGCGGAAAATTTGTTTTTGAAAAATTACTTTTAAAAGTGATTTCCAAAATAACGTTCTTTATTGATTTTATTTGGAAACAATCACCTTGTTATGTTGCGAGTTTGGTCTGGAAGAACGAGAAATATGATATTGTTCGAAGTGATATAAGATTATGTTGAGGAGTTCGAAGAACGACGATTAATATAATCTTAGCACTAGAACAATATCATATTTTGAGTCTGGAAGGAGAACCAAAACGAGGAATAATAAAAGGTGATTTTTGAACAAATGAAGCAATATGAGGTGCTATTTATTTTTTAACTCGGGATCTAACTCGAAAGAATAAACAAACAAACAAACAAAAACAAAACAAACAAAAACAAGTAAAAAACAATTTGTTATTTTTTAATGAAACTTGGAAGAACTTGTTCTTCCAAGTTTCTTTTTCTCTCAACAGTGTTATTGGTTAGGTGAAAATATTGAAGTTAAAGGTTACATTTTCATCCATTAAGGATAAAACTTAGTTTAAAATCCCACAGAGACAAACTAGATCGCTAACTTTTCGATGAGTTTCTATTTACTATTGTATTTTACGCTTATTAAGAAACATCCGAAGCCGATCAAACATAAAACCTGCGTATATTGTATGTTCTTAACAGTGACTAATTTTCAGCATTCTTCTCCAAAATTTCTTGACTTGATAATAGTAAAAAAAATTTTTTTTTTCTAATTTCTTAAATTGGTAATGTTTTTTTCTCACTTTGAAAACCTTTTATAAATGGTTTCTTCTCTCCTTTTTTCGAAGAAAAAAGAGACCAAAGGTTTTTAATTTTTTTAAAAATGAGATTGATTTCTTTGGGAGAAAAAACAAAAACGTTGTCTGATTTTAGACATTGTTTTTAAACAAAGAAAGGGAATTCGTTCGATTTCCAAACAGTACGGGAAAGTTGATGGTCTTTTTTCTTTGTCGTCTATTGATCAAATAATTGAGTTACTTGAACCAATTTAATTTTCCAATGTCGTAAATCCTTGAGCGCGGCAAAACCTTATATATTTATGAGATTAAAAATTGGCAAAATAAATTGGTTAAACTCTTCTAAAATAACTTTAAATAACATTTTTAAAGTGGAATTTAATAGTAAAATACTTCTTATTTTACCCAATTAGAATTCAAAAAAAGAAGATCAGAAAATTACCAAACTTTGCCTAATTACTAAAAGATTTCCGAAAATCTTTCCACAGTGACTTCAATACTATCCTAAACTTTTTTGTGAGACAATCACTTTCTTATCAGTAGTTGTTTGAAATTATATAGTTAAATTTTTCCAAATAAAATGTTTGAGATAAAAAAAAAATATATAGCTAAATTATTTGTTGAAAAAACCTAAAGATCTCCACAAAGCCAATTAGAAAGGGTATTTTACGAGATTTGTTTTAAGCCTTTATTATTTAGACTTTTGGGATAAAATTTTAATTCTGATAATTTGATTTTAAGGGATTAGCGTCACCATAGATTTCTCTATAATCAAAGTATGTTGTAATTGGGTTCAAATGATATTAGTGCACCATGGCTCAAATAGTTCTAAAAAATCTATTATTAAATCTTGTTGTACAACAAATTATTAAATTTTTTACTAATGATCACTATTAAAAAAGTTCATTTTGAAAAAAAATTTTTTTTAATTCCTTTTCCAAATCTAATAATAGAAACACCAAAATAATTGTATTCCAGTATTCAATAATTTAGATTTAGAACTTCTAAAAGTAAATATTTTTTTAATTTTTAAATTTCAAAGACTAACTCAATAATGATCAACATAAAAGCACAAAGACTGATTATTTTTGTTTGCTTTTGATAAAGATACCTGTAGCATCAATATTTTGCATGATTTGAGAAATAATTTGTCGTAAAAATTTATTTGTTAATTATTTAAAAATTTTAAAACAAAACGAATTTTTTAGTAACTAATCTACATTTCGCCATAAATTTAAGAAAGATATTTTGTGACTTTGGGGTCTGAATATTGATAATTCAACCTTTAAATTTATGGCGAAATGCAGATTTTATTCTGAAATTCTATGAGTTTTTTACTAATACATAGATCATTTTTAATTGATGAGATCAACAAATATTACTACTCGACTAATCGATTTTTTAGAGACATTTGAACCATGTGGCACTAATGTGGTTAGGCTCCAATAACAACATACTTTGTTCCTAGAATTCTCCTTGGTAGACGCTAACCCCTTAACAGTTTTACAATTTCTACTGGCTTGGCATTCTTTATGTTCAATAAATATGAAGTTAAACATTAAGGTAATCTGAATTGAAAGTCAAATTCGGATCGTCCTTACGACAAATATATTTAAAAAATAAAGTAAAGAAAGCCACTCTCCCAATAAGTACTTGAATAATATTAAAGGGTTTGTATTTTAAGCGTTTCAAATTTATTTTTTGAATAGACAGCTAAAAGACGTAAAATTTTTTGAAAAAAGTAGAAAAATAACTTTTTTTCCTTTCATCTTAAATTTTTCGATCAATCAGAATTTTAAATTTGAACTTGAATTATCTTTTTTCGACATGGTTTTAATTTGGAAAAATGTGTGAAAAAGAAAAATAAAAATAAATCGAAAAAAAAAACAATCTTTAAAAAATAAAAATAAAATGGAAACTCAACAAAGAAAAATAAAAAAAAAAAAAGAAAAATCTGTAAAAAATTCAAAAATAAAAAAAAAACCTACTGGCCAAGTCAAAGGATGAACTAAAGCTGCAATAGTGTGAAGAGCGTTTGTGAGTCTTTGTAAATTAGTGGATGAACAAATAATTTTTTTTTCAAACAAGACTGCTGTAAAAAGGTTAATAATTAGCTTTGGATCGTGCATGATAAAAAACCTTTCTGCATCAAAGTCTGCTAATGAGCTGTCTGAACGATTAAATTGGAATTCCGCTTCCGGCATTATTTTGTACACTGCAGGGATATACAAAGTAAACTTGGTTCCTCTTTTTGGAATTGATCGTTTCCATAGGCGCTTTAAAAAAAAGATAACCGCGCCTTTGACAATTTTGTTTCGGACCTCAATGATGGCCAAGATCCGAGAAAAGACAGAAAAAAGTGGATGCCTTGTGATAAAAACATAGCAATCAATATCTGTCGTGCTGTTTGTAAAGATCCTTCGGCAGATACCATAACTACGCTCGCCGTTTGTGTTTGTTAGCACAAATGAAAAGGTTTGTTGGCTCTTTTGGTTAGTTTTGGTTAGCTCATCAAGATCGGTTAAACAAAAAGGCTCAACCTTTCGATAATCCTGATCATTTTTGATTGTTGGGTAACTTAAACAGAGCTCGTTTTTACCACTCTTAATGATGTGTTTTAAAATAAAAAACTTTTCAAAAAACATTTTTCAGATTTTTTAGTTGTGCTTTCTGTTCTTTTGATTTGTTTTTTTTTGTTTTTTGTTTTCTATTTTCTTTTGTTTTGTTTGGTTAACAAAATTACAATTGATAAAGATTGTGTTGCGTTTTGGTTGAGTGAAGTTTTTGTTCAGATGTGAAAGAAAAAAAAAAATGGTTTATGTCTTCTTATCAGGCAATTTAGTAACATTTTTTGAATTTTTTTCCTCCAAAGGTAATAGGGAACTTGATTTCACTGAGGGTTCAATTGCAATTTGATTAGTAAAAAAACTCCTTTCACAACTTTTCTTAATTGAATTTATCTTTTTTCAAGCAATTTCTTTTTTTTACCAATTAATTTTGGATACAAAGACATGAGCTTTCTGGTTTAAGAGTTTTCCCAATTAAGTGCTCAATGAGAATTTTTTATATACCTCCAACTCAAATTGTTGGCTTTAAAGAATGATAAGTTCAAAAAATCTTGTTCAAAATTAGGGTTTTTTTTAAAATTTTTCCTGTTTGGAACATTATTTTCAGAACCAAATTCGAAATTTGTCTTGAAAAGGTTTGACAAATTCAAAAGTTCCTACTGAGAAGTCTTTCCCACTGGAAATTCGAGTATTACCCAGTAAAAGGTATCAATATTCTTAATTCGTCCATTGGAAAAGTTCAGCAATATAAAAAATAACAAAATCCCTTTCAAATTTGCCTTACTTTGTTCTGAAATTTCGAAAAAGCTATTTGATCAATAAAATATCTTACAAAATCCCTAAAAAAACATAATATTTTGACCTTACTTCAAGATATAATCAATTAAATGTTTTTTTTTGTCTTGTAAAATTGTTTACAATCTCAGAGAGTATAAAATATGGATTGTCCTAAAATTTTATATAAAAAATCAAAAGTTAACTTTATGAAAATTATTAATATTTGATAAAATCTAAGTATAAGTAATTTATAAATTTTTTGGATAACAAATAATATTTCAAATTTAATCTTATTATAAAATACTTGAAAAATAAATCAAGTGTGTATAATCGTAATTGTTTGGTAGACAGACACCATCCTGATTATGAAATAGATTTCCCAAAAATATTTAAAGAAAAACATGGAGAGAATGTATTAAAACTGGGGAAAATATGAAAACCCTCATTATGGAATTTACATTTTGATAATCAATAAATTGAAGAAACCTAATAAATAAGAAAAGATCAATTTAAGATCATGCAAAATATATTCTATTCAAAGACTAGAAACATTTACTAAATCATGAAAAAAAAAATATCAAATAAAATAATACTTATAAATTGCAATAAATATCTGAAAATTTTCACTTAATTTTCCATTTTTACAAATTTTTTTACACAAGCTTTGAAGAAAGCATTTTATTCTTTTGAATGTTGAAAAAAATTGTAAAATTGGTTGTACTGCAAAACGTTCAATCTCTTGAGTTGTTTTAAAATTTGAGATATGATATTTAAAAATGGGAAATTGAACTAAAAATTTTATTAATTATCTTTGAATTTATAAGTAAGTTGTATCGAATCAATTCAGAAAAAAATTGGGAAAAATTATAAAAATTTTCAAAATATCAACAAATTTTCCTAAGATAATACTTTTTCTGATAAAATATCTTAAAGAGAAGATATTAAATTGTAAATCAAAGGTAAAAAAATAAGTAAAGGGGGGGTAGTATTTTTTAAAAATAATATGAAATCTTTGTAATATCAAGATAATTTTTTTTTAATTTGTGTTTCGACTTATGAAATGGATGAGATAACCTAATGTAAACAATTTATCGATTTGAGTCTCTTTTTTGAAATTTACAATCTGCATGTTTGAAATATAAAACAAAAAAAAGTCACCAATTATTTTTATTAGCAATTAACTTAATTCTTGAAAATAACTAAAACATCTTTTTCATTTTATGTTGGAAAGTATTGATTCTGTATGAAAATTTTTTATTTGGGAATTATTTTTAATAATTTTTATTTCAATAAAAATATCAGCCAATAAAACTTATTGAAGTATAGGTGATTCAATATATCAATAATTTGGTATAAGATTAATAAAACTTTCATAATTAAATTGAGATCTATTAAATATAATTTTTTTATTGTTTAAGGTTTTAAAAAAGTTGTTTTCTGGTTTCTTAATTGAAAAAAAAATTTTCAATTTTGAAAAATTTATTTTAGTAAATTGTTTGATTCAAAACTATCTTATAACAATTCAAATCATTTTTGGTAGAAAAAAAGTGAATTTGAATTTTGAGGATAAAATTATTTAATTCCTAAATATCTACAAGAAAATTTTATTTTGAAAAATCAAATTTTATCTTGATACAAACTATTTTAAAGAAAAAAATTTAAATGGTTTTAAAATTTTAATGATTATAACAACCTTCTGAAATCAATACAATTATATTTAAATTAGTTGAATAAGTAATTTGTTTTGGTCAACCAAAAGAATTATCTCAAAATTTAATAAAAATCTTGATTTTGATATCCTCGCAACAAAGACTTGTTATTGAATAATAATGATGTAAATGGCAATAAACAAGATTTAAAAACTTTTGATAATCTGTGAAATTAAATCAATTTTAATGTTTTATTTTTTGGAAAAAATGGATTAAAAACAAATTGATCTTTCAAAACAAATATTCTTTTTTGTGTTACTTATCCAATCAGATTATTTTGAAACTTAGCATAGACAAAATTTGTAAGTAGAGAATATCACAAAATAATATAATTTAAAATTGTGTCTTGTTTCAGTAGAGGGCTGATACTTTAAATAAATAGTTGAAAAAAAAATTATCCAGATAAAAATGGCCAGAGTGGGGAAGAATATAAAAAATATCAAGAAATCCAGTCAGTTCACAACAATATTACAAATATTTGTTCGAAACTGTATCAACAATCCCAATGAAAATAAATTAATATTTTTTATATACAAAATAATACTCTTTATAAGTAAAAAAAGACTATGAAGCGGTGGTTATATACCCATTTTAACAAGGAGCTTATATAAATTTCCATCTAACTTTTTACAAAAAAAGTAAAAAAAGAACAATTTTGGGAATATACAAAGCCCAGACGATCTTTGATTTGAAAAAAAAAAAAATGAAATAAAATTAGAATGAAGAATTTTATTGAGAAATTCAATAAAAAAATTAAGTAAATACAAAAAAATACCCAACTTGTTTCAATATAACCTTCCAATTATTTTGATATTGGATTACATAAAATAATACTCAAACCAGTATCAACTTTTATTAAAGCACACATCCTATCATAAATTTTTTATAAAAAAATCTTATTATGGAAGTGAAAGGCTTTCGTAATGTTACTTGTGCTTATATAATCTTAACTTTTTGAGTGATTTTATAATACCAAAAAAAATAAAAAAAATCTAATGCCATAAATGAACTAAAACATACTGACATCTAAATCTTAATCATATTAAAAGAACAAAAAAATTAAAAATAGATTAACAATATCAAGGAAATACTTTAACAATTTTCATCAAATTTGGACTAGATAAAAAGAGTGATAAAACAAAAAAATCAAATTTCGATTACTATTTTACTAATCAAATTTTTAGATAAATTTAAAACTTAGACCTTTAATTTTAATTGCCTTTAATATAAGCGAAAAAAATGGTTGAATTCTCCTTTGTAGATGATAATACGTAATTCTGAAATTCTATTTTGTATAATAAACTTTAAAAGGTTTTTGAAATCTCATCATAAACTAAAAAATTTATAATTAGTAGATTAAAAACAAGTTATCCATTTCTTGGTTTTTGTGAATTGAATAAAAAATTCAGAAAAAAACTTAATTTAATTAGGATCTTCAATTTTCAAAATAGTTAAAATTTCTGGTTTTTATTATTTAATAACAAGAATCAAAAAATACTTTAAAATTTCCCTTGCGACTACAGTAATTTCTTTTCTTGTGAAAATTTAATTTTTGTATTGTTTTTTACATAAAATATGGCTCAAATGAAGCAAGAGAAGTTGAAAATTTTATCTTTTGATAGAAATTGAATTTTTTATTTCATAAAACACAATTTTATAAATAGATAACCAATTACTATGTCTAATAATATTTTCGCAGTAGGGTTGGAACAGAATAATAATTTGTGAAAACAATGTAACAATTCAAACTAACCCAATGGTCAAAAATCATTGACAAGGTTACTATTTGAAAATGGGTTTGCTTTTAAGTTTAATATAAAATTGTGAATATTTTAAAATTCCATTTTCATGTTCCTTAACTCGGTCTTTTCGTTCACATATCTCAAAATTTCTTGTAAGTTTTTCATTTAAAAAATGAACACATAAAATGGTTTTTTGATACAAATTGGAGTATATTTTAAAGATCATTCTATTACAATTTAAATGAGATTAGATCAATAGTCTTAGAAACGGATTGATAAATTGTCTACTTAGATCTAAAGTTTTCAAAATATTTACTCAAACCAAACGACACACTATTTAGAGTGGTTTAAGAGAACTTATTAAAACAAAAAAGACTTTGGTTGTTTCAAAATAACTTTTTCAAATACTCTGGGATTGTTAAAAAGAAAACTTTTTTTGGTCAATCTCTTAATTAGTTCTTCAACCAAGTTGATCTTTATTAATTTCAAAAAAAAAGGATACCTAAATGGTAATTGAGAGTTTAATGAGAAAAATAAAGAACTGTTTTCTAAAGTTAAATTGTTTCTTATTTGAACTTATTTTACTTTTTTTTTAAACAGTCTGTTTCCTTACAAAAATCTGTTTCTCTTTTTTCCTGTTTCACTTTTTCGCAATGGAAAGTAAATTTAAAATGAAAAGGGAAACTTTGGTTGTCGAAAAAGATTCCAACACAAGTAAAAAAAAAATGAGTAAAATTAATTAATAGAGATCAACCCAATTACAATCGATTTCATTAGCTTCTTCAGAAAGTAAAATACAACCTAAAAATAAATCAAAGTCTTTTGTCTTGGTATAAGATAAAACTTACCCACTAAGCACTCCAAAATAAACAAGTAAAAGTTAATACTAATTCTTTAAACTTGTTTGAAATTCAAATAATTGTTATTTTCCTTTCAGACCACTCGAAAAACCAAATCTTTTACCTTTTTGAATACTAATTTCAAATCTCGATTTTTACTTTTATTTTTAAAAAAACTTGAAAAAAAAAAAAAAAGCCTTTAAAACACATAGAAATTTAAAAAATCAAGTCTACGTTTGATTCCTGGTTTATAAATTCAAAATTGTATGGAAATTCTAAAAACAGTTTAAAAGTAATTTTTTTTCATTAAAATTCATTTTTTTTTTTTTTTATTTTGAATTCAAATTCCTTTTTATTTAATTTTATAAGCAGTAAATATTTTTTTTTAGTTGTTTTTGTTTTGAACAAAAAATCAATAAAAAAATTCTTTTAATCTTCTTAACTAACAAAATATCTTTTTCTTTTTTTTAAAACCACTAATACCAAAGGATGAGCAAAAATAATAAAACCAAAACAAAGCATCAAAAAAAAAAGAAAGATAATAAGAAATTATTTGCTGATCGAAAAATAATTAAAAATTCAATATGGTCTGAAAAAGAAGTAAGTATCTCTCTTAAAATCTTTGGATAAACAAAAATTAAAAGGTTCTTTAATTACACACAAAACAAAAGGGGTTTAAAAAATAAAAAGAAAAAATATTTTATTTTTTTCTTTTTAATCACTATTCAGATAAGGTTACAAAAACAAAAACAAAACTAAGTTCCTTTTTATTGAGTTTTATTCCTGTGAAATGTACATCTTTTGAAGAGATCAATTAATTATAAAAATTTCTTGTTTTTTTTTTTTTAATTTTCAAAACAAACAAAATTTCTTCTTAAATTTAAATAGGATCTCAAACTTGTAAAAATTGTCAAACAATATAAACAAAAGAATTGGTCTTGTGTTGCTTCATATTTTGAAACGAAGAATTCAACACAATGTTTACATCGTTGGCAAAAAGTAAATCTTTCCGAATTGATTTTTCATTTTTTCTAATTTTTCCATCAAACTAATTTAGCTTTTTTGTTTTCATTCTTTTTTTTAAAAAAAAACCCAAACAATCATAAATCAAATCTATAATAAATGAACTCCACCTACAAAAACAAAAAAAGGTTTTAAATCCAAAAGTTAAAAAAGGAAGATGGAACAAAAAAGAAGATAAAAAATTAAAAAAATATTACAAACAATATGGAACTGATTGGTCAACAATTGCAAAAAAGATTCGCCATAGAACTTCGAAACAATGCCGTGAAAGGTTTGTGCTCATTAAAAAGTTTTCTTTTTTTGAAAAAATTTATTTTGATCTTTTGGTTAATTTTTATAAAAATATTGGAACTTTTCTTTTTAATTATCCTACCCTTATTAGATACAAAAATGTCCTTGATCCTAAAATTCAAAAAACTCCTTGGACAGAAGAAGAAGATGAAATTATCATCAAAAATTATCTTGAATTAGGCTCCAAATGGTCCAAAATTATGAAACATCTTCCTGGGCGTTCTGACAATCAAATTAAAAATCGTTTTAATTGTCGATTAAAGAAAAAATTGAATGATTTCCGCAACAACAACGGTTACCAACCAAAAACCAAAATAAAAAAATTGAATGTGCCAACCACAACAACCAAAAGATCGACCAAAGAAAAAATCAAAAATCAAAAAAGAACAAGCCAAATAATTACCCGATCAAAGGTTTACAATTTAAAACTGGATGAAAAACCGACTGAAACACAAATTAGCACTCAACAATTGCCAAAAAAAATTCATAAAAGTTCAAGAATTATTAACAAAGCTTCAAGAGTAGAATTACCTACAGTCCAGCCAATGGAAATTGAAAAAGAAAAAACAATTCAAACTCAATGCAATTCTAAAAACAATAGCAAAAACAATAACATAAACCAAAATGGAAATGGAAAAGAAAACGGAATAAAAAATACAACAAATAAAAAAAGAAGAATAATAATAAGAAGAAGAAGAAAGAGTTTAAGCAAATCACAGGTAAATACCACGTCCTCAGCAAAAGAGGAATTAAATGAAAAGAATTCAACAGTTGATTTTAATAACAAAGAAAACACAAATCCAAATATTTACCAAGAAGAAGAACAAGAAGAAGAAAAGTTCCTTTTTGAAATCTATTCGCCAATCCCAGATCCTTTTGAGTTCGAAGAAACCTTGTCAACTATTGAATACCCAGAGGTTTACAATCACACAGATATAAAAACCGAAGATAAATATAACAATTTCTTTTCATTGGAAAAGGGATTCTCGCCACCACCTATCAAAAGAAAAAGGCAATTGGAAAGACAATACGAAACAAACTTTATTATCAACAAAGAAAATTCAAGAAACGAAAATGATCCTGAGAATCAAGATCTAGAAAATTGGTTTTACAGTAATATTAATGGCAACGATGATGACGATAATTATAATGAAAATAGTTTTTTTGACTTTAATGAAATACATTCCACAGAAGCTCTTTCACCTTTAAAAATAAAAAGGGTATCGCAAACAAAAAGAAATGAAAAATTACAAAGAATTCTTTTCACTTCAAATGAAAACTCAACACAAAGTTATTCAAATATTAATTCTTTGCATCTCGAAAATACATCGAATAACAACTTTGAAATTTTTGATAATTCAGAGTTTGCTTCTTATTTTTAAACAAAAACACCTTTTTTTTTTTTTTAATCCTAAAAATTCCTAATATATATATATATTATTTATATAATTCATCTTTAGAACAAAAATTTTGATAAATTAATTTATATCGAAATTTTTCTCTGATGATGGTTTTGTTTTTATTTGGTTATTATTATTTTGATTAAAATTAAAATAAAAATAAAAAAAAATTATTGTTTGTTATTACTTTCTTTTTTTTATGTTATTATTACTTTTTTATTTTTTACTTTTATATGATTATGTGTATAATTCTTCTAAATCCGCCATCACGATTTGTACTAATTAGAATATATTTTTTTTGGGTTGAAAACTTTTTTCTTTTTCTTTTTTATTTTCTTTATTTTTTTTTTTCTTTTTGATACTTTAATTTTACAAGATCATATGGAAAAAAAAGAAAGATCTTCGAGAAGGCAAATAACCACAATGAAAATTGGAGAAATATTTATTTCTGTTTTAAAAATTTTGTAATTTTGAATTGAAATTTAAAGTGTTATTATTGAAGAAATTGTAATAAAAAGGTAATTAAAGTAGTGAAAAAATACCGTAAGGTATTACAAAAAAGTGAGGCTTTTTTTTTACCTTTCATAAAAAAATCATCTTTGTTAGTTGGTGATATTCGTTTATTGACAATACCAAAATTAAGTTTAATATTAATACCGATTGAATAAATGACTAAGGTATTTTATTCAAAATATAATTGTTGAACTATTGCCAAAAAATGAAGAAAAAAATAGCACTTTTTTTGGGTGAAAATAATTTACATCCAATTTCGATAAAAAATGGAAATATGGAAAGAGTAAAAATAATTTTTTAAACAATCAAATAAAGTTATAGATTTTCAATTCTATTTGAAATTTTGTTGATATTAAAAATGCTATGAAAATGTTTTTTTTTTTTTTGATCAAAAAAAAAATAATCAACACCAATTTTTGTTCCTAATAAAAATCAGATAAAACCGAGATCAGAAAATTTAATATCTTTTATTTATGTAACACAATACGATGAAAAAATTGAATTATTACCAAGAATTAATAAATGGTAGTTAAATCTTTTGTATATTTATATACTTTTTTGAAGATTAATTTTAATAAATATATATCAAAATAAATTTACCCCACTTTGTGGTAATTAACATATCGGAAAAAAAATCCTAGATAAGATTGTTGATTAATAATATTAGGTAAATTTTACTATAATTTCTTTTATTTAATATCAAATCTTTTTTTAAGAATAAAACTATTTTAAATTATAACCCATCCACTTATTAGATTATGATTAATGAAATTTCATTTGTTCAAAAGATTATTCAATGAATCAAAAAACAAGAATAAAATTTATCATTTTCCAAAATCTAGTAAACATATATAAAACCCTATTGTTTTTGAAAAAAAGTTGATCTACTGATGCTATCAAAGAATTAATTGAGTATTCTATATACACCAAAATTTAATGAAGTTTAGGTATGTTTATTACTAAGCTCATAAAAAATTTGGTTATTTCTAAAAAAAATTAGATTGAAAATAAAAGATAATAAACAACATTTTTCCTAATACTCACAATTAAAAATCTAGTCAGGGATTATTTTCATGTCTGGTATTTTTTCCCTACTATAATAACATTTATTCAATATTTTTGTAAAACAATTTTTTTCAAACATTTTCTCAAATCCAAAAATTACAAGCAACGAACTCAAAAAAAAATTATAAATAAAAACAAATTAAATTAAAAAAGATGAAAAATAATTAGAAATATAAAAAGTAACAAAATTAAACACTTTGATACTGTTTATTAAAACAATTTTTTATTGGTAGATGGGTAAAGTACGATGTATTTATTTAATTTTACATGGATTAAGGATTTTTTTCTTGTAAATGGTACACTTTGTAGTAAAAATATTTTTATAAAATGTTACTTCTGGATATAAATCTAATTCACAAACTAGTAATTAAGAAAAAAAATAGCAATGCTGATTTTCTTATTTGAATTATAGAAATATTTAGGCTCTGTGAATAGAAATGTTTTTTATATAAAAAAATATGAAACTTACAATAATCCAAGAAGAACCTGTTTTATTATAGATGGTAGTATTGAGAGGTGAAAATCTACATCTCATTAATTACGCCATAAATATGTTGATTTTATGACTTTATGTATTTATATGGGGTGTATTTACAATTAATCTCATTTACAAAAAAAAAAAGAAACTTGAAAAAAAAGTATTTATATTCAATATTTATTGATTATTAATTTTTATTATTGTTCTGATTCATCAATATATTTTCTATTGTGATATAGTATTTTTGTAGTGATATTTCTAACTTTCAGAAGAAAAAAAATTTTTTTTCTCTAAAAGATGTAGATCATACCCACGTGGTATATAATATAGGGCTTAATTAATTCAAAATGACTGAATTTCAATTTTTATTAATTAGTTAAAATTATAAATTCTGAGAGAGAGAAAAGAAAACATTAAATGGAAAAAAAAATAATACAAACAAATAGAAATAGAAAATGGACCTGATAAATATGAAAGAAAAAGACTAGAAAATATAATTAGTTTGGTAATAAGGATTTTTTTTTTTTTTTTTTTTTTTGATTTAAAACACAAAAAAAATAATGAGTTAGTTTTCGGTTCTTTCTCTAAAAAAAAAAAAATAAATAAAAACATATTTATGTTTTACAAGGTTTTCAAGAATATATCATCTCGTTGATTTTACTACTTTCTTTTGAAGTGTTATTCAACAAACCGCAACACTGTGTTTTTCTTGATTTTTCTTTTTTAAGAAGAAATAAATATATTTGAAGAATAAAACATAAAACAAAAAAGAAATTTGTATTTGCATTTTTTATTTAATTTTTCTTTTTATTATGAAATCAATAGAATTTTTTTAAAAAAATAAATAAATAAAAAAGAATTAAAAAATCTAGGAAAAGGATGCAAATATACTACTCTCCGAAATAAAAAAAGACCAAATAAATCTAAAAGAATGTTAATATTTAGGTTGTATATTAAATTTTTATCCTTAATTTTTTATAAATTTATATAGTTAGAGTAAAATTAAAATTTTCATATGTTCTTCAAAATTTGTGGAACCTTATAAGTAAAACAAAAAAAAATAAGTAAAAATGAATCCTTCTACTTTTATTTATTTAACTTAGATAGTTTTTTTATTGGTTAAAGAAATATTTTTTATATTTATAACAAAAATATACCAAATAATAATAATAATATAACCCCGATTTAAGAATAACCTATTTCAAAATCTATTGGTTAAATGTTTAATTTGGGATTTAGAAAATTACCTTTCATAGTAAAGATTTTTTTTAAGAAAAAAAAATCTAATAATTTGAAAAAAAATTAAAGTTTGAAGTTTAATAAAATGAATAAAAAAGATAAAGATTATATATATATATATCTGAAATTGACTCTAAAAAGAAATTCTGGATTCAAGATAATCATTTTTTTTACTTTATTTTATTAATTCAAAATGAGGATCAAAAATTTTGATTTTTTTTATAAATTTTACTAGAATTTATTTTTTGGTTATTGTACCTTAATTGTTAAAATTAGAAGAATTTGAAATGAATAGTTCCTAATGAGCATAATACATTTTATCATTTTGATTCAATATACAACATACAATGGGGCATACAGAATGTCAATTCATATTTATCAACTTGAAAAATCTATTTTTTAAGAATAATACTTTAAAATATTGAGAAATCCAGTCAGATGTCTATATAAACTTTTGAAAAATACCAACATTTTTACGTGTTTGAAAAAAAAAAAGTTTCATTTTTCTGTCAAAGAATCCCTTTTCTTTAATAAATATTAATCATGAAGAATTTCCTTTTTTGTAAAAACCCTGTTTTTACCCGAAAAAGTGATTTTTTCAAGAATAAACGACATTTAATAATGTTTATTTCTTAAAATCCAAAGACTTCTTGAAGATATTTTTATTTTCAATCTTAATATATATATTCATAAATAAAACAAAAATAAAAAATTTCAACTCTTTAATTATTTCTTTATTCTTCAAGTTCCTCAAAAAAATATAAAAAAAAGTTAATATATTTTTTTACAAAATGATTCTAATCCAAAATTTTGAGACAAATAAACAATTAAAAACAAAATGAGAAAAATATTTTGAAATCAGATATTGAAGATTTTTTTAAGAAGGTATTTAAGTTTCAAAAGTTAAATTCCCTTTAACAAAGATAAATAATCATTCAGTAAAAAATAATTGAAAAAAAAAAAAAAAAACATTTTAATTATAAGAAAAATATAAATAAAAATGTAAAAATTAAGAAATGAAGAACAGAAAAAAGAATATAATCTGTATTTCAAATAATAATTCTTAATTTATGACAATACTGATTCTCATATTGTAAAATCTTTATATAGTGTATAACTTCCCATGCATTTAAGTTACTTTAGAAATTTGTATTTTTGTGGTTAACCAAATTATAACATTTCAATCGAGTTAATAGTAACAAGTGTTTTGTTTTGATAGCACTATATCACACTACGCTAGATTGTGAAATGATATTTTCCCTTAAGTTATCAATTGAGTAAATGAAAATCATACTTATTTTGCAAGATCAAAACAAAACACAATTCTGTACTTGTTTTCATCTGATCATGATTTAATATTTGTTTATTTTTTGGTAATTTTTTTAAAAACAAAAGTTTTGAAAAATCATCAGTTTTTTGTTCAACAAAATTTTTCACCTTATAAATTTCTTCTTAAATAAAGAATTCGATTAATATAATGACTTGTTAATTCTGAAAAATTCATAAAATTGACAAGAAAACTACCGGCTAATACATATCATTTTTTTTCACAAAATCCACTTCAAATTACTTTTTATTGCGATAATTGACCTTTTTCAGCAATAAAATATTTTTTCACCATAGGGTAAATTATTCGCAAAATAAATAACATTTTAAATGAAGAATCTATTGTTTGTGAATTATAGTCTTTTAGATGGAATATTCTAATGACACGAACATCTTTAACAAAAAAATTTTTTTTTTCAACAGTTGAATTATTTTGAAATAGATTAAAAAATAGAATAAAAAATTTTCAAAAAATTGTGTTTTTAAAATTGTATAATGTATTTATTATTAAATCATTTATCAAAAAAAAGAGAAAAAATAAGCTCTGATAAATTTAACTTATATTGGGAGTATATATTTGAAATTATTAGTATATTTTTTAATCATTAATCTCTATAAAATAGTAAGAAAATAACTTTTTTTTTTTTTTTTTTTTGAAATAAAATTATGATAATAATAATGAGTTAAAAAAAAAAAAAAAAAAGTACACTAACAAAACGAGAAGAATTATTTCAGTTGAGGGAAATTGAAATCAATATTATCAGATTCATCTTCCCAAGCTAATTTAGTGATGATTGTTTTAAGTTCTGTAAAGAATTCGATACCGTTTTGTCCATAGAAGTGATGGTCGCCCTTGAAGCTGCCTCTCCAGCCTGAGAAGGAGAACATTGCAAGAGGCACTGGGATTGGTACGTTAATACCGACTTGGCCGACATCGATTTCGTATTGGAATTTTCTTGAGGCACTGTTACTTCTGGTGAAGATTGAGGTACCATTGGCATACATGTTATTGTTGATCAATTTGATTGCTTCGTCTAAGGTTTCAACGTGGACAACGGTCATCACAGGTCCAAAGATTTCTTCTTGGTAGCAAGTCATGTTTGAGGTAACCTTGTCAATGATGGTTGGCCCTAAGAAGTTTCCTTCTTCGAATCCTTTAACTTTAATATCTGAGCCGTCTAACAAGACCTTGGCGCCTTCGTTTTTTGCGCTCTTGATGATTCTCTTTGCTCTGTCAAGTGCCTTTTTGGTTGTCATTGGACCCAAGTCTGCCCCTGGAACATGCCCCTCGTTTACAACGATTTTTTTGGTCTTTTCGACAACTTCGTCTAACCACTTGTACGAATCCCCAACAAAGACAACAACTGAATTGGCCATACACCTTTGACCTGCTGCTCCAAAGACAGACCCTAAAATGAAGTTGATCGATCTTTTTTTGTTAGCATCGGGCATGATGACCATATGGTTTTTGGCGCCCATGTTACATTGGACTTTTTTGCCGTTTTTGGTTCCTCTTGCATAGATGTGGTTTTTGGCTTGGTTGGATCTAACAAAGGAAATGGTTTTGATTTCTGGGGCGTCACAGATGAAGTTTACAGTGTCAACGGATCCATGGACAATGTTGAAAACACCCTTTGGGATTCCTGATTGTTCAAGAAGTTCGGCAAGGATCTGGCCAGAAAGTGGACATCTTTCACTTGACTTTAAGATGAATGTGTTTCCTGCTGTGATGGCTAATGGTACAACCCACATTGGGCACATGAATGGGAAATTGAATGGCATCTTTTGGTGTCATTATTAATGTTAAAAGGGGAAGTAAAATTGTTTTTGAAAAATAAAAAAAGAGAAAAAAATAAAATTTGATAAGATTCCGAGTAAGAGTCAAGGAATTATTGAAGAAATCAAGAACAAAGGTATTTTTTTTTCTTCGATCTTTTCTTTGAATTGGAAAAAAGTTCAAATTTGAAGTAGATAGAAGAGTTTATCAATAAACCTGAAACAAGTCAAGAAAAATCGTACGGCCCTTGAATAAAACATGTCAAAATTTGTTTTTTTTTTTTCGTTCAGAAAGATCGAAATCAAAAAGAAAAGATCGAAGGAGAAGAAAAAAAAAAGGAAAGTAAAGGAGAAATTTACAATAGCAGATGAGACACCAAGTGGCTGTTTGTATGAATAAGTATCCATTTCAGAGGATACGTTTTCGAGTGTTTGTCCAAAAAGTTGAGAAGGCATGCTACAGGCAAGTTCTGCTACCTCAAGACCACGGAAAACTTCACCTCTTGCGTCTGGAAGTGTTTTACCATGTTCTCTTACAAGAAGTTCTGCGATGTCTTCTTTGTTTTCGTTGATTAGTCGATCTAATTTGAACATGTAACGTGCTCTTTGAGAAACAGAGAGTGATCTCCACATTGGGAAGGCCTTTTGTGCAGATTCAGCAGCAGATCTGAGTTCAGATGGTAATGGCTCTGGTACTCTTGAAATGAGTTTTTGTGTTGCCTAAAAATTGTTGGTTTAAAAAAAAGAAGAAGAAAAAGAAAAAAAAAAGTAAGTTTGTACAAGAGAATATTTTTTAGTTTTTTTTTGATGCAACAAGCCGAAAATCAAAATTTTAAATTAAAAAAGAAAATATTGGATCTTGGGAAAAGAAACACTTACTGGGTTGTAAACATTAACCCATCTATTTGTTTTAGATTCAACAAATTTCCCGTCAATGTAGTTTTTGATTGTTACTGCACCTTTTTTAGATTCTTCGATGATTGGAAGAGTAAAGTTTCGGCTAAGGAGTTGGGAATATCGTCCTTTAAGTGATGTTTTTAAGCTAAGTATTTGTTTAAAAGTTTTTTTGAAGAAGTAAGAAAAAAAAATAAAAAATATTTCAGTCAAATATTTAATTCTGAAGAGAAACCGTTCTTGTCCATTTTTACTCAAAAATCATCCACTGAGTGTCAATAAAATCATTTTTCTGTTTTCGTTTTGTATTTTTTTCTAATTATCCCTTTTTCTTCTTATGAAAAAATGTTAAAAATTTTTCCAATAAACAGACTCAAAGTATTACATTTCAACCGATAGTGGGTGTTGAGATATTTTGATTGAACTTCTTTCAAACAATTATTCATTCTAAATGAAATTACAAAAAAAATTACTTGTTTTGAAATTAAAAAAAAAATTTAAAAAAAAAAAATTCAATCATGAGATTTTTGACAATTTGTTAAAAAAGGATTTAAAGCACAAGTTCAAATTTGAAAACACCTCAAACACATAAAAGTAACTAAAAACAATCAATAGAATTGCCTAATGAAATAATTATACAATTAAAGATTTGAAATGGAAATTATGAAATTGTAAAATCAAATTTTGTGAGGATCTATTAAGGGTAAAAAATAGTGAAAATTTTGAGAAATTGTTAAAAGTTTTGCATTTTTTTTTGGTTAAAGAAATTTGTAGTGGGTAAATATCACTGATATTAATGAAATCTTTCAAGGGAATGTTTTAATTAACAATTTCTCCATTTTCATGGAAAACTGAGTTCAAAACAGAAAAAACACAAAAAAAATTTTTTTGTGAAATTTTTTTTTTGTTTTGATCTACCTTTTGATCAGGTTTTTCAGAATTGAATAAACTCTTTAATAACTAGATCCAAAAAATTGCAAATACTTCACATTTTACGTTGAATAGAGGTATTGGGCTTTTTATCAAGGGTTTGTAAAGGATTATCTAAAATAAGGCCACTATTGTCTTTACAGGGATTAAAACACGAGTGAAATGTTGTCTTTATTTCTTGGTATCCCGAAGAACTATCAAATTTCAGATTTTTAGGAATTGGTAATTTTGACAGATCAGATTCTCAATAGCAAACCTATTACTGAAAACCATATCCCAACCATGTTTGTTTTAACTTTAAATTTTCAGAGGTAAAAATTGATTGTAAGACAATACTTCAATTAGAACGAACATGGTTGGGATATGATCATTAAATTTATCGAAAAGCAAATTTTTCTTTGTCATTTTAAAAATAATTTAAAATGAAAAGGCGAAAAGTTAGAAGTGATTTGTTTTTTATTTGTCATTCATTTTCATTGTTTGTTTTTCTCAAAATGTGAAAAAAATTTTTTTTATTTTTTTATTTTTTCATCTTTTATTTTTAGAATTTTTTTCATCTTTTATTTTTAGAATTTTTCTGATCTTTTTTTGTAAAAAATTTTTTATGTGAGCTTTTCTACAAAAAAAAACACTTTTTTGTTGGAAACGATGGAATTAAATATCATCAATTGGGCTTTAAAAGGAAAAAACAATTTCTTTTTCATTTTTTTGAGGTTGCTAAAAATTAGCTGCGCTGAAAAAAATGACAAACGATTTTAAAAATCCAAAAAATGTTTTTGTGTTCAAAAAATTGCAAAAAATTGGCAAAAAATTCGCAAAAATTATCAATTTTGGGTTTCTGGTGAATTGAAAAAGATAAAGTGTCTAAAAAAGTGGTGTTTTAACCCCCCATACCCCAGAAATGGCCTTTTTTTAGATAGTCCTTAACAAAAAAAAAAACTTCAGATAAATTTAATTGTAAATTCAAAAAAAAATTACCACATCTTGAAATTGAAAAATGAAGTAAAAATTTGATTATTAAAAAAACAACCCTACTGTCTTTTAATGTTATTTTCAAAAATGAATTATTTTTTTAAATGTTTGATCCATTTTTTAGGCATTTTTAAAAAGTTCCAAATCCAAACATATTTCTGAATTATTTAAAATATATTATTTTCTTTAATAATGTTAGAAATCTTATTGTATGAAAAAGGAAGTATACAAAAATGTTATTTAAAAATCAAAAACACTAAGTTTGGTAATATTCTGTGTCGAAAATCTACTTTATTTCAAAAAAATCACAGTAATTAATTTAAACTTGAAAAAATATAATATTTCATTGTTTAAAGTGTTTACCAAAATCAATTTTTTCTTTTGATTGAAAAAAAAATATAAGAACAAGAACTCGACCATTAAATTGTCAAAATTTTTAATAGAAATAATTTTTGAAAACAAGTAAACATTCAACTAGTAACACCAAAAAAACATTAGGTAAGCTTATTTACAAATAATAATTAATAAACCTATTTCAAGTATTTCTGCATTTTTAGTAATAACCCAAAAAATAAGATTTCAATATCTTTTAACTATTAAATCTTAATCATTTAAAAATTTTCAAACAAATAAAACTAATTCTGATTTATATTTCTTCTAAATTACATTTTAAAAAATTAATGAATAACTTATTGGATAATAAAAGCTCAATGTTTCCACTCTTCAGAATTGAATATATATATATATTATTAACCCCTTTTCAGTCAAAGGTATACTTTTTATTGAAGTTATATAATACATTCTAAGATTTTAATTCATTATTTTCTCAAAATAAAATTTTATTTTTTAAATCTGAGCATTTTTTCTAATTTAATTAATTTTTTTTTTTTTTTTTATTTTATTTCTTTTCTTTTTTTTAAAGTCAATTCAAAAAAAAAAAAATGTTTGAAAACCCCAAATTAACTTAGAGAAAAATGAGGACGTGTATTTCCTTTAAAAATGAATACAGTTACAATAAAAAAAATCATTGTTAACAATTTTAATTTTTTAAAAAAATTGGAGAAATTTTATACCTTGCCTTCCAAATAAAGAGGCTCAAAATTTTTTTTTAACATTTTCTCCTCAAATATATAGTTTGTACAGATTATTTCTTTTACAAATCTCAATCATAACCAGAAGTTTATTATTTTTCTTATTTCTAAACAATTGTAGTTTGGTTTATTCTTAATTTTCTTAAAAAAAGTGAATTTTTCATTTTTTTTTGTTCCACTCTTTTTATGAACTAATGTATTTTTTTTCTCAACAATTTCAATATTTTTTATTTTTTTCAATTTTTCATAAAAGGTTCAGTAGATTTTTTAACCTAAATAATGAATTAATAGTTTATTCCACCTTTAATTCAATTGAAATTAGATGTTTAGATATTTTTTTAAATTTTCTAGAAAAAAATACCTTTTCTTGTTTTTTTAAACTTATATCAAACTATTTTTTTTTTTTTTTTTTTTTTTTTCTAATAGTTTGCTTTTCGAACAAAAAATATATATTATTTTAGTTGAATAACACAAATGATCAACTAAATACTTTTTTCAAATATCAAGTATCCTGTGATGATTAATGAATTGAAAAAAAATATTATATACTATTCAGGGTACAATTCAAACATTTGAGAAAAAATAAGATCTTTGTTTATAATTTACAAATTATTACCACTTATCAATTATATTTCATCATCCAACTTGCCTCTGAATTTGTACTTTAATTTGGAATTTTTTTGTCTTAATATTAGTTCATAGTTTTAACCTGAAAGTTGAACTCGCAATATATATATATATATATATATATATATATATATATAAACTTTTTTGAATTTGGTATCTTTTATTAATATTCTAATACACCAACAAAACTTTGTTTTTTGTCAAAGTTAACTAACCGATTTTCAATATCAATTATTTTTTATAATTAACTTTCTAAGAATAAATAAGAAATACCAAGAATAATACATATCAAATAATATTGGATATACATCTGAAGTAAAACTAATAAATCAATAAAATTTCTTAAAAATTTCAAAACTCAAATTCTTTGGTAACTCCACATCAAAAATACAACAATGCTCATTTTGATCTTCAATTGAAGTTCCAAAGAAAATTATAATAAAGATCAATATGATTTTTATAAAATTATTTTTACACTTTTTCAATAACCCTAAAATAACAAATTTATATCAAGTGGCTATTGATATTTACAATAAAAAAATTGCAATTGAATTAGTCATTTTAAAAAAAATTAAAAAAAGAAAAAAGAACAAAGTGAAATATTTATTTCAATTTTGAGATTTCTGAAATAAATATTTTTTTCTAAAAACACACCAAACCCTTTAAACAGATGTAAATCAACTACCATATAAAAAACCCTTTTGACTGAAAAATTGTTTCTTAAACTGATTTTTAATAAAAAATACCAATAAATATTCCCCTAATTTGAGAATTTTATTTTAAGAACAATTCAAAAGTAATTTTGTGTCATCAAGTGTAACTAATTGTATATATATATATATATTGAATCTATTCCCTTTCGAGATTATTTTTTTTTCAGAAAAAAAATATGAGTAAAAAAGTTCTTGTGATATTGCCCCCCCAAATTAAAATCAAGAAACTTCACAATTTACCTAAACCAATATTATTATGTTTAAGTTCCGAATTAATTTAAAACAAAATCTTGTAATGTGCAAAAAATATTTTGACTTTGAAATATATTGAAGATACAGAATTTTTTTTATCCAATTACCCATTCTACAAAATAAAATCAGACTATCCGAATAACAAAAAATAATACAAATTAATACAGTCAGTTCCACTTTTAAGACACAAATTTTCAACGAAATTTAAGGCTCAATAAAAAATCTCAAATTAAGGCACAATATTCAGATTCTAGCAAAATAAAATGTAAAAAAAAAAATTCGGAAATTTTGTGCCTTAATACAAGATTTTTATTGTACCTTAAATTGTGTTGAAACTTTGTGCCTTAAAAGTGGAACTGACTGTAATAAAACAAAAAATACTATCTTTACTATTCAAAAGAAAGTACTATTATGTGTCCTTTCATTGGACCATAATAAAGAAAATTAAAATTCTTTATTGAAATTTCTAAAACCAAAATTTAGAAATTAGCAAAGTGCTATCGAGCACACAGAGTATCGTCAAGTGCCTAGGTTTTCCAGGATTCAAAAGAATTGATTAAAATCTCTAAATTAACTAAACTCTTTTAAATTCTAGAAAACCTAACGGCAGTTTTATTTAATTTTAGAAATTAACAAAAAATTTATTTATTTTCTTTTTTTTTTCTAAAATTAAAAAAAACCTAACAAAAGTTTTCCAGAATTCAAAAAAAATAAAACATAAGATTTTACCCAATTCTTTGAAATTCTGAAAAATAAACGGCAATTTTCTTGATATTTACCGTTTTATTTGTATATTATATTGATTTTCCAAATAAACACAAAACTCAAGAAAACCGAAACACTGCAAGAGGAAATTAATTACTTCCCTTCAAATTTATAAAAAAAAAATTAGGGGTTTTCAAGTACAAATTTTTACTTACTTCAATTTTAATAAAGAGCTTATGGAAAATATTAAAAAAGGTTGAAATAAAACTAAACTGAAAGAAAAAACAGATCAGGTACCCATTAATTGCTTATTTCCAATATACAAATCTTTAAAACTAGTTTGAACTAATTTGAAAACTAAAAAAATTAGTTTTTAAAATGTACATATTCAAGCAACCTAAAATATAATAAGTAATTTTAAGATCAAATAATCTCGACTCAAAACAACTTAAAATATTCTATATCCCAAAAATTGCAATATTTTGACTTTCAGCAAAACCTATAAATTTATAACCATTTTTCCCATTTACTGTATGGTATTTCAACCCTCGCAGAGCATAAAATTTGATAGTCCTTAAAAGTTTTTCATTTTTTTCATAAAATTCCTTACAATGAAAATCACACAATTTCACAAATGGTTGACCTTTTTAATACTATTTCTTGTCTTTTGGTTCGTTCTTAAATCACAAAATCAAAACCACTTCGTTGTATTTTTACCAATTTATGCAATAATTGCATTTGGACTGTATTCTCTTGGCTTCATTTTCTGGAGAGTAACACATTTCCCTACCTGTGACGATGCAACAGAAAAACTCAGAGAGGTAACTTTTTTCTTTTTAAACAAAAACACAAAACAAACAAAGCTTACAATAACTTCCTCTCAAACTTTTCTTTTGTTTTCGTTCATTCGTCGTCATTACAATGACAACAATAACCATAACAAAAATCAAATAACAAAAAAAAAACAACAATAAAAACAAAAAACAAAAAAAAAATCCAAAACCACAATACAATTAAAAGGATATCAAAGAAGCAGAAGAAGATCTTAAAAAAAGAGGATATAAACCACCTCAAAAAAAGAAAGAAAAATGAACAAATCTCGGTCTTCCTTTCTTTAACACAAACACAACAAAACTAAAAACAAAGAAAAATTAATTCCTTTTTTCTTTTTTTATTATTCTTTTTACGTTTTAATAATCTCTGATTTAAGAATGTTAAATTTGATTAACACACAAAAAATACAAACCACACCAACTTATTAACAAAAATAAATGATGTGTAAATTTTTTATTATTCTTTTTTGAACAAGCATGATTTTGTGAAAGGATATTTTTTTGTATTATTTTTCTCTTTTTTTTTTAATAGTAAACAAGATCTTGAAATCTTGAACTGAAGTGTTTTTGTTGATTAACCACTTTTCCTTTTCTGTCTTTTTTGGAGTTACTTTGAGGAAAACACATGATCAGTTTATTTTGATACCAGCTATTACATCCTTTTCAAGACCACCACGAATTTTTTTCTTTTCAAATTTTGGTACTGATCTTGATTTTTAAAAAGTTGATTATTAGAATTAGAAAGTTGAGATAAAAAAAAAATTACGTGCTCCTAACTATCCGAATTTTATATTCTCTTAAGGTTGAAAAACAAGATTCTAACGAATAAAAATGATTTAAAAAAATCTCAATTCAAAGGAAATCCAAAATATTGCAATTTTTAGGTTGATAGAGAGGATTTTAAGGACTACTTTCCCACCCTTGAGAGTGTTTAGTAATTGTGTTATTTCACTTTCACTTCTCACAAAAAATTTTCACACAGAAGAAATTGGACAAAAAAAAAAAAAAAAAACATTTTTTTTGCCATCTTTACAGTTTCATGTAGACTCTTTTTTTCTTTTTTTTCAATGAAAAGGAAATTGAAAATAACAAAAAAAATAACTGTAAAAAAATGGCTTTTGGGGATTTTTAAGTACAAGTTCAAATTCGAGCACATTTCAAACTTATAAAAGTAAATTTAAAAAATATGCAGAACAGTCAGAGAAATTATTGTGAGTCCAGAAAGTTGAAATGGAAAATCTAAAATATTAAAATCAAAATTTGGAATGATCTAACAAGGTAAAAAAGGTAAAAATTGTTGAAATTGTGAAAATTTCACATTTTTTCGAAAAGAAATTCTCATTGGACAAATTTTACTGAGATTACATAACTCTTCCAAGGGTCTTTTTATACCTTATTTCACCGTTTTCACCTAAAAACGCAGTCATTAAGTCAAAATTAATTTTACAACATTTATTGTTCCAAATATTTTCGAACAAAACAAAGGCATCTACAAAAAAATATTTTTTACATATTATGTAAATGCTACTCTGCTTTATTTTCAAATATATTTACACTCACCCTAAACGCGTCAATATTTTGAAAAGAAAGTGGAGTGAACCTTGTACAAGGAAATTTTGGTTTTCCAACCTTTTGAAGGTAAATTTCATATTTGGGAGTAAAAATAGTTTTGAGAAAATGAAAACTTTTTGAAAAAACTAAATTTTTAATTTTAACAATATTTAATTAATTCAACATTCTTTTAAGTTAATAAAAATGTTACTAGATATAAAAATTGTATCCACATAGCTAGGAATTCGGAAATTCCTTGATACGTTATAATCAAATTCTACTACAATTAAAATTGTCTCTTAAAATTCACCAAGGAAGTTTAATTTCAAGTCTAAAAATATCTTTTCTTATCGATTTTTGTGAAGATCTTTAGATTTTTTTCAAGAAAAATTCAAAAAATAATGTTAAAACCAAAAATAAAAATTTTTATTTTTTAATTGGAAAAAAAAAGTATTCAACAATTTTTTCTCAGATCTGACAATAATTTTCAGATTCTAATATATCTTTAAGGGATTAACTTCTACCTGAAAAAAATATAAAATTAAAATGTATTGTTATTAAGTATAAATCAGATTAGAGTATCATGGTTCAAATACCTCTAAAAATATGCTATTAAAATAAAGTAGTTCAAAAAGTTGATTACCCCAATTAAACGGGTTCCATATATTGTAAAAACCTCAAGAATTTTTGAAAAAAATATCCTATTTGATAGAAATTTAAGTGTTGGATCATCACTATTCAGACTTCAAAGTTGAAAAATATCTGATATTATTTGAATAAGGATAAAAAAATTATCCAATATCTTTTTCTTGATATGTAATATTTTAATATTACATCAATAGAAAAATAAATTGGATAATTTTGAATTACGAATTAGACTGTACAAATTATTTTATACTTGGAATGAAAATGGGAAGATTTTTGAAATAAAAATCAAATTTAAAATGAAAAAAAAAAAAATCTTTTTAGTTTATAATTGTTTTTAATTCTAGTTTTTCTTAATGTGAGGAATTTCAAAATTTGAAAGAATAGTTTTGAAATTCCCTAACTCAATTAAAAAAACTGAAATTTTCAAGGTTAAAAAACCTTTTCAAAATTATCTTTTTTACATATATCACCATGGAATAAAGAAGAATTACACTAATAAAAACATTCTTTTAATAGCAATTTTGTAAAAAAAAATTGATATCTAGTTATTAACAATCAAGACAAAACCATCATTTTCTTAAATTCCTTTGAACAATCCATTGTTGATAATTATTGGCCTTTTCAAGGGTGTAAAACAGTTCTCAAAAATAAAAAAATTAAAAATTATATTATTACTCTAAATTATTAGAGTATAGACGAACAAAGATCTCTTATGGAGAAATAACCAATATAATTCTATCTAAAAAAAAAAAAAAACGATTATTATAACATTTTTCTTTATTTAATTTAAAATAAAACAATAAATTTCAAAATTTTGACGACGAATACTTGAATAGTGGTTAAAAATTCGATTTATTTGATAAATGAAAGAACTAAAATGTTGAATATTTTTGAAAAATTATTTAATCCTCGAATTAGAGGAAATAGGTTGATAATAAAACCATTTTCATAAAACTTCAAGTAAAATAACTAGTTTTCGGTTTTTATGTTGATAATTAATGAGGTTCTTTTCGAATCCAAAAAATATTTACTTTTGGGAAGATTCTAAATCTAAATTATTGAAGACTGTGAATAATATTCTTTTGCGAAACTATTTCCAGGTTATGAAAAAGTATTAAAAAAAATATATAATGAACAAGTTATAATTGTGATTCTTTAGTAAAAAACATAATAATTGATTATGCAATAATATAAAATAATACAATTATCTTAAATATTTTGAATTCTAAACCCAATCGAACAATTTTGAATACAGTAAATATAGTTAAAATAATCACAATAAAATGATTTATTTACAATCTTGAAATAATTTTGATTTTAAAAAATATTCTTTTGTCTTCATTTCCTTTTTTTTTTCATTTCTATTTTTTTTCTGTTACTTAAGATGTTTAGTTCGATCAAAATTTTTTTCAAAAATTGATCTAAGGTCAAAGGAAAGTTCTTTTAAATAAAAAAATCCAAATAAAATTAGTTGGTGATATTTAAACATTTGATCCATCAATAATTGTTAATAAAATTTCAACAAAATTAACCGATTGTATTTTTTGTGTTCTCACCCCAAATTTTTTTTGACACCCATGATTTATTAGAATGATTGATTATTATTTTTTTTTATTTTTTAAATATTTTAAATGGTAAATAATTGTTAAACTTTCAATTAACTCCTACATTTTGTGTTTCTTCTTGAATTGATTTAATTACCATTTTTTTTTCAAAAATTGAATTTTTGTGTTGATAAAATTTTGAAATGGAATTTAGAAAATTTCAGTTTATTTTTCTCGAGTTTTCTGTTTAAAACCGAAAATCAAGAGATTTTACAAATAAATAAATTGTTATAGGAAACTTCAGTTGGTTAAAATAACCTCCAGGTATTACTGACACTCTACTCCACCAAAATCATAACACGTGTACTGGTAAATATTTTATTTTTAAAATTAAAATCAAGGCAAGTTTTAATCTTGATTAAGTCAGATCCTTCTCCACACAATTTATTATATGAAAATTTTTGAATTATTTGAAAAATATTTTATTTATTCTACAATTGTTAAAAAATATTTAGATAAAATTGCTTGAAAAGAATAAGATCCATTTTTTTTTTGTTTTTTTTCTATTATATAGATTTTTTAACTCTAGTTATTGAAAAGAAAAAAGATTTTTAAAATAAACAAGAAAAAATAAATAATTAAAAACATTTTTACTTAATAAACTTGTATATTATAAATTAATTTATATCCAAATTTAAAACATTATCAAAATATTGAATATTTTGGTTTAAAATAAATGAATAAATATCGATAGAGTATTGAATAATATAATGGTGTTTTTTTCTTTTTTTTTTTTTTTTCTTTTTTTATTTATTCTCTAACATTCTTTACTTTTATTTTTCTTGTAATAAATATTCGCCAAGTAAAGTTACATAATCCACATTTTTAAATCTGAAATATTCTCTTAAAAATAATAAATAAAAAACCAAACAAAATAAAGAATTATTCCCCAGCATCCCAATAGCTATGAAACTAGAAATAATAATAATAATAATAGTAGTAAATAAATTAATAAATATAGATATAATATAATGATTGATTGATAAATGATAAGTTAAAGAAAATAAAAAATTTAATATATTGAATAATATTTAATGATAAATTATTTTTAATTATCAAAACTTCAATAGAAACTTCATTAAGTGTGTTTGTCGTTTTTAATTTTTTTTAATACAATCGTTTTAAATGTTACCAAACCAAATTAATAAAATATATTTTATAAAATGTGATCACTTGGAGAATTAATATTGAGTTGAAGAAACTTTTTATGAAAAAATAATGTAAAAAATGTTTTTATTTCTTCAAGAAAAGGAAATTTGCAAAAAACAAAAAAAAAATATAATTTCTATTAACTTCTGAATGAATAAAATCAGTTACATTTGAGTGAATTTATCAAATACTGCAATAAAATTTTTACAATTATGAAAAAATTTTCAAAAAACATTTAGAGGGATCTTTTTTAAAAGTTGGTCTTAATGGTAGAGTCACTTTCCGTGGATTTGTTCCAGACTCAAGGAGTTACATGCAACCAAAAGTTATATTGTAAAATTACACTTTTTTTTTGATTGAAAAAAATTAAATAACAAAAAAAAAAATTCCTTGGATCTCTTTGACAAAAAATTCAATTAACAAAAAAAAAGTTTAAAAGAGTTCGTAATTTCAAAAAATTAAAATTTGAAGAAAAAAAT
Source organism: Anaeramoeba flamelloides (assembly GCA_027625915.1). NCBI lineage: Eukaryota > Anaeramoebidae > Anaeramoeba > Anaeramoeba flamelloides. Next base: position 6,133,417 of record JANTQA010000042.1, read on the forward strand.
TCATCTTTTATCATTTTCTATTTCCAAATGGTTAAATTTCTTTAATTTAAAACAAATTACTTTCTTAAAGTCCAAAATCAATTTAATTCGATTAGTACAATTTGTGGTTGATTTGTAAATTTTTATATTTGATAGAGTAATTCTTTTATAATATTTATGAGATAAAAATAACTCATTTGAGAAATGAAAAAAATAAAGAAAAAAAAATCTTCTAGAGCTCAAAAAGCACGAAAAATATCTACACTTCAAAACTGGTATAGTTGTTTTCAAAAAAATAATTCACATGGATTCAAATAAGAAAATATTGTGTTTTATCTTCGGTGTTTATTTCCAAAAATGACCTTTTTTTGATTTTGATTTTTGGAGATTCCTTACATTTTGGATTGTTGGTTTTTGATTGGTTTTAGGAACTCATTAAAAACTACTAATTTTCTTTTTTCATTTTAGAAAAAATATTTTTCACCTTAATGACTCGATCCTAAAGGATTACAAATCCCTGAAAAAAAAAAAAAAAACCTGTGTTTTAGATGTAAGGACACTTTATTTTGGTTCTTATTTGATCGATCTTCAACTTAGTAAGAATTTTAAGGTGGCCACAGAAATTTTTCTTTTTTCTTTTCCAAAATCCGAATTGGGGATTATAAGACTCATAGACTGGTGTTTATTCCGTAAAAAATTTTGATTTTTGGGTTTCCATAATAAAATTTTTATTAAGGTTTTGGTTTTAATTGTACTTTTAAAAAATTTCTTTTAAATTTTTAGGTAATTGAGTAAAAGATAAGAAATATTTCAATTGATAAAACCCATAAATCACATTTTTTTTATAACTTACCTTCTAACCATTAGTCCTTGACTCTTAAATTCTGATTCGTGAAAAAAAAAAAATAAATTTTTAAAAATTGCCTTTTTTAACCACTATTAAAATTAACACGAAGTTAAAGATCGATCAGCAAAGAAAAAAAATAACATTACCTTAAATCTAATACAATTTGATTTTTTTTTTCCAGTTTCAGGAATTGTAAACCTTAAAAGAATATAGTAAAACTCTTGATTTTCGTTAGGTTTTTTTTAATTTTTGAAATGAACAGAAAATTTTAATAAATTTTCGGTTTATTTCAAAAAGTAAAAAAAACCTAGAACACTTAACAAATAAAACAGAAAACCTCAAGAAAACTTCTGTTAGTTTTTTTTTTAATTTTAGAAATTAAAAGAGAATTTCTGAAATTTTCTTTTTATTTTTAAAATTAAACAAAACTGTCGTTAGCTTTTCCAGAATTCAAAAGAATTGAGTAAAATATTTGATTTTTCTCCATTCTTTTAAATTCTGGAAAATCGCCGTTAGGTTTTCTTGAGTTTTCTGTTTATTTGGAAAATCGATAGATTTTCGTTAGGTTTTTTTTAATTTTTGAAATGAACAGAAAATCTATATAAATTTTCGGTTTATTTCAAAAAGTAAAAAAAACCTAGAACACTTAACAAATAAAACAGAAAACCTCAAGAAAACCTAGGCACTCTACTGCACTCTACATACACTTTCATTTTTTTTTTTAAATTTTTGAAATAAACCAAAAATTAAATAGATTTCACTCTATTGTTTTGAATCTTCATAAATTTAGGACACTTTCTTTATATTTTCCAGACTTTAAAAGAATAGAGGGAAATCTATGAATTTTACTCGATTCTTTTGAATCCTGAAAAATTAGGACACTCAATATTTTTTATTAGTAATTTTTTTTTCCTATATTTCAGTTTTATGATCTGAATAGAACATTTTCAAAACTTTTAGTTTTTATCTATTCAAGTTATATACCTCAAAGTTGAATTAAACTAAAATTCTTTTGTGCATTTATTTAAAAAATTTTTACCCTGAAATAGACTTTTTTTCTCGAAGAGAAACTTTTAAAAATAGTAGTACTACTAAAAACAATAAGTATAATATCCTCAAGAATTATTAAATTCTGGAATGTTGATTATATTGTAAATAAACTTTCCTATTATCAATGACGAAATGTTAATTAAAGTATTAGTTTTTTCTAACTCGAATTTTTCAATTTTATTTTTTCATTCTGGTGAAGGCTAAATGACAACAATACCATTTTTTCTGTGAATGTTTTTCTATTTTGAAAGCTTGTTTTATTTTGAAAGAGAATATTTTGTGGATCGAACTTTGGGGTTTATGACTCTAATGAAAAATTTGAGAAAAAAAATCGTTTCAAAAAAAGGTGTATTGTTAATTTTCTTAAATTGTTTGCCTTACTTTTTTGAGGAATATTTAAATGAGAAATTAATAAGAAGCATTTTCCTTTATAAATTGTTTGGCCTCAATGTGTTCAAGATTATTTTTGATTAAAAGGGATTTTCAAAAGAAAAAAAAGAAAAAAAAAAGAAGAAAAAAGAAAAAAACAAGGAGAAAAAAGAAAAATTAAAAACGAAAAATAAAAAATGAAAAACATACCAATAACCACAAAGAGTTCTATTGATTAAAAAGATATACCCCGTCAAATAAAATAGTTTTGTTGAGAACATAAAGAATACATAGCCAAAAAAAGAAGATTTCATTGGGAGCCTGTATTTAAATTTCTTCAGGTTTGTCATTATCAATAATAAGAAGTAGATCAAAGAAAAGAGTGAGTCAACCGCCAGCCAATAATACAATGTTGTACTATTATCGAGTCTGAAATCATACAAATTAATCCCTTTAATAAGAAGAACCAAATGGATGACAAGATAACAAAAAGAAATTATCACAGAGAATGTGATGGTGTTTTTCATTGCAACACGATAGCGCAAAGTATTTCCCAAGAGCATAAAAATGAGCAGTGACGTTTCACAAAAAAAAATTAACACACTACCAATACTGCTTATAACTGGGATCAGTCGACTGTGCTTATAATTTAAGCCAGTTAAGACGGAAACAACAATATCTAGGCATACAATTAGATACAAAAAGAAATAATAGATCGGAATGATCTTCGTTGCCAATAATTTGAATTGCGACAGGTGATGCCTTAAGCTGATTAATAAAAAGATTAAGAATGCTCCGTTGATTACTAAACTAATGATTGGAAACACAGAAAAATTTCCTGTTTTTGCTAAAAGGACTAATTCACACCATTTAATTTGGTGAACCATTTATTAAAGCCCGAAATAAAAAATGTTCAAAAAATGAATTATAGGATCTGTTATTTTGTTGAATTATAAACAAACTGTTTTGAGGAGAAGAGAAATTTTTTTATTTGTATAACATCGAGAAAATAATCAAGGAAATCTATAATTTTCGCTTTTCGATTTAAAAAAGACAAATTTTTGTTCTTTTTGGGAGTAAGTTGAAAAAGAATCATTCAAATACTTACCTTACGAATTTGCTCTTTTCGTTTTGATTCAGGACTACGAAAATTTGTAACTTTGTAAGAATTACAATATAGGTTTTTATAATAAAAAATGGTATTCTTTGATTTTACAGTGATCAAAATAATGCTTACCCAACAACTATAATCCTTGTTTCAAAATATAATCCGTCTTTTTTTTCTTCTTGTTTCAATGTAACATCCAATCGACTACTCAATAGTATACCTAAGTTCAAATCAATTTTGAAAGTAAACCACTTGATATTTTGAGTTAATTTTAAATTTAGTAATGCAATTTGTGCAAATTTTTTAGGTAATATTCTTCTCATTTTTTTGAAATTTTTTGTTTTTTTTTATGACAATAAAATTATCCTCAAAGATTTACTCTATTTTTTGAGATAAATTATGTAATTTGATCTTTCATTTTTCGAATTTCTTTTTAAATAATAGAACTTTAAGAAACCAACATCATATTTAATTAGGGTTTGTTGTTGGTTTATTTGATCGGTTAATGTATAGGTCTTCTATAACAAAAAAAAATACGATTTTTATTTTGAAACACAGATTAAACTTTTCTGAACACTTTCTTTTAACAACATTATGTCATTCTCGATACAGTTGAAACATTTTGGAAAATATTACTTTTTCCGGAATTGAAAAAATATCACAACCCATCAAATATTTTAACCCATTGTAAAAATACTGATTAATCAGAACAATGATAAAAAAATGAAAATAAAACAATTTTTGATTCAATTTTTCTTTTTTTTTTTGATAAATTCTATTTTTCAGAAAATGAACATGAAATAGAGCAAACTTTCCGATAACACTTATTATATTTGTTACACATTTAATGAAATGTACCAGAATTTGTTTTTAAATATTATCAACAATAATAACATCGTATTATCGGATTATTGTGATTAAGACCTATTTTGACTTATAATCATTTCAGTTATTAGACCTTAAATATTTTGCTAATTCAAACAAAAAATCAATATTGTTGATATTTTTCTGAACTTTCAAATTAAAAAGCATTTTTTGTTAAGGAATTAACGTTTAAAATAAAATAAAATGTACTGTAAATCACGTGCAAAAAAAAAAACTTATGTTCAAAAAGATATACATTTACACCTTGGTCTACTATATCAACAAACATATTATTTGAATCAATATAAACAACAGTTTTTAATAATTTATTTTTTGAAATTTTTAATTTTTCTTGATCTTTTTTTTTTTTTTTGTTGTTGTTTTTTGTTTCTCTTTAAAATTTTTGTTTTTATGTCATTTTTTATTAATTTTTAGATTTTTCAGAAATATTTTAATCAGAAATAAAATAATTTCCTCCAAATTTTCCAAAATTTTCATTATTTGCTTTTTTCATTGAATTATTTTGTAATAATCCTTTACATTTCAGATTAAAGACCCAATTTCGAAAACAATAATTATTTTTTTCCAATTTTTATGAAAAGAATAAATATGGAAAAGTAGATTGTAATTTTCTTTAGGATTTCATAAATGAAAAAGAAAGTAATAAAAAAAAATGGAAAAAGACTCTTAATACATCTAATTTTATTTTTGTACAAAAAAACCATAAAGTATTTAATAAAGTATACCAATTACACTGATAAAAATTTTGAAAAAAACTATACTTTTAAACTATTATATTTAATCCTTTTTTATTTTTAAAAAAATAAAAGTAGTAAATAAAATCATTTCTAAAACCCATTCTGATATTTAAAAAAAAATTAAAGACTGTCATATTTTTCAACTTATCAAATAAGATTCTTCATATGTTCTTCAAATTAAAAAATTTTGATAACAATATTTGTATGATCACAAAAACCTATTTTCAAAGATCACAAATTTCAAAATATTAATCATACTTAATAAGTATGAAACTCTAGATAAATTATTTTAATTTTCAAAAAGAAGTACAATACGGAAAACAATAATTTACACAAAATAGTACCCCAATTGCCTAAAATGATATACACAAAGGGAAAGTACAAATATTTAAAATTGGTTTTTTTAATTTTGATGTAAAAAAAATTATTGATCAAACGATTTAAAGAATTACTTCAATTGAAACAAGATCAATTTTAGATTACTTGATCTTTACCTAATATTAAATCTTTACAATTCTTTATATTAAACTATATGTGTATACTATACTTAAATACATTTATACTTGAAAATGACATAAAAGAAGTATGAAGTATCAAAATTTAAAATTATCAACATTTTTCTTGTAAAATTTGAATTTGGGTGAGTGGATTTTACATTTTTGAAACTTTAAAAGAAATAAATAAATATACAATTTAACAATATTTATATACCTAACATGATTCAAAGTCAAAAAATGCACTTTTTTAATTCAAATTAACAAAAATGATAAGAATAATATCCTTGATATTATTCGAAATAAAGACTCATTATTTATTTTATAATTGGTTAATGATAAAGAGAATTATGATTCTTTATTGAAATTTCTAAACAAAAATTTAGAAATAAAAACTGTAAGAGGAAATTAATTCCCCCCCTTCGAAATAAAAAAAAAAGTGCACTTTTTGTCATAATAGTATAAATCACAAACTGACTATTCGGGTGTTCCTTATATCCAATATAGCAATCACACAACAAGCAAAAAATACAAGTTTCAAAATACACGCTTTTCAGTCCAAGAATCTGAGTTTAATGAAGGAAATATACATATTCTATTAATTTAACCCAGTTTTCTTCTAAAATTTATTTTCAATTTTTAGATCTCAATTATTTTTTTCTCATTTTGTCAATTTTTGTTTTAGGTTTGTGACATTTCCATGTTTTTTTCTTTTTTTCTTTTGTTTTCTCTTTCTTTTCTGATTAATATTTTTTTAATAGTCCAAATTAACTTTGAAATAAACGAAGATTGGTAATATCTTTTCAAATCAATACATTTACCATTAAAAAAATTTATTATTAAAAATTTTAATTTCTGAAAGAACTTGAGAAATTTCGTCAGAAGTTTCAATGAAAGTGACACAAAAAAAGTTTTTAAAATTTTATTTTTTTTAGCAAAATTTATGGTTTGTTCAGGTTATTTCCTTTATGAATATCAACATTCATCTAAAGTTTAATATTTTTCTCTAATTTCTAAACAATCATATGTTGGTTGATTCTTTTAAAAAAAAGTGAATTTTTTCATTTTTTTTTCCATGATTTTTTTGGGTTAAATGAAGTTTATCTATCAAAATATATAACTATTTTCTGATTTTTATCTTTTTAGGGTATATATTATCCTTTTTTAAAAGATTGAATTAAAAAAAAAATTGAAAAAAAAATATCAACCAAAATAAAAGTTATACAGCCAATTCCACTGTTAAGTTACAAACTATCAACCTAATTTAATAAACAAAAAATTCAAAATTAAGGTACAAAATTCAAATTCTCGTAAAAAAATTTGTAAAAAAAAAATACTGTTATTTTCCAATTAATAAATGAAAATTTTTATTTCAATTTCCAAAATGAATATTAATTTAATTTTACAACCAAATTACCAGAGTAAAAATTTTTTATTAGAGTTCACTAAGGTAGTTTAATTTATTATCAAAAAATATAATTTCCAAATGGTGTTGTAAAGATCTTTGATTTTTGTTTCAACTTATAAACTAGAAAAAAAATTTGGGAATAAGAACTAAAAATTTTCATTTTTTATTTGGAAAATAATAGTATTCAAAAATTGTGCTTTAACTTGAGATTTTTTTGTACCTTATTTTTAGTTAAAAAATAGTGTCTTAAAAGTGATACTGACGGTAAGAATTTCCTTTCTAGTGGCAATCCACTTCTTAAGTGTGGAACAACTTTATGATAAGTGGTCACTCCCTTAATTACCTTTCAAAATTTGGATTAATTACTTAATAAAAAGTGTAGTGAATTAAAAAATGTTATCTAACTTTTTTTGCTATTTTCTCATCATGTTAGGAACAATTTTTTTCATTTTTTTATCTTTTTTTCGAATTGTTTTTTTCTTAATGGGCAACACTACAAAACAAACATCACCAAAGGAAGAATTAATTGATCAAAAACTGATTCAAAAAAAAGAAAAAGAAAATGAAAAAGAAAAACAACGAATCTTAATGTTAGGAGCTGGAGATGGAGGAAAAAGTACAATTTTTAAACAGCTCAAGATCCTTTACCAAGAAGGTTATTCAAGAGAAGAAAAAGAAAAGTTTAGAAAGGAGGTTCGTTCTAATATTTACTATACACTCACGGAGATCTATTATTTTATGAAAACTAATAACATCCCCTATTATGAGCCGTCACATAAAGTAAAATAAGTTTATATCTTTTACAATATTTATCGAATTCTCTTTTCAATTATTCCTCTTCTTCTTCCCTTCTTATTTTACCTTTTTTGATTCTGTTTTTTTTTTTTGTTAATATCGCTCAAACGGCATAATAAAAGGATCTCCTGAAAGAAATAAAAAATGGTGGAGAAAAAGAAATAGTGAACCATTATGAAAAAATAAAGAAAATTATGACTGATAAAGCAGTCCAAAAAGTAATCAATGAAATTCATAAAACTCAAATCCATGAATCGGCCCTAGAGTAAATTAATTTCCAACCCACCTTTTTTTCACTTGCGTCAAAATGTATCTAATTTTTTCTCCTTTTGATCTACTGCAAACCCCAAAATAGTTTTATTGAGGATGCATCAAGAATTTTTCAGAAAGATTACATTCCAACTCTGGACGATATACTTAAAATTCACAGACGAACTACGGGTATTATGAGTGATTATTTTTCTTTTGATAATTTGGACTTGGAGTAAAGTTATTTCTTGATTTTCTTATTCTTTTTCTCTTTTAATTTCAGAGAATATTTGGGGTGCTCAAAATACGTGACATATATTTCATGTCAATGTAAGATACTTATAAATTCAAATTTATTTAATGAAATTTTTAGTTCAATTTCCCATTTTCCAGTATCATATCTCAACTTTTAAAACAACTCTCGAGAAAGAATATTTTGAAGGAACAACTAATTTAACAAAGTTTCTCAACACTTAAGCCAATAGAATACTTTATTCAAAATGATTGTAAATCAGATTTAAAAAGGAAAATGAAGTAAAAAAAATTTTAGATATTTATTTGAATTTATCAGTATTCAAAAAATAAAATCTTATTTTGTTCTCGAACAAAAAGCATATCTCTTTGAGGAACCCAAGAAATACCAATTTAATTCTTTAGTCAGAAGTACAAAAAAAATATTTCTAATAAATTTATATTGTCCATTTCCATGAGAAGGTGGTGTATTTGAAACCCTTTAGCAATTTACTAAAATGTTCGTATATAATTATCTACTTTGTAATTATTACTAATAAATTCAAATAAATTTGAAGCAAAAATCGATCAAGTCAGAATTTCAATCTTTAAAAGAATCAATAAACCCAAAAAGAAATTAGAAATTCTAGGTTTTGGACATATATCCAAAAATTTATAGTTTTCAAAAAAAGATAATAAAAATATTAATTGGGAAATAGACAACATAAAATTATTAGACGTAAATCTAAACCAATTTAGAGAAAGCTTGGTAATAAATTGTTCTGAGATGGAAATGTCAAGAATATTTAAAAATTATCATGTATAATTATAATATAAATAAACAGTCGTATCGTCAAGTGCCGTAGAATGCCTAGGTTTTCTTGAGGTTTTCTGTTTTATTGGTAAAGTGTTCTAGGTTTTTTTTACTTTTTGAAATAAACAGAAAATTTATTAAAATTTTCTGTTCATTTCAAAAATTAAAAAAAACCTAAAGAAAATCTATCGATTTTACAAATAAATAGAAAACTCAAGAAAACCTAACGAAAATCAATAGATTTTCGAAATAAAATAAAAAACCTCAAAAAAACTTAACGAAAATCAATAGATTTTCTAAATAAATAGAAAACTCAAAAAAAAACTAACGAAAATCTATCGATTTTCCAAATAAACAGAAAACTCAAGAAAACCTAATGGCAATTTTTTTTTTAATTTTTGAAATGAATTAAACATTTAATAAATTTTATTTTTATTTCAAAAATTAAAAAAAAAAAACCTAGACGGTTTTCCAGAATTCAAAAGAATAGAGAAAAATCAAATATTTTACTCAATTCTTTTGAATTCTGGAAAAGCTAGCGACGGAATAGGAAATTAATTTACCCCCTTCAAAATTAATCAAAAAAAAAATTCAAATATATTTAATAAAATTTTTAGTTCAATTTCCATTTTTTTAATCTATTAAACTAAACTTTTAAAAAAACTCAAGAGAAAGAATTTTTTGAAGTCAAATCAATTTTACAAAGTTACTTAACATTTAAACCAATAAAATGCTTTATTCAAAGCTTGTGTTATAAAATTTGAAAAAAAAAAAGGATTGAATTGAAATTAAAAAAAAAATTCAAATAGCTCGCTTTATAAACTTTGTTTCTGTCAAAGGGTCACAACTTTTTTTTCAAATATAAATTATTTTATATAATTGAACTTTGAAGAACATTTACGAAATAAGCAGGATAATAAACATCAAAGAATTGTTGATATATGTCTGAAATATAACTAATTAATCAATAAATTTTCTTAAAAATTGAAAAACTCAAATTCTAAGTGCCCTATTGAGAAAAACAACAATTTTCGTTTTTAACTTCTACTGGTATTTGAATAATAAATATGAAACAATTTTCACTTCATTTCCCATACTTTTCTTTTAGAAATCAAGCCCCCAAACGAATTGCGTTGGTATTTGTGGTCCCTATTTGAAAAAGGAAATGGAAATGAAGTGAAAATTTTTCACATTTATTAAACATATTATCAAGATCAAAAGATTGAATAAAATTCCAATAAAAATCAATAAGATTTCTCAACAATCATTTCCATGGTTCCAATAACCTTTAAATAACACATTTTTACCTTTGTGAATATTGATCTTGCAATAAAAAAAATTTTTGCAACTGAATTAGGTGTAAAAAAAAAATCGAAAAAAAAAAAACAAAAATGTGAAAAAATGATTTCAATTTTGAAAATTTCCAAAATAAATTTTTTCTTCTAATACCCATGCAAAGCTTTTTAATACATATGTATTTTTCCATTACAACTGGGCACCTTAACTGAAAAATAGTTTATATGATAAAATTTAACCAAAAGAGAGATTCCGAATTTACACCACCTAATGAAATTAGGAAAAAAAATTATTTGAAATTTTGAGCCATTAAATTCAAAAACTTTTGCACACTAATGTACATATGTAAAGCAATCCACATTGTATATATTTATCTTTTTATATTATTTTTTGATACATTCCATACTTTTTTTATTATGTAACTCGTTTCTTCTATTATATCAAATAGAATATTTCAATAATCATTTTTTATTTTTATTAGTAATCATCAAATATTAAACAATTTTTTTTTTTTTTGCAAAAACAGATACTAAAAATTTTAATTAGTTAAATATCCTCTTATTTGAATAAAAAATAAAATGCTACCACTTTTAATTATAAACAACATTTCCCTAGGAATACGTGTCTGTCATCGAGAAGTATAAAATAAAAATATATTGATGTTGTATGTAAATCAGATTAGTTCATCATGGTTTAAATGTCTCTATGCGTTTGATTAGTAAAATAGTATTAAAAGTTGATCTTATCAATTAAAATAGATTGAAAAATTATTAATTGTCCAAATTGGTCAAATTTCAAAATTGTTCAAATCCACTATTTTTCAAAAATAGGCAATTATATTGAAATATATAGGCTATATGTATTTAAAAGGCCTTATTGCGTTGGTTTAAGTTGTTTTAGATGGTTTGGATATAAATTAGAATCTGGAATAGTTGGTTTAGATGATTTGGAAGTTATATTAGGGTATTTTAACTAGGATTGTAAAAAAAAATAATTAAAAGAGGAATTAGACTTGTTTCACTTGTTATAAGTGCATAAAAAAATATAATCTGAAATTTACTTGGTGGTTAAAAATAGTTTTTGAAAAAAATTTTACAAGTAATCAAATAGAGATGGTTTGAAAAATTTTTGGATTTTCAAAAGTTTAAGAAATAAAACGCCACGAATAATAAAATAATATTTTTTTTTTTTCTACTCTCACAACCTTTAAAAACCCTTAAAAACTTTTATGCCGATGAAGTTAATTTAGGTTCTCTCCAAAAATACGAAAAAATTCAATTTAAACAATTTTGAAATTTGTCCAATTTTGACTATTAATAATATACTCAAAATGATCCTTGTGTAAGCAAAAAAAAAAACAAGATTTTACAGAAAAAATATGGTTTTCACAAATTTAAATGTTTGTTCATCAATCTAAAGACTTCATAGTTCACAAAATATCTTTCTTAAATTTGTGGTGAAATGTAGACGAGTTGCTAAAAAATTCTATTTTTTTAAAACAATTAAATAATTAACAAATAGATTATTTTAACCAGTTATTTCTGAAATCTTGGAAATATCTTCATGTTACAATTATCTTTTTCAAAAATAAACAAAACTAACCAGTCGTTGGGTTTTTATGTTGATGATTATTGAGTTAATTTTGAAATTAAAAAATTAAAAAAACTATTTACTTTTGGATGTTCTAAAAATAAATTATAAATTCGGTAATACGGTTATTTGGAGTTTCTATTTTTGAATTTGGGGTAAGGAAATGCAAAAAAAAAGTTTCCAAAATTTAAATTTTTCTAATTGAGATCATTAGTAAAAAATGCAAAAAAATATATTGTTCAATAATATTTGTAATAGAACTTTTTTAGATAGATTTTACCTATAGATCACTAAATACAATTTACTTTTAATAACAGCATACTTTACTTTTATATGAATCTATGATGAGGTTAATCCCATTAGAAAAGAATCTTTCATACTATTTAATAAATAAAAAATTAATTTCTCCTCAAAGTGAAATTAATTTGGAAAAACATTTTTTTTTATCATTTTTTATTAATTCTTCATTTTATCACTAAATGGGATGTTTTTTATTGTTATTTTTTTAAAGATACTTAATTAAAAATAAGTGATTAAGTAAAATTATATATTGAAATCCCTAAAATCTTCCATGACTATGATAGTTTCCTTATGTTGGACATTTTTTTTTAACAAAAACAGAGAAATTCAATATTGAAAATTATTGTGAAAAATAAAAAACGAGAGACCTATCCAAAAATTTGAGACTTTTAAGCTATTTTCAAAAATTTTGTTTATCACTCAACATCTCTAATCAATGATTTTTAACAATATTAACTATTTTCAACATTTTCCATTTGTTATTATATTTGAAAATTTTTTAATAAAATAAAAATTCAAAAAAAAATGAAAAAAATATAGAATTTTTGATGTGGGTGGCCAAAGAAATGAAAGAAAAAAATGGATACATGCATATGCAGAAACAAAAGCAATAATATTTGTTGTTAATTTAAATGAATACGATAAAGTTCTATTTGAATGTTCAACGCATAGTAGAATGGGTGAATCGTTATTAATTTTTGATGATATTTGTAATTCCCGTTGGTTTAATAACATACCAGTGATTATTTTCTTTAATCAAATTGATAGATTTGAAAAAAAAGTTCAAAAAAAAAATTTAAATTGTCATTTTCAAGACTATGTTGGTGGATTAAATTTTCAAAATGCCTTAGAATTTATAAAAAATAAATTTTCGTCCTTAAATAAAACTAACAGGGAAATCCATATTTTTGAAACCTGTGCATTAGATACTGGCAAAATGAAACAAATATTTATGGGAGTGACTAAAATATTAAATAATTTTTATTCTCTTGATAAGGAATTAAAAGGTCAGAGAGAGGAGAAGGAGAAGGAGAAGGAGGATGAGAAGGAGGATGAGAAGGAGGATGAGAAGGGGAATGAGAAGGGGAATGAGAAGGAGAATGAGAAGGGGGATGAGAAGGAGAATGAGAAGGAGAAAGAGAAAGAGAAATAAAGGTGTGATAAAATAAAATTTTCCTAATTATTTTAGACATTACAATTTTTTTTGTAAAAATTTTAAAAATTAAATATTTTGACCAATTTGGAGATTGTCTTTCAAAAAAGAAAAGTCAGACCATAGTCAAAAAAATTCAGAACCCCAATTTTAAGCTAAATAAAATTAAGCGAACTTGTTTTTAGTTATGCAAAGAATAAAGTTAAAATAAATGTAACTTTTCCATTTTAGAAACTGTTTTTTAAATACAGTTAGTTCCACTTTTAAGACACAAACTTTCAACGAAATTTAAGGCACAAAAATACTCTCAAATTAAGGCACAAAATTCAGATTCTAGTAAAATAAATTGTAAAAAACAAAAATTACAAATAATCTGCCTTAATTTGAGGTTTTTATTGTTCCTTAAATTTCGTTGAAAGTTTGTGCCTTAAAAGTAGAACTGACTGTAGTAAAACTTAAATTTAATCTCATTAACAATTATTCTTTCAATAAATTCTATATTTGGGGTTATCAGATATCAATCAAATGATGATAAATATGGGAAAATTCCCAAAAAAGTATTTATTTTAAAAAAGATGAGAAAACTCAAAATAGAAATTCCATGTCTTTAAACCTAAATTGTAAATCTGAAATATTCTCAATCCTTTTTGATCGTTGTCCAAATTAGATTATTATCCATTTTCAAAATTCATTGGATTTTGTTCTAAATATTTTAATTTGTTGATATATCCAAAATTCCACAAAATCTCTTAATAAATTCATTGGAATCTTGAAACCAGAAAACAAAAAATCAGGAAGATCTAAAATTATATAGTTTTTATCAATTTTTCTAGGTGTTAAAAATGAAAAAAATATTATTATTTTTATTTTGAAAGGAGAAAATAAATTTCCTCTTACATAAATTTGTTTTTCTTTAAATTCGAAAAGATTCAAGTAAAATCAAAGATTTTAGTCTCTTATTGTGAATTTTGATAAGGTGCTGTTAGTTTTTTTATTAATTTTTGTTTCATTATGAAAATCTATTGATTTTCTAAATAAAACATAAAAAATAAAAAACCAAGGTTAAGTTTTGCCGAATGTAAAAAAAAAAGTCAAATATGAAATTTTACTCAATTCTTTCGAATTCTGGAAATCCTTGGTTAGTTTTTCTAGGGGTTTTCTGTTTTATTTAGAAAATCGATCGATTTTCGTTAGGTTTTTTTTAATTTTTGAAATGAACAGAAAATTTTAATAAATTTTCGGTTTATTTCAAAAAGTAAAAAAAACCTAGAACACTTAACAAATAAAACAGAAATACTCAAGAAAAGATAGGCGTTCTATGATGCCTGAAACCACTTGACAGGACTTGATGGTTGGACTGTTTATTTCTATTCTTATAAAACTTAAAATTTTTTTAAAAGTATTCGTGGCATTTCTGTTCATAGAAATTTATTATGTGGTTTTTTCTGAATTTATTTAGATTTTTATATAAAGAATTAAGGTATTTCCAAAAAATTATATGGTTTTTTTTTTTACATTTCATAAAAAATTATTTTTTTAGTGAAAGTATTCTTAATTTGATATTACCATATTAAGTTTAATATTAATACCAATTGAATAAATTTCTAAGGTATTTATTTCAAAATCTGCATGTTAAAATATTTTGAAAAAATGAAAAAAAAATTCACTTTTATTGGAAATAACAATGTACGACCAATTTCAATAAAAAACTGGAAATATGGAAATAATACAAATGATTTTTTTAACAATAAAATGTATTTAGATATTTTCGATTTTATTTGAAAAATTTTTGAGATTAGACAAGTTATGAAACCCGTTTTTTCGATAAAAAGGAAAATAATAGACACCAATTTTTACACCTAAAAAATCTGATAAAATCGAGATAAGAAAATTTAATATCTTTTATTTATGTAATGCAATACTAAGAAACAAATTGAATTATTAAAAAGAATATATAAATGGCTGTTAATGATATTGGATGTTTAGATACTATTATGTAGATTGTGTTTAAAATATATATTTTAAAATAAATTTGTACCACTTTATTGGAAATAACATATAATGTATCTATTTACTAATTAATATTGTTAATATCTTTTTTGGGACTTTATATTTTTTGATATATATCTAAACACCGGAATTTCTAATTTCTTCTTGATTTTATATCTTCCTTTATATATTAAAATTCTAGCTTAATCTATTTTTGCTTGAGTTTTATAGATTATTATTAGGGAATGTGGATTAATTTTTAAAAAAAAAATGTTACTATTTTATTTATCCAAACATCAATAGAGTTAAAATTTTTTTAATTTCGATTTAAAAAAACTAACCCTTAAAATAATTGGCTTATACTGATTTAAAGATTTTTGTAGTTTTACTCCATTAGCTATATTTTTTTTGGTTAAAAATTAGCTTGATTTTTTTAAAAATTGTATTGTACTTTTTTAAATTTTTTTTGCATTTTTTTTTCTTGTTGTGGCTAAATTCCTAAATACTTTATTTTCAGATAATTAGTTTTATTTTAAGGTTTTATCAATATTTGGATTAATCCCAAATTCTTGAATAATTTGATAAATTAATATTAACTTTTTTATCGATTTTTTATATAAACTCAATTCCAAAAATTTGGGCACACCTTCAAAATCAATTTAATTCCAAAAAAAGTGATATTTGACTCTTAAATAGAAACGTTAGATATTAACAACCAATGGAAATAATTTTAAAGTTAATTATTTATCATTTTTTTTCATTATTTTTTGATTTTTGATTTTCAATATTTTTTTTGATTTTTTTTGGATTAAAATTTTTTACAAAACTTTTCGAAAATCTCAAAATCACTTTAAAATGAAATTTAAAAGTTTTCATTCTGATCACAAGAAAAAAATCATGATATGGGGTGCTAAAGCACATGCCCTACAAACAGACCTTATTATCATTCATGGAAATGTGAATACTGAATATATTATTAATGATATTATCAAAAAAATCAAATGTAATTCAACTCGCTAATTCAGAATATGGTAAGTTGAAATGGATTTTCCAAAAGGATGGAGCTTGTCCACATACTTCAAAAAAAACTCAAACTTACTTAAATCAGGGATGTAATGTTCTGGACCCTTGACCCCCAATTCCACAAGATTTAAATCCAATTGGTGGTTTATGGATACTAAAATGAAAATTTGTAACCAAAAAACGAAGAAGAATTTTTAAAATTTTCACTAATGTATGGAATACTTTGAGTTGGGAAACCTAAGAAAATTGGTAAACTCTATATTTAAAAGGATAGATTTAGTTATCAAAAGACAAGCTGAATCTATTAATAGTTTTTATTAATTTTTCTTTCAATAAAATTGGATTTTTTGGTAACCGTGTTCCAAAAATAGGGGCACACTTTTTTTTATTTTTTCTTTTTTATTTTTCGAATTGAATTTTAAATTTACTATAAAATATATAAATAGTATTAATTAAATATTTTCGGGTCTTTTATTATTTTAATTGACAAGTATCATGTATTTTGGAGTATATTTTTATTAATGTAATTTTTTTGTGTCCCATTTTTTGGAATTGAGTTTAGGTGCTTCCATTATTACAATTACATTATCTGCAAACCTTTAAACATTATGAACTAAATCTTTTTATTTTTTCAATTAAAAAATAATTATAAATCCAAATATTAAAGGAGAAATAGTGCCTCCTTGATATACTACAATCCCTTCTTTTTTATAATAATTTTTAAACAATTTTAAATTTTTTTCATTTTTAATATATTAAATATAAAATGAACTAATATGTGAATAATCCTATCAAAACATTTTTTTTAATATCAATATTCACAAAAAAAAAAAAATAATTCTTAAACCAAATTATTTTTTTCCCTCTTTGAATACTTTGACTTGCATTAACAAATCAAATTCTAAAAAAAAAAAAACAAAGATATTTGAAAATTCAACATTTTATTAAGTTTCAAATGTACTCAATGTATTTTTTACATCATTTTATACTTTTTAATATTAGGGTTGAACTTTTTCAAATATTTTTCCTTGATTTGAAGCCAAATAATAATAATAATAATAAAATAAATTAAACAAATTGTTTATAAAATTTAATACAAATAAAACAAGAAATAAAATTCAAAATTACAAAAAAAATCATAATAATAATTAAATATAATAAAAAATATTAATATATTTCTCAAACTAAAAATCGTGTTCATTAACACAAATTTCTAAAAAATTGCCAAAATTAGAATCTAAGAATTCTGTAATATTTCGTTTTTTATTTGTTACTTTAATTTCAATTTTTGCCTTAGTTGTTATCATAATCTTTCTAGTTGAATTTTTTGGGCCCAATGCATATGTGTTTAAAAAATTTTTGCGTTTTGCAATTAATCTGCCTTCATATTCATCAAATTGCGACTCTGTCCAGAAATCCCAAATAAATTCATCCTTATGAAATTTGGAGCGGGTATAGCCTTTGACGCCCCTGTATAAACTATTTAGTCGGATTTCGATACCAGAAACTCTGATAACAAACATTAGTAAGCGTTTTATTTGACACCCAACTTTATATTCTGTTTGCAAGATTGCACATGATGCGTCTGGGTCTGAAGAAAACCCGCCATTTAATACACAATAGCATTGCTTTTTTGGGTATTCCTTCCCCCAGTGGTGTTCTTGGCAGCCGATCCAGCCATCAAGATCCAAATTCTTTGTTTCATTGTTATGGTTATAAGAAATGCTACCACCGAATTCGCACTTTGGATAGGGGATTGTTAACACAGATTTTAATGGTGAAGAATGAATTTTTTCACTTAACAAATCATTTGAGATTATTAATTGGGGCTTTTGATCCACAGTAAAGGACAGATCAAAACTAAAAAAATTTTCTGTGGGTGTATTTTTTTCGCGTTCGCTTGACGATCTTGAGTTTTCTCTTATCCTGGGGCTTTTGTCCCCATTTTTAATAGAATTATTCATCTTTTTAATCTCTTGATTTTTGTCTTCATCTTCTGATGTATCATCATCATTATTTTTTATATTCTTATTTCCACTCTTATTGTTATGACTAAATTCCTCTTTATCCTCCAAGTCAAGAGTAATTGATGGTGTTGAAATATTTTTTCGAATTTGGGTGCTGTTAAACTCGATGTCATTATAAATTGGTTGGAATAATTGTTTATTGGTTATTTCTTTTGAGAGAGAATTTGAAGCATTTTCTTTTGCACTAATTATTCCCGTAGCTGCTCCGCAAGTTATTTTCGATTTGTCAATAGTGATTTGGAATTTCCTTTTTAAAAATTTTACTTTTTTTAAATCAAAATCTTGTTTAAAAATAATTGTTTTTAATTTTGTGAGTTTTGGATCATTGAAATCACTCTCATTATCGTTGTTAATGTCATTATCATTGTCATTGGTATTATTGTTTTTTAATGGAGTTTTGATCTTTTGATCTTGTAAAAATAAGATCCCATTTATCTGCGCAAAGGAGTCTTCTGGCCTTTTGTATGGCTTTGTAATTGTAAAGCTTATTCGGAAAGAATTTAGCCCCTGGGGGTCTGTGCCTCTTAAAATATAAGACTCATACATGCCCCTTTTTTTGTGTCTACTGAAGAGTTGTTTAGTAAGGCGATTTTTTTTGTTTCCTTCCAACATTTTGCACATATTGTATTTCTCGTTCCTTTTGCTTCTGGAAATCAAATTTTGTCGATCTTCTTGCTGCGTTTCAGAAAAGGGGAAAATGGTTGAGATCTCTTCTTCAATGGATCTTCGGTTCGACAATGTAACAATCCACAGCTCCATCACAGAAAATAAAAAATTGAAGGCGAGCAAACAATACTCGAACAGATACTCCGTTGGGTTGTGCCCAGACAAGTCGGTGGATTTGACAATTCCTACAACCACGGAGAAGATCAATAAAATAATTGCAATCCACGGCCCCCTCCGAATGGAACACCCATACAATAACAAAAAGGCAAGTGAGCGGAAGAACGAAAAGAGTACCAAGTCAAAGGTGCCATCTCCCCCTAATACAAAATTTGTTCTTTCCCCCGATAGCAAAAATAAAACGATCGAACAAAGAAAATCTGAGAGAGACGCAAAAATTATTAATTTCTTTGATTTTAGAATCATCAAGAGTGAGTTTACAAGTTTGTGTTCAAAGTAATTTTTGGTTGTTGAAATCCAAATTCAAGTCTTGGTTATTTGATTTAATTACCTATTTTTTGCAAACAAAAGATTAATGTTTGGAAAATTAAATAATCTTTGACAAAGATGAGATTTAACAATTTTTTTACCATTTGTTTTGTCCAAAACAAGACACAGCGAAATTCTTCCCTGAAAGCATTTTTTTTTTGTTTACATAATTGTTGTTTTATTTTATCAAAATTTAGTAAATTGATGACAATAACGTTTTATGACCTTGTTTGTGTAAACAATCGTTTTTTGTATTCAAATCTAATTTGTCCAAATATTTCAAATTATTTACTTTATATTTTTAAGAAATATTGAAGGGGTGTGAGTTTAAAAAGAAAAGAAAAAACTGTGTGACTTAAATAAATTATTCCCTTTGTTGAATTGAATCTTATGTCTTAGTCTTAAAAGTTTTCCGAATTATTCCTCAAACTTATTTTTTGCAAACTAATTTTCATAAAAAATACTGAGTTTTGAGTTAAAATATGATTAACGAGAGATCAATTACAAATTAAAGTTTGGAAAATATTTTGATCATTTTCAAATTTTGTGATTACCAAAATGCATAAACAATTAACATGAAGGAGTCTTCAACTCAAATGAGATAACAATAATTGGGGTTTGTTCAACTCTTACTTTAAAAGAAAAGGTAAAATTTATTCTCTGTGGTAATTTTGAGACTAATAATATCGAAATTGAGTTTTTAGTTCATCGTTGAAGGTGCGTTGGGATTTAACAGGTTTTTTAAACAACTAGTAATTTAAAATCAGAAATAAAGTAAATTTTTAAAAAATAAAGTATGATTCTTTTTTTTAAAAATTACTAAGTAAGGAAAATAATAACTTTGACCTAATAAAAATAATAATTTAATTGTCTCGAAAAACATTCTCTTTCAGGATATTTGATAATTTCCGATTTACCTTTATTTATATTTAGTTGTGAATAGAAAGTTCACACTTTTCTTCCCAAGGTTATAGAAATCTTGTAAAAACAAATATCCAATAAACCAAAATTATAGATTAGTTTTCAATTGTTGTAAAAAAAAAAAAAGGGTAATTTAACCTTTCTTTAGAAATTTTGAAAATCAATCTTGATCTTTGTTGATTTTTTAGGAAATAAAAGTAACACTAATAGAAAAGATTACGTATTTTAATTTACAAATTTCCGATTTATTTTACGAAAATTTTTATTAAGATGATAAAATTACTTTTAATTTTTTAATACTACCGTTTGGGAAAAAAAGTGAAACACTGTTTTTAATTGGGAGAATAACTGAAAACGAAAATTAAAATCAACAAAAAGAAGAAAACAGTTAACTTCAAATAATAATCCATTATATTATTTTCAATCAACCCAACAAATAAAATTTAAATCTACTGATTTATCGAAATTGTTGATGTGGTTTTGGAGATCTCAAAAATAGTCAATTTTTTGCAAAAATTCTTAATAATTGATCAATCGAAGAAAAATCCCTTCAAAAGATAGTATTAAAAAAACTGTTATTGTGCTGAATACACTATTTTGTCTTGATTTATTTATTTATTCTTTTTTTAATTGATCTTACTTTGAATTATCAGTTATGATCCCAATTAAAAACCGTGTTTCACTTTTTTTCCACAATGGTTAATTCTATTCAAATTTAAATTTTTATTTAACGAATCACTGTTAATGAAAGATAATTCTGAAATTAAAATATGCTGTAATTGGGTTTAAATCGCCATAATACACCATGGTTCAAAATGTCTCTAAAAATTTGATTAGTCAAGCAGTACTTTTTGTTAATAATCAATTAAAAATGATCTATGTATAAGTAAAAAACTCAAGCAATTTCAGAATAAAAACATCCTTAAGAGACAAATTTAAAATTTGAACAACTAATATTCATACTTTTTAGTTGATTATTTTGTTTTGTAATGTAAATTAGTTGCTCAAAAAATGAGATATTTTTTAATATAAAATCAGATAATTAAAGTTGTCAAACTACTCATATTCAGAGCATAAAACCCTTGTTCTAATAAAAGCTATGCATTTTTTTTTTCTTGTTCCAATAAAACATCTCACAAAGTACCCAATATTATATCTATGTAAAATATATTTTGTAGGTTTACCTCTTGTTATTTTGAGAAAGTTTTAAATTATTAATATAATTTTTTTGTAATTTTTTTGAGATTTTTATGAAATTTTTGTTTTTTTTTTATGAATAAAAACCCACTCAACAATTAACTCTATTTTTTGAGAAAAATTTTCCAATTCGATTTTGAATTATAAGAATATTTGTTTTTAATGGTAGAAATTTTGAATTCAATATCATATTTGCTAATTATTTATTATTGGTTTCTTTGTCCATTGAATGTATAACCTTTAAAGAAATTAGAATCTAGGTTTTTTTTTTAAAAAAAAAAAAAAAAACGTTTTAAGAAGTTTTCAGAGATTACTTAACAACAGAAGTAAAAAAAACAAACAATTTTTGTAAAAAATCTACATTTTACAAAAAAAATAGAGTTGAATCATCAATATTCCTACTTCATATTGGCCAAATATCTCTCTTAAATATATATATATATATCAAAATGAAGGTTTTTTGCTAAAAAAAAATGATAATTATTTACAAAATTCAGTCAACTAAAGATATTATTTTAAACAAAGAATTTCCGATATTATAATAATATTGATGTAAAAATTTGTTTTATAAAAAGAAAACTAAAATAATTGTTATATGCATTTTTATATTGATGATTATTGGGTTGAATTTGAAATTTAAAAATTAAAAATAGTTGCTATGGTAGTTCAGAAAATGAATTTTTAAATCCAGAATACTAAACTATTTTTCATAAATTTTGACTCACTTTATAATGTTAATGGGGGTTGTTTTGAGGGTTTATTCTAGTATTCTTTACAAAAAATATTTTCAAATTTTTGGATCAGAATCATTTTTTCTAATTTTGCAAATTTTAGTTTTGCTTTTTCAAATTTTACTTTTTCTTTTGTTTTTCTTTTTTTTTTTTTTTTATTATTTTTCTTTTTTTTTTAAAAAAGATCATGTGGAAAAAAAAGAGATCTTCAAAAATACCAATAATCACTAAGAAAATTTCGACTATGTAATGTATTTGAAAATGGATTTAATTATTCATAAAAAATCTTCTTATTCAACTTTTTTTCGTGAAAGTTCAGTAATAAAAAATCCGTAATGCTCATCTCAAAAATTGTGACTCACTTTTTTTTAGTTTTTGGTTTTATTTTTTTTTTAATTTTTAATATATCAAGCTTTTATAGATTTAGAATAACTTAAAAGAGAATTACAAATCATATTTAGTTATTAATTTTACTTGAATACTGTAGGATAATTTTTTTTTTTCAATTTATTATTTCAGGTTGTTCACAATTTTTGAAAAAAGATTTTATTATTTTACTTTCGAATTTTTTTATTTTGAAAACTAATTAGAAAAAAAATTTAAAAATATAATTTTAATTGTGATCTTACTAAAAAAATAACGAATTAATTTTTTAATAATATTTATAAGAGATTTATTAGAGATAGAAGAACTCAAAATGAACAAAACTCAAATCGTTCAAAGTGACCATCCAAAAATGAAAAATTATTTTTTTTTTTTAAGAATAAACGACAGAGAATTGAGTTAAAATTCTTAGAAATACCTGAGCAAACTTTAAATTTTCCAAAATAAGAAAGTGTTTCAAAAATTTTTGAGTCGCCTTATATTAGAATGTCTTAGTGCAAAATTTCACAATTTCTTTGGAAAATTAAAATTGTTGACAATTATATTTTTTAATTGTAAATCTATGAATTTTTGAAAGTAAATACAAAGCTTCACTTTTCTGAAGTTTAATTTTGAGTTTAAAACATTTTTTTTTTCAAAAAATCTGTTTTTTGACTTTATATAAAAAAAAAAGAAAAGAAAACAAAAGAAAAAAAAAAAGTCAAAAACGCAAAAAAACCGACTAAATTAGAAAAAATGAATCTGATCTAAAATTTGAAGATTTATTGTAAGTAGAATTTTGCATTGAACCCAATAGAATATGATATATTTCTTCAATAAAACTGGAACCATTTGACTGCAAATAAGTTTAATATCATTTTAATTCAACTACAGCATACTTTAATTATTGTTGAATATATTGTAATTTTAATATTTGAAAAAAAAATTTAAATAGTATCAATAACAAGATTGTACAACTCAAATATTACATTTTGAAAAGAATTATAAAATATTTTTGTTTTAGCCATTTTAAAATGACTTTTTACAAAGCACACTTTATTATTCGAAAAGAAAAACAACAAAAAAAAAAAATAAAAAATTATTTGAATAAAATTCTTCTCAACTTAAATATTTATTTATGATTAAGACCCTGAATAATCTCTCATATAAAATTAAATAATGAACTAAAAAAAAAAAAAGATAAAAGATAAATGGTAAATAGATGTTTTTGATCAAAAGTGATAATCTGGAATTATTTTTTGAAAAAGATTAAGGTTACATTTTGCAGACTCTGGAATAAAATCAGCCAAAAAAACAAAGATCTAAAATTTTGCAAGTAAGCCAAAGACATTTTTACCAATA
The DNA here is from genome assembly GCA_027625915.1 of Anaeramoeba flamelloides. Taxonomy (NCBI): domain Eukaryota; family Anaeramoebidae; genus Anaeramoeba; species Anaeramoeba flamelloides. The sequence continues at coordinate 6,157,487 of JANTQA010000042.1, forward strand.
ACCTTTTTAGCAGCTGCGCGTACCGACACTGCAAAGGTCGTTTTGACTGCTGTTTTTAAGGTCTTTTTACCATCAATTTTCTTGTCCAACTTTACTTTATCCCAAATTGTATTAAAAACAATTTTGTTTGTGACTGCAGCAGCAGCTGATGTAGCGCCAATTGCTGCAATACTCAAATAACTGTGAAGTGGGTTTTTAACATAAGGAGCAACACAGCTATTATAACGAGATGTTAAAAGTTCAGATGTGCCGAGGAAAGTTGTGAAAAAGGGTAAAGTCGAAATAACGTTTGTTTTATATCCTTCGTAGGCTTTCCCGAACCCCTGCTTAAAAATGTATTCACCTGTTTCTTCTTTGTATTTTTTATGGTTATTAACAGGAGTGAAAATGGCGTTTTGCAAAAGACAAAGTCCCTATTTTATTTGTGAACAAAAAAAAAAATAACAAAGAATTTTGATGATATACGATAAGAGGTTTTTGTCAAAAAAAAATAATTATTAAAGGGGAAAAAAAAAAAATGAAAAAAAAGATCAGTTAACGTTTGCTGTTATTTTGATCTAGATCCTCCAAATTTTAGGATCTTGATCTTTTTTTCGGATAAACGTTAGAAAGAAAAAAAAGAAAAAAAAAAGAAAAACGGATGAAATTGCTCTTACAACACCAGTGAAAATTCCAATTTTAAGTGCATCCTTTTCTTTAGTTGAGTCCCAGTTAGCGCCAAGAAGTATACCTTTTTTAATTAGTGGGACGTTTGCAAAGATAAAACCATTAGCTAGCCCAACCTGGTTTTTCGATTGTTGTAATCTTTGTAGTGCATGTTGAGGTGTTTCTAATCCCAAAACGGTTTCAGTTCCAAGACCAACTATTTCAGATCCAACACCTACAATAGCACCACCAACAAATCCTTTCGCATAATTTTTTAATAGAGTATGCATTTTTAAAACTAAATAAAGATCAAGAAATGAAAAAAATGAAAAAAGAAGAAAAAAATATTTTTCTCAATTCCTTCTTAGTGATTTTGGAGGATAGAGTAAAGTTTCAGAGGTAGAAAAATTGTTATTGACAAATGTAACATCTTATATATCTTTTATTTAAACTTCTCTAATCATGAACATACAATAGTTGTTTCTGAAAGTTTTCATAAAAAGAAGTAACATTTAATAGATTGACAATTTTTTTGAGTAAAAGAAGAATTGAAAAAATCTTATTCTCAAAATAAATATCCACAAACAATATACACCATAAAATAATAAATCCCCCGACCCTTCATGAGGATAAAACCACAACAGTTTTTGAATAACTTTTAAAATTTTGATAAATTTAATTAAAGTTTTCGTTCTCTTTGCATTTTAAAAATTTGAAAATTCAACTTTTAAGGACTACCTTTTCATTTGAAAACAGTGAAAACATGTACAAAACACCCTTATAAGAGTTTTGTAATCTAAGTAATATTTACAACTGAGAATTTCTTTGAATAAATGTGAAATTTTTAAAATTTCAACAATTTTCACAATTTAAGATTGAACGATCATGCCAAAAATTGATTTTAATATTTTAGATTTTCCATTTCAACTTTCTGGACTCACAATAATTTCTCTGACTGTTCTGCATATTTTTTAAATTTACTTTTACAAGTTTAAAATGTGCTCGAATTTGAACTTGCACTTGAAAATCCCCAAAAGCCATTTTTTTACAATTATTTTTTTTTGTTATTTTCAATTTCCTTTTGATTGAAAAAGAAGTAAAAAAGTCAGTGTGGAATAGTAAAGATGACAAAAAAATTTTTTTTTTTTTTTTCCCAATTTATTCGAAATGAAAATTCTTTTTGAGAAGTAAAATTGAAATAATAGAATAAAACAACACTCTCAAGGGTGGTAATGTATTCCTTAAAACAGATCTTGGGTAGGATATTTCAAAGGTTCAAGCAAGTTTACAAAGTTTCTTTACATGATATTCTTTATTCGTCTTTCTTCAAAAAAAAGATATAAATATCTTCAAAAAGAAATTTGAAGGAAATTTTATTCAAATATTTATTTGGACAATAACAAAAGTGGGTTTTGGTAGTTACTTTACTTTTCTGAATTTGTACCATTTTTAAAAAATTAAGTGTTATGAATAAAAAACTGTTTTGACAACTCTTGTCATTTAAAAAAAAAAATTAAAAATAAATACATTCATTTTCACTTTTTAGGAACAAACTTTAAAAGAAATTTAAGGCACAATAAAAATCTCAAATTAAGGTACAAAATTCAGATTCTAGTAAAATAAATTGTAAAAAAAAAAAAATAATAACAAATTTTGTGCCTTGATTTGAGATTTTTTTGTGCCAGTGAAAAGGAACAGAATGTATTTATTTTTCAAATATCAGTATTCGAATTTATCAAGATTTCAAAATCATTCAAATTTTATTTTTATTGTTACATAAATTACTCTTTCACTTTTTTCTTTGTTGATTTGATTAATTTTTAAAAAAGGGGTTTCATTTGATTGAATCATTTCTCTTCAATCCTAAAAAAAAAAATGTGGCAATTAAAAGGATAGTTATATTTTTAATATATCTTTAAGATGTTAAATTAATTTTTCAATATAATTTATTATTAAATTCTTTTATAAAAATTGAAATTTTTAACAATTAATCCATCTTTAAAAAAAAAATTAAGAAAGATATTTTTGGAATTTCGAAGTCTGAATATTGATAATCTAACATTTAAATTTGCCTCAAAATTCAGGTTCTTTTTCAGATATTCTTGATGGTTTTTTAAAAAAATACAGGATCATTTTTAATTGAAGAGATGAGCATATCGCGTTATCTTTATCAATCTATTTTTTTTTTTTTTTTTTTTTTGAGATATCCCCCCATGAATCATTAATAACATTTATCCCCAGTATTTACATTCTTTAATTTAAAACTTCCCCTATAAAAAACACTAATATATTGAGAAATATGCTTATTTTATACCCAGTATGGGTTCAAATATGAAAACTTGTACAGAAAAAATGATTTAAAAATTATTCAATTAAATAAATACCTATAGATTACATTTTTTTTTAAATTTAATTTAAAAAAAAAACTAACCTATTATTGTTTTAAATAAATCAATATAGACATGTTTCCAAAGTCATTAAAAATAAAACTCTGTTTCCATTACATGGAAGGCCTATACCTTAAATGGTTAAAGATTTTAACAATAAAAATGAATTAGTAAATATAGTATTGATTTCTTAAAGTTCTATTTTCAAGAAAGAATTTCAAAAAATGAAGTACCAAATTTAAAATTTTATCTGATAAAATAAAGAATTTATATAAAAAAAACAAAAAATTTCAAAAAAAAATTATCGTAATTTCATACCTAATTTAAATTTTACTTAAAAAATCAAAAGTTTCTTTTTCAAAATTGAATTGGCATTATGTATACTAATTGGGTACTTAATCGGTTATTGCCTTGGAACAGGAAGAAAAAAAAAATTAAATATGGGTTTTAGTTTGGAACACGGGTTTTATCCTCTTTGGATATTGATTTTTTATCTTTATAATGATCAAACAACCACCTTTCTGAATTTCATAAATTTCAAGGTAAATTATTTTAAATCATTTTTATTCTATCTTACTTCACTCACTTTTAACTTAATATTAAATAATATTAATATACCTTGTAATAAATTTTTTTATATTTTTAAATGAACTAGGAAATAAGTGAATTACGATTTTCAAAACATTTCAATGCAAATTTTCTATTTGGATATATACAAAAAAAATATTGTAAACTCAAACTTTATAATTTTCGGAAAAGACTTAATTTTAATTTCGAACAAGTTCTCTTGACCTCACCCTTCTTTTAAATTATTGAATCTTTTGTTAGTCTCTTAAAGTAATATTCACAATCACAGCCTTCATAAAATCGACAAACGAAAAAAATTCTTTCAATAAAACAAGTAAAAAATTTGAAAAAAGAAGAAGAGAACTATCCATTTTTTATATCTTCTTTGTATTTATCACAATTGGTAATAGAGAGAAAAGAAATCACGAAACAAGTATCTGGAAACAAATCACCAAACAAAAGAATTTAAAAAACAAACGGGCCAAAATCATTCACAGAAAGAAAAAAAAAACAATCACAAAAAGTAAATTTTTTTTGTAGAAAAAATAATTTCATTTTTTTAATAAAATGGAAACAGGTTCTGTCTTATCAATCAAATGGACAAAATTGCATTTCTTTGCAAGGGACGGAGATTTGACAAGCTTAAAAAAAGTAATCAACGAAGTTTCCAATATCAATGAAAGGAAATCTGACAATTGGACTGCTCTCCATCTTGCAACACTCAATGATCATTGTGAGTGTGTTTCTTATTTGTTAGCGAACGGTGCCGATCCGCTGCTCAAAACGGATAAGGACAAGACTGCGTTAGAGCTTGCCATTTTACAAAACAACAAATGTGTTTATGAGATCCTGCACCATCTGTGCAAAGAGGAGCCCTTCAACAAAATACGGGACAGCCTTTACAATGAAAAGAATATTGGTACCATTCCTGAAGAACTGCCTGAAGGCTTCTGTGGGCTAACGATCTTAGATTTATCAATTATTTTTGAGAATGACTATTTGTTCGAGAAATATTGCAAAAAAGAAAAAAATGTACTAGATTTCTATCAGAACTCTGCGCTGCATTACTGTTCAGTTTTTGGGAAGCTGAAGTTTTTAAAATCGCTGATCCAAATCGGCGCCAAAATTAATCAAGTGAACACGCACAAAAGCACACCGCTTTTGTTGGCCTCAAGGCATTGCTATTCAAGGCTTGTCCATGAATTGATCACCCACGATGCAAAGTTGAGATCGAACAATCGTGGAACAAACCCGATCCATTACGCATGCTTCAAGGGATCTGTGAAGACGCTTTCAGAGCTGTTGGCCTCTGAGAATGGGAAAAAAATGATTAATCGGCCAAGAAACGATGGCAGTACCCCGATCCATCTTGCCATACTGGGCGACAGTATCCCCTGTTTAGAGCTGCTGTACTTTTGTGAGGCAAATTTTGCTATTCCAAATTCTCTTGGGGAGTACCCGATTTATATTGCAGCAAAGAAGAAGAATGAGGAAGTTGTCGAGTTTGTGCTCAACATTTCCAAAAACATTACATTTTATGACACAAACCAAACAACAGCCTTACACTATTCTGCGTGTAGGAATGATGTCAAAATCCTCAAGCTGTTATTAAAGTCGAAAAAAATCCCTATCAATTGTAAAGATAGCTTTGGTAATACACCTCTGCACATCGCTGCAGAAAACAACCATTACGAAGTCATCAAAGCTTTATTGAAATATGATCCAGACCATGATTTGAAAAACAAAATTGGTTTGACACCAAAAGATATTGTAAAAGAGTCGAGATGTAAAAAAGTGTTAAAGGTTTGAATTCTTTTTTTAATCCTATTCATTTTGATTGTGTCACACCTCCAAAGAAATGAGTAGTTGTTTTCCTTTTGATTTTATTCTTTCCAACTTTGAGTAAAGTCATTTTAAAAAATTCTTACTAACAAGTTTTCAAAAATATCTTGAGACGGCTTAATTGAAAAAATATAAAAAAATTTTTAGATCATTTCCTTTTAAATAAAATCTGTATAACTCTAACTTTTTAAAACACTTCTTGACAAAGAATATTTTGAAGGTTCATTTAATTTTACATAGTTTCTTAACATTTAAACCAATAAAGATCTTTGCTTCAAGATTGTTAACAAAATTGAAAAAACGAAAAAATTGAAAACCTTTTTTTTGAATTTATCAGTAATAGAGACAACAATCCTCACTAGGAATATTTTTAGATAATATATTAAAAAATTTTATTGTCCACACTTTTTGTAAAATTGCTTTACCATTTGGGAAAAAAAGTGAAACATGATTTTTAATTGGAAAACTTTGTGAAAATTGAAAATTAAGATCAATTTAAAAAGAAGAAATAAATTAACTGTTAAATAATACATTATATTGTTTTCAGTTAGAATCAACAAAGATAATTTAGATCTACTGTTGTATCGAAATTCATCGAGTTGTTTTGGAGATCTCAAAAATATTTAAATTTTTTAACAACTAAATGATTAATAATAGATCAATCAATGAAAAAAAAACATTACCAAAAGATATTATTAAAAAAAACTGTTATTGTGTTGAAATTTCCGTTTTGTTTTTAATCAATTATTTTTTCTTGTATTAAGAGATATCACCATTCATTTTCAGAGTTTACCAATTAAAAATCATGTTTTACTTTTTTTTTTCCTATTTCACTTTCTTTCTCAAATTTATTAATAGCAAATTAAACCAGATTGGAAAATATTTTAGATTTTACAAATTTAACAAAATAAATCCTACACCTCAAAATTTAGTAAGGAATATCTGAATTTTACGATAAGTGGGTATTGTTATTGTGTTTAATATCATATTTATTGAATTTTAAGGGACTAGTCTCTATTAATATTTTTTAGGTAAATTTAATAGAGATTTAGAAAATTTTTTTGCCAATTACTTAGATTTGAAATCAAAGTGAAAAACTTCTTTGTATAGTAACGAGATCTCGATAAATGACATTCATTAAATTTAGTTATTGTTTTTATAGAAATAAAAAATTTTTCATTTTTTCACTTTTTTGAAAGTTGCTTTTTTTCAACTTTTCGCAAAAATACAAAAAATAAAAAAAAAATATGAGCAAAAAAGTAAAACCTTGTTGTGTTTGTGGAAGACGTACAAAAAATAATTTGAAAAATAAATCTGAAAAGCTTTTTTTTTGGATTTGCATGAAAAACAGTTTGATTCAAAAAAAATATGCAATATATGCTTTACTCTAAATAAAATTTTTGTTTGTTTTCTTGTACAATTCTTTTTTTTTTTTCATGAATCTACTTTTTGAGTTTACACTCTTTTGTTTTTGTCAAATTTGAAGTTTTAAAAAATTGTCCCAAATTACCATTCTAAAAGTATTTGTCAGTGTCAAAAAAAAAAAAAAGAAAAAAATAAGAACTATTTTTGATAAAAAGTAATTATTGAGAAAACAATTTAAGTTCTTTACAGAGTCAATTTGGATGAACAGAAGTGAAAAAGAAAAGATTTATCAGTTTTCAATTATTTTTTAGTTTTTCAAAATGAGAATAAATATTAATTTTGAGAATATAATTAAATCAAGATTAAAATTTTCGTTTTTGTTATTTTTTCTTTCTTTTATTAAAAAAATTTTTAAAAATTCACTATTTTTGACTAATTGAAAAATTTTTTTAAAAAAATAAGAACTAAAAGTTCTAACATTGAAAAAAACTGTTTTTTATCATTTTTAAACATATTTCTAGATAAGGATTCCTTATTTAGAAATTGGTCAAAAAAAAAATTAATAGAGACTAGTCCCTTAAAGAATTTCAACAAAATAAAAATTGAAGAAATTTTAAAATTTATGATTTTTTTTGACAATCATATTTTTCATATTATTCCAAAAAAGTACTCTTCCTTTATTCAATCTAGTGAATAATAAGCATATATGTGAATATTTTAAAAATTTGAAAAAAAAATTTGGAATAAGGCAAGTACCTTCAAGTATCGTGAAGTTGTGTAGAGTGTCTAGATTTTTTTTTAATTCTTGTTTTTGTTTTGAAAATGTATCACTTTATAATCTAAACATAAATTTAAAAAAAAAAACTAACAGATCTTTTCTTAGTTTTTTCTGATTTATTCTAAAAATCAATAAATTTTCGAAACAAACAGAAAATTCATAAAAAAAACCTAATGGCGATTTTTCAGAGTTCAGAAAATGAGTAAAATTTATATTTTTACTCAATTCTTTTGAATTCTGGAAAAGTTCTGTTAGGTATTTTTTTAATTTCTGAAATTAAAAAAAAAAACCTAGGCACTAGACAGCACTTGACGGGCATTTTTCTCTATTATTTTAAATTTTAGAAAATCTAACAGCATTTTTTCTTGGTGTTTTATTTTTTATTCTAACAATCAATTGTTTTTTGGATAATTCTAAAACTCATCATCTAATGTATTTTTTTATTCAGAAACATTGAGAAATCTTTGATTTTTCTCTATTCTTTTAAATCTGGAGAATTTATCTGTTTTTTTTTTTTTAATTTCAGAAATAAACCGAAAATTAAATAAAATTTCGGTTTATTTCTCAAATTAAAAAAAACCTAACGTCAAACAAGTGAACTTTTAGTACCAACTCTTTTATAGAAAAAAAGAAAAAATATCAGTATTTTGTAATTTACTATAAATTATCTCGGGACAAAGATATTTTTTTATCTTTTTGTGGAATAATTTCAATTTTTTTATTTTTTAGTGGGATAAAATATCGTTTTTTTAATAATTAATCATATTTATATTAATAAATTTTATTATTGCGTATTTTATTTAACAAATGCTTTTTTTTTTTTTATAAAAAAAATAATTTACATTGTTTCAAAAAAATTTATCTTATATTTTGTAATTTTTTGGATTATATTATATTACATTATGTTATGTTATATTATGTTATTCTATGTGTTATTATAATAGTGGTATTGGAAGGACAAATCAAAATTATTTCCTGAAAAAATTGAAAAAATTGAACTCGAAGAATCCTTTGAAACACATTTAAAGTTATTTTGGAAAGAACCCAAATCTTTTGAAAAAATTACTGGATATAATATTTTAGTTAAAGGCGGTGATTTTCAAAAAAATCTTAAAACTGAAGATACAACAATTACAATAAATTCTTTAAAAACAAATCAGGGATATAAAATCAAAATATATGCAACTAATTGTTTCGGTGATGGATCAGTCTCAAAAAAATTTCGTTTTAAAACAAGTCAACAAAATTTTAGAAAATCCAAAAAGTCAAAAAAATAATAATTCCAAAATTAGGTTGAGAAATAAACTTTTCATTTTTTTCATCGAAATATATTTAAAAAATAATTAAATAAAAATTAATTATTGTTTTTTTAATTTATTTAGTTATTTTTATTTTTCAATTATGGTGAGTATTTTTCTTTTCATTTTTATTATTGTCGTTTAGTAATACACGTAATCTTACAATTATAAATTTTGTTAAAACTTTGGATTTCCTACTGTCTTTTAATTTAAACAGAAAAATAATAATCAAATTCTTATTATATTAATTATAATTAAATATTACAAAAAAACTAAGCATGGGTTAAAAATTCAATTTTTGAGGATAAATTATTATTAAATAAATCGTATATGAAATAATAAATTAAAAACACTACTAATTGGAGTGTTAATACTGATTTAGAAATTACAATAAACTCACAAAACATAAAAAAAAATTATTATTACTATTAAATAATTATTGTTTTAAAATTTTGGAATGAATAGAAAAAAAAATACATTAATAAACATAGTTGAAATTCTATTAGGAATATTGATCGATCAAATGTTTAGAAACTATCAACTAATTTTATTTGGGTTTTAAATTTAAAGAAAAAAGCTCAGACTGGATTAATTTTCTAGTCTTTTAGTGCGGATTTGCTCCATAGTCAAGGAATGACTTAAACCCAAAAAAGGTATTGTGAAATTGTCCTTCTTTTGATTGAGGACTAAATCATATAGCTAAAAAAAAAAAATTGAGAGTATCTCATTGGTCAAAAATATAATTCAAAAAAAAAAGGTAAAAGAATTCTCAATTTCGAAAAAATCGAATTTTATAAAAAAAAATCACTAGTTTAGGATTGTTATATTCCCAAAGATTTAAATTTCTTCAATTTGAAACAAATTGTTTTCTTTAAGGTACACAATCAATTTAATTCGATTTAATATATTTTCTGGTTAGATGGTAACTCTCCATATTTGATAAAGTAATGATTTTGTAATATTATTGAGATTAAAAAAATACTCATTTGAGAAATGAAAAAAATGAAAAAAAAAAAAAACAACTGTATCTCAAAAAAGGCAAAAGACTGACACTTCAAAACTAACACAGTTGTTTTTAATATTTTATATTCTAACCATTCTAATCGGAAATTGGGTGTATCTCTTTTGTACTTTTTTCAAAAATATCCTAATTATTTATTGTTGATTTTTAGAGATAAATTGTACATATTAAACTCAATTCCAAAAAATGGGACACAAAAAAAAATTACATTAATAAAAATATACTCCAAAATACATGATATTTGAACATTAAAATAATAAAAGACCCGAAAATATTTAATTAATACTATTTATATATTTTATAGTAAATTTAAAATTCAATTCGAAAAAAAAAAATGAAAAAAAAAAAAAAAGTGTGCCCCTTATTTTTGGAACACGGTTACCAAAAAATCCATTTTTATTGAAAGAAAAATTAATAAAAACTATTAATAGATTCAGCTTGTCTTTTGATAACTAAATCTATCCTTTTAAATATAGAGTTTACTAATTATCTTAGGTTTCCCAACTCAAAGTATTTTATACATTAGTGAAAATTTTAAAAATTCTTCTTCGTTTTTTGGTTACAATTTTTCAGTTTAGTATCCATAAATTCCCAATTGGATTTAAATCTTGTGGAATTGGGGGTCAAGGGTATAGGTCATTACATCCCCGATTTAAGTAAGTTTGAGTTTTTTTTTTGAGGTATGTGGACAAGCTCCATCTTTTTTGGAAAATCCATTTCAACTCACCATATTCTGAATTAGTGAGTTGAATTACATTTGATTTTTTTGATAATATCATTAATAATACATTCATTATTCATACTTCCATTAATAATAATAAGGTTTGTTTGTAGGGCATGTGTCCTAGCACACCATATCATGATTTTTTTTTAAAAAAATTTTTTCTTGATAAAAAAAGAATCTTTTTTCTTTTTGAGAGAAAAAAAAAAATTTCTTTTTGTGATCAGAATGAAAACTTTTAAATTTCATTTTAAAGTGATTTTGAGATTTTCGAAAAGTTTTGAAAAAAAAAGAATACAAAAAAAATCGAAAAAATTATTGAAAATTAAAAATCAAAAAATAATGAAAAAAAATGATAAATAATTAACTTTAAAATTCTTTACATTGATTGTTAATATCTAATGTTTCTATTTAAGAGTCAAATATCACTTTTCTTGGAATTAAATTGATTTTGAAGGTGTGCCCCAATTTTTGGAATTGAGTTTAGGTTGATTGGTTTTTGATTGATATTATGACCTCATAAAAATTATTAATTTTTATTTTTCCTTTTCAGAAAGTTATTTTCCACTGTAATGGCCCAACTTTAATATAATCATTCTATTTTTTTTTTTTTTTTTTTTTTTAATTGCATTGTAACTAAACTCCATTTCACCCAAAGTGGCACAGCTAAATGTGAAAAATTCCCATAATTTTTAAGAATCAACGAAACTTAGAGTGTTTAGAAATAAGAGAAATAATAAACTTTGTATTAGATTCACTAATAATAATAATAATAAACATGAACAAATCATAAATTTAAAAAAAAAATAAAGTGTTAAATATTTTTTTGTGCCCTATTCATTGGAACGTCTCGTGCCAAATTCTCAATTTATTTAGAAAATTAAAATTGTTGATAATAAGATTTTTTTACCTATAAGTGTATTAATTTTAAAAGAAAATATAACACCTAACTTTTCTTAATGTTAATTTGGAGTTTCAAACATTTGATTTTGTAAATTTAATTTAAAAAGAAGAAAAAAAAAAAAATTAAAAAGCAAAATACAAAAAAAAATATTTTACTAAATGAGAAAAAATGTTTTTGATCTAAAAATTGAAATTTTCGTTTTAGAAGAATAATGAATTAAACTCAGAGTATGTATTCTATTTCTTCAATAAATCAGGGCCCCTTTCACTGAAAAGGAGTTGATTATATAATAAAAACAAGTAAGGAGAGCAAAATACAAAATAAAAAGTATCATGATTTAATTTGATAATATAGTGAAAAAATTAAAATTATATCCAAATTGAACAGAATTGTATAAGTTTTGTAATAGTTTTAACTGTTTTAACTGTGTGAAAAAATTTTGAATTTTAGTTTAGTGAATAATGATAATCTTTTTATTTGTATTAATTAGGGATGGAAAAGAGCTAATAAATATTTGATAAACTTCAAGATAGATTAAGAAAGATACAAAGAAAATTTAAACTGGTTATTATTTTGACATATATTGATGGAGTATTATATTCTTTGTAATTAATATTTTGATTTTTGAAAAATCTTCTCAGAGTAACTACTTTATATTTATTTTAGAATTTTTACAAATATTTTTTTTTTTTAGATTTTTTCATATAAAAAAAAATATTTGGATCAGGAAAAAGTAACAATAAGTTGTTAAATATTCCTATAAATATAGATGAAAAAAGTATCAGAATTTTTTAATTTATAAAAAAATAACTAAAAAACTTTAATTTTTTTTTCTAAATTTTGAAGGATTAAAATTAATTTCGTCACACATGTTGTTAGTTTTCTTTGTAATTTGAGAAATTAACTAAAAATTTATTTAATTCTTTGGTTTATTTCTAAAATTAAAAAACATTTTTAACTGTCCATAATTTACAGAATTGAGTAAAACAAGAGATTTTAATCGATTATTTAAATTCTGGAAAAGATAGTTACAATTAGTTCCACTTTTAAGGTACAAACTTTGAACGGAATTTAACGGACAAAAAAATCTCAAATAAAGGCACAGAATTTCTAATATTTTTTTTTACAATTTATTTTACTAGAATCTGAATATTGTGCCTTAATTTGAGATTTTTATTGTACCTTAAATTTCGTTGAAAGTTTGTGCCTTAAAAGTCGAACTGACTGTATATTGACTAACACTTGTCTTTAAGTTTTTATACTTTATAATGCTGAGGAAAATCTTTGATTTTATTCTATTCTTTTGAATTAAAAAAAAAAGCAAAAACAACAAATTTTAGCTTTTTTTAAAATTCAAAAAGAATTATGCGAATTTATGATTTTTTCTTTATTCTTTTAAACTACTGGAAATTTTAGACAATTGACAGAACTTCCATAATTTCTAAATTTTAGTTAAAAAAGTCTGTTAACAAAACATAATTTCTTTTCCCAAGGATCAATGATAAAATAAATTATGAACCTGGATTTTGATTAATATTGGAGTTATTATTATTGTTGTTTCTGTTAATTTGAATTTATTCCTTAAATAAAAATTATTCCATTTTCTTTAACATAATGAAAAACCCAATAAAATTTATCGGCCTTTACATCTATTTCGAGATTGAACTATTTTTTGCATAAATTGTAAGATTTAGTTTTGATATATTCTATAGTAAAGATAAGAATATAAACTTCATTTCTCTTAAAGGGGGTAACTTTTTTTTTAAAAGTACTAATATTTTTTATAAATGACCATAGAAAATTAAATATGAAATAAGTAGCATAATAAACATAAAAAAAATAGTTGATATCAAGCTGAAATCAATTCAAAAAAAAACTTTAAATTTGCAATATTTTGACTTTCTTTTTATTGACAAAGATTTCCATCATTTTTTTAAACTTACAGTCTTGGATTTCAGTCCCCCTAAAAAAATTAAATTAGAAAAGGACCTGGCTCAAAAATTTTGTTGAATAAAACGAAAAATAATTCAAAAAAATGGCCGAGATATTCCACAAAGTCAAAATTTAAAATAGAACAAGAAATTGTCAATCCCTTGATTCAAAAGTGAGAATATTTTTTTCATTTTTTCTCTAATTTCACTCTTTTCGTTATTCAAAAAAAATACAACTTTGAAGCAATGTCTAATTTCATTGATCTTGTCAAACTTGATGAGCAAATCAAAAAAAACGAACTAGTTTATCAAATTAAAATGACAAAAGGACAAAACGAACTAACTGAAGAAGAAATCAAATTAATTACAGAACAGATCCGTATCGAAAAAGTGAAGCTAAGTGATCACCAAACAGAATCTTCGTTCCTCGAAAATCGAATTGACGAAGTGAATAAATTGTCACGTGAATTTGAGATATTTTTACATTCAGACAGTGATAATGAAAGCGAAAATGAAAAAGAAAAAAAAAATGAAGAAGAAAATATTGAAGAAGAAGAAATTGAAAAGGAAAAAAAAGATAGCAGAAGCGAAAGTGAAAGTGGAAGTGAAAGCGAAAATTAAAAAGAAAAGGAGAACAAACCGAACGACCATTTTCACGAGAAGGTTGCGGATTTAAATCCCTTCATGTTCTTGCAGAAGTGATCAATCGGCTCAGGTTTAAACAATAATTATTGGATTTTAATCAACAAAGCAATTTGGACAAAATCCATAAAATAAATTTGAAAAATAATTTCTCCGAATAAAGAAAAAACTTTTTTTTTTTCATCTTTAATCTCTATTTCTTCTCAAGACCTCAAGTGTCAACTTTAACAGTTGTAGTTAAAAGAATGAATTTGATGAAAAAATAATCATCATTCAATCAGAGAAGATCCGTTCACAAAGGTCATTGGGAAGATGCATTTGTATTTTTTTTGTTTATTTTTCTTTTTCATTTTCATACAAGTAAAAACAAGATCATTTTCTCACAAGGAAAGTGAATGAACCAATTCAGGAAGTGTTTCCCAAAAGGTCAATTATCATGTTACTATTTGTTGTTTGACTTTTTGAATTATTTGTATTGTTATTGAAAGGATCGTTTCATTCAAAAGAACTTTTTAAGTCCCCAATTGTTGGTTTTGGATTAACTCTAAAATATTTGCTCACAAGAGAATTCAATTATTAAGTTATTGTGATTTGATCGACGAATCTTTTGACTCGTAGAATACCTGTTCTCTTTTGAAAATCTAATCAATCCACAATTTGATTATTTTTGATTGTTTTCAAATAATAAAATAGAATATTCGAGTGAAAAAGGAAAATTGATGAACTTTGTCTCTTTTGTTTTTAATTTGTTTTTAAGATAAATTAAATATATGTCAATAATGATCTCATTCCTAAAAAGAAAATATGGAAATTTCATTAAAATGTTGCCTTAATAAGGATTAATATTTCTTGTAAAATAGAAACAAAAAATATTTTCAATGTTCTAATCTCTTTCTTTATTTTTTATTAACCTTTTTTAAAATTCATTTTCTTCTCTGAAAAGTAACAGATTATTAAACTATTCTTTATCAAAATTAAAATCACGGTACTTGGAATAAATTTCTCTGTAGATGATTTTGTGAATTCTTTTTGGGTATACTTTTGTTTTTTTTTTTTGATCAATCCCCAAATATTACAAACTATTGAAATATCAACATTTAGATAACAAAAAAAGTGTAATGAAGATTCAAGATATTATTAACAAAATAAGAAAAAAATAATAAAAATTTAAAAAAACAGATGTTTAAAATATTTTAGGTTTTTATTTGCTGTAAATGAACAAGTTATCCTTCATGTAATTTTGTACTTTTGTTGATTATAGATGAAAAAAAAAAAAACAAAAATAAAAGAAAATAAAATAAAAAATAAACTAAAAATGAAATAAAAATAAAATAAAAAAATGAAAATAATAAATATTAATTCCAGACAAATTCAGTTAAAATTCTAATTATTCTGTTATCAGTCAAATAATTATCAAGCAATGCAGTATTTTGCTTAATTCGATTTAATTTGTTTACAAAATCTTGGTCATTTAAATAACCTCTTGTAACACTATTTCGGGAAAGTACAGTCATTAAATCGTTTCTTCTAAAGAAACTAGAAACTGGATTTGTATCTTGTTGTTGCTGTTGTTGTTGCTGTTGTTGTTGCTGTCCTTGTCGTTGTTGCATATCGATTGACCTTCTTCTTCCTCGTCCTCGTCCTCTTCCTCTTCCTCTTCCTCTTCTTGGTCTGACTGAATTATTTGTTGTGTTTCCTCTTTGATTTGAATGGTTTCGCATAAAGAGATCATTTTGATTTTCTTGTTGGTTACGGGCGACTGTTCTTCTTGTACGGTTTCTTCCTCTTCCTCTTCCTCTTCCTCTTCCTGTTCCTGTTCCTGTTCCTCGTCCTCTTCCTCTTCTTGGTCTGACTGTATTATTTGTTGTGTTTCCTCTTTGATTTGAATGGTTTCGCATAAAGAGATCATTTTGATTTTCTTGTTGGTTACGGGTTACTGTTCTTCTTACACGGTTTCTACCACCACTTCTTTGGGTAGTAGTATTAGTGGTTGTAGTAGTGGTTGTTGATATGTTAACTGTTGATGTTGGTATTCTTGTAGTTCTAATTACATTTCTAGCTCTATTTCTTAAGGTAGCTGAATTTCTACCGCGATTTCTTGTCATAAACATCATATATTCAGTATTTGAAGTCCAGACTTCTGGTTCCTGTGGAAAGATTCTAAATCCATGAAATTTTGGAATACTATTTGTAGTATTGTTTGTGCTAACATTAGTAATTTTGATGTTTTTATTTCTATTTTTCCCTCTACCAGCAGTATGTATTTGGAAATATTCATCATAAGTTGTAATTTTTTTATTTGACATTTTATGTATTTGCTTGCTTTGGAAATTATCAAATGTCGATAATTTACCTTGCTTGATCATTTGTTTTAATTTCTCCTTTTCTTGATCTAATCCAATTGTCCAACCACTGCCACCAGTTTTTTTACCTATTTGGTAAGAATTGGTTATTGCTTCCTGTGTTAAATATTTGGGTAGGAATCCATCTTTATCTACTTCATCTAAATTTTCTAAAAGTGCGTTTCTTTTTAAATCTGCAAATTTAATTAGATTATTTAAGGTCATAGTGTCAACATTCGTTAAATGTTCTAAAGTGTAAGCAAGCTCTTCATTTGACTTTTCTAATTCGGTTTGATGAAACAAAAATAAATCTTGAACATTTCCAGATGGGCAATAAAATCCAAAGACATAGGAATATTTTAATGAATAAAAATTATCAATCAAAACATCCAGTGCATTATAAACAGCTTGAACACGTGCCAAATTTTGATGATTCTGACGAGTCATTTTATCCAGATCTTTTTTGACAATTTCAATCCTCCTCTTTTGAAATTCTAGTGATTGCTGATGGTTTGCATACCTTTCTAAATGATGATTAAATCTTTCACGATCTTCATTTCCGGTATTATGCTCTTCTTGTAATTTCTTCATATTTCGATCTCTGACATCAAATTTATTACAATTATAATAACTAGTATGACCTTTCCACTATTGATAAAATGTAAATATTTTTTTGAATAGCGAATAGAAGTTTTAATTATTTGAAAAGATTGTCATTTGAATATAAAAGGTTAAAAAAAAAATACAAATTTCAATAAATATAAAAGATTAAAATTTTTTTCTTTTGATTTTTTTTTATTTTTTCTGATTCTGTTTCTGTTTCTTTTCTTTTTGTTTCTGTTTCTTTTCTGTTTGTTTATATGGGGTAGATAGATATCCAGAAAGTTATTAAATTATTAGTAATAACTTTTTTTACAAATTGATTTATTTTTCAAAAAAATTTTGAGTAAACGAATTATTTAAGCAAAACAAGGTTTTTTTATTATTAAAAGAGAAATCACTTAAAAAAATCACGTAAATTTGATAACTTTATTGAATACAATAATATCAAGTTTTTGTCTTTTTTATCAAGGTTTGTTATTTCAATTAAATATAGACATTCCAACCCTTCCTTGAACATTTATAAGAAATAGAAATTAATTTTTAATTATAAAATTTTATTTTGTTTAATAAATTCTAAAATGGTTCGGAAAGTTTATCCTAAACCTTAAAATTTATAATAGAGAAAAAATAATAAAGTTATCCATTTTTTGGTTTTGGAAATTGACAAATAAATAAATAAAAAAAAACAAAATTCATCCGGATCTTCAATTTATAAAATTGTAAAAATCTCAGATTTTTAAAAGTTAGTAAACAATGATCGAAAAAGTCTTTCAAGTTTCTGTGATTTTTGTGATTTCTTATCTTTGTGAAATTTAATTTTTGTCTTTGTTTTTATTACAAGAAAAAAATTACTCTAATGATGAAACAGAAATTGAAAATTTTATCTTCGGCTATGAATTTAATTTTCTATTTCAAAAAGAAAATTTTATAATATACAATCAATCTTTATGTCTTATAAACCTTTATTGGTAGGGTTGAAATGGGTGTATTATTTATTTACGAAAGAATTTGTTTTTAAGATTCTCTAGAAATCCGAAGGAATTAAAAGACAAAAGTCGCCAAAGAAAATAAGTAAAGAAATAATATGCTTTCTCTCTCTAATAATAGTTATGAATTTTTTGGTGTTTCACAAATCTTTATACCTTCAGTTATATTCATTTAATTCTAATTAGAGACAATTTATTCAATGAAATCTAAAGAGATTAACCATTTGGGAAAAAAGTTCAAAAGAAAATAAAAGTTAAACATAATTTTTAATTGTAAATCTTGAGTGAAAATTAAAAGTAAAATCCATTAAAATAAAAAATCAATTAACTTTAAAAAATAATTCATTATATTATTATCAACTGAAATCAACAAAAACAATTAACCATTCTGTAAAAAAATTGTCAAATCGGTTTTAATTGTAAGATGGTAGTGAAATTGAAAATTTTGCAATTTTTTCTTACCAATTGTTCACTGATCAATGAAGATATATGAAACTGGAAATTCCTCAAACTTGATTAATACCTATTGTTAAAATCTTGTGGCCAATTTCAAATGAAGGGAAAAAGCAAAGCATCAAAAAATCCAAAAAATTTACTTTTACTAATGTTTACAATTAAATCTCAAATTTGGAAAATTGAATATTGCTTAAATTTTGGTTTTATGTGTTGTTTTGAATTCTATTTTGATTACAATAATCAATCTAATTTTTGGACTTGGTTTTTGTTTTGAAATGAACAAAAAAAGACATTAAAAAATATTTCAAAATGAGAAAATTTACAACTGTTTTACAATTAAAACCGATTTGAAAATTTTTTTCCAGAATGGTAAGATGTTCTTTTTTGTCAAAATCCGATGAGTTATTTTGTAGATCCTCAAAAATAGCCAATTTTTCAACAAATATTTTAATAATCACCCAACTAAAGAAAAACCTCAATCATAAAAGATATAGTATTTTAAAAAAAATTATTTTTGTGTTGAACCCTCCATTTTGTCTTTAATCATTTATTTTTTCTTCTTATTAACTGCCTTAATTTTCATTTTCAGGTTCTATTAAGGTTTTCAATTAAAATTCTTATTTAACTTTTTTTGCCATTTCACTTTTTTTCTCAAACTGCAAAATAGATCATTAAGGTACTAGTATTTTTTAAAAATAAAATTAAATCTTGTTGAGATATTAATAATTTTTTTTTTTTGTAATTTGTGTTTTGGATTCTAAAATGGGTGAGTTAACCTCATTTAAACAATTTATTAATTTGAGTCTATTTTTTGAATTCCAAAATTCACATGTTTTCAATATAAAACCAAAAAAAGTAGCCTATTATTTTTATTAAAAATTTAGTTAATTCTTGAAAATGGAGTAAGATATTTTTCCTTTTATGTTGGAAAGCCTTGATTTTCTTATAAAAGTATTTTTCATTCTAATATTCCAAATCTCAATTAATAAAACTAATAGAGATGCAGGTGATTAAATAACTCTAAATTTGATAGAAGTGTAACAAAAGTTTATCAATGAAATTTAGATCTATTAAAGCAAAAATTTTTTATTCTTTCTAGTTTTGAAAAAAGTTTTTTTCTGTTTTCAAAAATGAAAAAGAATTGCAAAATAATTTGGAATTTGGAAAAATTGTTTTAACAAATTGTTTGGTCTTATTCACAAGAATTCTTATAAAAATTTAGATCATTTTTGAATAAATAAATTGATTTTAAATTTTGAAAATAAACATTACCAAATATCTTCAAGAAAATTTTATTTTGAAAAATCGAATTACATATTAAAATAAAAACCCAGTTTCTGAGTAAAAATTTGTTAATGAGTTTTAAAACTTTAATTGGGATAAATGTTCTTCTTACAACAATACAAATATTTTCCAATAAGTCCAATAAAACAATTTTCTATTTAAACAAAAAGAATTATCTCAAAAAAGAAAAAATAATTTTTTTATTAATATCCCTGATAAACAAAGACTATTTACAGTGTAAAGGTGATGGAAATAGAAATAAACAAGGTAAAAACTTTTTATAATCTGTTAGAAATATAATCAATTTACATCGTTTTCTATTTCAGAAAAAAAGGATAAAAAAAAAAAATTGATCTCATTGAAAAAATTTTCTTTTCTGTGTTTCTTTGTTATTCATATTTTTTTGAAGCTTGGATTTGAAAAAATTTGTTTGTATGGGAAGAATATAACCAATAACGTATTTTAAAATTTTGGATTGTTGACGTTGAAAGTACTGATCCCTTAATCAAAAAATTTGTAATTAACTAAAACTACAGTCATTTTAAAAAAGTTTTCACTTTTTTATTCAGAGTTAAAACTTTATTAAAAATTTTAGTTTAATAGAGTAAAAACTTTTTTTTAAAAACTGCTTTTCTACCTGCTCCAACCTCTACTCCACATTTAAAGGTATACACCTACACTTTATTAAAAACGAAAACTTTCAAAAAGTTTTCAAAAACCCCTCACATTTTTAAAACGACTGTAAAGGGGATTGTAATTTGTAACAAGAAAAAAAAAAGGAAAAGTGACTTACAGGATCCAAACAAACCCAACAAAATTCGTATTTACATTTGAAACAAGTCATGTGGCTAAAAAATTATAACACAATTTTCAAAAAAATGAAAAGAAAAAAAAAAAAAATAAAAAGAAAAACAAGAATTAAATAAAAAGAAAAAAATAATTGAAAAAAAAAAAAAAAAAAAATTTTTACTTGCAGCCACCATTTTTTTCAATTCTAACTTTACAACTAGGACAAGGCTTTGTATTTTCACCTAAAAATAAATCCAGTTCATTTTGATTTCCTTTTTTTGTTTTTTTAAACCATTCTTCTGTTTGCTTACAAGTAGCAGGACCATGAGGTTCTCCATCACAATAAAAACTAAGTGTTAAAAGAAATAATATTTGGTTTTTGATAAATTCATTTTGTTTGTAATCAATAAATTGACAATTTGAAAAGACGGAGAAGAGTTGAGAGGAAAAAAAAATTTGGAAAAAAAAAAAATAAAAAAAAAAAAATTTGAAAAAAAAAAATTATTTTTTTAAAAAAAAAAAAAAAAAAAGAATAACATACCACATTCTATGGCCACAATCACATTTAACATTACCAAACTTGACCATTGAAGGTTGTATAGCTTTCCCACACCCAGCACCAGGGCACCATTTAACATTCGGGTTTTCTTCTACAAAGGAACGCGAAACAAAATTCTGAAATCGTTTGAATACGGTCTTATCAACGATCCATTCGATTAAGCGAGAGGGGACTGTATTTGTACACTTGTACCCAGGGCAAGGTATTGAAAACACCTGTCCGTCTTTAATTTTGACGTTGAGATATTGCTTCCAGCAATTGAAGCAAAAGTAGTGTCCGCAATCGAGCATGTAAAGCTTGTCGCCCTCTTTGTATGCCATTGCACATACGCCACAAAACAAGTTCTTGGTTGACTTGATTTGCTTTTCGCCCAAGACCTTGCTCTTTTCCTTTTTATCAAACTTAATCCCAACCTCGCGGCAGGTGGTAAACGGACGGGTGAAATATGCGTTCAATAACTTTTCTGTGTCCCACTTGTAATGCCTCAACAATTTCAAGGTGTCCTCCTCGCTCCGATCAATGACTTCCTTCGTTTGCCGGATCACCTCCAATTGCTTCTTGGCAATATCGTCTTCATCCAAAACGGTCTGTTGTTGCCGTGAGCCGGATCCTGTGTTTGGCGAAATCAACACAGAGTCGAGGACAGAAGATAAGTCGTCATAGTCGTCGACGGGCCTTGGGCTTTCGCTGACCTTTTTTTTTTTGCTGCTGGACTTGGGCTTTGTTTTAGAGGATGTGGATGACTCTGTTTTTTTTTGTGGCTTGTTGCTCGTTGTGTTTTCGTCGGAGGTATACTCAGAGCCACTTGTGTAAGAGCCAGAGTCCGAACCTGAATAAGAGTCTGAGCCAGAATAGGAGCCGCCTTCAGAGGAAGTAAAATATTTGTTTTCTGAGTCCTGGGAGTCGTCGTCGTCTTGTTCGTCTTGATCATTGCCCTTGTCTTGATCCTCTTTGGTTTCGGTCTGCTTCGTTACTTGTTCGTTGGGTATTTCGTCCTGAATCTCCTTGTTCCCCTCCTGTTCAACGTTTCCTTGGTGGCTTCCCAAATTGATCGTGCCAGTGCTCGTTTGGATGATTTCAGATGGCTTCTCAATGCTTTCGTTTTTGCTCCCTTTTTCCATTTTCTCATTCTCGAGAAACGTGATCGCTTCATCTACACTTGTAGCTTTTGTCAACTTGACAGCTCTTCGGGCATCCTTTCTTGAATAACCCATTTTAACTAAATAATGAGTAAGGGTAGTTGAATTCATTTGAAAGGTATCAATAAATCAAACGATAGATCCAAATAGAAAAAAACTTTTGTTAAAAAAAGTTGGAAAAATGATTGGATCTTTTTTTTTATTTTTTCCTTTTCTCTTTTGTGAGATCATGTTTTGGGAACATTTTAAGACTTTAAGAGAAAGGTTTTAACAAAACTCTATGAATAATTAACATTTTCTCTTCAAATAATCACATTTTCAAATTAACAATGATTCCAACTTTGTGAATCATTACATTTGTTTTGGAAATTCTGGTTTTGGTTGTGGAACCGTCGTTTGTTTGAAATCGGATTGGTTTTACAAAAAAACAATTAATTTAGAACTGGTATTTGAGTTATAAAAGACAAAAAACTTTTACTTCGTTTCTATACTTTTTAAATTTTGAAATCTTCTTTTCATTAGGAATCTTCGTTAACCAATATAGATAGACAAAGTTGTGTCTATAAAAAGAACCAAACAAATGAGAAGAGATCAAAACTACGATCTCCTTTGAAAACTTTTTTAGTAAAAAAAAAAATAACAAAATGAAATCAAAATTTTTTCCCTTTAACCCAACAGTAAGTTTTTATTTATTTTTTAGGTTAAAAGAACAAAATATATTTTCAAAAAAAGATTCTATATAGCCAAAACATCAGGTTTTCATACAAGGGTTCATTTTTAACTTGTACTGATCGTTCTTGTTTTTTTTTGAAGTATAAAAAGAAAAATTCGAAGTAGAAAAAGAATATTTGAATGATAAATGAAAAACTTACTTTTTTCATCGTGTTTTGGTTTTCTTCTTTTATTGATACCTTAAGGACCAACTTGAAAGTTTTAACAAAGAGAATGAGTAAGGTTAAACTTGAATTATCATTCACACAGAGAAGATTCCTTCATTAATGTTATTGAAAAGTTTTATCTTTTCTATTATTTGTTATTTTTTTTGTTTGATAATCAAAAAGGATCACATTACAAAAGTATTTGAACTCCACAATATTAGATGGTTCCAACATAAAAGTTAATTATTAGTTATTTTTTTGTTGTTTTTATTGAGGTCATAGTTGCTAAAGTAAGAACTATATGTTTCAAGGTGGTGTTGGTGGTGAGAACAACTCTTCGAAAATATTCACTATTACTTGAATTCAATTTTTAATGAGATTTTGGTCGAGTAATTATTTTGATAGTAGAGTAACATTTTACTATTTGGAAAATCTAGCTAATCTACTACTGATAAATTCAAATAAATATCGAAAAATTTTTTACTTCATTTTCCTTTTTGGTATTCTTTTTTTAATCATTTTGAATATCACATTCGATTGGCTTAAATGCTGAGAAACTTTGTAAAATTAGTTGTTCCTTCAAAATATTCTTACTCTCAAGGTGTTTTCAAAGCTGAGCACCTAGATTAATAAAATGGAAATTAATGAAAAATTTCATTAAATAAATTTGAATTTATCAGTTTTAATTACTTTTGTTTCTTTCAAATAATTAAAGATGCTTAATAAGTAAAAAACGAAAATTCGTAAACATTGTAAATTTAATTGTGGTTCTATTTTGGGTTAATTAATAAAATTAAAAAAATATCATATGTCACACACTTTTTATACAATAAAAGAATTTTTTCAAACTTTTTTGTCTTGAGATCGAAATAATGTATTCCCAAGTTTATAATCCATGTTTCACAAAAAAATTTGTGTTGTTTTATCTTCTTGTTACAATATTACATCCAATTCACTACTCAATAGTATACCCAAGATCAAATCATTTTTAAAGATAACCTAATAAGATTTCCATAAATTTTAAACTAAAAATAGAATTTTATGAAAATTTTTTATAATATTCTCAATTGTTTTGAAATTTTTGTTTTTTAATTGTTAATGATAAAAATAAACCCTATTTTTTTTAATATATTTCCCACATTTGATCTTTTATTTTTAGAATTTCCTATTTAAAAATAGAACTTTTAGTTATCAATACCATATTTAATTATTGTTCATTGTCAGTTTTTTTGATTGTTTAATATATAGATCTTCTATAACAAAAGGTACACACTTTTAATTGCTAATCATAGATTAAACTTTTCTTTACTTTCTATTTAAGCAAGATTTTTTTCTAATAAAAAAAAAATATTTTTTTTTTCAGAATAAAGCTTTTCTCCAGTTTTTTATTTAAAAAGGAAAGAATAAAATTTTAAAATTTTTATTTATGAAAACTTTTTAAAAATTTTTATTTTTTACAATTATTACTTATTTCATATTCCGATTTTTTAAGTTGTTTGGGTTTCTTCTTTTTTAAAAAAAAAGTCTTCAGCTTTGAGTTTGAAGGGGGGGGTAAAGGAATAAATATAATTAGAAAATTTGGTAAGATTGTTTGTGTTTACATTTTAAATAAATTTAACTGATTCAGACCGATCTATGATAAATAGAACTGAACGGGAGCAACCCTAGTGAACTAAATCCAATTGAAGAGATTAACGAGAAACAACGTTTAGTAACAATTTCTACATTTACATATGATTTTTCCAGTTGGTGTATGGATTGATTTATTATTTTGAATCAGTGTTTTGTACTGGTTTTTTATGAAAAGAAGAATTGGGAAAGTTGCAAAAAAAAAAAAATAAATAAAGTCACAAAAAAAAATGAACTATAATTTCATTCAAATATAAACCAAAAAAATATATTTATATAAACCTCTATTCAAAAGTTTTAACATACCAAAATTCAATTTTAGAAAAAAAAATCTTATTTAATCAATCCTCAAATAAATACCAAATTAGAACCATTTACTAATTTAAATACAAAAATTATTTATAAATTACAAAAAAAAAAAAAAAAAAATAAATAATTATTAATACTTATAAATCAAGGGTGTGTTAAAAATTTTGGAGGGGGCAAAACACTAAAATACATTGGTAAATTTGTTTAAATTCTATTAAGTTTTATTGATCGATCAAATGCTAGAAACCACCAACTGATTATATGTGAGTTCTTCTATTTTGAACAACTCAACTTTAACCTAATATCAATCGTTCGAAAAAATATTTGATCGAACGAAAAAGTTTACGTAATCCAAAAACTTAATAAAAACAAAAACTAAAAGATGAAAAAATGATTTTCCTATTTTTGAAAAATAAAAATTATTTCCAATTTGAATGAAATTGTAAACCCCAATTCATAATTTTTAACACACCAAAATTCGATTTGTGAAAAAAAAAACTTATTTTTTTTTTTTTTATTGAGGAGGAAGTGTAGATTACACTCTAAGTGCCCTTTTACTTAAATTCCCTTTCAGAAATTTAAGCGTAAAATCATAGATTTCACGATTATTAATTAACGAAAATAATTTTAAGCTATCATAATTTAAAATTATTTCATTAAAATTTAATTTTTTTAACTTTTCAGAAAAATTAATCTTTCTTTTTTTATAGGAAGGACATACCCATAAAAAAGTGATCAATATTTTCTATTATTTCCTTATGTTCATATTTTAAACATAAAGGACAAAATTTATTTGAATTTTTATTTATTACATAATAATATCTATTTAAGCAGTTGGTAAATGTTCTGAATTTTAGAATTGTTGAACTTGATGGATAACTTAAATATCTTTGATTAATAAATAAATTTTTTTGGTTTTTAATTATTGCGAAATATTTTTGTACCTTCCAACTGGTAGAATTCAACAACTCATTATAATTATAATTATAAATTTCCTTTTTTAAGAAGGTTTAAACTCTCCGACTTCCAGTTAATTTTATTGTTTATTCTATGATTAAATTTTATTAATTTTTTCCAGATAGGGTAGAGATAATTCTTTTTAATTTATTTTTGAATTTGAATTTTTTTTATTGATTGATATTACCAAATTTTCGAATTTAAATTCTGTTTTATAAATAAGAATTGGTGTGTTTCTGTTTATTTTGCAGATTTCAGTAATACATGTATTAATCCAAGAGTTTAAATAGTTTAGGGTTTTTATTTCATAATTATATATTTCTAATCCATATGTTAATTGACTTAATATAAAAGATTTAAATAATCTTATTTTTAAATTATTTGTTAATAAATTATTATTGAATAATTGTTTAGAACTATTATAAGTTTCTTTTTGCCTTTTTTAGGTTATAGACTAAATGTGAAATTTTTTTCCAAATAAATTCCCAAATATTTAATTTTTGATAAATCTTGAGTAATTTCTGTTTTGTCTTCATTAGGTTTTAATCCAAATTGGACAATTACTTGATATATAGCATTTAATTTTTCATTTATTTGATTCATATTCCCTTTTATGATTAAAATTAAATCATCTGCAAACATTTGACAATGATTTGTTAATGGTATTATTTTTAATAATAGAAAATGTGAAATAAGAGCAAATATAATCGGTGATAAGGGATCCCCTTGGAATATACCGAGTCCTTTTCCTTGATAATATTTTTACTAAAAATTTTTGAATAATTGTATTTAAAATAAACTTTTTTTATTGTTTTCCTAATTATTTTAAAACTGATTGAGTCAAAGCATTTTGCTATATCAATCATTATAATATGAGTTTTATCATTTTTATTTTCATTATTTGTTTTTTATCTGATTGTAAATATTTAAAAAGTTTAATACCGCAACACGAGTATCAAATTTTTTTCGAAAGCCAAACTGCGCTTTATGAATAAATTCCCAACAAGGCTCAATAAGTTTATATAGCATTTTAAGAAATAATCTTGGTAGACTTTGATTAATTGAAATAGGTCGATAGTTTAAAGCGACTCCTTCATTTCCCTTTTTATGAATAAACAAAATTGATCTTTTTTTGATATATTCAATAGTTTTATCATTAGGGTTCAATAACCAATTATTAAATATATTTTGTATTGTAATTAGAAATTTTTTATAATTTTTGTTCTCAATTGGTTCAATATCTATAAAATTTTCTCCATCGATGTTAAATTTTAAATTCTCGATTTTTTGAAATCCTTTCACTGATTTTTTTTTAAATTTTTTAATAGTATTTTTAATTTTTTCCATTGGAAAATAAATATAAAATTTTTGACTCTTTTAAATTATTTATTTTAAGATTTTTTATATAATCTAAAATTTTTTTGATTTGGTTCAATTGAATTTTTTTTAATATGACCAAAATACTCTTCAATCATATTTTTATTGTTTAAAATCATTTTCATTTTTTTTAGACCTAATTAAATTTATTTTTTTCCAAAAGTTCTTTTTTTGATTAAATTCTAAATTTATTTCATTAAGAAATTTATTCCAAGCTACTTTATTTATTTTTTTGATTCGATGAATTAAATTTGGGTTAGACAAGAGATTTTTTTATTAATGGAGCGATTTCGTAATCTGTTTTTTTCTTCTTTATAAATTATATCTTTGAACTGAATGAATTTATTTTTGAAATTTTTTATTGTAGTGATATCTAAAAGAAAATTTTTTTCTGAAAAGTAATTAGTAAATAATTTTTGATAAGTATTCTGATTTGAAATTCTATATTTTTTTTTAATATTCCAATCTGTTTTTAAGGCAAGATTATTAATTAACATTTTATGGTCTGATAAACTATTTAAAAAAAAAACTTATTTAATCACTTCTCGAAGATTTACCCAATTAGAACCATTCACTAATTGAAATGTTAACACTTATTTATAAATTACAATACTCACAAAACAATAAATAAATAATTATCAATACAAATAAATCATGGGTGTGTTAAAAATTTTGGAGAGAGCAAAACAAAAAAATACATTAGTAAATTTGTTGAAATTCTATTAGGAATATTGATCGATCAAATAGTTAGATACTATCAACTAATTTTATTTGAGTTCTTCTATTTCGAACAACTCGGCTTTAACATAATATAAACCTTGTAGAAAAATTTTGGATCGAACGAAGCAAATTACGTAATTCAAACAATGGAATGAAAACAAAAACTAAAAGATGAAAAAATGATTTTCATATTTTACAAAAAATCATAATTATCTCCAATTTCAATGAAATTGTATTATTGTGATTGTTTGGAACATTTTTAGCTGTGTGGAAAATTTTGAATTTTAGTTTATTATTGCGATCGTTTGAATCATTTTAACTGTATGTAAATTTTTGAATTTTAGTTTATATATTCAATTTATTATTCTTTTAAGAAATTAATATTATATTCATGAATAAATATTACGGATCAATACTCATAATGAATATTATTCAAATATATTACCACTATTGCAATTTAAATAATGAAAGGGAAAAAAAAAAAAAGAAAAGGCAAAAACAGTTGGATTAAATTATTGAAAGTATCGATAAGATAATTTTTATTTTTGTGATTTTTTTATTTACTTTTATATTTTCGTTTTTTTTTTGATAATTTGATTTTCAAATTATAATATTTTAAAATGATAAAAAATATTATTTTTTTTTAATTATATTTGTTTATTAGAAAATCTTTTTAAGAATTAGGTTATTCATTAATAAAAAAAAAAAAAAAAAAAAATTAAAGACTTTGGTGTATTAATTTGAATTATCAATTTTAATTTTCTTGGTTTTCAACTGGTTCAAGAGTGGTTTCTGTAAAATCATTATCTGACGACATTGGCTTATTTTTTTCGGATTTTTCACCTTCACTTTCACTTACACTTACACTTACACTTTCACTTTCACTTTTACTTTTACTTTCGCTTCCACTTACACTTACACTTACACTTTCACTTTCGCTTTTACTTTCGCTACTAGTACTTTCTTTCTCGGTGCTGTTTTTTTCAACGTTTACCTTGGATTTATTTTTTGTTGGTTTGTTATATTCTAGAACTGAACGGTCGATACCAATATTTGTTCTTTTTTGATTTAGAGATTCAAGAATACTTTTATAAATTTCAAGGAAATTTATATGAATCTTTGTTAAAAAATAATCCTTTTGGCTATGATATTTTGTAATCTTCTCTTTGCATTCCTTATTTGACTTTTTATATATTTTTTTGGCAGTATGAAATTGATCTTCTGCAACTTCGATTTTATTTTTCTCTTTCTTTTTTTTTGCATTATCTAATTTTCGTTTATGAAAATCGTGTTCGGTGAGTAAACGATTTCTTTCTTTAATGTTTTTTTCAAGTTTGATTAAAGAATTTACTTTAGATTCAATTTTTAAGCTACAATGTTTATTAATTTGTTCCTTTGAAATTTAAATGTTTGTTTTGTTATTTTTGGTTATTTGTGGATTAAAAAAATTGAAATAAAATTAAATATAACGTTTGATTTCATTTAAAATAATCGTATAAACAAGAAAATAAATAATAAATATTTAAAAATTAAAAGTCGTGACTTGTTGTTAAAGCGTACTGAGGATATTAAAAACAAAATTAACACAATTTTTGAAACATTTTTTTACAATTGCTCTTATTTTAACTAAAATTAAACTTTGTCAAAATTTGCAAGGTTAAATATTAAGTTGATTGTTGTTGTATTTATTTACAAATTTGAAATTTTTACTTTATTAAAAAACGAAAAGTAAAAGCAGTAATTCTAAAAATAAAAAAAAGTTTTTGAAAAGTTGCTATTAGCAACTTTTTTTAAATTTTCAGCACAGCTTAACCAAATTTTATCTTAATATTATAAAAATCAAAACTTTTTTGATTATTGGTTTGTTTTCTGGTGATTAAATAATATATTAATCTTTGATTTACAATTAAAATATTGTATACAAAGAATGAAAGGTTCGAAAATATAAAATGTTTTTTTAGAAATTATTTTTAAAATTTTATCGAATGGGAAATCTATTATCTCTTCTTCGCACCTATAAGTTTAAAAAATACTTTTTATTTATTTTTCCTTTTCCTAAAAAATAGAAAGTTTACTTCTCTTAAAATATAATCAATCAATATTTTTAATTGTTTTTTTAAAAGTAAACCAATTTTAAAAAATGTTAAATCACTTTATAATATTATTGAAAGTGGCTTTGTATGATTTTTATCCAATATTTTCTGATCTTGGAAAAAAATTTCAATTTTTAGATTAAAATAATTTTTTCGAATTTGGTCAATTTTTTTTTTTTTTTTTTCTCTTTTTCTTTTTGTTTTCTTTTCTTTTTTTTTTTTTATTATTTTTTTGATTCTTTTTTTTTTTTAGAAAAAGACCATTTGGAAAAAAAAAGATATTTGATAAGACAAATAATCACTAACAAAATTGAGACTGTGTAATGTTTTTTAAAATGAATATAAATTTATCTGAAAAAAATCTTATTGTTGAACTTTTTTTATTGAAAGTTTTGGTAATAAAAAATGCTTAATGCTCGTTTCAAAAATTGTGACTCACTTTTTTTGAGTTGGTTTTGATTTTATTTTTTAAAATACCAGGCTTTTATATTTAGAATGATTTAAAAAGTGAATTACTAATAAGATTTAATAATTAGTTGTTCTTGAATTCTAAAAAAATATTTGTTCTTTTTTCAATATATTATTTCAGGTGAGTTACAATTTTTGAAATGGGGTTTACTTAAAAATTGAAAATAATTTTAGAATTGAAAATTTTTTGAATATGGTTTTTAAATGGTGAGTTTATGATAAATAAGAGGCTAGCATGAAGTGATATAGCAGTTTTAAAAAAGTAACGACTTTTTTAAAGCTTTTATTGAAGTTTTCTATTTTTAAAAAAGTGAAAACTTTTTCATAATTAAGGACTATCTAAAATAAAGCCACCACCAGGGGGGTCTTACGAATTAAAACATCAGTGAATTAGACTCTTTATTTCTTGAGATCTAGAAGAACTATAAAATTTCAAAAATTTAGGAATAGATAATTTGGCAAGATCAGATAGTTAATTGGAAGAGGGGAGTAAAACCCACAACCCAACTAAACTATATTTCAGTCAAAGGGGCCCAGTTGTAATGGGTGAATGCCGTGTGTTTTAATGGTTTGCTTGGATATTAGAAGTTAAAAAATATTTTGAGAATTTCCAAATGGAAATCATTTTTTCAAGTTTTTACTGTTTTTTAATTTCAAAATTGTCAAAATGGAAAATCAAGAAATTGAAATTCGATTTCAAATAATTTTTTTATATTCACAAGGTCATACGCAAAGATATATTGCAGATGAATTAAAGATTGGTCGGAAAAAAGTCAGAGTTTGGATTAAGAATTGGGAAAATGAACGCCGCATGACAAATAAAAAAAAAAGGCGGTTCAAAAACAAAAATCACTGAAGAATTAATTCAAATTGTTCAAGAAAAAACAACAGAGAATAGAAAATCAACTTGTAGGGAGTTGAGTTCTTTTATTAAAAACAACCACCAAAATGTAATTTCTTCACCAACAACAATTTTCCGAATTCGTAAAAAAATTGGCTTTGATTATAAGCCACCGAGAATTCGTCAGCGTTTAAATGAAACACATATTGGGAAAAGATTATTGTTTGCTCATGACCATCTTTCCCTCAAAACTGATTGGACCCGTGTTGTTTTCTCAGATGAATCATGGTTTTTTATTAATTCCCGAAATAAAAGGATTTGGAGGAAAAGAGGAGAGAATGATGGTTTGGTTTTTTTTATTTTTTATTTTTATTTTTTTTTTGTTTTTTCTAACTTCTATTGAACAACAACAAAAAAAACAGATTCTTGTTTTATAAACAAATCTAATTATGATACCAAAATTTTGATTTGGGGAGCTTTTTGGATATTTTTTCCAATCCCAATTAATCATTCTTGATTCTTCTGTGAATTCAGAAATTTATATTGAGAATTGTATTAAAGGTTCCAAGCTAATCAAAAGGGCTAATAGGGAATATGGTAAATTCGATTGGACCTTTATGCAAGATGGTGCTCGTCCCCATACTTCGAAATTTTCAATGAATTACCTAAGAAAAAAATGTAAAGTATTGGACCCATGGCCTCCAAATTCACCAGATTTAAACCCTATTGATAACCTTTGGGCTATTATGGATTCACATCTTGAAAAAAACAGACCAACAAATGTTGAAAATTTTATAGAGGTTCTCTATAATGTCTGGGAAAAATTAAAATGGGTGACTTTGGAAAATTTAATAAAATCAATGGAAAAGAGGATTCTATTAGTAATTCAAGAAGATGGTGGCCCAATCAATAGTTTGTATTAGAAACAATCCATAAAAACTTTATTTTTATTTTTAAATTAATCGACAATAAAAACCAAAACGAACATCGTTGTTTTTTTCAAAGGGGCCTTTCGTTTTTTTATTTTTTTGTTTTATTTTTTTTTTTTTAGATTTGAGTGAATGATAACTATATCAAGAATCAAGTATTAGTAAGTCTATGTGAGTGTGATTTTTTGAATTATCAATACCCTTTTAATAAAAAAAATATTCTCAATTTCTATTTTTGCTTGGGCCCCATTGACTGAAACAGAGTTTATGTTTCTTCTAATTGAAGTATTGTCTAGTTTCCAATAAAAACCTCTGAAAAAATGGACTTTTAAGCAACACGTTTGTTTTGCGGATTTTTCTCAACGATCTTCTATTAAGTATAGAATTAGATAAAATTGTCTTTTCGTAAATTTTTGAAATTTTATAGTTCTTCTGGATCTCAAGAAATAAAGAGTCTAATTCACAGATGTTTTAATTCGTAAGACCCCCCTGGTGGTTTTATTTTAGATAATCCTTAAAGCTTTTTGAAAATTTCTATTTTAAAATAGTGACGACTTAACCTTTAAATGTGAGGTAGAGGTTGGAGTAGGAAGGAAACACTTTTTTACAGAAAAGGCCTTTTTTTAAAATAGAAAACTCTCACAAAGTTTTAATTCTGACAATCTAAAAAAAAAAAATTCCTCACTTTTTTAAACTAACTGTCTTTGTATTGTTGTTTGGGCATTTATTTTAAAATTATGGATCAAACAAAAATGATTTTCTTGAGTAAATTATTCTAATGTTCATGTTCTTATTGAAATTTAAGGTCATCAATGATCCCTTAAACAAAGATTGTTATTTCCTGTTTTTGAGAAAAAAAAATAATTTGATTGACTAAGAAATACAATAAGAAAGCCAAGGGATTTAAATATTTAAAGAAATTGAATTTTTCTTGTTTCGTTTTGGATTTTATGAGCCAGTGCTTTTTAAAAATGTTTTGTTTCCTTAAAAAAAAGAAAACAGATCCTCAAAAAAAAAAAACTTTATTTTGAAAAATTTTTCAAAATCAGAAAATAAATAAAAAAAAAATGAGAAAGAAAAACAAAATAACAAACCAAATCGTCTTCAAGTAATTTTGATGAACTTTTTAAAGCTTTTGAAAGTTTTTCAACATTTTCTTTGTCTTCTTTTTCTTCAGCTGGATGGTGTTCAAAAAATGTGTTAAGATCTTCATCTAGCTTTGACGTTAGCCTTTGAACAGACGTAAGGTTTGTAACTAAGTGGATGAAAGATATGTTTCTAATCATCACAATTTTTTTGGAAAATTTTATAAAATAAAAAAAAAAATAAAATAAAAAAACAAAAACAAAAACAAAAACAAAAAACGAAATGGATGGGAGTTGTGAGTGAAATAGAAATGGAATTTTTTCTTTTCTAAAAGATCACTTTACAAAAAGAAGAAAAAATTTCCAAGAGTTATTTCGGTCAATTAATTACATTTTGTTGGTATTTGCTTTTAATGTTTGGAATTGTTCTACTTTTTCAGTAAAATCCTTGTCGACAGTTTGTTCTGCTTTCCCAACTTTTTGGAGTAACTTTTGTTGTCCTCGTTTCCAAAATCTTTTTGCTTTTTGGCTTTTACTCATTGTAAATTTGTTTGTTAAAAAAGGAAAAAAATAAAAAAATGTTCGCTTCATTCTGAGAATCTCACAATAATTTCCAAAACTATCTTTGAATTCACAAAGCCTCTATTTTTTGAAATGGTTGAAATTTTTAGAATGGTATTTCAAAGATCTTATATTCAATAACTTTCTTTCAAAATATTCTACAATTCAAACTTTTAACAAGTTACAAATTAAACAGATTTTGGCTTTTCAGAAAAATAGTCTCTGGTTTTCGAAATTAAATAAATACCTTGAATTTTTATACTGATAAATTTCAATTTATGTTTGTGAAAGTTTTGCTTGATTTTCCTTTTTAAAATTTTTATGTTCAAGCTTTGAATAAAGCATTTTATGAAGTCAAGTGTTGACAAACTCTGTAAAATTGGTTGTTCTTCAAAATATTTTTTGTTGTGGGCTGTTTGATACGGAACAGTTCGAAGATTTTTAAAAATGGAAATTGAACAAAAAATTTTTTGAAATTAATTCGAATTTATCAGTAACTTACATAAAATTTCAATAATTTTCTATTTTATTTTTCTTAATCATTTTTTTTTTGATTATTTTTTGCTTTAAGGAAGCTATGTTACATTAAGTAACATGTTTGTTTTAATAATACGTGGTTTAAATAGGTTTGGTGGCGGTGAGATTTGATTACTAAAAAATATTTACTATAATGTGTAAATATAATAAAAAGAGAATTTGAGAAGTTCTTTGAGTAAATTCAAAAAATAAAAAGTATTAAACTGAAAAAATGTTAAAGAATCATCATGGAAATTATTGGGACGGATAATTTGAGTAAAACGGAAGGGTTTCTCACATTGGTGTGTCATTCGACTGTGGTCAAAATAATGCGTGTTGGTATGTTATAAGCTGTGTTTCAAAATAAAAACGGTGTTTTATTTTGTAATACAAGAAGGAAAAGTCAACTATTTAAAAGAAACCAACAATAAACCTAAATTAAACATAGTATTAATTTCTTAAAGTTCTATTATTTAATAGGAAATTTGAAAAATAAAGGATCTAATTATAAATTTTATCTCAAAAAAGAGAGTTAATTTTTTTCGATAAACTCTTTTAAAATCAAAAAAAAACAATAAATTTCAAATAAAATTGTGAAAATTAAAATAATTTTTTAACAAATTGTTTTACTAATTTAAAATTTACTTAAATAATCAAGGCTTTTGCCTTCATGATTGGTTGGGGTCTATGTATACTGTTGCTATTGAACCGACTGTTCCATTGTAGCAAGGAGGGGGGGAAGTATGGATTATATTTTGAAACATGGGTTATAGCAGTAGTTAACACATATATTGATCACCATAAACTACATCTTGAAATTGATTAAAAATGTAATAAACTTTGTCACAGGAGACAAGGTGCCTAAAATTTGGAAAGTTGAATTTTGCTAAGTGAAAATTCAATAAAACATGAAGAAAATGGTTTAAAGACTCATTTTGAATCACACCCCTGCATAAAAAAAAGAGTATTACATCGTTTATAATTCAAAAATTGTTAAGCTATTCAATTAAATTCAATATTTTTTTTTTTTATTTATTCAACAATATGAATTTAAAATCGAATTTTCAAGAATTAGCAAAATTAACAATAACCCAAACACAATCACATTTTTTGAAGTTGTTGCTCTATTTACAATAAAAATCATTTAGTATTTTTTTTTTATTTGACTTCTTTTAATTTTCCTTTTTTAACTTTTGGATTTAAAACCTTTTTTTTATTGATTTGTTTATTAATTATAAAATTGATTTTTTATATTTCAAGATTTTCCAAAAAAAAAAAAAATGAAATTGAATTTTTGATTTACAGTACAGTCAGTTTCGCTTTTAAGGCACAAAATTTCTACGAAATTTAAGGCACAAAAAAATCTTAAATTAAAGCAAATTTTTTGGAATTTTAATTTTCACAAATTATTTTATTAGATTTTGAATTTTGTGCCTTAAATTTCGTAGAAAGTTTGTGTCTTAAAAGTGAAACTGGCTGTAATGTAAATAACCCTAGTTTTTTATTGTAACTCATTACTAAAATTTAACACGTGCAAAAAAATATTGGCTGACTCTGTTAATAAAATAAACAAATAAATAGGAATGAAAACGTATATAAACAAGAAATAAGGTTCTTTAAATAAATTAAAAAAAAAACAATTATGGAGATATTGAAAGATTTAAATGTTATCTTTTGACAAAAAAATAATTAAAATTTCATTTCTTGAATTTTGATAAAAAAATCCTTTAATCTCAGAAATTTTATAAATATGAAGAAATTTTTGAAACAAAGGCATTTAAGGACTATTTGAATTTTATGTTCAGTGGGGGTTTAAGTAAAATACTATAAACAGAAAAAAAATCTTTAAAAGAAAATGAATTAAGGAAAAGTCAAAATGTTGCAATTTTTGGGATTTTTGTGATTTTTTAGATTTGGGTTAAAAATCATTTATTGATCCAAAAAACTAATTGAATTTCCCGAACAAAATAAGACAAAACTAAAAGGCTATTTTTTTTTTGATATTAAGAAAATGCACTCCGTTTTCTTTTCAGGTATATTTATACTCTCTCGCTACACTCTAACATACTTGAAAAGAAAGTGGGGTGACATTTTCCTAATGAAATTTTTTTCTTCAAAATTTGTTGAGAATAATTTGGATTTGATCAAAGAAAATTGTTTTTTGCCAAACTCAAAATTTTCCAAAAAAAACCTAAATTTTTCATATTAGCAAGATCCCTTAGATCAAGTTTCTTAAAAGTCGATAAATATGTTACTAGGTGGAAAAATAGTATTCACTAGCCATAAAATTCGGATAATCCTTAATATTATTGAGTCATTTCAACTAATCAAAGATCTAACCTCTAAAGTCAATTTAGATCCGAACCAAGAATATAGTGTGTCTTCATATCTTCAAATACCCAAGTCTGGAAAATAAGCACGGGTTAAATCCCTGTAATGGGTTAAAGGTTGTCAACACGGGTTATTTACACCGAGGTACCTTTTAAAATTCAAATTCATGAAAGAAAAAAACTTGAACTAAAAGGAAAATAAAGATCAGATTTTTTTTTTTTTTTATTTCATGGTGAGTTAATTTATTTTATCGTTACTTGCCCCCAAACTTATCTTAAGTATTTTTTTTTCCAATTTTTAATCATATTTTTTTAATCTACTCTGGCTCAGAAAGATATTGAATTTTTTTTATTGCGGGGTGAATATCTATTATTTTTTTTTTTTTTTTTTCACTAATTACTAAATAAATGAACTGTTCTTGTGAAATATACTTAATATTGAAAATTAACAAGGTTTTTTAAATCATAAGTAAATATGAAAAAAATTCTCACAATCTCGATTAAATTTAGGTAAAAAAATTTAATAGTAAATACTCCCTTAAATATTTTTTGATAGAAATATTTTCTAAATATTAACTAGATTTTTCGAAGATAAATTATCCTAATTAAGGGTATAGTCATTTACCGTGAAAAGGCACCATACTCAAGGGGTGACCTGAGACCCAAAAAGGGTATTGAGAAATAGGCCTTCTTTTGGTTGACAAAATTCAAATAACAAAAAAAAAAATTCCATTTGGATCTCTTTGACAAAAAATTCAAAAAAGAAAAATAAGTAGAAAAAGAGTTCTCAATTTCAAAAAATCGAAATTTTAAAAAAAAATTCATCTTTTCTCCTTTTCTTTTTCAAAAGAGGTTAAATTTCTTTAATTTAAAAACAAATTGATTTCTTGTAATTCGCAATCAATTTTATTCGATTTAGTCTGATTTGTGGTTATTTTAAAACCCTCTAAATTTGACCAAGTAAGGATTAGGTAATAGTCTTTTCAATAAAAATAACTCATTTGTAAAATGAAAAAAAAATTGAAAAAAAAAGTCACCAAGATCTCAAAAAGCGCCAAAGAGTGACACTTCAAAACTGACATAGTTGTTTTCAGAATTGTAATTCACGACCATTCTAATTAGAAATTTAGTGTCGCTATTTGGCGCTTTTTTCTAAAAATGTCCTCATTTTTGGTTGTTGATTTTTGGAGATCGATCGTACATCATATGGTTGGTTGGTTTTTGATTGGTGTTAGGTCCTCAATAAAATTACTAAAAAGTTTTTTTCCATTTCAGAATAAAAAATTCCACCATAATGACTCTACCCTTAATTGTTTATTGTGACAATTTTTTTTTTTAATAATAGAGCTTTATTATACCAACACCATATTTACTTATAGTTTATTATCAGTTTCTTTGATCGTTTATTATATAATTCATCTCTCTAAAAGAAACCTAATTTCCATATAAAAAACTGGCTTAACTCAGCTGATGAGGTTGTTTTCATAAGAGTAAATTCTAAATTAGGTTTTTTTTTTTTTATTGTTTCAATCATTTCTTTCTCAAACATAGTTTTTAAAAAAGATCAAAATTGTCTCAAAAATTTCATCTCAATTTTGTAAATACTACAGTGATCAAAATAATGCGTGCCCAACGACTATAATCAGTGTTTCAATATATTATTCCTGCTTTTTTTTATTCTTGTACCAAGTCAACATCCAATCTACTACCAAATAGTATACTTAAGTTCAAATCAATTTTGGAAGTAAAGGTCGGGTTATTTACAGTAAAATTTAAATTATTCATGAATTTTGATGAAAATTTTTCATTATTTAATAATTTGTTTGAAATTTTTTTGTTTGTTTGATAAAAATTTTATCTTAAAAAATTAACTCTATTTTTTGAGATAAATTTTGCAATTTGATTCTTCATTTTTAGAATTTGTTTTTAAATAATAGAACTTTAAGAAACCGATTTCCATATTTTTTTAGGGTTTATTATCAGTTTCTTTGATTGGTTAATGCATTGGTCAACTATAACAAAAAAACACGGTTTTTTATTTTGAAACACGCATTAAATTTTATTGCAAGCTTTATTTTGACTACACTATTTTTTGCAAAATAAATGGGACAAAATTTTCATTCAGCTTTCCAAAAAAAGGTTATAATCATCAGGTTACATTTCAAAATTTTTATTCTTAAAATCGGCTTAAATCATTAATTTCCCTTTGAGAATTGGGGACTTAAAAAGTTTGATTTTAATTCTTGAGAGTGGGGTTTTTTTGTATAACTGATGAAAATTTTGATCTCTCTATTATACAATTAACAGTAAAATCCTTCGTTTTGATCCTTTATTGTTTTTCCTTTCTGTTTAATTTCAGAACTTTAAGAAACTACTGTTCTATTGACGATTGTTTACTAAAGGCTTATTAAATCATTTAATGCCGAAACTTTGTTGAAAAAGATTAAGACAACTTCTAATTCAAAGGCAGGTCAACATTCTTACGAGTGCTTATTTTGGAAGAAAATATAATAAACCCATGTGG
Source organism: Anaeramoeba flamelloides (assembly GCA_027625915.1). NCBI lineage: Eukaryota > Anaeramoebidae > Anaeramoeba > Anaeramoeba flamelloides. The sequence continues at coordinate 6,196,963 of JANTQA010000042.1, forward strand.
TTACTCGTTCTTTAAGATTAAATATTAATATCATTTGTAAAAAAAAAATAGTAAATTTTCATTTTTGTTTATTAGAAGAAGATTAATTTTCAAAACACTAGTATTCCGCGAAGGTAAAAAAAGACTTGTAATTCATTTTCCTTTTTGAAAATTCCTTAGATCTGTTTTCAAATCTTCTTATTCCCAAGAATTGATTCAAAACCAACTTTATTTACTATTTTGAAACCTTTTAAACCAATAAAATTCTGACAAAGCACAACACCAAAATTTAAAAAATTGAAATTGAAGTAAAAATTATCTTGGACTAATTTGAATTTAACATCTTGGAGAAACGATGTATTCAACTTAAAAGTTACTTTAATAAGAAAATTTTTTTCAAAAGTTTCTCTTACCGAGTTAGATACTCTAAATTCAAAAGTAAAATGAGAATTCGTAAATAAAGGGGGGTTCTTGAATACTCTTGTGAATATGGTTTGTGTATTCCCCTAAATTTTTCTTTGCAAAAAAAATTTTCTACTCTTTCAATTCATTTCACAACAAATCATTTTGATCTCTCCAAGCTATTTTAAAACAGCAAAATTTGTTTACGATCCAAATAAATATTTTACCAAAGATTAAGAAAAAAAATGCTTTGATCTTCAAAACAAATTCAGAAAGGAAAATATTCATTTTGAAGATTTCAACGTCTTTGAAGAATTGGAAAATCTGAACACAATTTGTAAAATTTAATCAATTTGAGGGAATGTTTGAATTTTCAAAGAATCTTTTGTAAAAGATGAAAAAATATTTGGAAATTTTCATCTTTTATTGACTGTTTAAAAAGCAACAACTATCAACATTTTTGGACTAAACTCCTCTTTGCTATTTACTTTCAAAAAAATTTAGAAAAAAGAAGTGATTTCTCACTCAAAATGTAATTAAAAAGTATCAAAAGGAAAAGGTTTCAATGGGTTTATGTTTCTTCAAAATGAAAACAATTTTATTTTTTTATAATATTCTTTTATAAAACATGACCGAAAAAAAATACGAACCAACTAATGAAGACATTGAAGATGTCACCATGGTAAAAGAAGGTGTTGTTGAACTCAGATGCTCAACTGATTGTGTAAACGACATTTGTTCATGGAAAAAGAACATTCTTTATAAGGGTGATGAGAAAGCATATGATTTCACATTATGCCACCCAATTATGACAAAAAAAGAAGCAGAATTAGAATCAAGCCGTTGTCTTAGATGTTTTAATGCTCCATGTGAAACATCTTGCCCAATTGGAATACCAGTTAACAGGTTTATTCATGCTATTTCTTGTGGAGTAATTTTGCTTTTTTAAACCTTTGCTTTTTTCTAAAGATAAAAAAAAAAAAAAAAAAAAGACTAAATTTGATTTTCCCTTCTTTTGCAAACAACAAAAATAAAAAACAAAACACAAAAAAAAAAAAAAATAGAATCCATTTGGTGCCGCTGAAGCATTATACAACCGAAATCCACTCTCAATGTCATGTGGTTTTGTATGTACCACAAGCATTCAATGTACTGGATCATGTAATTTATCGAAGACCAGCCAGGGACCAATCAAGATCAAAGATTTACAAGTCTTTGCTTGTAACCAACTTATGAAGATGAACATCCCACAAATTGTCTCGCCAGAAATCCAAAAGCTTGCCAAGGGTAAGCCATTTGACACCAAAATTGCCTTTGTTGGTGCTGGGCCAGCCTCGTTGTCTTGTGCATCCTTTTTAGCAAGATTAGGATATAAGGATCTTACCATCTTGGAGCGAAACAGCAAAGCCGGTGGTGTCATTTCGTACGAGGTACCCCAATTCAGGTTACCATACCATTGCACCAAGTTTGATGTCAAAATGGTCAAAGATCTCGGTGTCAAGTTTGAATTTAACAAATCCTTGGGCGAAGACTATACCTTCAAGTCCTTAAAGGAAGAAGAAGGGTATGAGGTCGTCTTTGCAGGTGTTGGTAAGGCAGTTCCATACATCCATCCAATTTTCAAGGACGCACCAAAGGAGGTCACGAACTCCCAAGCCTTTTTACGAAGCCTTGCCTACGGATCCAAGAAGGGACTCAACGGCAAAAAGCAATTGTCACCATTACCGGAGTTAGACGGGCACGTTGTTGTCATCGGAGCCGGTGACAGTGCCATTGACTGTGCCTTGGGCGCCTTCAGATGCGGCGCTAAGAGGGTAACCATTGTCCTCAGGAGAGGAATCAACGACATGAGATGCGCCGAGGAGGAATTCGAATTAGCCAGATCCGAAAGATGCGAATTGATCGGCTTTTCGCTCCCCAAAAGGATCATTGTCGAAAACGACAAATTGAAGGCCCTCGAAGTTGTCACAACACTCAAGGGATGGGACGGCAACTACGTGCCAGACGAAAAGCAAATCAGACAAATTCCATGTGACCACTTGATCACTGCATTTGGATACAGAGTCGAAAAGCAGCCATTAAGCGAATTAGACATTGACAAAAACAACCTGATCAAGATCAACAACAAAACCGGGCAGACAGAAACCTTTGATTGGGTCTTTGCCGGTGGTGATTGTATCGGATCATCAACTGTCGTTGCAGCCGCCAATGACGGTAAGGTTGCCGCCGCAGGAATCCACAAAATGCTGTTGGCCAAAAACAAGATCGAAAACATCCCCAAGAGCGTTGAATTCCCACCATTCACCACACCCGTCAGCGACGTCGATATCTCCACGGAGTTTGCCGGATTACGATTCGAAAACCCATTCGGCTTGGCCTCGGGACCAGGTACCGAAAACTATGGAATGCTTAAGAGGGCCTTCCAGATGGGCTGGGGATGGGCCGTCACAAAGACATGCTCATATGACGAAGATTTCATTCCCAACGTCACCCCACGTATCGCTAACTGCTCAGGCAAAAACAGTTATTTGAACATCGAACTAAACGCCGATCGCTCGTACAAGTACTGGCTCAAGGCCATCAAGAGATTGAAACAGGAGTTCCCCAAAAAGGTGGTCATTGCATCCATCCATTGTAAACAGGGAACAGACGTCTGGGTCAAGCTTGCCAAGGAATTTATCGCTGCAGGACCAGACGGGCTCCAATTAAATTTTGCATGCCCAAATTTGAATGCAGGACAAAGCTCTGAAAAGGAACAAGAAAATTTCAAAAGCTATGGCGATCAAGTCGGCAAGGTCGTGAAGGCCATCAGGGAATTTTCCGATATCCCATTGTTCCCAAAGTTACCCTTCCAAATCCCACATGGCGAACTTGAGGACGTTGTTATGGAGGCCCTCAACAATGGCGCCACAGGTGTGTCAGCTATTAACAGTTTCTCAGGATTGGCCTCAGTGCATTCAGACTCCAAGCCCTTCCCCAATGTAAGCGACAAATACCAATCGGCCTATGGCGGTATTTCCGGAACACAGATTAAATCGATCGCAATGAAGGCCGTGTCCATGATCAAAAAAACTGCTCCAGATCTATACGTCCTTGGCTGTGGTGGTATGAAGGATGCCAAGACAGCAATTGAAATGATCCACTTAGGATCGTCAGTCGTGCAACTCTGTTCCGCAGTCATGACATACGGTTATCCAATCATTTACGAACTTTGCTCAGGTCTCAAATACCATTTATATTCGAGCGCCAGAGAAGACCTCAGCAAATGGGAAGGCCAATTCTTCGTTCCAAGTATTGAAAACAAAACCTCCTTCAACATCCAGCCCAAAATGGGTAAATGGTTGATCAACCAACGAAAAGAAAAAATGGAATCTCTTTCACGTGAAAACCTCTTGATCGTCGACGAAAGCGAATACTACGAAAATACAAAGGAAATTGTCGTCAAGGAAGTCCCTAAATTACATGAAATCGTCGGTCAAACATTAAAATATTTAATCGGTTTCGGTGATTTGAGTAAAGAGGAAAAATTATATTCTAAAATCGATTTAGATTCTTGTGTTCGTTGCTTAAGATGCTACCAATCATGTCACGACTCTGCTGCACAGGCAATTGATTTTGACCCTGAAACTAACACCCCTAAAATTAATTTAAATAAGTGTATTGGGTAAGTCAATTTTTTTTTTTTTTTTTTTTTGTATTTTGTTTTTTTATTTTCAATTTCATTATTTATTAATCTCTTTTTGTATTTTTTTTTTTTTTTTTTAATGTCAAATCTAATTAATTACAATAGATGTATGCTTTGTGTTTCAGTTTGCCCAACAGAATGTATCCAATTAGTCAAAGAAAAATATTAAAATACATTATTTTTATTTGTTATCATTTTAGGATAAATATCTAAAAATTTACAATTATATCATCAGAATATTTAATATATATTTTTTTTTTTGAGTTTTTTTTATTATTATTTTTCTTTTAATCTTCAGTTCTTTTATTTTGAAATTTTTTTGACTTATTCGAAATTTTATTGAATTATTACCTTAAATATTCTTCTTGAATAATAAACACAAATAAATTATTCTTGATCTTTAAATTTTTTTTTTTTTTTTTAATTTTATTCAATTTGTTCGAAATTGAAAATACTCTGTTTTTTTTTTCGAAACGAAAATATTTTGTTAAAGTTTTTAATTTTATTTCAAAAATTATCGGCTATTTAGATTTTATTTTTTGAAGGTATTGTAATAAAAAGAGTTCACATTTTGAATCTTTTTTGAAAATAAACTCAAATTAATTCTTTTTTGGATTCCTTGGAATTAAATGATTCTTTTTTCTAAAAATGATAAGCCTAAACTTATTTCTTGTTTAAATTTGTTTTTACAAGGAATCACATCATTCTCAAAACTTAAGAATAATTATTTTTTTTACTATTTTCAAAAAGAATTTAATAAATCTTCAAAAAATAAATATTGGAGGTTTTTCTTCTTGGGATTTTAGTTTTCCTCATCTTTTTTTCAACCCTGATGTTTTTAAGTTTATTCCTAATAAGAAAATTATTATACTTTGAAATGGAATAAAGATATTTTTTTTTTATATTTTTAATAGAGTTTTTGTACCAAATAAAAATTCTATTTCTGATTTTAGTGGAACCAGAATGAAATAATTTTTAAAGTTTTTGAAAAATTATCCTCCAAAGGTACTTTAACAAGCTGAAAATATATGACCAAAATTGATTCCATTAAAATTATTTAAATATCACGATTCCAAATTTTCAATTTTTGAGATTCAAAAAAGATAAAAATGGGATTATTTTGGGAACTCGGGAAATAAACTTTGTTTCTGTCACAGTGGCTTTTTTTTTCCAGATATCAATTATTTTTTATTGCCTTGAAGAATAAAAAAGTGATAAGTAGAATAATCCACAAAGGATTGTCTTTGATAAAAATATGAAACAAATCTTTCTGAAGTGAGTCATATTTTTTATTTTCATGAAATCTTGTAGAGATATTATAAAAAAAGTATATGTTGCAATTAATTTTTTGGCTTATGAAGTTGAGAAGTTAACTTCATGTAAATAATCTGTTACAGCCATTCCCACCCAACTATGAAAATTTATAAGAAATAGAAATTGATTTTCTATTATAAAATCCTATTTCATTTTACAAACCCTAGTATGGTTATTAAATTTTATCATTAAATGTTGAATCATTACGCTGTAAGATAATTTTTTTAAATGGATTGAAAAAAATTTTTTTAATTTATTATGCGTATCTAATTCCAATTTAAAAAATAATCAACATTTGATGGGTGATCAATCTCCTAAAAATAAAAAATCAAATATAAGGTCATTTTCAGAAAAAAAACCAGCAAAGATTCAACATTCAATTTCCAATTTGGATGTTATAAATTAAAATTTTAAAAAAAAATGTGTTTGTTTTGAAGTGAACTCTTTGGCATTTTTTGAGATCTCGAACATTTTTTTTTCATTATTCAAATAAATTATTGTTTTCTCAAGAATTTTACAAAACCCTTACTATGCCAAAAACAGAGGGTTACTAAATAACCAAAAATTAGATAAAATCAAATTAAATTAATTATGTACTGAAAGAAAACAATTTGTTTTTAAATTGAAGAATTTTAACCCTTTGGAAATTTAAAATTGAACTAATGAAATAATTTTTTTTTCAAATTTGAATTTTTTGATATTGGGAGAAATTTTTAAGTTTTTTTTTTTGATTTAAAATTTAAATGTTAGTGAAAGGAGATCTTACGTTTTTAATTTTTCTAGGTTATTTAAAGACTATAAATCAAAAATGTGTAAACCCATAATACCCCCATCAAGTTTCAGCCCACTTTCCGAGAATGGACCAAATGTATAGCAAATGACTAAAGCCTTAATAAAGGAAAAAATAATAATTACAAGAAAAATTTTCAATTTTATCATTTTTTTAGTTCCTTTGGTTCCTTTTGTTCAGGAAATTGATAAATAAATGAATGAAAAAACTTACATTAACGTGGATCTTAAATTACCAAAATTGCTATAATCACAGTTTTTAACAATAAAAAAACAATGATCAAAAAAGACTTTCAAATTTTAGTGATTTTTGTGATTTCTTATCTTAATAAATTTAATCATTGTCGTTGTTTTTTTAAAAAAAAAAATAATAAATTATTGATTTATGAGAAATTGTTAATTTTATCTTAGAATATGATCTCAATTAAATTTTCATTTGATAAAAAACAATTTTATTAAACACAACTAATTTCTATATCTATAAAAATTCAGGGTTCTTTTGGAGAGAGATTATTTTGGTATATTTTCCGAATTAAAAAATTAACAAGGTGAATATATAAAAATAATTAAAAGAAAACTCATTGTTTTTATTAACAATCGGGCTAATTATTGAAAATTCGGTAAAAATTATTTATTTTATCTTTGAAAGTATTGGTTTAGATAAAATTTCGCATATAAACCCCATTCCAAAAAATTGAACACACCCAAAATCAAAAATAGGAAAAATTAACACAATTTATTATATTTTTTAAAGCCTAAGATATAACCACAATTAGAATTACCCGGTATTAATGCTTTTATAAGTAAGTATTTTCATCCAAATAAAAGAAATAAAACTAAAACAAAAAAATCGAAAATTGGTATGACCAAAATAATGAAAAGAGTTGAACAAACAATTATGTATTCGTAAATTTGTTGAAATTTCACCAACAATTGTTGTTAGATCAAATGATTAGATACCATCAACCAATTGTAAAGGATTTTTCAATTTAAAAAACTTAACGCTAACCTTCTATCAACCATCAAAAAAATTTCGAGATCTAATGAAACAGATTAGTTAACTTTAAAAAAAGGAAATAAAAACTAAACCAAAAAAGACAAAAAATGAAATGGTTTGTAAAATCAAAAATATTTCCAAATTTAATGTAAAGTGTGGTATTGTTATTCTTTCAATTGTTTAAACTGTCTCCAAATTTTTGGAATTTAGTTCTGTTTAGAATTTAAAAAAATCTAAAGAGACATATTTCGACTGTAAACAACTGTTCAATAACAGTTCTCTGAATAATTGTTTAAAAATTAAATTATTTAAATCTTTTATAATAAACCAAAAAAATATTTATTAAAAATTTTCAATTATGAAAACAAAAAATAAATTATTCAAATACCTCGATTAAATCAGTTATTACTGAAATATATAAAATAAACTGAAAATATACCACTTCTTATTTACAAACAGAATTTAAAATTGAAAATTTGATAATTTCAGAAAATAAAAACCAATTCAAATTCAAAAATACATTAAAAAATTTATTTCTTCCATATTTAGAAAAATAATAAAATTATATCAAAAAATAAATAATAAAAGCAACTTAAATTCAAAAGATCAGATTGAACTATAAATTGAACTATAAAGTGTACATATAATGAGTTGTTGAAATCAAACTGTTGTAAGTGTCATTAGTTTTTTTTTTTTCATTTTGGAATTTAAAAGAAAATTTTAGTCATTTTTTTTTTAATATTTGGAAAAGAATAGAATAAAATCAAAGATTATACTCAATTCTTTTGAATTTTGGAAAACCTAACGGTGCTTTTCTCGAATTTTTTTGTTTTATGTGTAGTTTTCGAGGTTTTCATGTTTTTTTTTTTATCTACTGATAAATTCAAATATATTTAATAAAATTTTTACTTCAATTTCCCATTTTGTAATCACATATCTCAACTTTTAAAACAACTCAAAAGAAAGAATATTTTTGAAGTAACAACCAATTTAACATTATTTTTTATTATTTAAATCAACAAAATTCCCTCTTAAAAGCTCTTGTAAAAAAATTTGTAAAATGGAAAATGAAGTAAAAATTTTCAGATATTTATTTCAATTTAGCAGTATTAATTGACATTGTTTTTTATTAATTTATGTTTTGTTTGTAAAATCTATAAATTTAAGATAGGTTTTTTTGTGTTTTCTATTTTTTTGTAAAATCAATAGATTTTCGAAATAAAATAGAAAACTTTAAAAAAACCTAGAACACTTTACAGATATAACAGAAAGCCTCAATAACCACTGGGTATTCTTCGGAACTTGAAACACTTCACTACACTCCCCAAAAATATTTGCAATAATAAAAACCAAAAAAAACTTTTTATTTAAAATACAAAAAAATTTAAATTATCCATCAATTTCAACAATCCAAAAATCCTGGTAATTTACTAACTGCTTCAAATAGATATAACTATCTAATCAAAAAAATCAAATAAATTTTGTCCTTTATATTTAAAATATGAACAGAGGTTAATAATTAAAAATATTGATCGTTTTGTAAGAGTTTATTTTCTTATGAAAAAGATAGATTAATATCTCTTAACAAATTAAAAAAATCAAAAGAAATCTTAATGAATTAATTTTAAACTGTGATAGTTTGGAATTATTTTCATTAATTAATAATCGTGAAATCTATGATTTTACTCTTAAATTTCTGAAAGGGAATTGAAGACTAAGAAAGCCTAGAGTGTAATTTACACTTCTTCAATAATAAAAAAAGGAAAAACAGAAAATTTTTATTTCAGGTTACAAAAATAAGTTTCTCTCGAATTGGATGAAAAAAACCAGAGATCCTATCAAACTCAATTGGAAATGATAACTTTGTAAGATTTTATTGTTCATCACTCTTGAAATAGGATTTAAAAGATATTTTTTATTTTGAAAGAATCTTTTCAAACGAAGAGAATTATTTCTGTCATGAATAACTCAAATTAAAACTCGTTGACACAAAAAAGTGATGAGTGAAAAAACAAAAAACAAAATTGCAAAATTGTAATCTTCTTGACAATTTACTTGAAACTTTCGAATAAAAAAAATTGTCTAGTTGGAACTTTACATTAAAAAAAATAAAATTACTTTTTGAATCGTTTGATCAAAACACTGAGCTTCGTGTTGATATTTTAAGGCATTTCTCTGGTTATAGATGATTCTGGATCAATTGAATTATGTAACAAAGAAACTCCAAAATAATTAATAAAAAAATTTTTCGTTCCATTTGATTTTGGTGAAGAATTTGTTCCAAAGGCTATCATGCTGAGCCTTTGAGAATAATGTCAAGAAAGAAAAATTCATTTTTGTTTTTATTTCAAAATAATCCAAAAACAAAAATTAAATCTCGAGTCCGAAATGAAACTAATTGTTGAATGTTTAATTATCATCCTTCTTGTGTTTTCAATTACCGTTGCATACGAACTAAAATTTGTGGGAACTTTTATAAGACATGGCGATCGTGTACCAACAAAGAACATTCCAGACGACGGAACGATCTGGGAATGCAAATTAAACTCACTTGAAATGTATAACAACCACAATTTCCCAAAACCAACACCATCTCGACATTTCGGTAAAAAATTTATTTACGATCGAAACATACTTCCTGGAAATTGTTCTCGAGGCCAACTCACAGAAATAGGTGCGAAACAACAACAGGACTTAGGATCAAAATTCAGGAACAAATATGTTGACGATTTGAATTTTTTGCCAAGAGAATTGGATCCAGATTTAATCTGGTTAAGATCAACTGACACCTCTCGCACGATGAGATCTGCAGCAAATTTTTTTTCAGGGTTGTACCCCCCAAAAGACAAGAAAAAACAAGACGTTTTCCCTATTCACACAATGGATTGGAATAATGAAAATATGTAAGTTTTTTTTTTTTTTTTTTTTTTTTACAAAAAACGAAAAATGATCAGGAATATTCAGTTTTACAGCCCCTGAAAAATGAAAAAAGATTCTTTGTTTATCAAACTTAATTATCGCTTTATAGAAATATGAGAAAACAACCATTAACAAAGGTCACAAAAACATTTTAATATGAAAAAAAAAACAAAAAAAATTCAAAATTCATAATTTATTTTGCGACAAAGACTTTTTGAATCTTTTTTAATTTTTTCGATCTATTCAAGATGAAAAAATAATTTCTTTTTCCTTTGAATGAAAAAAGGATTCTTGAGAGAACTTTTGACAAATTGTCAACGTAGGAATTAAAATTTTGGAAAGTTTTATTTAATAATTCAACAATTAATAACAAAAATCATGTAAATAAAAATCTCACAACTAAAAATGACACATATATTCAATTTATATAAACTCTTGGACATAATATTTCAGAGTTATAGCTTTAAATAATATTTAAGTGTTTTTTATCATAAAATTAATTAAAAATAATTGTTACAAGCCCCTTAAGGCGCTAATCTCTATTAAATTTTTTTACCTAAATTTAATAAAGATTGAGAAAATTTTTTGCCAATTACTTAGATTTGAAAACCCTGTTTGTTTCCAATATTAAACATATTTTGAAATAAGGAATCCTTATTTAAAAATTGGTCAAAAAAAAAATAAGAGAGAATCGTCCCTTAGGTATTATTCTATAAAACAAAATTGATACAAATACAAAAAACAAAAAATAGTATGGAATACAAAAATAAATTGAAAGATATAAAAATAAAACTCTTTCATTGTATTTAAAACATTATAATAGATTTTAAACTAATATTTTATTTCAATCTATTTAATACAAACCGAAATATATTTTTAAGTGTGAGATTTTTGATGTGTTAAATAAGGGCTCTATTTATTGAATTTTAACGTAAAATTTCAAATGATTTCAAATCATCAAAATTAGGTTTCAATCATGAGATTTTGGAAGAACAGTGGTTTGTGACTATTAATAATTTTGATTAGTATTTCGGTATACCCTTAAACATGTAATCTGAATACAGTTATTGAAATTTTTCCTTGAAGAGTTTGGAAGTACTTGCTTATTCTATTACAAATAATCTTTTATTTGGAAATTTTGAATTTGGTTCTTTTTTTTTTTTTTTTAAACCAATACATTTGATGTGTTTGTTGTTACACTCATCATTTCTTCTTTATCTTGAGGGTACAAAATCTGGGTAATTACTTTGGGGGTTACTTTCTTCTCCATTTTCACCCAATTGACTTTTTAGTATTTTGTTTATATTTCCGATAAACCATTACTTTTTTTTTTTTTTTTTTTTTTTGAGTGACTATTTACCAGCTTTTTTTTCAGCTGTTTTTTTTCATTTATTGATCGTCTTCCAGTTAGTTTTGAAATTCTGTTTTTTGAAAAAAACAAAATAAAAAAACAAAAAATGATTCTTTCAAAGTCAGTATTTTCGAAATGAGAATTTCATTCAAAAAAATTCTAAATGATTGATATATTCATCACAAATTGAATAAAGAAAGGTGATATTTTTTTACCATCATTCTAAATTTCTTTTAACATTTCATCTTCTTATTTTAAATTTTTTAAAGAAAAAAATAAAATCCCTGTTTTAAAAGCATTAACCAGTATTTTCTTATTTTTGAACATCCAATTAAAAACCACAAGATTTTATAAATTTCTTTTCCCAATTATTTACTCAATTTCAATAAAACAATTTATTGGTTTAAAAGGGATATAAAACAAAATACAAATTAAATAATTAACTTTTGATCACAAATTCACTTTTTTTATCAAAATTGTATCAATCTATATACTCTCACCAATTTTTTTGCACAAGCTATTTTTATTTGCCTCTAAAATTCATACGAATTTTCAGATCAAACAACAAAGAACTAAAATAACAAGGCCTCATACGATACATAAAATAATCTTTTTTTTTATTTTAATTTTCTAGAGATATAAACCTTAATGACCGGCACTGTCAATAATATCGAAACATACAATATAAATGGCAAATATTACTCTTGGTTTAAGTGACTATGGCAGGGTATTAAAGAATCAAAATAATTTTTTTTCAAAAAATGATTCTTTTATTTTTTGGTTCTACTTTTTAAATATTTTGTAAAAACCCTCTACCTCCAAAGTTCTCATTAAGAGTAATATTTATTTATCAAAAAATTATTCAATTTCATTTAGTAATTTGTAAATATTTTAATAATAACCAAACGTAATAAAAGATTAATTGTATTAATTGTCTTCTTAAGTTTATTACAAGACTCAATGGTTAGGTTTTAAATGTGAACAAAAAAAAAAAAAAATCAAAAAAAAAATAGTTTGATTCTTTCACGACCAGTTCATAATCACTTAAACCAACATTAAAATATGTCATTTGTGTTGCATACTTCGAATTCATTAGATCCCCCCTGGCCTTCCTTAAATTAAGGAAAAAAAAAAAACAATAAAAAAATTTTCAAAAATAAGACTAACCGAATTGGAAATTTAAACAATATTCAATTTTAATGTATTAAATGACATGATCATTGATTAGATTGTTTATTAAAGGGGTTTCAAAATATTGTATTTTTTTTATTTTTTTTTTTTGTTTTTTGTTTAAAGGATAATATTTTAAAAACATTTTTTGAAAAAAAAAGATTATGTATGTTAATTAGCTTATAGAAATATTTTATTTCATGTGTAAAAAACGATTTTTTTTTTTACTCAACTTCCGGATTTAATTAATGTAAAATATATTATTAATTTAACAACAATAATAAATATAAAAAATAAATAAAATTATAGGCATTTTAACACAAAGCTGTGCCCAAGATTAGCAATTTTAAAAAATCAAATAAAACGATCAGCCAAATATAGAGCACATATGGACTCAATAGATTTTTTTATCTATCAAATTGATAAAATTTATGGCTTTATTGATTTGGATGGACATTCTCTTTTAACACTTTATAACAATGCGGTTTTTAGAATTCGACACAACAAAACTCTTCCAAATGGTTTAACTGAAAATTTGATTAAACAATTAAAAAAAGAAGGTGGGTGGTATGCAAATTTTGTTATGGGCAACAAGACCTTAGTTAAATTAACGATTGGCCCATTCCTTCAAGATTTACTAGACGCATTTGATTCTAAAATAACGGGAGAAAACCAACATAAATTTCATTTATATTCAGCACACAATTCTGGCATAGTTCCTTTGCTTGCTGCTTACGACTCATTTGATTCAACACCAGTTGAATTTGCCTCAAATGTTGTTTTTGAATTATACCAAGAGAAAAAAAAATATTATATTAAACTATCATATAACGACAAGGTAATCAAGATTCCAGGTTGCAAACAAGAAATGTGCCCCTATAGTAAATTCAAAAAAATAACTCAAAAAATGATCCCAAAAAATTATGAGAAAGAATGTAGAATCTAATTACAATTCAATAAGTGTCTTTTTTTATTTTTATTTTTTGAAAATAATATTTTTAAAAATTAGTATTATAAATTAAGTTATCGTGGTTTTATTCCACATTATATATATATATAAATTCTTAATAAATATACATATTCACAATTATTTATTTTAACATACACTTTTTTTTTTTTTTTATTTTTTTAAATTTATTATTGAGAAAACATCTTTATTGATAATTAACTATGAAGGAACAATTGAAATATTTCTTGATCGTGATTTTTTTTTTTTTGGATCTACTTTTCTACCATAGAGTCAGTTCAACTTTTAAGACAAAAACTTTGAACAAAACTTTAACACACAAAAATCTCAAATTAAGGCACAAAAGTCAAATTCTAGTAAAAATAATTTAAAAAATTTCAAATTTTGGGCTTTAATTTGAGATTTTTTTGTACCTTAATTTTAGTTGAAATTTTTTGTCTTAAATGTGATACTTCTGTATTATTATCGATATTTGATTTAAAAATAAATAAAATTCACAAATCTTGTTTGAAACATTAATAAATGAATTTTTTTAATATAAATAATAAAAATAGAATTGTAAATTTAACCTTTCCCCCCCACCAAGAAATTATATATTTTAAATAGTTGTTTTTTTTTTTTCCAGATTTGTTATTAAATATGATTTAATTTTCGGTTGTTCCAATTTTTCTTGAAATTCATAATATATTTAAAACCATTATTCTATCTTTATTATACCCAAAAAATAAATTTTTTTTTTCTATTCTAAACGATTATCAAAATTTCTACTCAGATAAGAACCTAATATAATATCTGTAAAATTTTATAATAATACCAAATTTTCTTTTATAAAACAATTTGAATTACTAATGTTGAGATACAAAAGTATTATACATGATTAAATAATTTCAATGAGATTTTGGATTTTCTAGATATTTATTAACTGAGTTTTTCGAACTACCATGGATATAAAGACAAAACTTTATTCATAAAACAATTATAGAATCCTTGCTTAGGAATTTTTACATAAATAATATATGTCCCTACTACCCAAAAAACACTAAAAATGGAAAACTGATCAAATACCTTCCATTAAAAAAATTAAAAAACAAAACAAAAAAATTAAAATAAATAACGTTTCCATTTAACTTTTACTTGAAAAACATTTTTTTGCCAAATGATTGAATTCAAACTTCAAATTATGTATATTTTTAAACACAATATCTTATTTTTGACACATTTACTAAAAAAAAAAATCTAAATTACAGTCAGTTTCACTTTTAAGACTCAAACTTTCTACGAAATTTAAGGCACAAAAAAAAATCTCAAATTAAGGCACAAAATTCAAATTCTAGTAAAATAAATTGTAAAAAAAACAATTCCAAAAAATGTGCTTTAATTTGAGAATTTTTTGTGCCTTAAATTTCGTTGAAAGTTTGTGCCTTAAAAGTGAAACTGACTGTATGGGAATTTTATTTTCACAAAAGGCACTAATTTGGTCTTCAAATGTTTTTTTTAATTTTAAATGGTAAAAGTATAAAAAAGTTATTTAAACAAGATAAACTCTCTAGAAAAATCTTCTAATTTAATATATTAACTTAATATTTGTTTTCAAAATTTTCTTAACCCCAATTTTTCAAAAAGAAATAAAAAAGTGCACACTAATTACAAAAAATATTTTCGATATTCAAAAGTTAAGATTGTTTTTTTTCTCAAATATTTTATCACATTGGTTAATTGAATTAAGTTATAAACTAGATTTCGAAAAATATTAATCAGAAAAAAAAAATGGTACATTTTTATATTAAGAAAATATTAAGAAAATTGTTGTTTAATTTCTTTTATTTAAAAAATCAAATCCTTTTTTTAAAGAATTAAACTTTTTAAATTATAACTCACTCACTTATTATAACGATGATTAATTAAATTACACTTCTTCAAAACACCATTCAATCAATCAAAAAAACAAGAATAAAAATTTTCATTTTTCAAACTCAAGTAAACCTCTAGAAAACTCTAATATTTTTTTAAAAAAAGATATCTACTTATGTTATCAAATTATTAATTGAGAATTCTAGAGGCACCTCACTTAAATGAAATTTAGGTAGGTTTATTACTATGGTTCATAATTTTTTTTTATTTATAAAAAGGATTTCATTGAAAATAAAAGCAATTATATAACATTTTTCTTGTTACTCACAATAAAAAAGCTTCTCAGGTATTATTTTTATGTATGATATTTTTTCCCTACTATATTAGAATTCATTCACTCAAAAGTAATTATTAAATAAAAAAATTGTAAAAAATGAGTAATGTGACTTTCGATCAAAAAATACAAAAACAATCTTCTTATGGATTACGTTCCCACTCTTGAGAGTGTTAAGTTATTTTATTATTTCACTTACACTTTGCAAAAAGTATTTTCAATCTGAAGAAATTCGACAGAAAAAAAAACCCCATTTTTTGTAGTCTTTACAGTTTCACACATACTTTTATTCTTGCATTTTTAAATAAAAGGAAAACTAAAATAACAAAAAAAATAATTGCAAAAAAATGGTTTTTGGGGAAATTCAAATGTAATTTCAAAAATGAGAAAATTTCAAACACATACAAACAAATGTAAAAAATATGCCGAAAAATCAGAGGAATTACTGTGAGTACAGAAAGTTGAAATGGCAATTCAAAAATATTAAAATCAAATTTTGGAATGATTTCTCAAGTAAAAAATTGCAGAAATTGTTGAAATTGTGAAAATTAACTTTTTTTTTTCTCAAAGAAATTCCCAGTATGGAAATATTATTGAGATTACAAAACTCTTCGAAGTGTCTTTTTATACCTTGTTTCACTGTTTTCACCAAAAAAAAAAGCCCCCCAAAAAATTATTGAATTTCAAAAAATTTATTAGTATATTGAAATATCCAACAAGAAGTTAAAATCTGATTACTATAAAACCAAACTCATTTTAAAAGTTATTTCCAAATTAAATTATTTTTATGAAAAGTTGATCCATTTTTTTCATTTTTAAAAAGTTCAAAATTCAATCATAATTCTGAATTATTTAAAAAAAAATTATTTTCTTTGAAAGAAGATTGAAATCTTAATCTCTATAAAGGAAGTAAACCAAAACACACTTTCAAAATAATACCACTAAGTTCTAAAATAACATTTTATAAATATTATACTTAATTTCAAAAAAAATTAATAATTATTTTTAACTTGAAAAAAATATTATTTATTTATTCAAAGAACATTTCTAATCAATTTTTTCTTTGAATTGAACAAAAAAAATATGATAAAAACAAAAAAAAAAAAAACCATTAAATTAAAAATCCCCTCAAAATACCTTTTTAACAACCTTTAAAATTAAACTTTTACTCAAAGAAAATACCTTTTAATGTGATTATTTATAACCAATATTTAATAACCCAATCATATTTCTTTCAGTGGGTTAGTAAGAATCCAAACATTAAAAGTATCAATATATTTTATTATTAGGTCTCAATTTTTATCTTATTTTCAAATTAATTAAAAATAATTCAAATTTATATTTCTAATAATAAAAAAAAATAATAGATATTATCAAATAGCTGATTTTAATACTAACAGTTCGTTTTTATACTCTTAATGTTTGAAAAACGTATATTGCCTAATCTTTTACATTTCAATAAATTAAATGAACTATTTGTGAATAAAATAAATAATCAATATTTTTAGATCTTTCAGGATTCAATATTTAGATTAATTTTTCTTGTATTTTTAAATCAAGATTAAAGGTTCAAGGTTATTTGTTTGTACAAACTTTCAGACATTACCAGATTTGAGATTTTCTTCAAAATTAAAATCTATTGCAAATTTTTCTTTTTCTATTTTGATCCAAAAAATCCAAAATTAAAAAGATATCCAGATCTTTTAACTGAAAATTTAATTGGGAAAAATAAACTTCTTATAAAATGATTTCTCAGGTCTCTAAAGTTGATAAATAAGTTTGCACATCGTGGTTTAATTTTATCCGTGTATAAATAATTACTCTATTACCTTTTGGGAAAAAAATAAATAACAAGTTACTTGTCACTTAAATCAATACAAACTGTTGATATTTGTATTGTATATTTCATATCCATTATCTGTCCCTAATAAGATTTAAGTATTATTTGTTAACAGATATTAAAGAATAAAAAATAATAATTTTTGGTTTGGATTAATTATTTGAGATGATTCACAATTCTTGAAAACTAGTTTATATTAATACATAATTCACGATAACAATAAAGTAATATTATTGATAAATTATTTTTATATTATTCATAAAAACAATCTAATAAAAAAGAAAATTAATGAATTTATTTGATTTAATTTAATTGGAATCTTCAAAATTATTTTTTAAAAATTTAAATAAAAAAATTAATAAAATTGTTCACTAAACCATTTCTATTAAAAAAAAAACAATAATTTAAATTAAGAAGAAATCTAGCAATAATGATAATAATATCTTTTTATCCCATGATGAAAATATAAAGAAAATTCATTTATAAATCAAAAGTAATTTGGGATTGCTTTATCATTAATTTTAAAAATTTCAATATACAAACAAGCAAATTCATAATTTCTTTTCAAAATTTTTATTCGAAATAAATTTAATTTTTTGATAATTCTAATTTACTTAGTCGGTTTTCTAATTGTTCAACTAATAGTAACAACCCATCTGTTATCAAATTTGCGGATTCCATTGGATCATCAAGTTTTTCTCTTTTTTCATCAATTAATTTTTTTAATAGTTCCTTATGTTTAATTTGCCATTGCACTGATAAATCAATAACCTGCTCTGCTGTACTAAGATCTATTGTATCCTTTACATTGACATTATTTAAAATAATAAATTGTCTGATTAACTGATAAGCCAAATTTGATGTTTCGTGCAATTTAATTTCACTTGGCAATTTGATATATAGATTTTGGAAATTATATGTTCTAGCACGTAAAATCCATTCAGGTATAAAATATACAATGCCGTTTTTTTTCTTTTCCTGTTTATTATCATTTTCATTTTCATTTTCCCCATTCTTTTCTTCATTTTCCTTTTCTCCGTTTTCCCTTTCCTTTTCTTCTTTTTTTTCTTTTAAAATAATCCGAATACCTTCTTTTTGATAAAAGACATCAAATAAATCATCAAACAAAGGCGTTAGTGTGTTATATTTATATTTATTGTTTGAATTTGTAAAATTTTCATTCTGTTCAAATGTGAATTTTTTTTTTGCATTTTGAATTATTTCAAGTATTTTTGTTTTTGGTATCATCATAATATCTGTATATGCCCAAATAATAAAAGATTCTTGTTCATTTTCATTTGAATTTTCCAATTCGATAGTTAATAAATTTATTAAATCAGAACTCTTAAATCTAAAATGTAAAATCTCGTTATGAAGTTGAACTAAATCAATTATATAATTTAAATAAATACAAATAAGAAAAATAATTTTTTTTTATATTTTTTTATATTTTTTTATTTTTTTCAAAATAGAAAAGATTTAAATATATTTTTTTTTTTATTATTTAACGGAAGAGTTTTTAATTCCTCTTATTTGCCGTTAGTTTTTTTTTTAATTTGAGAAATTAACGGAAAATTTATTTAATTTTCAGTTTATTTCTCAAATTAAAAAACACCGTTATCTTTTCCAGAGTTTAAACGAATTGGGTAAAATCAAAGATTTTTCTCTATTCTTTTGAATTCTGGAAAAGCTAGGCACTCTACGGCACTTCCCGAATTCCTAAATTATGAAAAAGATTTAAATATTTAATCCACTTTTTTATAAAAGAATTTCTTTTGATTGAAAAAAACTTGGAAACAAATTGATCTAATTTTGGATAAATGTAATAAAGATCAATTGAGAAAAAAAAAAATTGGTAAAGTAATGAACTTGAATAAATTCAAAAGAAACAAATAAGAAATATAAAAAAATGTTCAATGACAATTTTATGAACTAATAATCTATTTTTTTTAGATTATTTATAGCTTTTATATTAAATAAATTAACTTATTGATATTAAAAAAAAAAATTAATTATAAAGTAAATTCCAAAAATTTGAACACAGTTTAAACAGTTGGAAAAAGGCCAATATCACACTTTACATTCAATTTGGAAATAATTTTGATTTTTACAAAAATATGAAAACAATTTTTTGTCTTTTTTGTTTTGATTTTCATTTCCTTTTTTCCAGTTACTAAATCTGTTTCGTTAGATCTGGAATTTTTTTTTCGATGGTTGATAGAGGGTTAGTGTTGAGTTTGTTAAATTGGAAAATCACATATAATTGGTAGATGGTATCTTAACATTTGATCGATCAACAATTGTTGGTGAAATTTCAACAGATTTATCAATACATAATTTTTTGTTCTCGCTCGTTTCATTATCTTGGACACATAGATTTTTATTTTTTGGTTTTATATTTTTTTTCTTCTATTTGGATGAAAATGATTACTTGTAAAAACATTAATACTAGTCAACATAAATCTGGTTTTAGATTAGGTTTGGAAAAATATAATAAATTATTTTTTTTTTTTTTTGCCTATTTTTGATTTTGGGTGTGTCCAAATTTTTGGAATGGGGTTTAAAAGAAAAAATTATAAATTATTTAAATTCTTGATAATTTCATACATTACTGAAATATTCAAAATAAACAAAAATACATCAAGTTTTATTTCTAAAATCTAATTTAAAAGGGAACATATTATAATTTTATTAATCAAAAAATAAATACCTTTTATTTTTATTTTTTTTTTATTATTGAAGAGAGGTGATTCAACAAAAATTACCTCCTGTTTGCCGTTAGTTTTTTTTTACTTTTTGAAATAAACAGAAAATTTTGAAAATTTTCGGTTTATTCGAAAAAGTAAAAAAAACCTAGGCACTTTTCGTTAGGTTTTTTTTAATTTTTGAAATAAACAGAAAATTTATTTAATTTTCGGTTTATTTCTCAAATAAAAAAAAATCGCCGTTAGGTTTTCCAGAATTCAAAAGAATAGAGTAAAAACTAAGATTTTTCACTATTCTTTTGAATCCTGGAAAACCTAGGTACTTGACGTCACTCCCAGAAACTCTAAAAAAAAAAATCTTTAAATATTAAAAACGATCAACCTAAATTAATTATGTCTCTTTTCAGCTTCAAAAAATAATTCTTCAAAAATAACTTGAATTTATTTCTCCTCATTAGATCTAAATTACCCTTTCATTAATATACAATATTTCATTTTAAAAAAAACTTGTGATTTATTTTGTTTAGTTTTTTTATTTTTTTATTTCAGCATTTGTTTGTTTAAAATCCGAATAAAAAAGGAAGTTTTTTTCACATCGGTTATAAATTTGAAAAAACTATGAACAAACAAGGCAATATTTTTGCTGTTTTTTTTTTTTTCTTTTTTCTTTTCTTTTTCTAACAACAAAAAAAAATACCTAAAAATAAAAAATGGCAGCTAAAGTCCAAAATAAAATAATAACTTGAAATACCATGTCTTTAAATAAATTTGATGATTCCAAGAAGCAAAAATATAAGGAAACAATTACGTTAGAAGATCTTTTTGTGATGCTATCTTGAAACTGTTTTTTTTTTATTTTTACATTTTCTATTACTATTTTTTTTTTACCTACTTTTGGGATGTTTCTCTTTTCTCACATAAAACAATCAAAAAAATAACTCTACTTTGTAATTTCAAAAATTTCAATATATTTTTCATTTATATTTCAACATTTTTTGTTTATTTTCAAAAATTTCCAATAAAAAGTTCCTTGAATTTTTCTTGGTAACTTTTATTGACTATTTCAATAACCACTAATTAAATTTCACTAAAAAAATTAATTGATTTTCAATCATATTTGATTTTAATTTCATAAAAGTTTCCATCAAAAGTAGACTGAAATTCATCTCAGTTTTGTTTTCATCATAACTCGGAAAATTTTTGCAAAAAAAAATCTCTAAATTTTGTTTTTTTGAAATATACTCACATAATAAGCATTATTATATATAAAAATTCTGAAAAGGGTTTACAACTTTATTAGATATTAATGGGAATTGAAAAAAAAAAGAAAATTTTTTGTAATATTTTTTTCAACTTTAATTGTAAAATTTTTGAAATTTTTAATTGACTTCGTTGAGATATTATTTTCATCTATTTTTTTAATAGTATAAAAAGAATCATATTTTTATCAATTTTAAAATAAAACCAAATATTTCTTTCAAAAGATATCACTAAATGAAATTGAAATAATGATTTTTTTTTTTCTGTTTTGCAATATTTTTTATCATTTTATTTTTTTTTTCATATTTGAGTTTTTATATATATATATATATATATTCCCTGTTTTTTTTCTGCAAATTGTTTTAATAGTTATTCCTTTTTTCTTCATTTTGGTTCGATCTAAAATTCATTCATTGTAACTTTTTCCAATAAAAAAATACCCCAAAAATAGGTATTTTTTTAAAAAAGCCGGAATTTTGAAAAATGGGGGTATTTAAAATCTTTCATAAGCTTAATAGCTATCTATTCTTAATTACATAAAATCATCATAACTTTGAAAAAATAATTTATAAAAGAAGTATAACTGAAATCTAAAATGTAGTTTTGGCTAACTTTAATTTTCAGAATATATTTTTTTCCTTGTATTGATGTTTCAAAAGAAAAACTTTGTTTTTTTTTTATAGAAAACATGGGCATCAACTAATCCAAGAAACTGATAATAATTAATAAGTAAATATGGTATTGATTTCTTAAAGTTCTATTATTAAAAAAGAAATTCTAAAAATAAAGGATCAAATTAGAAAATTTATCGAGAAAAATAGGGTTTATTTTTGAAGAGAAAAATTTTTATTTCTCAAAAAAAAACAAAAAATTTCATCAAAACTAAAAATTATTGAATATTTAGGAGAAATTTTTATCCTAATTTAAAATTTTGTGAAAATATCAAGGGTTTTACTTTCAAAATTGATTTGAACTTGGGGATAATATTGGGTACACATGTACAAAAACGATTTCTGAATTTTTCATGTTTTTTTGATAAAATTGTTGCTTTTTTCATTAATGGTGATACTTTTCTGTTATACTCACAACAGTCAGGGAATTTGACAATATATTTGATGTTTTTAAATGACAACAAATTCCATTTAATAAAGCATTGAAGATGTTTGGGTTTTTTTGAATTTGATAAAGTATTTTCGATTTTCATTTGACGTTTCTTCTCCCAAATCACTTCTTTTGTTTTTAAATACAATGGGATAGAAGGCCTCTTAAAAGATCAAATATATTGTCAAGTTTCTTGATTCATAAAACCATACCCAAAAAGTATCACAGTTACTGAAAAAATACAATTTTAGCAAAAAACATGAAAAATTCAGAAATCATTTTTGCACGAGTGTAGTAAATTTGATGTTATATTGGATCAAGAAGAAAAAAAAGCCAATGGGTTTTATTCTGAAACACCAATTATAAGTTCTGGGTACGCTTTTTTTTGATCACTGTAAAGTCCAACTTTTCAAAATTGAGAGACTTATTGTTACCGAGAAAAAAACAATCGATGTGCTATGATTCAAAATAAAAAAAAATGCAAAATTTCCAAAACAAAGAGGAAGGAAAAAAATTTGAGAACAAATTGAACTTACTAAACGTTTTGTTCTTTGGGTTGTATAAATTTAATTTTTGGTAGTATTGATAAAAATTACCAATGATTGATCTGTCTTCTTGTAATAATTTCAATTGAACCTTTGGTGTAACTGCAACATCAAGTGCGCATTTCCCATCACCGTTTGTTAGATCAACATCGGCTCCGTACTTTAATAATAACAATACATGCTCATAATTTCCTTTTTTAGCAGCATGGTACAGGGCAAAATTGCCCAATGGGCATTTCGAATTGGGATCTTGATTGCTTGAGAGTAAAAATTCTAGCGATTCTGTTAGGCTATTCATACAGCAATAAAGTGTTGCTGGTATCCCATTTCCAAGATAAAGGGTACCATCTGTTTTTTTGATTAATTTTTTTATGAGTTGAGTGTTTGTTGATTGAAGTATTTCTTCTAAATTACTCGTTTCCATTTTGTTTTTATTGTCTTGTTCAAAAGAAAGAAAAAAATATTTAAAAAAAGAAGATCAAAAAATGAAATTTGAAACCAAATGATAACCTTTTGGTTTCTATGGCACATTCTAAAATCTTATTAAAGTTCTTTGCAGTATTGTGGTTATTACTATTTTACTCTTAGTGAATAAGTGTTTTAAATTAGTTTAATAAACTTAAGGTAGACTGCACTTTAAAACCATTTTTCAAAAATTTTAATTGAGAGCAAACTTATTGAAAAAAATTTTTTTGAGTATCATGGGATAAAGGAGTTTGTAACTGAAATTCAGTTGGCTTCTCTATTTGTGAAAAGAAAATGAAACCAAAGTAAATTAGATGGAATCTTCAATTGTTCAATTAATTGAACAGTTTTTTTTTTAGAGTAGAATTTTGGTTTTATTAAATTAGGTTTTAGATCTAGAAATGTGTTTGTCTGGGAATGTTTGAAATTAGTCATCAAATAAATCAAAAAAATAGAATATACATAAGAGAGAGTTTTTTTACAAAAAATCTTTTTCTTTTTGGAAAAACAACAAGAAAGATCAAAACGCCTATATGAATTTGAGTAGAGATATAATGAAAAAAAAAGTTAAATACAGTTTATTTTAGAACTTTAAATATTATGTATCTTCATATCTAGGATGAGAACAAACAAGAAATTTCCTTAAATTTCTCAATTTATCACCATTTATTATTTTTTAATGAAAATTTTTTTCAAATTTGGGTTTTCAAAAACTTATTTCATATATTTTTTATCGAACTAAGAAAAAACAAAAAATACTGTTTCAAAGATTAATAAAAAAAGTTTTAAGTTTGGAAATCAAAAAAAGAATTCACAAAAAACTCCAACCCAAAGGAAAATAATATGTGAAATTAGTTAAAACATATTCAGAATTATTTTGTACTTTTCTGAATTCCATAGAAAATCAATAATTTTAGAATCAAACGAATACCTTCAATATTTTTTTTTATTTCTGAAGAGGATTACAAACTAACATCTTTTCTTATATTAAATCAAAATTAGATAAATTAAAGGAGAATGGGATTTTTTAATAACTTTTGAAAATCTCTAGAAATAAAAAGTAATGCACTCTCAAAAAATTTACAAATAAAAAGTTTTTTATATTTATAGTAAAAAATAAAATTAAATAAAGTAGAAGTAATTATATCAAATATTAAATATAAAGTCATCGAAATCTACCAGGGAATTGTTTCAATATCAAATTTTGATTATGATATTTCTTTTTAAATATAGGAATATTTTAATAATAAAGTTTACATTGAAAAAAAAATATATAAATGAGTTAATAGTCAAAAATTTTTACAGTCGGTTCCACTTTTAAGGCACGAACTTTCAACCAAACTTAAGACACAAAAAAATCTCAAATTAAGGCAAAAAAATTTGTAATTTTTTTTTTTAACAATTTATTTTACTAGAATATGAATTTTGTGCCTTAATTTGGGATTTTTATTATGCCTTAAATTCAGTTCGAATTTGTGCCTTAAAAGAGGAACTGACTGTATCAATTTTGAAAAAATAAAGTTTCAGACCCCAAAATGACTACAAATATCGAGAATTCGTTGAAAGCAAACATAAAATTTATTCTTAAAAAAATTATTTTTTTTTGAAACATATCAGAAGTTTATTTTTTATATGAGCTCATTTATTAAAAAAAAATTATCAAAATAAGCTGATTTATTCTAATTTTGAAGTTTTAAAAAAACTATATGAAAATCAAAATTTGATTCGAAAAAAAATTCAAGGTAGCCTTGGAACAGCGGTAAGATCAAGAAATAAATCATTTTTTTTCTTCATAAAATTTATATTTAGGTTTGGTTACATTTTTGGTTAAGTAATTAAATTTATTATACCGCGGTGTATTCAAATCTCGATTTATTATAATATTATTTTATTTTGGTTAAAGAAATAATTTGAATAATTCAGTTTCAAATAAACAGTGGTCGTCTAAATTGGTAAAAGGTACCAAATTACTTAAGGAATGAAGAAATCATATTTATTTGTAAAAAATTTGATGATAAATTCAAGAATAATAATCTCTTAATTAATGATTTCTAAAAAAATTTTCACATGGAAATCAAATTGTTAAATAAATTTTAATTGTGAAATATTAATGAAAGGCCATTATTTCAAATATATAAATACAGGTACATAGTGCCCCAATCTTCGGAGTTAGAGTCTAAGTTTTTTTTAATTCAAATTATTTGAACAAAATCATAGATTTTACTTCATTCTTTTTAATTTTAAAAAAACATAACGACAGTGGAATGCCAATTTATTAATCACAGTTTTTGGAATTTTTATTTAGTATCGATAATCTTTCTCTGGGATTTTTATTCCAACTATTTCAGGATACATATTATTTTTAATTTGACCCTGCAAATGATAGTATTATTTCTACTTTAATATTTTAATTAAATTTTCTTCTTATCTTTTTATTTAGTGAATGTTCTTGAATTACTCCTTTCTCTCAATAAACGAAAATTTAACTTTTCTAATTATTTTTTCCCTAATTTTTTACCAAACATTAAAGACATCTAAAAATTATATTGACGTAACTTCATTAAGATATATTGAGAAAATAAATAATTCAATTTCACTTGAAGCTCGAAATCATAGCATCAAACAATCCCAAAATTTTTAATTTTATAATGTTTATAATTCAAATTCAAAGTTTTTAAAAATTGAACAGGTTTAAATATAAGTTTTATTTGGCAATTGAATTATATTTCAATTCTAATTACAATCTAATTATTGGAAGGTGTTTTCTTTTAATATAAATATCAATAGATTTTATTTATAAAAGAGAACCCCCCCATAAAGCATATGAACTTGAGTTAGGTTTCCCCCAGTAAATAAAAGACTTTTGAAAATATTATATTTTTATCGATTTTTTTGTACTCTGAAAAACCACAGTTAGGTTTTCTTGAGTTTTCTGTTTATTTGTGAAGTTTTAATGGTTTTTTTACTTTTTGAAATAAACCGAAAATTTATTAAAATTTTCTATTTATTTCAAAAAGTAAAAAAAAACCTAACAAAAATCGATAGATTTTCCAGATAAACAGTAAACCTCAAGAAAACATTGGCACTATACTGCACTCTAGGCACCTCCTTTCAGTTTATTTTAATTTTATAAAGTAAAAGAAAATTTCAAAAATTTTCTTTTATTTTCTTAAAATAAAAAAAATTAATATTATATTTTCTAGATTTTTTTGATTATTTGAAAAATTAATAGATTTTATAAATTAAACAGAAAACAAAAATAGAAAATATGAACTAAATAGTATTTTACAGTACGTATCTAATTTCTAATTTTTTTTAAAAATAAATTTGAATATTTGAATCATAATTTTCTTTATCATTATATAATGAGAAATCAATAACGAGACTCCCATTATTTGAATAATATCTAAGATATTATTTCTTAATTTCTTATTATTTTTGTTTATCTGATTTAATTCCTTAATCCAAAAATTTCGAATTTTTTGGTAAATCAGTAGTCCCATAAAAAATGATCGACATCTTCGGTAATTTATAGATTCGATTTAAATTTTTTTTCATAAATTAAATTTTTTTTTTGAATATTCTTATCATATACATAAAAAAATATTCATAGTGAATTTTTATTTTTTCATTTATTTATCTAAATAATTATTTATTTATTTATTAATTTATTTATTGGAGAAACGGATAAATTTGAAAATTTTATTACAGTCAGTTCCACTTTTAAGGTACAAACCTTTAACGAAATTTAAGGTACAAAAAAATCTCACATTAAAGCACAAAATTTGGAATTTTTTTTTTTACAATTTATTTTACTAGTAACTGAATTTTGTGCCTTAATTTGAGATTTTAATTGTGCCTTAAATTTCGTTGAAAGTTTTTGCGTTAAAAGTGAAACTGACTGTACTATAAATTATGAAGAAGAGGAGAAATATTTCAAATATCAAAAATATAAATAATATCATTTTAATGACCAAATTAAAAACGAGTCATTCTCGTTAGCTTTAATATTGTTGGAAAGAATTGGCTAAAATCATTGATTTTTCAAGATTCCATCAAATTCTGGAAAACTAAGACACATTCCAAGAATTCACATGATAGGTAAAATACCGATAAAAAGAAAATCAATAAAATATTGTTTTTTTTTTTTTAAAAAAAAGTCAATTGAAAATATTAAAAATTAATATACTAAAATTAGTAAACGTTATAAGTGGTTTTTTAATCTATTTGAAAATTAATTTTTCAATTCTTTAATTTTTCACTTCATTATAATCAATTATTAATTTTTTATCAAAAATTATATTTAAATATTTTTATTGTACTTGATTGATAATCAAATAAACGAATCCACCCAAAGTAAAAAGCATAGTCAAAAGAGAAAAAAAGGTGTTTTTAAAAGATTTCTTCATTTGTTTATCAGTAATATCCCTTAATTATAAATCGATTGTGGATTATCATAACCGATTTTAAATTAACAAATTTAAGCTTAAAAACTGTCCTTCTGATCTTGAAGGTTTTTTTTTTACCAAAATTTTTTAAAAAATAGTGAATGGGAATTAACTCTTTGAATCTAAAAGATGAATGTGTGTATAAGAAGCTTTCAAGAAAGTTGTAATAGTTGTGTTTAATAATTTCACATTCAGAGTTTCATATTGGAATAGTAAATCATCTCTACAAATCTTTTTTCAATTGAGAGTTTACTCTAATTCCGAATTTTGTAGCAAATTTTTGTTTTTAATTATCCATTGTGAAAAAAATTTGGGTCATTAAAAAAAATCGGATCAATCAAAAATTTGTTTTGGTTTTTTTAATCGTAAAATATTAGCAAAATGATTATTGATCAAGCTATCATTATATGAAAAAAACTTACACTCTAGAAAAACCAAAGTCAATATCAATTAAAATTTACAATAACAATATTATTTCGTTGCATTTTGACCCCTTTGGGGTTGATTTGGAATGAGAAACGAACAAAAATTGAATTATAATTGTAAACTTTACAAAAAAAAAATAATTATTTATGGAGAAATATTCAAATACATTAATTCAATAAGATGTTTATCATTGTTAGATAACGTTAATTTATCCATATTAATCTTAAATACCCTTTTAAACTTAATCAAATCAAATAATCTTCCAAAAAAGATTTTTTTTCAAAAGAGATTTATTTACACTAATGTTTTTCAATCAAAACTTCAAAATAACAAAATGTTAAGATTTTAAAACTATTTAAAGTCGAATTATCACATATAGAACAAATCTTAATTTAAAATAACTCTTTATAATTGGTTTTCCCAATCAATCACGATCTTGATCTTGGAATGTAATCTAATAAAAAAAAAATTACATTTTTAGTAAAGTTTACAATTATAATTCTATTTTTGTGAATTTTTAGCCTTCCAAAGAAATTCCAAAGTTTCAAAATGCAACGAAATAATATTGTTATTGTAAATTTTAATTGATATTGACTTTGTTTTTTCTAGAGTGTAAGTTTTTTTCATATAATGATAGCTTGATCAAAAATCATTTTGCTAAAATTTACTATAAAAAAAACCAAAACAAATTTTTGATTGATCCGATTTTTTTAAAATGACCCAAATTTTTTTCAAATTAAAATTTTTGTTAATTCTCCTCAAAACATGTTAAAATTACAATTAAAAAAATATACTTAAATAATAACTTGAATAGTCAAAGAGTTGTTGGTTCTAAAAGTATCATCACACCAAAAAACACAACAAATTTATACAAACTTTCCAAGCACTGGACTGTATTTAGAAGATTTATATATTATCTGAACTTTTAGATTTTTGTTGTATTTTTTTCAAATAAAATCATTTTTTCTTTTTAAGCAACTATTTTTGTTGGTTTGTGGTTTGAAAATTTTTTTTGTATAAGAACAAAGTATAAAAATCTTTTCTGTGTTTTGTAATGTCAAAAGATTTTCTTGACCAAGAAAACTCAGGTATCTAGATTCTCTTTTTTTTCAATTTTTAATCCAAAATAAGAAAACAACTTTTTAACAATATTGTTCTTCCTTTTATAACTTTCTTCAAAAAACTCAATAAAAGACAACATAGGTAGGCTCAAAACAAAACCGTCAACTCCAATAAAACCCAGAAAAAGAAGAAATTCGATTAGTTCTTCACCAAGATATTTTTCAAGCAAAACACAACAAGTTTCACCATTAGGAAAGCGGTTTTCAACAAGGGAGCAGCCACTGTTATTGGTAAATAAAATTTTTTCTTTTATTCTTCCTCAAGATCATACATTAATATTTTTTTCTTCTTTGATAAATCTTTTTCATTTATTCAAAATTTTATTCTGGGTTACTTGACCATACAAAAAACGAAACAATATCAAAAACAAAAAAACATAAAACATAAAACTCCAACACAAATATGAACAAAAACAAAAAAACAAAAACAAAAAACTAAAACATAAAACTCCAACATAAATACGAACAAAAAAAAAAAAACAAAAAACACAAATCAACTAAAAAAAATAGAAAGATGAATTATCACTTCAAATTAAAAAGCTGACAAATGTCTTGGTTCAATTTCAGGAATTGTGTAAAACAATTCAGACTGCACACGACAAAAGGCAACAAAATTTTGAAAACAAAACAAAATTATTACTTGCAAATAAAATCAAATTTAACAATGCTCTTGGGAAATTGAATAAAGAAAAGAGCACTTTAAATGAATTCCTATTAATTGAAGAAAAGGCTTCAACTGAACAGGAATATTTGACTAACTTTCGTAATTTAGCCTTGGAGGAGTATAAAAAGTTGTCAAAAAAATATAGTGAATTAAAAAATAAGGAAACACAGATCTTGGAGTCCATTCAAAAGGAAAGCAAATTATACCAACAACAAGAATTATTATTTCGAACCAAGCTAATCACATACTTTACCTTTTCAGAATCAAACTCTTTCAATCAAAATGAAAGCAAACGCAAAAAAGGTGATGAGAGACAAGATGAAAAAAAACAATTGATAATTGAAAAAAAAAAAATCGTGAGTTCAATACAAACCATTTCAAACCATCGGACGCAAACCAAAAATTGGTTGATCAAAGTCAAGGATTTACAACAGCAATTGTTAAAACAAAGAACACACATTATTGAACAGTCCAAGGTGTTTACCATTTTATTGGATCAACAAAAAAAAAAGGCCGAGCAAGCACGAGCCAATTCGATTAAAGCGTCAATGAAAAGAGAGGAAGAGTATGTGAAAAACGAAGCAAAGATTGATTGGCTGAGTAATACAAAAAACAATTTAGAGTCCAATTTGGAAAAAAAAGAAATACATCGAAACGAAATTAAAAAACAAGAAGAAATATGTTGGAAAATTGAGCAAAATGTATTAAAATTAAAACGGCGATTAGCTGCTGAACAAAGAAAGCAATACCCTATTGAAGTCTCAGTTAAACGATTTGAAAAAATAATACTTGATAAAGAAATACAGATTAAAAATATTAAAGAATTGCAATCAATAATAAAAGACGAAAAATTAATGAATAATAACAACAACAACAACAACAACAATAATAATAATAATATTAATATGAATAATAAAAACAACAAAAACAACAACAATTATAATAATTTTAAAAATAGTAATGAGGAACAAAAAAAAGAAAAAGAAAAAGACAAAAAAAGAAATAAATACAAAGAAAGAAATCAATAATACAAAAGAAAATAAAAATTTAAATGAAAATAAAATACTTTTTCAAGAACTGATCAAAGGCAAATTCGGAAATGAGGCAAAGGAATTATTAAATTTAGACAAGGAAATTCAATTAATAAATAAACAGAGAAAAGAAAAAGAAATTGAAATCAAATTATCACAAATATCGAAAAACGAGAAACTTATCAAAACTGAACAGATCGAAAATGAATTAGAAAATTTGATTTCAAAAATTAAAAATTTACAACAAAATGTACCCAAATTGAAAAAGCAAATCAATCATAATGAAAATGATATCCAACAATTTGAGGATAATGGCGAAGAAGAAATTTCAGAATTAGAAAACAAGATCTTAAAATTACAAACAAATGAAACAAAGCTCCGAAAGGAGGGCAAAGAAGAGCGATGGAAAATTGAGGAGGCGCTATTTCGAGAAAAACGAGAAAACGAACGATTGAAAGCAATGGTTGAAGAATTGAAAAAAAGCAAAGAAGAGCAAACCAATGAAGAAATCGATCAACAGGAAATAGAGAAAATGAAAAAGGAATTCACAAAATTAACTGAAGAAGTGAGGATCTATGTTTGTGAATCCTTAGGGCAATTTATTTCGAAGGAGAAATCACAGGTATCAGATTTTGAAAATTATTTTAAAAGAATCCATTCGCTATTTAAGGATAAGGAACAAGAGATTGAAATAATTAAGCAGGGGGTTAAGGTGCAAACACAATATGCAAACATGCTAAAGGAAAAAATTGATAAATTGAAAATTGAAAAAGAAAAAATCCTTCAGAAGAAGAAAAAAAAGAAAAAAAAGAAAAAAAAGAAAAAAAAGCGCAAAGGCAGCAAAGGAAGAAAGACAAGTTTCTTAAGGAGAAAGAAAAACCAAGACAAGGACCAATTGAAAAAAGACAAAAATTTGAAAAATAATAATAATAATAATAATAATAGATCAGTTACCACAAGCCATTTAATTAACGGCAATATTAGCGATAATAACAAATCATCCAAAAGAAAGAAAAAAAAGAAAGAAAATTATAAAAAGTCATCAAAAAAAAAATCGAAAAATAATAATGAGCGCAATTTTTCCTCATCCTCATCCCTATCCTCATCATCATCATCATCCTCATTGTCATTGTCATTGTCCTCCTTGAATAATAGCAACAACAAGGATTCAGATTTTGATCAAAATCTAAAACAAAAAATTAAATTAATCCCCTTCGATGATTTAATTACAGACGACATAGCAAGAAAGTATTTCATGGAATTCTTAGTTGAAGTTTATGGACAAGAAAATTTGCTATTTTATCTTGAAGTTGAAAGATTTAAAAGATATAAGAAAGTGAAAACTAAAGAGGAAATCGAAAAAAAAACTAAACAAATTTATGACGACTTTATCAAAAAGGATTCGACTTGGATGATCAATATCGATGGTAAAATTTTGGAAAAATGTGAAACAAGAATATTGAATTCAGATATAGGAATTGATGTTTTCAATGAAGCTCAGGAATCAGTTTATTACTTGATGAGCTCAGATTCATATCCGAAATTTATTAAATCAGTTCAAATGAAAAAATTATATAACGAATATTTATTAACAAAAAATTAACCATTCTGAAATGTTTTTTTTTATTTTTGATTATTTTTTATTTTTTTTTTTTTTCAATAAAATAAAATTTAAATTTTATGAATACAACCAAAATTATAATATTTTTTAAACAAAAAAAAATTTTTTTTTTTTTGTTAATTGAAGAGAGGCAATTCAAAAAAATTATCAGGTGTTTACTTTTAAACATTAAACTTGTATTTAGAGTTTTTTTATCCGAGTGATAATAAAGATAAGTTTATCGTTCTACGGATGTCTTTTTAAAAAAAGAAAATATAAAGAAAATTAAGAAATGATACATATTAAAAATAATAGAAAAAAAGCTAAAAAATCAAATATTTAAAATTCCTAAAATAGTAATATATATATATATATATAACCTTGGGTGCATATGCACCACTCTTCAGAGTTGTGGAATACTAATTTATTAATCACAATTTATGAACTTTTTATTTATTATGATAATCTTTCAATCAGGTTTTTACTCCTCCTGTTTCAGGATAGGTGTCGTCAAGTGCCGTAGAGTGCCTCGGTTTTTTTTGAGTTTTCTATTTATTCGGAAAATCAATAGATTTTCGTTAGGTTTTTTTTACTTTATGAAATAAACCGAAAATTTATTAAAATTTTCTGTTTATTTCAAAAAGTAAAAAAAAAACCCAGAACAATTCACAGATAAAATATAAAACCTCAAAAAAACCTAGAAAACTTTACAAATAAACAGAAAACTCAAAAAAAAACTAACAAAAATTTATTGATTTTCAAAATTCTTTTAAAAAACCTGAAAAAAAACCTAGAACACTTCATTAATAAAATCGAAAAAGTAAAAAAAAACCTAGAACAATTCACAGATAAAATAGAAAACCTCAAAAAAACCTAGAAAACTTCTAAATAAATAGAAAACTCAAAAAAAACCTAACGAAAATCTATTGATTTTCCAAATAAATAGAAACCTCAAGAAAACCTAACAGCAGTTTTTTTTCGAAACAAAAAGAAACCTAAAAATAAAAGAAAAACACAGTTTTTCCAGAATTCAAAAGAATAGAGAAAAATCTTTAATTTATCTACATTCTTTTAATTCCTCAAAAATATAGGCATTCTTAGACACTGTATGGCTTTTGTAAGCACTATTCTAATTTCTAAATTTTTTACTAGAAATCTAATTAGAGAACAATAATGTTCTTAATCATGAACTTATTAGCTATAAATAATGAATATTTATTTGAAATAACCTTTTTGATATTATTCTTAATGTGTATTATTTTTATTAATTTTTTTCATAATTTAATCTGAAAAGTTTATTTTTTTCATAGGGTGGGAATTACGAAAGAAAAGATTTTATTTTATCTTTACATGTTTTGTTTGAAGATTCAATAATTTTTTTGAGAAAATAGGCTTTTTTTAAATTCCTCAAAAAATCCTTAACAGTTCTAAAAAATTTGAAGTATTTGTTTTTTCTTGAATTGAGATTCCTATAAATCATTTTTATTGATTACACAATAACTTTCAATCACCAAAAAGTACATATACTGATAAATTCTAATAAATTTTTAAAAATTTTTAGTTCAATTTCCATTTTAATAAATCTTGGAACCGTTTCTTATCAAACATCACTGGCAATTAATATTTTGAAGAACAACTAATTTTACAGAATTTCTTAGAACTTTACTTATTAAAAGCTTTATTCAAAGTTTAAGCACAAAAATTTCAAAAAGGAAAACCAAGTAACAATTTCAACCATTTATTGCAATTTATCAGTATGAATTGTCCTTAATTCACCAATTTGAAAAAAATGATTTTTCTCTAAATGTTACTTTAAAGAAATGGTGTTTGAAGTTTAAAGTTAATATTTAACTTATTTGGATTCTTCCAAATTAAGAAGACGAAGAAAAAAAATTTTGGAAAGTCATCTTTGATTTGAATTTAATTCATTCTTTGATTTCAACAAGTTTCTTTGGAAAGGTGATCTTTTGTACTTGTTTCCTATTAAAAGAAAAGATTTGTTTGAAAGAAATACCTAATCGGGTCTAATTTTTGGTTTACTCTTTGATTTATTTCATTGGTTCCTATAAACATATTTTGATATCCAAAACAGAATTAAATAAAACTCAAAAATTTATAATCACAAAAAACTGTTCAAAAAACCAAAAACCAAAGAAACAACTCTATTTTCAATTTGTTCGCTTTCTTTTCACATAGAGATACGAATGGTATTTTAGTTTCAAATTTTCCTATCTTGTTACCCAAAAATTCTTTTTTTGATTAATGTTCTCATTGCAAAATTTTTTCAAAATGGTAAAAAGAAACTGTTTGCTTTTAAGAAACTCATTCCATAAATACCAGAGTTTTTCCTTTTAGAGATCTGTGATCTTTCTCTGATGGAATGAAGTCAAAAAAAGAAAGTAACTTTTTTTCAAGCATTAGCTTAAAAAACCTCCTTTAAAAGGAAGGAATAAAAGTTGAAAAAAAAATATGATTGTTGGGGAAAGAACCAAAGCAACAAGGTGTAAAAATGTAACTTATCGTTCTTTATCGTATTCAAAGCTTTATTTTCGAAATATGTAAAATTCTTTTTGCAAATTTTTTACTTTTTTTTTACCAAACTTCTTTTTTCTTGGGAACCCGTGAAAAAAAAATGGTGAATAGAAGATCCCTTACAACAGAACCTCACAACTATCATTTTCACACAATTTTTTTCTGTTTTTCAAAATAGAAAAGCCAACATAAAAAAAACTTTTTTTGAAGAATTTAAAAAAAATATGAAATTTAAAACAAATAATCAAGTTTTTATAATGTTATACTTTTTTAAAAAGGTTTTGTGATCTAAATGAACTGAAGAGTTGTTTTAAATTCAACACATCAAAATCCTTTGGTAATTTCAAGTGTTATTTAGAATTCTTCAAAAAATTTTGCTTTTGGAAGGAAAATTATTTTTTTTTTTTATCGAACTTCTTCTTTTCCTTTTTCTCTTCTTTCTTTTTTACACAAGAAAAAATCAAAGACTAAAATTTTAGGTTCGAAAAAACAATTTGTATTAAATTCTACAACTTCAAGAATTGCTTTTCCTTTCAAAGCTTGGAAATGAGCACACAAAAAACTTTTGGGAATAATAACAAAATTGAATACTGTATGGGTATAGACGAAGCAGGAAGAGGGTGCGAAAGAGATGATGCAGAAGTATTGACTAGCGAAGGATTTAAAAAATTTTGTACACTTGAAATCAAAAAGGATCTTGTTTTGAGTATCAACGAAAACATGGAGTTACTTTGGCAACCCATCCTAGACATTGTAACACCACCAGGCCAAGTTACCACTTTTATTCAACTGAAAAGCAAAACTCTTAATTCCATAGTTACACCTGATCATTGTTTTGATGTTTTTCGAGAACAAAACAAAAGACAAACGAATACCAACAAAAATAAGAAAAAACCCAATTTTTATTTGGAGCATGTCTCTGTTAAAAATTTAAAAAACACCGATCTGATCCCCGTTTGTGGTTCATTTAAAGGACAGGAGACAAAATACCAAATTACAATAGAAAAGTTTCTTAAAAAATTCTGTTTCATCAAGAACAAAACGATGAATGTGCACGACTGGGAATCAAGAACAGAACAAAATCTTGTAGCTTCTTTTTTATCATATTTGTATAAATTTTCTCTAATTAAAGAAAACCAAATTATAGTCCACTTACCAAACAATGAAACGGACCTTATTTCTTGTCTTGATCATTTTCAGATTGGGTACAAAAGTATTAACAATGAAATAATTATTTTTCATGAAATGTGCACCAGCCTGAATAAAAACCAGAAAAAAAAATACAATTTGGGGGATCTATTACAATATCAAATCTTAAAAACAATTAAAATATTCCCAACAGAATCGTTAAAGCTATTTCTAAATAACGTTTCTGAGACAATTAAGCTCAAAGATCAGAAAAGCAAAGAACGTATCAAAGTAAAAAATTCAAGACTTGTAGATCTTTTTCAAGAAATTACTATTAAATCGCTCATGAATTATTCTATTGAATCGAAAAACAACACACAATATCTTTATTTGGATAATAAAAGGTTTTCCAAAGTTAGTGATAATACTCTTTCAATAATAAAACCAAAAAATGATGAAAATCATAAGGCATATTGCCTTATTCTTGAGAAAATTCATAATTTTTATATACGAAGAAAAGGGGTTGGCTATTTTACCGGTAATTGCCTATTAGGCCCAATGGTCTATGGTTGCTGCTATTGTCCAGTCACGATGAAAGAACAATTAAAGTCATATGAGGTGGATGATTCTAAAGTAATTCCACGCTTTAAAAGAGAATTAATATTTCAGGAGATTGCGAAATCAAATTTTGTCAATTACGAACTTGAAGTCGTAAGCCCAGAAACAATTTCACACTCTCTATTAAAAAGAGAAAAATATAATCTTAATTTATTGTCCCACGATTGTGCAATTAAATTAATTAAAAATGTTTTGTCCAAGGTTAATTTAACCCAAGTCTATGTAGATACAGTAGGGTATGAATTTATTTTCTTTTTTTGTTTTTTTTCTTGTATTGTTTTTCTATTGTATATGTGATTAGTCTACCCACCAAAGTGGGGGTACCCTTTAATATGAAGAGTGGCTTGCCACCAGAAATAAAATAATGAAATTGCACTCATTTGTACAAAAAATTCAAATAACAAAAAACAAAAAAATTGTTCTAGTATCTTAAGGGAGTAGTGTATACCAAGGAGAAGCCTAAGATCAAAGTATGTTGTTATTGGGTGTAAATCACATTAGTGTGCCATGGTTCAAATGTCTCTCAAAAAACTGATTAGTTGAGTAGTTATATTTGTTGATCCCATTAATTTAAAATGATTCTTGGTATTAGTAAAAAAACTCAAAATTTAAAGAAAAAAATCTGGATTTTGTCACAAATTTAAAGATTGAATTATTAATATTCAGACTACAAATTCACAAAATATCTTTCAAAAATTTGTGGCGAAATGTAGATTAGTTACTAAAAAAGTCGTTTTATTTTAAAAATTTTATAATTCACGAATAAATTTTTTTGACTAATTATTTCTCAAATCATGGAAATATATTGATGCTACAAGTACCTTTATCAAAATCAAACAAAAATAATCATTCTTTGTTTTTTTTTTATGTTTAGGTAATTGGGCAAATCCTTTGAAAAAAAAAGTTACTTTTACAAGTTCTAAATAGGAATTATCAAATACTGGAAAACTATTATTTGGGTTTCTATTTTTAGATTTGGAAAAGGAATAAAAAAAAAATAAAGTTTTTAGTTTTTACAAAATAATGTAAAAAATGTAAGAATTTATTTGTGATCATTGGTAAAAAATGTAAGAATTTATTGTGAAATATGATTTATAATAGATTTTTTAGTGCTATACAAGCCATGGAACACTAATAATATTTAAACCCAATTATAACATACTTTGATTATCAGAGAAATCTATGGTGACGCTAATCCCTTAACAACAAAAATTCATTTCATTTTTTTTTCAACCCAACAATCGAGCGAAATATTAAGAAACGTTATTAGAAATATTCTCAAATTCAAAATTTTGTAGATGCCAAGTGTCAAAAATTTCTGAGATACAAAAAAACCTCAAAAAAGAATTTTAGTTTAGTGAGATGAATTTTTTTTTTCAATTTTTTATAAAAAAGAAAACATTTAAATTCATTTTATTTCAAACATTACAAAATTTTTTTACCCTTTTTATTACCATTTCCATCATTATTATCATGTGAATAGTTTTTATTTTCAGGAATATTAAAATAAAGATTTTTTTTCTTTTTTGAGCAAAAACTTTTGGTTAACGAAAAAAATTGATTTATTCAACCAATAAAAATATATTAATATTACTTTCAGAATGATAGTTATAAATAATTAAAATTTTAAAGTCATTTGCAAATTTTACTCGGAAATATTTTGTTTTTATTTAAAGACGAAATTCGATTTTTCAAAATAAAATTTTCTTGAAGATATTTGGGAATTAGTTAATTTTATCCATAAAATTCAAAATCAATTTTTTTTTTCTGAGAATAATGAATTAAATTGTCAAAAGGGTTCTTTTGAATAAGACCAAACAATTTGTTAAAAAGAATTGAAAATTTCTAAATTATTTTGCAATTCTTTTTCAACTTTTTTCAAACTTTAAAGAATAAAAAAAAATTACTTAATTAGATCTAAAACTAATGGAAAAACTTTTGTTAAACTTTGATCAAATTATCATTAAATCACCTATACTTCAATTATTTTTTTGTGTTGAGATTTGAATTATTAAGAATTAAAAACAATTAGCAAAATAAAACATTTTCTTTCAAAATCAAGACTTTCAAACATAAAACAAAAAATTTGTTTTCCTATTTTCAAGAATTAACTTAATTGTTAAATAAAATAATATGTTTCTTTTTTTTGTTTTATATTGGAAACATGTAAATTTTGAATTTCAAAAAAGAGACTCAAATCAATAAATTGTTTAAATGAGCTTAACTCATCTCTTTCATCAGCCAAAATATAAATTACAAAAAAAATATTTACAAGAACTCGACAAGGTTTCTTTTTATTTTTTTTAAAAAAATACTACTCCCTTTAATATTTTTTTTTGGAGAGAAGAAAAGTATCATTAGGTTTTTTTTTAATTTTGAAAAATAAAAAGAAAAAAACAAGAAATTTTCTTTTAAATTCTCAAATTAAAAAAAAATAATACTGCAAAAAAGAGGATTTAAAAATTCCACCATTAAATTATCTTCACACACAAACAAAAAAAAAATAAAAATAAAAAATAAAAGATAAATCTTCTATTTTCACCAATTTTTCGAATTAATTCAAAAATACACAATTTCTCTTTTTAAATTTCTATTCACAAAATGTGTTTCAATAGTGATCCCGATAAATATGAAAAAAAATTAAAGAAACTATTTCCGAAAATTAAAGAAATTTATGTGGAAAAAAAAGCAGATTCTCTTTTTCCGATAGTAAGTTCTGCAAGTATTTGTGCAAAGGTGATTCGTGATCATTTACTTCAAGAATGGAAATTTAAAGAGCAAAATTTAATTTTTTCAAAAAATTATGGTTCTGGATATTGTTTAGATCCAAGGCTCTACCAATGGATGGATGATAATTTTAATCCAATTTTTGGATTCCCATCAATAACTAGGTTTAGTTGGTCAAATTGTGGATATTATTTACAAAAACACGCAGTAAAAATTAGATGGAAACCTGACTATATGCCAAAATTGAAACCTTTACAACAAAAAAAACAAGAAAACGCAAATGAGAAAGATAATAATATAATAAATAAGAACAATAATAAGAATACATATAATAAAAGAAATAATCCTCGTAAAAGAAATTTTAAGGAAATTAAAAAAAAATTTACAAAATCTAGAAGAAATCAAAAAATATCACCATTTTTTACAAAAAGAAATTTAAAAAGGGTAACAAATAAAGATTTCTAATTGAAAAAAGAAATCAGAAAAAAGAAATAAGAAATTCTAATATTTAACAAATTTAAAAATAGATAAAAATATTA
The DNA here is from genome assembly GCA_027625915.1 of Anaeramoeba flamelloides. Lineage (NCBI taxonomy): Eukaryota > Anaeramoebidae > Anaeramoeba > Anaeramoeba flamelloides. The sequence continues at coordinate 6,237,471 of JANTQA010000042.1, forward strand.
TTTTTTTATTATAATAAAAAAAAACAAAACAAAACAGTATTTATATTTAATTTTTTAAATCTTGACAAATTCAAAAAAAATGGATTAAAAATTTTTTTAAAATTCAACTTCTGCTTTTTAAATTTGTTCACACTTCTTTTAAAACCTGTTTGTAAAAGGATTTCCAAAACCAAGTAATTACAAAGACTTGACATTTAAATAAAAAATATTATTTCTTAACATTTATTCAAAGCCGAGCTAAAATTTTTAAAAAATAGAAATTGAACTAAAAAGTGTTTTTTTTTTTTTTTTTTTTTTTATTTTTTGAATTTGTCAGTATTCTCACCTCCCTTTTACCATTTTTTAATTATTTGTTTTTTTTTTTTTTTAATTATTAGATTTGGAAATTTCAAATAATGTTCATTTTACAAAATCTTTTTCAAATTATTAAAATTCATTATCTGATTCTGACGGCTCTTCAAATTGGTTTCTCATTTTGAATGAATTATTCCAAGAAAGGGTATTTATTTCTTCATCTTCATCAAAGCCCATAACGTCCCATGTTTTATCATGATCAAAAAAATTGTTTGTTTGGATATTCTTTGAATAATCTTGATGTTTAATAACTAAGAAAGGTTCGTTTGCAGTAAAATCAAACAATTGATGAAAATGTTGAGTTGGTTTGAATTTTTTTTGCTTTTTTTTTTGTTTTTGTTTTTGTTTTTCAATTTTTTTATCTTTTTTCTTTTTGGAATTTGTTGATTTTGTTGATTTTGGAATATTTTCTATTTGCTTCAATGATGATGTGTTAATCATTGAATCACTTTGATATTTTTCTAATTTATGTTTTTTTGGAGTCTTATGCAAAGACCCAGTTGACGAAGAATAAGTTTGTGAATTATATTTTATCAATTTATAATTTTGAGATTGTAAAGTAATTTTTTTATTATTTTTAGAGATTGGTTTTTTTTTTTGTTTAATTTTTTCTGGTTCAATTAGTGGTTGGGGTTGTTCAAATAATCTTTTTGTTAAATCATCATTTACGAAATCATCTTCATCCTTCTTCTTTTTCTTCTTCTTCCTTTTCTTTTTTTTTTCAAATTCATCTTCATTTTTTTGGTTTTGGTTTGGGTCGAGTATTTTAGTAAAAGGATTAATATCATTCAAGTTAGGTTCATGGTTATTTTTCTCTGTAAAACTCTCAAATTGATTTTGTGCTTTTTGAAGTGATAATGAGAGTACTGTCTTATTAAATGTTGATAGGAAGGTTTTAATTGTTAATAATTCATATTTATTTTCAGTGTCACATATTTCAATTAAGGACTGCATTATTAACTGATCCATTTGTTTAATTTCATTTTTTTCTTCCGAAACTTTTTGTGTTAATAGCAATAATTTGTTATGATCTGGTTTTTTATTTTTATTTATTTTAGCCAGTTTTTTTTTGGTACTTAAAAAAGATGAAAATAATTGCGTTCTTTTTCCGAATATGCTTGTTAATTTATTCATTTGTTCAATTCTCATTTTTAATGTATTCAAACATTTGTCTGCATTTATCTTTAATTGATTATTCATAGAATTTGGCGGATATATATATATATATATATTATTAAAAAAAAAAATTAATAATTAATTTAAATTTTAATAAGAAATTAGAAAGGTATTTTTATTTGATCAGTGGTAACTTTTTTCTGAACTATTTTTTTTTTTTTTTGAATTAAATACACAAAATCAATAAATGTACACATTTGATGTCTTTTATTTCAAAAAAATATTTTTAAATAGGTACCATTCAAAATTTTTAACACCTTTAAAATTTAATATTTTAAAAAAAAATCTTGATTAAACAAATTCTCAAAGAAATACTAAATTAGAACCTATAAGATAATTGGAATATTAACAACGGTTGAATAATAATACATATCACAAAACAAATATAAAGACTTGTTCAATCAAAATAAATCAAGAATAATGTTTCAAAATTTTTAGGAGTGAAAACAAAAAAATTGATTTGTAATATTTTTGAGCTAATATAAACAATTATCATACAATCAAAGGATAGATACCATCAACTAATTTTATCTGAGTTCTTCAGTTTAGAACTAAACTCAACTTTAATTTAATGGCAATCATTCTAAAAAAATTTTGATCTACTGAAATAAGATTATGATATTGATAAAAAGGAATGAAAGTAAAAAAATCTAAAAGATGAAAAAATGATTTTCATATTTAACAAAAATCAAAATTGTTTGCAATTTGAATTAAGTTGTATTACTGTGATTGTTTATACCATTTTAACTGTGTGGAAAATTTTGAATTTTAGTTTGTTGTTCAGGAGGGAAAGTTAAATCTGATTTTTAATTGAAAACCTTAATAGAACCTGAAAATGAAAAATAAGATCTATTATAAAAAAAAAAAAAATAAATAATTAAAAACAAAATGATGGGTTCAACACAAAAATAGTTTTTTTAAGGCTATCTTTTAGTCATGTGTTTTCTTTAGTTGGGTGATTAATTAATTGTTGAAAAAATTGACTATTTTTGAGATCTCCAAAACCAATAATGTGATTTTGGTAATAAAGTGGATTTTATAATTTTTTGTTAGTTTGAATGAATATAATATAATGAATTATTCTTTGAAGTTAATTTATTTCAATTTTTAATTGATTTTAATTTTTATTTTGCAGGAAAGTTTTCAAATTAAAAATCGTATTGGCCTTTTTTTCACAAACGATAATTTATATTTTTGGGATTACTTTTGTGTTTTGACTTGGAATAAATATGTTATAGAATTTTGGCTTAATTGAGGATCTTTTTAGTTCGCTTTTTTTTTTTCTTTTTTTTTTTCATCTTCAAACAACATATATAAGGTATTTCCAAAAAAGTGGGGCATTTTTTTTTACATTTCATAAAAAATAATCTTTTTCAGTGAAGGTATTCATTAATAAACTATACCAAATTAAGTTTAATATTTATACTTACTGAATCAACCACTTATGTATTTAATTCAAAGTAAGTCAGTTGAAATATTCCCAAAAATGAAAAAAAAAAATAACACTTTTTTTGGTTAAAGCAATGTACGACCAATTTCAATAAAAAACCGGAAATATGGAATGCGAACAAATGATTTTTTAACCACGAAAACGCAGTTATATGTTTTTAATTATATTCTAAATTTTGTTGGGATTATACATGTTATGAAAATTTTTTTTCGATCAAAAGAAAATAATAAACACCAATTTTCACCATAAAAAAATATCCGATAAAATCGAGATCATAAATTTTAAAAAAATTTATTTCTGCAATACAATACTTAGAAACAAATTGAAATATTATCAAAAAATCTATAAATGGTGGTTAATGATTTTATATATTTAAATCCTATTTTGAAGAATGGATTACATAAATATATTTTAAAATAAATTTGCCCCACATTCTTGGAAATAGCTTATATATATATATATATATATATAGAAAAAAACAATTATCCCTAAAGTCCAAAATAGAATAATAAATAGAAAGTCCATATCTTAAAATAAATTTGATGATTCCAATCAGCAAAAATTTAAGGAAACAATGGATCTCGAATACCTTTAGATGACTATATCCGAAAACTTTTTTTATTACAAGATTTTTATTACTGCCTTTTTTACTTTTTTCTTTTCTTTTTTTTTTTTTTTCTTATTTTTGGGTGTTTATTTTTTATCACACAAAAAAATCAAAAAATAAATCTACTTTGAAATTTCAATAAAATGTCAGTAATTTTTTAATATTATATTTTATTTTTCAACATTTTGTATTTAATTCCAAAAAATTTCAATAAAAATTTCCATGAATTTTTCTTTGTAGCTTTCATTGACTATTTCAATATCCATTCTTTAAATTTCATTAAAAAATTTCAATAAATTTTTAATATTTTTTCAAAAAATTTTCCTTCAAAAGTCGCCTCAAATTAGTATCCTTTTTGTTATCAATTGATTTGAAATTTAAACAGGATGTAATTTCACCTCACTAAGCTTTTTAATTATGAAAAATTATTTTCATTTAGGGTTCTTAGTTTACCCAATTATAAATAAAGTATATAGTAAAAAGTGAACCAACAAATAAATAGACAAACGACAAATTATTATAGAAATTTCTTTTTAAATCCATTTTTTAAAAAAAAAATTGGAAAATGAATTAAAATTTTTTCCCTATTACTGATAAATTCAAAAAAAGTTTTAAACTTTTTTGGTTCAATTTCCATTTTTTTCTATCTCACAAATAAACTTTCAAAATGTTTTTTTTTTTCACTTTAAAAAACTTTTCTACTAATTTAAAAGTTTTCTTTGTATTTGGACCAACAAAATTCTTTCTTGAAAAGTTCATAAAACATTTTCAAAAATATCAAAGTGAAGAAAAAAGTTGAAAAGGATTTTGGTGAATTTATCAGTATTATTCAAATACCAGTATCACCCGATTTTTTAAGAAATATTTTAATGGTATATTCAAAGAAAATACCTTGGACGAAAAGATAGTATTATAAAAAATGTTATAATGGTTAATTATTTAATTGATCTTTCAATATTTATTCTTTTATTTGCTTTTATTTGAAATTTAACTGGGATATAATTTCCAGGTTTTTGTGTTTCACTTTTTTTCCTATTTACTTGTTTTTTAAACAACAACACATAATTTGTGCTGATCTCTTTTGATAATTATTGTTTTTTTGGGAAAATTTATTTTTGGATTTTTGTAAAAAGTTATCTTGTGTATACATTAACGTTGCTGATTGAAGTCCTCTGTTTGGTGGTTTTTTTAGTTACAGTTGATGACTTGTAAATATCTAAGATTTTGTGACTTTGTTTTTTTGGTGTTAATAACCAACACAAAACTAGAGCACGAACAAAATAAAAAAAAAAAAAAAAAAAAAAAAAAGAATATTTACTCCTTCATTTGTGATGCATTTCTCACCTTTGGCAAGCACTTTTACAAGTTGTTGAGAGGAAGGTTCTACCTTTTGGTTTACTGTTTGATAAAAAGATATTGTTTGTCTTTGAATTGAAGAACTGAACTTTTTGAATTTCTCAAGATTTTCAAAAAAGGAAGAAGAGGATCGGTACCTGTTTAGAAGAAGATATATAACAAAGACCAAGAAGGAAGGGTTTGATAGTTTGTGGTTTTTTTCAAAGTTTAACAAATCTCAGTTTTTTGTTTTTTTTGACACACCAAAAAAGAAAAAAAAATTTAAAATCAAAAACAAACAGCCGAATTGTTTTGTCGTGAAGCTTAATAAATCTCTGAATCATTATTCCAAAATTGTATTTTATTGGGTGTTTATGTGCACCCATTTTTTTTAGATAATTTTGTGTTGGTTTTGTGAGTGTTTTGTATTCAATTGTTTTCATTGTGTTGTTTATTCAAAGAAGAATAGAATAAAGGAGCAAAATATAAAAAAATGATCAAAAAATTTATCTAATTTAGGAAAACAGCCAAAATTGGAAATTTCAAAGACATTAAAGTTTTAAGGTCCACAAACCCACAACACAAATTGGCTAACAATCTTTAGTTTACACTTTTGTTTGAGAAAAGATCTCAAAGTAGAAAAACTTTCTAAAACATTCTCAAAAACTAAATGATTTTAGATATTTTTGAGTGTTTTTTTTCATTTTTCAAGAAATATGTGAATTTTGATTTACCATTTGTTGTAAAATAAATGGAACAAAATTTTCATTCAGCTTTCCAAAAACTGATTTTTATCATTGGTATAAAATTTCAAATTTTTTTAATTCTTAAAATAGGCTTTAATTCTTAATTCCGATTTAAGAATTAGGCACTATTGATGATTTATTTTAATTCTTGAGATGTGATTATTTTTGTATACTGAATGAAAATTATGGTCTTTTTATATTACTATTAAGAGTAACATAAAGAATGATGAGTTTTTTTGTAACTAAATATAAAGTTTGAACAACAAAATATTTTTCAATATGAAGAAAATAGCTAAAAAGTAAAATTTAAAATTTTTAAATAAAATAAAAAAAATCTACTTAATAACCATTCTGAAAAAATTTCGGATCCTTTCAAAAAATATGGCCAATCAAAAATTTATTTTGGTTTTTTAAATAACAAATATTAGCAAAATGATTTTTGATCAAGATATCTTATTATGAACAAAACTTACACTTAAAAAAAACCAAAGTCAATATCACTTCAAATTTTCATAAAAAATATTATTTCGTTGCATTCCAACCCTTTGGAGTTGCTTTGGAAGGCTAAAATTTCACAAAATAACTTTATATTGTACACTTTACTAAAAATGTAATAAACTTTTTTTATTAGATTACATTCCAAGATCAAGTTTATCAGTTGTTTGCGAAGACTAAAAATGCATAATTGTTTTAAATTAAGGTTTGTTTATATGGATATTTCGACTTTAAATGATTTTAAAATCTTAATATTTTGTTATTTGGAAGTTATGATTGGAAAATGTTTGTGAAAATCAATTTCTTTTGAAAAAATATCTTTTTTGGAAGATTATATGATTTGGTTTGCTTTAAAAAGGTATTTAAGATTAATCTTGATAAATTAACGTTATCTAAAAATGATAAATAACTTATTGAATTAATATATTTGAATATTTCTCGATAAATAATTATTTTTTTATCGTAAATTTTACAATTAAAATTCAATTTTTCTTCTTTTCTCGTTCCAAAGTAATTCGAAAGGGTAGAAATACAACATAAAATATTGTTTCTAAAAATGTTAATTCGTATTGACTTTGGTTTTTTCTTGAATCTAAGATTTGTTAATAAAATTTCAGTTTTATCAAAAATCATTTTGCTATTATTTACTATTTAAAAAACCAAAATAAATTTTTTACCTGACATTATTTTTTTAAGGATCCAAATTTTTTTCACAATGAAAAAAAATTATTTTTATAAATTAAAGATGAGATTAATGTATCTAAGAATGAGAAAAATAAACTAAAATATTTTTCAAAAATTTTCACTCACTTTATAATTTAAATGGGAGTTGTTTTAAGTGTTTATTCCTGTATTCTTATCAAAAAATATTTTCAAATTATAAGATCAGAATCATTTTTTCTAATTTTGGGATCAGAATCATTTTTTTTAATTATGAAAATTTTCTTGACCTTTTTCAAATTTTTGTTTTTCTTTTATATGTTATATCATTTTTTTTTTTTTTTTTATTTCTCTTTTTTTTTTATACTTTTTTTTTGGAAAAGATCATGTTGAAAAATAAAAAGATCTTCAAAAGGATAAATAATCACTAAGAAAATTTCGATTTTGTAATATTTTTTTAAAAAGAATTAAATTATTACTAAAAAATCTTCGTTGTTAAACCTTTTTTCGGTCAAAATTCAGTAATATAAAATCCTTAATAATCATTTCAAAAATTGTGATTCATTTTTTTTAGTTTTGGGTTATAATTATATTTTATTTCTAAAATATCTGGTTTTTATAGATTTAGAATGATTTAAAAGTGAATTAAAAATCATCTTTAATTTTTGGTTTTTCTCGAATACTGGATGAATTATATATTCCGATTTATTATTTCAGGTGGGCCATAATTTTTGATAAGGTTTCTAAATAAGTATTGGTATTTTATAAATATATATTTCTTTCCCATATGTTAATTGACTTGATATAAACATTTAAATAATCTAATTTTTAAATTTTTTTGTTGGTAAATTATTATTAAATAGTTGTTTAGATTTTTTATAAGTATCTTTTACCCTTTTCAAATCATATATCAAATGTGAATTTTTTTCTAAATAAATTCCCAAATATTTAATCTTTGATAAATCTTGAGTAATTTGTGTTTTTTATTTATTGGGTTTTAATCCAAATTGGACAATAACTTGATTTTTTTAAAAATTCATTTTTTATTTATTTGATTTAAATTCCCTTTTATGGTTAAAATTAAATTATCTACAAAAATTTGGCTATTATCTGTTAATGTTATCATTTTTAGTAAAAAATGTGAAATAAGAGCAAATATAATCAGTGATAAGGGATCCCAATGGAATATACCAAGTCCTTCTCTATGAAAATATTTTAATAAAAAGTTTTTAATAATAACATTTAAAATAAACTTTTTTATTGTTTTTCCATTTATTTTACACTTATTTGAATCAAAATAATTTAATATCTCAATCTTCTAATATATGTTATATCATTTTCATTTTTAATTTTTGAATATCTGATTATATATATTTAATATTTAGACTGTAATGTGAGTAACATATTTCTTTCAATAAGCCAAATTATGATCTTTGAATAAATTCCCAACAAGGTTAAATTATTTTATATAGCAATTTTAAGTAATAATCTTAAATATTTTATTTATCAAAATTAGTCCAAAGTTTAAAACTATCCCTTCTTTTCCCTCTTTTTATGGATAAATAAAATTTTTCTTTTTTGATATATTTATTTTTTTTATCAAATGGGATTAAATAACCAATTATTAAATATATTTAGAATTGTAATTAGAAATATTTTATAAATTTGTTCTCTTTTTATTCAAAATCTAGAACATTTTCCCAATCAATAAAAAAAACTTTTTTTTTTTTTATTGTTTAAGGGGGGTTAATTCCTCTTGTTTGCCCTAATTCCTAAATTGTGATTTAGAAACTTTTTTAAAGATAAAAAATCTTTATTTTAATATTCCTCGTAACAAAGGCCTGTTTATTGTATACAGCCGATCCAAACATACCGTGAAATTTGAGAGGTATAGAAATTGACCTTTTATCTTAGTTAAATAATAAAAAAAAAAATCTTCGGATACACGTTCTCATATACATTTTATGGTGTGGCATAGGTTTTTTAAATAATTTTCTTATTTGAATGACTGAGAAAAAAAGCTTGTTGTTTTTCAAACAAATTTAAAAATTCAAAACAAAGCTTCCTAAGATCGAATTTGAATTTGATTTTTTCTTTAAAATGATCTTGCCTTTTGATTTATTCAGTCTTTAGAAATTAAGGATCCACCAAAAACCAGAAAATTTTTCTAAATTATTGATCATTCAGAAGTTTAGTAGTTCAAAAATTCAAATTCTCAGATTTTCTCTTTGTGAAATTTTTGTTCTATTAGAAAATTCCACTGTTTGTAATAAGCTATCACATATACATAAAATCCTGTCATAAAAAGAAAAGTATGATAAAGAAAATGAATTTTCTGTTTATCATAGATTTCGCGGTAGGGTTGGAACGGCTGTAATAATAATGGAAATGACAATAAACAAGGTAAATTTTTTTTTATAATCTGATAAATAAAATGAATTTAATAGTTTTCTTTTTCCTAAAAAATGGAAAAAAAAAAATTGATCTCATAAAAAAACAATTTTCATTTTTGGCTTTCTTAGTCGATCAGAATTTTTTCACACTTGGCATATACACAAAATTTGTCAGTAGAGAATACCACCAATAACATATTTTAAAATTTTTCCTTGTTATCGTACAGTATTGATACCTTAAAAGTTAATGTTCTCAAATTTCAAATTCAATTTTTTTAAATCTAATATTGTTTTAATAATTCAAACGGTTCTCGTGAATAAGACCAAGCAATTTGTTAAAAAAAATTCACTATTGTTTATCAATCTTTTTGCCTTCTTGCTGTAATATTAAAAAAAAATACAATAAATAAAAAAAAAAATGCTAAATGAGAAAAATGTATGATGTTTTTATGTTTTACTTTATTTCGTATCAAAAAAAATCAAACATAGATATAAATTTCAAATCTTTTAAAAACAATCCACATTAAAATTTAAATTATCATGATATTAAAATTTTCAACAAAAAGAATACAACGTGTAAACACAGAAAGAAAAAATTCAGCGAACAAGCAAACACAATGGCAAACAATCATTCATTATTAACTCTGATTCAAAAATAAATTTTACCAATTATTCCAGTTTATGTGCCTAAATTCGATTCTTTTTTTAAAGAATAATCTCTAAAAAATTGAATTTAAAAAAATAAACTAACAGTTTAAACATTTCGCTCATCGAGAAAATGCTTAATGAAAAGGTGTTGTTATTTTATCGTCATTCATTAAAAATGATTTCTGTTTTATGTCTTTTCGTTGCTGTTTTCAATTAGCTTACTAATTTTGTTGAAATTATAAAATTATGCGAATTTAAATTCCTCAGTTTTTTGTCGGTAACGATTCTCTATTTAAAGTTTGTTTATAGACGTAAATATATATATATATATATATATATATATATTTATATTGAATAAAATAAAGTATAGCCAATAAAAGTATCAATTGAAAAAAGGTAGAAAGATATTAATATATGTCTCATCAAATTATTGATTTGGTTAAATTTGTTTTAAAAAGTTTTTCCAAAGAACTTTTTATTCTATCAAGAATTTAACAAGAAATCCCGTACCAAATCAAAGCAATTTTTTTTTTTTAAACACCACTAAATAATTTTAGTTATAAATTGATCCTCAATTATTTGGGTTTGAAAAAAAAAAAAAAAAAAAACAAATTTAAACCCAATTTTCATTTTCTTCAAAATGATCGTTTTCAAGCCCTTCTAATAAAAAATCTTCAAATCCTTCTAAATTAAGTTCTTGGGTTTCCTGGGACGAAAGTTGAAATATGTCTTTTGTGCAATTCAATTTGCTTGGAATGTCTCCAAGAAAATCACTGTCAGAATTATCTTCAAAGCATGTTTCACGAAAGAGCACACTGTCGTAATCGTTTATCTTTTGGAATTCTTGTTCGATCTGTTGCTCATACTTTTCTACTGCACTTTCTTTTTCGACTACATTCTCTTTTCCATATTCATATTCTTCTTCTTCTTCTTCTTCTTTTTCAGATTCTTTCACTTTTTCAACTTCTTTTAGATTTATTTCCTTCAAAGGTTGTTCGTTCAAGATCTTTGCTTCCAATAGCTCAATTTGTTTTTTTAAATCAGAGTTTTCTTGCGAGATTAGATCAAGTCTTACATTTAGTGATGTGTTCTCTTCTTTAAGGGTTTTTGTTTCATTCTCTAATTCTTTTACATAGAATTTTTTTCTTTGGCGGAATCTTTTTGCATTTTCTCGGTTCCTCTTCATTTTTTTCATTTTCTTTTGTTCTTGAGTTAAAACTATAGGGTGGGCTTGTTTAATTTTTTTCTTTATTACAGTAAGCGTCACTGGGCCTTTTAAAATTTTGCGATTTTTGTCCTGAATGGGATCCTCTTGAGACAATCTCTTTCTCGTAGCAATAATTCTTGTAATTACCTTTGTTCTTGGGTTGATTCTGTTTGTTGACATTGGTTTGAAATATAAATTAAAGTTCTTTCTGTTTCTTTTTTTTTGAATTAAATCTGTCAATCAAATTAATTGTTAAAAAACAATTGGGGTTGTGTAGGTATTTGGTTTTTTTTTATTTAATGTGCAACGCACAGTAATCCGCTTCTTTATTTAACCTCTACAGGTTGTTTTTGCACAACGATCGTTGTTAAGTTTTTTTAGAGAGAATGATGAAAAAAAATGGGTTTCGAAAAAGAGAATTCTTTATTTTGACAAGTGTTTCTGAAGAAAAGTCTGTTTGAATATCACCTACTGAATCAGATTTAACCCAAAATCTTTTCAATTAATGAATAAATTTGCTTTTTTTCTTTTTTCTACTTTTTATAATTTAAGTTTAAATAACACAATATTTGAATCAAAACCAATTTATTTAATAACAGATTTGATTTAAATTTTCTTTTTTTTTAGAAATGATTTGTTTCTTTGTATTCAAAAAGATCTTCAATTTGAGTATTTTTTTTCATAAAACTATTGTTTTTTTGAACCACCTTGAACTCTAGTTTACATTCAAAATTTAAAGGTGATTATATTTCAACCAATTTTCTTTTTTTTCTCTTTCATAAAATTAGATTTTTATTCAGACTGTAGTTAGTTCAACTACAATTTATCAGCAAGGTATATCTATAAAAAGGCACCGAACAATTAAATAGAGATCTCTCATTAAATTGTAGTTGTTGGAATTTACCTGTTAAAAAAAAAAGGGTAGTAAATGAAAATGAAACTTTTTTTACTTTTGTAATTCAAAAAACTAACATTATAGTTTATTTTTCTCTACAGACTTGATAGGATTAGAAACAAACAAAGCACTAAAATCTTGTTGAGTTATAATTTTGATTTGGTGTTTTCTCCAAACTTATCAGCGTGTGCAGATTTTGAGAAAACCACATACTATCTAAATAAAGATATTGAGAAAAAAATGTGATTGTGATATTTTTCATTTAATTTATAAGCACTAACCTACCATTACACACAGATGGGGCTACTTGTATGGGTAACCGATGTGTTTGCTTGAGAGAATTTTGATCCATAAAATACTTGTTCAATAGTTAATATTCAGTTTTGCTGCATCGAATAACTTGGAAAATTTTTTCAAAAAAAAAATCTCTCAATTTTGTTTTTTGAGAAATATACTCATATAATTAACTTTATTATACATAAAAATTTTGAAAAAGGTTTACAACTTTATGAGATATTGATGGGAATTAAAAAAAAAAAATGAAAATTTTCATATATATTTTTTCATTTTTAATTTGAAATTTTTGAATTTTTTTAAGTGACTTATTAGATAGATTATTTGAATATATTTTTTTAATAATCTAAAAAGAATCATATTTTTTCAATTTAAAAATCAAAATCAAATATTTTTTTCAAAAAATATTCACTAAATTAAATTGAAAAATCTGATTTTTTTTTGGTTTTTAGAATATTTTAGATCATTTTATTTTTATTTGCTTGTTTGAGTTTTTATTTCCCTTAGCACCAAGTATTTGCCTAAATTTCATCAAGTTTTTTAAATTAGATTTAAAATGATATTGATCTACTAAAATATTAATATTCTTATTTGTCTTTAATCCAGATTTTAATTATAATAAAAAGTCAAAATAGTTCAAAGATAAAGAAGTTAAGTTATTAATTTTTTTTTTTGAAATTGAAAAAAAAAATAATAATTATTCATTTTTAGATTTTTTTAAAGATTTTTTATTTTTATTTTTATTTTTTTAAATCAGAAATTTTATTAAATTAATAGTAATTCAAAACTCAACACATTAATTTATAAATAATAACCACCAAACAATTTTGCTAATTTTATGATAAAAAAATAAATAAAAAAATAAAAATCTGAAATTTAATTTTTTTTTTTCGAAAAAATTTCAATAAATATCCAATTAAGAGAAAAATGAAATTTATTTCTTTAGGCCAAAAATTAAATTTTTAATATGATTAATTTTCTAAAACTTTTATTTAAGCAATAGATAATAATTAAAAATCAAAAAAAAAAAAAAAAATTGTAAAATAATTTCAATTTATTAAATTGGAATAAAACAAATATAAATTACTTTTTAATCGATAAATTATAAATACCTAAATATAATATAAAATAAAAAATATAACTCTTAAATATTATTCCAATATAATAAAATAATCTCCGAAAACCAATTTTTTTTATTGCATTTTGTTATTGGTAAAAATTTGAATAATATATTTGCGATATTTGGATTTTTCCTTAATAAATTAATCCAGATCTTGTTAAATAAGTTCTGATATATGGTCTCTAATTCAACAATATTGTTTATTTTATGTCTAGATTTTAAAAAGTCAAAAATTAAAAAAATTGTAAAAAATAAAAAAAAAATCAATTATTAATCTGACTCGAACGATTAGCCAAATCATTTAAAATTGAAAAAAAATCTTGTTGAAAAAATTGTAAAATTTTACAATGAAAAAAAATTTGATTTTTTTTTCTAATTTAATTTATATTTTTTTTTATTTTTAAATAATTTAGAATCTAATATAGATATTGATATTGAATAGTAATCAGTAGATAAAACAAATTTTCTATGTGTTGTTATAATAACTTTTATAATGAATAAATTATTTAATCAAGCATTTTAGGCAATTTTGGGGTGCAAAGTGCCCCGAAAAAATTTCCAGTAAAGTATGATGTGTTTTAAATGTTAAAACTAAGAGATTTTTGATGTCTAGACAAACTTTTCAAAAAAAAAAAAAAAATTTATTTTGACAAAATTTGAAAAAATAATAAAATCACAATAACTAAAAAAAAAAGTCCCAATGTTGAAAATTTTTTTTCAAGTTATTTTTTTATTTTAAGTAACTATACAATTTTTAATTATAAAATTTTCTTTCTAAGATAACCTTTTATTAATTCTATACCTTATTATCCTTTGATAACATTTCAAATTAAAATTTTTGTTTGAAATGTTTTTAGGTTATTTGGGGTGCTAAGGGATATAAACTCCATTTCACTCAAAGGTGCCAAGCCAAAAATGAAAAATTCACTTTTTTTATCAATCAACTAAAACTAAGATTGTTTAGAATTAAGACAAATAATAAACGCCAGATTAGAGTTGATAATTATAAACAAAACACCTGTAAAAACCATAAATTTTAATTAATTAATTGTAAACCCAGACAGTTTGGGATTATTTTTACTAATAAATCAGAGTGAATTTATTATTTCAAGATTAAATTTATAAAAGAGAAAATTTAATCTAAAGTAAACCAGGGGTGTATTATATACTTTTTCACCTATCCTAAAAAATGGAAAATGATTTTCTATTTAAAGATTTTCTAACAAAACTAAAAACACCTTTCCAATAATTAAATTAACCACATTATTCAAAGAAAGTCAACTAACGAACAGAAAATTAATTGTCATGTAAAAAATCAATAATTCAATTAAAAAACTTTTTTTCTTTCCAAACCCCCCAAAAAAAAAATAACTAATAACACTTCTTTTTTATTAATGACCCATAAAGAATAAATAAAAAATTAGACGAATAATAAATAACCAATGAAAAGTTGATAAATGTAGGAAGAAAATATAATCAATCAAAATTTTTAAAAATTGAAAAACTCAAATTCTTAGGGTCCCCATTGAAAATAAAACAATAATGTCCATTTTAATCTCTAATCAAAGATAGAAAAGAAAATTCCAATAGAAATCAATATGAATTTTTCTAAAAACATTTTCACTGTTTAATAACATTAGAATAACCCAGTTTTACCAACTAAATATAGAACTTACAATAAAAAAAAAAATGTAAAACAATTATATATTAAAAAAAAATAGAAGAAAAAATAAAAGCAAAATGTGAAAAAATGATTTCAATTTTGAAATTTAAAAATAAATTTTTTTCTTTGAATATCCATTTAAATACATTTAATTCATTCACCAAAACTACCCTTTTGACTGGAAAATCATTTAGATTAATATAAACTCTGAAATGAAAAAAAAAAAAAAAGAAAAAAGAAAAAGTGTAAAACTTTGAATCTAAAATCCCAATTCAAAATTTTTAACACAACAAAATTTAATTCTTGTGATAAGAAAATCTTATTGGTCAATTCTAGAAGAAACACCAAATTATAACAATTCAACAATTGAGATGTTAACAATTGTTTCTAAATTATAATACTCAAAAAATAAAAAATCAATAATTATCAATACAAATAGATTATCGAATGTGTTAAAAATTTTGGAAAGAAGCAAAACAAAAAAATGCATTGCTAAATACGTTTAAATTCTATTAACAATTATTGATCGATCAAACGGTTAGATACCACTGATGAATTTTATTTGAGTTCATCTATTTTGGAGAACTCAACTTTAACCTCATATCAATCCCTCTTTAAAAAAATCATAGATAGAACGAAACAAGTTATGTAATTCAAAAATTGAAATGAAAACTAAAAAAACCAAATGATGAAAAAATGATTTTCAAAATTTTACAAAAATCAAAATTCTTTCCAATTTGAACGAAATTGTATTATTTTGATTCTTTTAACCTTTTTAACTATGTGGGAAATTTTGATCATTAATTTAGTTTAAAAAAAAAAGTGAGCAATATCAAATAGTCCAAAAATTCCAAAAATTTCAAAAATTCAAAAAAGAAATTCAAATTTTCAATTTGTTAATTTTAAAAATCTTAACAAGCATAGGATTAATAGAAATACAAAATTCCATTTTTACAGGTTAAAATTAAAAGTTATATCTTCAGATATTTATTAAATATCCATTCAAGCAAGATATAAAAAAAAAATCACAATTTTATTAAAATATTTTTTGTTTGGTAAAAGTTATCACATAGTGATATTCTTCTTATTCTTTTTTTTTTCTGAGATGACTATTAATTATTATTAATAATAATTTATTGGTATGCATTTAAAATTCAATACCTGTTAATTGTACATGCAAGGAAGAATTTTTAGATAAAATGAATTTACCTCTCATTTTAATAAAACTCATCATCATTTTCTTATTTGTAATTTTCTTCGTCAACAGTTCGTCAGTGTATAAAAAATTAACAAATATTTCCATTTCTTCAAAAGAAAATGAATTTTCAGTATATTTGTCCATTTTATTATTCATACTTTTATCCAAGCCATACAATAATTCGCTTCTAGCAATTAAAATAAATTTATGAACATTGATTGGTTGCAAATTTATAAATATTTGAAAATCTTTAGATTTTTGATCATTCATTAATTTTTCTAAATCATATATTAATTTCCAAAATGGTTTCTGAAGTAATAATTGCTGATCAATACTTAGTTCATCCAATAACCGTTGAAAATTATCCATATCTTCCAGATCTAGAGTGTAACTACCACTATAGATTAATTCTAATAATGACATTACCAATTTTTTCGATTTTTGACTTGCAACTTTTTTAAAGTGTTCAAAATCAAAATTAGGAATTCTGCATTTAATTAACGATTGAACAATCTTCAAATTACCATCTTTCATCCCAATTTCATAATCACCATAATTCTTTGTTAATAAAGTTTTTAAATCATTTTGTAACGACTGGGCAACTTCATTTAAATCCGTTGGATTTATATTGACATACTTTAGTGGTGTTGTATTTTTCTCATCCGTTAAATTAAAATCCCCCATTGACTTTGAAATATCCAATAAAACAGTAAGCGGGTATTTACCCATACAAATCCAATGAACACACGTTTGTTCATTATGCCCCTGTGAATTTACATCTGCACCATGTTTTAAAAACACTTTAATTATTTCCTGTGAACATGAGTTTTTCACACATTGCAATAATGGAGTATCACCCCAAGTGTTTTTTTCTTCAAGTGGTGACTTGTATTTTATTAAAAGTTCAACTATTTGTGCGGTTGATCTGTAACAAATATGTATTGGATATTGTTCGTGTTCATCTTTCAATCCTGGATCGGCTCCATTTTCTAATAAAATTTTGACCAATTCAAAACTCGATCCCTTATTGGCAGCTAAATGCAATGGCGTTTGCCCTTGAAGATCTTTCGGGTTCAATTCTGCACCCTTTTTTATCAAATATTTGATAACATTCGGATCGGCATCTGACCGGCTCGCATAATGAAGTGCAGTCATCTCACCGCCCGTCTTTTTATTCACACTTGATCCCTTTTCAATCAGAATTTTAATACATTCTTTAGAAATCCCATTAATACATCCAATATGTAATGGTATTTGACCCTAAGTAACAATTTTTTATTATAATAGTTATTAAATATTTAAAATAATTCAAATTAATATTTATTATTATTTCAAAATTCATTCATTTTATTAATAGTTTAAATTTTATGTAAAAAGATTAAATTCATTCATTATCAATATATACATGCACACACACATACATATATCTATTATAATCTTGAAAAATTAACTATTTTTTTTTATTTGATGATTGATATTAATAGAAAAAGTCATAGTATAATTAAAAAGAATTGAGAACAAAACTTAAAAGTAAATAAATCATTTTTCAAAAATGTTGACTCACTTTCGAATGTTATTGGAAGTGGTTTTGTAGGATTTTTTTCTGTATTCTTCAAAATAAAATTTTCAATTTTTAGATCAGATCTTTTTTTCTAATTTCGTAAATTTTTGTTTTGCTCTTTAAACTTTTTGCTTTTTCTTTTTCATTTTTTTTTAAAATAGATCAAATATGAAAAAAAAAAAAATTAACTTATAAAATAGTAATAAAAATTAAAAAAATAAATGAGACTATGTGATATCTTTTAAAATATATTGATTCACAAAAAATCTTCTTTTCAACCCTTTTTTCAATGAAACTTTCATTGATAAAAAACCAGTAAAGCTCATTTCAAAAATTGCTATTCATTTTTTTTCAAGTTTTTGAATTATTTTTTATAATTTCTAAAACATCAGGTTTTTATTTATTTGGAATAAAACAAAAGCAAATTACTAACAAGATGTAATTATTAGTTTTCCATTGAATAATTAAGATTTTTTTTTTTTAATTTATTATTTCAGGCCAGTTACAATTTTTAAAATATCGTTTAGATTTAAGTTAAAATACCTTTTTGCAGGGAAGATTTAATTTAATTTCTGTTATTTTGAATTTTGTAAATTGGTTTTTCAGTCGTAAAGTTTAAATTCCAATCCATCAACTTGTCATTTTTAGAAATTTTATTTTACGAGTTGTCACTTAAATTAAAAGATAATAAATCTAATGTTTATTTTTCAAAAAGTGCTTCAGTAAAAATAAGATGAAAAAATCATATTAGAATTTTCTTGTTCTTCGAACATAAAATTTCAAATGTTAAATATCTATAATCCTTTTTTTTTTTTTGATCTATTCTTAAATTATCTGACTCTTCATATGCAAAATCTAAATAAATTGCAAAGAAATTAAATTATCTTTCCAGATAAAATAACTAACAATCGTGGAAAGTTCATAAGCATTTTTTGGCCAATTCTAAAATTTAAATACTTTTCAGGTTAAAAATCAAAGGAAAAATGTATTGAAAATATAAATTCAGTTTTTCAGAGAAAATTAAACAAAATACCTTCACCCATCCACTTGAATTCATAACATAATTTTTGAAAAACACAAAGATCTACAAATTCATCTTAAGAAAAAAAAAAAAGTTCTAGAAGAGAGAAAAATAAAATTATTGAGTATAGTTTTTTAATTAATAATGGTAAAGAATTTTCATTTCAGTTTTCTTTTTTTTTTTTTCGGATCAATTTAAAATAAATAAATTGAATTGGTGATCTTATTTTTTTCATAAAAAACCAGCGAAGAAGAAGAATAATTTAATTACGTGTATTAGTATATTTTTATGTATCATGTTAATTATTTATGGAAAGAATCTTTAAGTATTGAAAAAAATTCATCTCATTTTCAAATACCAATAAAAAAAAAAAATTTTTTTGTTTTGCTTTTAAAAAGTTGGCTGTGATTGATAAAACAAAATTTGAAAAAACACAAAATATAAAAGTGATTTGATGGCCTTCATTTTATTAGCTGAAAAGAAGACATTATATTTTAATTAATTTTTGAAAACCCAAAACATTTTTCTCAAATTTTGATAACCGATTGTTATTTAGATACCTGATAATATGACTATACTATAGCTCATAACTTACAACCCGAATGTCTGTATATTCGATTTTCCATAACCATATTATTTTTTATTGTTAATTATTTTTCTCAAAAAATTAGAAAAACTACCAAGGCGCAATTTTAATTAAAAATTGGGCTTATTATAAATAGAAATACTAATACTTTGAAGAAATTGCCTGACCAATTTGAATATTTTTGAGCAATTTTTAAAAAAAATTATTTAGATTATGTATATTCTTAAAAATATTATAATAGTAAAACAAAAACTTACTAACTTATTTGTTGTATTAATTTCATTTGGAAAAATATTTTAATAAAATTTCTAATAATTGAGAAGATATTTTTGATTGGCATGCAAGAAACAAAATTGGAATCTATTTAAGAAATAAACAAATATATAGTTGTAGATATATTAATTATAAAGAAAACATAAAGATAAAAAAAAAAGAAAAAAAAGAAAATATGTTTATTGTTTCAAAAATTTCAAAAATCAAATTAAGAATTTAATTAAAAAAAAAAAAAAAAAAAGTATTAAATGAATTGAAGTAATCTTTTTATCTATAGCTTATCACCAAATCTAAAAAATTATATATATTTATTTATTTATTAAAACTCAGAAATTTATTAAATTACCTAAATAGAAATTTTTATGTCTGTGATAAGAATAAAATAAAAACAAAATATTGCAACCTCTGCAAAATATATTTCAATTTAGAAACAGACGAATATATCAATAATTTTTTAATGAATTGTTTATTCTATCAAAAAAAAAATCAAAAAAGTTGGATGAAAGAACGAATTACAATTAACAAAAACTCAAGAAATAATATCCCCTAGATTTTTTTTTTCAAAATAAAGAATAATTATTCATCTTATCATTAGTAAATGATAACAAAATTATGATTCTTTATTGAAATTTCGATATAAAAGTTTAGAAATTAGTGGAGTGTAGTAGAGTGAAGTATAGTACCGTCAAGTGTCTAGGTTTTTTTAATTTCAGAAATACAAAGAAAATTTTTGAAATTTTCTTTTTTATTTCTAGAATTCAAAGAAAAACCTAACAGTGATTTCCCAGAATACAAAAGAATAGAGTAAATCTTTTATTTCACTAAATTCATTTAAATTCTGGAAAACCTAACTGAAGTGTCCACCAAGTTCTGTCAAGTTCCATCAATTACCGAGCTTTTCCGGAATTCGGGATAATTGAGAAAAATATATGATTTCACTCTATTCTTTTAATTTTTGGAAAAGCTAATGGTGGTTTTCTTGAGGTTTTCTGTTTTATTTGAAAAGTATTCTAGGTTTTTTTGAGGTTTTCTATTTTATTTAGAAAATCTATTGATTTTCGTTAGGTTTTTTTTACTTTAGAAATAAACCGAAAATGTATTAAAATTTTTTGTTTATTACTAAAGTAAAAAAACTCAACGACAATCTAGATCACTTCACAAATAAATAGAAAACTCAAAAAAACCTAACGAAAATAAATTGATTTTTGGAATAAACAGAAAACTCAAGATAGTCTAATAGTTGTTTTTTTTTTAATTTGAGGTTTTAAAAAGAAAATTTTTGAAATTTTCTTTGAATTTCTAAAATTAAAAAAAAAATCTAATAATGCTTTTTTTGAATTAAACAAAATTAAGTAAAAATCAAAGATTTTACTCAATTCTTTCAAATCAAAAAAAAAAACTAAAAGCTTTAAAGATAAATACACATTCTTCAAAATACAATAAAAAAATTTAAAAAGAATATTTATTTTGATATATAATTCCTCTTTCAAAAAGTAAAAAATTATATTAAAGAAACGGGCACATTTTACCATTTTTGGAAATTTTTAAATATGATATCCTTACTGAAAAAAGATTTTTTTTTGAGTGTGATGGGATATTGAAACTTTGAAACTCAAAATACCATTCACCGCTCAATTTGTGAAAAAAAAAAAGCGAAACCCAAGTAAATCAGAGTTGAATCTTTCATTTTTAATTTTTTAAGATCATTTTTTTTTATTAAATTTTTGGTTTTATTAAATTAAGTTTAGGATCTAGAAATGTGCTTATGTATTACACCAAAGAATTAGCCAAAGAAAAAAATAATAAAATATACATGAGACAGTGTGCATTTATAAACAAATATTTTTTCTTTTTTTTTTTTTTTAGAAGACCAAACAAGAAAGAGCAACTTTCCAAATAAACTTTTTGAAAGTAAGTTTGAAAAAAAATTTTTCAAAGTATATTTTTGAGGATATTTCTTCTTTATCTCCTTGATTTGAATGTGTAAGAAAATATCATAGGTTACCTAAATTTTCTCACCCTATTCCAATCTATTATTATTTTACGAAAAACCATTTTTTACAAATTTGCTTTCAAAATTCCCATTTCAAATATTGTTATCAAACAGAGCCAGAAAAATATTTCAAATGTTAAAGGAAAGGGATTGAATTATAGAAATAAAAAACAACTTCAAAAGATTCAACCCAAGAAAAGAAATTGAAAATAAAAAAAAAATTTCAATCAGATTCAGAATTATTTTGAGTTTTTACAAATTAATTTGATGGAAAATAAAAAATGTTAAAATCAAGCAAATATCATCCAATAAATCTATATTTCTGAAGAAGATTTTATAAATTTCATATTTTTTTTGAACCAAATCAAAATTGATGAATTGAATAAAAATTGGAATTAAAATCCAGTTTAGGAAATTCTTAAGAAATAGCAATTAATTTGCTTCTCTAAAAATTTTTCCAAATAAAAGTTTATTCCTGAAGAAGTGAAAATAAAACCAAATTAAATAAGAATTTAAGAAATAAGTTTCTAAGAATCGGAATCGTTTGTAATGGTTTGATAATTATTCAATTAACGAGAGTAACAGTACCATAACAACCATTGAAATTAAAACATGTCATAGTTTATAAAAATCGCATTGGTGCTCTTAAGTTCTAGATTCTCTAAAAATTAAAAAAAAAAAAAATACAAAATTTTTAATTTTTTTATTATCAAGAATTAAAATTTCAGAGAAAACAATATCAAAAAAAAAAAATTAAAATTTGATGAAATTTATTTAATATTTTTAGGAGATTATTTTTTGAGATATAATAGAAAAAAATCTTTCACTTTGAATTCTCAGATTATATTTATATTATAATGGGTAATTATTCATATAATTTTCTCTAAAAAGATTCCCCAAATTCAAATATTCTATATATTCTTAAAAAAAAAAAATAATAATAATTATTTTTTTTTCAAAATTCTATTTTAGAAAAGAGAATTTCAGGTTTCGTTGACATTTCTTAAATAAATTTTTATTTAATACTTTCATGTCTTTTAAAAAGCAATTCATTTTATTTGGATAATATAATTTTAATATTATTAAACAATTTTTTTGTTAATTAATAAAATTCTTTTTTTTACCTTTCTTGAAATGCTTTAGTAACTAATTTATTATTAATAAAATAATAAACCACATTGTGTTGTTATCTTACAAAAATAACTCATAATATTTTCTTAGATAATTCTTTTGAATTTTCATAAATAAAAATATATCCTTAAATACAACTTTTAAACTATAATTGGAATTTATTTAAAACCCTTTTTAAAATATTTAATGGAGTTTAACCCAACAATGTCAAAAAATATATCCGAATAATAAAAGAATAAAATAACTTTTTCTATTACCTTTCCAATCTTTAAAATTCATTATTTTATGATTTTTTTTTAAAAAAGATTGAATTGGTTATAATTATTCTTTTGGGGGTTTAAAATATTAATTTACCATTTTTATTTCAATTCCTAACCATTTTAAATAAAATGTGTAATTATTTGGAATTGTGAGATTCTATTTTATAACGATTTAAACAACAAATCATGATATTGGTCTTCAGACAAGTATAAAAAAATAATTCCAATTTAAAACTTTAGAAGTTTCCAAGTAATTTTAACATATTTGAGAATTTAGAAAAATAATAAATTGGATAAATACAAAGATCTTCAAAAAAAAAATTTATTTTGAAAAATAAATCAAAAGAAAGAAATTAAACCAGTGATCAGATGAAAAAATAATTTTCTTTTGATTTTAATTCACTGGTTGAAGGATTGATTGAACATTTACATACGAAATACATATTATTTTTGGAAAAATAATTACTTGATCCCAACTTATTATCGTATTAGATTTACTAACATTAGAAAAATCCAGGATAATACAAATCATTAAACCCATTCTATATTTTTAATTCTCTTTCGTTAAAAATATCGCTTTACACAATCATTTTTTAACAACAACAGTTTCAATTCAAAATATTTCATAAAAAAAGTTTATCATAAAATGATAGATCTAAAGATTGATAACCATTTCTCTTTTTTTTTTTTTTTGATCTAAGCCCAGATTGTTTCTTTTAAATTTGGGGTTAAGTCCAATTAGAGTTAGAGTATTAGGCCCAAAGTCAACAATTTCACTTCCTATCTATGAATTTTCAATTAGATCTGAAAACTGTATTGTTTATTTAGTTGATGATTTTGTATAATTTTTATTATTTGAAATGCCTTCTTAAAGACAATTTATTAATTTTTTTGATAACAATAAATAATAACGCCTCAATAGAATCATGAGATAAGAGCAAAAGGTAAACCATTTAGCACCTACCAAAGTAGATAAAACATATCAACTTAACAATCTATAGTGTCATTTTAATTTTAAGTGTGAAATTAAAATGAATAAATTGTTATCCAACAAGTACTTTGAAAACTAAAAAGCAACTAGACATAGTCGAAAGTAAAAAATGGTGTTTTCGGAATCTTCTTTGAAAATGTTAAAAAACTGAAAATTTTGACTTTATGGTGAATACTCCCTTAAATAATACTGTGATTTTGCAATTAATAAATGAATATTTTTATTTCAAGTTCTCAAATATTTGAAGAATTAATAGTTGAAAAAACACCAAGAACACTGGTGGAACAAAATAATCGTATGGCCGGAATACCACCAAATCCCCACCACTGATGAGAATTCAATTTAGCTTGGTAAATTTGGTTTTAAAATGTATATTTTAAAAATCCACCTGATCCAAAACTCTTATTACTTCAAGTAAAAATATATTACTGATAAATTCAAATTTATTTAATGAAATTTTTCGTTCAATTTCCATTTTTGTAATCTAGGTGCTCAGCTTTGAAAACACCTTGAGAGTAAGAATATTTTGAAGGAACAACTAATTTTACAAAGTTTCTCAACTTTTAAACCAATAAAATATTTATTCAAAGATCGTAAAAAAATTTGTAAAATGGAAAATGAAGTAAAAAAATTTTAATATTTATTTGAATTTATCAGTAATAAATAGACTTTTCAAAAAATGGCAAATTCACAATATGTCACACCCATGCTTTGCATCGTGAACTGATGAGTTTTTTTTGGATATCTTAAAAACACTGTTAAATTATTCAGACTGTTATTTTCCGGTTAAGGACTACGTTCCCACCCTTGAGGGGGTTTAGTAATTGTGTTATTTCACTTTTGCTTCTCACAAAAAATTTTCACACTGAAGAAATTGGGCAAAAAAAAAAAAAAAACATTTTTTGTCATCTTTACTTTTTCACGAAGACTATTTTTCTTTGTTATTCAATGAAAAGGAAAATTGTAAATAACAAAAAAAATAATTGCAAAAAATGGCTTTTGGGGATTTTCAAGTGCATTTCAAATTTGAGAACATTTCAAACTTGTAAAAGCAAATTTAAAAAATATGTAGAACAGCTCTAGAAAATAGTGTGAGTTCTGAAAGTTGAAATGGGAATTCTAAAATATTAAAATCAAAATTTTGGTATGATCAAACAAGGTAAAAATTGTGAAAATTGTAGAAATTGTGAAAATTTCACATTTTATCTAAAAGAAATTCTCCTTGGACAAATATTACTTGGATTACATAACTTACTCAAGGGTGATTTTATCCTTTATTTCACTGTTTTCACCAAAAAACGTAGTACTTAAGAAATGAATATTTTTATTTCAATTTCCAAAATATTTTGATGATAATTGCTTGCTGAAAAAACCTAACCTAATGATCTTGACAAAGTAAATGAGGAACGGTGTCTCTAGAGATTTAATTAAGATTCTTTATTTAACTTTTGAGATAATTTTAACTCGTCTAATTTGGTTTTGAAAGTAAACTTAAATTTTAGAAACTTTTCACTCAAAAATTGAGATGAGTTAATTTTATTTTAGATGACAAATTTTGTCAAACGACTTTTTGAAGAAAAAGGTGAGTACAGAAATCGAGAGATTTGATCTGTTCCTCAAAATTTCCGCTCAAAAAAGGAATAATATGATCTTCCGAATTAATTGTTTGCGTTGTGGAACTGTAAATAATTTGGTTCAATACTTTAAAAACTGAAAAAAATGCTTTTGGTTTTGTTGATCCTTTTTTTTTTTAGGTGTTTGTAAATTTTGGTAGGGTTAGAACCCAAAAAGTTCACTCTTTTTCTTTTCAGAAACAAATAAATTGGAAAAAATTTCATTCAATTATCCAATGTAAAAAAGAAAAAACAAAAAAGAGAAAAAGTATCAACACAAGAAAGGAAGGAGATTCCATACATCAGAGTTTGTATAGGGGACTTTGTTTTGAATGAGTAACTCAACAATTTCGTGGTCAATATTATTTGAAACACAGATCTCGAGTAAGCTTTTCCCATTTTTTAACAAATGGAAGATATCTGCACCGTGTTTAATAAGTTGATCAAACACAGCTTTTGGTGCTTTGTTTCTTGCAGCTACCATAATTGGCGTTTTTCCAAAAACGTCTACTTGGTTAACAAAGACCTCACAACCTATTTCCCAGAGGTATTCAAATATTTCATCTCTACTATGATACTTTGCTGCATAATGAAGTGGATTTGGTTTGTTTTCCCACAACTTCGGATCAAAACCTTTTTTTAAACTGTTTTTAAGAGTACCAAGTTTGTTGTTTTGAAAGAGATGTTCTAAATTCATTGTAAAAAGAAAGTCTTTTTTCACGATAACAAAAAATGTAAAATAAAAAATGATTTTGATTGAATATTTTTCTCTTTGACGATCATTTTCAGGTATAACAATTCAGTTAAAAAATTGTCAAATCAGTTTTAATTGAAAAAGAGTGGTAATTGTTTTCATTCTGAAATATTTAATAACTGCTGAGAGAAAAATAGTTGGAAAGCAATTTTAATTGGGAACATTACTGAAAATGATTTTTAATTTCAATCGTTTGTGAAATAACTAAAGAAAATAACAATAATCCACTTGTTAGAATAAGGACCAATGAAATTCTACTTTTTCAAAACCTTATCTCTGATACCCTAAAGCAAGTTTAAAAAAAACCATTTTCAGAATTAATAGTAAACTTTACTACAACTTGGATTTTTGTTTAAATAGCATGATCTACTTTAGTTATCAATCATTCAAATGAGTATTCTAAGACAAACCACAGATTAATGAACTTGTAACACATTTAAACCCGGATTTATCTAAAATTCACCTAGTTATCAATTGGATTTGATTTTAAATTTTACCACACACTACAAGGAAAATTTGCACCCTGAAAATTAAAGTTTGCCAAAACTATATATTGGATTTCAGTTAGACTTCTTTTATCAATTATTTTTTAAAAGTTTATCATAATTTTAGGTAATAAAAAGAGGATAGCTATTAAACTCATGAAAATCCGAATACCCCCTTTTTCAAAAATACCGACTTTTGAAGAAAACATCAATTTTTGGGTTATTTTTATAATGTTAAAAGTTGAAATGAATTAATTTTTGATTGAACATTAAGATTGAAAAAAGAATAAATATTAAAGCAATTTTCAGAAAACAATCGGGAATGTATATAAAAACTCAAACATGGATTAAAATACTATGATAAACAATATTCCAAAAACAGATAAAAAATCAGATTTTCAATTTAATTTGGCGATATCTTTTGATTGAAATATTTTGTGCTATTTTAAAATTGAAAAATATATTTATTTTTAGACTATTAAAAAAATACTTGAAAGGTATCTCTCTAATAATTCAATTAAAAAATTCAAAAATTTTACAATTAAAAATGAAAAAAATATTACTAAAAAATTTTATTTTTTTTTCAATTCCTATAGTATCTATTAAAGTCGTAAACCTTTTTGAAATTTTTTATGTATTATAATGTTTATTCTATGAGTGTATTTCAGAAATACAAAATTTTGACATTTTTTTTGAAAAAATTTTCCTTTTCTTGTAATGTTCCCAATTAAAAATGGTTCCCAAGCGTTTTTTCGGTTTCCAAAATTTTTCTGCCGACAGTAATGTCTTTTTTGTTTATTTTAAAACAAAAACCAAGTCCTAAAAATAGATTGATTATTGGAATCAAAATATAATTCAGAATTTAGGACATTAAATCAAAATTTAATTCATGTTCAATTTACGAACTTTGAGATTGAATTGAAAACATTAGTAAAAATGAATTTTTTGGGATGAATGCTTTTTTCATATATTTAAATTTTGGCATAAGATAATAAGTATAGGTATTAATCCAGTATAGGGATTTTTGATTCAGATTACTTCATTGATGAGTGTACAACAGAAAATAAAATAATGGAAAATTTTTCCTTTTCTACCTAACCATTTTTCAATTTAAATGGATTTGGCAATTTTTTCCAGAATGATAATTTCCCAATAAATTTAAGACTCTCATCAAACAGTGGAATGAATAACGATTATTGAAGTTGGGTTTTGTTTGGTTAAAAGTGGTTTTTATTCTGGGATTATAGCTTTTAGATCTTGAAAATTTTTAGTTTTTTTCAAAAACATGTTTTTGAATTTAAGAAAGAAAAATTTTGCTTAGACCTATTCTAAGAACTGTATAAAAATAAATTTGAATTTTTAGTCATTTATTTTAGAAGAAAAATGTTATTTAAATAGATTATTATCTCAATATTTGAACTTTTTTTATTTATTTATTTATTTAATTTACTACGTATTTCTTGTGGTTAACATTTATAGATTTTAAAATGATGAAATTTGATATTTTCTCACATTTATAGAAAATTAATTCGTGAATATAATTGATTTTACATTTGAAAGTTTTTGAAATTTTTTGATAGGTAAAATCCTGAAATTTACTTTTTTTATTAAATAGAAAATATTTGTAGATTTATTTATTTATTTAGAGAAAGGGGTAATTAAAGAAATATTATCAAATAAAAAAAAAAAAAGAGAGAAGAAAAATAATAATTAAAATATATATAAAAAATAAAATTATCATTTTCATGGCCAAATAGAAAATATCCACGTGCTAGGACAGGTTGGGTAAAAACCAGATAGAAAGATTACCGATTATAGATAAAAATTCCACAATCTGTGATTATTAATTGGTATTCCACGACTCTCAGAGTGGGGAATGGGTAACCAAATTTATATATTTTTTACTATTTTGGAGATTTTTTGTTTTCAATTTATAAATATTGTTTATTTTGGATTCGAATCTCATTTTAAAGAGAAATATATAACTAATTGGGTAATTATTTACTTTTTAATAAAAATATAATAATAAATATTCTAAATAGATAATATTTTACTCTTTAATTAAGCTAAAATCAAGAAAAAAATAAATCTACACACCATTTAAATTTATAAAAGAATGTATAAACCCAAAAAATAAATATTCAAAATTTTTATTTGTACTATATTTTATATAATTTTCCTAAAAATGGAAAATATTTTTTTCAGTCAATTGGACTTCACTGTATTGTTGAAATAGAAAGTTTTATTTGAGTTTGATCTGGTATTATTGTCAAAATAAATTTTTAATTTTTGGATCAAATTATTTTTTCTAATTTAGTCATTTTTTTTATTGAATCTTTTTACTTTTTTTTTTTTTTTACTTGTTTTCTTTCTTTCTTTTTGTGTAAAGTAAATTGGAAAAAAAAAAACAAAAAAATGTTAGAAAACTCCAAATTAAAATTAAAAAAATAAAGGTTTTGTGATTTCTTTTAAAATGTATATATTTACTTATAAAAATCTTTTATAACACTTTTAATTTTCCCAATAAATTGAGAAATTTTGCGAGAGATGTTTCAATGAATGGAGTCCGATTTTTTTTTTAATATTTATTTTTAAGAAATTTATGGTTTTGTTCAGGTATTTATTTTATGATTATCGACTCTAATCTGAAGCGTATTATTACTCTTATTTCTCAGCAATCTTAATTTGGTTGATTCTGAAAAAAAAAAAATCGAAATTTTCAGTTTTGGCTGCCCATTTGAGTGAAACGGAGTTTAAAATTTTATCTAATATTAAAGTTTATTTTTATTTTTTCTTTTTTGTCAGTATTCATGAAACAAGATTATATTAATTCAATTAATCGATGCTTTATTCAATTAAAATTTTCTTTCTATTATAGGTCCTTTCATTGCAAATAATAAATAAGGTTATTACTTTTGTATATTTATAGACAATTATTTGATATTTTCGACAAGAAAATTTGAAATTAAATAAAATTATTAAGGAGATAATGTTTATACTTGTGTTTATTAAATTCGATTGTTTGAATAATAAATGAGTTCATATATTTTTAGTGATTTTTTTATTTGTTTTATTAAATAGTAAATCAAAATTGTGAATAGAATCATAAACAATTGAAGATCAATTATTAATATAGATAAATTTCTTTTTTGCTTTCTTTTCATTTTTTTTTGTTTGATTTTATTTTTTAATTAATTTAAAACTAAAATTTGGGGATCTATTTTTTTCTTAAATCCAATTTTTTTTATTCATAATAATTCCAGAGAATCTGATTTTGTATATGTGTATCATAATTTACGAAAAAATCTTATATCTTTTATTTATTGAGACAGTACTGTGATGAAGTGAGATCCAATTCACTTACTTTTTTATAATTAAATGAGCCTAATTATTTTTTGATAGCTTAAATATAATCCTTATTAGTGTTTGGTAACCACTTCTTAAATATATTCTAGATGTTAGTAAGATAAAAAAAAAACATTTAAGTGATTGTGTCTTGAAAGAAAGTCAAAATAATATATCTTTGAAGTTTGTTCTTTAATTTCTTTTTTTAAACTATCTTTTTTGATCAAAAAAAAAAATTTGAAATTTTCGAACAAAACAAAGTAAAATTTAAATCAACTTTATTAAATTTAACTTCTCTTTCTAATTAAGAAATATTCAGAGTTACTTATACCCTCTTTAAACACTTTTCTAATTTAAAATAATGGTGAAAGTTCGAGAGAAGTAAGGGGATTTTGGATTTTGAAACTTTTCATTGTACATTTTCTAATTTGGAAAGCTAAAACAAGGGTGACCTAAAAGAAATTTATTTATAAAAACAAGGAAATTTTATAAAGATTGCATGAATCAAACTTCTTTTCAGTCAAGAAGTATACTGTTATACTTAAAAGTAAACCTTACCTGATTATACAATTCAGAGATTCTGATTAAGGGAGAAAATTCCAGAAAAGTCACTTTTTTTACAATTCTGACATACTTTCTATTGAGGATTTCAGGTTTACCCAATTCAGAAATTCCGAAGAATCAAAAAAACAAAAAAATTGTTCGAATAGAGAAATTATGAACTGTATCTTTGAAAACCAGATTGGATAAGAAAAATTTGGATAAAGAAAATAGGATAAATTTTTTCCACTTACTCTTCAAAAGAACTTTTAAAACCTTATTCTCAAAAAAAATTTGCTCAAATTAAGAAAATAATTGAAACTAATTCTTTAAAGGTAAAACATTTTTCAGAGCACAGATTCTTTTGATTTTTTGAAAATCAAAGCTTTTTCGAAAGTAAAATAGGAAAAAATACTTGAATTGAGAAATTGAGTTTTAAAATTGAGTTTATATATTTTAGAAAGGTATTTTTATTGAGTATCTCAATTTGGTAAAGTAAAGATTTATTTTTAATAATTAAATCAAAATGAAAATTCTCTTTTTGATTATTGCCGTATTTCTTTTCCAATCTGTCTTTTCTGTAGAATACACTGGTATTGCAAAATGGTATACTGTTGATGACCATTCTGGTTGTAATCTTGATTTTGATCTTGATGGGCCACTGCTTGTAACTGCAATAAATAATGAACAATACGCGGAAGGCGCCGTATGTGGAAGGTGTATTCGTGTGACAAACAATGATTATGATGGAGATCCAAACTATGTCGAAACTCTTGATCTATTAGTTACATCCTGTTGCCCAGAATGCCCAAAACCAAACCTTGATCTCAGCCATAAAGCTTTTGCGAGATTCGCAGATAATGCGGTAGGTGGGTTGTCTGTTACTTGGGAGTATATTGACTGCGACGTAAGTTCTGATCGTTCTCTTTTTCTTTTGCACTTTGATTTTTTTTCTATTGTGGTAGAGGGAAATACACTTTGAACCAATATGTTCATTACACCAACAATTCTTGTTAGAAGGAGATATCTTTTTTTTTTGGATAATTTTTTTTGGTTTGTTCCTATTTTTGAAATCTAAAATAGGAAAAAAGCTTTACTTCAGTGCTTTTTTTGGATTAAGTTTTTGTTAAACAGTGAAAATACCAACTTAAAAAACAAAAAGAATGAATAGAAACTAACGCCAAATAAGGTAACATCTAAATTCAAATGATTTAACCCAAATTAAATTGATTTTTTGTAAATGGACAAAGAAAAATTTTTTACCATTTAAGGGATTAGCCTCACCATAGATTTCTCTATAATCAAAGTATGTTGTAATTGGGTGTAAATGATATCCGTGAACCATGGCTAAAATAGCTCTAAAAAATCTATAATAAATCTTATTGCACAATAAATTATTACATTTTTTACTAAAGATCACAATTAAAAAAGTTTGATTTTCAAAATTTTTTTTTTGAATTCCTTTTCCAAATCTAAAAATAAAAACCCAAAATACAGTATTCTGGTATTTAATAATTCAGATTTAGAACATTCCAAAAGTAACTATTTTTTTAATTTTTTAATTTCAAAGATTAACTCAATAATCCTCAACCTAAAAGCACAAAGACTGATTAGTTTTGTTTCCTTTTGATAAAGATACTTGTAGCATCAATATATTTCCATGATTTGAGAAATAATTTGTCAAAAAAATTTATTCGTTAATTATTTAATTTTTTAAAAAAAACGAATTTTTTAGTAACTAATCTACATTTCACCATAATTATTGAAAGATATTTTGTGAATTTGTAGTCTGAATATTGATAATTCAACCTTTAAATTTATGGCGAAATGCAGATTTTATTCTGAAATTGTTGAGTTTTTTACTAATACATAGGATCATTTTTAATTGATGAGATTAACAAATATTACTAATTGACTAATCGATTTTTTAGAGACATTTGAACCATGTAACACTAATTTGGTTATGACCAATAACAACATACTGTGTTCCTAGGCTTCTCCTTGGTAGACGCTAATCCCTTAAGGATACTATGTTTTAGAATTCAACAATTTGACCCAACACAATTTGTCCCAATCTCATTTAAAATGAAAGTAATGATCTTTAAAATATTCTCCAATTTGGATCAAACAATCATTTTTTTGTCATTCTTTAAATGAAAAATTCACAAAGAAATTTTGAGATATGTGAACTCGAACACCTTGTTAAGGAACGTGGAAATGAATTGAAAAATAACCACGATTTTTTAATGGATTAGTCTATTATTTTTTTTTTTGACAATTTCTAAATAAGGATCCCTGATCAAGAAATATGTTTAATATTGAAAATAAACAGGGGTTTTCAAATCTAAGTAATTGACAAAAAATTTTCTCAATCTCTATTAAATTTAGGTAAAAAAATTTAATAGAGATAAGTCCCTTAACCTTAAAAACACTCTCAATAAGCAACTTTAAATCTAAATGATCTTATTGTCTATTATTTATGACCAACAGGTTACATTGAATTGTTACATTTTCTCCACAAACCATACAGCCGTTCCAGCCCTACACTGATAAATATTATAAGACATAGA
Source organism: Anaeramoeba flamelloides (assembly GCA_027625915.1). NCBI lineage: Eukaryota > Anaeramoebidae > Anaeramoeba > Anaeramoeba flamelloides. The sequence goes on from JANTQA010000042.1 coordinate 6,270,835, forward strand.
AATTGGTTGTCTATTATAAAAAGTTGTGTTTTTTTTTTTTTTTTTATTTTTTTTTTTTTTATTTTTGAAGAGAGAAAATTGCTTTTCTCCTGTGTGCCCTAATTTCTAAACTTTTTTTTAGAAATTTTGTTAAAGAATCACAAATTTTATTATCACTTACTAATGATAATATATATGATGAATTCTTTTTATTAATAATATCTCCGATATTATTAATTTTTTATTTTTTCAAAAAATTCATATATCCAGATTTTTCGATTTATTTTATAGGCCGGACAGTCCCATAAAAAAATGATCGAAATCTTCAATGATATCAATATTTAACTTTTCTTTACATAAATCACAATTTTTATTTTTATTTTTACTTGTTACATAAGAGTACCTATTTAAACAATTAGTAAAATTTCGAAATTTTAGAATTGTTTTTGAAGCTTTCCAGTTTAAATATTTTTTGTTGTTTGAAATTGCAATTTTGTTGTTTTATAATTTTTAGATATTGTTGAACTTTCCAACTAGGTGAATTTTCCAATTTGGTTAATCGAAAAACTTTTAATTCTAAATCTAATAATTTTAATCCCTTAGTGTGCCAATTAATATTTTCATTTTCCAATTTTCGAAAATTTAGTATTGTTTTTAATTTTTTTTAAATTTAAGAAATCTAATTTTTCTATCAATTTATATTTTCTTAAAAGTTGTGTTTTTTGAAATAGAAAATTCAATCCCGATCAGAAGATCAAAATTTCAACTTCTCTTCGTTTGAGTTATTTTTTTGTAAAACCAAAAGACAAAAATTAGATTTTCTCGAGAAAAGTAATCACAGAAACCATAGAAACTTCAAATCGTTTTTCGATCTTTGTTTTTAAATTGTAAAAACCTGAGATTTTTTCAATTTTGAAAATAGAAGATCCACTTTAATGTAAGTTTTTTTATTGGATTTATTTGTCAATTTCCAAAACCAAAATTTGGATAACTTATTTTTTAATCGTCTATTATAAATTTTCGGGTTTATGATAAACTTTAATAAAGCATTTTACGGTTTTGTCATAGAAAATAAAACTTCAGAATAGAAAATAAATTTCAAGGCCTTATTAATTTTCATGTAGGACTGGAACGGCTGTATTAATTATTACAAAGGGGGTGTGATTTTGTCTTTTTTTTTTTTTGTTTCTTTTTGTTTTTCCTTGAATTAAATCTTCCATCCATGGCTAAGAGGGGTGTCTCCTCGAATTGTTTTTGGAACAACACGATCCAGGCCAAATACACTTTACATTTTTTTTTGGGCTTTTTTGATAATTTTTTTTTGTTTGGATCATTTCTCTCAAAACCCAATTTGTTGGATCAGTATAAATTGGGTTGAGGTTGTGTGGTAAAGGTTTTGAAGAATTTTTCATGAAAGGATCTTTTGGGAATTAAATTTGCAAAAATTAGTTAGTTTTTTTTTTACTAAAAAAAAAATATTGTATCTGTTGAGAAAAAATGATCTTTCTATTTTTGGGAAATGGAAATTTTAGTGGATTTAATACAATACCAAACTAATTATAGTTCAATTATTCAACAATAACTTTGTTTTAGAATACCAGAGGCCTACTCATGTAAAAATTTTCACTTTTCTCATTTTTGATATTTGAAAACAATTTTTAGAACCCTACCAACTCAACCAACAGCCCAAAAAAAAAGAATAGAAAATGAACAACAATATGTAAATGTTTTAATTTTTTTTTTTCCAGTGTAATTTTCTCAAAAAGCGGATTTTTGCCAACCTTCTTTGTCATTTTTTAATACGAGACTAAATAAATCCAGTAAAAAATTTAACATTTTTTCCCCATAAGATCTCACTGAATAAAATTTTTTGAGATTTAACATGTATCAAAACCTGAAAAGAATACACAATACTTTGAATTTCAATTGCAAACGTAGTCTTTAATCCCAAAAAACTTGTAAAAGAATAACAAAACATATCTACAATTTCTATTTTAAGGGAGTTCCCATCTTCTTCGACTAATATCATATTTAAAAATGCTATTGTGTAACTAATATTAAATTAACCCATGCAGGCTGATAAACTCCCATGACGCAAATTATAAGCCACCTTTCTTGTTTTCTAGAAATCCTACACACTAAACGATCAAAGAAACAGACACACACCATAAATAAATCTGATAAAAGTTTATTATAGTTCTACAATTAAAAATAAAAATCTTAAAATTAAGGATCAAATAAGACCTAATTTTTTTAACAAATTAGAGTAAATTTTTAGTTAAATCTTTATCATCGAAAAAAATTCAAAAAATATAAAAAAAAATTGAGAAAATTCTCAAAAATTTTAAAAAAATTCAATTCGTTATTTAAATTAATCTCAAAACATCAAGAAGTTTACTTTCAAAATTGATTTAACCTTCGTAGTTATCTATTGATTACTTAATTAAATATTTTATTTAAACAAGAAGAAAAAAAATCACAATGTTTTTATTGAAACATTTTTTTTCGGCTATGAACACTCTTATTTTTGATTACTACAAGTAGTATTATTTTTTGCTTAATTTCTGAATTAAAAAAATTTAAAAAAAAGGCACTTCTAGGATATTCTAGATGTTAAATTTGAAATTCTGGAATATAGCTATTATTTTGATTTCTATCTTTAGATTTGGAAAAGGAATAAAAAAAAAAAATAAAGTTTTTTTTTTTACAAAATGAAGTAAAAAAATCTAATAATTTATTTTGCAATAAGATTTATAACAGATCTTTTTAAATCTATTTGAGTCATGACACACTAATAGCATTTACACCCAATTACAACATACTTTAATTACAGAGAAATCTATGGTTACACTAATCCCTTAACTTTGAAAAACAATTTGATAAATTTTTTACATTTTAATTTAGAAAAAAATCTGAATTTAAAATTGGATTAACCAACTTTAACGGATAAATTTCATAAAAAATAAAAAATTTTCTAATGATCAAAAACATTTTTTAAACAATAAAGTTCTGTTATAAGTTTTATACACTACATTTTATGATACCACGATAAACCTTAATATAGCAGAACATCATGATATAGTTAATATTTTCAAATGAACACACTTCTATTAAACCAAATCCATAATTATTTTAATAAATTTTTACATGAAATATTAAATTAATAATATAATTCAACATGTTTCTTATTTTTTTAATATTAATAATAGGTCACTGGAAATTATGAAATTAAAATGAAAAACAAAAGTAATCTATATTGGAACTCATTTCAAATTAGAAATAACCGCGTTGATGTAACTAATGTCAGGATTAAAGATAGGGATGTGTGGCATAACACAGAGCTTCAATCGTAAGTTTTTCTTTTCTTTTTTTTTTTTTTCAAACTGTATATCTATAATTTGTATTTGTATTTGTATATAGAAAAGAAAAGAAAATAACCATGTTATATAAAATTGATTGGGTATAAATAATATTTTATGTTTTTGTCAAAAGGCTTCTATGTCGATCTTTACATTGCTGTAATTTTCCAATTAAGAATAAAATATTTTTATTATACATTCTCAAATATTTATTCAACTCTTGTCTCAATCATCAAAAAAAAATCAAGATCTTCAAAAGATCATTTGATCATGATAATCTAGTGTTTTGTTATTTTGAATCTCTTTATTTTAAAAACTTTGTGATAAAATTTATTTTTTAAAATTTGAAAATAACAGTATTAACGCATTTTGAAAAAAATTCGTTTTTTTACAATTTTAAAAAAAATGTCACCATTTATCAACTCTATAATTTCTAAAAAAATATGCTTACGGTTCAGAAAAATGATAAAAAAGATCATCTAAAAAATGAAAATAATAAAAAACTTTCTTTTTTTTTTTTTTTTTCTATAAATTGAGTTTTCAGAAAATGAACATGATCAAAATAGTCTGTGATAATGGAAATTATAATTATCACATAATCAATGAAGTGTATGTATATTTTTTTTAAAAAAGTATCACCAGGATTAATCACACCGCAATCTTGGATTGTTGTGAATTAAGATCTTCTGACCATTAAAATCATTACGATTTGCAGAAATCTAAACCTTTTGCCAATTCAAAGAAAAAATCATCATTCCCAATTGTATTTTAAACCACCAATCCAAAAATCATTTTGTGTTCAGAAATTATTGTTTTAAAGCCCTAGCGCCAATATAAAAGCAAAAAATGCCCATTTTTTTTCAATCTCCTTTTTCAAAAAACCATGAATAAAAGGTTGCCTGAAATGTAAAAATGATTACTATTCAAACCTAGCCATATACTTGGTTCAAAACTATTACTTAAAGATATTCCAAAAAAAGTTAATTTAAAAAAAAAAAAAAAGCTATTTTTTGCTTTTATACTTGTATTAGGGTAAAAAAAAAATAAAAAAAAAAAAAAACACGACAAATCACTTCCAATAAAAGTGCTCATGTTAAAAAAGATAAACATTTAAATATTGATATATTATACCAACAAGCCAATATTCGGAACTGTGTAATATACAGTTTAAAGTGGTTAATATGTTTTTTAAGATTTCCAATATTCGTTTTTTTTTTTTTTTGTGTTTGGTTTATTTACATCAATATTTTTTTTTTTTTTTGAGGTGTTGTTGAATTTTTCAGTTTGTTTTGTTTCCCATTCATGTTTTTTTTTTTTTTGGAAAAAGGTTTTGTTTAATTAATGAATTCGAGAAAAGGTTTTGAATTTCATTAAAAATATCAACAAAATGCTCTTAATTACGTTGTATATGCATTGCTTAAACAGCACCCCCTTGAATTTCAGATTAAACATTTCAACTTTCCAAAACATTACTTACCAATTTGTTCCAGTTTTTTGTGAAAATCCTAAATCTGAAAAAGTAAATTGAAATTTTCAATTGATACCAATTGTGAAGGGGTCAAGAAAAACAAAAAACCAAAATTATGATAAGGACTCCGTATTTAATTCAAAGTTATATTAAAAACTAGAAAAAGAGAAAATATTGAAAAAAGTGCACCAATTGATCCTGAATATAAATATTGTGATTTAAAACCACTACACTTTTCAATTATTAAATTCATTCCTTTCTTATTTTCAAAAAGTAAATAGATTATTAGAATAAAAAACAATTTATAATCCATTATGATATTTAAAAATATTCTAAAGTTTCTCGATTTTTTTTTAAAATTATAAATTAGGATTTTAACTTTTTCTTTAGTATTTATATATTTTGATAATCACAGAAACCAAAGTTCAACCAATTTCAAAATATTAACCATACCCAATAAGATTCTAACTCTTGATAAATTAATTTACTTTCCTAATTGAAAGCTAAACCCTGAAAAATAATTGAATAAAAGAGTATGTCTGACAATTATCTAAAACGGAATATATTGAAATAAATTTTGTTTGATTTCGTCAATTCAATAAAAAATATCTTTTATAAGATTGTCATCATTAATAAAACCATTTAGATTTTATTTTTTTTTATTAATTTCTATGCTTAATTTATTATTTATTCTTTTCTATTTCTTTGTATATGGATATCAATGAAAATTTTACTTATTTTTGTTTATTTATTTAATAATAAATATTTACCCTTTTTAATAATAATACTACTAATAATAATAATCATCATCATCTATAGTTGGAACTATTGGGATTATGATCCTGAGGGCACAATTGGTGAAAATTTTGAAGTTGAAGTTACAAGTATTAATGGAGAAAAATTTATTGACGTGGTACCTGAATATATCCCAGGTGATGTATATGTATCAAAACATCAATTTGCTCCATCAACTGAAAAGGATAATGTTTCGCAATGCTCTAAAAATTATCCCTTAAATATTATTTTCTTTATTTTTTCCATACTCTTTATTTTTTTTTCTATGAATTAATTTTAACCATTTTTTTTTTTTATGATTAATAATCTATAATTTTATGACTAGAATCCAAAATTCCCAATGATTTTACTTTTTCTCTTGCTATTGTTATTAAATTATCTAAATGTAAGAAAATAAATTTGAAACAAAATGATAATTTTTTTTTATTATTTTTTTTGAACAATAAAAAAAGCCAGCAAAATCAAACAGAACTATTTCCTTTATCATCTCCATGTATTTAGATATTCTTGAGCACCACCGATTGCATTTAATTTTCTCAAGTTTTAAAATAAAAGATTTAAAATATATTGATTAGAATTAATTAAATTTTATTATTTATCTTTAATCAGGATTTTAATTATAATAAAAAGCCAAAATCTTTCAAAAATAAATATATTATATTTTTTTTTTTGATATTGGAAAAAAAAACAACTATTACTAAAGGTTTTCAAAGATTTTTGTTTTTTTTTAAATTTTTTGAATAAGAAATTTTATTGCTATTTGAGTAATTCAAAATACAATACATTGATTTATTAATAATAACAAATCATCAAATAAAGTTGATAATTTACTGATAATTACAACAAATAATATATATATATATATATATATATTACGAAGAAAATTTCATTCTTATTCAAGATAAAATCTCAATAAATATTAAATCAAGAGAAAAATGAAATTCATTTATAATAGACCAGAATTAAAAGTTTAATATTAAAAATTTTCAAAAATTTAAATTTAAGAAAAAGGTAAGACTTGAAAAAAAAAAACAAAAAAAAATATAAAATAATTTCATTGAATTCTTTGGAATTAACTCAAAAAGAATATAACTTCTTTACAGGATGAAATCCTTTAATTTCAAATTTAAAAATTATAAATTAAATTTAAAACGTTATTCAAATATAATAAAATAATCGAAAACAAGAAATTTTTTTTTTGAATTTTTTTTGGTTGTAAAAATTTGAAAAAATTCTTTGTGAAAAAGATTTATTTGATCTAAATTAATCCAGATATTCGAAAAAAATTTTACTCTTTGGTTTCTTATTCTCTAATATTGTTTATTTTATGTCTATATTTTAAAAAGTCAAAAATTCAAAAATAGTAAAAATTAAAAGAAAAATACATAAATTTTTAATCTGTCTCAAACTATTGGTCAAATCATTTGTTTTCTAAAAAAATTCCCCTTGAAAAAAATCACAAATTTTACTAGTGAAACGATTATATTTTTTAAGTAATTAATTGGTATTTTTTTTTTTTTAAATTATGTATGAATCAATTTCTACTCAAAAAGATGAATTTATATTGGATGTAATCAATAGATAAAGCAATTGTTTTAATGGATATTCAAATATCTTATAAAATTAATTATTTATTCGAGTGTTTTAGATCATTTTGTGGTGGAAAAAAACACCACAAATCCCAATCAAGAATGCTATATTTTAATCATTAAAACTCAAAAAAAATATTTTTTTAAAAAGCAACAAAAAAAAAAAAAAAAAAAACCCAACACCTGGAGAAAGCGAAGAAACAAAAATACAAGATAAAAATAATATTAATATTGAAAAGGTGATCAATAAAATATCATAAGATATCACCAAAGCAAACAAACAAAAATTGTAAAACAAAACCCTTTTATAGATTTTTCAGAAAAAGTAAATGTAAACTGTAATTGACATCTCCTTAATAAACACAATCAAAATAATTTTTTGACTTGCTCTGAACGAATCCACAAAGGAACCTTTTCACAACACAAGAGAAACATTCTAACATACAATATATCTATTTATGTTATTTTGTTAATTGCTACGACAAAATTTTGATTAGAATATTTCAAAAATTCTAAGAAACAAATAATTTTTTTTTTTTGAAGCTTTTTTTTTTTGAAAATAAAAAATCGAAAAAAAAAAAATTAAAAAATAAAGTGAACACAAATTCTTTGTTTTTTTTTCATTACCCCACTTTTTTTTTTTAAAAAAATGGCAATCCCAACTTTTAAACTTCTTTTCAATATAATAAAATTGCATTATTTTAATAATTTTTCTCTTTTTTTTTATTTTCACCTAAAAAAAACCAAAAATGGATATTTAATCACTTCATTCATAATAAAACATTACCTGAAAAATAAAATAAGAATCTTTGAATAGTTTTTATTAATATCGAAACATTTCAATCAAATTAAAATTTTGGTTATTAAAACCTGTTTGAAATTACTTTTTACTTTCTTTACTTTTTTTTGTTTTTTGCTTTGTTTTCCATAAAGTAAATTTGTGTATTCCTGTCTATTGAAAAATCATAAAATCTTTTATTATACTACATATATATATATATAATCTTCAGTAAAAGAATATTTGGAGTCTGATTTACACTTCTTCAATGATAATAAAATACACATTGAAAAAATTCATTTTTGCTGATTATTTTTTATTTTTTTGAATTTTGAATTAGTTGAAAAGATTTCATCCAAGTACCAAAACATTAACTTCAGTAATCATCATTATTATTTCGAAAGAAAAATAACTTTTTGAATCTTAAGTGATGAAAATTCTCAAAATTATTTCCAACGTGATATGATGTTAATTAGAGAGGAAACTTTTAGAAAGAAATATCAGAAAATTTTTTTGAAGTAACTCCCCTTAATTTTTTCAAGCTCTTCCCTTTCAACTGACACTCAAAAAAAAAAACAACAGGGAACTTTAGTAACTTTATAAAAGGGATAATTTTGATTCATATTTGGGTTCATGTAAATTCAAAATTGTATTTTTACTTAATACAAGTAATAAAAAGAAGCTAACTCTAAACGTTAATTTGTAAATCAAAACATCACTCTTTGGACATTTAATTTCAAAAAGAAAAAAAAAATTTAGTTCCAACAATCAGATCTGAGAAAACATTCCTAAAAAAAAAATAACAAATTACTAATCCTTGAAAAAAAGAAAACCCCTTGAACAGAACTTAATAAGAAGGGAAAACACTATATAGTGAAACCAAACCCAGATCGACATTTAAAGCATTGATCCAAACTAATCTTTAATTGATCTAAAAAGTGAACTAAAATCAAAAAGTTATTTTCAAAACATTTATTAATTTTTTTTTTTATTAGTTTAAAAAAATTCTTCGAAAAGCAAAACCTCATTTTGTTTCCAAAAGTCCAAAGTTTCATTGAAACTTGAACCAAAAACATCAGTTGAGACAAAAGTTTTTTATTCTTCGAACCTTCTCCATTTTTTCTTCACCAAAAATAAAATTTCTCTGGAAAGATCGGAAATCTTATTTAAACCATGTCACCTCAAAAAAAAGGGAACAAAAGACACTCATTCAAACAATAAAAAAAAAATTTATTCATTCGATTTAAAGGGATTTTTTTTTCTTATTTTTCCATTTTTTTTCATTTATTTCTTTTTCAAAAAAAAAAAAAGAATAATTTTGCTTATGTTTATTTTACCACGAGGTATCACAAACAAAGAAGGCAAATTTGATCCGAATAGCCACCTCATATTCAAAAAAAAGAAGTCACAAAGCAAATCACTCAAGACCACAGCTGCTGTAATGTGGATGCAGGACGTTCTTCAAATTGACGAGATCAAAATCGAAGAGGCCTTCCAAACACATTGTTTATTTTTTCTTGATGTCTTGAATATCATTTTCCCTTGCAAATATAATGTTGTCGTTAGTACGGTTGATCCCTCTGATCATCGAAGAAGCAACATGTCGCAATTTTTGAAAACCTTAAATAAACACGAGTGTCCGTATTCCGAGGACTTCCCGATTGAGAACTTTTTTTCTGGAAAGCCAAAAGGCGTCAAACAGTGTGCGTCGTGTCTGTGTTGGCTCCAGGAATATTTTGAAAAAAATGGTGTGCAGAAGGAGAGCAAAGATGAAAAAAGAACCTTCACCCTTTTAACATCAAGTGTTGCTCAAAAAAAAGATTTGGTCACGACAAGTGATACAAGCGAGTCAAAGGACACGAGTGACTCGAACAAATCTGAAGAATCAGATGGCTCCAGTGGAGAAGAAAAAGAAAAAGAAAAAGAAAAGAAAAAGGGAAAGGAAACAAAACCATCAATTGATCGAGTGAATCAGTATTTAATCGAAAACGATGTTCAAGAGATCCAACCAAACCAAGAAGATTACAAATTAGAAATTAAAAATATATTTTGGTTAGATTTCGAAAAACGTAACTTGATTATTGAAAAAAGACAAACAGAAATAGTGGATCAAGATTCAGATGAAGAAAAAGAAAATTTTAATAAGGAAAATAACACAATCACAGACGAAGATTTTCTTTCAAGTGACGATGACGAGGGCAATTGGAACGAATTAAAAATAAAAGAAAAAAATCAGTTTTCTTCGTCTGATAATGAAAATGAAGATGAGTTCAACAAAGTTTTAGATAAGGAAATTGGTGACGAAAATATAAATCTAAGTGATAGCAATAGCAATAGCAACAGCAACAGTAATAGCGATAGTGATAGTAGTAATGGAGAAGAGAGCGAAAAAGGAATAAAAAAAGAAATTGGAATTGAAATCGAAAAAGCAAATGAAAGCTCAAGCGAAAGCTCAAGTGAACAGGTAAACGAAAATGAAAGCGAAAATGAAGATGAAAAATCAAAAAATTCAATCAAAGTGCCATTTGTTGACAGCAGTATTAGCAGTGAAGTTAATTTCAGTGGCACAGAATCCGATGACAAACAAATTAATATCGACACTTCCGAGGAAAGCAATGGAACGAATAATTCAACTAATTCAGAAAAGGATGGAAAGAAAAGCTCAAACAAAGAGAATTCAGGTGATTCTGAAGATGAAAATAACAAGAAACAAAAAAAAAACAACGGAAAAGAAAAAAAAAAAAAAGAGGCAAATGGAGAAGAGATCAAACCAATTGATCGCTTAGTAGGCGTCCCAATTGTGGGCGAGGATTGTGAATATTTAACAAACGATCTTAAGCAATTATTTAAAATCAAAAAAAAGGAACAAAAAAAAAAAAATTATCTTTACTTGATTTTCTTTTTGATAAATACCCTTGACGAATGGAAACATAATGCTCATGAAAAGTCAATAGCCTTTGGAAACTCCCAATTAGCTGAAAAATACGATGAATTATTTCAGAAAGTATTTATTGAAACAAAGGATATTGCCAAAATTGGATATTACAGATTCCATTGCCAAATACCTAAAAAGGAAGACCCAAGAAAAAAAAAAGAAAAAGAAAACGAAAAAAAAAAAACCAAGGATCAAAATGATTTACTTTTATATTCTGAAACAGAATCCATTTCAAGCTCAAATATGGGCTCACAAATAGATCATATGAACAAAAAGGAAGAGAAGGATCAAAAAAGGGAAGAAAATAATCAAAACTATCAAAATGCAGAAATCGAGTTAAATAAAAAAACAGTAAAAATCAAAAGCAAAGAACATAAAAATCAAGAAATATTCCAGGCCATCCTTTCAAACCAGCTGCAATTATTGCTCAACCCAAAAAACTTAAAACAATTAATTCTCAAAGCCGACGAAAAAAAAAAAAATGACGAATGTGTAATTAAATTTGCTGAGCAATCGGAACTAATTAGATGCCTAATGGCAATTCTTTATTTCCAGCAAAATAAAAATAAGAAAAATGCTATTGGCTATAACCCAACATCGGAAATCCAATTAGACCACACCGATTTTAAAAAATATATTTTCCCACCACCACCAGATGTGAATAAATCCTTTTATAAATTGTATTCTTCCATCCAAGAGATCGATCTTCGAAAAAACCCAAAGGATATCATTGAACAATATTATTCCTCTGGCAGTGTAAACTTTTTTACCACTTTAGTTGTTGAAAAGGAATACCCACTCAAATCCGTGTTTTTGAAACTTCGAAAAAAAAATATTACAATTGGCTATAAAAAATCAATACTATATAAAATACCACTCAAAGACGAAGTTGAAGTCTTTAAGCATCAAACTCAAAGGATTTTTACCATACAATGGAAAGAAAATCGCGCATGCCGGGCTTCAAAGCCACAGAAGGTTATTATCATCTGCAAAAGAAGCTCGGAAAGGAGTCTATTGGCACAATCCATTTTACATTTTACCAATAAATTTAATAAAAGTAAAAGGAAGAATAAACAAACAAAAAAAGTTTCAAACAAAAACAAAAATAAAAATAAGACAAATAAGAATAAAAATTCAAACAAAGACAAAAATATAAAAAAAAAAATTAAGAATAAAAATTCAAATAAAAATAAAAATACAAATGAAAATAAAAATGCAAATGAAAATAAAAATACAAATGAAAATAAGAATATAAATTCAAACAAAAACAAAAATATAAAAAAAAAGAATTCCAAAAATAATCAAACAAAAACTAAACAAACAAAAAAAAATAAAAAAAAAAATTCAAAAATTGATTCATCTGAAGATGAAATTTTCAATGAAAAAAAAAAATATATAGATAATACTACATCCAGTGAATATGATAACGATCAAGTTAACAACAACTACACCTCCAGCAATTCTGATAATTAAGATTAAATATTCAGAAAAAAAAATGAAAGAAAAATTAAAAAAAAAAAATGAAAAAAGAAAAAAGAAAAACGAAAAAAGAAATCTTGTTTCATTATAAATTAACATATTTTTTTTTTTAAAAATATTTAAACTTTTTGAAAATCACTTCATAATTAACATTTTTTAGATAATTCAATTTTTAATTTTACATATTTTCTTTGAATATTTATTTTGTTACTCTTTTAATGAGAAAAAAAAACTATTTTTTTTCAAGTTAGTTTTATTATGAAAAAAAAATAAATGAAAAACGTTATTCAATCAAAACTTTAAAATTTATTAAAAATAAAATTAATAATAAATAAATCAAATATAAATAAATAAATATTAAATGGTAAAATGTTTTCTTTATTAAAAAATCTTAATTCCTTTTCAAATTATATTTAGTTTTGAATCAAGTTTTAATTTTGAGATATAAAAATTCATTTGTTAAATCGTTATATTTGTGACATTGCTGGAAAATGCTTTTTTATAAAAGTTGTATTATATTATTGTGGCGGATTAGAAATCTTCTGGAAGATAAAAAAATGTTGAAAAAAATAAATAATCATTTTTTTATAAATAATAATTTCATAAACTTGTCATTAAAAATAATAATTATAAAATTGGATATAAAATTCAATTTTAATCCTTTGAATGAAAAAAAATATCTCATTATTTTTTTATTGATGAAAGAAGTGTAAATTACACTCTAAAGGTCCTTTTACTTTTATTTTTTCATGGGTAATTTATTCCTCAAATCCTATATTTCATGATTGTTCAAGGAAAGGACACAGCCATTTTTTTTTTTTCGGTTTAAAAAATTGAAAAGAAAAAAGGAAAAAAGAAAAAAAATTGAAATTTAAAAAGGGTTTATAACAAGCAATTGGTAAAAAATCAAAAAAAAAAAAAAAACAATACTATCTTTAAATAAGAACTCCCAAATTCACATCCACATTACTTTTGGTTGATTTAATAATTTGATCATTGATCATGAATGTTCATTTGTTGGATCGTTGTTTAATTGTTGTAATTTCTTTTCTTTTTTTTTTAATCTGGTTTGCTTTAAACCTTTGATATTTTTTGACTTTGTTTTTTCGTTTTTATTTACAAATTACTCATAATTTCTTGTTCCAGTGTTACAGTGTTATTAAGTAACCACTTGATCTTTTTCATTTACAACTCTTCTTCCCAATCTAACAAAGATTCAGCTAGGGGAAAAATCGAAAAAAAATAAAAATATCTCATTACTTGATTGGGTTTATTTTAAGGAAAATCGTTTTAACTTGCTATTTTTCTCAAAATAATAGATCACTAAAAGGATTTTTAAATTTTGAATACCCATTTTTATGAGAAGATTCCGATTTTGAATATTAAATATTCTCTGAAAAATAGACAGTAAATCCAAGTTTTTACACAAATTATTAAAAAGAAATTAAAAAATAAGGGAATATTTTTCATCAAAAAAAAAAGTGTTTAATTTGTTTTTTATTGAATAATAATGTATTTTACTAAAGTTTTTAGATATAATAACTAATAAAGATTAATAAATAAAAATACTGTATAATCATTTATTGTTTTAAAAGACATTTATTAAAAGAAAAAAAATATATAATAAGCATAATGTTCCATTATTTTGATATTTTGTATATTCAAGTAATAAAATTGGACAAAATTAATCAATAAAGCAGTATGGAAAGAACAATTTTACTATTTCAAAAATGGAATTTCCTTTTTTTAATTCAACCCGTTACGGAATATCTGATATAAAGAAAAAAAGATAAAAAAAAAAAAAAAAGTAAATTGTGTGTGTAGTTAAAACATTATTTTCAACATAAAATTGTTTATCTAAGATAAAAAATCATTTGGTGCCTGACAGAAAAATATATTATTTTGTACATATACCTTTCTGTAGAGTTAATAAAATTGTATTTCTTTGATTTTTTTTTTTTTTTTTTTTGAATAGTTAAAGTCTCTTCAAAATTTGAGATTTCTCTCTTTGGTTTAGTTACTTAAACTCCATTTGGTTGATATTCCCCAAACAGTCACAAGGTACATTTTGACTTATTATTTTTTTTTGTCAAATTGTAAATATTTAAATAAAAAAAATTGATTATTGTAAAAAAAATCTTTTCAAAGAAGAGATTTTTTTTTTTTATTTGGTAATATGTTGTTAGGTTATGAGGTGTAATGTTTTTTTTTGACTTTTTGAAAAAAACCGAAAATTTTGAAATTTATTCAGTTTATTTCAAAAAATAAAAAAAAGCCTAGAACACTTCACAAATAAATAAAAAACTCAAGGAAAACTCATTAAACCTAAAGATAAAAATCAAAAAACAAAATATTTTTTCGAATGTAAAATAATAATTAATTCTTTAATAGAAAAAATATTTGATCACCCATTTATCATATATTTATCAAATTTAAAATACTATTGAAAGTTAATAAAATGTGATCTTATTTCTGAAGAAAATAATTTCAAAATATTTTACTATCAAATTTAAAAAAATTCTGAATAGAATCTGGGAAATTAGAAACTTTCAACTTAAATTATTAAATATCTTTAAAAATAATTTTTTGATCAAAGATCTTTTATAAATCAATACTATTTCTTTTCAGAAGTGAAAGTAATTAAAAAGTAAAAAATTAGTATTTTTTTACTTTTTTTTTTTAATAAACTTTTTTTCATTTTAGTATTTGGTTAAAAATGTGTTCAACATAAGTAATTGAAACATCAGTAATACTTTATTATTCAACAATTTTCTTTAAGATTTTTCCGAGTCATTTAAACCATTGTTCAATAATCTAATTTGCTTTCGCTGGCAACACATATTAATTGTAAACGAATCCATTCCAACATTAATACCTTAAAAATAGTTATTTTTTTCCAAAATACTCTTAGTTTATTATAAAAAATTATGCTTCTTATTTTTCAGAAATTAGAACAAAGAATGTCCAAAATATTGGATAATCATCGATTTTTTTGGATTTTCTTAAATAATGAACCAATTTTGATAAAATTTTATATTTGTTTTTATCATCCCAAATAATACTAGAATTATAAGAAGAATAAAAATACCCATACTAACAGTTTTTCAAAATATTAAATAAAGCGGTTTTATTGTAAAAATAATCCACTCCAACAATCCGAAAAAAATATCAAATAATTTTTATTCTTAGATATCTGAAATAATTCTTTTTTTATATTAAGTCAATTTAATCAAGTAGAATTCGTTTGAAGTATTTTATCTAACTCTAAAATTTTGATTTTTAAATTTATTTATCAATTTAAAAACTCTTTAAACATCAAAAGTAATTTTTGACAAATAAAAAAATCCAAAAGAAACTAAATTTTCTAAGAGTGACAATTAAAAGAATCTACAAAGTTCATGATCAACAACAGTGTTAAAAGCACACCTCTTTAAATCATGGTTTTGTTTGGGTATATTTCAAAGATGAGAGGAATTATTACCAAATGAATAAACACTAAAAATTTGAATGAGATAATAACTTTGTTTGACTTAAAAAAAAGGATCCCTACTTTACAAATCATCTGATTTAAGAAAAGAAACTCACTCACTCATTCCTTTCTTTTTAAAAATAACAAATTGTTTCCAAAAAGAGGAAAATTGAATCCCAAATTTGAATCCTTACAGATTCCTTTATTTCATTTTTTTATATTTTAGCGTATTGATCTTTTAATAACACAACAAATTAATCTTTTCCAAATTGTTGCTCAATACAAAAGTAAGAAATTCCTTCCAGCAAACAAAAAAAATACCAATGAAATTGTTTTTCTTTTTTTATTTCAAATACCATTACCCATTTTACAACTTGAGAACAAATTGAACAAAATCTCATGCTTTGAGATCATTTATTGAATTGTTTTGAACTTTAATCTTAAGGATCTTAAAATTCAACAAAGTTTGTATTTCTTTTTTCATTTTGCCCACAATCGTTTTTAGCGACTTTGATCCTTTTGCAAAAGCAAAAAAAAAGAAAACAAATTTGATAAAAACAAACTATCTTTTTTTTTGACTTAACCACTATTTTGTCGGAAAAATGCTTTTACAACGTTTAACAAAACTCACAGTCATTAAAGAGAATTTATCGTTAGTAATACAACTCCAGGATTAAATAAAAGAAAACCAATTTCGAGGCATTATAATTTTAAGGGTCGGAATGGCAACAAAATTTGGCTTGACAGATAAAAAACTCAAAACGAACAGCTTTTAAAACTTTTGTGTGAAGGGTCGAGTCTTTCTGGTTAAAAAACTAATTTTCTGAAATGGATAAAAACTTTTTAGTAATTTTTAGGAGTGCTCAAAACTTTTAAAAACCAACCAACCTATGATGTTTGATCGATCTCCAAAAATCGACAATCAAAAAACAAGTAAATTTTTAGAAAAAAGCGTCAAAGAGCGACACTCAATTTCCAATTTGAATGGTTATGGATATATAATTTTTAAAATAATTGTGTTCAGTTTTGAAGTGTCACTCTTTGGCTTTTTTTGATCTCAAAGATTATTTTTTCTATTCTCAAATGAATAATTTTTTTCTCGTAAGAATGTTACAAAATCTATACTTTGTCAAATATAGAGAGTTACAAAATAACCACAAATTAGATTAAATCAAATTAAATTTATTCTATACTTACAGAAAACAATTTGTTTCAAATTGAAGAAATTTAAATCTTTGGAAATTTAAAATAAGAAACGATAGTATTTTTTTTTTAATAAATTTGATTTTTGGGAAATGGGAATGCTTTTTCAAACACAATTTTTTTAAATTGAATTTTTTGTCAAAGAGATCCTATGAAAATTTTTTTTTGTTATTTGAATTTTGTCAATCAAAAGAAGGGCAATTTCACAATACCCTTTTGAGGTTTCAAGTCACTCCTTGAGTATGAAGCAAATCCACGGTGAATAACTAGACCCTTAACATTTATAAAAATTACTTGAACAAGATTAATATTAAGAATGAAAAAAGGTTGATTTAAAATTTCAAAAATGATTATTTCATAATACCTCCATGCAGCCGTCCCAAACAATCGTGAAATCTATGAACGATAGAAAATTCATTTTCTATCTCACACTGTCCTTTCTATGATGGGATTTTATGGTCATATAATAGCCTATTATAAACCGTTTAATTTTAAAATCGACTAAAAATTTCTTCAAGAGAAATAAATTTATAATTCAATTTTTTACTCCAAACCTTCAAACCTTCTGTAGCGATCAATCGATTTTTAAAAATTTATCAGATTTTTTGTGGGCCTTAATTTCTAAACACATTAAAATCAAAAGACAAGAATATTTAAGATGAAGTATTAAATTGAAACTTTATTCTTTGGAAATATTTGTTTTGAATTTTTGAATTTGTTTTGCAAACAAGAAATCTTTTTTCTCAGCTTTTCACGAAGAAATTTTTTTTATAAAAACCTTTGCAAAACCATAAAATTCTGTAATAGTTTTATATAGAAATTTTTTTTTTTTTATAGACACAGAGACAAAAAAAAACATTTTCTTTATATCATAAATTTTCATGGTTAGTCTGGAAGAGTTGTAACGGTTTATCTTTAATTAATAATTCGAAATGGCTGGATCTTAATTTCAAAAATGATTTTTTATCACATTACATTTATAACAGTTTATACATTGAAAAAAAGAGACTAATTTTTTTCTTTATGGATAGTAACCTAAAAAAATCTTCTAACCAAATTTAAAAGCAAATTAAAAAAAGAAATTTTCTACATCTTGCAATTGAAAAACAAAATAAAAAGCATGACTACTATAATACCAAATTTGCTTTTAAAGCTATTTTTCGAAATGAATTATTATTTTTAAAAAGTTTTAATAAAATTTTCTCTCATTCTCAAAAAGTTGAAAACTCAACATATTTTCTAATTCTTTCTAAAAAAAGCTATTTTCTTTGAAAGAAGATTGAAATCTTACTGTCTTGTAAGATGTATTCAAAAATATTACCGTAAAAATGAAACTCACTCAAGCGATTAAAATAACTCAGGATTAAAAATAGACTTAATTTCAAAAAATTACAATTATTTTTAACTTGAAAAAAATATAATTTCATAATTCAAAGAATAAATTTCTAATCATTTTTTTCTTTTTATTTATCAAAAATCTGAGAAAAACTTAACAAACCATTAAATTAAATAATTTTCCCAAAATACATTTTTAAGAACCTACAAAATCCAACTTATAACATACAGAAATACCTTTTAATTTGATTATTTATAATCAATAATTAATAAACCCAATCTTAATTATTTCAGTTAGTAATAAAACAAAAGATTAAAAGTATCATTAGGTTTTTACTATTATACCTCTAATTTTTCAATACTTTCAAACAAATAAAATCAAATCAAATTAATGGTTCTAAAAAAAAAAAAAAAATATATATATAAACAAACAACTGATTTAAACAATAAAAAGTCCACTATTTATACTCTTAATATTTGGAAAAAAAATATTACTTTATCTTTGAAATTTCAAAAAATTTAATAAATAATCAAAAATAAAATAAAAGATAATTTTTTTATTTTCTTAAATAAAACAAACATTTTGTTTATTTTTTCAGGTATTTTTAAAATAAGATTAAATTTGCAATCTTATTTGTTCATACAAACTCTAAGAAATTACTAAAAGTGAGATTTCATAAAAATAAAAATGTTTTGCAAATATTTTTTTTTTCTTTTTTGATCCAAAAATTCAACCAAAAAGGATCAGGATTTTTTGACTGAAAATTAAAACGGTAAAAACGAATTCTTTTAAGGGATCAGTACTCTACGACAACAGGTCAAAAATTTCAAATATATTTTATTGGTGACATTCTCTACTCCAAATTTTGGAGATGCCAAGTGTCAAAAAATTCTGATCGACTAAGAAACCCAGAAAAAAAATTAAAATATTTTTCAAGTGAGATCAAATTTTTTTTTTTCATTTTTTATGAAAAATCAAACCTTTAAATTCATTTTATTTCAAACATTATAAAAATTTTTTTACCCTGTTTATTGACATTTTCATAATTATTATACAATAAAAAGTCTTTATTGCCAGGGATATTAATGTAAAGAGTTTTTTTCTTTTTTGAGATAATTCTTTTGGTTATCCAAAAAATTGTTTTATTGACCATATTGAAAAAATATTAATATTACTTTCAGGATGATAGTTATAACTATTAAAGTTTTAAAGTCATTTACAAAATTTACTTAGAAAACGGGTTTTTATTAAGACAAAATTCGATTTTACAAAATCAAATTTTCTTACAAGATATTTGTGAACAGGGGTAATTTTATCCTCAAAATTCAAAATCAATTTTTTTCTCACAAACAATTAATTGAATTATTATAAAGATTCTTGTGTGTAAGAACAATCAATTCATTAAAAAAATTTTTTATATTTGTTTTTCATTATTTTTGAAAACCAGAAAATGAACTTTTTCAAAATTTTAAGAATAAAAAATTTTGCATAATAGATTTAAATTTCATTGATAAACTTTTGTTAAACTTCTATCAAATTCTAATTGATTTAATCACCTTTACCTCAATTGATTTTATTTACTGAGATTTAAATTGAAAGATTAATTATGAAAAAATAACAAACAAAATAAAAAAATTTCATTCTAAATCAATACTTTCCAACATAAAACGAAAAATATGTTTTCCCATTTTGACAAGAAATAACTTAATTATTAATAAAAGTAATAGGATTATTTTTTCTGGTTTTATATTGGAAACATTCGAATTTTGGATTTCAAAAAATAGACTCAACTTAATAAATTATTTATATGAGGTTAACTCATCCATTTCATCAGTCGAAACACAAATTACAAAAAAAAAAAAATTAAAAGATCTTTACAAGATTTCAATTTATTTTTAAAAAATAATACTACCTTAAAAATAAATAATATATTTATCTATTGCTGAGAAAGAGGTTTATTTTAAAAAAATTGAATATTAATCTCATTTTTTTTATTTTATTTTTATATATAGTATTTCATCCTTTACAATTTTAGAAAAGAAAAAAATTAATCTAGATTTTTCCTTAATACTATTTCAAACATTTTTTTTCTAATAATTTCACCAACCAAAATCGTTTTGTTTTTTTCTTTTTTGGATTTTAAAATATATCATAATGTGCAAAAAATTGAAAATTAAAGTTGATGTGAGTAATAAAAAAAAAAAAATAAAAAGGTGAAAATTGCAATATTATCATCATTTTGGAATTAAAAAATTATAATTTCACTAAAGTCTCATGCTTGATTGTTTGTTTTGAATTTTCACCTTTTTATTTTATTTTTTCCAAAAGATTAGACCAGTGAAAAGGATTTTTCTCCTTTGTCTCCAATACAGACAAAATGCATCTGAAACAATCCAATTTCCTAACTTTACTTTTTGTTGATCTCCTTTTTCCTTTCCTATATTGTGTTATAAAATTTGAAAAAAAAATATGAATTTCAAATAAAATTTGAAAAACAAAAAAACTTCAAATAGCAATAAATAATATTTAGGTAAATTGCTAAAAAAAAAAAAGATTTCAAAATTATAATACATATGAATATTCGGAAAAAAATTCATTTGAAATTTTGAACAAGTGGATCCTCAAGAATTTGCCCATTTCTGTAATTTTTATGTTCAGTTCATCATCTAAAGTCATTTTATTTTATATTTTTCACTAATTCTTTCATTCCTTTTTTTTTTTAAAAAAAACATAAACAATTAAATCTATTATAATTATTAATTTTTCTTCGCCAAAGAAATTATCATTGATCACTGTTCTAAAATCTAGATAATTTGGGTTTCAAAATGGCATTTAACAACCAAGGATATACCAAAATGAGAGTAGCAGTAAAACAGTCAAATAGAGTTAAATATTCAATAAATGTAAAAAATAATCTAAATATTCCTGTAAATTATCATAATTTTTGTGTAAACATGCTTGTAAATAATAAGTATAATGACGAAGATGATTTTAAACAAGAAGCGATTACAAACAACAACAACAGTGAAAACGACGGCGATGATGATGGTGATTATTTATCAAATTATCCAACTACTTATTTTAGTAAACATTTCAAAACAATTCTTAAAAAAGCAAATATAGATTTTCAAGAATTAACCAATAGAATGCATTCTGCTAAGCCTATTAAAATTCCAGAAATTGATAAAAGTGAAATTGAATCTTTTGATCAAAAATTTACAAACACACAAATAATTAAATTAAATTTGCCAGAATTTAAGATTGATTCAGAAGGAAATCAAAACAATAACAATCATATTGGCTCCACAACAAATAATTTAAATGATCCAAATAAAAATAATAATAACAATGTAGACCACTTGGAAAAATTAAAAACAAAGGAAAAAAAACCAAAAAAAGAGAACAAGAATAATAATGGAGATGAAATTTTTTCATTATTAAAAAATAAATATATCCTTGATCACGAATCTTTAAATTTTATGAAAAGAACAACAGAGGGAAATATGCAAAATTATATCAAACTCCTTAAAGAAAATTATAAATTAAAAAATACTAACGTAAGGAAAAGAAAGCATAGAACGGGTGTTTATTATAATATCGAAAAAAAATCATTAAAAAAAATGGGGAGAATAGTTAATGAACTTAGGACTAATAAATTCCACAATTTATCGAATGTAAAAAGAAAACGAAAAAGAAAAAAAAAGAAAAAATATATTTGATTAAATTCGGGATTAATTTTTAATTTTTATTTCTGTTTTTATTTATTTATTGATTTTATTTGTAATTGGAAAAATACTTTTTCGTTTTGTTATTGAAGAATATAAAGTAAATTCAGTTACAGCCAAGTGTAAAGGAAACAAATTAACATATATAATGAATAAATATATAGATAATCATCATTCCAAAAATTTATACAAACCCAAAATCGAAAATATGTCAAAAAAATCTCTCAATTTATTAAATTTTTAAAAATTAATATTAAATAAAATTACGAAAGTTAACTAGGATTAATGTTTTTAAATGTAATTATTTTTATCCAAATAAAAGAAAAAAAATATAACAATAAAATTACAAACGATATAAATATATTTTTTCTGTAGAAGTTATTTTACAATTTAATTAAATATCAAAAAAAAAATAAATCAGTTAAAGATTTTGATAAAATACAATGATACAAATTGAACTCGAAATAAAAATAATAATAAAAACGAACATATTCTTTTTATTGAAAAAGGACAAAGAATATTTTTCCATTCAATTGATAATCCAAATGAAGGAATGATTAAATTTAATCCAGTAATCAATATTTTTTTTTTCTATTATTTAAGGGATTAACGACACCATAGATTTATCTCAAATCAAAGTGTGTTGTAATTCGGTATAAATGATATTAGTGATTCATGGCTAAAATAGCTCAAAAAAATCTATTATAAATGTTATTTGAACAATAAATCATTACATTTTTTACTAATGATCACTATTAAAATTATCATTTTGTGGTTTTTTTTTTAATTCTATTACCTAATCTAAAAATAGAAATCAAAATAAAAAGTATTCCAGTAGTTAATTCTTCATATTTAGAACTTCCAAAAGTAACTATTTTTCTAATTTTTAAATATCAAAGATTAACTCAATAATTATCAAGATAAAAATACAAAGAATGATTCATTTTGTTTCCTTTTGATAAAGCTAATTGTATCATCAATATATTAATAATATTTCAGAAATAATTAGGTCAAAAAAATCTTTTTGTTAATTATTTAATTTTTTTTATTATTTAATTTTTTTAGCTATTAATCTACATTTCGCCATAAATTTAAGAAAGATATTTTGTGACTTTGAAGTCTGAAGACTCATAATTCAACCTTTAAATTTATGGCGGAATACAAATTTTTTTCTGAAATTCTTGGGTTTTTTTACTAATAAATAGATCATTTTTAATTTATGAGATCAACAAATATTACTAATTGACTAATCGATTTTTTAAAGACATTCGAACCAAGGTTCGCTAATGTGATTACGACCAATAACAACAAACTTTGATGTTCGGTTTCTCTTGATAGATGCTAATCCCTTAAGGGGGGGGGGGGGTTATTCAATCCTCTTGTTTATATAAAGTTTTTTTTTAAATTTTTGTTTCGAAATTAAAAGAAAATTACCGCATCTTTTATTTTTCAAAGTAACTAAACTACAGGTAGCTTTTCCAGACTTTAAAAGAATTGATTATAATCAACTATTTTCCTCAATTCTTCTGAATTTTAGTAAAAAAGTCACTCTAAACCACTTAATAACTTTTAAACACACTCTAGGGACTTTAGATAATTACTCAATTCTTTTAAAATTCCGGAAAATAACAGTCAAATTTTCTTTAATTTGAGAAATAAAAAGATAATTTCTTCATTTTTCTTTAAATTGTACAAAATTAAAAAAAAATAAAAAAAAAGAGGTATTCTAATTCATTAGAAGTTATTTGACGACCCTTGGTTACATACATGCTTATTTATAGCAGTATTTATTTTATCTAATAAAAATTAAATAATTTTTGAGGAATGTTGCCCAGTTACTAGCTTTTCAAAACTTTACAAGAATATAGATACAGTCAGTTCCACTTTTAAGGTACAAACTTTCAACGAAATTTAAGTCACAATAAAAACCTCAAATTACGGCATAAAATTCAGATTCCAGTAAAATAAATTGTAAAAAAAAAAAAATTCCAAATTTTGTGCCTTAATTTGAGATTTTTTTGTGCCTTAAATTTCGCTACAAGTCTGTGCCATAAAAGTGGAACTGACTATAAAATCATTGATTTTACTAGAATTATTTTAAATTCAGGAAAATATAACTACATCACCAAATATTTCTATTTGTAATTTTTTACTTATGAAATTTCTGAGTTCAGTTTCGAGTTGTTTTAAATTTTAGGATTTTTAATTAATTAATTTAACAAAACAACAATATTTAATTTATCCCTGAAGGAGAGAGATGAATGAATTTCTTTGAATTATATTTCAATCTCAATTAATAAAACTTTTTACAATACTTTTTTAATTTAATCGTTTATAAAAGGGAAGAAGAGTCATTGAATCTAGTTCCAGATTCTCAATATGTTTTTCACAAAAAAAATAAGATACTATAATAGAATAATTTATTACTTGAACTTGAAAAACCCAAAAAGAAAGATAAGAATCAAAATTTTTCATTTTAATAATTGTGATTAAAAAATCTTAGTTATTATTAATAATATTTTAAGTAGATTATACTTTACGCCAATATATGAAAAAAGTAAAAAATCAAAATTTTAATTACAATTATATTATTAAAAAGAAATAATAGGAGTTTATCAAAGAGATCCACTTTCCTCCTTTGATGTTTGGATTTAATACCCATTTCTCAGTTAAAAAATAAATTATTTAGTTCAATTGTTTATAGATGACGAACTTTTAAAATAATGTAAGGACTGATAATAGAAATTGATACAAAATTAATAATAATTTAAAAAAAAAAACAAGAATATGTACTGAATCTAAATACTGAACAAACTTTAAAAAATCAAATCAATTATAATCCGAAATAAAGTATTTAGGAATTTGACTTGAAAAAAATGAAATATTTACCGAAAAAACTTTTAAAAGGTAAAAGAGACTTTAAAAAAAATTATCATGATTTTTTAGTAAAAAATGTTATTTTCTCATTAAGTTTTATTCAGAAAAAAGAGTTTTTCTGGAAAATCTTTTGATGTTGAGGTAAAATATTCATATATTGGCATTTTTCATGTAAAATAAATTTCATAATAAATGACCCACCTTACATTTGAATAATGAATTGCTTTTGTATCGTTTTGAAGTTTTTCCTCTCACAATGAAAAGTTTGCAAATAAATCATTTTTTCTCTTTTTTTATTTTTTCAAAAGTGTTTTGTTAAAATGGAAAATGAAAATGAAAAATTTGAAAGAAGTAACAGATGAATTAATGCAAAATTTGGTTTCAAATATGAAAAAGAGATTAGATTTAGTTATTCAAATGGAAGGAGAATCGATAAATAGGTTTTTTTAATTATTTAAATTGTCTATTTTTCATGTAATGCTTCATTCAAAATAAATGGCCCAATTTTTTTTTACAGTTTTTTTTATTTTTTCTTTCTTTTATTTTTAGACAAAAAAATAAATATCTCTTGAGTATAGTATTGAATATTAAAATCTAAATTTTTATATTATAATAGATTGCTTCAATTATTAAAAATATTTTTATTTAAAATTTGATTTTTAATAGGCCAATTATTATGAAAGATAGTTTATATTAGGGAATATTTCAAAAACCCATATTTTGTAATACTTAAAACGGAAAAAATTATAGGTAATTTTCAATATTACAGATAAAAATTATTAAATCTCTAAGAGTATTATATTGTATTTTATCTTTAGATATCGAAAAGTAATTAAAAAGAAGATGAAAGGATATAAAATTGATATATCTTTTGTCAAAAATCGAATAATTTTTTAACCCAATAATATCTAGAATATATTCTTGAGATCCATTTGAAATATGAAAAACTAGGATGATTTATAATTAATTACAACCAATTTTAAAGTTGCTACAGACTTCTGCTAACCTAAAGACTGGGGGGCTTGTATTATGGAAAAAAAATTGTTCAAGTAAATATAATAGGAAATAAAAAACAAATGTCTTTAAGGAATTTACTAGCACAAATTCAATTTTTAAAAACATTTCAAACTTCGAAAAGTAACTAAAAACAAGATTGAGAACAGTTTGAGGAATTATTTTCTGTTTATAAATTTAAAATGGGTATTAGAAATAAAAAAAGCAATTTTTAGTAAGATCTAACAAGGCAAAAATTGTGAAAATAAATTAGTTGAAATTATGAAAATTAGAACATTATTTTGTTAAAGAAATTGGCTCTGGGAAAAATTCACTAAAATTATAAAACACTTTCAAGAGTTTTTTTATCACAATTTCAACTGTTTTCCTCTGAAAAGGTGGTCCTTAATTCATAAATTATTATTTTTTCATTTTTTCTATTTTTAGCTTTTCAAATATTTTTTTTAATTTATGAGTTCTACAACTGAAGAAGTCGACTCACCAAATCCTAATCCTCTACTAAAAAAAAAAATTGTTATTGTTCGAGAAAACCAATTTCTTGAAGAAGATGAAACTGTAGAAGATCCAATTGATTCTCTTGAAATTTATGGTAATTACAATTTTTTTTTTTTTATTTTACTAATCTTTATAAATGGTTGCAATCAAATAAAATCCAAAAATGGAATGGCTTATTACATTTGGTGAAAAAATATTTTGACTTGATCTCACTCAAAAGCCAATTCTTTTTCATTTCTTGGTCAAAAAACAAATTGTAAAATGAGAACTGTTGAAAAAAAATTTTTCGAGAATATTTTTTTTTTTATTTCAGATCCCCGAAAGCAGAAACCAAGATAACTATTCAAATTGTTTAAAATCAAGATCAAATTTAAAAGAGAAACAAATACTTTTCAAGGTTGAAAGATTTTACAGTCAAAAAAAACAAAATGCTCAATTTTCGATCTGTAAAGCTCACAAAAAGCAAAAAGAAAGCCAAAAAAACAAAAAAAAAACTAAAAAAACAAAACAAATTTTAAACTTATTACGTTTTTCATTTTGTTCGTTTTAATTCCTAATTTGTTACTATAAAAGAAACAATCAAGGGCATCAATGATCCCGAGTATCCATTTTCGCTTGAAGAATTAGGGATCATCTCGCCTGAACAGATACAAGTAGACAGCAAACGTAGATGGATCAAAGTCGAGTATACGCCAACGGTACCAAACTGCAAACTTTCAACTTTAATCGGGCTTTCAGTACGTACAAAATTATTACGCTCATTTCCATCATACAAATATGACGTCGTGATCGAAAAAGGAAAACACGACACCGAAGAAGAAATCAATAAACAAGTAAATGATAAAGAAAGATGCTTTGCTGCATTGGAACAGCGTGGACTAAAGCGTGCTATTGATAAATGTTTAGCAACTTCTCTTTCATTAACAAAGAAAGAAATTAAAAAATTAACCAAATATTAAAATTATTATTCAACAAGAAAAAACTTTTATTGTGAAGAAATAAATACCTCCATCCTGAAACAAATTTTTATGTAAAGAACAAAAATTTCAACTTACGCTTTGTTTGGTTTGATTTGATATCATATTCTTTTTATTTTGCCTATTGGAGTAGTAGAAGTTTAACCTCTTACAACTGATAATTGAAGGAATAATTCGGGAAAAATAAGATACCCACGAACAAGATAAACAAACCCAAACTATTGAACCCATGTTTTCTTGAAATATTGATTTAATGTTTTCTGAGTATTTGTATTTAGGATTAATCAAAAGTTCTCAATCATCGATGTATTTTTTACCATTAAGGGCCTAGTAATTTACTGTGGATTTGTTCCATACTCACGGGGTTACCTGAGACCCAAAAAGGGTATTGTGAAATTGGTCTTCTTTTGGTTGACAAAATTCAAATAACAAAAAAAAAAATTTGATTGGATCATCTTTGACAAAAAATTCAACAAATAAAAAATAAGTTTAAAAAGAGTTCTCAATCTCAAAAAATCCAAAATTTGAAAAAAAAAAATCATCTTTTCTCATTTTCTATTTCCAAATGGTTAAATTTCTTTAATTTAAAACAAATTGTTTTCTTGAAGTGTGCAATCAATTTAATTCGATTTAATCTGATTTATAGTTATTTTGTAACCCTCTAAATTTTACCAAGTATGAATTATGTAATATTCTTACGACAAAAATAACATATTTGAAAAATGAAAAAAAAGAAAAAAAAAAATCATCGAGATCTCAAAAAGCATCAAAGAGAGACACTCCAAAACTGACATTGTTGTTTTCAAAATTGTATATTAGAACCATTCTAATTGAAAAATGAGTTTCACTCTTTGGCACTTTTTTCTAAAAATGTCCTAGTCTTTGGTGGTTGATTTTTGTAGATTGATAGTAAATCACATGTCCCTAATGAAAAAAGTTTATTATAACATGTTATAAACGTGTTGTAAAGGTGTTATAAACATTTAGAATGTTTTAAAATTTTATAATAAAAATTTTTATAACTTAAATGTTTGTTATAAAATATGTTATAAAAGTTGTAACATGTTATAAGCCCCGTTATATGAATATTTTTTCAAAAAATATTGAATAAAATCATCGTGTAAAAGGAAATTTTGTTATAAAACTGTTATAGAGATGTTATAAAAAAATTTTTTTATTAGGGTCTTGATTAGTTTTTAATTGGTGTTAGGATCTCATAAAAATGATTTAAAAGTTTTTTTCTATTTCAGAAAAAAAAATTTCACGGTAATAAGTTGACCCTTAAGTGAAAAATTGTTTTTTGAAAAAAATATTCCAAATCAGTTTGAATTGTAAAACAGTAGGAAATGTTGTTTTTTTTCAGTTAGTTTTTAATTAATTTTTTTGTATTCATCTTAAAATAAAAACTAAATCTGAAAACTAGATTCATTATTAAAATTAAAATCGAATCCTAAAAGATCGAAACAAAAGCGAAATTATCGTCATATTCAATTTTCCCAAAATGAGTTTCCAGAATTGTAAACTTTTTCAAAACTAAATTTTTTGGAGTTTTTTATCACAGAGATTTTTCTATTTACTGTTTGAATTTTGCTTTTAGAGTTAAGCAATTGATATTAATTTAGTTTGGGTAATTTCTATTTCCTATATCTTCATTGATGGATTAATAATAAGTAAAAAAGAATTTGAACAATTTTTCTTTTTTCTTTTTTTTTTTTTTATTTTGAATTGTGATTTTTGTTTATTTTGAAGTACTAGTCTCTTATTTTTATCGGAAAAAACACCTCATGAAAAATGAAAGATATTTTCTTTTATTTCCTTCTGTTCCTATTTATAATTTAAACTATATAAATTTATTTAGATTATTCTTGTAAATTTTCAAATTAATCATTAGAGGTTTTGCTGATAACCTATAATATCAGGACATTAATAACAAAATCGCGATAGTATTAAAAAATCGCGATTATTCCAAAATTATCGTGAAAAATCATAAAATCACGATAAACAACATTATCCCGATATTCACTTTATCGCGAAAAAATGAAAAATTATTTTTTTGAAATCTTAAAAAAAAATATCTTGACTTTACACCACTTGAGACTTTAACAACGCTTTACCAGTTAAAAAAATTTTGAAAAAGTTTCTATGGGTTGTGAATTGTCTTTGAAAGTGTTTGCGAGTTTTGAAAGACAGAAAACTTTTATAAAGGGATTGAATTTGTTTATTGTGGAAAAAAAAATTTATTCTTTTCATTTTTTTTTAACAACAAAATATAAAATCTCAAACAAATTTTATTATCAAACTAATAATTACCCAGTCAGCAATTGAATTGAATATAAAATATATTTGTTTTCAAAAAATGGAGTTTTTAGTTTCACAATTTTAATAACCAAAAAGAATTAAGAGTAATTTTCCTTCTTATTGGCGATGGATCAAATAAAAACCTCTAAGATCATATTGTGTTTTCTGTCCAATACAAAGGTACTCAAAGAAGAAAAAGAAGAAGAGGACCTTTGTATAAAAAACCTTAATAATTGGTGATTCTCTGACAAGAATGTTGTGAAAGCTTTTGAAAAGTTATCCTACCGGTTTTAGCTTGCTGAGAATATTGAAAATGGTTTAACCCAAGAACACATTCTTTACAGAACAAGATAAAGAGTTGATTGTTTTAGTACCTATTTATTCAAGGCAATTTCCAACAAAATGATTAACTGAGATAATATTTATTTCTCTTTTAGGCCTTATTGTTTATATAAAAGAATCAATAGGTTTGACAACCAAACCAAATGAAAACACAATATAACTCTTTGATCTGACCCTTGATTTGATCAAGTATCTTTTCTGTTTTGTTTTTTCAAATAATAACTTTTATTTCACATAATCTATTTTTTGTTCAAAAAATTTTTTTCGTTAAAATATTTCTCAATTACCCCAAAAACCCATCAACTATTATATCGCGATTAAAAATTTAATGGTGATATTTTTGCATTTAATACCATTTTATAATTATTATCGAGATTTTATTGAATATCGTGATTTATTGAATAGCGTGATTTTCTAATATATCGCGATTTGATAGAAATTTTAGCGATTTTTGGAACTTATCGCGATTTTTGTAACTTTGTCGTGAATTAAGCATGTTATCATCAAAATATCTATTCATTTTTAGAATTTTTTTTTTAAGAGTAGATCTATAAGAAACCAACACAATATTAACACTAACGTCAACTATTGGTTCATTTGGTCTTTTAGTTTACAGGTCTTTTAGAAAAGAAATATGGCTTTTAATTTGAATACATTGTTAATGAAGTTTTCACTATTAATTTTACAAAAAATAGTTTGAATTTTTTTCAACCTATTCCCAATAGTACAATCAAAATCAAAACAGTCAATTAGGGTAATGTTATTAAATCTCACACCAACCTTGAGAGGTATCAGATCTCTAAACTTTTATCTTTTCCGAAAAAAAATGCAAGTCTGCCTTAAATCATTTTTTTTAAATTTTTAATCTTCTTCAAATAATTTCGTTTTTAGTAAAGTAAATGTCTCAAAAAAAAGAAAAAGAGGAGTTCATTAGTTTAGACGAATGCTATTTCTGGTTTGAAGTTGATGAAAACGCGGAAGAAGAGGAAGAAGAAGCCGATCCAATCTTATTTTTCCATCCCAACACAATTCCAAAAAACAAACAATTTTTATTTTCAGGTGTTCTTATGGGGATTATGTATGCGTTTAAGAACTTTACTCAACAAGAACTTACAGTCTTTTCACTTCAGAAAAATAAATTTTGCATCAAAAAAGAAAAAAATATTATTATGGTCTTTGGTTCATCAAAATCAGAAATTAGTGATCCTATTTTATTATTAAGACACCAACTCCTTCTTGATTGTTTTAAATTTTTTAATAAATCCTTTGACCATATTTTACAAGTAAATTTTCACTTCATTTTTTCTAATTAACAAAAAAACAAACCTTTCTCAAAAAATTAAAAAATAAACAAAGAAGAAAAAAGAAAAAAGAAAAAAGAAAAAAAAAAACAAATAACAAAAAACAAAAAAATAAAAAAAAATAACAAATAAATTGGCCAAGTAACAATTCAAGATCAATTCAAAAAGAATATAGTGTCACTTTAAAAAAGTATAGTATAAGTTTTCATTTCTTTCCACCAAACTGGTGTTCACTTTCAAGAAAATCAAATATTTATCAAAACCTTCTAACTTCACACTCCAAAAAGTGAATGTTTTTTTTTTTTTATCCTCACCATTTTTTAAAAAATGAGACATACTTAAAATGGTTAAAAAATTGAAATTAACACTTTCAAGATTTATAAGAAAGATACTTCGAAATTCAAAAAATGTAAAAAAATTTTTTCAATTTCCTTTTTTATAAATATTATAACTCTATTTTGCAAATCATTTCATCTCAAAGAACATTCCGAAAATCAATTTATTCTCCAAAGTTTCTTTGCATTTAAACCAATATAATTCTTTATTCAAAATGAGTCAAAGAACTTAAGATGAAAATTGAAATAAAAACATAATTAACATTTTTGTGAATTTATCAGTATTTGGAAAACAAGAAATAAATATTGATAAATTCAAAAAAATTTCACAAAATAATTAGATCGTTTGGATTTATTGTAAAGGGTTTTAGTGTTAAAAACACTGTTAATCTGTTCAAGAGAGAATTTTTAAAACTAAATTCGTAACTTCTAATTCAAAGAATATCTATAAACAGCCATTATAAGCATTTTAAACTTAATTTAGTTTTCTTAAATAAAACTTAAGGAAAGAGTTTTCACAAAAAAAAAAGAAATAAAAGATAAAGATTTTAAAAAATAGATAACGAAAAATGTTTAGAGTTACTGGAATTTAGATGTATTTGTATGACTATATGATCCAGAATAATTTGTATTTGAGATTTTTATTTTAACTTAGAGTGCGTTGAGTAATATTGTATAGGAAATATTCTCAAGTAATATTAGAATTTTTTTATGTTCATTTTCCCTAGCAATTCATCTTTAACTTCATTAAAAAGAATCTTAAAAGCAAAATATTAAGTTCTTTTTTCCTTTTTTTTAAATTCGGAAATCTGTTTTTAAAAACATTTCATCTCAAGATGATTTCGAAAAATCAATTTATTTTTATCCTTTCTTTGGATTTAAAGGAATAAAATTCTTTCTTTTTCTTTATTCATAGTGAGTTATAAAAAAAATTCACAAACAGGGAACTTTAACTAAAAAAATTATTACAATTTTTTTGAATTTGTTAGTATCATGTAGCAGAGAGCCACCAAGTTTCTATATTTTCCAAAATTTAAAGTTGTGCTTAGGAAATCCAATGATTTTCTAATAGGTGCATTTCACGTTTTTTTTTTCTTTTTCCTCTCATTTTAAATCAGTGTGTGGGCTATCGACTGAATTCTTAATAATAAAAAACATTAAAAACCACCTCCTGGTTCAACAATTATGAAACATAAAATCTGTTCTTTTTTTTGAAATATTATCAATAATAGTTAACTGTATTTTTTCGCAAAAGTTGAAGAAATGAAATTAACGTTTTAAATCGTAACTGATAACAAAAAAAGAATAAATTGTGAATTTTTGGAATTTAAAAGTTTATCCTCTCTTATTTTTACAATTTAGTATATTTGTTACTTTTTTTATTTTAATTTTTTTTCAAGTTCAAAAAAAGAGTTTTTTTTAGTATTTCGGGCAAACAAGAGGAGTTAATAACCCCTCCCTTAAATAAAAAAAAAAAAAAAAAGAAAAAAAAGAGTTTTTTTATTTGTAAAAAAATAATTTTCAATGATTGAAAATTCCTTTTTTGTTGGAAATTCAATAAAAAAGAGAAAAAATAAAACTCAAATTCTTTTAATTTTTGAATAACCCTTCAATTAAGATCAACTTTTGAAAAAAAGATCCCATAGAAATTTTCTTTAGAAAATTTTTTCAAACTGAAAATTTATTCACAAGTATTTGATAAAATAATTCAAATAAAATTAATTCATCCCATTCAGAATTTAGTAAGAGAAATTTTTACAAATTTTTTTTTTTTTTTTTGCCATTTTACTTTCATTTTTTTGAAGCACGCAATAATTCATTCTTTATTTTTTACATTTATTTTTCATTAGCCGTTTCTTCAACTTGATATTAATTCCAAGAGTGATCACACTTTATAAGATACTAGTTATTAATTTCATCTCTACCTCATTTAAAAACTTTTGCATTGAAAAAATCAAAAAACTTGAAATGTACCTGATGAATATTGAAATTCTAAAAAAACTAACGGAAAATAAGAGGAAATAAAAGCACCTTTACATAACAATAATATATATGAACATAATGAATAACAACAAAATATACCTCAAATGGAAAGGATCAACTTCCATTTTACAACTTATGAAAAATTATACAAATTCTTTAAAAAGATACCCCTCTGCAATGAATGAAAATAAATCATAAAAAATGAGAATTAGAGTCATTTTAAAAAAATGTGACAAAAAGTTTTCAATAGGATCTTTAAATAAGTTAACAAACTTCAATATACTTATTTTCATTGCAGATATTAACAGCTTTTGTGTTTCACTTTTTTCAAATTATCTTATGCAAAAAACTTATAATTTAAATATTGGTTAGAATTCGTTTATTTTCTCGGGAACTCTTCTGGTATACAAAATTAGAACCTAATTATAAATAAAATACAAATGCTCATAAGTAGGAAATTGTGAAAAAAAAATAACAAATGTTAAAAAATAATTTAAATGTTTGAGACTCAAAAATTCATTTATACTTTTAATTTCATTAGGGATTATCAGTAATATTAGAATTGTAATAACAAATCGTATAATTAGTGATTAATTTATCTTTTCAGGTTAATGTAGATTGTAATCATTTTTTTTGTTTTTTTGCTGATAATCTGAAATATTTCTGATAATATTAGAAACTTTCGGTAAATGGACAAATTTGAGATAATCAAAAAAAAAAAAATTGTAAAAAATTGAGTAAAATTTTTTATTTTTTCTACATTATTAAAAAGATGACTTAAAAAATTCAATAAATATTAAAAAATAATAAAAATGTTGTATCGGTACTTTATTATTTAGGTTTTTATTGTAACAGAATAAAAATTTAAATCTTAATTTTTTGAGTTGGTTTTTATTGTTAAGGGGTAGATGAATACTCATCTAATCTGTTAAAGAGAGAATTTTCGAAGTGACTAAATTTCGAAACTTCCAATTCTAAGAGCTCTAAGATAATTTTTTGGGTTGGCAAAGACATTTTAAGAGATAATTGTTAGATTTACGAAAACTTAACTCCAATTCAAAATTTTTAACACACCAAAATTCCTTTTTCAAAAAAAAAAATCTTAATTAAATCAAATTCAAGAAGAAATACCAAACCAGAACCATTCACTAATTGAAATGTTAACAATTATTGATAATCTACAATACTCAAAAAAAAATAAATAAATAATTATCAATTCGTATAAATTATAGCTGTGTTAAAATTTTTCAAATGAGCATAAGAAAAAAATGTATTGGATTTAAAGTTAAGGGGTAGATGAAAACTCATCTAATCTGTTAAAGAGAGAATTTTGGAGTGACTAAATTTGAGACTTATGATTCAAAGAGTATCTATCAGATACAGCCATCAGAAGTATTTGAATCTTAATTTAGTTTTCTAAAAAAAAAAAAAAAAAAATGTATTGGTAAATTTGTTTAAATTCTAACAACAATTATTAATCGATCAAATGGTTAGATACCATCTACTAATTTTATTTGAGTTTATCTATTTTGAAATAACTCAACTTTAACCTAATATCAATCATTAACAAAAATTTTCTTTGATCGAACTAAACAAGATTACTTAATTCAAAAAATAAAATGAAAACAAAAAAAAATATAAAAAAATGATCAAAATATTTTTCAAAAAATTAAAATTATTTTCAACTTGAATGAAATTGTATTATTGTGATTCTTACAACTGTTTTAACCAGTGTCAAAAACTTTCGAATTTTTGTTTATTTTAATTAGTGATATTGGACCGAACTGCTAATAAACTCATTTTGTCCCAAAAAAAATTGTCATTTTATGAATTTTCCTATTATCACAAAAAAAAAATAAAAATAATTAAAGAGAGCAAATGGCAATAGGGAAACATACCTCGAATATATTCAACAAGCCGGGAAGGAACTTTTACCATTTGTCACGAAAGGGCCACATTCATATTTTGCAAGGCCAAATCATAATTTTTTATCTGCATTTCATGCGTTGCCGTATTATAAAATACCACAAGGGTTTAATAGATATTTTATAATGGCATCGCAAATACTTTACCAGTTACATAGCGAATGTGGAAACCATGGAGGGTGTATTACATACAAGAGACAATTATTATCATTTGATATAAATTTAGATATAATTCGTTGGATACTTATTAGAATTTACTATCAAGAAAATCAAGAAAAAAATAAGAATAAAGAGAATCATAATTCAAATGATAATCATGTAGTATTATCTTTACCAATATTTTTAACCAATGAACAAATTAAAGAATTAAAGGAAGATAATCTTTACTACCAAGAAAATGATGACGATGATGATGATGATGACGATGACGATGACGATGACGATGACGATGACGATGACAATGATGAAGAATCAGAATCTGAGAGTTCAGAAGAATCTTCTGATGAAGAAAGTAATTCCCAAAAAAATCAATTAACAATTGATAAAAAGAAACCCAATATATCCAAAACATCAATTAATACTGATATCACTAATGAATCAATTAGCCCATTGAAGGCAATCATGAATCGATCAAACATTGAATTAACAGACAAAAAAAAAAATAGTACAAAAAATTCAACAAAAAAAAAGAAAAAAAAGAAAAAAACAAAAAAGGGTTCATTATTGAAACAGACAGATAAATTCCATAAGGTATATAGGAAAAAATATAAAGATGGTGCTTATTATGGCTTACATATAGAAAAAATAGGTTATATTCATATAGCTCTAATAATGGATTTAGAATTGTTACATAACTCAGAACATATGAAAAAAATTGTAATAATCCAGTTTTTTTTTTTTTTTTTTTTTTATTTTTTGTTTCCTCCATTTATTTTACATTCTTGATTCATAATTTAGGGTACATTAATTTTTTGAAATATTTTTTAATCATTTGTTAATGACTCAATTTGAGTTATTTATTTCAAAAAAAAAAAATTATAAAAAGTAAGTATCCAAAAAACAACAAAATTCT
Organism: Anaeramoeba flamelloides; assembly: GCA_027625915.1. Lineage (NCBI taxonomy): Eukaryota > Anaeramoebidae > Anaeramoeba > Anaeramoeba flamelloides. The sequence goes on from JANTQA010000042.1 coordinate 6,307,569, forward strand.
GAGTACTTTCCTTAATTGTAAACCATTTTTCATTCAAAGGGGCCCAGTTGTGGTGAATGGATTGCATATGTTTAAAGGATTTGAATTGATATTAGAAGAAAAAATTTATTTTGATAATTTTCAAAATTGAAATCATTTTTTTTTTTTTTCTATTTTTTTTTGACAGGTAATTCAGTTGCAAAAATTTTTTTTATTACAAGATCAATAGTCACAAAGGTAAAAACGTGTTATTATAAGGTTATTGAAACCATGGATATGATTGTTGAGAAATAATCAAATAGATTTCTATTAGAATTTTATTCGATCTTTGATTAATAAATTTGAAAAATTTTTCACTTCATTTTCATTTCCTTTTTCAAATAGAGACCACAAATCCCAACTTACTTCGTTTGGGGACTTGATTTCTAAAAGAAAAGTATGGAAAATGGGGTGTAAATTGTTTCCTATTTATTATTCAAATACCAGTAGAAGATCAAAAACAAACATTCTTGTTTTTCTCAATAGGTCACTAAGAATTTGAGTTTTTCAATTTCTAAGAAAATTTATTGATTAAATAGTTTTCTTTCAGATATGTATCAACATTTCTTTGAGGTGTATTATTCTGATTATTTCTTATTTGTTCTTCAAAGGTCAATTATATAAAATTAATTGATAATTGAAAAAAATGTTTTTTTTTGGATACCGGTTTGACTGAAACAAAGTTTACATGCTTCCATATAATTAAAAAGATAAATGAAATAGAAATTTCATTCTTTTTAATCTGAAGAAAAAAAAATAAACAAAATGAAAGGTATTGTTTAATCGCATATTAAGATTACAGAGAAGAATTTTGATTTAATTCGTCTGATTTTAATTTCTTGAGATATAATTTATATTTTGAATGATTTTTAAAAAAAAAACAAAACAGATAATTGTTAATTCAAAAAGAAATTCCTTCTTTTGATTTCTGTGTAGACACTTTAAAATATTCCAAATTTATTTGCTAAAAAATGATGCAACAAACATTATCTGTGAATTATAATTTTCAACAATTTCACCTGATAAATACCAAAGATATTGATTTTTGATTCAAAATAATTTTGAAAGAAATTAAAAAAAAGAAGGTGTATCGAAAAAAATAAAAAAAATATTTCTTTTGTATAACAAAGAAGAACAATTGAAAACGAAACTAAATTCAAGGTTTGAAACAAATTACTTAAAGTTCTAATTGGAAAAAAAGAAGGGTTTTTTTTTTTTTATTATTTATTGCGCGAAAGAAGTAATTCAAGAAAATTTATCAAAATACAAAAAAAGAGAGGAAGAAAAAAAATTAAAATATTTTAATAAAAAAATAATATCATTTGCATGAACAAGTTAAAAACTATCCACTGTCATTTGTTTTTTTTTTTAATTTAAGAAATTAAAAGAAAATTTTTGAAATTTTCGTTTTTTTTCAATAGGTAAAAAAACCGCCGTTAGCTTTTCTTGAGTTTTCTGTTTATTTGTGAAGTGTTCTAGGTTTTTTTGAGGTTTTCTATTTTATTTGGAAAATCTATTGATTTTCTAAATAAATAGAAAAATCAAAAAAACCTAACGAAAATCAATTGATTTTCTAAATACATAGAAAACTTCAAAAAAAATCTAGAACAATTCAGAAATAAAATAGAAAACCTCAAAAAAACCTAGAACACTTTTTAAATAAATAGAAAACTCAAAAAAAACTAAAGAAAATCGATAGATTTAACAAATAAAACAGAAAACCTCAAGAAAACCTAGGCACTCTACGGTACTCTAGGTTACTTGACAACGATATAAGGCACTACCCGAATTACTAATTTGAATTAGAGATATCGTTGATCGAGCGAGAGAGCGAATAGGTCAATTCTCTCAAGAATCGGATCCGTTACGTAAATTGAGAGAGGTTTTGTTTCAATTCCAATTAGGTTACATTTTTATAATAGTAAAAAAAAAAAATTCAAATCAGCCAAACTATTTTTGCAAAGAATCAGTGATTCGAAGAAGCATATAGCCCTGATTTTTTATTTTAAATTAAAATTTGGTGGCTTTTTGTAAATTTTTGAGAAAATTATAAACAATCAAAAATGATGTGGTTAAGTGAAACCGAACTCCAGCCTTCGGATTGCAAGTTGGGAGTGTAACTAGTGTCCCATTACCAGTCATCCATGTGTTACCATGGTTCGATTTTCGGTAAACTAAAAAGTACTATTTTTTAAAAAAAATATTTGTTTTGTCATGTTTTGTAAATAAGAAAATATTGTATCATGAGTATACTTCTCTCTTGTGATACTATAGTAATTTATTTTTTATACTAAAACTAACTTTATAATAAAAAATTTAAAACCTTTTGTAATCAAATTTCAAAATTTATTACTGGGTTAAAATTATTTGAAAATAGTTTAGTGTCAAAAAAATGAAAGAGATTTCGAAAAAAAAGAAAAATATAAACAAAAGAAAATTTTGGTTTCTTTGAGTATTAAAATGAACGATTAAAATTGTGATCAAATAGCAATTTAAATTCCATAAATTATTTTCTCTGGAGACCCTAAAATTTTATTTTTTGTTTTGTATTGAAAAATCAAGTACCATAATTTTTTTCATTTTAATGTTTAATTCTTATTTTTAATTATTTTTATCTTTTATTTTTAATGATCTTATTGTTTTATTTTCTATATATCTATTGACATTTTAAAATTTATTTCAATTTTTATACTTTTTTTTAAAAAACTATATAGAAACGATTCACTGATAATTTTAGAAAATTGGAAAAAAATATTAAAAACATGAATTTAAATTACCCAAAAAATTTATTAAATAATACAAATGTAAATAAAAAATACAATTTTTTTGTATTTGATAGTGACACCCAAAGAGTGAAAGGAAGCGATCTGGATATAAATGCAGATTTGGATAAAGCTTTCTATAAAAATGTTTCCATAGGACACGACGCTTTTAATGAGGATTATTCAATAACTCAAGTTGTACTTTCGTAAGTGTTAACTTTTTCATGTTTTTTTTTTTTTTTTTTTTAAATTAAACTAAACAATATTCCAAAAATTGTAAATCCCTGAAATAACAAATTGAAAAAAAAAAAATTAATTCATCTAGTATTCAGTGGACAGCTAATTGATTAAATCTTATTAATAATTCTCTTTTTAATTATTCTAAACGTTATAAAAGCTTGATATTTTCAAAATTAGACAAAAATAAAATCAAAAATTAAAAAAAAAGAGAAACACAATTTTTGAAATGAGCATTATGGTATTTTTTTTTTACTGAATTTTAACTGAAAAAAAGGTTAACAATAAGGTTTTTTAAAAATGTTATATAAGCTAATTGAACCTTGTTGGGAATTTATTCATCAGTCACAATTTGGGTTTTGAAAAAAATATGATACTCGTGTTGTAGTATTAAAAATTTTAAATATATATATAATCAAATAAAATCAAAAAATGAAAATAAAAATGATATAACATATATTATAATGATTGATAAACCAAATTTTTTTGATTCAATTAATTTTAAAATAATTAGAAAAACAATAAAAAAGTTTATTTTAGATAAAATTATTAAAAACTTTTTATTAAAATATTATCAAGGAGAAGGACTTGGTATATTCCAAGGAGACCCTTTATAACCGATCATATTTGCTCTTATTTTACATTTTCTTTTATTAAAAATAATACTATTAACAAACAATTGTCAAATATTTGTAGATGATTTAATTTTAATTTTTAAAAAGGGATATAAATCAAATACATAAAAAACTAATATTAATATTTCAATTAATTATTCAATTTGGATTAAAACCTAATAAAGACAAAACAGAAATTACACAAGATTTATAAAAGATTAAATATTTGGGAATTTATTTAGAAAAAATTTCACATTTAGTATATAATTTGAAAAGGGCAAAAAAAACTTATAACAATTTTAAACAATTATTTAATAATAATTTATTAACAAATAATTTAAAAATTAGATTATTTAAATCTTTTATTGCAAGTCAATTAACATATGGTTTAGAAATATATAATTATAAAATTGCAACCCTGAACTATTTAAACTCTTGTATTAGTACATGTGTTAACGAAATATCCAAAATAAACCGAAAGATATCAATTCTTATTTACGAAACCAAATTTAAAATTGAAAATTTCGTAATTTCAATTAAAGAATAAAAAGTAAAAATTCTTTCAAAAAAAAATTAAAAGAAATCTATTTGAATGAAAATAATATAAATTAATAGGATTATGTATCTAAAGTTAAACTTGTTTCAATTTGCAGGGGGGGGGGGGGGATAAACTATTTTCCAGTCAAAGGTGCCCAGTTGTCATGAATGAATTACATATTTTTAATAGGTTTGAATGGATTTTAGAAAAAAAATTTTATTTTAAAAATTTTCAAAATACAAACATTTTTTCACATTTCACATTTTTTTTTTTTTTTCAATTATTTCTTTGGTAAATAATTTTTTTTTTAATTGCAAGATCTGTAGTCACAAAGTAAAATCATGTTATTCTAATGTTATTGAAATCATGGAATTATGATTTCTATTAGAATTGTATTTGATCTTCAATAGGAGATCAAAATGAACAAGTTGTTTTTTTTCAAAGGGTTTACTAAGAATTTGGGTTTTCATTTTTTAAGAAAATATACTGGATTAATTAGATTTACTTCATACAGTCATCAACTCTTTTCTAATATGTATTATTCCACTTATTTCTTATTTGTTCTTTAAAGGTCAATTATAAAAAAATATTGAGTATTTGGAAATTTTTGTTGGGTCCATTTAGAAAGAAACAAAGCTTAATTTATTTTGTTATCAAAAATATTATTTAATATTTTCTTTTTCTTCTATTGTATTTTCTTTTATCTTTTTTCTTTTTTTTTTTTATTTACTGTTCTTATTGAATTAATTAAATGTAAATAGGGATTTTATCGGAACAACATTTTGTAGAAGAATGTTTGGAAGAGAAATTTATTTCCAAATTGAAAATAAAAAAAAGGAAAAAAACAAACAATCAACAAATCAAATTGAAAGAACAGCAAGAAAATATCTTGAAAAAGATCATCAAATCCATCTTTTTTAATTGTGTAAAAACAATCCATTTTATAAAGCCTCAAAAATATTCTTTACTTTTAATAAACAATTTTAATCACAACGAAAAAAATAAAAATATAAAAAAAATATATTGGGAGAATTTAAATCAGTTAATAAAGGTCTTTTTGTTCAAATAAATCACGATCATAATTCAAATTATTTATTGATTAAAATAAAAATTAAATAATTTTTTTTTTTTTTGTTATTTATATACTTAGAATTCATAAAAAATGATTATGGGTGTTTCAAATATTATTGGTTAAAGTTCACTTTTTAATTTTTTTTTTTTGTGTATTTGCAACATTTAATTTATATCTAAACCTAATTAGAAAGCGGTTTTTAATACTGAATTTTTTTCTGAAAATTATTTTAATTTTATACTTTTTTGGAAATCCGAAAGAAATTTTCTTTGAATTCTGTTTAAAAATGGCAATTACCATCTAATTTTTATAATTTAATGTTAGATTGCTGTATATAAAGATGAAAACACGGGACTGGAATTATTATATAAGTGTGGGAAAGTAAAAATACCTTTTGTTTTTCTCTATTGAAAAATTTCAAAACACTTGATTTTAAAATAAAGAAAAATCTTGATTAGCATTTAAGGTATAACCAAAAAAGTGTGGCATTTTTTTTTACATTTCATAAAAAATCATCTTTTTTAGTAGAGGTATTCGTTTATTGACATACCAAAATAAAGTTTAATATTAATACTGATTGAATAAACTACTAAGACATTTATTTCAAAATATGTTGGATGGAATAGTTCCCAAAAAATGATGAAAAAAAAAAAACTTTTTTTGGTAAAATAATATACAACCTTTTTCAATAAAAAACCGAAAAATGGGAAAGGGTGTAAATTATTTTTTAAACAATAAAGTGTAGTTATATTTTTTCAATTCTATTTGAAAATTTGTTGAGATTAAACAAGTTATGAAAAAGGATTTTTTCGATCAAAAAGAAAATAATAAACACCAATTTCCATGCATAAAAAATATCAGATAAAATTGAGATCAGAAAATTTAATATCTTTTATTAATGTTATATAATACTATCGAACAGATTGAATTATTATCAAGAATTGATAAATTGTAGTTAATGATTTTTTATATTAAAATACTTCTTTCAAGATTTAGGTTTAATAAATATATTTGAAAAGAAATTTCTCCTACTTTCTTGGAAATTGCTGATATAAAATTTTTAAATCAAAAAAAAAATGTATTTTTTTTTTTTTTTAATATTACTTGTTTTTAATCAGAAAAACAATATTTAATATTTTGCTTTTAATCAAATATCTTCAAAATTTTTTTAGATAACCCCTCATTTTTTTGAACCAATAATATTTTCTTCCAAATCGTTATAAGGTGTATGTATATTTTCCCATTTTTGTAAATTCAATGCAAAGAAATAAAGTGAAATGAAAATTTTTTGAATGTCACCATATAGAGAAACTTTGAAATAACGATACTTTTAACTTCTCGTTTCTATTTGTGATAAGAAAAAAAGTCAATCAGAATTGAATAATAAAATTTTCAATTTTTTGTATACATTTCTTAAATGAGGAAATATTTGGTTTAATAGAAATAATTTTAAATCTAGAAATGCTTTTTTAGAGTGAAGTTTGAAATTAATAATAGTATAAATCAATACAATCGAAATGGGAATATCTGAATTTGTTCTAAATCCTTTTTTTTTTTTGAAGGGAAAATAAAAAAGATAACCTCAGTAAATAAAAATAAAGAAATCAAGAATGAAAAAAAAAAAAAAATTAGAATCTTAGTTTAATTTTTGAAGATACTTCTTCTTTATTTTCATAGTTTATATGAGACAAAGTAGAGATTTATTGAATCTCTCATCCCTATTCCTATTGATTACTATTTTTTGTAAAACCTATTTTTACAAATTTGTTTTCAAAATTTTATTTTCTAAAGATTTCTATAAAAATAAACTAAATCAAGAATATTTTTGGAAAGATATTAACATAAAAGAATTGAATTATTGGAAAAAAAAACAGCTAAAAAAAAGTTAAAACCAAAGAAAAAGAAAATATGGTCAAAAAATAAAAAACCAGAACTAAGAATTTTTTGTATTGTTCTTTATTTTATAGATTATAAATAATTATCAAATGAAACAAATATATCCAAACAAATCTTTTTTTCTCAAAGAGAATTTTAAAAATATCTTATTTTCTTTAGCCAAACCAGAATTAGAGAAACAAACTGGAAATTTGAATCTTTAAATTCATTTTGGAAATTTTTTAGAATTAAAAAATAATTTGTTTTCAAAAAAAATTTGTAATACGAGTTTTTTCTATCAGAATTAAAAATAAAACAAGTAAAGAAGAAGTAATTATATTAAATTTTCAAGATAAGAGCAATAATTAAATGATTTTTATTTATTTTTTCTTGATCAATTTTTTTTGATTTCAGTTTCTCAATTGGTTGGAAAATATTTTTACTAGGGGGGGGGGTATTCCATTTACCTATTTATTAAAATATTAATTTATTTAGTTAAAGAAATGATTTTAATGGTTAGATTTCTAATTAGCCTTGGTAGACAAAATTGGGAAATTTTACTCAATCCCTTAATTTGGACTTTTTTTGTATTTTTAATTTCGTTCAAAGTTTATGCCTTCAAAGGGAGATTCGCTTTATTAGAACTTTAAAAAAAGACAGTACCATATTTACTTGATGTTCATTTTCCTTATCTTTGATCATTTAATGTGCTAATATTCCTTGAAAAAAGCAAATGCAACTATGAATTTGAAACTTGTATTTTACCAAGTCGGTACAAGTGGGTATTTTAGCAATAGTAAGGGTTATTTTATTTTTTATTGGAAAAATATAGTAGTGAAAACAATACCGGGCATGAAAATAATCACGGACAAGATTTTTAATTGTGAATATTAGGAAAATTGTTCTGTAATTTCTTTTATTTTCAATCAAATCCTTTTTATAAATAACCAATTTTTTTATAAACAAGTAATAAACCTACCTAAAGTTCATTAAAGTAAGGATGCCTCTAGAATACCCAAGTAATTGTATGATAACAGAAGTAGATCAATTTTATTTTGAAAAACAATCGGAATCTATAGTGGTTTTCTAAGAATTTGGAAAATGATAATTTTTATTCTAAATTTTTTGATTGATTGAATGGTGTTTTGAAAAAGTGTAATTTAACTAATCATCATTCTAATAAGTAGGTGAGTTATAATTTTAAAAGTTTGATTCTTAAAAAAAAGGATTTGATTAAAAAAAAAAGAAATTACTCAAATTTTCCTAAATATTCACAATTCAAAATCTTGTCCGTGATTTTTTTCAGATCCAGTATTTATTTCACTACTTTATATTAATTTCCCAATTAAACAGAAAACTCTAGACAAGTTATTGATAGTTTTTTTTTCTAATTGTTTTTGTTAATAAAATATTTATATTTTTTAATCTCATCAAAATATAATTAAAAAAAAAACCTAACAGCTGAGAGTGAAATGGAGTTTATTGAAACAACTTTTTACTTGAATCTCTCCAAATTACAAAAATAACATTTCATAAAATCATTTCTTCAAACAATAAAAAATTAAATCAATTTTTATTTTGTGTAGAGTTGTTTTAAAAGAGTGTGACGAAACAAGATTTTCATAACCCTATAAATAGGTATTTTGAAGTTTGGTGATCTATTTTAGGGACTCTTTTGTCACAGTTTTTTAAAATAACTAGTCAAAAAAATTCAAAAAAAAAAAAAAAAAAAGCCAATTAATTTATTTTCTTTCGATTGGGTATTGGTAATAGTTATTTAGCCAACGTTGAAATGTGTGATTTTCTTTTTCCAATTGAGACACTTTTTTATAGATTTGGTTTTGAAGGAATTCCTCGATTTGTTGATCCTTTTCTTCAAAATATATATCGCCTTTGTCGAGGCCGCCCATTTTCTGGTTGTTGTAAACTTCATAAAAGACTTTATTTAAAATTAATCCATCACCTGGGACGATCCCAATCCTCATCTGTTGCTGTCCGAAGGATTCTTCGATAAAGGAAAGCTTTTCGCCGCCTCTCATCACAGTGATAGCGATTGTCATCATTTTCCTGATCTGGTGCAGCATAAAGGACTGGCCGTGTATTTTGATGAGAACAAACTCGATCCCGCCGATGGTTTGTGGTTCTTCGGCTTCCATCCTTATGATATACCTTTTCGATGAGTGTTCAGAAAAGCTCTTTTTCTTTGTGTAATTATGAAAGTTGTGGGTGCCAACAAACTCGGAAAAGACTTTGTTATTTAAAAAGCTGAGCGCCTCGGAATCGAACTTGTCAAACAAGACCTTGTCGTCAACAAAATTGGGCTTGATTTCAAAATTTGGTTCGATCAATTGGATCTTCTTGCCACTGAAAAGGAACGTTGGAAGCAGGAATGCGTATTCGCGGGAGTCGGCTCTCTTGTGCGCAAGAAAGGACTTTGGTACCCTTCTGATCCCCCAGGCCCTAATGTGGCTCGGCAAGTGCTTATTAAGTTCGACAACCATTTGTTCTTCGTCGTAATAAAACTCCATCTTAAAGGCAACATATTGCCGTGCAGAATGGACGCCCTTATCTGTCCTGCCTGCTCGTGACCATCCAATTTTTTTAACGTCTTCTTGGTTGAGTGGGTGGATCGCGTTACACTTAATTAATGCCTGAACTAAATCTTTTTCAACAGTTTTGATGTGCCTTAATTCTCCATATTGGATTTGTAAACCATGGTAGCCTGTTCCACAGTAACTAAACATTAAAACAACCTTTCTTTTTATTGGCCTTTTTCTTTTTGTTAATTCAAGATTTTGGTTTTGGCTTTGGTTCTGTTGTGTTTCGCTTATTCTTTGTGTTTGTTGCCTTGGTTTTTTTGAGCTGGTATTAACTCTTTTTCTTTTTAATTTTTGGCTGTTTTTTTCTTTTTCTTTTTCTTTTCCTTTTCCTTTTCCTTTTCCTTTTCCTTTTTTAACATTTGAAGACCCACGTGTTGGTGATGCTTTTTTTTTTCTTTTTCTTGAATTAGGTCGAACAGAAGGCTGTTTGCTTTTCTTGGAAGATTCTTGTTCAGAAGGTGAGAGGAAATTTCCCATTTGAAATGAAATATGTTTGCAGTAAAGGATAAAATAAAAAAAATAATAATTTACAAATACTAATGAATTGAACAATTGAGGAAATAAAGTGAACAGAATTATGAATTCTTCGAACAAACAATTAAAAGATATTATAGTTCTGAAAACAAAAGCCAATTGTTGAAACAAAATATAATAGTTATTTTCAGAAATTTTTTGAAAGTGATTAAACTTTCAAAAATTACGAATATATATTGAATAACTTTAAAAATTACAATCTTAAGTTGGAAGGAAAATTGATTTCTTCTTTGAAAGAAAAATTTGTTTTTTTTCAATTTAAGGACTACATTTTCAAGTGAAAATAGTAAAATTGCTTGTAAAAACAACCTTGTAAGAGTTTCATAACTTCTATTCAATTTACACACAACAAATTTCTTTTAGAAAAAAATGGAAATTTTGAACAATTACCACTCACTACAAGGAAAATTTAAATACCTAAAATTAAAGTTAGCCAAAACAATACATTGGATTTCAGTTATACTTCTTTTATAAATTATTTTTTCAAAGTTATCATAATTTTATGTAATAAAAAAAGGATAGCTTTTAAACTCTTGAAAATCTGAATACCCCCCTTTTCAAAAATACCGACTTTTGAAAAAAACACCTATTTTCAGGGTATTTTTTTATTAGTAAAAGTTGAAATGAATTAATTTTTGATTGAACATTAAGATTGAAAAAAGAATATATGTTAAAGCAATTTGCAGAAAAGAACCGGGGATGTATATAAAAACTCAAACAGGGAAAAAAATAAAATGATAAAAAATATTCCAAAAACAGATAAAAAATCAGATTTTCAATTTAATTGAGCAATATCTTTTGATTGAAATATTTTGTATTATTTTCAAATTGAAAAAATATGTTTCCTTTTATACTATTAAAAAATACTTGATAATTATCTCTCTACTAAGTCAATTAAAAAATTCAAAAATTTTACAATTAAAAATGAAAAAAATATTACTGAAAAATTTCATTTTTTTTTCAATTCCTATTAATATCTATTAAAGTTGTAAACCTCATTGAAAATTGTTAGGTATAATAATGTTTATTATATGAGTGTATTGGAAAAATACAAAATTTAGAGATTTTTTTTTGAAAAAATTTTCCTTGTAGTGCTGTTTCTATTTTTTTTTTTTCTTCAATAATCCCATAGCTGATTTAGAAATTTCCCAATTTACATTTCAAATCTATAAACACAAAAAAAAGATCTAAGCTTTTATAATTATTTTTTACAGTTACTTTTATAAGTTTGAAATGTTTTCAAATTTGAACTTGTGCCTGAAAGTTGATGAAAAGTTCATACTTTTTTTAACTTTATCATTCAACAAGCTATTTGAAAAAAATTTTTTTTTTAATTTATGTTGATTTTTTAACTTTGAAATAAGTAATTTTTGTTACAATTTGTTCGGAATGATAATAATAAAACAATTACTGTACACAATAAAGGGTGTAAATTCACCCTTTAAAGAGAGGAAATTCGTTTTTCTGACTATTTATTAGTATTTTTTTGAATTGTAGATATTAAAAGAAGATTTCATAAATTTTCATTTTATTTCAAAAATTAAAAAAAATCCTGTTTTTATTTCCCAGAATTTAAAAGAATTGAGAAAAATCAAAGATTTTTATCATTTCCTTATATTTTTTCAATTAAAAAAAAAAGATCTATACATTTTCCGGCAATTTCCTAATTTACATTTTTTTTTTAAAAAATTTCAATAAATAATTCCAATTTTCTTCGTCATTTGCCAATGACAAGAGAAAAACTGAGACTTTATTTAAAATAGTTTCCGAGATATAATTTTTGGTCTTTATTATTTTTATTAATTTTTTCATACTTTGGGAACTATATTTATAAAAAAATAATCGGGTACAAGGTGATAAAAAAATTTTCTCAGGAAGATTATAAATACCAGTATTATTGAATTCCTAAAAAATTTATTTAGTTATAAAAAAGATTTGATTTTCAAGAAATGACATTATTAAGCAAACCCACAATCATTTATGGATGTTAATAATTCCAAATCTTGTAAGGGATTATTTTCCTATAAGGATTTTTTCTTTAAAAACTCATAAAGTGATCAAAATAATTTATGCTTACCAACTATAATCCGTGTTTCGAAATATAGTCCGTGTTTTTTTTCTTCTTGTTCAAATGTAACATCCAATCTACTGCCTAATAGTATACCTATGTTCAAATCAATTTTGAAAGCATACACCTTGATATTTTCAGTCAAATTTAAATTATTCAAAGCAATGAGTTGAAAATTTTTCATAATATTCTTAGTTTTTTGAAATTTTTTTGTTTTTTTGATTTTCAAAACTTTTCAAAAAATTCACTCTATTTTTTCAAGATAAATTTTGCAATTTGATCCTTCATTTTTATAATTTTTATGTAAATAATACAACTTTAAGAACTCAATACCATATTTAATTAGTATATTATTGTATTTTTCTTTGATTGGTTGATGTATAGATCTTCTATAACAAAAAAACACGCTTTTCATTTTAAAAGATACATTAAACTTTTCAGCACTTTTTATTTTAACAACAAAAAATTTACAATCAACTGTTTTAACATCCTGTTGATCTTTCAATACCAATGGAGGTAACAGTCTATTTACACACTTACTATAATATTTTAAACTCTTTCAAAAGTAAATAGGAAGCCTTTTGTAAAGCAATTGTGTATTTTCGAACATTTCCAATTCGAATGTTAGAAAAATAGTTTTACTCAAATTTACAAAATTTTGAAAAAAAAATAAAGTATCTATGCAAACAAGATCTCTTGACAAGCTATTTTTTCAAGTCAACACATATGTGCTGTTGTTCATAAAATGTAACTTTAGTTTAATCGATTCTTCAAATATTCCTCAAAGATACTACCAAAAATTCGCATCTGAAAAAAAATATTTTCACATTTTGATTTCAGAATCTTGATCATTATTTTAACAAACCAACTCAAATTTGAATTCTTTTTTCAAAGTTACCTTCTTCAACTTTCAAACCTAAACGAATTTCCAAAGTAAATTTCGGCACCTTGCAAAAAATTAATTCATTTCAAGAACAAAAAACCAACCTTCAAAATGCAACCATTGTTGACTTCAAAAAATCTCTATAACCTAAAAGTCTCCCAACAATATTATGATCCAAAAAAAACTGTATTGGGTGTGATTGGTTACAAGCCTTCTCAATTTATTTTGCTTTCAAACAAAACGATTGGCTCACAAAACAATAGCCAAACAACCATACAGCTTTATTCAGAAAAAACAAAAATTAGTCACCACTTGCTGACTATTAACGCCGATGAAAATGTTGTTTCTGCAACAACCAATTCTTCTCACTCCTTATTAATTTATACGATCTGCGATCAAAGAATCAAAAAGAAAAACCATTCCCAACAGGAACAACAAGCCTCTAACAAAAATAAAAAAGAAAAGAAAAAGGCCAAAACACTGCACTTTAACCAAAATTTTCTCTTTGATCGTAAAAATTATTATTTACAGTATAGATCCTTTCTTGTTCTTTTAAAATCTGGAAATAAAAAAAAAGAAATATTTAAAACCAAATATGACAAGCATTTTTATCAAGTAAACTATCCGAATCTATTTTTTTTGTTTTTTTTCTTTGCTTAAAAGTTTTTTAATCATTCTAAATGAATTTAAATGCACACAATCTTTTTTTTTCTTTTCACTCATCCAAACTCAACAAAAAAAACAACAAAAAAATAAATAGTTTTTCCCAAACAAATCAAAAAACAAAAAAAAAAACGAAAAAGTAATTTTGGTACATGAACACAATTCTATTATTCAGCAACAAATAAAATTTCCAACTTTTTTCCAAAAAAAATCCAAAACAGAACAATTTCCGCTTTTAAAAAATCAAACAAAATTGGTTGAAGATTTTTTTTGGTACCGTATTTCTCCAAAGTGTGAGAATATTTTTGTACTGTCGGTTAATGAACAAAAAGTCAAAGTAGCGAGAAACTCAAGCCCAAACACAAGCACAAATACGAACATAAAAACAAAAGACTCTACAATACTGAATGCTAACAAGAACACAAAATATAATCATAACAACACAAATATAACTAAAAACAAAACAAAAAAAACAAAATCGATCGAGTATAAATTGGTTTGGTATCTGTACAAAAAGAATAAATATCAAAAATATAAAGAGTATCCTTTAAAAATCCCAAACAATTCCCAAGATTTAGAAAATAGTGGATGGGTTTTTGCAGGAGACAAGATCAATAACAAAGAAGAAAACGAAAAAAAAATTAACAAAAAAAAACAAAATAACCAAATCTTATTCCGATACTCTAGCAAAAAGAATGATTATGAAATCGTTCACTTGCGAAGTGGGATCAATTTTTTATGCCACCAACAAAAATTGGGACTCAAAACAAACAACCCATTTATTCGGATCACGTTTTGGAATTTGGAATATTTGGAAAAGTTTGAATACAACGTCACATTGGTTGGCTATTCTCAGAAGTTTATCAAAAATTGCAGAGTCTTCTTTGGATCTGTTCGCAGAATGCTACTGATCTTGATCCCAAATTGCCATATTTCTTTAATTGATTCAAGTAAAGAGCATGGCACATGTGATTCTCTCTCCTTTACCGTTTCTGAATTTGCTAATTTCATCCCAATTAGTAATGAAAATGAAAAACAAATTGGTAAGCAAAATAAATACCAAATTGGCAAGCAAAATAAATATCAAAATAACCAACAAATTGATCAAAAAAAGACCAAACAAAACGATCAAATTCAATCACTAAATATTATACCGTTCAATGCCAATGGGAGGTACACTGATTATTTAAATGTGGAAACAATGCAAATCAATAGATTTAATATTAATAATAATTTCTTCCTCTTTTTATTAAAAAATAAAATCCGTTATGTCAAAAAAAATGATCTCATTGTTATCACCCACTTAATTATTGTACATCTTAAGCAACCAGAATTATTAATCAAATTGATCAAATACATTGTTGTCAAATATCCAGAATACCTAAACAGTTCTTTTTTCAAAGAATATATCCTTTCCAAAGTTTACCAATCATTAATTACAAATTCGAATTTCCAAAGATCTTTACTTTCAGTATTCTCTTCCACTTCATTAATTTGTTATGGATCTTTAGAATCTAAAAATAATTTTATGAACATCATTAATTATTCTAATTTATTTTACAATGGTAACAACGATTCAGAATTGAAAAAGAAAAGCAATACTATATCAAATAATATAATAAAAAAAAATAATCATGTACCACCAAGCTGGGAACCATTTAATTTGTTAAATTTAATAAGAAAACATAAATTTGATTTACATTCAAATCAGCCACATAGAGAAAGAAAATTATTCCAGAGAAAATCATTAATTTTTAAAAAAAAACAAATCCGTTCAAAAAAATATTCATTATTACCCTTAAATAAAAATAATAGTAGTGGTAGTATTAGTAGAAATAAGAAAGGAAATAATAATAATGATGATAATAGTAGTAGTAATAATAATAATAACGACATTAGCAACAATAATAATAAAAAGAATAACAATAAGAAACATTTAGATATTAATAAAATAATGAAGAATAAGGAAACGAAATCAAAGAACAAATCTAATTATTATGATCAACTTTTTCAAAAATATGAATACGAGAACTCTTTGTTATTCAAAGAAACAAAAACGAAAGCTAAAGATATTGTCGATAATTCTTCATTACTTTCAAAAAACATGATTGAATCAAAAAATAATTCCAATTCGTTAAAAGAATATCAATTATCAAAAACTTTTTCAATCAAATCACCACATTCAAAAAAAATTATTTTAGAGGATAATGAGATTGATAAGGAGAAGGGGAATAATAAGAATAAAAATAAAAATAAAAAGAATAGAAATAATTTAAATTATAAAGCCCTAATAAAACCCCATTCAAAAAACTGAATTGAAATCTAGATATATGAATAATAAAAAAAGCATTAAAAGACAATATAAACTTAATAATAAGCCAGCAGATTAATTATGAAAAAAATATTGATAATTTAGAAATATGTGGTCTTTTGGATTTGCAATCAATATTAAAAATATATGAAAACAATTTCACCAAATATTTATTGACGCAAAATTATTTCCAAAATTCAAACACCGATTCGATTGCAATACAAGCTAAAAAATATTTCCTAGAACAAACCAAACAAATTCAAATAATATTTCAATTATTAATTACATTTTTTTATAAAAAATTAAAATCAAAATATCGCATATTAAAAGAATCTAAAATAGATGATCGTATATTAAAAACAAATACTCAGAATAATACTGATAATATTTTTTCTTTTAATATTAAGAACCAGAATCCAACTTTAGAATTAGACTCTAATCACTCATCTGATTTAGATGACAATTTAGAAAGAAGTCACAGAATTGGAGGGGGGGTCAATGTAATAAATAATACACCCACAAAAGAACAACTATCACCCTTATCAAATTTAAATACACCAAATACAATTATATCATCATCATCATCATCATCATTATCATCATCCACATCGCCATCGACATCATCGTCATCCTTATCATCCCAATTATCATCTTTTTCTTCAACAACGCCAACAACAACAACAGAACTTGATCAATATTTAAATTTTAGCCATGATCTTGAATCCTTTGAATTTATAAATTTGGAAGACGGTTGCGAAAATGGAAAAGAAAAAGGAAATGGGAATGAGAATGTGAATGTGAATGTGAATGTGAATGGAAATGGAAATACAAATAAGAAAAACTGTTATCCATCTAATTTAATGAGTAAAAAACAAAACGAAGAAAATGGAAAATGGAAAATAAGAAAAAGAACAACAAAAAGAAGAAAGAAAATGAAAGATAAAATTGAAATAAAAAAATATTTTAAAAATAACACTTTAAAAGAAAAAACAGTTTATTATCAATACAATAAAAAAATGATTCACAGAAAAACAGAATTTGTTCAAAAAATTACAAAAAAAAGATATTTATTATTTCCCATTATGAAAATATGGGAAAATGAACAAGAAAATGAACACAACATATTAAAAATGAACCTTCAAAAAAAAAAGACTGAACAATTAACAATTTATGAGAAATTTGAAAGAGAATTAACCAAAATTAATTCTAATAAAATACATAATTTGAAATACTTTAAAAAATTATTTAACGTATTTGAAAACTTTTATTTTACACTTGAAGAATTAAATTTGCCATTCCCAATAGGATTCCATAAGATCTTTTTAAGATTGGCATTCTATGTGCTACCGCCAAAGGTGTTTTTACAATATGTAGATTTGAAAATACTAGTCATTGATTATCACTTTTCACTGGAGTTATCGCTATTATATTCTGGAAATTTGAAAAAAACAGATTTCTACAACCATTTAATCACATTAACAGATTTAAGGTATCAAGCCTTAAAGTTATTACAAAAAAATTATTCTTCAAAAAAATTATTGGTAGAATATTATTCAAGCCTTGTTGCAAAAAACTTTTTAGTAAAAGACCCAAATTCTGAATTTTCTAATATCGAGGATAATGGCTTTGTTTATTTTAGGCCATTAACTATATGCTTTGATAAATTACAAATGGAACCTCAATCTAAAAATCAACAAAAGATCGAATTTTTACAAGAAAATATGATTTTATATGTGCCTGAGATTAATTTGTCAGAGATAAAAAATAATTAAATTAATTCTTTTTTTATTATTATTATTATTATTATTTGAATTATTTTGATATTGTTAAAAATTTCTTTATAATAAGTAACTATTTTAAAAAAATAAAATTGTTAAAAAGTTTTTTATATTTTTTATTATTATTAGTTATTCGGGTTAAAGAAAAATTAAATAGTCTAAAATTATTAACTAAACTGCATTTCACTCAAAGGCAACCCAGCCTAAAATGAAAAATTCACTTTTTTTTAGGAATCAACCAAATTAAGATTGTTTAGAAATAAGAGAAATAATAAACTTCGGATTAGTGTTGAGATTAATAAAAGAAAAGTACCTGAACAAACTATAAATTTCAAAAAAAAAAAAAAATTTTAAAAAAAATTTTTAGACACTTTCATTGGAAGGTCTAATACAATTTCTCACTTTCTTTAGGAAATTAAAATTGTTATTGAAAATAAGATTTTAATAGTAAATTTCTAAATTTTTAAAAAGAAATTACAAGCTTATTTTTTTCTTAATGTTAATTTCGTTTTCAAACATTTTTTTTTTCATTTGAAAAAAAAAAATTAAAATTGAGAACATAAAAACAAAAATTAAAAAAACAAAAATTAAAAAAATTAAAAAAAAAAAATTAACTATTAGAGAAAAATTGATTTTCATCTAAAATTTAAAATTTTATTTTGAGATATATAATGAATTCAACTCATAGAATATGTTCTATTTCTTAAATAAAACTGGGAACTTTTGACTGAAAAAGAGTTTATAATACTTAATTAATTAATTTTTAGGTATTTTAAAAAATGTTAAAACCAAACTATTTCTAAATTAATAGAGTTTCTAAACAATATTTTTCTTTGTCTTTAAATAATTGCCAACGAAAAAATAAAAAAATAATTATAATTCAACTATTTTACAAAAAGTTTGACATGCTTTATAATGTTATTGGAAGTGGTTTTGTGTGTTTTTATCATCATCTTCGTATTCAAAATTTTTTTCAATTTGAACAAATCAAGAATTATTTTTTCTAATTTTGCCAAATTTTTGTTTTTTTATTGTTTTTATTTCTTTTTTTTTTTTAATAATTTTTTCTTTTGTTTTTTCTTTCTTGTTCTATTATTGTTATTTTTCATCTTTTTTTTTTTTTGAAGAAAGTAAAGTTAAAAAACAGAAAATAACTTTAGAAATAATATAAAAATTAAAAAAAACATTGAGATAATATAATTAGTTATAAGTGAATATAATTATTATCAAAAAATCTTATTTGGTATTTTTTTTTATTTAATTAGTTTAAATTAAACAGTAAATATATGTTAACTTAATTCAACTAAAGGTAATTTAAATGTAAAATCCTAGATTTAATGAATTTTCGCGTAAAAAATACCCAATTTTTTTAGGTTAAATAGAAAATACAAAAAATCGAAAAGAAAAAAGAAAAAAAGGCAGAAAAAAAAAGAAATTTAAAACCAATTTATTAAAAGTAATTGATAAAAAAAAAAAAAAAAAGCTATCTTTAATTTAGTAAACCAAAATTAATATCTTAGGTACTTTTAGTGAAGTTAATAATTTGATAATTTTATATAAATGTTCATTTGGGGTTAGTTATTTAATAGTTGTAATTTCTTTTAATTTTTTTTTTTGATTTTTATTTGGTTTTAAACTTTTGGTCATTTTTAAGATTTACTTCAAGTTTTTATTTCCAAGTTGTACATACATTCTATCATACTATGAAAAATTAACTTCTTGAACCAAATCCTATCTAACTCTTCTTCCCAAAATAAAGAAGAAAATAACAGAAAAAAAGTGGTAGAAAAAATTAAAAATCTACTTGTTAAATAATTTTCAATGAAGGTTTTGTAAGAAAAAATATGAGATCGTCATTTTAACAATTATGACAATTTTTTTTTAGTTTTTCATTGATTTTTTTTTTTACTTTTTGAAATATCAGTTTTTTATACAGTCATTTCTACTTTTAAGGCACAAACTTTGTACGAAATTTAAGACACAAAAAAATCTCAAATTAAATCATGTTTTTTGGAATTATTTTTTTTACACAAATAATTTTATTAGTATTTGTTTTTGTGTATTCATTTAAGACTTATTTTTGCGCCCTAATTTTTTCGAAATTTTGTACCTTAAACTTGAAACTAACTATATTTTTACAATGATTATAAAGTGAAATATTAACCAGATATAATTAATAGTTCATTTGATATACTCTAGACTTTTTTTTCAATTTATTATTTCAGGCGAGTTAGAATTTTTGCAATTGAGTTTCTATTGTTTTATTCTCAAATACTTTTTTTCCCCATAATAAATGGAAATATTTTAGGAATATACAATTTTAAATTATTATTAAGAAAAAATAACACACATAAGTTTTAGTTTGGATTTTTTTTGAGGTTTCTTGCCAAATAAGAATAAAAGAGGATAAAATTCCCATTAAAAAGTTGAACAATCAAGTTTGTTTCTGTAAAAAATTAAACTAAAATTGTTCCAAAAATTGATAACAAATCTAAAATTTAACTTCAAGGTTTTCAATAGTTTCATGGAAAACGACAGATATTTTGAAGGAAAAAGTCATTCAAATTACCATTGAAAAATTGTATATCAAAAATTCAAAAAAATTTTTTTTTTGTTTTTGGTTTTGAAGAATTATATCTCTGAGTTACCAAAAAATAAATAATAACCCATTTTGTTTCATAAGTTCAACTATCACCTTTTATAATTCTTTCTTTTGGATCCCCTTCCAGGCCAAAATTGTTCATATTGTTCTAGTGATAAGATGATATTATTTGCCCTAGGTTGAACGCCTCTAAGATATCATATTATATCACTATGAACAATAACATTTTTTTTTTTTGGTGCTTCCAATCTAAACCCAGATTATAACAAGGAGACCGTTTCCAAATCAAAACAATAACATATAAATTTACCATCTTTTTGAAAACAATTTTTTCAAACTTTTTTTAAACTTTAAAAAAACTAACCCCCAGTATTTCGAAATTTGAAAGTATATCTGAAACTTAAAAGAATTTAAACAGTTAGGCTTAAAGATTCAAATAATCTTGAAAATATTTATATTTGCTTTATTATTGTTATTGTTTTTTGTTTGAAGGAGGAATTTGGGGAGGCGATTCAACAAAATTACATCATTTTTTTACTAAACCAAAAGAATTTATTTGTTTTTTTTTAATATAGAAATAATGGAGGCAAAATTACAATCATATTAAAGTCTTTCTTGAAAAATAAAGTAAAATAAAAAAATAATATTAAATCACAAAAAGAGAAAGAGAGTAAAAAACAAATAAAAAGGTAGAGCAATTTAATTTATGAAAAAGATAAATTCTGAAGGGATCAGTCTTCCACAACAACAGAAAAAAATTTAAAATATATTATTGTTTATAAATCTCTACTTTAAAAAGTTTTATACTGATAATTAAAATTCAAATGATAAAATAATTTCAGTTGAGTATCTATTTATCAATATTTAAATCTAGACTTTCAGATGGAATTATTAGTCTACACAAAATAAACCAGAAAAATACAAAATTACAATCAAATAAAAGGAAAACACAAATACAAATCTATTTCTTTGCAAGTTTCTTGGTAAATAATGTAAAGTAAGTTAATTTTTTTTTTTATTAATTTTTCAAATATTAGTATTTGAATTTATCAATATTACAAAAGTAAATTATAAAATGATTTCCATTTTAAATTTCTTATTTCACCCAATATTCACTAATAAAACCAGAAAAAAAACAAATATTAAAAAATTACAATTTACAACTTTGAAAGTATTTTGAATTTATTTAAAAAGGGAAAATGAAGTATAAATTTTTTTACTATACACATTTCATATACAAGTAACAACTCATTAAAATCGATAACTCTCAAGATAACTCAATACCCCACTTAATTACTACTTTGAGGTAAGTGAATATTAACAATCTACAGCGATCAAAATAATATATACCCAAAGACATTAATCCATGTTTCAAAATATAATTGGTGCTTTTTTCCCTTCTTGTTCCACATCAACATCCGTTAACTACCCAATAGTATACACAAGTTCAAATCAATTTTGAAAGTAAACTCCTTGATATTATCAAAATTTTTCATAATATTCTCAATATTTTTTTGAATTTTTTTTTTTTTTATATTTTCAAAAATTTACTAAAAATTAACTCTAATTTTTAAGATAAATTTTTTAAATTTGATCGGATATTTTTAGTATTTGATATTTTCAATAATAGATCTTTAAGAAACCAAAACCATACTTAATTCAGGTTTATTGTCAGTTTCTTTGATCAGTTAATCTATAGGTTTTTTATAAAAAAAAAATACATTTTTTATTTTGAAACACGGATTCAACTTTTCGGCATTTTTTTTGACAACGGCAAAAATAAAAATGAACAAAAAATTTATGTTCAAACATAATTTAATTTAAATCTGTGAATAATAGATGATGTCTCCTGAAATTAAAAGGAAGGTAATACGTTTGTAATGTAGAATGAGAAATACAGTGGGGTAAATAACCCGTGTTGACAACCTTTAATCCATTACAAAAATTTATCTCATATTTTTTTTCAGACTTGGGTATTTAAAGATAGGAAGAATATATGTTCTTGATTCAGATCCAAATTGGCTTTAGAGGTTAGATCTTTGATTAATCAAAATGGCTCAATAATATTAAATGCTTTTGTTTCAAAAATTTCATCATTTTTACAAAATTTCGGAGATTAAATGATTTTTTTATAAAAATTCAAAAAATAATCTTATTCTCTTTATTTTTTTCAAAAAATTACATTTTAATCTTTCCATATCTTCATAATTCTTTTTTAAAATTTATCTAAAGAACACTATTTCTTGTTTATATACTGTTACCACCCAATTGGTTTGTTTCTTTTCTTTCTACAGTTACCCAATATTTTTTACATGAATGAAATTTGAGTAATGGGTAAAAATAAAAAAAACGGGTTATATATCCCACTGTAGCTTGGAATTTCCAACCTTAATTTTACCAGAAAAACATAATTTTAAAGTTATAATAAAGAACGTATCAATAGCGAGAGTTCTTTGAATAAAAAACGTAGCTTGGCTGTTTTGGTTCTCTTTTGCTCTTTATATCAACATATTGGGAATTTCGAAATTTGTAAATTTATTGACTCAATTTTAATTTTCTTACTTCCTCTTAAACCATATTGATATTCACTTTGAAATACCCCAACACTAAATTTACATATTAACGCTCTATAGTGTTGATAAATTACCTTCTCAAGAAGAAAAAATAATTCAGAATAATGAAAAATTATTTTTTTTTACTTTCAAATGAGTTCCAAAGAACCCCTAATTTCTCAAAGTGATTTATTGGAAGACAAAAAAATACTACAGTATGGCAGCAATACCCAGATTCAAGATCGCTCAACCGAATCTGAAACGGCATATGATTCTGAATCCGAAGCATCACAAGCTACAAGCCGTTTACTCAATTCCTTATCAGAATCAGACAGCGAAATACAAAAAACCCAAGATAATTTAAAATCAATCGTCAAATCGGAAAAGGAAGGAATCGGTGTTTCTCTTTACGTTTTATTTTTGGTATGGGTTTTTCAGTTCATTCTTTTTTTTACTTTTGTTTTGGGTTTCAAAAAGTGTTCTTCTTGAAATTAAAAAAAAAACAGCAAGACCATCACATTGATATCTTCACACTATTAGTTTTACAAAACCCATAAAAAGCATAATTTGATTTCGATCAACAGCCAAACACTTGATGATAAATATTTTTTTGAATTTACTTTTCTTTAACTTTTAAGGTTCTTTCATCGACCATGAATTTTCTATGTATCCTGGGAGTATCTTACGAACTTAATTGGACATGTGAAAGATCTCTTCTTTTTGTTATGGGAATGCCCGACCTATAATGAAGCGAGATTAGAGTGGTTAAAAGACTTAGTCGGACTAGAATACCTAAAATTCCCGAAAACTCAAAATAAGAAAACAATGAAAAAATGAAAAAGAAAATAATTAAAATATTAAACCAAAAAACAAAAGAGAAAAACACTTATGCTCTACTAGCTAACATTAATTACAAATACATATTCAAACCTACGACTAAGTTCTTAAATAACTACTTCCATACAAGGACAATAGGTCATGATTCAATCGCGGCCATAAACAATTAAAAAAAAAAAAGATCTCTTCTTTTTGTTGAAAACCTAACGTAAAAAAAAATACAAAAAAAAAATTGATATTATCCTCAAACAACTAAAAATTCACCCAAGATCTTATTTACAAAAAATTCAATCAATTGAAAAAATTTTTTTTTCAACAATTTTTAAGGGGTGTGTTCGAAATGAATTCTTCATACACACCACAACACCAAACTTCTATTTTTGGTTCAGGTAAATACGATCGTTTATCCAAAGATTAAAACAAACAATTTTTACAAAAAATACTGTTTACCCTAATAACACATTCAGAAAAGTTTAATCCTGGTATCAAAATCAAAAGCGTGTTTCTTTTTTTATAGAAGATCTATAAATTAAATGACCCAAGAAACTAACAATAAACCATACATTAATATGATATTAGTTTCTTAAAGTTCTATTTATTAAAATTGCAATTTTAAAATTCAAGGATCAAATTGGAAAATTTATCTGAAAAAATAGAGTTAATTTTTAGCAAATTTTTGAAAATATAAAAAAAAAAAAAATTCAAAAAAATATTGAGAATATTATTGAAAATTTTCAACTCCTTGCTTTGAATAATTGAAAAATTTTGAAAATATCAAGGAGTTTACCTTCAAAATTGATTTGACCTTGTAGCTATACACATTAGTTAGTGAATTATAACAAGAAGAAGAAAAAAAGCATGGGCTTTATTTTGAAACCTGGCTTTTATGCTTTGGTTCAGGCCTTTTTTTGATCACTTATCATAAAGATTCATACATTTCAAATTTGAAAAATTAAAGTTTATCATTTTAGAAAAAAATTGTCAAATCGATTGTGATTGTCAAATAGAAAATTTGTAAAAAAAGTTTTTTACCTATTTTTTCCTTCGTTCTGAAACAAAAACTAAATCCAAAAATGAGATTTATTTATTTTTTTTTTTCAAATAAAAACTAATGTCCCTTTAATTTTCTTTTTATTTCTAAAATTAAAAAAATCGCTGTTAGCTTTTCTTGATTTTTCTGTTTATTTGGAAAATCAATAGATTTTCTTTAGGTTTTTTTGAGTTTTCTATTTGTTTGTGAAGTGTTCTAAGTTTTTTCGAGTTTTCTATTTTATTTGGAAAATCTATTGATTTTCGTTAGGTTTTTTTGAGTTTTTCTATTTAATTTGTGAAGTGTTCTAGGTTTTTTTGAGGTTTTCTATTTTATTTGGAAAAGCTAATAGCGTTTTTTTTTCAATTTGAGAAAACAGAAAATTTTAATAAATTTTCGGTTTATTTCAAAAAGTAAAAAAAACCTAACGAAAATCTATTGATTTTCCAAATATTCCGAAAACTGAAGAAAAGCTAACGGTGGTTTTCCAGAATTCAAAAGGATAGAGAAAAATCTTAGATTTTACTCAATTCTTTTAAATTCCGAAAAACCTAACGGCAAATAAGAGGAATTAAAAAACTCCTCCGTTAAATAATAAAAAAAAAAAAAAAAAGAAAATATTAGTTTTTTGAAAATTAATGAAAAAAATCCAAATTTGTGATAATCTACCTTCTCCAGGAGAATCCCATTTTTGATCTATAAAAAAAAAAAAAAAAATTGGTGAATATCCCTAATATCTTGATTTTAAAAAAAAATCAATAATTGTAATAATTAATAAATAAACATTTAAATAACCACCACAACGATCACCTTGCATTGTTATATCAATAATAAACATAAAAAAAAAATAATAATAATTTTTCTCCAAAAAGAAATTGATGAATGTACTTTTATTTGTTTTTGCATTGTTTGCGATACCTAGCTTAATTATTGCCAAGAGGGATTCAAGATTAGGGAAATCAATACCCTTTCAAGTATCCTTACAATTATTCAATGTGAATGAAGAAAATTTGAATTTAGTACTCATCCTTTTGTCGTGCCCAATTGCAATCCAATTAGTCATTATTGAGATTTTTTGGTTTCGCACCCAAAAAAAAGTAAAAAAGTTTTATGAAACAAGATCACAAATTATGAGTTCCGACTTTGCTGTTTATGTTCAACACTTACCAAAGAAAGCAACACTACAACAAATCGGTCAATTTTTTTCCAACTATGGCGAAGTATATCGGATTCACTTACTTCACAATACCCATGATCTTTTGCTATTAGACAACAAACGGGGGAAATTAGAAGCCATTGTACATTCGAAAAGAGAACAATTACGGGGCCAAAAAAACGAACAAACATGGTTAAGCGACTTCACACCAGACTTTGTAAAAAAAAATTTCTATCTCGGGTTGACACTTAGCGAAGCAGAAGACCTTCTCGAGGACATCGAATTAGATATTCAAGAAGAGCAAAAGAAGCATTTTAAATTTATTGGATCTGCATTAATTATATACAAATCTGTGAATATGGCAAGGAATTGTTTAAGACAACTAACACATCGCAATTGTTCAAGGCTGGCGCATTATATGTCATTAATATTTAATTTCAATTCACACACAATCCGCAAATCGCGGCTATCTGTAAGAACGGCACCCTTACCAGGCGATTTGCAATGGTGGAATGGTGAGAAAACAGCATCTTATAGCTTTTTCGTTTGGTTCAAAAAGTTCTTTACCGATGCTTTTGTTGTCTGTTTATCAATTCTCTGTATTCTGGTTTTATGGATAACCAAGCCCATGATTAAACACTTCAATCAGATTTCTAATATAATAATTGGTATACTATTGATCGCAACTAAGCAGTATACAAATTCACTTTTCATCAAGACTTCTGGCTGGTTACGAAAAATCTCCAAAATTGAAGAACAATATTCTTCAATTAACAGTAGTATTATCTTTTCCTTGTCACCTCTTGTGTTCCAAATTCTTGCATCAAAGGATACGCAGTATAATGGTCTTACGTGGAGGTACAACTGCCCGAATTTATATAATTCAATGAGTTTAACTTACCTGTCAATGATATTAAGTAGTTTTATATCAGAGCCGTTATTATTCGCTCTCAAACTATTTTACAAACGATTTTTGACAAAAAATCAATCGCACACAAAGCAGAAACCTGTATTTCGAAATCTATATTCCAATACTTTATTTAATTATTTATCTTTATTCATGTTTGTAATACTTTTCCCACAATACATCATATTATCGTGCATTTGCTTTTTTTTATATTCTATTTATTCTTACAATTATCTCAAATATTATTGTGATCTTCACGCTCTTAGACTTGAAAATGAAAAAACATTGTTATATATATTGAAATGGTTTCCTTTCCTAGTTATCATCCCTTTTGTCTTTTTCCCAACAACAATGGTCTCGGTAGTGAAAGATTATAGTTTTTGTAAATGGGAAGGAGTCAAACGCTCCGATGTTCAGTTAGAGAATGTGGGCGGAGGGATAGCAATAGTAGCAATTGCTTATATATTATGGTACTTTTATGTATTAATTATAAAAACAATTATTCGAAACAACATTCAAAAAAAAATTCAAATAAATGATCTAAAAAATGATCTTTTTTTTAATAATACTTTTAATCAATATTTTAACCCAGAAAATAAATTTAATATCGGTTTAAAATAATATCTTTTTATTTTTTTTTTGTTCTAATGCTTTTTATGAGAATAAAATTGAAATGAATGAAATTTTTTTTTTTTTTTTTTTTTTTTGTTTTTTTTTTTTTTTTATGGTTATATGGAATTATACTATGAAAAATTAATAATAAAAACTTTTGGTGAATACTTATCACTGAGTTGAATTTAAATTGAATATTTAATTACAACTGATTATCGATAAGTAAACATAGAGTTAGAGGAAATCATTCATTCCATAATAATTTATAGGATTTATAACAAGTTGTTAAAAAGGTATCAAGTGGGAATCATTAGGCTATTACAAGTGATTTGCTCTACCTATCAATTTTAAAATAAATATTCAAAAAAAAAAAAAAAAAACTGTGTCTTCAACTATAGTGTCTAATGTACTGTTTTGTTCTTAATTTAAGAAGATAAAAAAAAAAATTAAATCAAAAATTAACAATTTTTTAATGATTATTTTTTCAAGATAATTTTCATTTCACCCAAAGGTATTACCAGCTAAAAAAGAAAACTTTACTTTTTTTTTGAAGAATCAATCCACAAATAATTGTTTCGAAATAATAGAGAATATTAATATCGGTTTAAAGTTGAGATTCATAAAAGAAATACCCAAGAAAAACCATAAATTTTTGAAATAATAAAATGTTAATAAAATTTTGTTTTGATTTTCTTTTCATTGAAATGCATTGTGTAAAAATTCTTAATTTCTTTTGTAAATTAAAATTGTTGACAATAAGATTTCTACAGGGAATTAAAATCCTTGACCTTATGCTTTTCTAAAATTAAATATATTTCCTCAATTTTCTTGTAGTTAATTTTGAGTTTCGAACATTTATTTTTTCGATTTAAAATTGCTAACAGAAAACAAAACAAAAAAATCAAAAAAAGAAAAAAAAAATAAAAAAATCAAAAAAAAAAAAAAAAAAACAAAAATTAACTAAATGAGAAAAAATGAACACATTTAAAACTTTTAAAATTTTATTTTGAGAAGGGGTGAATTAAACTCATAGAAAATCTTCAATTTATTCAACAAAACTGAGTTACTTTTGACTGAAAAAGAGTTTCATAATAAACTTCCAATAAAATTCTTTTTATATTTAAGAAATCTAAATCAATTTAATTATTTTCTTTTCATAAAAAAAATGTGTTCTCACTGAAAAAAATTATTTTTTCTGAGTTTTTTGAGTCTATCCACTTTTTTATACATCCTATCAGAAACAATTATAAGTAGTAAAATATCACATATAATAATAGTATTAAGATTTTGTCAAGTTTTCATTGAGTGGGATACCATATAACAAAAAATTTTCTAAATTTGCTTTCAATTTCATAGTCATAATTTTGTTTTTCTTAACATTGAATCTTGGTTAGTTGTTTTTTTGATTCGGATAATTAAATACCTTTTAGGTTATTCTTTAAAATAATATTCTTTATTTTTCCAAAGTTGGATAAATATCTTTGAAAAAAATGAATTTGGATTACAAATTTGATGTTAAAAAGTTCGGTAAAAAATAATAATAAGTACGATGGAAATTCAAGGTAATACGTTGTTTGGGTTGATCAATTATAAGAAGATAAAAAACCATAAAACTTTGAAAGATACATATATAGGTTTAATTTTTTTTTCATTGGTTTCAACAAATTTATTTTGGAAAGGTAATCTTTTTTATTCTATATTTTAAACAGAAAGGAGTTGTTTAAAATGGACATCTTCTCATATCTATTTTTTTGGATTATTAGTATGGCTAATCTCAAGAATTCCTATAAATACTTATTTAGCAGCAAAATATAATTTATTAAAACTAAAAATTTGCTGTTGTTAAACTGATGTAAACAGAAAAATTTATGAATAAAAAATTTATAACTTTTTTATAGAAGAACTATATATTAAACCGATCAAAGAAACCAACAATAAAACATAAGTAAATATTGAATTGGTTTCTGAAAGTCCATTATTAAAAAAGGAAATATAAAAAAGAAGAAAAAACAAAGAAAATTTTTATCAAAAAAAATAGAGTAAATATTTTTTGTAAATAATTTAATCGAAAAAAATAAAAAATTTTATCAAAAAATAAGAAAAAATAGAAAAAATTTTGAACAAATTGCATTCATAATTTCAATTTTACTAAAAAATCAAGGAATTTACCTTCAAAATTGAATTGAACTTGGGTATACTATTGGAAAGTGAATTAGATTTTACAATTGCAAAAAGAATAAAAAAAAGCAGGGATTTTATTTTGAAACAAAGTAATAGGCTTTGGGCATGTATTATTTTGATCACATGAATTTAAACAAATGCTCACTAGTATAAATATAGATCGACCAACTCTTAATTACTTTTTTTCTTTAAACAAATAGAACAGTGTAGGCTGTATTTACTTAAAAGTTTCAATAACAATTAGAACTGAAAAAAGTTTTTTTCAATAAGGTACTTCATAAAAATTTTTAAAAAAACGGTAAAACGTACTATCTTCCTTTGAAATCTAGATTCGAAAAAGACAGACTCTTCTCTTGATTACCCTTGACTATTATTGATCCAAAAGAACTTTAAAATCAATTAGCTTTTCTTACGTAGGAAATTACATTTTGAAAAATACTAATCTTTTGAATTCATACAAAAAGTACATATTTAAATACCTGATTTCATAAACAGACTGGAACTTCATTTATGTAACTTCTCTAAGAAATAAATTATATAAAGCGGTTCCAAACTTATTGAGAAATTTGTCAGAAATCAAAATTGACTTTTTTCTCTCTGTTAAATACAAAAAAAAAATCTTCTTATACATTATCATATTATTTTATGGCTTGCTATTGGTTTTTTTACCTAAAATTTCTGTTGTGATCAAACTAGAGAAAAAAATCTTGTTGCTTATGAAACAAATTCAAAATGCCTAAAAAAAGCTCCCAAAGATTGAATTTGAATTTAATGATAACTTATTAATTATCTTACCCTTTGATTTTTAATGTTTTTAGAAATTAGGGATCTACCAAAAACCTGAAAAATTGTTATAATTTTTTGATCATAGATAACAGTTGTGGAAAAAAAGTGAAACTGGAAAAAAAGTGAAACACGGTTTTTAATTGGGAACATTACTGAAAATTCAAAGTAAGATCAATGAAAAAAAGAATAAATAAATAAATAAAGACAAAAATGAAGTATTCGCCACAATAACAGTTTTTTTAATACTATTATTAGGTATGGGTTTTTTCTTTGATTGATCAATTATTAAAAATTTGTTCAAAAAATTGACTATTTTTGAGATCTCAAAAACCACCACACAATTTCGATAAATCAGTAGATTTAAATAGTATTTGTTGGGTTGATTGAAAATTATATACTGGATTATTATTTGAAGTTAATTGGTTTCTTCTTTTTATTGATTTTACTTTTCATTTTCAGTAATGTTCCCAATTAAAAACCGTGTTTCACTTTTTTTCCAGTTTCACTTTTTTTCCACAACAGTAAGGTTTGTTTTCAAAAATTCAACTTTTAATATTTTCTTTTTGGGAAATTTGTTCTTCGATTATAAAATTTCATGGTTTGTAATAGGCAATCACATAACCATAAAATCCTGTAATAAAAAGTAAAGTGTGATATAGAAAATGAATTATCTGTTTATCATAGATTTCAAGGTAGCGCTGGAATGGCTGTAATATTAAAAATGGGTGAAAAAGACAATACTTTTTTCAAAGAACTGTTTTAATGGCAAAATAATAGTTTTGAAAATTCTTCATCAAAAGTAACAAAACAACAAAAAAAAAATGAAAAAAAATAATTTATTTCTTTTTTGGTTTGGTATATATTTCAGTTTCAACACCGCCTGTGAGATCTTTAAATACAATTTCTTTTTGAACACTTTTTGAAGGATTAAAATCAAGTGTGTTGCTGAATTTGATTAAAAGGTCTTTATTTGTTTTGGCTTTGATTGTCTCAATCAAATAGCAAACGATTTCTGATTTGCGAGGCGACGACAAAAGATATTCGCTTTCATTCCTGACGTTTATGAGAAAAAAGTTGTCTTGGTATGGGGACAGCTTGATACACAAAATGTTCTTGATCTCAATCTTACGAAGCAGATTAGATGAAGATGGGTGTAAGTTGTAAAGGTTTTGATCAGTAATCAAAAGTGTACGCTCTTGGGACTTGTTACGTTTGTTGATTTTGTAAACGTTGTCACAAAAGATGATGGAATTATCATTGTTCTTTTGTAGCATTTTGGTGATGTTCTTTTTTTTTTCGATCCCTAAATAATTTCCTTCAAATTGCTTCAGAGTAGAAGACCTTCTCCTTTCTTTGTTCCCTGAAAAAATTCTTTCTATTTGTTCTTTTCTTTTTGTCGAAAGCTTGCTCATCAATTATTTTCTGAGTGCAACAAATCCAACAAAAAAGAAATTTATTTTTGGAGAATTACAAAAAAATAAAATCTTTTTGTTTTTTTCAAATTGTTAGTCCCACAAAACGGGATCTCTTAAACATAATTAACTATAGGTTGATTAATTTTTTTGAATAAAAAAAGTGAAAAATTTTTGGTACAAAAAGGAAAAAAACTCTTTTTAAAAAGAATTAAACAATAAAGCTAGCAATTGAGCAAAAAAGCGAAATTTGAAAAAAAATTATATATTTGTTCGGAATTGAAAACCCTCATGAAAAGGAAAAGAAAAGTCAACCCCTGATTATTCTATTATTTTTTTTCTCTCATTTTATATCATATTATGTAATTACTGTTATTTTCCAATTAATAAATGAAAATTTTTATTTCAATTATCAAAATTTATATTAATTTTTACTTTGACAATCAAAAAATATAGTGTAAATTTTGTCTTAAAGTTCGTTAAGGAAGTTTAATTTAGTGTCTAAAAATATCGTTTCTCAACCATTTTGGTTTTGTAAAGATCTTTGGATTTTCTTCAACTTTTAAGGACTATCTAAAATAAGGCCATTATGGGGATACCATCGGTTAAAACAACACAGATTTTAGACACATTATCTTTTATAATTAACCAGAAACCTAAAATGAACAATTTTTCAGAATTTTGTAGCAATTTTTAACAATTTTTAAAGCGAAAAACATTTTTTGAATTTTTAAATTCTTTTGTAATTTTTTCAGCCCAGTTAATTTTTAGCAACCTCAAAAAAATAAAAAAGAAATTTTTTTTTACTTTTCAAAGCCAAATTGACGATATTTAATTCCAAGTGTCCAACAAAAAAATTTTTAATGAGTATTTAAATACTTATTAACAATCTCAAAAAAGTGTTTTTTTTTTTAGAAAAGAAGACACAAAATATTTTGACAAATAAGATCAAAAAAATTCTAAAAATATGAAAAAATAAAAAAATAAAAAAAATATTTTTCACATTTTGAAAAAAACAAAGAATGAAAATTAATGACAAATAAAAAACAAATCACTTCTAACTTTTACCTTTTTCTTTTTAAATTATTTTAAAAATGACAAAGAAAAATTTGCATTTTGATAAATTCAATGTACACAACCCAACCATGATTGTTCTAATTGAAGTATTGTCTTACAATCGATTTTTAGCACTGAAAAATGAAAGTTAGAACAAAAATGGTTGGGTTGTGGTTTTTAGTAATAGGTTTGCAACTAAGAAACTGATCTAACAAAATTACCAATTCTTAGATTTTTGAAATTTGATTGTTCCTCTGGTTATCAAGACATAAAGAACATATTTCACTCATGTTTTAATAGATGGGAAGGTAATAATGGTCTTATTTTAAATAATCCTTAAACTAAGAAAAAGATTTAGGAATGTGAGATAAAAATTAAAGTTTTTAATCGGAAAAGAATAATATCGAATCTATTTTTAATGATCAACATTATAAACCACTCCCAAGTTTACCAATTCCACAATATAAAAACTTGGAGTAATTTAGTCCTTATAGTTTTCTGTTTTCTTTTGCAAAAGTTGCTGAAATTAAACAAGAAATTTGTCCATTTTGATTATTACTAATAGATTTTAATATAAATAAGTACATTTTCATTCAATTTCTATTTTCACAAATCGATCAACACCAACTCTTGGAGACTAGGTTTCAAAGTGAAAACAGTGAAAATGTTGATAAAAATCTCTTATAAGAGTTCAATAATCTCAGTTAGAATTGCCCACTATGAATTTCTTTTTACAAAAAAATTAAAAAATTTACATAATTTTAACAATTGTCTCAATTTGTACCTTGTTAGATCGTACTTGAAATTGTTTTTAAAATTTTATATATTCCTATTTGAAATTTATCAAGACAAAACAATTTTGAAGCTGTTCTATATTATTTTTTTATAATTATATTTTACAAGTTTGAAATGTTTTCAAATTTGAAGTTGTACTTGAAAATCACTTAAAGTCATTTTTTTAAAATAATTATATTCAATTATTTGTTTTAAAATTTGTTTGATATTTTTCTTTTGTTTTTAACTTTTGAAATTAGTAATTTTTTATCAAATTTCTGATGAAAATTCTTTTTGAGAAGTGTCTGTATAATAGCATAATAACTTTACCCCTACATGGTGGGAAACGTATTCCTTAAACAATTCTTTACCAAAGAATATTTTGTTTATCAACTAATTTGTTAAAGTATTGATACTATTAAATCAATAAAATGCTTTATTCAAAGCTAAGTCAAAAAAAAAATTGAAAATAAAAAAGGTAAAAAAAAAATACTCAAACCAATATTTAAATTTAATAGTACACGCCAGATAAAACTAAAATATTATAATAATCTAACCAAGAATTGTTGAATCTATATTACAAGATTAAAAGTGGGTTTTCTTTACAGTCAGTTTCACTTTTAGGACACAAACTTTTAACAAAATTTAAGGCACAATAAAAATCTCAAATTAAAGCACAAAATTCAAATTCTAGTAAAAATAAATTGTAAAATAAAAAATTCCAAATTTTGTGCCTTAATTTGAGATTTTTTTGTGCCTTAAATTTCGTTGAAAGTTTGTGCCTTAAAGTGAAACTGACTGTATAGAAAGATTATGCATTTAATAATAAACAAAACAAATATTAAACAATAATTTAATATGATAATGTGTTTTTTTAGCCTTTCTATGAAAAAAAGAAATTTGTATAAACGAAGGATCAAATATAAATTTTTTTTTTCAGAAATATATACAATTTTCGAAAATTAATTTTTTAATAAAAAAACAAAAATTTTATTAAAACAAATTAGAAAATTATGAAAACTTTTTCTCTGAACAAATTTACATTCAAAATTTAAAATTTACTTCTTAACACACTGATGTTTATTTCAAAAATTGATTTGGCCTTAGATAAATTTTTGGGTATAAAATTGGATGTTGTTTTGATACAAGAATACAAAAATATCACGGATTTTTTTTGAAGTCACAAGTTTTATAATGAAACACATCTTATTATTATTATTATTATTATTATTATCGCCTGATTATTGTTTCGTAATTATTAATAAATATATCTAAAATTTGTTTTACTAAAAATTTCCCAACTAAAAATGAAATTTTCAGTTAGTTTTTTAAAGAATTAACCAAACTACTATCATTTGGAAATAAGAGAAATATTTAACTTTGAATTAAAATTGATATCCAAAAAGAAATACATTATAAAACTAAAATAAATCCTAAAAAATAAAATATAAATAAAAAATTGGTAAAATTTCATTGATAATTTTATACAATTTTTCTCAATTATCTTATTTGTAATTTAAAATTTTGAATATGATTTTATTATAGTAAATCTATTGATTTAAAGAGAAAATAACAAAACATCAATTTAATCTAAGTTTATTTGAAGTTTCAAACTGTTTTTCTTTCTCCAATATATGGTAGAGAAAAAAATACCGGAAATAAAAACAATCCTGGACAAGATTTTTAATTATGAAATTCGAAATATTGTTGTGTGATTGCTTTTATTTTATATCAAATCATATTTGATAAATAGCAAATTTTTTTATGAGACGTGTAATAAACATACCTAGAGTTCATTAAAGTAAGGTATATATAGAATACTCACTTAATTATTTGATAACATAAGTAGATCTACTTTTTTTGAAATAAAATCTGGTTTTATAGAGATTTACTCGAGTTTGGAAAATGATAATATATATTCTTGTTTTTTATTATTAATTGAATGGTGTTTTGAAATCGTGTAATTTCACTGATTACCATTCTAATAAGTGGATTAGTTAAAGTTCAAAAGTTTGATTCTTAAAAAAATGAGATTTAATTTCATATAAAAGAAATTACACAACAAAATTCCTAATATACACAATTAAAAATCTTGTCTTGGACTATTTTTAATTCGGGTATTTTTTTTCTATACTTTATCTAGAGAAATAAAAAAAAAGAAAAATAATTGAAAAAAAAATTATTTCCAAATAAAGACAAAAAAAGGAGAAAGAAATCAAATCAATTAAAGAGAGTACGAATTATTGGTAAGGTTTAAGTTCTCAAATACACTTAATCTGTTAAAGAGAGAGTTTTGAAGCGAACAAATTTGTGACTCCTAATTCAAAGAGTAGTCAAAGGAACCTTTTAATTACAGTCAGTTTCACTTTTAAGGCACAAACTTTCAACGAAATTTAAGGCACAATAAAAATCTCAAATTAAATACAAAATTCAGATTCTAGTAAAAATAAATTGTAAAAAAAAATAATTAAAAATTTTGTGCCTTAATTTGAGAGTTTTATGTGCCTTAAATTTCGTTGAAAGTTTGTGTCTTAAAAGTGAAACTGACTGTACAGTCATTAAAGGTATTGTAAACTCAATTTAGTTTTCTGAAAAAATGGATAGTATTAAAAAATAATAAAAAAAAGTAAAAATTTATAGATAGGTTTTTTTTGTAAAACAAGTGTTGAATGTGTTAGTAATTTGATTCCTTGTATGTTATAAAAAAATATTGAATAAAAATTTGCACAGGTACACTTAAAAAGAATGAAAAAGATAGAAGATAACAAAAATAAAGTAGTTGGATTTGATGTAAAAAAAAATAAATGTGTACGAAATGATTCATATTTCGCATTAAAAAGTCAAAGAAAATATTTCAATAGTAAAAAAAAAAAAAAAGTTCGTTTGTTGAACCGATAAAATACTAAAAAAATGAACCAGATTTAAAAAAGTAAATATCTACTCAAATAAATGAAAGTGTTAATATTTTCAAATTATTATTTATCAAAATTTCAGAGAAAAACAATATAAATTTAAAACTCAAGTTAAAATAAAGTATAAAACAATTTTTAAAAAGAAAAATCAATTCTACAAAAATATTTGTACTCACAAAGTCCATCCTCAGAATTTTCATTTAGACAGTCTGGAAATTTGTTAAAATTTACTATATTAACTACATTAAAATGAATAAAAAGTCCTTTTTAGAATTTAGAATTGTTTTTTTTTCTTTATTAAAATTGTTAATATTTTTTATGGTTACAGTCAGTTGCACTTTTAAGGCACAAACTTTCAACGAAATTTAAGACACAATAAAAATCTCAAATTAAAGCACAAAATTTTGATTCTAGTAAAATAAATTGTAAAAAAAAAAATTACAAAATTTGTGCCTTAATTTTCGTTTAAAGTTTGTGTCTTAAAAGTGGAACTGACTGTATTTAATATTCATGAAAACAAAAAAAAAAATAAAAATAGAATTCTTTTTCATTTTCAGTACATCGAAAAAAGAAAAAACAAAATTTTTGATCATAAAATCATTTTTAGATAATTACCTAAATATATTTTTTTCTTTCAATCGGAAATATTTTTTTTCTTCTGACTTCATATGTTTCCTTATTAATTTTAATTTGTTTGAATTTGAGATACAAATTTATAATCCGGATTTGATATTTCCATAACTGTATGCCTTAATAATTATCATTTTCTAAAAAAAAAATAGATTAATTACGTGATCAAAATAATCTGTACAGACCAACTATAATCCGTGTGTTTCAAAATATAATCCATGTTTTCTTCTTCTTGTTCCAATGCAACATCCAATTTACTACCCAATAGTATACCTAAGTCCAATCAATTGTGAAAGGAAAATCCTTATTATTTTAAGTAAAATTTATATTATCAATGCAATTTGTTAAAATTTCTCCTAATTATTCAGAATTTTTAGTTTTGATGAAATCGAAATTTTATGCAAAATTGACTTCTATTTTTTGAGATAAATATTGAAATTTGATCCTTCATTTTTAGAGTTTCTTAATTTTTTAAATAATAGAACTTTAAGAAACCAATACTATATTTTTCTTGGTGTTTATTTTATCACTTTCTTTGATCAATCAATGTTTAGGTCTTCTAT
Source organism: Anaeramoeba flamelloides (assembly GCA_027625915.1). Taxonomy (NCBI): domain Eukaryota; family Anaeramoebidae; genus Anaeramoeba; species Anaeramoeba flamelloides. Next base: position 6,345,532 of record JANTQA010000042.1, read on the forward strand.
AACTTAAAAATAAGCTTTTTATTTTGAAACACCAATTAATTTTTTTGCATGCTTTATTTTGACAACAGTAAATTGGTATGTGTTAATAATTTTAATTTATTCTTTTTAACTGAGATCTTGATTATTTGGTACCTCTAATCTTAAAAATAACAAATTAATGATAGCAAATTAAATATATTTGACTGTAATGTAACTTTTTCGAAATGACTCATCCCTTAAAAACTAAAAAAAGCAAATAAAAAAAAAACTTTTTCAAAGATTTTTTATGATTAATCTTTTTTATTTGTGCTTTTTTGTGGAAATATAAGTTTGGATCAATTCTTCTTTTTCATTTCTAGAACAGAGAGTAAAAATAGCCTTTGAATTAAAAAGTACCTTTCAAAAACATGATCACTCCCAAGAGTCTTCAAAAATGGTTTTTTCATTTCAAGTGAACAAACACCAAGCAAAAATTTGAAAAAAGAAAAACCTGAAAAAATGTTCAAGATTGAAAGAGATCACAAATCTGTGAGAAATCTCCAAATATGATTTTAAAAAGGTCACGTTAGATTCTTATTCTTTATGGTTGTCCAAAAACAAAAAACTTTTTAAAATTGTATCAAAATTTTACTAAAAATAAAGCTTGTTGAAAAAAAAAAAAAAAACATTACCTTATTCATGTTCAAAATGTAAAATTAAGACGGTGATCAATTTTTCTTAGTGTTTTAAAAAAATAAACCAAAAAAAAGAAAAAAAAAAAAAAAAAAAAAAACAGTGAAAAAAGAAATAAAGAAATTATCAATTTTTTTTTTTTTTTGTGTGATCAAATGTTAAGTGAATTATTGGCTTTAATTTCAAAAACTACACCATTTTCACAAATCTTTTCCTCCTAAAATCTTTAAAAGTTTGAAAACAAAAAATATTTAAAAAAAAAACAAACGAACAAACAAAAGAAAGATAACATAAGAAGAAAAAAAAAACAAAAATTATTTTTGGTGTTTGTTCATTCCTTTGAGTCTTTGAACCAAATGAACATCTCTGTCCATAATTGTCACTCTTCTTGCGTGTATAGCCGACAGGTTGGTATCACTTAAGAAGTCGATGATATAATTTTCGGTTGCTTCTTGAAGACAGATCAGGGCATTTTTTCTCCATCGGATTTGTCCACGCTCCCTGCTAAAGCTATCCCTGGTGATGGCCTTAACAGCCCTTGCAAAGGGGAGCTTTCTCATTAGCAAGTGGTGGGTATTTTGCAATTCCATAATTTCTCTGATTGCTTTTTGTCCAGGCCTCCATCTTTTCCCGCTTGGCCTTTTGTTCACAATTTGTGAGAGGGAGCTTTTTTTAGCTGCGTAGGGGGACTTCAGGCCCTTTAGCCCTTTTCTTCCCTTTAGCCCTTTTTTTCCTTTGAGTCCTTTTCTTCCCTTCAGGCTCTTTTTCCCTTTTTGTGCCTTTTTGCCTTTTCTTCCAGAGATTTTTCCGGTTTTACCTTTCCGGCTGCTTTTGCCCTTACCCTTTCCTCTGGCCTTGCTTTTTTTGTCCATGGAACCTGGGCTATCAGTGGTGGTTGTGCTTGATTCTGTGGCACTTTCTGAACTTGAAGATTTGCTCTTTTTTTTTTGTTTGTCTCTTGTCATTTCTGAACAAACTTATCAAGAGAGGTAAATTAAATAAGAAAAGATTTATTAAAAATGAAACTTCTCTCAGAAAATCATTTGAAAAGGTTTTTTAAATGTTGTAAGATAATGAGTGAAGAGTCCAAATATCTGAGAGGTGTATATCAAAAAAGTGTTTGAAAATAGCTTCTATTATGTTTTTCTGGTTGTCTGAATTCAAACATATTGAGTATTACTCCGATTACCGCTAAATAATTAAAGTGTAGAATTATTTTTTTTAAGGGATTGAATCAGAATTATAAAAAAGTGTGTTTTTTTCACACTCCAACCTTGTCATCGCTTTTAAAGATCGAGTCTTTACTTTTTGATAATACTAGTGTTTGCAAAATAAATGTAACAAAATTTTAATTCATCTTTCCAAAAAGGCGTTTTAAAATCAATGGAACCTTTCAATTTTTTATTCCTGAAATTAGTTTAAATTATTAATTACATTTTTATAAAATACTATTGATGATTTATTTTTAATTCTTGTTATTTGATTTTGAGGAAAACTGAAGAAATTTTGATCTTTTTATTTTACAATTATAGTAGGGAAAAAAATACCGGACAAGAAAAAAAATCCCTGACAAGATTTTTTAATTGTGAATATTAGTAAAATTTTGTCTAATTTCAATGAAATCCTTATTATAAATAACCAATTTTTTTTATGAGATTAGTAATAAACCTACCTAAAGTTCATCAAAGTAAGGTGTCTCTAGAATACTTGAGTAATTGTTTGATAGCCTAATGTTGATCAACTTTTTTTGAAAAATAATACAGTTTTATTGAGGTTTACTAGAGTTTGGAAAATGATAATTTTTCTTCTTGTTTTTTGATGGGTTGAATGGTGTTTTGAACAAGTATGATTTTATTAATCATCATTCTAATAATTGGGTGGGTTATAATTATAAAAATTCGATTCTTAAAAAAAGGAATTTGATTGTAAATAGCTGAAATTAAATTATAATTTTACTAATATTCACAATTAAAAATCTTTTCCGGGATTTTTTTCCTGTCCGGTATTTTTTTCACTGCTCTAATAGGACAAAACTTTCTGAAAAAATATTATACTTTTTAAAAAAAGATACAAATTGTTAATCTCAAAATACGCACACTAACACTTTAGAATTTCATAATGAGAATAAATTTTTCGAGTGTCCCCTTTAATTGTGCTATTGTCAAAATAATATAATAGCAGAAATGTTTATTTCTATGCTCTATAACCAAAAGTGTATTTCTTTTTTTTTTAAAAAAGAATTATGCTTTAACCTATTTAAGAAACTGACAAAATAGACCCCAAATAAATATATTTTTGGTTTCTTAAAGTTCTAAAAATTAAAAATAAATCCTAAAAACAAAGGATCAATTTGGACAAAAGTTTTATCAAAAAATAGAGTTAATTTTTGAGAAATTTATATTTCATCATCAAAGAAACTGAAAAAGTCTTGACTTTTTTAAAATAGAAACCTTAACAATAGTTTTAAAACAATCTTCAATATTTTAAAATATAAAACTTGATAAATGTTTTGATACCAACAAAATTATCAAAAAAAATAAAACATCCTAAAAACAGAAAACAACAAATATTTTAGTTTTGAATTGTAATTTAATTAAAATCAAGATTTAGTTTGTTTTTTTTTTATCATTAACAGAAAAAATGGTCTTATAAACGAAGGAAAGACCCTATAAATTCTATAATATCAAGAAAATCAAATTTTTTTTTGGTTTATAGAAAAAATTATTTAAAATTCAAAAATATAACAAATTTTACAAATAAAGATATAAATTATTCAATGAATTATTAACCTTTTTGGAGAAGATAATGTTTAAATATTCTAAATATTCCAATTGTAAGCTTTTTTTTAAAGGCATAAATAAAAAAATCCGAAATCTCCACAAAAATTTACCTTGAAAAAGACGAAAAATTTAAATTTATTTTTGATTATTAAAATTCAAAAAATCAGAATCATTTTTAATCAATTTAAAATATTTTCATACATGTTAATCTGAGAAGGGTGTTTCTTTCTTTTGAATTTACATTAAATTAGTAAATTTATGTTTATTACGAAAAAATTTCTTCAAATTTAAAAAGAGTTCAATTTAGAAGTTTGATAAAAATATATTAGAGAAAGATCTAAAAAAAAAAAGACATCTATTATTTTATAAATGCAAGAATAAAAAAAATTACATAGTAGATACTTTAAAAAAAATTTGAATTTATATAAGAAATAGTAGTAATGAATATGATTATAATTTATCGTCATCTTTGCTATTAATTATTCGAAGTCGATAATTTTTTAGTTTCCCCAAGAGTAAAAATTGATAAATTCAGAATAAATAATTATTATTAATATTATGAAGAATAATTTCAATTTCTACAAGATAATTAGTATATTTATATGTATAATTATAATATATTAATGAATTTTTATGAATATTTCCAATTGGGAATGAAAATCGAATATATTGATGTTCGAAATTTCATATTTATAGAATATCAATTGTAAATCAAAAATGTGGTAAAAAATAGAGTTTTTAAAATTTTTGAGATGAATAAAGATTACATATTTTTATCCAAGATTTGGTAATAGTAAACTCAATATCCATTTTTATTTTTATGCTCAAATGGAATTTCAATAAAAAATCGTTTAATGAGTACCCAAACTTTGTTTGAAAAATAATTTTTTCAAAAAAATTGAAAGATTGGAGTTGACCAAAAGATTTTTTGATAAATATTATTATTTATCGATTAAAATAATCACCAGTTCTATTTATTATTACTAAAATTTGATTACATGGTATTCTTTATTTATCTCGAAAATTTCAAAAAATCTATTTTTTACAACATTCTATATTTAAACCAGTGTTTGAGAGTTATGTTAGATTTTATCAGTCTATTAAATAGTTATTGATTTTTACCATGAAAATTTCCAGTTATTCTATGTAACATTAGTATTTCATTATAAAATTTTCATTGAATATTTCACTCAATTTATCTGCAAATCAAAAAAAAATTCTTATAATAACAAAGATTATCCCACAGTAAAAAAAAAAAAAAAAAAAATAGTGATTATATTTTTTTTGATTTTTTATTCAGCCATCTGCCCAAAAAAAAAATATTAACAAAATTCCTTTAATTAATAATATTAAAGCAAAATATTTCTGTAATCGAAAGAAGGAGAAAAACCAAATAGTGTTAATCTTAAACATGTCTTTAATAAATTATAATTATTGCCAATTTTGGTATGTTTAGCTTAAATTTCATTTTTTTCGATTATACCCAAAAATTTTTTAAATTATATTACAAATTTGACTATAATTTAACGAATTTTTTAGTTAATTTGAAAGAATAAAATTCGATTATCCTAATAATTTACAAGTTTACCGATAAATAATTTTATGTAGTTGATCAACAAACAAAATAAGTTATTGTTCAATGGTATCATTGCGAAAAATTTATTTAGAATATGTTATAAATGTATTTTAACTGAATTCATGGCCTTTAAAATGAGATTACTTTTTAAAAAATCAAGTTTTTATCATAGAATATTCATATAAATTGTGTTATAAAATATAAGACATGTTATAAAGGTAATAATAATAATTTCGAAAAAATATTGAAAAAAATAATCATATAAAAGGGAATTTTGTTTAAAATAAGGTATATAGAACTATTATTATTATTATTATTTGAATAAATGTATTAAACTTTAATATTTTTCTATTCAAGTTGGATGAACTCTTAGAAATGCTGAAATAATAAATCCAATAAATATTGAAATACATTTTAATATAGTATGTATTTTTATTTTTTAAAAAATTAAATTTAATTCCCAAAATTTGAAGGTCGAAATATCTTCAGAGTTTTACAAAATTCAATTATTTTTTTTAATTTTTAATTAAAGAAAATTAATTCAAAAATAAATGTATATATATATATATATATATATATATATATAATTTAGGGAATCTACAAAAACTTACTCATAAAGTTACAATTGGTTTGCGAGATAAAATGAAATTATTTTTTAAAAGTTTAGATATAAACCTCAGAAAAAAAAATAAAACTAACATTATAACAGAATCATTTCTTAAATTATTAGATATTGTATGTGAAATTTTTGTTAGTCTTTAGAAAACCTTTTTATTTAGATATTAATAATCTTGGATTTAATCTTTTTTTAATTAAAGCAAATTAATTTAATTTACTAACTGAAATTAGATAATCAGGAAATTACACTAATCTTCAAATAAATATAAATTAACTTTTTCTAAAATAATTAATTTTCTGAATTGAAAAATTAGAATACAATTCTCTTACTCACTTTTAATTTTTGCTTTTCTTTTTTTCTGGGCAATATATCCGGAACCCTGGGTGAATTGTTAAGTAAAGAAATCTTAAAATAGTTTTACAAACTCAATTAAATTTATACACCAAGAATTTCTTTTTTATAAACAATAGTAAATTTTTCAACAATTCTCGTAATTTTACACCAAATTCAAAATATTATTTTAATTTTTCATTATTTCTATTTCAAATCTCTAAACACAAAAGAAATTCTTACCAAGCTTTTCTAAATTATTTATTACAGTTATTTTTACATGTAATAAATGATTTCAGCATGTACTATTACTTGAAAATCCCTTAAAGCCATTTATTTTTTTAAAATTTTCAACATATATCCTTTTAATTATTGTTTTTTACTGTTTTTGACTTTAAATCGATCAAGAAATTATATTAATTTTCCCACTTTCTTCAAGAGAGAAATTTCTTTTTCAGAAATGAAAATCAAATAAAACAATAATTTTTAACTCTCTCCATGGTAGAATAGATGTTCTTAAAATTTTCTCTGAATTTAGAAAAGTATTTACTGAGAAATTCAAATCAATGTTGGAAAATTTTTTCATTTTTTGTTATGGATCTCTAGATTAATTTTGAAAACAATTTTTAATGGTATAAAGGTTTTGAAAACTTTATAAAATTAGTTGATCTACAAAATGTACTTTCCCAAGAACTGTTTTTTAACGTAGAGATTATAAGATTTAAAAATGAACAGTTAACTCGAAATTTGTAAAAAACTTTTTTGAAATTATCTCTATTAAACCAATTAATATTCTAATATTTTTTTGAGCAAATTTTTTGAGATTAGAACCAAAGATTAATACAATGTTATAATAAACTTTCGTTTTTTTAAATATCAGACCTTATTTTGGCCTTTCCAATACACATAAAAAAATAAATCATATACTGATAAATTCAAATTTATTTTGAAAAATTTTTAGAGAAATTTCCATTTTTGAAATCAATTAACTCAATAAAGAAAACAACTCAAGAGAAAGAATCTTTTGAAAGTTAAGTTAATTTTACAAACCTCCTTCATATTTAAACGCAATAGAATGTTAATTCAAAGCTTTTGTCTAAACAAATTTTCAAATAGAAAATGAATTAAAAATTTTCAGATATTTCTTTGAATTTATCTGTATTAAAATAAAAAAAAAAATTACAAAAAATACAAAATTGAAGAAAATAGTTGGTTCCCGATTTTAATAAAAGAAAGTAAAGAAAATGGAAATTCTAAATCTATTAAAAAAAGAATTCAGAATTAGATTTTATTTTTTTCCAAAACTTGTTTTTAATATTTTTTTATTATTTTTCTCTCATTTTTATCGTACTTTTTAGCTTCACATTTTTTTAAAGAATAGAGGACATTTCTGGCTTTTTTATGGACTCAAATAGTATTCAATTCGAAGAAATTGAAGCAAATGAAATACTTACTTTTATTCTTAATCAAAAAAACTTTCCTTTTGACAGTGTAATATTAAAATCCTTTTTATCTTTATTATTTTTCAAAACCTCCCGTAAACAAACAGTCCCATTTTTAAATTTTTTGAATAAGAAAAACAAGTTTTCTATAGAACGAAACATTAAAAAAAAAACAAAAGAAATTTCAACAACTAAAACAAACTATTTCCTTTCTTTCTTTTCTTTTTAAAAAAAAAAAAAAAAAACAATAAAAAAAAAAATTAAAAAAATTAAAAAGAAAACCAACAAAGAAGTCATCAAAACAGTTTGTGAAAAATTAAAAGAATATTTTTTTGACAAAAGTAAAGCAAATTTAACAATCCTAGAACAAATTCTAGACTTTGATCAACAAAACAAAACAAAAAAAAATCAATTAAAAGATCTCTTTGAAAAAATCATTGGGTCAAATTATAATGTTTCAAAAGTGTTTTATCGAGAATTTTTTACTGAGCGGATTCTTGAAATTTTACTTTATTGTGGAGACTTTGAAATAACTCTTCCAACATTAAGGATCTTGACAAATAAAAGAAATTCTCCGAATTTACGATGCGATAATTTGTATTCGTTACTCTTAACAAATCTGATAACCTTTAATCAATTTTTTGATAAGGTCAAATTTGTTGATTTGATTAGCGACAATTTTGGGGATTTTGGTTCTGAAATTAATTCAAAAACTTTAAATAAATATTTTGTTTTTGACTATTTAGAAAATGAAACCAAAAATGAAAATGAAAAGGAAAATGAAGAAAATGAAGAAAATGAAAATGAAAATGAAAAGAAAATAGAACAAGAACAAGAACAAGATCCAATGGAGATAGAGATAGAGATTGAAAATCAAGAAAATGAAAATAAAGAAAAAGAAAAAGACAAAAATAAAAAAGAAAAAGAAAAAGAAAATGATGATGGAATAGAGAACAAAAAATTAAAAACTCTTTCTCTTCAAGTTGATCTCCAAAAGAAAGAAAAAGACTTTGAAACAAATTATTCTCAAATAATCAATAACATTATCAAAAATAATGACGAGATACCAAGCCAAATAATTCAAACGACTGTTTCCAAAGTTTTAATTTTGAATTCAATAATGTACGGAGAAAAATATTTTCAAAAACTGATAAATTATATTTTACGATCCTTTCATTTATTATTGTTAAAATATAATTCACAATTAAATGAACAACTACTTTTAAAAAAAGTCAAAAAGAAGACAAGGCATAAATTTGATATCTTGTTGAAGTCTAAGGAACTTGTAATGAAAGAAGAAAAAACAAAGGACAAAATTGCTGATATCCAAAGCAATCTCAATTTCCAAGTCTTGGATGAGTTATTGAAATTCAAAAAAACATATGTTCTGGAAATTTTTGAATTAATAAACCCAACAATAAACATTAATTATAATTTGCAAATTTTAGCAGGCGAAATAATCATTGAAATGTTTAAAATTAAGAATTTTCATCAGAGTCTGTGTTGGAGGATTGAAGATTTTTTATTTGAAATTGCGATCCCATTATTTTCAATGATCAAAGAAAAATTTGTCGAATTATCAGATGAATTTAAACAATTTAGTATTATCCTATTTGAAATAATGCATTCAATGGTTAGTTTAAAAGAAGGTTCCAAGATTTTCATCAAAAATAAGATTTGGGGTGAATATTTAAGAGACTTTTTAGAGTCATGGGAGAATTATAATTCTCCTTTTTCAATAATCATTTTAAAAATATATCAAAAATTACGAAAAAAATCTGAATTTGATGAAAGCATAAAATTTTTTATTAAACAATTATTGAAAATTAACGATCTATTGTTTGTTCCTACAAGGAAAAGAAATAAAAATAAAATTAGTAATAACCAGAACAATAGCAGTATTAAATCAACGTTAGGGAACAGAAAAAAAAACAACAAGAACATCAACAATGATGATAATCATAAAATTCAAAAAGGAAAAAATGATGATAGTGAATATAGTAATGATAATGATTTAAATGTAAATTCTGAAGATAAGCCTATGATGAAAAAAAGAAGAAGAAGCCGACGATTAAAAAATAAAAGACTATTAGTTACAAGAGAAAAGGAAAAAGAAAAAGAAAAGAAAAAAGAAAAAAAGAAAAAAAAAAAGATAAAGAAAAGAGAAATAGAAAAAGAAAAAGAAAAAGAAACAGAAAGGAAAGAAAAAAAAAAATTAGAATTAGAAATTCAAGAAATTATAAATTTGCAAAATAAAATATATGATTATAATAATTATGACAAGAATGCTGAGCTTAATGATCAAACGAATTTTTTTCTTGAATTACATTTTTGTAAATATTTAAAAATAATTACAAAGCAGATTACTAAAATTAATCATTTAGAAAGTCTAATTAAAATTTTAACAAAATGTTTACAAGAAGACGAATTTTTAAATAAATATTTAAAAGCTTTTACAAATATATTAATTATTTTACAGCACGTAACATATCATGAAATTTATTTGAATACTATTTATAAAACACAATTACCCTTCTATTTCTTCGGGTTTATAAACAAAAATTATTTTCGTCATATTTCGAATTTACCTTATATAATGGTTATTCTTTGCGAATTTTCAAAAAAGCAAAAACTAAGAAGATTAATCATTTCAAATAAATTACCCACCCTAATTTTTCAATCAATGTTAACAAAAAATTTTTTAAAAATTTCAAATAAATATGATTTTAATTATATAGATATTGGTAGTTCATTTCAAAAATTACTTCAACTTCATACTCAACAAGCAAATTTTGAAATTATTAAAAATATTCAAGCTTATTTTTTAAAATTAAAGAATTTTGATGAAAAATTAAATAATGAAAACTATTATAAAGAAACTGGAAATAAAAATAAAAATAAAATTGAATCTATCAAAGACGAAAAGGGAAGGGGAAAGGGGAAAGGAAAGGGAAAGGGAAAGGAAAAAGAAAAGGAAAAAGAAGAAAAAAACTTAAAAACAACTAAAATCAAAGGAATTTATGAAACTAATTTAAATTTAATACAATTTCTAATTGAATTGATAAGAGGACCAAAAACATATAAAATGTTTCAAAGATCAAAAATGATTGGAAAAACTCATAATTATATGAATACTTTATATTCAATAATAAGAAATGAAAGTCTGGAAATATTTGAAAGAATGTTTTATAAATATTTTAAAAATATTGATCTTCATAATATTCTAAAAATGAATTTAATATATGAACAATTTTTAATAAAAAATTTGGAAAATGTAAAAACCATTAATCAAAGCCAATTAGAACATTTATGTTTTATAATTGGAAAAAATTTAACTATATATTTTAAATTAAATTTAAAAGGTAATAAGAATATCAAAAACAGAATTTCGAATTTTTTTCTCAGGGATTGTTCAAAATTATTTGAAAAAATGATGGACTTTTTAGAATATAATTTTGACCAAATTGATTTGCATTTGTTAAATTTGGATTTGAAAAAAAACTTGAAAAGGAAAAATTTAATATTCACCATTTTTAAATTATTTAGAAAAATTCAAACTAGAATTGACATAATAATTAAATATAGTGATCTTTCGAATGAATTAAATACAGTTCAAGATAACATAATTAAAACAAATATTATCAAAATAAATAAAATAATTTTTAAACAAGTGAATAAATTTTTAATTAATGCTTTAAATATTTTAGAAAATAATAATAATAATAATAATAATAATAATAATAACATCACTATAACAACAATATCAACAACCAACACCAACAACAATAACCAAAATAATGAAATGAATTCTTCTTATTGGATAATACATTTAATTGGCTATTTATTATATTTAACTAAAAATAAAATTCAACCTTTAACTATTCATTATTTTATTAAGACTCAATGTTTTAATAATTTTTTAAAAATTTTAAAATTATTATTATTTAATTATTTAAAAAATACTGCGAATACTAGTGTGGATGCGAAGGAGAAAAAAAATATTTATAATAATCCCGATTTAAGAATATTAGTAAAGTCTTTTCAAATAATTTTAAAAACCATTCGGTTGCCAACATATATAAATTTTTTTAAAGGTGATCCTATCTTTATTTTCCCCAAAACCAAATTGTGTTTAAATATTCATTTTAATTTAGTAGTTATTAAAACACAAATTTTTAAATTATTACTAGAGCCAATCTTAATGAATAATGATTTGCTTCCATTGGAATTAATAACAATTTTTTATGAGATTTTAGAAAATGAAATCAAAAAAACAACGCCCACTATTAGTAAAACTAGTTTGCAATTAAAAGAGGATTCAAAAAAGAAAAAAAAGAAAAAAATAACAAAAGAGGAAATGAAAAATCTTCAGACATTAACTGAGATGGGATTTCCAAAAACGAAATCACTTGATGCCATTAAAAGAGTGGGGAATAATTTGGAAGATATTGTTTCATGGCTATTTGAACAACAACAAAAAGAAAATAACAATGATAATCAAAATAAAGAAGACAATGGAATTAATAATAATAATAATAATAATAATAATGATAATGATGATGATGATAATGAATTTAAAAATAAAAATTTAAGCAAAATACAAATTTATGAAAAAAATGAAATGGTAAAAATGAAAATAATTTTAAAAAAAATAAAAAATTCAAAAGAATTGATAATAAATTATATATTAAATATGTTGAAACATTATAATTTACAATTAATTCCCAAATCAACAGATTTAATTGAAGTTTTGATAAAATCTCAAAAAAATAGAATAATATTTGATAAAAATACGTTAATATTAAATCAATTAAATCGTTTTTTTTTAAAGGAATTTGAAAAAAACAATTTTTTTATTTTATATTTTTTTTTATCTTGTATGTACTCCAAAACAATTTCCAAATTTTTTATAAGATTAGAAAATTTCAATCAAATTTTTCAAATTCTTAAAAATTATTTATTTTACTTTTCTGATAAGAATCATAATAATAAGAATAACAGTAATTTTACCTCCAAATTAGAAGATCAAGGAAAAATAATTGAGAACAAAAAAGGAGAAAAAGTAAATGCAAACAAAAAACAAGAAAAGAAAAACGATCAAGAAATAATGAAAATGAAAATTGAAAATATAGATAATACTCAAATAAATATTGAAGAAATAAATGGAAATGATAATGATAATGATGACGATTATATAACCTTATGCTTTTTAATATTAGAAAAATTAATTGAATTAATAAAAAAATTACCATCTTGTAAAAAATATCCTATTGAAGATCAAGACATGACGAAAATTTTAAAAATTTACTTAAAAAATTTGCATAATTATAACAAATTACCACAAGCATTTTATCAATTTTTAGAAATTTGGTTAAATAAAAGACCAAAAATTATTAAAAAGTTTATAAAGCCCAATTATATTAAATTATTACTTTTAAATTTTAAAAAATGCACAAATATCCAAAATAGTAATCAAATATTAGAATCAATTTTTTCACATTTAATCGAAGACCCCATTACCTTACAAAAGGCAATGGAAAGAGAATTATTAAATAGCTTTTATAACATTTCAAAATCAAAAAAAAAAAAGCATAGGAAGAAAAAATCCAAAGATGGTGATAAGGAGTCCTTGAATAATTGTTTAACCATTCGTTCCTTTTTAATAAAATATTCAGATTTATATTTAAGAGATCCCGAAATCTTTTTAAGAGCAGTTTCAAACATCTGTATTATCAAAGATGTTAATTTAAAAAAGGATAATGAAAAAAAGGTATTGATTTATATTAAAGACAAAATATTAAAATCGGAGTTAAATTATAATAGTAAATATGAAGAAATCAAATATTATAAATTGAATTTAATAATAACAATTTTTTTAAATGAATTGATAAATAAAATTAAAAATAACAATCGATATTCGATAACTTTATTAAATATTTTAATATATTTTATTAAAAACTATCCAACAGTTTTAGATTCAATAATGGCTTATCAAAAAAATCAAAATTCTAGCCTTTTTACTTTTTTAGTAAAAAATATGTTAAATTTAAAGAAAATTAAACTTAAGAATAATAGTAGGAGTAATATTAGTACGGATAATAAGAATAATAACAATGATAATAATAATAATAATAATAATAATGGTAGTAGTAGTAGTAATAATAATAATAATAATAACAAGGATAATAATATTAATAATAATAATTACAATTATGAAAATTTAAATGAAATCCAAAATGCTATTAAAAATTTTTTTAAAAATATTAATTTCTAAAAATATTATTTTAATTCATTATTTAATAAAACCATTAATTAAATTAAATCAAAAAAATTATTTTCATTTCAAAAATTTGAAATCTTATTAAAACTAATAAAAAATATCTTTTGTTCTGTTGATGTATTGAAATTAATTAAAAAAAATAATTTTTTAAAATCTGAATTAGCTTTAATATTCAAAAATGGATCCAATTTAATAAAAATAATTTTTACCTTTACAGAAATTTTTTTGCAAAGGCGATTTGATTCTCAAGATTTTTTAGAAACAATAATCGATTTCTTAGTATTTTTTATAGATTTATATTCGACGAATAATTCTCAATATAAATATTTCCCAATACAAGTTTATTTAAATCAAGATGATCTTACATTTTTAATGAAAGAAAGAAAATCGAGTATTATTGCTGATACTTTTTATGATTATTACAAAAAACAAAATCCTGAAAATCATATTATTCTCAACAATTTAGAAATAGAGAAAAAAAATAGATTTATTAAAATTTTTGGTCAAGGAAGAAATAAGAAGAATATTCATCAGAAATTTGCTCCAAAAAGTTTTGTATTAGAACTAATTAAAAGAACTAAACTAAATAATAATAATAATAATAATAATCAGCTTATTAATGCTGATAAAAATTCAAGTGAAGAAAAAAAAAAACAGAACAATAAGGAAAAAAATAAAGATATTAATAATGTCAATGGCGATGGTGACGACGACGATGAGGATGATAGCATTGAAGTATTTTCAAATCTATTTGCTAGTGAATCTGATTTTGATTTAGATTCTAATGGTAATAATAATAATAATTCGGAACAAAGTAATAATTCTGATAATAACAATAATAACAATAATAATGGTAATAATCATAATTCAATGTCAATTGAAAGGAGAATTCAAAATATTTTAAATAATCAATACCGTATAAATAATCAAGATAAAAATAAACCATTAAGAAACAAAAATAAAAAAAATATCAAAAAAATTTATTTAATTAATCGAAAGCCAATTGTTGATAGATTTTCAATTGAGATTTTATTAAAGCTATCTTTTAAATTGACAAACAATAAAATTAAACAAAAAATATCTTCAATATTATTTAATTTAACCAAAAATGTACAAACTATTGAATTAATAATTAATGAATTTATTAATATTTTTGAAAACAAAACAAAATTTGATTTAGCTCAAAAAATTTGTAAAATTAATAATTTATTTTATAAAACATTTTTTACTCAAAATATATTAATACTTGATCATTTTTATGAAATTTTCCAAATTTATTGTATTAAAAACTCATATTTTTCGAATTATTTTTTAAATAATAATTATTTTCAAAATAAAAATAATAATAATAATAATAGTCATAATAATAATAATAACAACAACAACAATAATAATAATAATAATAATAATAATAATAATAGTGATCAGAAAAAAATAAAAACTCAAAATATTGAAATTGAATTAACAAGTAATAATAATTATAATTTGTATTTAGAAAGATTTTTAAAATTATTTAAACCTATTGAAATAAATAAAAATTTAAATAAACAAATTCAGATTTTAAATTTAATTTTAAAAATTGGTTATTCAAAAAATATTCCAATTCCTAACATCCAAAAAAACCAATTAAAATCATTAATTCGATTATTATTAATAGAGCACAAAGATTTTACTTTCCCACTTTTTTCATTGTTATTAAAGTCCCTTCAGGATCTATGTAAAAATAATGAAAATAATTTAATTATCTTCCCAGAATTAATTGAAATGTCAAAAGTTTCAACAAAAAAAAGCTTTAAACAATTGGCCATTTATTTGGAATTTTTAAAATCAACCTTTAAAAAAGAATCAATTGATCATTTTAAAATTTTTTCTTTTTATAATTATGATTTATTTTCGTTGTCTTTAATAAAGTGTTTGTTTTATTTACAAAAGAATCAAAATTTAAATAATCAGAATAATAATAATAATAATACTCAAAATAAGAACAATAACAATCATCGTTATAATACAAAACCCTTATTTAAAAATATGAAACAATTAAAATTACATTTAATAAGGGAATTATATATTGGGAAATATTGGAAAATTTTAGATGATTGCTTTTTATATTTTCATAAATTATTTCCAAAGGAAATTAATCAAAAAAATAATAGTCAAATGGATTTGGAAATGCAAACAGGAAATAATGATGACGATAATATGGGAAATCAAGTTGATGACGAAAATGAAAATGAAAATAATCGGAATTATATCCGTCAAGTATTTAATACTATTTCAAGAAGAAATTTACAGAATAATAGCAATCATAATCATGATTTAAATAATGTATTTGGTTTTAATAGAGAAACGCCCTTACAAATAAATAATGGCCATAGCCATAATCAGAACAACGAAATTGACTTATTAAATTCTGATTTTAATATGAATAATGGCTCGCCATATATATTTTTACAAAGGCAATTTAATGTAACGAGACCTGAGAATAATAATGAC
Source organism: Anaeramoeba flamelloides (assembly GCA_027625915.1). NCBI lineage: Eukaryota > Anaeramoebidae > Anaeramoeba > Anaeramoeba flamelloides. Next base: position 6,361,703 of record JANTQA010000042.1, read on the forward strand.
CAATCTAGAAGAACAGGTTATGTTAATGTAATTAGAGGTACTGATCATGCGACAATTCAATCCATGATCGTTTCAACAGAAATTGAAGTAATAAATTCTGATTCCGATTCTGATTCCAATCCTCATTCTCATTCTCATTCTCATTCTAATTCTCATCCTCATACACGCCCACGCAATCACCGCCGTGCTAATTCCCGTTCAGATATTAATACTAATACTGGTAACGATGACGATTACAACGAAGATCCTTTTCTTAATTTTAGTAATATTTTTAATGAAGAAGATCCCGAAACTGGTGAAGATGATGACGGAAATTACCCAAATAACATTTATAATAATTTCTTATTAAATAGAAATCAAGAAAGGGAAAATAATAATGAGATGAATCAAGAAGATGGAAATAAGAATGGAAAGGAAAAAGAAGAACAAGAACAAGAAAAAGAAGAAAATGCGCCGCAACAAGGAGGAGAAGAGCCGGCCTATTATTTAAATCAAGATAATCCACCAGTCTTATCAAGCGAAGATTTCGGTTCAGAATCAGAGGATTCCTATTCAGATGAATCAGATGAAGACGAAAATCCACATAACGAAACACAGGATGTATTACCCGTGCTAATGACACTTATTAGGCAAGTAATCCAACAAAATGGTGAAACGTCTAATTCAATTTTAAGGAATAGAAATTTAAATGAAAATGTAAATAATTTACAATTATTTCGCGCACTCGAAGATTTAGAGCCAGATTTAAGAAATAATCAAAGACAAAATATTAATGAAAATATGGAATCTAAATTAAGGAAAGAAATGGTTATTATTAGAAATAGATTATTATGTTTGACTGAATTCTTTTTTTTGATTAATGTACCACCAAAATATCGACAAAACTTACTTGACAAACAAAGAATCAAGCAAAATGAATTGAAAGTGGAAAACAGTAAAAATAATGAAATTGACAAGAAGAAAAATGAAAATGAAAAAGAGAATGAAAATGAAAATCGAAATGAAAATGAAAATGAAATAGAAATAGAAATTGAAAAAGAAAATAACAATGAAAATGAAAATGAAAATGAAAATGAGAATGAAAATGAAAATGAAAATGAAAACGGAATAAAAAAGAAAAAAGAAAAAGAAAAAGAAAATCACATAAATAATATTAATAATAATGATTTTGTTTTATTAAATGAAGAAAAAGCCTTAATTGCCAGAAAGGAATTTCAATTTTTTTATAAATTTACTGAAAAGCATAAATTTTTGTTAAACTTTTTAATTAAAAATGATTTATATTTATTAAACAAATCATTTTTTGCATTAAGAAATGTCCCAGAAATTATTGAATTTGAAAATAAAAGAAAATGGTTTCGAAAGCAATTAAAAAACTTTTATGAAAAGTTAAACTTGACAAATGGATTAGATTTGAGAAGAAGCTTAGATCTGAGAGTTAGAAGAAAATACATTTTAGAGGATGCCTTTTCCCAATTATCACAAAAGTCAAGAAAGGAGTTATCAAAGCCATTCCGTATAGAATTTCTTGGAGAGGAGGGGTATGATGCCGGTGGCTTAACTCGAGATTTCTATTACACGTTAACGAAAACCATTTTGAATCCGAATTATGGATTATTTATCGACAACAAGTCCAATGGCGTGTATCACCCCAACAAGCTCTCCTATATCAACATCCACCATTTGGAATATTTCCAGTTTTATGGCAAAATTATCGGGAAGGCGATTCTGGACCAAGTGGAGCTGGATGCTCATTTTACGCGATCCTTCTACAAGCATCTATTAGGGATCCCATTAAATTTGCACGATATGGAGTCGGGAGACCACGAGTATTATCGAAATTTACAATGGCTAACAACAAACAAAGTTACTGAGGACCTTTGCTTAACATTTTCTGCGATCCATGAGCATTTCGGGGAAAAGAAGATTGTCGACCTTATTCCTAATGGCAGGAAGACACCCGTCACCGAAAAGAATAAATTTTCGTTTATTAAGCTCGTATGCGAATTGAAAATGACCAAATCGATCGAAAAGCAAATACAGGCATTTTTGAAGGGATTCTATGAAATGATCCCACCAAACCTTTTGGATATATTCGACGAAAACGAATTTGAACTCTTTGTATCTGGCATGCCCGAAATCGATATCGAAGATCTGAAAAAAAATACACAATATGGCAATGGCTACACCAAAAGATCGAGAGTCATTAAATGGTTTTGGCAAATTATTGAGAATCTGGAAACTGAGCAACAAGCCAAATTCTTGCAATTCGTAACAGGCACTTCACGTGTGCCGCTCGGTGGCTTCGCCAACCTGAGAGGCGTAGACGGATTCAGATTAATGAAAATTGAAAAGGCTGGATACCAATCAAGATTGCCTACATCGCACACCTGCTTTAATCAATTAGACTTGCCTGGATATTCCTCAAAACACATATTAAAACAAAAATTACTATACGCAATTAATGAAACAGAAGGGTTCGGAATGAGATAAGAAAAATCATTTCTTCGGTTTTCTTTGCTTTTTCGTTTTTGTTTTTTTCATTTTTATATTCTTATCTATTTTTCTTCTAACTATGATATATATTTTCTTTTTGATAAGAATAAATAATTTTTTTCAAAAATATTCTTGTATTTTATATTTATTATTTATCAATTTTTTCTATTTTTCTTACATAATCAAAATACAATTATTATTACAACATAACCTATAAATTTTTCATTTTTTTTTTTTTTTTTTTTTTTAATTTTTAATAATTATGATAACAATGATCTTTTTAGTTTGACAAATTATTAATATCATTCTTAGAATTTTAATGTATACCCAAAAGTAATTTAAGGTCTATCTGAATTTTATGCTCTGTGACCATTGAAATACAAAGCAGTAAATAGATTAAGGCCTTTAAAATATAGTGAATTGGGGGAAAGTCAAAATATTGACAATTTTTAGCAATTTAAGATTTTGACTAAAATCATTTATTGATCCAAAAACTTTTTAAAAAATCCCCAAAGCAAGACAAAAATAAAAAGCTATTTTTTTTGATATTGGGAAAATGTCACTTCACTTTCTTTTCAAATGGGTGGCTACACTCACCACCAACTCTAACATACTTCAATATAAAGTGGAGTCACATTTCCCCAATATCATTTTGGAAGTCGAAAATTTTGAGTGAAAAAGTTTGGATTTGGAAAGTAAAGTTTTTGTGCCTGCCTCAAAAAAACCTAAATTTTACATTTTAACAAGATCTATTAACTCAACATTCTTTTGAGTTCATAATTCGTTCTGTGGGTATAAAAGTAATAGCCACTGGTAATAAAATTCGAATAATACTTTAGTTAGTCTGTTAAAAAAATTTTTTGAAAAATTTATTACTTTCAAACAAGTAAAGATTATTTATAATTGAGTTTTTTTTTTTTTTTTATTTTGAAGCCAGGAAATTAATTTCCTCGTATTAGTTGTTAAATTTTTTTTTATTTAATTGATAAACGAACTGAAAATAAAATAAATTTTCGTTTTATTTCTGAAATTAAAAAAAGCTAATGGTTGAGAGAAAAATTTTGGAAACAGAAAAATGGTTGGACAGATTTTTTAATCGGAAACATTAGTAAAATCGAAAATCAAATCCTATTGATAAATAGGTGAATTTTAGATAAATCCAGGTTTAAATGTGTTAGAGTTTTATTAATCTGTGGTGTGTGTATAATACTCTTTGAATTGTTGAGAACTATAGTAGATCAGGCTATTTTAACAAAAATCCAAGTTGTAGTAAAGTTTATTATTAATTCTGAAAATGGTAATTTTTAAACTTGCTTTAGAGTATAAGAGATAAGGTTTTAAAAAAGTAGAATTACATTAATCCTAATTCTAATAAGTAGATTATTGTTATTTTCTTTAGTTTTTTCACAAACGATTGAAATTAGAAATCATTTTCAATAATGTTCAAAATTAAAAATGCTGTCCAACTATTTTTCTCTGTCCAACATTTTTCTCTCAACAGTCAACACAGTTTTCCAGAATTCAAAAGAATGGAGTAAAATTAACAGTTGAAAAAAATAAAAAAATTAATAATATCAGAGATATTATTCATAAAAAGAATTCATCATATATATTATCATTAGTAAGTGATAATAAAATTTGTGATTCTTTAACAAAATTTCTAAAAAAAAGTTTAGAAATTAGGGCACACAGGAGAAAAGCAATTTTCTCTCTTCAAAAATAAAAAAAAAAAAAAAAAAAAAAAAAATAAAATTAAAAGTTTTAACTCAATTCTTTTAAATTGAAAAAAAAAACCTAAGAACTAGACGACACTTGACGGCACTTGCCATTAGGTTTATTTCAAAAAGTAAAAAAAAAAAACACCATTAACTTTTACAAGAATTCAAAAGAATCGGATAAAATTAATGATTTTTCTCTTTTCTTTAAAATTCTGGAAAAGCATAGTTAGTTTTTTTTTACTTCTTGAATAGAAAAGAAAATTTATTTAATTTTCTATTTATTTCAATCATTAAATAAAATCTAGGTACCTAATTCATGAGTATTTGTTTATATGGTATTTAGAGCTAATAATTTTGTAAATATTCTTGACATTACCATCCAGAACTATTTATTATTGTGTTTTCTCTAAATTGATAAAGATTTACCTTCTAGATAATTTTAAGTTTTCTATCCCCCATTTAATATTTTTTTTTAACTTTTTTTTGTAGATTAAAATTGTTTTTTTGATAAGTGTTCAAAACGAAGAATTTATAATTTCTTTTTGAGTTTATATCTTCTTTTATAAATCGAAATTCTTACTTGATCTATTGTTGCTTCTGTTTTATAAATTACTCTAGTAGAATGTGGATTAATTTTTAAAATTTCGAGTCTTTTTTATTTATCCAAACATCTTTGGAGTCAAAATCTTTTTGGGTTAGATTAAAAATTACTAGGTCATAAAATAAGTACTTTATGCATTGCAAAAATTCAGTCCTTTTCTGAGATTTTATTTTTATTAAAAAAATCAAAAATTATTTAATTAAATCATAATTCTATAAGATTTCTAAACCCTTTGATTTGAGTACAATCAGAATTTGATTTTTATTTAAATAATATTTATATTTCGCCAGTATGTTAAAAATTAAATTATAAATTCCAAGTTAAGAGTAGCCAATACTTAAATAAACCTTACGGTCAGTCTCACTTTTAATACACGTACTTTGTACAAACATTAAGGAACAAAAAAAAATTTTTAAATTAAGGCACTTTTTTTGGAAAATATTTTTACACGAATTAATTTACTAGAAATTTAATTTTGTGCCTTTATTTATGATTTTTTTGTGACTTGAATTTTGGTTCCAAGTTTGTTTTCTTAAAAGTGAAACTGACTCTATTTCCTCCATTAATTTACCTTTAGCCTCAATTAGAAGACTTCAAATTCTTGATGCTATTTTAATTATTTGTTTTAACAGTGTAACATTTTTTAAAAGTCCTTCTTCTGGAAAAAATTGTATTTTTTCAGTCTAAAAATTCTTATCTCTTATGGAAAAAAAAAAAAAATTCATTTAATACAACCTTGAGAAATTTACTATAATAGATAACTAACATTACAATAAATTCAAATTTTTAAAACAGTAAAAATGGTTTAAAGAATTTCAATCTTAAAACACATTCATAAAATTTGGAATAAATTTTAAACTTTTTTTTTAGTTAATTGAATTTTTTATCTATGAGATCCTCTCAAATTTTTTTTTGGTTAATTGTATTTTTTGCTAATGAGATATCTTGAACTTTTTTTTTGATATTCATTATAAATTTTTTTTTTGTTGTTATTTGAATTTTTTTCATTTGAGGATCCTATGTGAATTGTTATTGTTCTTTGATATTCACAAACTAAAACTAGCTCAATTTAAACAATACCCTTTTTTGTGCCAAGTTAAATCTTGAGTATTTAGCAAATCCATAGTAAATGAATAGAGCCTTAAAGATTCAACTCTGATTTACTTTTGTTCTTTTCACAAATAGAGTATTGAATTATCTTTGGGTTTCAAAGTTTCAATATCTTGTATCATTCAAAAAAAAATTTTCAGTAATATCCAAAACAATTATAATTTTTTTACAAATGGTAAAATGTACCTACTTCCTTAAAAGAACTCAACTTTAACCAAATTTCAATCAATCGAAAAAAATTTTTAGATCTCACGAAAAAGATTATTATGTAATAGAAAAAAAAAAACGAAAAAGAACAAAAAATGATAAAAATAGTATCGAAAAATTAAAATTTATTTCCAAATTGAATGAAAGTGTTTTACTATTGTTATTCTTTTAACTGTGTAAAAAATTTTGGAATTTTATTGTTACTGTTAAGAGTAAAATTAAAGAATCATTGAATCTGTTAATGAGAGAATTTTGAATTGACTAAATAAATTTTGAATTTTCGTTTGGATTAATTTGGTTAATGTTGTTTATGTTAGGATTAGATTGATAAAAAATGATGAATTTATGAGAAACATTTTTTATGTTCGAACCAAATTTGAAAACTCTTGTTTTTTTCAAAAGAAAAGTCAATTAAATATATTTTCTTGATCAACCAAATCAATAACACTTTTTACACTTTCGTCAAGTTGAGACTTTGCGCCTTTTTGGGGTTTTTCTGTAATTCTAAATTCGTAAGGCCCATTTTGAAGGATGTGTTTTTCTTTCGCGTACGAGAACAAACAGCAGTCGCTAAAATCGAAGGCGTTTAATTCGATGACAAAGGGGATATTTTCTTTATTAAAGGCAAAGTCGACGACATAGTTTTTGAAATCCTTACTTAACGATGGTTTAATTTTGTTTTCAAAGAAATCCAGAATCTTTTGGGAGACTTCTTCCTTTTTTTCAACGAGAAGAGGAGATGAAAAGTATTGGAAGTATTGCGAAACTGCATTTAAATTGGAGTTATAAACAAAGCCGCGGAATTCCATGTCAACATCAATTTCTTGCCATTCTCGAAAGACAAAGTTTTCGATCACGTCCTGTTCTTGTTTCAATGCAATATCCAGATCCATATGAATCCTTTTTGAGTGGGTAAGTAAATGGATCGCTTCTTCGGCGTTTCGGACCTTCATGGAGTCCTTCGAGGTCTGCACAATTGCCATCAATTTTAAGTTTTCATCTGGCTTTGTCAGATTGCTTTTTGATAAAAATTCCTTAAGGTTTGAGATGTACCTTTCTTTGTAGTCGGGCACAGTATGAACAGAGTCCTTCGGGGATCGTGAACTTAATTTGACAAAAACACCATTTTCCTTTGCGCCTTTCACTTGCAAAATGGTCTTGTTAATCTTTTCTTTCATCCCCAGCAGCTTCTCGTGCGTTTCTTCGCTAATAAATCCTTGCTTTTGCACTTCTTGGCACCCTTGGATGATCAGTTCTGCTTCCTCATGTGTGATCGGGCAGAGCTTTGTTTGGAATGTGAGGTTTTTTTCCTCAAGCTTGGGCATCCATTTTTCCACATTCACAGCTAAAACCTGTTTTTGGGCTTCTTTTCTTCCAGAGTCCGTTAATAAATCGCTAATTGGTTTGACTAATTTAGGCTTTTCAACTTTTTTCAGGTTTTGCTTTCTCTTTTGAAGTTCCTCCAACATTATAAATAATTTTGAAAAACAGAATGAGAAAAAAATGAATTTTTGGGGTTGTAATTACGATTTTTACTCAAGTGCAAATATGGAATGTTTTAAAAAATAGAGTTTTTATAATTTTCAGAGACAAATAAAGAGTTCCATGCATTTATCCAAATTTTGGTAATAATAAACTACCATATTAATAGTCTAATAATGATTTTAATCAAAAAATCGTTTGGAAAACACCATTCTTTCAATTTTGTAAAAAAAATCATTTTACAAACAAAGTATGGGATTTTATAAAAACAATTTTTTATTGAAAATCCATTCAAGCCCAAAAAACAAAATGGGGGTTTCTTTTATTATTTCAAAATTGTGGGTAATTGCATGGAACTCTTTATTTGTCTCTGAAAATTGTAAAAACTCTATTTTTTACAACTTCCGATATTTACTCCTTTGTTTTAAATCTGATATTAACAATAAATTCAGAATAATCTTAAAAAATCTTGGTTAATTCATTATTTATTATGAAAAATCATCAAACCATGATATTTCACATTATCTCGATATTCCTCATTATCACCATAAAATAAAAATCGTGAGAAATAGAAGTATTTTTTTTTATCTTGATTGTTTCTTTTTGATTTACTTTTTTCCAGTTAAGTAATCTCTTTCATTAGATCTGGAAATTATTTTAGAATTGATGGTTAGAAGGAAAAAGTTGAGTTTAATTAAATAGTAAAAAAATTATAAAATTAGTTGAAGGTATCCAACAATTTAATTGATCATTAATCCTTCATAGAAATTTCAACACATTTACTATTATAATTATTTGTAACTCTTGTTTCTTCATTTTGGAAATAGTTGATTTTTATTTTTTATTTTTATTTATTTTCTTTTATTTGGATAATAAGGATAACACACAAAAATGATTACAACTGGGTACCTTAAATCTAAAATAATCTTTGGTTTTTGAAAAATAATAAAAACTATTAAAAAAAGTTACAAGTGAAATTAATGAAACAAAATTTTTTTAATGTGACTAAAAAAATATCAAAAACTGGAATTTATCCAAAAAATATATCACAAAAAAATTAAAAACTTTTTTCTGAAAACAGAAGAGTTAAAGAAGATATAGACGAATTGCTGATTAAAATGAGTATAAATGAAATCAATGATATCACTATATGATGTATTTTTTACCAAGAGGAAATGATATTATTTCAAGAAAAAAAAAGCTCACATAGAAATAAATTATGTTAACCTACACTTACAGACTCATTGGAATCCAATAACTTGATAGGTTTTTTTAGGAAAAAATTTTAATTTCTTTTTTTGTTTTTTCTTTTTTTTTTATTTAATTAGTTTTTATTAAACTCTTCATCTAAGAAAACCACATTAAGTTTTAGATATTTCACGTAAATCGTATTGGTAGCTTAATTCAATCTTTAATGTCTTAATACACTTTGAATTAGAAAACATACATTTTTTCAATTCAAAATTCTCTTTCTAACAGATTAAATCTTTTCAATATTTAACATAGAATATCCAAAAAAAATACAAAAAAATGAGATTTTTTTACTTCCTTTTAAGTATTGCTTTAATAAAATTTAGGGAATGTAATTTATTCTTCATTACATACATAATTTAATATAAAAAAAAATTAATTACTCGTCTGAAAATAAATAAAAAAAAAAATATTTTTTAAGGTAATTTTCTACGGTATTGATATCACCTATAAGTTTTACAATTCATGAAATTTGAAAAAAGATTATCTTATATCACGTGTGACTACTTGTTATTTTAATTCTTATGTTATCGTTCTTTAACTTGGTATTTATTATCATAGTGGTAAAAAAAGAAATCAAATTTTTTATATCAAAATAAAACGAGAAGAGTTTTAGAATAACTGTATCAAAGGTCTTTTATAAAAAATTTTTGTTTTTTGGGTTTTTAATTGAAAAATTTATTTCAGTTTTTTCCCAATTACCTAAAAAAAAATAAATAAATTTCTGAAAAGCAATTTATAAAAACAAACCTAAAAAAAAAATCAATTAAAAGCTTAAAGATATTTTTTTATAAAAAGTCTCCCAATCAATGTATCTGGTACACTTATAATTTGTATTAGATATCTAAAAAAAAATATAAATTGTCTTTCTTAACAACTAGTAAAATTCATACTAAATCTTTTTCAGTCAAAAAAGTGCCGTTTTATTAGATAATTTAAACATATTACCTGAATTTAATCCCATATTCTTCTCAAAATAAATTTTCGATTTTTGTATCTCAATTATTTTTTCTTATTAAGCCAATTTTTTTTTTTTTTTTTTTTTTTTTTTTTTAATTTCTTACCTTTCTTTTTTCCTTAAAAGTCAATTTAATATAAAAATGTTTGAAAAATCCTAATAAAAATTTATTAATAATGGGTTTTTGTAATTTATTTTTAAATTCAATATGTTTAAACATGAAAAATCTTATTGTTAAAAATTTTAATTACCCTCAAGAAATTAAGAATTTTTACACAAGAAATTCAAATTAAACGAACTCAAAATTTTTTTTAAAATATTAATTGTTTTGAAAAGTTAAATTTTAAATAGGTATTTCCATGGTGAATATTAAATCTACTTGGAAGTTAATTATTTCTCTTATTTCAAAACAATTGTAGGTTTTTTTAATTCTTAAAAAAAAATTATATTTTTCATTTTTGTTCATTTATTTTAAGTGAAATGGGGTATAAGTCCAAGATTGATCATACTAAGTTAAAATAACAAGTAGAGATACCAGATACAAGACTATCTCTTTTTTTTCTTTTTTTCCCCGGTTTCTAATGGGTTGTTAACCTTAAGTACCAAGTAAATATCGCAATATAATTTTTTGAAATTGAAATAATAAATTTATATATTTTAGTAAATTATACTATTTAAATCTAAAAAACAATTTAAAATATTACTGACATATTTTACAACAACAATAGAAAACGAGGACATTTTTCAATCCTAGTTGTCAAAGAATGTCACACAAAATCCAATTTAAATAGTTGTGAATTTATATTTTGAATACAACTCAACAAGTTTCAAAAATAGTTTTTTTGTAACTTATTAAAATCTTGAAGATTTTTTTTATTTTTTTAATTTTCAAATCTGTTATTTTTACAAAAAGAATCTTTCTCAAATCAGTATTTCATAAGTCTAGAGGGTTACACAATAACTCCAAATTTTATATTAAATCAAATTAAATTTATTCTGTAATAAAAGAATGAAAGTTTCTTTCAAATTGAATTAAATATTAGCATTTAGACTTATAAAATAAGATAAGAATAACAATTTTTGTATTTTTTTTTGAATTTTATTGTGCTAGGGGAACCCTTTTCAACTTTTTTTTTTTAACAATGAATTTTTGGTTTTTGATATTATGAATTTTTTTTCCTTATTTTAATTTTTTTAATTATTAGATCATCCAAAATTAAGAAAATTTTTTCAGATATTTTAATATTTGTTGCCTTAGGAATCACAATTAAACAACTTCAATTTTTATTTCAACCCACTTCTTGTATCTGGAGTAAATTTACAGTAAGTGATCAGACCATTCATGGATCAACCTGATTTATTCAATATTACTTGATATTCTTTTTATAAGAGGCCGAAAAATTATATTGTCAAAATTTCAATTTAGTTAAATAAGATTTTTGAACGGTCATTAAAGTTTAAATGAAATATATTAAGTTAACATTTCCCTTAAGAGACTAATCCCTATTAAATTTTTTTACCTAAATTTAATAGAGATTGAGAAAATTTTTTGTCAATTATTTCGATTTGAAAACCCCTGTTTATTTTCAATATTAAACATATTTCTAGATAAGGAATCCTTATTTAGAAATTGGTCAAAAAGTAAAAAAATATTAGAGACTCTTCCATTAATAGACTAATCCCTATTAAATTTTTTTACCTAAATTTAATCGAGATTAAGAAAATTTTTTGTCAATTACTGAGATTTGAAAACCCCTGTTTATTTTCAATATTAAACACATTTTTAGATATGGAATCCTTCTTTAGAAATTGGTCAAAAAAAAAAAATAATAGAGAATAGTCCCTTAATCTTAAAAAGTTTTTAGTGCATCTTCTGTTATTTTTTTTTAAAAAAAAGGTTGAAAGAAATAAATTCAAATTGAGAGAATTTGTTTCTTAAACGAAACCTTTTTTTGGTCTCTTATGATATTTTTTGGTTCAGTTAAGCTTCAATAGAACCAAAAAACAAAAATTAGAAAAAAAAAATAAGTGAAAAAATTTTTCGTAATTAAAAGTCCAAAATTCGTTAAGATTGAATTTTGAATTATATTTTCCTTCGTTGGATACTTTCGGGATTTACTCGAATGGAACCTGACAAAAATAATTGATAAAAAAGGAAACCATCACAATATTCCTCTTTTTATCATTTTTTCTTTTTTTATGTTTAGCAAAAATGACTTCTCTTGAAAACTTTTTTGGTGGTAGAGTCACCTTACAAAATTTCTTGTCTTACAAAATATGTTTGGCTTATTTTGAACAATTTTTACGTCAAAAAGCAGTAGAACATAATTTATTATTCCTTGTAAAAGTTGAACAGTATACAAATATCTTGGATCCTGTTGAAAGAAGTATTTTGGCAAGTTCGATATATGAACAAGTAATATTTTACCAAACCACACAAAACAAAACAAAAAAACAAAACAAAATAAAAAATACAAATTTTTTTTGTAATTTAACAAAAAAAAATCTGTTTTAAAAAACTTGTCTTGGATCTCCTGTAGTAAAAGAACCAAATTATTTTAAAGAATGCCTCTTTACTAAAATCTAAAGATCAAAAACTTGTGAACAATTATTTTGCAACAATGAAAAAGAAAACAAAATGTTATTTCTGAAACAAAATCAATGAACAACGAAGGAAACCAAGTGTTTTCATTTTTATTTTTTAGTGTGTGTATTCTTAGTTTTCAAAAAATTTGATTGCAAAAAATAAGAAGAAAAAATGTTGTACATAAAATTTAATCAACAAAAGAAGAACACAAAAATTGTGGTCACTTTTTTTACTTGACAACACTTTGGTTTTTTTGGAATTGTTCCAAATTTTGTAAGAAATTACATGATCATAATCCAAAAACTTTCAATTGAAAAGTTTTAACAATTGAAACTTTTGAAAACTTCAAGTCAAAACACTTTTTGTCTTTGAGATTTTCTGAAAAACAATTTCAAGCTTTTGAAAAGTTAAAAAATTTTTTTCATTTGGGTAACCTTTCAAAAATTTCAAACAATTTCAATAATCTTGTCTGTATTTAAATCTATTTTTATATCAAAGAACGTTCGATAATATTTTTAATTAATTTTCCAAGTCCAAAGAAGATCAATTCCAAAATTGGTTTTAAATCAATAAGATCAGAGAAAAATATCAAGGTAATCATGAAATAATTTTTAATAAAAAAAAGTATTGTTTATCAAAGTTGGAATTTTTATGGTATTAATTGGTAAAAAGATAAATTCTGGTATTTTCTTATTTATGCGATTTCTCTTCTTCTATGAATGTGAATAATTAAAAAAAGAGATTTCACATTTTCTTGATCTTGGAAATTTTTTTGGCACAACAATTACAATAGTTTTCATCCTACAGAGGCAAATTTTAAAGACACATATATTGGTTTTCTATAATAAGATTATCTCTTGTATTACAAACAATAAATTCATGATGACAAGACATATTTAACGATTTACTCGATATTAGAGGAAGATAATTTCTATATTTTAATTTTTTTTGATCTTTTTTTCTACAATAAAAAAAATTAAAAAAAAAAACCTTTTTTTTTTTTTTATTATTGAAGAAGTGTAAATTACACTCTAAGTACCCTTTACTTAAATTCCCTTTCCGTAATTTAAGCGTAAAATCATAGATTTCACTATTATTAATTAATGAAAATAATTTTAAGCCATCTTGACTTAAAATTATTTCATTAAAATTTAATTCTTTTAATTTATTGAAAAATATTAATCTATCTTTTGTATAGGAAGGACACACACATAAAAAGTGATCAATATTTTCTATTATCTCTTTATGTTCATATTTTAAACATAAAGGACAAAATTTATTTGAGTTTTTATTTATTACATAGTAATATCTATTTAAGCAATTAATAAATGTTCTGAATTTTAGAATTGTTAAGCAAAAAAATCTTATTTATTGCTTATCTTGAATTCCCCTAAATTGTAAATAATTCGGGTTTAAACAATTTAGAACCAATGATGGGAAAATACATCCAATTTTCTTTTCTTTTTGTGATTTCTTTTCATTTGAAATTCAATATTGGAATTTGTCGATTATTTCTCAAATAAATTCATCTTATTGAAGTAAACGAAATTGAAAATTTTATTATTATATTGCACAAGTTTGAAGTCCCATTTCCTAAAAGAATATTTTATAATACAAATCAATTTCTTTGACATTATAAGAATGTACCATCGAGTTGTTTTAAAAAAGTGTAAAATGAATTCCTAAAAATAGGTCTATTTGGGATTTATTATCTGTGTTATAGACGATTTTGGAAATCTTTTTAGTCACACTTCTTTTTGAATTACATTATACTTGGAACTGCCATAAACTAAAATACTTTAAAATTCAAATTTATAAAAAATTAATTTTTCATTGTAATTTAAGGGAAAAATTTTCAGTTCCTCTTATTTGTCCGTAGGTTTTTTTTAATTTGAAATTCAAAGAAAAACTCAAAAATTTTCTTTTTATTTCTTAAATTAAAAAAAAACGCCCTTAGCTTTTCCAGAATTTAAAAGAATTGAGTAAAATCAAAGATTTTTCTCTATTCTTTTGAATCCTGGAAAACCGCCATTCGGTTTTCTTGAGTTTTTTATTTATTTAGAAAATCGATAGATTTTCGTTAGGTTTTTTTGAGTTTTCGAAATAAACCGAAAATTTATTAAAATTTTCTGTTTATTTCGAAAAGTAAAAAAAACCTAGAACACTTAACAAAAAAAAAAGAAAACCTCAACAAAACCGCCATTAGAGTTTTTTTAATTTGAGAAATTAAAAAAAAAACTCGGCACTTTACGACACTCAGCGTCGCTTCCCTAATTCCTAAACTTATATTTAGAAATTTTTTAAATGATTCAAAAATATATCCTTATTTTTTTTTTATTACTGAAGAAGTGTAAATTACACTCTAAATATCATTTTACTTAAATTTCCTTAAAGAGGATTTAAGCATAAACCCATAAATTTCATGATTATTTAAGGGAAAGACATACTTTAATTTTCTTTATGGTTAAAAAAAGGCAAAAGCAAAAAATTGAAAAAAAAAAAAGAAAAAGAAAGAAATTTAAAAAGAGTTTATAAGAAGCAATTGGTAAAAAATCAAAAAAACCAATTCTATATGAAATAAGAACAAACAAAATCACAGCCACAATACTTTTGGTTCATTTAATTTAATTTAATAATTGATCATGGATATTTATTTGGGGATTGTTGTTTAATTGTTGTAATTTCTTTTTGATCTCTTTTTGATTTGATTTGTTTTACACCTTTGATATTGTTTGTCTTTTTTTTCCATTTTTCCCCGAGCTGAATTTTCAATATTTTGTGAAGAAGAGTTACAAAGGAAAAAGATCATGTGTTTACTTGCTAATACTATGATACTGAAACACCGAATTATGATAACTTGAAAAGATAAAACAATCAAAATATATCTGTATTATTCTACAGAGGCTAATAAAGCTCTATATTTTTTTTTAAACTCAAACTTTTTATTGATAAAATTTTTAGTATATAATTCGAGATAACTACCGATAAGAAAGTGATTAGAACACTGGAAAGTAAAAGATATTATTGTAGTCGATGTGGAAAGATTTTGGAAAATCATTAGGTTATTAGGTAAAGTAAAAAATTTTCTGATCTTTTAATTTTGAATTCAATTGGGGTAAAATAAAATAGGAAGCATTTTACTAATAAATTAGACTTTAAAAATGATATTTAAAGTTATTTTAGAAGAGTTTAACCAATTATATTGTGAAACATTCTTAATCTCATAAATCCCAAGAGATCTCCACGCTCAAGGATTTACGACTTTGGAAAAATATTTTTGTTACTTGAACCAAATTATTTGATCAATATACAATAAAAAAAAAAAGTCAATCAATTTTCCCGTAAAGGTTGGAAATTGAATGAATTCCCTTTCTTTGTTTAAAAACAATGCAGAAAACCAAACAACTTTTTTGGTTTTGGTTTCGAAAGAAATCAATATCATTCTTAAAAAAATAAAAAAACGTTTGGTTTCTTTTTTACTCTTAGAAAAAGAGAAAAGGGACCATTAATAAAAAGAATTTCAAAATTAGAAAAAAACACAATTACAAATTTAAAAAACAAAAACATTTTTTTACTCAATGCCAAGTTAAGAATTTTTAGAGGAATGGTTCAAAACTGGTCACTGTTAAGAACACATAATATATGCGGGGTTTTATGTTTGATTGCCTTCGGATATTTCTGAAAAAGCATGAAATAAAAGGGGAGATCGAGACTCATTGAAAAGTTGACGATCTAATTTGTCTCTCTGGAATTGTAAACCAAGTTTTGTCACTCAATTATGAAAATGTAAAATTTAACTTCAATATTTTCAATAACTTAATTGGGAGAAAAAGATCCTTTGAAGAACAAGTTCTTCAAATTACTATTGAAAAATAGCAAATTGGTTTTTACTTGTTTAAATTTGATTTTTTTTTATTGTCTTTTTGTGTAGAGTTAGATCTCGAGTTCCAAAAATAAATAGAATCTCATATTGTTTCTTTTGTTCAAAAATCACCTTGTTATAATCTTTAAGTTTTGGATCCCCTTCCAGACTCAAAATAATGAAATTGTTCTAATGTTAAGAGGATATTAATCGTCGTTCTTCGAACTCCCAAATATCATCTTATATCACTTCGAACAATATTATATTTCTCGTTCTTCACAACCAAACTCATAACGTAAAAAATTGATTGTTTCCAAATCAAAACACTAAAGAAAGATATTGAATCTTGTCAATTTATTATTATTAAAAATTATTATTATTTTTGAAAATAATAGAAAAAATCTTTTTTTTTTTAATTCCGATATCCAAATTTTACAATTTTTTTCATATCCTGGGAAATTCCTGAGTTAAATAATCAATAATATCTAAATTATGTTTTTTTTGGCATAATTTACAAAATTTCGAATTATTTTCATTCATAGCATAAGATTATCCGTTTAAATACTTTGTATAATTTTTTAATTGTAAAATAGAAGTTGAACTTTTTCCAACTTGAAATAATTTTTAATATATCAATTCTATTTTTTTTTCATTTAAATCATTTTTTTGTTGCTTAATTTGATAATTATCTTTTTCAATTTCGAAAAAAAAACTTAATTTTTCTCTCTAAAGTTCAACAAGGAAGAGTCGCATTAATTTTACAACTTTTGTTTATAATTGGTCTTTCAAGATCTTTTTATTTTTTCTTTACTTAATATGAAGAAGAAATATGATTTTTAGTGAATTACAATAATAACAATTATTCATTTTCCAATTATTAAATGGCAATATAAACACTTAAAAACATATTCAATTACTAAAAACTATAATTAATTCTCAATATTTTTTTTTTTTCCAAAAATTTATTTTATTAAAAAAAAAAAACCTTAAATAACCTTTCAATTTCCTATATTCTAATAATTTAATGCTTGAATAAAAAATAATAAATTATCAATAATGCATATTAACAATAAATAGTTTTTAGTTAAAGATTTACAATTGCCAATAAAAAAAGAAACTAAAAAAAAATTAAAAAGTAATTATGAAAAACGATTATTTAGTATTGGTTTATTTTACGAAGCTCAAAGGCAGGTCCAGGAAAACTGTGAGGAGCTATATTTGCCGCAATTTTTAAAATCCAAATTTGTCAAACCATTAGCAAAGGATTTAAAATTAATGAAGAAGGGGTACACGCCATTCGGCCCAAAGACTGCAAGGAATGGGATTGTTGAAGAACTAGTTAGTAATGAGACCGAATATTTAAGCTTTCTAAGGAATTTTAAGCGCAACTTTTTTTTACCACTTAAAAACAAATTTGTAAAAGAGCATAAAATCATCACTTCCTTTGATGTAACAATCTTAGCATTAAATTGGGATGAGCTAATTACGCTTCATCAGAATTTTTTATCACAGGTAATTGAATTTACAAGAACATTTAATTATGAATCTAGTATCGGCAAATTGTTTTTATCTTCCGAAAATAATTTGAATAAAAATTATTCTGACTATTTTCGAAAGATCCCTTTGTGCTTAACTGTGGTAGAAAAGTTATTTCAAACGAAAAATTCAACAAATATAATCAAAAAGACATTTCATTTAACAAAGGATCAGTTAGAGAAACATTTACAAAGGCCATTTGATCAAATTAAAAAATATGAAGAAATTATTAAAAATTTTTTTGAAAATACAAAAGAAGACCATTCTGATTATCCCTATTTAATTTCTGCAGAGCAAATGATTAAAACCATATTATTAGGAAATAAGTTGGATAAATTCAATAAATATCAATTTAATTTGGAGCATTCGCAGTTTTTTAGATTCAACCCGCCTGTATATTATTGCGAAGGGAAAACGTTGTATTTTCAAACGGAAAAGCGATATAACAATAAAAATCTTCTCATTATTTTGTTTGCAAATTTATTATCATTCTGCTTTAAAGACAGTGCAACTTCACAAATTTATAGCAAGATCAAATCTAGTGATATTAGAGGAATATATATTATGGAAGAAGGCAGGAGCGGGAGTAGGAGCGGGAGTGGGAGTGGGAGTGGGAGTCTAAGTGGAGGTGGCAAATATCCCAAAAAGGATAATGTCTTAAAAATCATATCACCAGAAATCGAAATCACAATCGAAATTGAAAATAAAATTAAATTGTTACATTTAATCGGACAACAACTCAAAAAATTAAATTTAAATCCAACAAATTATAAAACTCAATCTCATAAAATCGAATACCAATTCCAAAATAAAATCATTTATAAGGGATTTATCGAAAATGGTAGACTATCAGGCGAAGGCGAAATGATATACCCAAATGGGATTGTATTTGAAGGTAAATTCGATCACAATAAAAAAAGTGGACAGGGGCTGATCAAATATAGATCAGGATCAACCATTGTATCCAAATGGATGAATAATAACACCTTCGGGTTTACCACAATTAATTATATGGACGGAACAACTTATATTGGTGATTTTTTAAAAGGAATGAAACACAACAAAGGCCAGGAAACAACATTAAAGGGGGATTTGTTTAGAGGCAACTATCATAAAAATAAAAGAGAAGGCAAAGGGTTCTATGTTTATTCATCGGGTACTCAATTTACAGGGGAATTCCATAATAATAAAAAAGATGGATATGGTATATTAGAAAAAAGTAATGGTCTCATTTATTTTGGTCATTGGAAAAATGATAAAATGTCAGGAAAGGGGAAAATGGTTTATGAAAATGGCGATGTTTATATTGGTGATTGGAAAAAAGATATGGTATTTATTTATTTTATTTTTTTTTTACATTTAATTTTATAATTACGGTAACTACTTTCATTAAAACATAGTGTTTGTTTCTAATTATTGAAATTTTGATTTTATTCATGTAAAACAGAAAAAAAATACAATTTATTTATTTTTTTTATTGTTGAAGAGAGGTGATTCAACAAAATTACTTTCATGTTTGCCGCTTAGGTTTTTTTGCATTTGAGAAATAAACTGAAATTTTATTTAATTTTCGGTTTATTTCTCAAATCAAAAAACAATCACCGTTAGATTTTCCAGAATTCAAAAGAATAGAGTAAAATCTATGATTTTTTTTCAATTATTTTGAATTGTGGAAAATCTGGCACTCTTAGGAACTCTACGTCACTTGAGGGCACTCTACTGCACTTTCTGGAAACTCTAAATTTATTTTGAGTTTTTTATCCTATTTACAATTTAGACAAGATTATAAATAATAGGATATCTTTTCTTTAAAAAATGAAAATAAAAAAAATTTATATTTCTAAACAAAGACAAGAAAAAGAGAAAAAATTAAGAAATAAAAGAAAGTAAAAAAATAATAAAAAAAAGTAAAAAATTCATTGAAAAGTTTTTTTTGCACTCCAAGTGTTGAATGTGTTGGTGATTTTTTCCTTTTATGACGAATTTTTTGGATCTCTGCCTTACTTTGTTTTTATAAAGAGATCTAAATATTTGAACAATTAGAGATCAAATGAAATAGGTTACTTTATTAAAATTTAATTTACAACTTTATAGATATGGTTTATTA
This sequence comes from Anaeramoeba flamelloides, assembly GCA_027625915.1. Classification (NCBI taxonomy): domain Eukaryota; family Anaeramoebidae; genus Anaeramoeba; species Anaeramoeba flamelloides. The sequence continues at coordinate 6,381,618 of JANTQA010000042.1, forward strand.
TAAAATGCTGAGTTTTTAAGAATAAGAATTGGTTTTCGAAATTTTCTTTTTGTTTTTTTTTTTTTTTTTTAAAAAGTTTTTGAAATCTTATTTTTTTTATTTTTTTTTTTTTTTTTTGCAAGTTGTTCCAAATCTTGTTTTCGAAAAATTCCAGTCAATATTCCGATTCGTAATCAAAAACCCAGTACAAGTAATGACCCCACATATTGTACGGAAAATTCGATTTGATTCACTTTGGTTGGTTTCAGATCGCATTCGTTGGATTCAGTTCAGTTGCATAAGCCCTCGTCGAAGATCTGATCATGAACAAGTTTGGTTAGGTTAGTCTGACCAAGTCCACCAATTCTTATAATGATCTTTTCTGAATTTTACCTTCCTCAAACACCTTAAAAAACAAAAAGAGAAGGAACTCAAACAACTTAAAAAGGGAAATTTGGAAAAGGTAAAAAGTATAAAAAATATAAAAATAAATTTATTATTTTTTTTATTTTATTTTTTTATTTTATTGTACAATTTACACACCAGTTACCCTTTTACTTAAATTCCCTTTCGGTAATTTGTTGTAAAATCAGAAATTCTATTATTATTTATTAATGTAAATAATTTCAAACTGTCATCTTTTGAAATTAATTCATTAAAATTTATCTCTTTTAATTTGTTTTGAAAAATTCATATATCATCCAAAAAAGGAAAGCCAAACTCATAAAAAAGTTATCAATATTTTCTATTATTTATTTATGTTTTTATTTTAAATATAAAGCACAAAATTTATTTGAATTTTTCTTTTTATTACATGTAATATCTATTTAAGCAATTAGTAAATGCTCTGATTTTTAGAAAATGTTGGACTTGAAGGATAACTTAAATATTTTAAACTTGAAGGATATCTGCTGTTATTTGAATGAGGATGAAAAAAAAAAAATATCCAATATATTTTTCTTTTCTGTGTAGTATTAAAATATTACCCCCAAAGAAAAGAAAAATATATTGGATAATTTTGAATTCCTAATCAGATAGCACAAGTTATTGTATTCTTGGAATTAAGTTACTACAGTTAACAAAAAAAATAAAATTTGAAAATTAAAAAAAAAAATTCTTTTTAGTTTTTTTTATATTTTAATCTTTATTATCAAGATGAATTTCAAATTTTGAAAGAATAGTTTTGGAATTCGCAAACTCATTCAAAAAAAATTGAAACTACAAAGATTAAATAACATTTTCAAAGTTATTTTTTTTCACCACTCATCACCAAAACAGTTGAGTTACATTAATAAAAGCCTCTTTAGAATTCCAATTTTAAAAAAAAATTGATAACTAGTTATTAAAAATCAAGAGGAAACTCCCATATTTTCTTTAATTGGTTTTTCCAATCCATTTTTGAAAATTATAACTTTTCCAAAGCAACTAAAATGGTTATCAAAAATAAAAAAAAATAAAAAAAAATTAAAAATTCCACTATTACTCGAAATTATTAGAGTATAGACTAACAAAGATACATGATCAAGAAATAAACAATATAATTATGTCTGAAAAAATGATTATTTTACCATTTTTTCTTGATTTCATTTACAAAAATATAATAACTTAAATATTTTTGATAAAGAAAAAAAGGTTTTGGTTTTTTTATAATTTTAAAATATTTGTGGAGTGTTGTAAAGTGTTGTAAAGTGCTGTTAAGTGCCTATCTTTTCCAGAATTTAGAAGAATGGAGAAAAATCAAAGATTTTACTCAATTCTTTTGAATTATTGAAGATCTAATGGCGATTTCCCAACTTTTAGGATTACTGAGAACAATCTTTGATTTTGCTCCATTCTTTAAAATACTGAAAAATACCTAACGAAAAGTGTCGTCAAGTATCGTAGAGTGGAGTCAAATGCCGCCAAGTGCCAAGTTTTTTTTTCATTTTAGAAATAAAAAGAAAATAAAAGAAATTTTCTTTTAATTTCAAAAACTCAAGAAAACCTAACGACACTTCCAACTAATAGATCTCAAAGATCATACGAATTATAATTGTAAATTTGCCTTTTAATAAGCTTTATTTTTTTTTTGAATTCCCACTTTTTTTGATTGATTTTACCTTTAGCTAAACTTTATTAATTTTTCAAAATAAGGGAGAGATATAATTTTTTTGTATTGATTATTATTACAATATTTTAAATCTAATAATTTCTACGTGTATATTTAATTATTTTTTCTCTTATTTTTTTTTTATAAATATAGAAACACGGGAAAGGTACATTTACTTCATCCAATACAAAATATAAGGGTGCATGGAAAAACAACCAAAAGCATGGAATTGGAACCCAATATTATGGATCAAATAAAATCTATATTGGTAATTTTTTCTGTGGTGTAAGATGGGGTAAAGGAAAATATATATGTGGGAATTATGAATATGATGGCTTATGGAAGGATGATCTTCCAAATAGTCATGGAGCATTAAAGTGTTATTCAAAAACAATAGATATTAAGCAAATTATTCAAAAGGAGCTATTACAAATGCAAAGAGAAAACAATACACAGAATGAAGAAGATGTGTATGACATTGAAAACAATAACACACTCATACAAAAAATAGTTGGAACATGGAAAAACGGTAGTCCGCATGGTATAATTAAAATCAATGTGATCAATAAAATTCGTTATGAAGGTAGAATGGAATATGGTAAAAAAATCGGTAAAGGTACAATATATTATAAAAACGGAACAAAAATCACTACAGATTGGAATTGTGATTTAATAGATTTGGATTCGGATATCCTTATTGAATCGACAAATTCTAACCAAAATAATCACAAAATCGAAATATCCTCTAATTGTAAAACAACGATACAAGAATCCCATAATAATAAATTTAATGAAAAAGATAAATTCCCAATACCAACAATTAATGAAAACCCTGGGTTATGGATGAACACACCTTCGGAAATATGCTTTCATAACTTTTGGTGTTAGAGGTTTATTAATACTAATTTCAATTAATTAAAATTTTAATCTTTATAATAACCAGTATTTTTTTCGATTTTTAAAGTAATAAAAATCATTTTATTTCAAAAATAAATTAAAAAATTTCTTTAACAAAGTCTAAATTTATAAGTTTTTTATTGCTTATTACAAATTCGTTTTGAAAATTAATATAAATTAAAATTCAAATTTTTCCACACAGTTAAAACTATTGAAAAGAAATAACAATAATACAATTTCATTCAAATTGAAAATAATTTTGATTTTTGGAAAATATTTAAAATTATTTTTTCATCTTTTTGTTTTTTGTTATCATTTCATTTTTTGAATTACTTAGGCTTGTTTCATTGAATCAAAAATTTTTTCAACTATTGATATAATACAAGGTTGAATCATTCAAAATAGAAGAACCCAAAAAAATTTGTTTTTGGTATCTAACTATAGGATCAATCAATAATTGTTAATAGAATTTTTCACAAATTTACCAATGTATTTTTTTTATCTATTAGATACTCTTTGAATCAGGAGTATCAAATTTAGTCACTTCAAAAAGTATCTCTTTAACAGATTATATGATGTTTCATCTAACCCTTAACAATAAATCCAATATATTTTTTGGGTTTTGCTCTCTCCATAATTTTTTACAAACCGATAATTTATTAGTAAAGATAATTATTTGTTTTTTGTTTTGTGAGTATTGTAATTTATTAACGATTTTTAACATTTCAATTAGTGAATAGTTCGAAGTTAGTATTTTTTTTAGAATCGTTTAAATATTTTTTAAAAAAAAATTGATTTTTTGTGTGTTAAAAATTTTTCAATAGGGAGTTTATATTATGAACAATTTTGAGAATACCCTACTAAATCTATTAAGTTTCTTTATCTTTGGGAATAAACAATAAGAATATGTATTTCAATTGGATTTAACTTTGTTATTGTTTGAATTAAAATTCATACAAAACTCTTATTTTTTGGATTTTTTTCAGAAATAAAATCAAAAATTTTTAATTACTTTTTTGTAGTATATCAACGTTCTTTCATTTTATTATAATTAAAAATTAATTGTTGTAAAGGTTATAAAAAAAATAGGTTAATTAAAGATATATTACTTGGACATTTAATGAAATTATTATATTTTTTTTTCATAAAAAGTTGGGAATTATTTTTAAGATTACGTAAAATATCTTCTGTTTCGAGGCTTCTTTGTATATTAGTATATATCTATATGGATATAAAAAAAGACAATTTTTCAAAATTTTTGACTCAATTTTTTTATTTTTTGGTTTTATTTTTTTTTTTTAATTTTTCAAATATCATGTTTTTATACATTTAAAATGAATTGAAAATGAATTATTAATCAGAATCAATTATGTGTTGTTCTTGAATACTCATGGATATATTTTTTTCTATTTATTATTCCAAGTGAGTCAAAATTTTTGAAATAGTGTTTATATATATCAAGAGAATTAGTAATAGTGGTTGAAACAATAATTATATTGTTTATTTAAAAATATGTCCATTAAAAATATTTATAAAAAAAAAAATAAAAACAACTTTTTTTTTTGTGGGGATAATCCAGGGTATTTTTAATTAAATCTAGGGGATGTGAAAAGCTACAAAAGATTTGTTGAACAAAAAAAAATTGTATATAAGTTGTCTTTTCTATTGGAAATTTCCTCTAGAATAACCATCTTTGAAAATAATTTTTATGAACAAAAATAAAAAAAAAACTCAATTACATTTTCACTTTTTAGGATATTAGATAAAACAGAGTTTAAAAATTGTAAAATCAACTCTTTTTTAATCAAGGTGGTCCAGTTTTATTAAAGAAATAAAAAAATATTTCCTTAGTTTAATCCAGGATTCTTCTCAAAATAAATTTTCTAATTAAGAGATCAGATAATTGTTCTAATTAAGTTCCATTTTCTGTAAAATAACTTTTTTCTTTTAAAATAAAAAGACAATTGTTAAAAAAAGATGTTTGAACTCATAATTAACATAAATGTAAACTATCATTCAAAATCATTGGCCCATCAAAAATCAAAATTTAAAGAAAAATATTTTTAATACTTGTAGTTATCTATTATAATATCAAAATTTTTATTTTAGTATTTGGTTCACTACTCCAGGGGTATTTTTTTTTTCTTCAAAAAATAAAATAAAAAAGTTAAAAAAAATTTTAAAAAAATTGGGCCATTTATTTTGAATGAAGCATTACATGAAAAAAAATTTTTTTAAAAATTAATAAAACCCATTTATCGATTCTCCTTCCCTTTGAATAACTAAATCTAATCTCTTTGTCATATTTGAAACCAATTTTTCCATTAATTCATCTGTTACTTCTTTCAAATTTTTCATTTTCATTTTCCATTTTAACAAAAACACTTTTGAAAAAAATAAAAAAGAGAAAAAATGATTTATTTGCAAACTTTTCATTGTGAGAGGAAAAACTTCAAAACGATACAAAAGCAAAACAAAATTGAAATATAAGGTGGGCCATTTATTTTGAATTTTAGTTTATGTGGAGTTTTTTAATTTCTTTAAAAATCAATATTTTTACTCTTAAAAAATCTTATTTTATATTTTGAAATTCTAGAGAAATTGAGAAATTTTGCATTGAAGTTTCAATGAAAGTGTACCAAACAGTTTTAAACATTTTTTTTTTTTTGAAATATAAAATTTGTTCGGGTATTTCTTTAATTGCAATTAACTTTCAATCTGAAGTTAACATTTCACTCATTTCTAAACAATCATAGGTTGCTTGATTCTTGAAAAGAAAAAGTATTTTTTTGTTTTTTATCGGGATACTTTGAATGAAATTCTGTTAATCTTATTTATATCATGTAATTATAAAATACAAATTAAATTACTATGAAGAATCAATAAATTATTACCATTGTGATATTGTATATTTGAATAGTTTTAGGAATATTCAATTTAATCAAGAGATTACAAATTTGAATTTTCCACAATTTTAAAAAATAACTTATATTTTCTTTCAAAAATTATGAATTAGATAAATTAAATGGAAATTATAATTTTCACTTTGATTTTTTTTTTTTAATTCTTTTATAAGAAAAATTAATTTGTTTCTCAAAAATTATTTTGAATAAAAGTCTTTTTCTGAAGAATTAAAGATAAAATTAAGTAAAGTATGTCAAATTATACAAAAAAAAAAAAAATAACAGATAACATCAAGTAATAAATGATTTTTATTGATTTTTTTTTGATCAATCTTTTTTGATTTCTTAATATTTTTTTTCAATTTTTTGATTTATTTTTTTTTTGTGTGTATTCTTTACTATATTCATATATATCCCCATCACATTCCTTTTTTAAAATATAAAATATATAAATTTAAAGAAATTATTTTAATGATTCAAAATCATTAAAACTGTGAATCGGATAATTTATAAAATGAGATACCTAATTGTTTCAGTAAATATTGTTAAAATTTTGCATTATCTAACAGATATCAATGAATTCTCTCTCACCTTGTTAATTAATAGAATAATGAAAATTAGATATTTATGTGGACATGATAGAATATTATTATTTTTTTTTTTTTTTTTTTTTCACATTCTGTTTTGTTTTGAATAAATTATAATAACTTATTAATTTTTTCATTCACAGTCAGTTCCACTTTTAAGGCACAAACTGCTTCGGAATTTAAGGCACAAAAAAAAATCTCAAATTAAGGCACAAAATTCAGATTCTAATAAAATAAATTGTAAAAAAAAAAATTCCAAAAATTTTGTGCCTCAATTTGAGATTTTTTTGTGCCTTAAATTTCGTTGAAAGTTTTTATCTTAAAAGTGGAACTAGCTGTAATTCTCTCTGAAAAAAATCAATTGCAAATAAAAACTCAAAAAAAAAAAATAATTAATATAAAATCAAAAAAATCTAAAAAGAGTTGAATTAAGTAATATTTATTATTAAATTTACAAAATTATTATCACACTAAATGAAACTTGATAAATGATGTAAAATATTATCAAATAGTAACAAATTATTTATGATAATTGAGATTTCTTTATTAATCTATGGAAAATATATAAGGAAATAAAATATTTTATGATTGATAATTAAAATATTTTTGCAAAAAATAGAATTCTTTTAATAATTATTTATTAATTTTTTTTCCAATCAATCTTGAAAATCATTCTGTTCTTCTTAGTTGACTATTTGATTGATATTTTTGTAAAATTTATCTACATAGAATTTTGTAAAAAGAAAAAAATCCTTTATTTTAAATATTCCCCCAACGGCACAAAATCGTTTCTTGAAAGAGAACATTCAAAAAGAAAAATATCAGTTATTTAATCAAAAAACATAATTAAAAAAAAAATTAATAATGAATATAATTAAGTTTGTGTACAATTTCAGAATTAAAATTTTTTATTATCCGAAAAAAAAGATAATAAGAAACTATAGTTTTAACTATTATGGATAGATATATTTCTAAATTAAATTTTTTTCAGATAAATTACATTAACAATGTTTTTAATTTATGACCTCTAATTTCAAATTAATGTTAACTAAATCAAACTTCAATTAAAATGAAATTTCAAGCATAAAAAAACAAAAGTTGATATTCTTGAATCGGTTTTAGGAATCTATTTGATCTTTTCACAAAAAATTTTTTTTGGTTTTCAGAATTTGATTGTAAATAAGGTTTCCAAGTTCTAAATTTGAGGGTTAATTGTGAAAGATTTGATTTTTTTTTAAATTTTAAGACTCGACTGATCAGTATTTTAATAAAAAACAATTTTACTATTTACATTATTTATCTTTGTTTTAATAATTTTTTTGTTTGTCTTAATGGAAAACCATATAAGTTACGATCCTGATCAATCAAATGTTTACACTGAACAATTTGCTCAGTTTGCAATCACAAACAGTAGTAAGACAACCTGCCTCATAAAAAAAAAACCATTAACAAAAAATTTGCCGGATAATTTTTCCTTTTTCCTTTTTCCTTTTTCCTTTTTCCTTTTCTTAAAATAACTTTTTCCACTTACAATTTCTTGTCTTCTATTTTGTTTGATAGCAACTTTCTTATTGCTTTTTTGTTGAAAAAAGAATTCTATTTCTTTTCATTTTTTCTCTTTCTGATGAAATAACAACATTTATAGAAACGGTTCTTAAACAACTATTTGTACTTCTTCGGTTTGATGACAAAGAAAACAACGAGTCCACACATTATTCAATTTGGATCAAGTAACAAATTATTTTGTTTCAGTCTCTTTTCTTCAAAGTGAAAATCAAAAACAAAAAAACTAAAAAGACATTTGAATTTTACTTTTTAACCAATTTAAATTGTTCAAAAAAAAACATTTACTAAACATTATTAAATTTGAAATACAACTTAGCTTTTTAGAATTACTTGACTTTGAACAAGAACTTTCAACTTAATTATTGCAAATTCCCTTGAAATGTTAGAACATTTCAATGAAGGGCTTGTTTTAGCGCAAAAGGAGCTCGTCAAAATGGATCAAACCGGACAAGAACCAGGATCTTATCTCATAAAGTATTTTGTTCATGCACGTATTGAGTGCTTACCGGAGAGCCAGACCGTAAAGCGATTTTCTTTGCCCTTGTCTGAGGACATTGGATCTTTTTTGTCCTTTTCTGGGACTGTGATCCGGACGGGGCCGTCAAGATGCTAGAAGTGCGAAGGAAATACGAGTGTGCAAAGTGTAGATATCGGTTTTTTGTTGATCTTCAATTGGAAAGGTATAACCAATTGGAACAAATCCTATCATGCCCATCCCCCAAAAGTCGCCCTGTAAGTGCACCAAGTTCAACAAAACAAAGGAAGAATCTGTTTGCAAAGACTACCAAGAAATCAAAGTCCAGGAACTGTTCGGGAAAATAGGGGAAGGCAAAATGCCACGCACAATTTTCGTTACACTTGAAGACGATTTAACAGATTCGTCTAATGTCGGAGACAATGTTGTTGTGGTTGGTATGATTTTGGCAAGATGGAAGATGATAATGGATAGCTGTAAGCCTGATATTGATATCTTTATCAAGGCAAATTCAATCCGTGTCAAAAATACAGAAATTTTAAAAACACAGGTCACAGAGGAAATGAAAGCACAGTTCATTAAATTTTGGAAACACTATAGCCATTCGCCGCTGTCTGGAAGAAACTTGATCCTTTCTTCAATGCTTCCTCAACTTTATGGTTTAAGTACAGTGAAACTAGCCCTGGGATTAGTTTTAATTGGCGGGGTAGCTTACTTTAATGACAACTCGGGGGTGAAAATACGAGGTGAGCCACATCTCTTGATCGTCGGTGACCCAGGGACAGGGAAATCACAAATTTTGAAATATGCAGCCAATTTGTGCCCAAGATCTGTTTTAACAACTGGGGTTGGTTCAACATCAGCAGGACTTACAGTGACCGCTGTGAAAGAAACTGGCGGGGAATGGGGGCTAGAAGGTAAGCAAGCAGAACATTTATTCTTTTTATAGTTATTGAAAAATTAATCCAAAAATTTACAATTATATTTGAGCAATATTTTACAGATATATCAACATTTCCCCCCCTTCTATTGTGGAATATTTTCTGAGGTTTTTTGAAATATTCTCAAAAATAATCCAAAATTTGTTAAAAGATTAAAAACACTTTTTGAAGAACTTCGAAAGATACAGGTTGTCCGGAGAATAAATTATAATAGTAATATAAGAATTTTACTTTTTGAAGTATATTTTTTTTTTGAATTTTCGACAATAAATTCTCTCAGAATTTTTGTCACCTTTTCGGAATATTCAGGTATTTTAGTACTTGTTAGGGTACGCGCGTGTATGTAAGGTTATATTTAAGTTATGTAGTGTGGATGGGTGTTTGGTTGTGTTATGTTAGATTAAATCAATTCCTTTTATATAACGAAAGGCTAAATAAGTTTTGGTTTGGATTGGCTTGAGTAGGGTATATGTATGTGTAAGATTGGATGTTAATATGTTATTTTTTAAATGTCTTTGAGATTAAAAATACTTTCTCAATTTTTTTAGTAGTGTAACCCAAATCTATCAATTTAATTACAAAGACCTTTCATCTCATTTTTTTTAATATCATCTTGCGAAGGTCAGGGATGATGCAGACATCTAAGATACGAATTCTTTTTCGATATAATTCGTAGAATAAGGTATTTTCAAAAAGGGTGTACAGTTTTTTTTTTACATTTCATAAAAAATCCTCTTTGTTAGTTGAACTATTCATAAATTTTCAAATTTCAAACTAAAGTTAAATATTAACACTAATTGAATCAAGGGCTATTATATCTATTTCAAAATATATTCATTAAAATATTTGCAAAAAATGAAAAGAAAAAAATTATCCGTTTTTTTTGAAGAAAACAATCGTACGAACGATTTAAATAAAAAACTGGAAACATGATCAAGAGAACAAATAATTTTTTAAACAATAAAATACAGTTATAAGTTTTTCATTTCATTGGAACTTTTATTGCGTTTAATTCTCTTTGAGGATAATGATTTTTTTAATCAAAAAAAAAAAAAACAATAATCGTCAATTTTTGCACTTAAAAATATCACATAAAAAAGAGATCAGAAATTTTAATATCTTTTATTTATGTAATACAATATTAACAAACAAATTGAATTATTATTAAGAATCAATAAATAATTGTTAATAATTTTGTATTTTTAAATAAAATCCATTTTAAAAATTGTGAATCTTTATATTAATAAAGTGAAAAAATATATTCTTATGTATTCAAGAACAACTAATAATTAAATGTTATAAATAATTCACTTTTTAAATTATTTTAAACAGATAAAGCAATGGATAGTATAAAAATTAAGAAAAATAAAATCAAAAACTAAAAAAAAATAAAACTCAATTTTTGAAATGAACATTATGTATTTTTTATTACTGAACTTTCACGAAGAAAAGGTTATAAATAATATTGTTTTGTTTATCAACATATTCATTTAAAAGACACTATATAGTCTCAATTTTTTTAATGTTTATTGGTATTTTCGAAGATCTCTTTTTTTTTCCACATGATCTTTTTGAAAAAAAAAGTATAAAAAAATGAATCAAAAAAAAAGAAAAAAAGAAAAACAATATCTACTTGATCTTCAAAAAATAAGAAAAAAAAAAAGAAAAAGAAAATAGAAAGAAAGGAAAAAGAAATACAAACAAAACTAAAATTTGCCAAAATTAGAAAAAATGATTCTGATCTAAAAAATGAAATTTTTTTCGCGAAGAATCTAGGATAAAACCACACAAACTCAGCTTCCAATAACATTATAAAGTGAGTCAAAATTTATGAAAAATAATATATTTTTATGAGGATTGGGTTTAATAAAGAAATTTTTATAAATAAATTTTACCATCTTTTTTGGGAATAGCTTATTGTTCCAAAAAATTTTACAATTTTTTACATGTTATCCTTGGATTATAATAAAAATTGTTTGAAAGTGGAATTGTAGTTTTATCATTAAACCGAGCCTATGAACACCCAATTTTATTAGACTTTCGTAAAAACGGTGTTTTTAATCTTTTAAACAATTTTGGACTATTTCTTGGAATATTTAAGAGATTTATTGTATGAATAAAAATATAAAAAATTAATAAAAAGATATATCTAATTATCAAATTCCGAAATGAGGATAAAGAAATCAAAAAAAAAAAAAAAAAAAAAAATATTTATGGATTAAAGGCATATTTTACTCTTGGTATTCTTTTGAACTGTCATATTTGTGCAAAAAAACTTGAATTTTAGCTGAGTTGGATTTGGTGATATTGTGTTTGTTTTGTTAATAAATATAATTCAAACAAAATAAAAATAATATAACTGAAATGAATTTAGCTTTTAATTCACCAAAAAAAGAAAATCTCTTCTCTGGAAAAAAAAAATAAAATGTACAAACTCTTAATTTTTTTTTTTTTTTTCATTATTTTTATCAAATTTTAATTGTCAATATTAGTAAATTCAAATTTTTCATTTTTTTTGATTTTTGAAATTATTTTAAGGTACTGAAACTAAAGAGCACAAATCAAAAAAATAAAAAAACTTATCACAGATTTAAATTTCAGTAGTTCTTGTTACCTGATTGTTTACTGAAGAATTTTTTATTAAAAATCACGGATCTCAAAAATATCTCTTAAAGCTTCAAATATATAAATCTCTATTATTATTATATTTTTATCTCTAATTAATAAACAATTGAATTACTGTTATTTTAAAACAAATGGTATTAGCTGGTGCATTAGTTTTAGTTGATGGTGGTGTATGCTGTATTGATGAATTTGATTGTATTAAAAAGAATGATCGCTCAACAATTCACGAAGCTATGGAACAGCAGACTTTATCTATTGCAAAAGCGGGAATTGTATGTAGTTTAAATTCGAGATGTTCTGTTATCGCGGCGGCTAATCCTAAAGGGAAATATGACCTTACCCAAAGCTTGTCCATGAACATTTCAATTGCATCCCCATTATTATCGAGGTTTGATATTGTTTTAGTTTTGTTAGATACAATCGATAGTGTGTGGGATTCAAAAATCACAAATTATATTTTAAACAAAAGAAATAAAGACCTTAAACTCTTTTCCAAGACAACAAGTCCAAATGAAGATGAAAAAGATCAAGAAAGTCAATTTACTCAATTATGGTCTTTACAGAAGGTAAGGGCTTATATCTCTTTTGTGAAAGATCAATATACGCCGGAACTAAGTATTTCTGCAAAGAAAGTAATGATGGCGTATTATCAGCAACAAAGGAATTTGGATACGAGAAATGCAGCAAGGGCTACTGTCCGTTTGCTGGAAAGTGTAATTCGATTATCCCAGGCACATGCAAGATTGATGTTTCGAATTATAGTCGCGGTTCAAGATGCCCTCTTTTCAATTATTGTTGTTGATTCTTCAACAACCACAAATAGTTTATTAGGATTTAAAAATATTATTCATTCAAGTTTCCCCAAATCCCCACTTAAGAATTATCAAAATACAGCCAAAATTGTGTTGCAAAAACTTGGCTTGGCTGAGCTATTGAAAAAGGAAATAATTTTGCCTGGTGAATCTTTATATTGCCCAACCTCAACTTTTAATGAAATATCTTCACATAAAAGTAAACTTAAAGAAACATTCCTTGAACTTAAAGAAAAACAAAAACTGGAGCAATTAAAAAAGGAAAAAAGAAAAAAGAAAAAACAAGAGCTTTTAGATAAGAAAAAAAGCCTTCGTCTTCTTCAAAGAAAAAATCAATTAATTTATTTTTCAAATACACATTCAAAGAGGGTAATACATAATAGAAAAAACTATTTATTCCCCTCTCAATTTTTATCAAAAAATAATAACTTGCAAAGAAAAAGAAAAATTTTTTAAAAATAAACAATCAAATGGAAATGAAAAGAAAAAATCCAAAAAAATCCAAAAAAATGAACAGAATGCCGAAAGGGGGCATCATCAAGGATATAAACAAAATGAAAGTGGAATAAATGATCAATCCCAACTAAACCAAAAATCACAAAAATTATTTTCATCGTCACTGTCGGTACGATCTGCTATATTACCATTTACTTCATCTATATTACCCTCCACTCCAATTTTAATTGGAAATGAAGATAATAAGCAAAGAGAAAATAATAATAATAATAATAATAATGGTACATCTTACAACATAAATTCAAACAAAGCTCTAATGCAAAGCAATTATGATCAGGTTGATAAATCCCAAATTAATAATGGAATAATTATACACAAATCAAAAAAAACGTCGAAAAAATTATCCAAAATGACATAAAAAAAAAAAAAAAATATCAAAGAAAAATAAATCAAAATCAAAAAAAAAAACTTGAAAAAAATTTCTTTTATTAGTAATGAAGATGAAATTGTTGGTGATAGTAATATTTCTACTCTATAAAATAACCTTTCATATTTTTATAAATAAATATTAATATTAATATTTTTATTTTAAATTAAAAACTTTTTACCAACCATATATATATTATATTATGGGTTTGTTTCCATGTTTTAGCATATTAAAAAGAATAAGATTCTATAGAATAATTCAGGGGTTGTTAACTCTGATTTCTTTTTTTTTTTTTTTTTTTCCTATTTTCTAATGGTTTACTGAAAATAAATTATCATAAATGTACAATTAAAGGTGATAAATAAACACCTTTATCAACTTTAGAGAAATAAATTAACATTTAAAATAATTCATTTTTCCCACTGAAATTTTCAGTCAAAAGATTTTGATGCTTTTTGTTTGGTTTTTTTGAGATCAAAACAGAAAAAGAAAAATTTGAAAAAAGATTTTTATTTTTTAGAAACGACACTTTTAGTAATTTCTGGGAGTCTTTATGAACAATTAAAAATTGAGACCTTTAACCTTAGTTTAAAAATATAATAAAAATAAATCAAATATTGTATCCTTGAAGATCTAAAATAATTGATCCTCTATTTTATTCACAAATATTAATTCAATTTCTTGAAATCAAAAAGATTAGGCAATATTCTTTTTCAAATATTCAGAGTATAAAAAAGGAATTATTAGGATTATAATCAGTTATTTGATAATATCTATTTTTATTTGTTATATATGTATATATAATGATCAATTTGAATTTTATTTTTATTTGTTAGTATGTAATTAAACAATTGAGTAATTGTAAATTCTATTTATATATTTAATTCTGGGTTGTTAATAACCCACTGATAAAAAAATATGATAGGGTTATTAATTGTGGATTATAAATAACATAATTATGTGTATTTCTTTATATTAGAAATTGAATTTTCCAAGTTTTAAAAAGGTATTTTGGAAGAATTTTTAATTTAATAGAATTTTGGTTTGTTTCTCAGATTTTTTTAGTGAATAAATAAAAATAATAAAAAGAAATGTTCTTTGAAAAAAGAAATTATATTTCTTTTATGTTTAAAATAATTATTGTAATTTTTTTGAAATTATATATTTTATATACTGTGCTTTTTTTGAACTTAATAACTTTATTTTTATATACTTTGTACACATACAATACAATTTCTTTCTTCTTTCAAAGAAAATACATTTTTTGGAATAATTTGGAAATATGTTAAATTTTGAAAATTTTCAAATATGAGAAAAGTGGATAAGACTTTTAGAAAATAATTTGTTAACGAAAAAAGGAGCGTAGATTAAGTTTACTTTTCTAGATATCAGATTATTTGACTTCATTTTTCAATTTCGAGATGTGGTAACTTTTTTTGAATTTGTAATTAAAAATACTTAAAAATCTTTTTTTAGTTAGAATTAGAGTAATCTTTTTTGCAAAAATATTATTTTCAAAATATTCCCCTAACAAAAACATGGAATAAAAAAATGGGGGGACTATTTTTTTATTATTGAGGAAGAAGTGTAAATTACACCCTAGTTGCCCTTATACTTAAATTTCTGAAAGGAAATTTAAGCATAAAATCATAGATTTCATGATAATTAATTAATGAAAATAATTCCAAACTATCACAGTTTAAAATCAATTGATTAAGATTTATTTCTTTTAATTTATTTAGAAACATTTTTCTATTTTATTTATAAGAAGGGCATGCCCATAAAAATGATTAATATTTTCTATAATTTCTTTATGTTCATATTTTAAACATAAAGGACCAATTTTATTTGATTTTATATCTATTACATAATAATATCTGTTTAGGCGATTAGTAAATGTACTAAATTTTAGGATTGTTGAGCTTGATGGATAACTTAAATATTTTTGAGTTTTAAATAAAGATATTTGATATTTTATTATTGTGAAATATTTCTTCACTTTCCAGCTCTAAAAAATGGGAGGTTATTTTCTGAAATAAAAGCATTTGGTTTGGATATTTTCGTAAAAGTGATTAAATTCATTAATATTCCAAATAATTAATAAGAATACAAATAGGGATTAAAGAATTTTAATAACTATAGTATTTGATTTAAATTTTCTTTATTTCAATTTATTTGGATCATTTTAATAAAATACTCTTCTTAAACAAATTTTTTATGTTAATAGGAAAGTTTAGTCTCACTGAAGATTTTTCACTATTTTTTATATTTGACATAATAAATATTATTTAAAAAATAAGTGTCTCTATGATTTAGTAATTTGTTTTTTATAACAATTCCATTCAGTATTAAATCCTAAATCTTATAATTTAATTCAATTTTATAAAAAAATGTTTTTTTTTGTAGATATGCGATTAAAAATGAAAAATTCTCTTTTTTATAAGAATAAACCAAACCCAGATAGTTTAGAAATGAGAGAAATAATAAACTTCGGATTAGAGTCGATATTCATAAACTAAATATCTGATCAAACCATAAATTTCAAAAAAAAAATATTAAAAAAATTTTTGGGCACTTTTCATTGGAACATCTTATGCAAAATTTCTCAATTTCTTTTAGGAAAATTAAAATTGTTGACAATAAGAATTTTTAATAGTAAATCTATGAATTTTGAAACGGAATTAGAAAGCCTCACATTTTCTTCAAGTCGATTTGGGTTTAAAACATTTTTTTTTTTTTTCATATTTAATTTGTAAAAAAAAATAAAAAAAAAAAAAAATACAAAAAAAGTAAAAAGCAAAAAAAAAGAATTTTGGCTAAATTAGAAAAAATGATTTCGATCTCAAAATTGAAAATTTATTTTGACAAAAATAGTGGATAAAACTTATAAATTTTGTTCTTTTTCTTCTGTAAAACTGTTCCCCTTTGACTGAAAAAAAAAAGTTTATATATATATATATGTATGTATGTATGTATATATTTATCCGTGTCATTTATTTAATTGATTTAAAATCATAATGGCTTATTAGGTTTAATTCTGATTAAAATTTACGATGTATTCCTGAGATATTAATAAATGCTTTCTCTTCGAAAAATTAAAAAATTGTTGGGATTGTTGATCAATTTCAAAATGAAGATTAGCAAGAGAAAAGTTTTCAACTTGGAATTTTAAGGAAATGGGTTCGAACTGTATTTGTTGATTTGTTTGGAATTTGGCTTTTAATACTCCTGTGGTGTTATTTTCATTTACTTCTACATCCCACATAACTTTTTGCTTTGATTCATTTATTGAGGCATGGGGGGTTGTGGCTACTTTAATTACATTAACTTTTGATGATAATAAAAGTTTAAAATTTGACAAATTTTTTAAAGCTTTTTGATTTAGAAAATAATTTATAGTTATAATTGAAACATTTTGTTGTGTCTTCACTTCAGGATGCAATTTTATTGCATGGAAGAGTAAATCCCTTTTCACAAGATATTGGAAAACTGGCTGTTGTGCCTTCAATATGGTATTCATATTATTGCATGTATAGATGGATTTGGAAGTTTCGTTTAAAAATCTGGGATTACATAAAAATTTTTCAACTCTTTCTTTATTTTTTACCATTAAATTTAATTTTGGTAATTTGATTCTTTGATCTCTTTTGATGACAGATTCGGTGGGGTCTGTTAGTATTACTTCACCTAAAATACGAGTTTTGAGAAGTTTTGTAGAAAAGCATTGGCAATATAATTTTTCTTTTATAAGTATTTCTAAATTTGTTTGCTTAATTGTTTCATTCGGTTGGTTATTATTGCTATTTGAAAATACTGTTAAATTTTCAAAGGAGTTAGATGGTGATAAATTATTTGGTGAATGGAACGGTGAATGGAACGGTGTTTCAAATACTGATTGGTTGCTGTTATTGTTAATTTTTGTTGAAGAAGAAGATGTTGTTGTTGTTGATTGCATATTTTGCAAACCATCAAATCTTCTTGTATTTTGGATTTGTGGTTTATAATTATAATTATTCACAAAAAATGGATCAGAGCCTAAAGTACGAATTGGCATTCCATTTAATCTTGGAGAACCAAGTCTTTTAACAGTGTTTCTTGTTTGTTGTTGTTTATTGTCATAGGAATTTTTATTAAGCTCTGGTAAACTGATTGTATGTTTCATTGGGAACAACGTTTGTTTCTTTATAACTCCCTTTTTCTTTATATTGGATTGGTTGCCAAATGGATCGAAAGAGGTGGTTGTGTTTGTTTGTAAGGAATTGTCATTAAGAATGTTATTTTGTTGATTGTTTTTGATATTTCTTTTATTATCATTGTTCTTTTGATTATTGATTAAATTATTATTTGAATTATTAGTATTAGTGTTAAAATTATTAGTGTTACTGTTTGTGTTAGTGTTAGTATTTGTATTTGTATTATTTAAATTTGTCAAAACGTTAAAGTCTATTAATGAATTCGAATCTGAATTTGGATTTGGGTTTTTTTGAATTGTTTGTTTATTATTTTTAAGATTTTCTCTTGAAGAAGATGTTGAAAATCCTTTTGTTGGTGTTGTATTTCCTGAGCTTTGGGCCCCAAATGGATCAAAAATCTTCCCACTTTTGGGTGTGTTTGGACCAGTGCTCTCTGTTTTATTGCCAGTATTATTTTGATCAAAAAGACCATTTAATTGAAATTTTGGGATCTGATTTTTATTATTATTCGAAATTACTTTATTTTCTGAGATCGAAGTTACACTTTTTGATTTTGATCTAGTTTTTGATCCTCTCTTCATTTTTGGATTTAAAGTTGAACTTTTATTTATAGAAGGAAATGAAATTAATTCTGGATTGAAAGTGTTATTATTGTTATTATTATTTTCTTGTTTTGTTTCATTTGTTTTTTTTTTATCTGTCTTGTCCTTTTTCTTATCCTTTTCCATTCCTTTTCCTTTTTTCTGATCTTTTCGTTTCCCTTTTGCTTTTGCTTTTATTGGTTCCTTTTCTTTTGACTTTGATTTAGACTTTTCTGGTTTTTTCTCTTTTGCAATTTTGTTCTTGGTTTTTTGCAATTTTTTTGTTTTATTTTTTATTTTTTTAGGTTTTTTTTTTTTAATTATTTTTTTATTTAAAAAGTAATTTGAATATGGTCCGTTTAAAAGTAGATCGCTATGATCGATTGGTCTTTTTTTTAATTCGATGGAATTTTCTCGATCTTTTTTTAAATATTTTTCTTTCATTATTTCAAACCTAAAATTAAATAGAAGTATTAATAAGAAAAAGAAGAAGAAGAAGAATAATTATAATAATTTTGAATTGTTATGAATTGTTACAAATATTTAATTAATTAATATTTTTTTTTTTTTTTAAATATATAGATATATAAAAACATTAGAGATAAGAGTGTTTGTATTATTTTGTTTATCAATAATATTTTATTCAAATTTATCGTTATTTTAAAAAATTCTTCAAATGAGTTATCAAAAATTATCGAGAAAAACAGTTATCAGACTTGAATAAACCAAAACTATTTCCAAGACTAGATTAAAAACTCGATTTTGTTTTCACTTTATGAAAACGATCTTAAGGATCGAGTCATTTACCGTGAAAAGGCACCATACTCAAGGGGTGACCTGAGACCAAAAAGCAGTATTGTGAAATAGGCCTTCTTTTGGTTGACAAAATTCAAATAACAAAAAAAAAATTCCATTGGATCATCTTTGACAAAAAATTAAACGAAGAAAAAGAGTTCTCAATTTCAAAAAATCAAAATTTAGAAAAAAAAATTCATCTTTTCTCATTTTCTTTTTCAAAAGAGGTTAAATTTCTTTAATTTAAAAACAAATTGCTTTCTTGTATTTCGCAATCAATTTTATTCGATTTAGCCTGATTTGTGGTTATTTTAAAACCCTCTAAATTTGACCAAGTAAGGATTAGGTAATAGTCTTTCAATAAAAATAACTCATTTGAAGAAAGAAAAAAAAAAAAAAAAAAAGTCACCAAGATCTCAAAAAGCTCCAAAGAGCGACACTTCAAAACTGACATAGTTGTTTTCAGAATTGTAATTTACAACCATTCTAATTGGAAATTGAGTGTGGCTCTTTGGTGCTTTTTTCTAAAAATGTCCTCATTTTTGGTTGTTGATTTTTGGAGATCGATCGTACACCATAGGTTGGTTGGTTTTTGATTGGTGTTAGGTCCTCAATAAAATTACTAAAAAGTTTTTTTCCATTTCAGAATAAAAAATTTCACCGTAATGACTCTACCCTTAATGAAAAAAAATATTCTCATATTAATCTGATCAGTCATTTTAAAAAAAGTGAAATCAACAAGTTTTAAAAAAGTAACTCTAAAAATAGTTTAAAAGAAGAAATAGAATAAGACATTGAACACTTTTTAAAATTATTAGTTTTTCCTTTTTTATCAAATCACTATCAAAAAAAGATCGGCTTTTTAAAAAGTCATTTGATCTTTGCCATAAGGACAATAAAATGTTTTAATTTTTTCTTTGTTTTGCAGGAAATTCATTTACAAAAAGTGAAAAGTTACAGCTTTTTACTGTCACTTTACTATTAATAAATGAAAATTTTTAATTTCAATTTTTTTCAAAATGATGTTCCTGCACAACCTGGTAGAAAATCGAAAAAGATCTTGACAAAACCAATTCAAAACGAAAATTGGCGAATTAATTTTTTTTTCTTCCTTATTCGGTTTTTGAGATAAAATAAATTTGTTTTTATATTAGAATTTAACATTAGTTCATCATTAAACCAATCTGTTTAAGTTGATATCCCTTTTTAGAGTGAATTTTTAAAGATTTTGGTTTTTAATTTTTGAAAATTACTTCATTTTAGGAATGTACGTTTCAAATGAATTCTTCAAATAAACTAAATTTCATAATAAATGTCCCAATTTTTTTTTATTTTTTTTATTTTATTTTTAGAAGAAAAACAAATATTTCCAGTGGATAGAACTAAATATTAAAATAGTAATTTTTTTATTATAATAGATAACTTCAATTATTATAAAAATTTTTATTTTCAAAATTTGATTTTTAATGGGCTAATTATTTTGAAATTTAGTTTACATTACAAATGCCATCATTTCATTTTGGTAAAGATGAACATGATCTTTTGTTCACTGATTAAAATCTATTTTTTTACAAACAAAGTCGTTTTTTTCGTTTTTGTTTTTTGTTCTTTTTTTAAATACCCTCTTCTTACCACAAAGTAGTAGTCAAAAGTGGTATTGGTTTATGGTGAATTGTTGAACTTTACTTGGTGATTCAGAGCAAAATTAATAACTAACTTGAATGGAAAGGTAATTGGATAAATATCTTCTTTGGTGTATTTTTTTTAAGGAATTGATTAGTGAGGTTTTAGGGGTAGTGCAAAAATAAAAATCTTAATAAAACGAATTTACCTTTATTAAAAGAATGCGTATAGAAAGGTTTATTCCGTGTTTCAAAATAAAAAGTGTGTTTTTTTTTTGTTATAGAAGACATATACATCAACCGATCAAAGAAACCAACAATAAACACTAATTATTTCTGGTGTTGGTTTCTTAAAGTTCCATTATTTAAAAAAGAAATTCTTAAAAATGAAGGATCAAATTGGAAAATTTATCTCAAAAAATTTTTATAATTAAAAAAACACAAAAAATTTCAAAAAAATTGAAAATATTATGAAATAATTCATAACAAATTGCATTCCTAATTTAAATTTTACAGAAAATATCAAGAGGTTTTCTTTCAAATTTGATTTGAACCTTGGTATACTATTGGGTAGTAAATTGGATGTTGCATTGGAACAAGAAGAAAAAAAAAGCACTGACTATATTTTTAGAACACGGATTATAGTCTTTTTGAACACGCACTATTTTGATCACTTTAGAACAAAAAATAAAAACCAAAAAAAATCACTTATTTGCAAAAAAAATTTTTTTAATCTTTGGATAAAAGATCGTCTGAATCTTAGATAATCTAAAATGGTGGATCAGGTGATGTGCCTGATGAATTCATTTGGAATATACACCCTTATGTTCAAAATTATATTAAAAATAAGAGTCTAATAAAAAAAAATGAAGTTACTAGAAAAGGGATATTTTCTTTCACTGAAAACAGTTATTAATTCTTACTCTGTAATGTTTTTAGTCATTTAGAACAGACAGTTCAAATTTTTTGATCTCTAACTTTCTCGTGGTAAATGGATTTGTTTTTTTTTTTTATGATCTTGAACTTTCTTGTTGCAAATGGTTATTTTTTTTTTTTTGTTTGTTTATTTTTTTTTTCCTTGAACACTCTCTTTTTTATATCTACATATTTTTTTTTTTTTTCAAAAAAATTTCACTGCCGAGATAAGAAAATAAAGAAAAATTTAAAGAGTTACTCAAATTTGGGATCAAAATAATTTTTCGGTATTTGTTGGTTAATTTGAGAATTAAAAGAATTCGAACGAAAAAAATTCTCGATCTTGGATTGTTGTGTTGCTATTGACTTGGACGATTTCCAATCGCGGTTATGTACAAACCCAGACGAAGATCCAATTTTACCTTTGGTTTGTTGCATTTTTAAGATCTGTGAGCCAGTTTTTCTTTGGATTGTGGATTCAGGATCGTCTCCGTTTAAGATTTGTTGAAGGGAAACAGAAATGATTGGATAACTTTTTAATAACAGCTGTGTTGAAAAGGAATTATTTTTGTTTAACCTTCGAAGTAAACTTTCGACTTTCTCGCAAATTGACCACACAGCAAATGAGTTTTCAAAAGTTTGGGTGAGTACCAGAATGTAGACAGATTCAATTAATCGATAAAATAATCGATATTTCTTTTCAAGTACCAAAAGTTCTCCTGATGGATGCACTTGGTTTTCTTTATATAGAAACTCTGTAAATTCAGAACACACTTGGTGTGTTTTAAAGGATGGAAAGCCCGTCATTGTTTCAACAAACAAATTTGTTCCATCAATTGTTTTTAGTATTAAAGAAGCAGCCATAATTATTTATGCAATAGTAACAAACAAATGAAAAAAAATGAATTCCAAACCATAACTGTGTTATTCTTACTTGAGTAAGTCTTTGAAAATTTATTTTTTATTCTTGTCATTTCTGTCAACCATGAAATTATTTCGTTTTTGAATAATATGTTAGGTTTTTTTTGTTTTTAAGTGAATAGTTTCACTTGAGATTTGCTAATAATAAATATGTATTCTAATTGGGTGTGTGTTATCTGTGTTTGAGATGGTTAAAATTACTCTAAAATAGTCAGTTTTTGATCCAAATTACCATTCTGGAAAAAAATTGTCAAATCGATTTTAATCTTAAAACAGTAGTCAATGTTCTCATTTTGAACTATTTTTTAATGTCTTTTTTTGTTCATTTCAAAACAAAAACCAAGTCTTCAAATTAGACTAATTCTTGAAATCAAAATAGAACTCAAAATAATCCTATAAAACCTAAATTTAGGTTATATTCAATTTACCAAATTTGAGATTTAATTGAAAACATTAGTAAAAAGTAAAATTTTTAGTTTTTTTAATGCTATGGCTTTTTTCATTCATATGAAATTAACTTTAAGATTTTAACAATATATATTAATCAAGTTTCAGGAATTTCAGTTTTGGGTATCTTCATTGATCAGTGAACAAAAAGTAAGTAAAAGTAATAATTGAAAAATTTTCCTTCTCGTTCACCATCTCACCTTGAAAACCAATTTGACAATTTTTTTCCACTAAGACTTTGATTAATTCATAGATATTAAATACTTTTTTAAGGGATTAGTACTCTACGTCAACGATATAAAATCTTAAAAACACTTTATTGGTGATAATATCGACTTACAAATTTGGTAGATGCAAAGTGTCAGAAAATTCTGATCGACCAATAAAACCTAGATAAATGAAAATTTTTTCATTAAGGGACCAATCTCTATTAAATTTTTTTACCTAAATTTAATAGAGATTGTGAAAATTTTTTGCCAATTACTAAGATATGAAAGGCCGCTGTTTATTTTTATATTAAACTTATTTCTAGCCAAGGAATCCTTATTTAGAAATTGGCCACTAAAAAATAATAGAGACTAGTCCCAATAGGGTCAAGTAATTACTGTTAAGGGAGTAGCCACGGTAAGAAAAATTTTTCACTTTTTCGCAATTCTGAAGAAGGATCAGAAAATAAAATATTTTACTCTGGTTGTAACTCATTGATTTTTATTATTTAAAGTACTTCATACATTAGATTTTTTAAATTTTTTTTTCAATGTCTCAAAGAAATTGCCACAATAGAATGTTGAGTTGAATTGCAAAAAATAGTGTTTTGAATCTTGAATAACATATCTTTCATCCTTCTCTCAACATTCTATTGTGGCATTTAATTTTTTCATTTTTTATTTTTTCATCATTTTTGAGATTTTTTTAATCCTGACAACATAAAGCAATTAGAAATATTTTAATATTAGTGGCATTTGGGATTAATGGATTTTGTTTAAAAAGAACAACAACATTGCAATTGAAAGAATTTATAAAAGGAAACATAAATGGGACTTAAATAGCTAGAAGAATTCCAAAATTAGAATAATTATCCCAAATTATAACTTAATAGGATTTTAAATCCTTGGGTTTAGTGGAATTGGAGAAGTGAATATGATTATAAGTTATCAAAGTTTAAACCACAAAATGGCCATAAGTTTTATTCAAAGAATCTAAAATTATCTTCTCCCAAAATTAAAACTAAACCCCATTCCAAAAATTTGTACACATCAGAAAATCAAAAATGGGAAAGCAAAAACTCAATTTATTATATTTTCTCAAATGTAATATAAAACCATATTTAAATAACATAGTATTAATGTTTTTCTAAGTAATCATTTTCATCCATAAAAAAAAAGAAAACAATATAAAATAAAAAAATCAAAACAAGTCTATCCAAAATAAGGAAACGATCTGAAATGAAAGAGTTTGAACAAAAAATTTATTGGTAGATTTGTTAAAATTACACCAACAATGGTTAATCGATCAAATGATAAGATACCATGTACCATTTGTATGTGGATTTTTCAATTTTTAATACTCAACACTAACATTCTATCAACCATCTATAAAAAATTTTCAGATCTAACTAAACAGATTAAGTAACTGAAAAATTGAAAATGGAAACAAAAACAAAAAAGACAAAAAATGAAATAGTTTGTTGAATTAAAATTAATTTCCAATAGGATGTAAAAATTGTTATTGTTATTTTTCCAACTATTTAAACTGTGTCCAAATTAATTGAATTAAGTTTATTTTAATAAAAAAATAATAAAAAAAAAAAACTATTTTATCAATATAATCTCAATTTTTTTATTGTTGAACATTACAAAATTAAAATATCAAATAATTTTCTTAAAAAAAATTTTAGAGAATCTACGATCACACTCCCCTAAAATAAAATATTCTTATCTCATCTCTCTCAAATTTTTATCATGTCTTATCGTGTAGCTACTCCCTTAAAAAATTTTTTTACTGAAATGGAAAAAAACTTTTTAGTAATTTTTATGAGGACCTATCACCAATTAAAAACCAACCAACCTATGCTGTACAATCTATTTCCAAAAATCAACAACCAAAGACAAGGACATTTTTCGAAAAAATAGCCAAAGAAAGACACACAATTTCCCTTTTGAATGGGTTAGAATATATAATTTTGAAAACAACTATATCAGTTTTGAAGTGTCACTCTTTGACTCTTTTGAGATCTAGATGATTTTTTTTTTTTTTTTTTTATTTTTCAAAAGAGTTCTTTTTATATCAAGAATAATAGATAATCCTTACTGAGTCAAATTTAAAGGGTTAGAAAATAACCACAAATCGGATTAAATCGAATTAAGGGGTTAGTCTATATTATTTTTTTTTTGACCATTTCTAAATAAGGGTTCCTTCTCTAGAAATAAGTTTAATTTGATACCAAACAGGGTTTTTCAAATCTCAGTAATTGAATAAAAATTTTCACAATCTCTATTAAATTTAGGTAAAAAAATTTAAGAGAATAGTACCTTAAATTAATTGCGAACTTCAAGAAAGCGATTTGTTTTCAATTAAAGAAATTTAACCATTTGGAAATAACAAAGGAGAAAAGATATTTTTTTTTTTTTTAAGGACAACGTTTCCAACCTTGAGGGGGTTGAATAATTGTGTTATTTGACTTTCACTTCACAAAAAAAATTCACACAATAGAAATTGGACAAAAAAAAAAAATAAAACATTTTTATGTCATCTTTAACTTTTCACGCAGGCTATTTTTCTTTGTTTTTCGGTGAAAAGGAAAATTGAAAATAACAAAAAAAATAATGGCAAAAAATTGCTTTTGGGGATTTTCAAGTGCATTTCAAATTTGAGAACATTTCAAACTTGTAAAAGTAAATTTAAAAAATATGTAGACGGTTAGATGGATTACTGTGAGTTCCGAAAGTTGAAATGAAAATTCTAAAATATTAGAATCAAAATTTTTGGTAAGATCTAAAAAGGTAAAAATTATTATAATTGTTGAAATTGTGAAAATATCAGTTTTTTTCTAACTATTTTCTAAAAGGAATTCTCCTTGGACAAATATTATTTAGATTGTATAACTCTTAAATGGGTGATTTTATACTTAATTTCACTGTTTACACCTAAAAACATAGTCCTTAAAGTTTGAATTTTTTTGAAATTGAGAACTCTTTTAATCTTATTTTTTGTTAATTGAATTTTTTGTCAATGAGATCCAATTGAAATTTTTTTTTTTTGTTATTTGAATTTTGTTAACCAAAAGATGGGCTATTTCACAATACCCTTTTTGGGCCTTCTAGTCACCCCTTGAGTATGGAGTAAATCCACGGTAAATTACTAGAACCTTAAAAAAAAACACTTTTTGTACAACTTCTATGAAACACTGGTGCCCAATTACTCAGTTCAATTGAGTTTGGAATTTTAAATTAGAATTTTTTTTTTTGTTGAAAGTATGATATCAAATACAAAAAAATTAAATTGTAGGGAGTTGTACTCAACACATTTTGTGTGAAAGGAATCTGTTTCTTAGATGCATTGTAACGTTTATAATAATTTCAAAAAGGGAATGACAAATGAGAGAAAATGACTTTTCTAAAGACAGTTTCTAATTGGGTATCATTACCCATAATTTTGTAATCTTGAATACCGTCCAATAAAAACATTGAAATACCAAACCGTGTACAATACATACATAAATCTACAGAAGGTGAAGTATTCAAACCTTATTTTAACTTACTGATTCCAGACATTGATATAATCTAACACAACACACCATACGAAACACAACACAATCCTTATCAAGGCCAAACATACCCTGGAATACTTGTACTTACCCTAACACGTAATAACATACCCAAATATACTCAAAAGGTACACCAAAACCTCTTAGAGTAGTTTAAAGTAGAAAATTCAAAAAAAAATATTTGCCTTCATTTAAATTGATATTTTACTGATAAACGTATTTCTCTCAAGACAACTATTTTCTTAAAAGTACTTCTAAACGTGTTTTTAAGTTGTTCAATAATATTCGAAAATTTTAATATTTCGGGAATCTTCGTAACACCCTAAAATTAAAACCATTTTTTAGCGATCTCTTTTTCACAAAAAAAAAAAGAAAATGACTAATTAGGGAAAAAGTTTTCTCATTCTTGATACTATTATTAGATTAACTTTTCGTCGAATAACTAAACTAAAAAAAAAAAAATTTGGAGAGATACCTTGTTGGGTGTTTTTCGAATGAATTTGTCAGACAGGTATTACCAGTAGAACAAAAAATAAAAACCAAAAAAACCTTTTTTTGTCAAAATAATTTATTTTCATCTTTGGTTAAAAAAAAGTATAAACTTGACTTCAATAAAAGGGCAATATTTGTGGTGTATTGTCAGGTTTTTGTTTGGATCTTATTCTTTCAAATACCTTTGTTTCAATGAAAAACAAAAGCAATTAGAGATTATCTTCACAATATTTCAAAGACGAAGCGTCTGTGTTTAAGAGATTTCCTTCTGATTAATGGAATGATTTGTTATGAAGTAAAAAAGATTACGTAAAAAAATACTTTTAGACAAATGGAAACAAAAATTAACAAGAAAAAAGAAATTAGAATGGGAAAAAGTTAAACTTTTTCATTCCAACAAACCTTTTCTAGTTTTTGATAAAATTTAAAAGAATTTATCCAACAAAGTATTAGATTGGGTGAGCTTCACTTTGTTACTTTTAGAAAAACAAGAATTCTTTTCTCAAGTTTTTCCAAAACGAAATCTTTTGGAACTAATAAGTTATGTGGAAAAAAGGCAAATTGGATCAAATAACAATCCTAATTTCCTTCAACAGAGTCAACAATTCAAAATTTACCACTTTTTTGACTTTACATTTGGATCTCAACCACCCAAAGTTAATAAACTTTGGAGTTGTGTTTGTTAACTCTATCTCCTTTTTGTCTTGGTTTGTTTTTGGATGGAAAGTGCCAAGAAATAAGAAGATGAGACTTTTCATCTACTTTATTTACCATTATTTGCTTATTCTTTTATTTATGAGTCTCCAAAGTATATCAAACAAACATTCGAGTTCGGATGAAAATGAAAATTTGGTCGAGTTAGTTGAGATTGACAACGAATTTGAAGAAGAAGAAAAAAAAACAAAATTTACGAAAGAAGAAAACCAAGTTGAAGAAGAAAAGAAATCACACACCAAGAAATTCTTGATGACCTTTGTTAGCATGCTTGTGATTTCTGTGATTGTGTTCCTGTTTCGGTATCTAAGCAAGCCGCTTGTTCCCCTGCCACCAAAGACACGACCAAAAATGCCATCGCCTGGATGGTGCGAACCCAAAAAGCCTATTTTTTACTACGACTTGGGTGGCACGGAGTGTGCGTGCGAAGAAAAGTGGAGTCGGAAAACGTACTGGTCCAAAATGATGACAGGCTTTGCTTTCAATTTCCCACATGTAATTTCTCCTTTCCATTTCCAAATGATCTTTGTAAATTGGAAATACGTCTTTATGGGGATCTACTTGAACGAAGTGCTTGAAGAGCTGATGATGGGCGTAGGTGGTATCTGGGGGTTCACCTTTGATCCACCAATGGACGCCGAGGCGCGCTACGATTCCTTGATTAGAGACTTTGTTTGCTGTATGTCTGGTCTCAAACTGGGATCCTTTGTCAGCGACATGCTCCAAATACCCCCTTTAGTGAAGCTCCCAATCGTTTGGAATTTCGACTCCTCGAACCCACACTCTGCTCATAGACTTTTTAAAGGGTTTGTACAATGCCTGATCCTTTCACAAATGACTCTTGTTTATAATTCCGATCGTGGTAAGGGATTTTTTAACAAAACAAATGTAGTGCTCATGTTTGGCTATACACTCCTGATCGGCTTATTTTATCTCTGGAACAAAAACGATTATTCCAACGCTTCTTCAAGAAGAAAAATCCTTGTTCACCATATTTTTTGGGTTTTCTGCGTAAATTATATTTTATCAGTAAGTATTTTTTTTTATTTTTTTTTTTTTTTTATTCTTTTTTATTCTTTTTTATTCTTTTTTATTCTTTTTTATTCTTTTACTGTTCTGGACAAAAATTGTAAAATCGGCTTTAATTCTGAAAGAGTGACAAAATTTCGAATTTTCGAATATTTTTTTACTTTTTTATTTTATTTCTAAGCCCAACAAAAACCAAGTCCTAAAAGTAAATTGGTTTTCTTTTTAGAAAAAAAGTCAAAAAGAAAAAACAGATCAACACCATTTTTAATTTGGTAACCTTTATGAATACTAAACTAAAAAAATCTTCTTAGAAATTCAAAAGCAAATTCAAAAAAAATTTACCGTATATTAGAATTGAAAACAGAAGAAATAATCTGATTGATCTCTAAAAACAAACTTACTTTTAGTAAAATTTTAGAAATGAATTATTGTTTTTCAAAAGTTAGAATCAATTTTTTCATTTTTGGAAAGTGAAAAATCCTACCTATTTCTGAATTATTTAAAAAAAATATTTTGTTAGAAGAACGAAATCTTATTATCTAAAAAGGAAAGTGTACAAAATACACTTTAAAAATGAAACTCACTCAGTTTTGGAATAACCTCAGTATAAAAAAAACAACTTAATTTCAAAAAAATTGCAATAATTAATTTAAACTTGAAAAAATATAATTTTTATATTCAAAGAGCAGTTCAAATCAATTTTTTCTTTTTATTGAACAAAAAAATACGAGAAAAACAATCAAACTATTAAATTAAAAATTCTTCCAAAATACTTTTTTAAAACCTGGAAAAATCGACTTAAAACTTAAAGAAATACTTTTTAATTTGATTATTCTTAATTAATAATTAATAACCCAATCTTAATTTTTCCAGTGGGCTATTAATAACCCAAGGATTAAATATATCAATAGACTTTATTATTATTCCTCAATTTTTTAAAGATTTTCAAACAAATAAAAATTTTTTCAAATTAATCAAAAAAAATAATAGATATTATCAAATAACCCATTTTAATACGAAAAATTCCTTGTTTATACTCGGAATATTTGAAAAAGAATATTGCCCCAATCTTTTAAATTTCAAGAAATTTAATAAACATTTGTGAATAAAATAAATGATCTATTTTTTCTGAGATATTCAAGATTTCAATATTTGATTTATTTTTATGGTATTTTTTAAATAAGATTAAATTTTCAAGATTATTTATTCATAAAGTCTCAGAAATTACTAAAAGCGAGATTTCTTCAAAATAAAAAGGTTTTTGTAAATTTTTCTTTTTCTCAATTGATCTCAAAAAATCCAAAATAAAAGGATCAGGATCTTGACTGAAAATTTCATAGAAAAAATGAACTTCTCTAAAAATTGATAACTCATTTCTCTAAAGTTTGATAAATGAGGTTGCTTATCGGGTTTGATTGTATTCCCTGTGAAAACAATTACTCTATTACCTTTGGTAAAAAAAATAAATAAGAGTTACTAGTCCGCTAATGAAAACGAAAAGTAAAATCAATTCAAAGAAGAAATAATTTAACACCAAAGAATAATTAATATTATCATTTTTAATCAAATGAATCAACAAAAAACAATTTAAATCTTCTTTTTTGAAAATTAGATAGAGTAGTTTTGGTGCTCTCACAATTAGTCAATTTTTTCAATAAATTTTTAATAAAAGATCAATCAAAGAAAAAATCCATTATGAAAAGACTGTATTATAAAAACTGTGATTATATTTATTTCTTCATTTTGACTTTACTGTTAATTGAAAAACAAATTGAACAAAATTTTCATTTGACTGTCCGAAATTATACTGGTATTTGAATTCTAAATGGGAAAAATTTTCACTTCATTTTCAATTTCCTTTTTCAAATAGAGTTTTTAAATTACAACCTAATTCTTTGAGAACCCAATTTGATAAAGAAAAATCTGGAAAAGAAAGTGAAAATTTTTTCCCATTTAGAATTCAAATACCAGTAGAACAAAAAAATCAAAATAACAAGAATTACAATAAATCATCAATACCCCCGATTCTAAAAAGGGGAAATTAATAAGAATACAACTGTTTTACAGGATTAAAGAATTTAAATTTAGCTTTGATCTCGGAAACAATTGTTTTGGAAAGCTGGATGAAAATTTTGTTAAATTTATTTTGCGACAGATAGTAATCATTTATTTTTTCTTTTATTAACAGATCTTACTTGACATTTTCAGCTTCTATTAAGGTTCCCAATTAAAAAATCGCGTTGGACTTTTTTTTCCCGAATGATAATTTTAAAAAAAAATACCAAGTCTTATTAACAAATTAATTCGAAGAAAAAAAATTTCAAAAAATCTTTCGAGGTTTTGATAAGAACCTTTATTATCAGAATTTTAGCAATAAATTCGTGGTAATATTATAAAATCGTGATTAGTCCAACCTCATCGTGGAAAATAACCATAAAATCACGAAAAATTCATAAAATCGCAATAAAATACAAAACCGCGAAAAAATGAAAAATTATTTTTTTGAAATCACATAACAAAAAATTCAAAGACTTTTACAACGTACCCACACTTGAAAAAAATGTAAGAAAGTGTTTGAAAGCGCTGTGAAAAGTGTCTTCAAGTGTTTGAAAGTTTTGAAAGACAGAAATATTTCATAAACGGAAGGAGATTGTTAGAAGAGGAAAATCAAAATTTTTTTCTTTTCATTTTTTTTTTAACAAAATATAAAATCTCCTATGAATTTTATGATCAAACTAATAATCATCCATTTCAACAATAAACTCGAATATAAAATAGATCTAATTTTTTTTAAAATGGGATAATTATCTTCACAAGTTAAATAACCAAAAAGAAAAAAGAGTAATTTTCCTTCTTATTGGTGATCAATTAAAAAAAAAAAATATTTAAACTGTAATTGTGTTTTCTTTATAATACCAAAGATAGAAGAAGAAGAAAAATAAAATAAAGAAAAAAAATATACAAACAATCCTAATAATTGGTGATAATGTGGCTAGGCCGTTGAGAAAGCTTTTGAAAAGTTATCCAACCCCTTTCAGCTTTCAATAGAATATTGAAAAGTTTTGAACCCAAGAACACATTCTTTCAAGAACGTGTGAAGGTTTGCTTATTTTAGCTGTCTTTTTATTCAACATAGTTTATAACACCAAGATATACTGAGAAACTATTTATTTGCCCTTTTTTATCACGTTTGTTGTTGATCTAAAAGGATCGATCGATCTTTCAACCAAATCAAAAGAAAATACACTGAAAATCTTGATATAAACCTTGATTTGGATTAAGTTTCTTTTTTGTTGTTTTTGAAAAGAATAACTTTTTTTTTCAAGGAACTATTTTTCAATCAAACAAAATTTTTCTTTTTTAAAAACATTGTTGAATTAGATCTAAAATCCATCAACTATTATATCGCGATTTAATTTTTATCACGATTACTTGGCAATTGTCACCATTTTTCGACAATTATCGTGATTTTATAAAATATTGCGGTTTCATCAAAATAATCACATTTTTTGAAACTTTATCAAGATTTGACTTGATTATTTTTGAAACTTTATGGTGACTTGACAAAGATATCGTCAAATCCTCTATTATTTCAGTTTTATTAGACGAGTACAGCATTTTTAAAACTATTAGTTATTACCTATTGAACGAAATATCTAAAGGTTTAATGAAATAACAAAAATTCATTTATACATTTATTTGGAATTTTTACCCAAAAAAAACACTTTATTTTTTTTTCTCAGCAAGGGAGTTTTAAAAAAATCGTAGTACTGCTAAAAACAATAAATACACTAGCCTCAAGAATTTAAAATTCTGGAATATTGATTATATTATGCTGTAAATAGACTTTTTAACAAGGATGAAATGCTAATTAAAGTATTAGTTTTATCAAACTTGGAATTTGAAATTTTCTTTTTTTATAATATTATATGTAGGAATTAAAATAATTTTTTTTTTGTACTTCCGATGAAATAAGCTATTTTTCCAAAATTTTGACTCACTTTATAATGTTATTGTAAGCAGTTCGGTGGTTTTGTACCATATTCTTATCAAAATTGTTTTCCAATTTTTAGATCTGAAATCATTTTTTCTTATCTGCAAATTTTTAATTTCATTTTTTCTGAATTGCTTTTTCTTTCTTCAAATTTGTGTTTTTCTTATCTGTTTGTTTTTCTTTTTCTTTTTCTTTTTCTTTTTGTCGAAAAATTTTCAATTTTCGTTTTTTTCGTTTTCTTTTTTTTTTGATCTTTTTCTTTTTTTTTTCTTTTTAGTTTTTTTTTTTTTTGATCCTTTTTTCTTTTACAAAAGAACAAGTGGAAAAAAAAAAAGATCTTTGAAAAGACAAATAATCATTTTGAAAATTGAGACTATGTAAGGTCTTTTTAAAATGAATTTAATTTTAAGCAAAAAATCTTTGTGTTAACCTTTTTTTCAGTGAAAGTTAAGTAATAAAAAATCTGTTAATTCTCATTTCAAAAATTGTGAATCGCACTTTTTGATAATTTTTGGTTTTATTTTTTTTCTAATTTTGAAAATATCAGGTTTTTATATATTTATAATGATTTAAAAGTGGCACATTAATCATATTTAATTATTAGTTGTTCTTGAATACAAAAGGATATGCTTTTTTTTTTTTTAATTTATTTTTTCAGTTGAGTCACAATTTTTGAAATGGGGTTTAGATAGATGTTTTTTAAATAAAATTCAAATAAAGTTTGTACTTTATGTTTAAAACATAAACAAAAGGAAATTATAGAAAATATTGATCATTTTTTACACTACAAGGAAAATTTAAACACCAAAAATTAAAGTTAGCCAAAACTATACATTGGATTTAAGTTATACTTCTTTTATAAATTATTTTTATAAAGTTATCATAATTTTATGTAATAAAAAATGGATAGCTTTTAAACTCTTGAAAATCTGAATACCCCCCTTTTCAAAAAATACCGACTTTTGAAAAAAACACCTATTTTCGGGGTATTTTTATATTCGAAAAAGTTGAAATGAATTAATTTTTGATTGAACATTAAGATTGAAAAAAAGAATATATGTTAAAGCAATTTGCAGAAAAAAATCGAGAATGTATATAAAAAACTCAAACATGGAAAAAAATAAAATGATAAAAAATATTCCAAAAACAGATAAAAAATCAGATTTTCAATTTAATTGAGCAATATCTTTTGATTAAAATATTTTGTACTATTTTCAAATTGAAAAATATGTTTCCTTTTAGACTATTAAAAAAATACTTGAAAATTATCTCTCTACTAAGTCAATTAAAAATTCAAAAAATTTTACAATTAAAAAATGAAAAAAATATTACTGAAAAATTTCATTTTTTTTTTCAATTCCTATTAATATCTATTAAAGTTGTAAATCTCATTGAAAATTGTTATGTATAATAATGTTTATTATATGAGTGTATTTCAAAAATACAAAATTTAGAGATTTTTTTTTGAAAAAATTTTCCTTGTAGTGTATGAGTATCCTTCCTATGAAAATAATAAACCCCAATTCAAAATTTTTAACACACCAAAATTCGATTTGTGAAAAAAAAAACTTATTTAATCAATTAAAGAAGATTTACCAAATTAGAACCATTCACAAATTGAAATGTTAACACTTGTTTATAAATTACAATACTCACAAAACAATAAATAAATAATTATCAATACAAATAAATCATGGGTGTGTTAAAAATTTTGGAGAGAGCAAAACAAAAAAATACATTAGTAAATTTGTTTAAATTCTATTAGGAATATTGATCGATCAAAGGTTAGATACTACCAACTAATTTTATTTGAGTTCTTCTATTTGGAACAACTTGGCTTTAACCTAATATCAATGGTTGAAAAAAATTTTTGATCGAACGAAGCAAATTACGTAATTCAAACAAATGGAAATGAAAACAAAAACGAAAAGATAAAAAAATGATTTTCATATTTTACAAAAATCAAAATTATCTCCAATTTCAATGAAATTGTATTATTGTGATTGTTTGGAACGTTTTAGCTGTGTGGAAAATTTTGAATTTTAATTTAGTTTAATATTTCATAACAAATTAAAAGAAATAAATCTTAATGGACTAATTTTCAACCAAGACAGTTTGAAATTATTTTCATTAATTAATAATTGTGAAATATATTATTTTACACTTAAATTTACTTTCAGAAAAATAAGTCTATGAACAATTAGAGTGCTATTTATACTTCTTCAACAACAACGATAATAAAAAAAACAAATTTTTTTTAAAAACTCAATTTTAAAATTATTCTTTTTATAATCATTTTATTTTAATTGTACTCTCTATAGTTTACAATTCACCCAACTTTAGATGCCATGTATATGATCTTTATTGCTGAAATTAGTTTAACGATGATTTTATATATATTTGAAACATGCCTCCGGTTAAATCTCTGGGATTTAAGGAAAAAAATAGGTTTAGAAGAAGAGACGATACAAATTAATAATAAAATTGATCCAGAGGAAAATGTAAAGGAATTAAAAAAACAAAAATTTGATCGCAACAAATTAATGTCTTACATCAATATGCTTGAAATCCAAACAAACAAAACCTCTTTTTCTTTTAAAGATTTAGAAAAATCCCTCGTTAAATTCCAAAAATTTCAAATTGAAAAATCTAAAAAATATATTGTTTCGAAAAAAAGATGGATATGTCTTAGCATATTTTTTATTATTGGGATAATCTTAATAGTCATTCTTTCACAAACACCTTTGCTTTATGATGGTGATATTATGTATAAAAGACATTGGTGTGGCAACCCTGCAATTTCTGGTGTGAATGGGTGCTATAATTGGGAATATAACACAACACGTATGGAAGCTGATATATACTAATATAACAAAAATTTTGTATTTAACTAAACTTTCATGGTTTTTAAAATCTCTCAGAATTATTTACAGAATACAAGAGCTAACAAATAAATTATTAACTATTAATTTTTTTTTTGAGGTTTTTTTTTAAGATTAGAATGAAAAAATCATTCATTTAAATACTCGCGCGAAAATTATAGAATTTATATATACATTACAAGATTTTCAGCAACAAGTAAAAAAAAAAACAATTTATTTATTGAAAAGGAAAATTACATTTTAAAAAGAAATTTGAACAATTCAGAACTCAAAGAAAAGGATTTGAGAAGAAACTTATAGTTTTTCTTTTTTTCACTTTAAAAAAAATTTTGTTTTTTTGTAATTTTTTTTTGACGGATGCGTAAAAAAAGAATATTTTGTGATCTTTCGAAATTTTTTTTACAATTAGGTTTGTTTAATATTAGAAAAATCGTTTAAATTTTTCAATTTTATCGATTTAAAGTTTAATTTTCAACGGATCAAAAATAATTGATAAAGTTGAAGATTTTTTGTTGTGATCTATAAGCTGGAATTCTACCTAAAAAAAAAAAAATGTAAATAAGTTGCTTAATAAAATGTACTTTAGAATTATTATATGGTTCATTTTTTTTTTGTAAAATTTATTTGAATGATTTTTGATGAATAGTTTATGGACTCAGTTGTACTCATTTTCTTTTAATGAAGATAAAAGAAAAAGATAAAAACAAAAGAAAAAAAAATCAAATGGAAATTTATTAAAAAATGTTTTTATAGAAAATAATAATTATTTGTTATAATTAAAGATTTGGAATTAGAATTAAAATAGTTTTTATCACCATCCAACTGTGTTGTAACCCAATATAAACCTTGCTGATAATTCTCAATCACTATTGTGGAAAAAAAAAGTGAAATCAAGAAACAGAGTAAGGCATGATTTTTGATGGTAGGCATTACTAAATACAAAAAAGAAAACAATTTAAAAGATATAAAAAAGTAACTTCGAAGATTAATAATTACATTATTATCAATCAAATCAAGAAAAAAAAAATTGTAGGTAAATGTATTAATAAAATCCCTAGAATCTTTTGGAGATCTCAAAAACAGTTAGTAGTTTCAACAAAATTTTTAATTGATAGATGAATCAAAGAAAAAATCTCACCAAATTATCGTGTTATAAAAACCACTAATACCTTTAATCCTCAATTTTTCCTTTTAAATTGTTTGTTCATTTATTTTTCCAATTTTGAAAATTTAATAACTCTATTAATATATTTTTTGAGACAAATCTTATTTTGTAAAAACAAAATATTTTTTTCAAAAAATAATTAATTAAAACTCTGATCTACTATCAAAATTTTTTTTATAATTTGTGTTTGATTTTTAAAATGTGTCTTTTTGTGAAAAATTCCTCTCCTGATTAAACAAAAAATACCCTTTGTTATTAATTATTATTATTCTTTTAATTGATGAAAAGCTCAATTATAAAAAAGATTACCAAGTAATATTTAACGAGAATAATTGTGGAACTAACGTCTAAGGATATTTTTTTTTTATTTTTTTAGAGAACATGATACTTTTATTATAGTTTTATCGATTTTATTTTGAAAAAAATGTTTGGGTAGTTATTTTCAAATGAATTTGAATCAATTTTAAGATTTCTAAACAATTTTAATTTTTAATATATATATATATCCGCTAAATTTCAAAAATAGAGGCATATTTTTCATCAGAAAAAAATTCATTTAATTGGTTTATTTTTTTTTTTGAATAATAATATAAATTGTTAAAGTGTTTAGAGATAATAAACAATATAGATTAATAAATAAAAATATAGTGTAATAATTTTATTTTTTGAAATACAAATGAAAAAAGAAAAAAATAATACTAAAAAAGTTCGGCCTCTAATTTTGAAATTTGGCTTATATATATTCTTTTTATTATTGGAGATTTAAATTATTCTTTTTTTACAATTTTTCCAATATATTTCTTAATATATCGGTATAATACCCTTTTTAAAGAATTTATTTTAATGAATATAAACATCCAAATTTGATTAGAATATTGTTAAAACCAACTTTTGGTTCACTATTTTAATTAAACAAAACCACCATAATCTTTTATTAAAACTCGAAAAAAAATCAAAATATTATAAACTTTTTTTATTTTTAGTTACTAAAATGAAAAGAATTCAAAGATCAGTTAAAAAGGGTACAAATCTGCTTGTTTTAAATTGATATTCAAATAAACAAAGAAAAAAAGTTTGTTTTTAAAATTGGTTTGTTTTAGTGGTATTTATTCTACTATTTACAGAAAAAAGGTGTTTTGTTTTTTTCAAAGAAAAAAATTTAAATTAAAATTCCATTTTAATAAAAAAATAAAGTTGAAATTAAACAAAGCTTTATATGGGTTGAGAAAATAAATTTCTCTTTTTTGTTAATTTTTTCAATCAAAAAAAGGGGGTAGGAATTTAACTACTACAATTTATTCAATTTACAAATGTTTTTCTCTCTAAAGTACATTTGTAATTTTAAAACTCGCTTGGTAACAATCAATCTTGATAAGTAAACCTCACGAATGAAAATGATTACCAAATCCCCAATGACAATTAATGATCTATTTTTTTTTTATTAGAATATTTTACTTCACAAAAAGCAATTAAATACTGTTTTCAAGTCTAACTCTAAAATAAATAAAGTTTTTTGATTTAGAATTTGATTTTGAAATAGTGTTTTCCAAAAAATTATTCCAAAAAAAAATAAATGTGTTCTTATGTTCCGAAAAATTAATGTATTTCAAGTTATTTCTTTTTCCAAAACAAATACAGTCAGTTTCACTTTTAAGGCACAAACTAGCAACGAAATTTAAGGAACAAAAAAATCTCAAATTAAGGCACAAAATTTGAAATTTTTTTTTTTACAATTTATTTTTCTAGAATCTGAATTTTGTTCATTAATTTGAGATTTTTTTGTTACTCAAATTTCGTTGAAAGTTTGTACCTATAAAGTGAAACTGACTGTAACTGCGTTTTCGTTTTTAATAAATCATTTGTTCCCTTTCCATATTTCCGGTTTTTTATTGAAATTTGTCGTACATTGCTTTAACCAAAAAAAGTGCTATTTTTTTTTTCATTTTTTGGGAATATTTCAACTAAAATATTTTGAATTAAATACATAAGTGGTTATTTCAATCGATATTAATATTAAACTTAATTTGGCAATGTTGATCAATAATTACCATAACTAAAAAAGATTATTTTTTATGAAATGTAAAAAAAAATGCCCCACTTTTTTGGAAATACCTTATATATTTATATATATATATTGATATGATTTGTTGAATATGAAAAAGATCAAAAGATTATTGTAACCTTTAATTTTTTTAATAAGTAGAAAAAAATTATTGTTTAGGTACCTTATCAAAAAAATTTTCCAATACTCTTAATTTTCAGTATTTTTCTTTTACTAAATTGAGTTTTTCGAATAAGTAAGCTATAATTTAAGACCTCTATTTTCAAAAGGAAATTCAAAATGAAGTAAACACTTTTGCCAATCTGTTATTTAAAATCATGTAGAAATTCAATTTCAAGGTAAAATAAATTTTTGTTTCAGAGTTTGAATAATTGTATTTGATTTTATTTAAATCTTAGGATTGATTTCTTGTAACATTCAACTAAAAAGCACCCTTTAATAAATAAATAAGGATTAAATTAATCCCCAGGGTATTGAATTAAAATAAGTTCTTTATATTTTATTTTCTTTTCTGTGATCAAATTCTTTGAAAAAAAATTGTTATACAGTCTTCCCAATCTGACTATGAACTTTTTTATGAAACAATTTTCATATATTAAATCTTTTTTTTCAATCAGAATAAGAAAACTAGTATTATTATAAAAAAAAAAAAAAACAATAAATCGCCTATTATTTAATTTTTTTAACCAAAAAAGAACAAATAAAATTCCAATATCTAACAATAACTATAAAAAAGGAGTAAAGCGATTTATTAACAGCTTCAAATATATTCAATAAAAAATCAATATCTCTTTGTAATGTTTTGAAAAAAAATTTGAATAAAAATCCCATTTATTGTATTTTTTTTATAATAATACTATTTTTCTTATTCTGATTGTAAAAAAAAGAGTTAATAAATGAAAATTGTTTCATAAAAAAATTTAACTGTAGACTTGGTACGGCGGTAAAATTGAAATAATACAAAAAAAAAAAAAAAGCAAAAAAAAATAATAATCCCAAATAATAACTTTATTAGTTAATTTTTTTTTGAAAAAGAAAACAGAAATTTCTACTAAAAAAAAAAAAAAAAAAAGTTATTCAGTAAGTTGGATTTTAATAGTAATAGTAACAATAATGTTCTAAAAGAACAAAGATCAAAAACAATTATATCTTTTTTTTTTTTTTTTTGTTTTTGTTTATCAGGTTTTAAAGAGCTCAAAAATAAAATAAAAAATTACTTTTGAAACATAATAGAGATTTTATTTTCTTCATTTAAATTTAGTCAAAGGATTTCCAGAAAAGATCAGTTTCACCAGTTTCCATATATCTAGCAATTGGTGTGTGTAATGGTTTATTATTCTTTGTGAGATAATCCATTGCAAATTTGATTCCACCGGCCTTTTCTTGTTTGGTTGATTTGAGACCACACCACACGAGAAGAGAGAATCCAGTATCAAGAAGGAATACATCATTGGTGTCAAGTTGGCTTTTGTTAACATCGCTGCCTTCAGAGACTTTCGAGAATTTAAGTTCGCCAGATTCGTCGCTGATTAACCAAAGGGATTTGGTTGTTGTTTGGTTTTCAAATTCAAGATCGTCACCACCTTCTTGTGCGCTTTTAATTTTAGCTTTACCACCGAGGAGGTTCCAGAATTTTCTTGATGTTTCGGATTGATCCATGACATGGATTGTTGGTTGTCCCTTTCTTTCACCTTTGATGGAATTTGAAACTTCACTTGCTTTTCTTTTTTCCATGAAGTTACTCTTCTTTCCATGCCATTGGTACAGATCTAAGCCTATTTATTGTTAATTTGCATGAATTTTATTCAGTATTTAGGGGGGGGGGTGTTTAAAAAGTAAATATAAATGAAGGCTAATTGTGATCTCTAACAAAATCAAAAATAAAAAAAAAAATAAACAATAAATAAATAAAAAAACAAACCTGAATCAAGAACAAAGCAATCCCCTTCGTTAAGACTTGCAACTTCGAGTGGCACTTCTTGTACTCTGATTTTTTTTTTTCCTTTAATGTGGAATAATCTTGGGGTGTATCTATAAAGATTTTTTTTTTTTGTTTTGATATTTTGAGGTTGAAAAAAATTAGAAATTTAACTTAAAGAGATCATTTTGGTATGATTGAAAAAGGAAAAAAAAAGGGTTACTTTTCTGGTTCAACGTGGCTAAATCCTATTTTGTAAAAATTTCAAAAGTAAAAAAATTTATTATTTAAAAAAAAGAGAGAAAAAAAAAAAAAAATAAAAAAAAGGAGAAAAAAGTTTTGATTGGAAAAATGGAGAAAAAAGTTAGGTGTTGTTAAAAAACAACAAAAAAAAAAAAAGAAAAACAAAAAATAAGCGGTTGTAACAACAATACCTGAATCAATTCCACCTTTAAGGTATCTAATTCCACCTTCAAAGAGATCGAGGAATTGTTGTGATTCATATCCTTGAACTTCTCTGTGTTGAATTGGTGCTCCGCCGAGATAAGTATCAAGTTCTACAGTTTTGTAAGCTGCAGTACCTTGTTCGTCTTGTGTCGAGTCCTTTCCTAACCAGAAGTAAATATCATGATAGAGGGTATTGAGGTTTTCTTTTTTCCAGGTATGAAGAACAATAAAAGCATCTCCTTCAAAAAAGTCTGAGAAGGGGGTAAATTCAATGACCTTAAATTTTTCAATACGCCATTTTTTGAGCCCAACAGTTTTTCCAACACCCTTCCAAGCTTCGTCAAATTCGGTTATGTCTTGCATGATTAAATGAAATTTAAAAGAAAAGAAAAAAAAATGTAACTATCTTGGATTTTTTCCTTTTGAATTCTTTGTATGATTTTATTCTTGTGAAAAGCCATTTACCATTTGAAATCTTGAAAAGTTTCTATTTTCGTGTTTCGTTTTTTTAAAAACTGATCAAGTTAAAGTTTTTATGTTCTTTTTGAATGTCAAATTTTTTGTTGAGAAGAAATGAAGAGTATTTTTCAAATTTTCATACCTCATTGAATATGCTTCCTTATGAACACTTTTTTTTCAGGTTATAATCTTTCTATTTATATTTCCAACAAGAAAAGTTTGCCGTAAATGAGATAAATAAATTCAAAAGCTAAAATTCATTAGAATCTTTTGGAAAGGCAAACAATAATTAAATCATTTAATATTTTTACAGTGTGCCAAAAGTAGTAACAAGTGTTGAGGAACTTTAATCATAACAAAAAAATTTCTCCTTTTATTTTTATTCTATCTTGGTTATTAAACCAGTAATTTCTTTAAGAAAAAATTTATTTACTTAAGGGAGTAGCTAAATGATAAGACATGACAAAAATTTTAGAGAGGTAAGAGAAGAGTATTTTATTTTAGTGGTGTGTGATCCTAGATTCTCTAAAAATTTATTTTAGAAAATTCTTTGTTATTTTTTTTTTAAGTAAGGTTAATCAATAAAAAAATTGAGATTATATTGATTATATAGTTTTGATTTTTTTTTTTTTATTTAAATAAACTTAGTTCCAAAAATTTTGGCATGGTTTAAACATTCGAAAGAATAGCAATATCATACTTTACATTCAATTTGGAAAAAATAATTTGATTTTACAAACTATTTTATTTTTTTGTCTTTTTTGTTTTGTTTTCATTTCGTTTTTTTCCATCTACAAAATATGTTTCATTAGATCTGGAATTTTTTGTTCGATCGTTTGATAGAATGTTAATGTTGAGTTTCTTAAATTGAAAAATCACATACGATTGGTCCGTGGTATCTTATCATTTGATCGATCAACAATTTTTGGTGTAATTTTAACAAATTTACCAATACATTTATTGTTCAGCTCGTTTTATTATTTTGGAACACACCACTTTTTATTTTTTTGTTTTATATTGTTTTCTTTTATTTGGATGTGAAGGAGTACAAATAAAAACATTAATACTATGTTAGTTAAATGTGATTTTATATTAGGTTTGGAAAAATATAATAAAGCGAGTTTCTACTTTCCTATTTTTGATTTTATGATGTGTACAAATTTTTTGGAATATATTTTTAGTTTTTTTTTTGGGACAAGATAATTTTTGATTCTTAGAATAAGACTTATAGCTATTTTTTTGGTTTAAAATTTGATAACATATAATCATATTCACTATTCCAATTCCACCAAATCCAACTCTTTTAAACCTAACGAGTAATATTTTAGGATACTAATTATTTTTTGGAATCCTTCTCGCTATTTAAGACACATTCATGTTTCCTTTTCTACTTCTCTCGATTATAATGTTAGTGTTCTTTTTAAACAAAATCCATTAATCTTGAATGTCACCGAGAAAAAAATATTTCTAAATACTTTTTTTTGTAATGATTAAAAAAAATTCAGAAATGATGAAAAAAGATTAATGAAAAAAATAAATACCACAATGGAATGTTGAGATAAGGACGAAAGATAAGTCGTTCAACCTTTGAAACACTATTTTAAGTAATTAAACTCAACATTCTATTGTAGAAATTTCTTTGAGGTTTTCAAAAAAAAAATTAAAAAATCTAATGAATGAAGTACTTTAAATAATAAAAATCAATTGAGTTACAACCAAAATAAAAAATGCTATTTTCTTATTCTTTTTAAAATTGCAAAACTGTGAAAAATTTTCCTTTACCGCGACTACTCCCTTAAAACCAACACTTATTTTTCATTCTTGAAAGAGTATAAAAGGTGAAAAAACATTAAAAGATTTTTAGGAAATATTTTTATATATTTTAATCTTTAGAATCGATAAGATTTTAAAAAAAGATTATATCGTGTAGGATGTGGCGACTTGTTAATTTGGTTCTTAGCTGATTGATCTTGAACTTTGTATAGATTTTAATAGTGGTTCAAAATGGAAATTTTTGTCAATTTATTTATTTTTTTTTCCCTAATCCAAATTAAAGACCGTAAGACTAATATATTGGAAAGATGAGTTATAAAAAAATGTGGTTCGCGATTTAAATTTTGGTTTTATTTGTAACTTTTGGAAAATCTATTTTTAATTTTTTGGT
The DNA here is from genome assembly GCA_027625915.1 of Anaeramoeba flamelloides. Classification (NCBI taxonomy): domain Eukaryota; family Anaeramoebidae; genus Anaeramoeba; species Anaeramoeba flamelloides. The sequence continues at coordinate 6,425,941 of JANTQA010000042.1, forward strand.
TATTTGAGTAAAAAACTAAATAAAAAATAGTTCAATCACATACACAAAAAACTAAAATCTTTTATAATATCAATAGCTACCAGTCTATTACTTCTAAACATCTCAAATTAGATTTCAGATAAAAAATAAATTGATAAAAGTACTTTTTTGAATCACTATTAAAATCCATAACAAGTTCAAGATCGATCAGCTAAGAACCAAATTAACAAGCCACCAAACCCTACACGAGATAATATTTTTTTTCAAATTTCAGGAACTGTAAACCTTAATCAATATTAAAGTAAATTGAAAGATTTATTTTTTTATACAAAGGTAATACAGGACTTGCTTACACAAAGATATTATTAATACCGATAAGCAATCACCTTCTTCAACTTGAGAGCTTCGAGTTATCCTTTTGAAAAGATTTCATTTTTCCGAATTAATTTTTAGTAAAAAGATCTTGATCCTTTTTTATTGGATTATTGAGATCTAAAACAGAAAAGAAAAATTTACCAAAAACGGTCATTTCTATGAAATCCCACTTTTAGTAAGTTCTGAGGATCTGTATAAATAAATAACCTTGGAACTTAAAATATTATTATAAAAATTCAAGAGAAATAAAACAAATATTCAACAATTGAAGATCTGAAAAAATTTATGATTTATTTAATTTCAAAATATTGATTAAATTTCTTGAAATTTAAAAGATTTGGCAATATTCTTTTTCACAATATAACGAGTTTAAAAACCCAATTTTTATTATTAAAATATTTTATTTAAGAATATCAATTATTTTATTTCTTTATTAGATTTATAAAATTGGATTATTTTTTCTTTTTTTGAAAATATATAAAAAAATTTATAAATAATAATAAAATTCTATTGACATGATCAATCTTTTGCGTTGTCAAATAACACCATAAAAAGAACTAAGATTGTATTATTAATTAAAAATTAAAAATCCTACCAATGAGAAAGTATTTATTTTGGCTAGAAGACGAATTCCCCCGACTTTAAAAAGGTATTTTGGGATAATTTTTAATTTAAAAGTTTGGTTTTTTACTCAGATTTTTAAATTCAACAAAAAGAAAAAAATTATTTGAAACTGTTCTTTTATTAAAAAAAATATATTTTTTTAAAGTTTATAACAATTATTGTGATTTTTTTGAAATAAAGTTGATTTCGGATTATGGGTCATTTAAAACTTAATACTTTCATTTTTGATGCAACACTTCGTCCACTTCATCCACAGATATTAGTATTTATTGTTTCTTCAACAAAAATATTTTTTTTTTGTGAAAGAATTTAGAATATTTTTATTTTAAACATTTCAAAAAACCATTCAAATGAATTAAACATTTAAAAAAAAATTATTCCATTTCAAAAAAATATCTTTAAAAAGTAACTTTGTTTTTTTAGTTATCATATTGTTTGTATTGGTTAATCAATTCCGAGATTTGTAATTTTTTTTTTAAATTTGCTCTTAAATTTACTTGAATATTTTTTTTTAGTTTATTAGTTCAGTGATTATACTATATATGTACTGATATTTAAAAAATCATGTGGGAAATTAATAGTAAAAACAAATATTTTATGATTATTAATCAAATCAATTAATTTCAAATTTTATTTTTTCAAATTTATTTCTTTTAATTTATTTTGAAAAATTAATCTTTATTTTTATAGAAAGGTAGCATCATAACAATTGATTAGTATTTGAAACTGTTTCACGATCTAGATTTTTAACATAAAATGACAACATTTGTTTGATTTTTATATTTTATTTCCTATTAATTGTACTGATAAAACCCCACATCTTCGTTTTGAATTCTTCTTCTTCTTCTTCTTCTTTTTTTTTAAATTTTGCTGTATTAATTGTTGTACCCATCATTTTTTTGTTGGAAAGTTGAGAAAAGATTATTTTTAGATTTAACACTGCAACCTTATCAAATTTACATAAACTTTCAGTATATAATAAAGAAAAAAAAATCACAACTAAAACATTGTGGTAAGATTCCATTCACCCACACTTCCAATTAAAGAATGGATTTTATTTTTTTCAAAAAAATACAGATAAATGAATCAAAAAAACCTACAATAAATTATTTGTTAATATCATATTGCTACTTAAAGTTTTAGTAGTAAAAAGTAAATTATTAAAATGACAATCAAATATCTAAATTTTTTCAAAAAAGGAATTAATTTTAATTAAAATTTACAAAAAAAAGAAAGAAAATTATCAGAGTATTGATTTATTTAAAATTTTTTGGAAATGTGAGATTAAATAAAATTTATCAATATAAAAAAAAAAAACCGAAGAAAAATAATTAAAATGTGAATATTAAATTAAAAAAAAAATATTATTTATATGACGAAATAAAAAAAATCCACTATTGTCAGTTTTTTTTTTTTTTTTTTGTTTACATTTAAAATTAAGATATTCTACCTACAAAACCGAAACACCAAAAAAACCACCATTGTTTTTTTTTAATTTAAAAAAATTGAGTATAATCATAGGTTTCACTCAACCCTGTTGTCCCCAAAAAACCATTGGATGCCCTCCTACGTGGACCACCAGGCACTATACTTTTCTATATTGATATTGTTTTTTAGACTTTTTTGATTTTCAATTTTTTATTCAATTTATCACTTTATATCATATTATTAAGGGTCGAGTCATTACGGTGGATTTTTTTTTCTGAAATGAATTAAAACTATTTAGTAATTTTTATGAGGAACTATCACCAATCAAAAACCAACCAACCTATGATGTACGATCGATCTCCAAAAATCAACAACCACAAACGAGGACATTTTTAGAAAAAAACGCCAAAGAGAGACACTCAATTTCCAATTAGAATGGTAGTCAATTACAATTTTGAAAACAACTATGTCAGTTTCGAAGTGTCACTCTTTGGTACTTTTTGAGATCTAGTGATTTTTTTTTCTTTTTTTTCATTTTTCAAATGTGTGATTTTTATCAGAAGAATATTATATAATCCTTACTTGGTCAAATTTTAGTCGGTTACAAAAGCACCACAAATCAGATTGAATCGAATTAAATTGATTGTGAACTTCAAGAAAGCAATTTGTTTTAAATTATAGAAAATTTACCATTTATAAATATAAAATGAGAAAAGATGGAATTTTTTTTTCTCAATTTTGATTTTTTGAAATTGTGAACTCTTTTAAACTTATTTTTATTCATTGAATTTTTTGACAAATATGATCCAATTAATAATTTTTTTTTTGTTATTTGAATTTTGTCAACCAAAAGAAGGGTAATTTCACAATACCCTTTTTTAGTCTCAGGTCACCCCTTGAAACTGGAACATTTCAACGGTAAAAGACTAGACCCTTAAAGATAATAATGTCTTATAACCAAATGATAAAAAAAAAAAAAATCATCAAAGGTTTCCCATAAAAAAAGTTATTTTAAGAAACAATACTCAAAAGTTCCTTAATCTGGTTAATCAAAATTATGAAATTTATTCTTCTTGAATTGATTTTTCATCAATCCTGAATTGTTGATAAAACAGAAGTAATAAAGAAATATTAATAATAAAAAATTCATAAGAAAGTATCCTTACAATAGTAAAAAATATATAAATTTCTTTCTATCGAGTTTTTACTCCTCCTGTTTCAGGACTTGGATAATTTTTAATTTGGTCATGTAAATGATAGAATATTTTTTTAATTTAATATTTTAATTATTTTTCTTCTTCTCTTTTTTATTTAGTAAATTTTCTTTGATTACTCCTTTCTCACAATAAATAAATAAATAAATAAATAAAAAATATATAAATTCGGGTATCCAATAAACCAACTCTTTGGGTTATGTCTCGGTTTTTTTTTCAATTCAAAATAATTGGGTAAAACCAAAAATTTTATACCATTTTTTTAAATTAAAAAAAAAACCTAATGACAGTGGAATAACAATTATTTGATGTAAATTTTATTTCTATTCATTTATTTATTTTAATAAACTTTTGAGGAAGAATCATAACAAGAATCAAATAATTTTTTAATATTCTTGTTGAAACTAAAAATTTTTTCATTCACTTAATATAATTAATTATTTTTTTTTTTGATTCTCCTTTGTAAACAAAAATTAAGTTGAAAAAAATAAGTTAAAATACCAAAGAAAAGTTTTGAAATTAGAATTAATTTCTCTATTGTTATTATATAAGATAAATTGGGTATTAAAAATAATTGATTCAACAAAAATTAAAAAATGTGTTTAGTATTATTTTTCTTGATCCACCAAACTGGATACTTCTAGTAATATTCATCTTGATACCAGAACTTTCACCCGAATATGACCCTTTCAATTTCTTATAACCACCAACTTTAGTTTTCCATTTGTTCATTGCCTTTTGGTATTTAAGTTTTCGTTTGATACGAGGATTTCTGGTTTTTTTATTGATCCTTTTTGTTAAGTCTGCATTTTTCAAAATTTGATAATTAATGTTTCGTTTTTCTCCATCTTTTACGATTTTATCTGGTTCTGGAATAATCGAAACTGTTTTCCCTTTTCTTCTTTTCTTCTTTTTCTTTTGCTTTTTCTTCTTTTTTTCTTCTTTTTGCTTTTTTAACTTGATTTGTTCTTCAATTTGTTGGTAATAATCATTCGATTCATCTTTATCATCTTGATTTGATATATATGAATTTGTGCGTGCCCTTTTGCTGATATTTTCTTCATTTATTTCATTATCATCATCATCTTCATCATTAAATCCCCTTTTTTCTCTGTTTGTATTTGAATTAATTTCAATTTCTTTTTTTTTTATGGTTTCATTGTTTTGTTTACTTGAAGAAGTGGAAAATCTCACAAATTGTTCTTCTTCTGATTCAGATTCTGAATTATCATCAGAAGAAGATTCAGATTCAGAAGAAGATTCGGTTTTGGGTTTTGATTTAGATTTAGATTTTGATTCTGAAGAGGGAAGAGGAATTGCTGCTTTGGAATCTTTTTTAGATTTTTTATTAACTTTTTCAGATTCGATTTTTTTTTTCTTTTTTTCAATTTTTGATTTAACATTTGTTTTAGCAGTTATCTTTTTAGTTGTAGTTTTATTTTTTTTATTGTGTGATCCAATTTCTTTTTCTTGTTTTAATAATCGATCATTTATTTTTTTCATTTGTTTGATAATTTCTCGTTGTTTGACTATTTGATCAATCACTGGATGGTTTTTAACACCACTTTGTTTTGCTTTTAAGACCAAATAAAATGAAATGTTCATGCAATAATTCAATAATAAGACTATGTAAAATTTATTTAATAAAAATTATATTAATAAAAGAATTGAAAAAAAAAAAGTAAAAAAAAAGGTTCAAGTTAATTACATAAAATTAAAAGAAAAATATTAAAGTAAAAAATATTATTTTTATCGCAAGAATATCAATTTAATTTGACAAACATTTTAATTTATCATTATTAGAAATACTGGTATTTGAATTATAAATGAGAAAGAATTTTCGCTTCCTTTTCTAGATTCCTTTTTATAAATAGATTACTCAAACAAGTAGGTAGTAATTTGTGACTCATTTTCCATAAAAAGGAAATCTGGAAAATGAAGTGAAAATCTATCCAATTTAAAATTCAAATACCTGTAATTTTCTGCCCTTTCTTTCTTTCTCCATTTATTTAAGGCTTGGTTTTTGAAAACATCATTAATATTAATATTTTGATTTATTATTAATCTTTTAAAAAATGTAGGAACGATAAATTCACAAGAGTAAATATGAAATGTTGTAAAAAATCGAGTTTTTACAATTTTCAAGATAAATAAAGAGATCCATGCAATTACCCACAATTCTGAAATAGTAAAAGAAATCCCCGTTTTGATTTTTGGGATCAAATGGATTTTAAATATAAAATCGTTTGGTAAATAACAATATATTGTTTCAAAAATGATTTTTTTTTAAAATTGATTGGTATTTACCAAACGATTTTTTGATTAAAATTATTATTATTCTATTAGTATAATTAGGTATTTTATTTATTATAACCAAATTTGGATAATTGTATGGATCTCTTTATTTATCTCCAAAATTGTAAAAACTCGATTTTTTACAACATTCCATATTTACTCTTGTGTTGTAAAATTGTTTTATTCGATTTTTTTTTTTTTTTTTTGAATTTTCAATTTTTTGTTCATTAATTAAATATAAAAAAATAATTTTATGTTCTTTTTAATGATATAATTGATTATTAAATTTCAAACCTTTGTAAATTGATCGTTATTATTTGTTGAAAAAATAAAAAGAACAAAATTATAATTCAGCGTTCCAAAAATGGTTTAATCGATCAATGTCAATTTAAACTCTTTAATACCATAAATCAGTTAAATCATTTCTCTTGTAGAATTGGGAACTTTTATGATTTATTTATTTGGATCGACTTTTTTCTTTTGTTCTTTTAATTTTGGAAAGGATAATGAAAATTTTGTTCTTTTTATTTTCCAATTAACAATATTATATTTTTTATTTTTTTCTTGTAAAATAATCTTTGGGTTTGTGGGATATGAAAAGAAAAATATTTATAAATTTTTCAAAAAAATTTAAAATAATCATAAATATTTTAAATGATGTTTTTTTATTTTCTTTTAAGGAATTAACTTTAAAGTCTTTGTGTCATTATCAATAAAGAGTTAAAAATATGTTTACTACCTTTAAGAGAGAAGGTGAAAATGAAAAATAATAAAATAAATTAATTAAAAAAAAGAAAAGAAAAGGAAATTTACAATAACGTGCTTGATAAAATGAATCTACATTATTTAGTTTATTTACTTTTTTTAAACTCTTAATTTTTGGATCAAGTCGTTGTTGGATTTCTTTGGTATATTTCTGAAGATCCATTAAAGAGAAAGTAATTCTGGTGATTGGCTCACCAGATATTTTAATTTCTCTTGGTTTGAAAAGCCTGAAATATCTTTATTGATTTTTTCAAAATGGATTCGTTCAAGATCAATTTCATTCAGTTCCTGATTCAGTGCATCAAGCATTGTTCGATCTCCTCTGTTTTTTTAATTTTAAATTCTTTTTGTTTGGATTTATCTTCTTTTTTGTGAAAATCTTCTTTTATTCATTTAAGGTTTTTTTTTATTATTTAATTTGTTAAGAATAATTTTGTTGTGGTTTTCAATTTTGGTTTTAGGTATTTTGTTAAATATTGAAATAATGGTATTTTTTGATTTTAATTTTTCACCATATCAAAATAAAAGGAAATTTAAAAAAAAATTAAAGAAGGTCGAAACTACGTAATCAAAAGAAATCAAAAAAAAAAAAAATTGTAATTACTTTTCAATTTCACCAAAATCTTCTGATTTAAAATTTCCAGCTCTTGCTTTTTGAAGTTTAATTGCTTCCTTTTCCATCTCGTTGATATCTTGTTCGTCATCAGAATGTGCTTCTTCTTTTAATTGTGATGAGTAAAAAGTCTGTTTTTCATAACCCCATCCTCCAATTTTGTCTGCTTTTTTTCTGATCGCTTCTTGATCAATCTCGTAACTTGGGATTTGTGAAACGGCCTTGTAAGAAAAATCTGTTTCATCTCTTTGGTTTCCCAAGGATTCACTCGAGTCACTTGAAATATCACTTGAAGATTGTGCTCCAATCGCTAAAACAGATTCAGATTCATAACTTGAACTGTCTGATTCTTCTGAACTGCTTGATGGTGAGTTTTTAAATGAAAGCTTTTGTTTCTTACCACTCATAAATAAAGATTTAGATTTGAATTTATATTTTAATCAAAGATTTGGTTTAAGTTTTAAAAGTCAAAGAAAGGAGAGACGAGAGAACTATTTTGTCTTTTGTTTCAAAAATAGAAAAGAACAAATGAAAAATAATGAAAAATGAAATATCTTTGATCTTGAATTTATTTCTTGAACAATGTTTATTTGTCAGCTTTAGATTCAATTTTAAAATGGACCACAACTTATGATTCTTTTTTATGGGAAGATGGATTGAATTGTTTTTTTATTAATCATTCTTTTTCCAAAATAGCAATAAAAATTTTAGTTAAGGGATTAGTGTTTGTCACATGGAGAAGTTCAAAATTAAAGTACGTTACTCAGGAATACTCACAATATTAGTTGATACTGGTTTTGAATGACTTTTCAAATTTGATTCATAAAATAGGAACAAAAGTTGATCTTGTCTATTTACAAAATAATGATATTCAAGTAGAATATTTTTTGTTTTTTTATTATTATTGAAAAGAGGGAATTGAACAACAGTATCTCAAGTTTGTCTTAAGGAATTAGCGTCGCCATAGATTTATCTATAATAAAAATATGTTGTAATTGAGTATAAATGATATTAGTTCTAAATGGCCCTAAATAGCTCTAAAAAATCTATTTTAAATCTATTCAATTATAAATTATTACATTTTTTACTAAGGATCACTATTAAAAATTTTGATTTTGGAATTTTTTTTTCAATCCCTTTACCAAATCTAAAAATAGAAACCCAAATAACAGTATTCCGGTATTTAATAATTCATATTTAGAACTTCCAAAAGTAACTATTTTTTTAATAATTTTTTAATACCAAAGATTTAATCAATAATGATCAACATAAAACCTAAAAACTTTTTAGTTTTGTTTCCTTTTTATAAAGTTAATTGTAATATCAATATATTTGCAATGTGTGAGAAATAATTGGTCATAAGAATTTATTCAGTTAATTATTGAATTTTTAAAAAAATAAATTTTTTTAACAACTAATCTACATTTCGCGATATTTTAAGAAATATATTTTGTGAATTTTGTAGTTTGAATATTGCTAATTCAACATCTAAATTTATGACGAAATGTAGATTTTATTCCGAAATAGTTGGGTTTTTTACGAATACATAGATCATTTTTAATTGATTATATCAATAATTATTACTACTTTACTAATTGTTTTTTTTTTGGAGATATTTGAACCATGTAGCACTAATGTGGTTAAACCCAAGAACAACATATTTTAATCTTAGGCTTCTCCTTGGTAGGCGCTAATTCCTTAAATTTTAAAAAATATTTTGAGGCTTTTATTCAGCTTGAATATTGACCAGATTATAGTTCAAAACATTTATGAATTTTTGAAAACTATCAACATTTTGTGAGAATTTTATAGGTTGACTATTCAATCTAAAGACTTTAACCTTGAAAAATATTAATATTTCAAGTCAAAAGAGTTCTTATTTAATTTCCCTTGCTATATTGAACTTTCAAAGATTGTCATTATTTTAGTTTACAGAAAAAAAAATTTAAAATAAACAAGTTCAAATAATGAACTCTTTATTGCTAATATATATATTTTTTTTTTAAAAATTTTTATTTTTTTCCTATCTAGTAATAATTTTCCAGTATGTAACTAATACAAAGAAATTTTTGATTATATATTTCAAATTTTTAGAAACCATCAAGTTTATTTCAAAAAAAAGGGTGTGGTAAGAAAAAGAAACCGGAAATTAAAAAATCTGAAATAATTTTTCCAAAATAAAAAAAACTTAAACATCCCAAATGGTTTATTACCTAAATTTTTCTTAATATTGAAAATAATCAAATTTACTATAAAGTAATCTGACCTTGTACACCTACTGAAAAAATATTGAGAAAATGAAGAAAACAGAAATTTTCAAAAAAAAAAAAAATTCAAATAAAGAAATCTTTTTTTCGGTTTGTTTACTTTCCAAAATTGAAACAAAAAGAGGGGCATGAAATCAAACAATAATTTCATAAGTAATATTGAGTATTTCTCAAAAAAATGTACATTAAAATATTATAGAAAAAATATTAATAAAATTTATTTTAATTTCAAAAAATAAATTATTAATAAACATTATAAAATATAAATCCTATAAATATAGATAAATTAAAAAAAAAAAAAAAACTTGAAAATTTTTAACTCAATTTCAATCTTACAAATATTATATCTTATTTTTCAAAATAATCCCTTTCAAGGAATATTTCAAAAAAAAAACATATTTTTGATTTTTTTTTTTCAGTTATAAGAGATAAAAATCGCTATTTATAACAAAAGTCATATAAAATTACAAAATGAAATAATCTGTTTGATAAATTTTACCTTCATTAATTTACTTATAGTTCCAGAAATTTGTTTTAAATAATAAATAAATAAAAAAAAAATAAAAAGTTTAATAGTTTTACCCATCTTAATAAATATTATGAACATAAAGATAATATGAGATAATGCAAAATTGGAAGTCTATGAACAGATTTACACTTGTTAAAATATATATATAAAACTACAGAAAAAAATTTACATATTTTTTATCAATCTATAACTTATAAATAAAAAAAATATATTAAAACAAGAATTCGTGCAAAATAGATGATAAATTTGGATTTGTTAATAATTGTATTAGAAGTTAAATCTAGTTATTAGTTTTATTCGCTTTATTTTATACCCCTTTAAAATAATTATTTTGTGATTACAGTTTTTTTTATCCCCATATATTTGTAAATTTTTTTTCTTGAAATATATTAAAAAAAAAGTTCAATTTAAAACTAATTAAATTTTAGTGATCTTTATATTATTTATCTTATAATATGAAATCTTGAAATAAGTATTGTTAACATGTTTCATAATTTAATTTAATTTTTTTTTATTTTATTTTATTTTATTTTATTTTATTTTATTTTTTTAATCTTATCTCTTTTGAAGTTTTTTTCTTCTATTAAATTAATTATTTAAACAAATTTTGTCTCAGGATATTTATTTTTTATCTTTAATTTAAAACTAAAAATACCTTTTTAGAAAATTAAAATGTAATTTCAAATTTTCATATTTTTGTATATATGATTGTTAAAAATATAAAACGACTATTTACAACACTTATTTTCTAGTAATAAAACCTTTTATTTATTTATTTTTTATTTTTGAAATGATCTTACAAGAGTATTTTATCTTAAATTTCATTCTTTTAAGCGATTGTATGTTAGATGTTTTGTTTTTAAAATCAATATATATATATTTATATATATACAGTCAGTTTCACTTTTAAGGCACAAACTTTCAACGAACTTTAAGGTACAAAACTCTCAAATTAAGGCACAAAATTTTGAATTTTTTTTTTACAATTTATTTTATGAGAATCGGAATTTTGTGCCTTAATTTGAGATTTTTGTACCTTAAATTTCGTTGAAAGTTTGTACCTTAAAAGTGAAACTTGCTGTATAAGTATGTTACAATTTTAGTCTATATTTTTTATACTTCGAAACCTTTTATTTGTGAACTTTTAAGCAAATAATTTTAGATAAATAAAAATATGAAAGATAATAATACTCTTTAAAGTTTTGGTATATAACTAAAGTAGTAGTGGAATTTTTATCGGAAATCATTTGATAATTAGATTAAGTTTGGAAAATGTCCAATATTCTAATTTTCAATTCTATTTCAGGAAAAGGGTAAGTATTTTAATACCAAAATTAACTTTAAAAAGGTTATTTAACTTTATTTTAAAATTTAGATTTTTTTTCTAATTCTTTCTAGATTACAAATTTCAAAAATACCTTTCTTCCCAACCATTATAATTTTGGAAAAAAATATTTTATATAAAATTCCTAAATTATTGGTTCAAATAGATCCTAAAAAACCATGACTTGTCTCGAGTTTTTTGAAAAAAAAGGATATATTTATTTAATTAATTCGAAAACAATTAATAAAGTGATATACTGTTTTTTATTACGAAAGAAAATTAAATTATTGATAAAAAAATAAAATTTATTGGATTTCTTTTTTTGAAGAAATTTATCTAAATGGATATAGTCTATAATTTATATATCTTAATAAAAAAAAAAATAATATTTTAGTCCTATAATTATTTATTTTCTTTATTTTAAATATATTTTAACTGTAAAAATATTTTTTGGTATTATACTAAAACAATCTACTTGTAAACTTTTAGATTTTTTAGATTGTGCATCACCAATAAAACAACATTATATTTTATATTATTTTTTTATTGGTTTTTTTTTTTTTTACAAATAAAATTTAGAATTTTAACCTTTGTAAGAATAATTTAGTTAATCTTATTAACATTTTTTTTACTATTTTCTCAACAATTGGAGCGTTTTATAATGCTATTGGAAGTGTTTTTTTTGTATGAATTTCACTATTATTACCACCAAAAAAAATTTTCATTTTCTGTATCAAAATCAATAATTCCCGTATTCTCAATTATTTGATTTTTTTTTTTTTTTCATTGTTCTTTTCTTCTTTTTTTTCTTTTTATTTCTTCTAGATCCTTTTTTTTTGCACAAGATCAAGTCGGAAAAAAAAAAAGATCTTATAATAGACTAATAACCATAAATAAAATTGAGACGATGAAATGTCTAATAAAATTCATATAACTATTAACAAAACATCATCTTTTTAATCTTTTTTAAATGAAAATTTAGTAATATCAAATCCTTAATGCTGATTAAAAAGCATGTTCTCATTTTTTTTTTGATTTTGGTTTTATTTTTTTCAATTATCCTGTTTTTTCGATGTTTATATAATTAAAACTTGAATTATTAAAAGGATTTAATTTTTCAACTTTTTTTAAAAATTAATGAATATTTCTTTACCTTTTTGAATTTAAGATTTTTGGTGAGATACAATTTTTTAAATATAGTTACTTTATATTACTTTAATCAGATAAATAAAATGATCAGTAAAATATATGTAGAGAGACAAAAATACTTATTTCAAAATAAAAGCTGTTTATCTTTTCTTCTTGTTCTAATTAAGATTTAATCTGCTAACTAAAAATAGACCTAATTCATTTTGAATGTGAATTCTCTTGATATTTAAAGAAAATTTAAAATTAGGAGTTGAATTTGTTTGATATTTTTTCATAATTGTTCACAAATTTTTTTGGATTTTTTTTTTTTTGTTTGAATAATTTATCCCATATTTTTTGAAAAGAGAAAAATTTCACTATGGTTAGCTCATTTTCTCAAATTTCTTATGTAATTAATAGAACTTTAAGAAACCATTTCCTTATTTACTTGTTGTTTCGTGCTGGATACTTTGGATCCATTAATGTTTAGGTCTTGTCAAAAAAAGAAACATTTCTTTTAATCGAAAAACAGAAATTAAATACCTCGTCACTAGTTATTTTAACAACAGTAAAACTGTTTTTTAGTTTTGAAAGGAAAAGTATTTACCCCCCAAAAATAAATCTCTGAAAAGAGTTTTTCAAATTAAGAACACACAAGAAATTGTGTTCATAAAACAATTTATTTTTTCATTTTTTTCTGATTAAAAAAATTAATCCATTTCATCTTCTAATTTGAATAAAGGAAACTAATTTTTACACTGGTTACATACCCACCAAAACAAAATAAAAAAACACAAACCCTGATACGATTTGTAAATGGGTCAAAATTTAACAAAAAAAGAAATCAAAGTCTTAAAAGAGGGTAATTTAAAAAGTATCAAAAAACATTTTGATATTGAGAACAGCAACAAAACAAACACAAAAGGCAAAACTCCATTACACTTTGCTTGTTTTCGGAATGCCGACAAACAGATTTTAGAATATCTGATCTCTCGTGGCTCCAATGTCAACCAACAAGATGACAATGGGTACACGCCACTGCACATGCTCTGTTCCTCACATTTCCCGCTGTTAATTGACTCTTTGGATGTGATGCTCAATAGCGGAGCGCAACTAAACATTTCTGCAAACAATGGGAAAACCACAATCCACATCGCAGCTACAAACGATCTGATTAATTTGGAAACCTTCAAATATATGATCGAGTCTGGTGGCGACGTGAATACAATCGATGGGTTTCAAAAGACACCACTTATGTGCCTCTGTGAAACGGAGAAACCGGATCCTTTAAAAATCAGGGTTCTTTTAGAAGCGCGGGCACATGTGAACGTGGAAGACAAATGGGGCTTCACACCTCTTCATTTCCTTGTAAAGAACACAAAGGATGTTTCTTTAATTGAAATGCTGATTAAAAATGGCGCAAAGGTCAATGCCCAAAATTTGCAACAGCAGACACCTTTGCATTGCCTTTTTGAAACAAAGAGCCCTTCGAAATCTGTGGTGAAAGTATTAATACAATCCGGAGCAAATACAAGTATTCTTGATAAACAGGGCAAAACCGTTTTACATTACACAGCCCTAAACAAAGAAATAAAAACCGGAATCACTTCTTTATTACTTGAAAATGGATCAGATCCTTTAAAAAAAAATTATCAGGTTTGTTGTATTTTATTCCTTTTTTTTTTTTTTTTTTTTTTTTTTTTTTTTGTGTTTGTCTTTTTTGGTTTCTTTTTTTTGTTTTTTTATCAAAGAAAAATCCTCTATTTTTCATTCCTTTAAAAACTACACAAACAAACACTCTTTTTCACACTAACATAATCAGCTGTTTCAGTTTTGTTATTATTATTCTTTTTCAACCCAATTCGCATTCAGACATTTTTTGATTTCAAATCCGTTTTTTTATTTTGATTTGGTCCAATCTATCGAACCTCAAACACTCTTTTTGATAAAATTTTTAGAGCCAATTCTCTAAAAATTCAAAAAAGTTGAGACAAAGACACTATAGTCAACACCTTCATTTTCTCTCTCCTTGAAAAATTTACAATTCAAAAAAAAAAATTCAAAGGGAATTACTGCAATAATTGATCACTATTTTAAAACTCTCATATGCACTTGGTTTGTTGTTATCAAAATATTAATTTTTTATTTATTGGGAAACAGAAAACTTTAAACAATTGTTTAAATCAAAATCTGGATCAAAGTCAAAAAAAAAAAAAAAGGTTAATTTGATCAATTGAAAATATTACTGGTATTTGCACAATAAATTAGAAAAAATCACAAAATATATTCCCATTTTAGAGATAAATAGATAAACGATTGAATATCCATTAACCGTTCTAATTGGATTGTTGTTGAATTATTCCTAAATTTATCATTTTTAAATCTTTGGTAACTGTAGAAATTAAAATCTTCCCAAAATCTGAAAAATTAATAGACAAAATTGACTGAAAATCAAAATCTAATTTATTTTCAATTATTCCTTTGATAAATTATAAATTTTAGTACACATCTATTATGATAATTACATTTTTTTTGCATTCGTAAAATAAGAGTTTTATTTTCTTTAATCTTTCGTTTATATAATTTTGTCAATATTTTAGATTTAAATTGAATAACTTTGAAAGAAAAAATTTTATTACAAATAGTTTTAAATTAAATAAATGTAAATTCAAAATAATCAAACACCTTTCTCACATTAATATTCATTAATATATTTTAAATTGATAAAAATGATTCTGATTTTTACAATTTAAAATTAAAAGCTAGTTTTTAATTTTTATAAAGTAGCTCTATTAATTTTTCAGGATTTGGGATTTTTTTAATTTCTCCATTTATCAAAGGGTTAAAAATGATAAATTTAGGAATAATTAAACAATAACCCAGTTTAAAATGGCTAATGGTTATTCAACCGTTAATCTATAGATCTCTAAAATGAGAATATATTTTGTGATTTTTACTAATTTATTGTGCAAATACCAGTAATATTTTCAATTGATCAAATTAACTTTTTTTTTTTTTTTTTTCGAATTCCATCCAGATTTTGATTTAAACAGTCAAATAACAATCTAAACAATTTTAGACAAAATTTAATAATAAATAGTTCTGGTCGGAAAGGTCAAGAATATTTAATTATTATTAAATATAATAATGATATAAATAAACAGTTGTATTGTAGATTACCTATCTTTTTTTTTTTTTTTTTTTATATTCTTGTTTTTGTTGGTAAAATCTATCGATTTTCTACATAAGCAGAAAACTCAAGAAAAACTAACTGTACCTTTCCAGAATTCAAAAGAAATAAGTAAAACCTCAAGATAACTTAACGTGACTTGCCGTCAAGTGCCTAGCTTTTCCAGAATTTAAAATGATAATATAAAAAATTTGATTTTTCTCTATCCTTTCAAATTTTAGAAACGCTTACTGCTTTTTTTTTTTATTTCGGAAATCTATTGATTTTCTAATCAAAACAAAAATTAAAAAAAAAACCGAGACACGACCTCAAAGAGTGGGGGCACCAGGTACCCGAATTTAAATATATTTAACTATTTTACAAGTATTTTTTATTTTCAATTTTTTATTATTAGTATTCCTTTATTAACTTAAGTTTTCTACAGCATAAGAGCTTTGATGAGCAAAATTCTTGACAAAAACAATAAATTTCGAAATTTTGATTACTCATATTAAATAGCTTTTGAGTATTTTTTCTAAGAATAACTTTTTTTATTTTCAATTTTTTATTATTAGTATTCCTTTATTACCTTAAGTTTTCTAACCATAAGTGCTTTGATGAAAAATTCTCGACAAGAACAATAAATTTCGTAATTTTGATTTGCCAGATTAAGGAGCTTTTGAGTATTTTTTCTAAGGATAACATTTTTATATAAGTTTGTTTCAAGTATTTGATAAATTTTTTTTCCATTTGATTTGAAGAAATTTATACCTTCCAGAATACCAAATAAAGTGATTTATATTTTCATAATATTGGGTTCATTAATCACATTTTTTACATTTTTCCGATTTTCTAAATGTGTTTTATTCAGATTTATTTTTTTAAGACATTTTGATATTTCATTTAATTCATTTGTAATAATTCAAAATTCAAGAAACGTAGTACTTAACTAAAATTCAAAATTTTCCACACAGCTAAAACGCACCAAACAATCACAATAATACAATTTTATAAAAATTGGAAATAATTTTGATTTTTGTTAAATATGAAAATCATTTTTAAATCTATTAGTTTTTAATTTTTCATTTCATTTTTTGAATTACGTAACTTCTTTTGGTCGATCAATTTTTTTTTCAACGATTGATATTAGGTTAAAGTTGAGTTGTTCAAAATAGAAGAACTCAAATAAAATTAGTTGATAGTATCTAACTTTTTGATCGATCAATAATTGTGAATCAAATTTAAACAAATTTACCAATGCATTTTTTTTATTTATGCTCTCTCCAAAATTTTTAACACGCCGATGATTTATTTGCATTGATAATTATTTGTTTTTTGTTTTGTGAATATTGTAATTTATAAACAATTGTTAACATTTCAATTGGTGAATGGTTATAATTTTGTATTTCTACTAAACTCTTTTTCAAATAAAAGGGCACAAAAAATTTTAAGAATTATTCATAAATGAATCAAATTAATTGTAGTATCATTCTAAAATCTAAGAAACGCTTTAAAACATAAAAAAACACTCAACTGAATCTTTAAAACTCATTAAAACTAAACAATAAAAATTATAATTCAATATTTTAAAAATTGGTGTGCCCTTTTATTTGAAATGAGAAATCTCGTTTTGTAAATTGTAAAGAAAAAAAAATTATAAACCCAATAAAAACCTTTGAACAAGGTGAATTGGGAAAAAGTTCTCAACATTTTATTGATAATTCTTTACAAGTCAAACTTTTGTTCTTTAAAGTCTCATATTCAATATAAAGCTACAATTCATCTGGTATTTTGTTGGAATGTTTTTTCTTTATTTCTCTTTTCTTTGTTCCATGCATCAATCCAATAATGGTCTTTCTTAATTCCTATTTCTAACTCATTCTACATCAAACTTAAACTGTTTCAGTTTATACACAGGTAGATTATTTCCAAATTGGTTTTTTCTGATCTTGCTTTTTCATTTTCCAACTGTTCAATATCCAAAAATAAAAAAAGCAAAAAATGAAAAAATGAATAATTAAAATGAAAATCACCAATAAGTAATTATCTTATTAACAATCAAATTCGATGATATTGACTATTTGAGAGGTGTGCCCTTTTGTTTGAAAAATAGTTTAGATTTTAATTAAATAAGATTTTTTTTTCAAAAATCGAATTTTGGTGTGTTCAAAATTTTGAATTGGGGTTTAGATTTAAATTTCGAATAATTTTTTAAAGTTAAATTTTTCATTTTTAATGGGTTTGTAATATTCTGTTGATGTATCGTTGTGTGCCGCGGAGTGCCTGGGGTTTCTTGCTTATTTAAGAAATTAAAAAAAGCTAAGAAATTTTCTTTTTATTTCACAAATTAAAAAAAAAGCCTAACTGTGATTTTCTAAAATTCAAAAGAATCAAGTTAAAACCTTTGATTTTGATCCGTTCTTTTAAAAAAAAAAAAACTAACAACACATCCAACTTTAATTGTTTTTTACAATTTTTAAGAAACTTTTTTTTATCTTGATTTTCAATTCATTAAAATTATTAGTTTTCCCAAATATTTATTTTTTTTCTAGGTGAAATATTCAAATTTACTAAATTTGGCTATTTTTTTGATATTTTGTTAAAAGAAGTTTTTTAATTAATTTCCATTTTCTCAAGTTGACAATGATTTTAATAGGTAATAAATTGATTTCATTTCTAAAAACTTAAAACTGTGGTGGATCTTTGAATTTTAAACATTTTGGTGATATGGACATTTGGATTTCTTCAGATTAATTTTTCGTAAAGATAAATAATTTCAAGCTATATAAGAGTTGACTTAAGCAAATTGCTTTATAGAGAATAACTTTGTGATAATTAGATAATTCATTTGACTTATAGATATATTGATATTTCCAAAGAGTCGCATCACATTTCTTTTTATTATTAAATAGATGAGATTTTTTAGCAAAATTTATTTCTAAATATTTAATTTTTCTTTATTTATTTGTAATTATTGTTTTACCAATTTAAACCTTTACTCCAAAATTTTCAATTATTTTTTTAATTTTTTGCAATTTTTATTTTGTAATTGTTTGATTTTAATATTATTATCATATCTTCTGCGGCCATTTGAATATATTTAGCTAATTCTTGGCTTTTTATAATTAAAAAATGACTAATAAATGAAAATAAAATTGATGATAGTGTGCCTCTCTGATAAATACCTCTTCCTTCCACTTTATAGTATTTTAATAGAAAAATTCATAATATTTTAAACATTGATAATTTTTTTTATTTTTATTCTCTAATCAAACTCTGACGAATTGAGTCAAAGTATTTTCTGCTATCTATTGTTAAAATTTTTATATTATTTTATTTTTAATCTTTTTAATTTAAATTTTTCAAGATATTAAGAACTGGTACTCTAATCCAAATTCCGGTTCTAAATCCAAATTGTTTCTCTTCGATAAATTTCAAATAATATTTAATTTTTATTATATATATACTTTTACAAATATTCTAGAAATGAATTTATTTATAGAAATTGGTTGATAGTTTATTGAATCTTCTGGATTTCCTTGTTTGTAAATAAATAACATTTCTCTTGGTTTGATGTAATTTAATTCTTCATTTGTGAGAATAAGAAGCCAACTATTGGATCCACTTTTTAGTGTTAATAAAAAATTAAAATACTTTTTGGTCGATAATTTCTTTATTAATATTTTTTGTAGTTTGATAATTATCAAAATCCGAAATGCTGTTATTTTTTATCAAATTTATTGTGCTATATATTTCGTTAACACTAATAAATTCATTGCTTTTTAAACATTTTTTTAAAAAAATCTCAACTTTTTAAAAAGTTAATTTTTGCATTTTTAATACATTTAATTATCTTAGGATTCACTTTCGCACAAATTGGGTTGATATGTCCTTAATATAAAAAAGTACTATTTTTTTCTGATTAATATTTTTCGAAATCTAGCTTATAGCTTCATTCAATTAACCACTGGGATAAAATTTTTTTAGAATAAAAACACTCTCAACTTTTGAATATCGAAAATATTTTATAAAACTACTAGCACTTTTTTATTTTTTTTTTGAAAAATTGGTGTTGAGAAAATTTTGAAATCAAAGAATAAGTTAATATATTAAATTAGAATATTTTTCCAGAGAGTTTTTCTTTTTAAAATAACTTTTTTTTTTAATTTTACCATTTAAAAATAAAAAAACATTTGAAGACGAAATTAGTGCCTTTTGTAAAAATAAAATTCCCATAATTTAGAATTTGTTTTAGTAAATGAGTTAAAATAAGATATTGTATATAAAAATACACATAATTTCAAGTTTGAATTCAATCATTTTGGCAAAAAATGTTTTCAAGAAAAAGTTAAATGGAAACTTTATTTATTTGTATTTTTTCATTTAGTTTTTTTAATTTTTTTAATGGAAAGTTTTTGTTCAGTTTTCCATTTTTAGTGTTTTTTGGGTCGTCGGGACATATAATTTAAAAAAAATTAGTTCCAACTTTTTATCATTATAAATTATTTTTTTTAGAATTGTTTCGGATTTTTTTAATTTTTTTCCAAAAAAAAAAAAAATTGTGTTACATTCGATAAAAAATGCATAAATATGCATCTACTTTCAAAATCTAAATCTAAATAAACAATTTTAATAATTTTGTTTTCTAAATAAAACCAATGCTTATTATTCACTTCTATAGGGACAAACTCCATTAAAACTGAGTAAAAAAATATCGAATTCAATTGTAAATAAAGAAATTAAATCCTTTTTATCTGAAAATGGCTCCACCGATTTTGGGAAAGAAAAAGAAAGCATTGATAACAAAGTAAGAGATAATATGCTTAAAAAGATAACTTCCCTAACCACTTTTCATGAAATCCCCCCCGAAGAAATTGAAATTATAAGGAGGGTTGGAAATGGAGCATTTAAGGAAGTATTTGAAGGAAATTGGAAGAAAAA
Source organism: Anaeramoeba flamelloides (assembly GCA_027625915.1). Lineage (NCBI taxonomy): Eukaryota > Anaeramoebidae > Anaeramoeba > Anaeramoeba flamelloides. The sequence continues at coordinate 6,446,592 of JANTQA010000042.1, forward strand.
ATGTGTTGCAGTTGCAAAATTAATTGAAGGAAAAAATTTTAATGAAGAACAATTAAGTGATTTTACTCAAGAGACAATTACAGTATGCAATTTAGATCACCCAAATATTGTAAAATATTATGGTGGATGTATAAAAGATACACAATTAATGATCATTTGCGAATTTTGTAAAGGTGGAGACTTGTATGATTTATTACATTCAAAAAAGGATCTCAATAAGAAACAAAAAATCCAAATCGCCATCGACGTTGCTAATGGAATCAAATATCTTCACCAAAATCATTTAGTTCATCGCGATTTGAAAAGCCCAAATGTCTTATTAACTGAAAAGGGCAAAGCTAAAATTACAGACTTTGGTTTATCGAAAACCATGAATACCTCAATGACCTTTATGAACAACACCATCGTCGGAACACCCAGATGGATGGCCCCTGAATTATTAAGAGGTGAACAAAATTATACCAACAAAGTTGATATCTATGCCTTTGGGATACTATTATGGGAAATATCCACAAGAGAAATCCCTTTCGAAGGAATTGGTCCTTTCCAATTAAGCGGATTGATCGGCTTCCAGGGACAACGCCCAGAATTAAATGAAAATTATTTATTTTTTGATCTAATTAAAAAATGTTGGGATCAAGACCCTCAAGTTAGACCAACAATTGAAACCGTAATTAAAGATCTGCAGGCTTATCTTCTGAACTATTTATAATACGAAATAATTGTTTTTTTTTTTTTGATTTATTTTTAATAAATATGAATTAAACAAGATTATTTAGCATAAAATAATTGTTTTTTTTTAAAACTATTTTAAAAAAAATACTGTTTTTTATAATGGTTGGTATTTATATTTTTTTTATTATTGTTCCATATATACACTCAATAAAATATTAAAAATCTATATAAAAAATCCTAAAATTGTATTGGTTTTTTATTTTTTCAAATAATTAATACCGGAATTATAATTAAAAAAACATTTCCGTTTCGTTTACTATTACTTGTTTTAGTATTATTGAAAAAACAAGTACTTTTATTCCAAAATTTTCATAATAAGTGTCATTTTTTACATAATGATAATTTTTTTTTTTTTTGGCAATGGAAAACATTAAAAGGTCTCTACGTTACCTAACACCCCAAATAACCGAATTGTTGTTTAAATAATTTTTTTTTTTTTTTGGGAATTATTATGAAAAGATTTTATGGTATAGATTTTAGAAATAAAGGTAGTGAAAAATTATAAATTAAAAGTTCGAGAAGAAGCTCTACAATAAAAAAAAAAGTTTCGTATTTTTCAATATTGTGAAATTTCTCCTAGGTTTTTCTTATTTTTTTAAAAGTTTTTTTAAACATCAAAAACTTCTGCGTTTTTATGTGTTATATGACCTTACTTAACAAGAACAATTATTTTAATTTTTCACCAAAATAACCAATTTTGTTTTATAAATAATTTATTCGTTACCTATAAAAGATATTTGACAATGTTATAGAAACTTTTTCTTTACTATTGATTTTTATTTAATACAAACTAATATTATCCCTTAGAAGATAATATTAAATAAAAAAAAAATAAATTAAATGAAAAGAATAGGATTTTTTAATTGTAAAATTTGGATTTTTTTCAATAATTAATATATAATATTTAAATTATTTGGTTAATCATTTAATTAAATTATTATTCGATTTTTTTTCATTTTTAAAGTTTTTTTTATTTTTTTATTTTTATTGAATTGGAAAGTTAATAAGAATATTACTTTAGAATAACAGATATTCTAAAAAAGTATAGAATTCTTTTTTTATAATAAATTAACTAAAATATAACTTTTCAAAAAATAAAGTTTTAAATAATTGATGAATATTTTACCCTTTATAAAGATTATTTGATTTTCCAATTTTAATAAAAGCAAACAAAGAAATCTTTGATACCTAACAGTTGGTTATGTGGAAAAAAAGAACTGCATTATTTTTTAGTAATCTCTAATTAGAAAAATAAAAAAAAGGGATAAAAGTTTTACAAAAGTCCCCACTTATCAAAAAGATTTATCTAAAAAATATTTTATATGAGAAAGAATGAGAGTTTTTATAATAAATATTATTTGAATTGAAAGTTTTTGACCTTTATTTCATCTCAGATTAACTAATATTTTTATTTTTAATATTTTTTACATTTTTTTAACAGTTACATTTTAAAATCTAATCAGAATACAAATATAATTGTTTTTATGAGTAATTTGGATAAAAAATATTTATCAATATTCAAATTATAATAGATGGTTAAATTTAATTTTCATAAAGATTTTTTAAAAATTTTAACCAACCAAAAAATTTATACAAACAAAAAAAAAAATTTTTTTTCATAAAGGAGATTATAAGAGGTTTTGATGATAACATATATTATTATGATATAAACAATAAAATAGTGATAGTATTAAAAAACACAATTAGTTTGACTTTATTGTGAAAAATCATAAAATCGCATATTCAGCATTATCGTGATAAAATAATTATATCTCGAAAAAATGAAAAATTATTTTTTTTAAAATCACCTTAAAAAAATCTCAAAATATCCACAAAGCCTTGAGACTTAACCAAAAATACTTTTCCCCTTGAAAAAGATTGAAAGTGTTTGTAAGGGTTATGAATTGTCTTCAAGTATTTGAAAATTGTGAAAGACAGAAAACTTTTCTAAACGGAATAAGTTTGTTGTGAAAAAAAAAATTGTTTTCTTTTCATTTTTTTTTTAACAAAATATAAAATCTCAAACAAATTTTATGACCATATTGATAATTATTTATTTCAACAATACACTTGAATATAAAATAAATGTGTTTTCTTAAATGAGAGTTATTATCTTCACAATTTTAAATAGCCAAAAAGAATAAAGAATAATTTTACTTCTTATTGGTGATCGATCAACCAAAAACCTCTAAACTCTAGTTGTGTTTTCTGTCCAATACAAATATACTAAAAGAAGAAGAATAAAAATAACAAGAATACAACAATTGTATAAAAAATCTTAATAATAGGTGATTATCTGGTTAGGTTGTTGTGAAATCTTTAGAAAAGTTATCCAACCCCTCTCAGCTTTCAGAGAATATTGCAAATATTTTCATCCATGAACGCATTCTTTAAAGAACGAGTGAAAGGGTTGGTTGTTTTAAAAGCTAATTATTCAAGGAAATTTACAACACCATGACTAACTAAGAAATTTATTTATTTCTCTATAGTTCTTATTGTTGTTGATCTAAAAGGATCGATACGTTTGTCAATCAAATCAAATGAAACACAAAAAAACTCTTTGATCTGATCCTTGATTGAATCAAGTATCTTTTTTGTTGTTTTTTCAAAAGAATAACTTTTTTTTCACCTAATCTGTATTTTCATCAAAAAAATTTTTTTGTAAAAATATTGTCAATTAGCCCAAAAACCATCAACTAATATATCGTGATTACTTTTTAATCGCGATATTTTGGCATTTATCACAATTTTTTAATAATTTTCTCGATTTTATAGAATATCGCGATTTGTTTATTTTATTTCGATAATATAGAATTATCGCGATTTTCTGATATATCGGGATTTTCTAAAATATCGGGATTTTCTGGTATATCGCCATTTGATAGAAATTATTGTAGTTTTTGTAACTTAATCCTGGATTAAGCATGATCTCACCAAAAACTCTAATAATTATAAATATCTATTTATTAATTAAAAATATTAAATTTTATAATTGAATTCAATAATTTTACAATTGAGATCAAGAAATAACCACCATAATAGATATGGATTTGTAATAGAAATTTTTTTAAAAAAATTGTACATAATGTTGACAATAAAAAAATTGTTAAATAATTGAAAATATTGATCACTTTTTTTTGAGGATAAGTCTTTCTTTGATAATATTTAATTAGTATTTTTAAATAAAAAGAAACCATTAAACTTTAATGAAAATAATTTAACCATGACAGTTTGAAATGTTTTTTCAATAATTACAAAATGTAAAATTTATGATTTTATACTTGATTTTATAAAAAGGGATATAAGTACAATTACATCTTCCTGGTAATTTAAAAGTCTTTCACAATAAAAATAACAATTATTATTATTATAAGTTTTTATATTTGTAACAAAAATCACTAAAAAGATTCTTCTGGTTATTGAGATTGATTTTAATTTCTTTGAAGTGTCTACGTTAATATTAATTCTTTTAAATATATTTTATTTTAGTGAGACTTCAATAGTATTTAAAGGAATTTCAATTATTATTTTCTTTTCTTTTAAACAAAAGAAGTTTCTTTATAGTAAAAAGTTTTTACTGTGTCACATTTTTGTTAAATAAATTTATTACTATTTTTTCAATCAATAGACAGAAAAAAAATCAAAACTGAATTTATCAAAAAATTACAATAATACATTTCAAGACTTTAATGTCAAAAAAAAAAAAGGGTAGGTACAAATTATTAAATAATAGAAGTCAAAATTTTAATATTTATATAACCAAAAAAGATTTTTTTGCAGATTTTTAGATAAAAACTAATATCTTAAACAAAATCACAATGTCTTATTCTGATAAATGGTTTAGCAGTCCTATTGAAATTAGTTTTAAAGAATACAATCTCGAGGTTCAATTCGAATTTATGAAAAGAAACAACAAAAATAATCCTGTAACTCTATTTTTTACACCTTTTAAACTATTATGACAATCTGGTAAAACATTTGAAAGCAATATTCAAATTTTTTTGTCTTTGAATTTTTACTGAAGAATAAAAAGTTTTTATAAACCAAATAAATACAACTAATAAATCTTTCGTTCTAAAGAAAAGGAATTCAATAACATCTTTTTTTTCTTCAAAAAAAACTGAATAAGAGAATTTAATGAAAATAGTATTTGAAAATTCATTTTTGGAATTTTTTTTGAAATATAAATTAATAGTCAAAAATTTTCAAAATAAAATTTTTAGAATGAAGAATTAAAAATTAAAAGGAGTTAAGAATGAGTAATAATTTTTATATGGAACCTAAGACCAAGAAATAAATGATTTTTTCTGATTTTTATCTTGAAGAATTTTTATATTTACTATTATTTTCCAATTAATAAATGAAAATATTTATTTCAATTTCTAAAATGAATTTTATTTATTACTGTTATAATAAAATTAACAGAGAAGGATTTTGTCTTGTGGTTCACTTAGGAAGTTATATTATGATCAAAAATATCATTTCTAAACGATTATTTAAATATTTTAGGGGTTTTGGCAAACTTATAAACTAGAAAAATATTTTGGAATGTGAACTAAAAACTTTCATTTTTTTAATTGGAAAATAATAGTATTTGATTTTCTTTTTTTTAAATTGGTCTGAAAATATATTATACTTGGATTTACACCACTCTTCAGTTTATTCACCTTCATTCTTTTAGTGTAAGAAATCCTTTTAATTATTCAGTTTCAATTTAACTATGCTACTCAAAATTTGTAATTTGTACTTACTCTCTTAATTTCTCAAATTAAAAGAAAATTTTCAATTCTGACAAACCGAAATAATAATTTACAAAAAACTCTCAACTTTTGTTCTGAACCTTAGGTCTTTAAACCGAATCCAATTTCTCATAAAATACGAAGAAGAGGTAAAAGAATGATTTGAGATCGTATAATCTTTAAGTCGAAGTAAAATTAATTACTCAACTGATAAACAAAAAATTCTCAACTTAAAGTAAAGTTAATTCTTTCGTTTCAAAGAGAACTATGCTCTTAACTCAAGAATTCAGTCAAAGAAAAATGTAAATTGACTTTTTTATTTTTTTAAAACCCTTCATAATTTTATTAAAGAAAATTCTCTTTAACAAAAACCGAATTAAAGATGCTTGAAAAAATTTGTAACACCGTTTGTTTGTTTGGGGTAATTGTGAGTTCAATTATTAGGGCAAAGTATCGTAACAAAAATAAATCACAAGTTGTCATGGATACATTGAGAAGAAGAGAGATTATTCTTTCTTCATTAACTCTGGTTGCAACGTCTGCGTTACCTGTGTTTCATAACCTGACAAATCTCTTTCAACCTTTTTCATTTGATCTCCCAGCTGTCATCCGTATTTTTGCACTTTTTGTTTTCTTGCTTGGGCAATATCTCTTCATTTTGGCACACATCAGTCTTGGTACAATGTGGGCACCTCGTTTAACAATAAGAAAAGATCACAAATTAATTAGACATGGGATCTATAGATACCTAAGACACCCAATGTATTTGGCAACGTGGATTTTGGTTGTATCTCAGGGGTTCCTTCTTTCTAATTGGGGAATTTTAATCCTTGGTACAGTCGTTTGGGCGATCCACTTCTTTTTAAGAATTGGCGAGGAAGAGTCCATGCTCGAACAAGAATTCGGCCGAGAATACCGTGACTATAAAGAAAAATCAGGATCGTTAATCCCTTCGAATCCCTTCAAATTCTTGGCATTTTTATTTCAACCATGGAAAGACTGGTAATTGTTTGGCTTTGTTATTCCTCAACAATAACTTTGAAGATTCCAAGTTTTCTAAAAAAATTAACACTATATTTTGATAGGAGAACCTACAATTAGAACAAAAAAAACATCAATAAAAACAAATTTTTGTCTTTTATTTTTTTGACAACTTTTCCAAACTAAAGAAATCATTGTATAATTTTTGACATTTTTGAATGATTGGTTAGATAGAATTTGGTTGTACTCTATAATTTCTCTTCTTTTAGGTCATAAGTCCTTCCTGCTCGATTTAATGGATCGTTTTGTTTTTTTGTTTTTTTTTTTTATTTTGTTGCTTTTTGGAATGATTGGAAAGGAAGTAAATGTTAGAAGAACCTTCGATTGAGTAAACGTTATACATGTTTGATGATATAAGGAGAAAAATAAACAGAAAACAGGAAGAAATAGTTCTATAATTCAACTCGTATTTGAATAACAAATGGTAATTCATTTACACTTCCATTTCATATTTTTCTTTTCTTTTTAGTTTACTAAATTGGGCTTAAAATACTTCTAAAGAATTTAATTAAAAGGTTCTCATGACTACTCTTTGAATTAGGATTCACAAATATTGTCACTTCAAAACTCTCTCTTTAACAGATTAAGAGCTCTTGAGCACTTAACCCTTACCAATAAATCCTAGCACTCCTTAATTTCTTATCTTTTCAATCTCCTTTTCTTGTCTTTTTTTAGAAATACAAATTTTCTGCTTCACATTTTTTAAAGAAAAATTTATCCTTTGAGGTATAACTGTTGAGAAAAAACTGTTGGACACAGAAAAATAGTTGGACAGCATTTTTAATTGGGAACCTTACTGAAAATGATTTTTAATTTCAATCGTTTGTGAAATAACTAATGAAAATAACAATAATCTACTTATTAGAATATCCATTTAATGTAATTCTACTTTTTCAAAACCTTATCTCTTATACCCTAAAGCAAGTTTAAAAATTACCATTTTCAGTATTAATAGTAAACTTTACTAAAACTTGGATTTTGTTAAAATAGCATGATCTACTTTAGTTATCAACCATACAAATGAGTATTCTACACAAACCACAGATAAATGAACTTGTAACACATTTAAACCTGGATTTATATAAAATTCACCTAGTTATCAATAGGATTTGATTTTCAATTTTACTAATGTTCCCAATTAAAAAAAAGGTTTCCAACCATTTTTCTGTGTCCAACATTTTTCTCTCAACAGTAATCTAGGAGACATTATAACAAGGTAAAAAAACTCTATAAATAAATTTAGAGTTTCAGGAAGCACCTAATAATGCCCACCAAGTGCCTAGCTTTTCAAAATTTAAAAGAATATCAGTAAAATCAAAAATTTTACTCAATTCTTTTGAATTCTGGAAAAACTGAGAGTGTTTTTTTTTTAATTTAAAAAATAAAATGTAAATTCTTTGAAAATTTCTTTTAATTTCTCAAATAAAAAAACCTAACTGCGGTTTTCTTGAGGTTTTCTGTTATATGTTAACTTTTCTAGGTTTTTTTGAGGTTTTCTATTTTATTTGTAAAGTGTTCTAGGTTTTTTTTTATTTATAGAAATAAACAGAAAATTTTAATAAATTTTCAGTTTATTTAAAAAACAAAAAAAAACCTAACGAAAATCTATTGATTTTCCAAATGAACAGAAAAATCAAGAAAAACTACAATTAGTTTTTTTTTATTTTTGTTTTTGTTTCGAAAATCTATTGATTTTCTAAAGAAAACGAAAATTAAAAAATACATAACCAAAAATGCCTTCAAGTGCCATGTAGTGCCTAGGTTTTTTTTTAATTTTTGAAATGAAAAGAAAATTTTGTAAAATTTTCTGTTTATTTCAAAAAGGAAAAAAAAAAACTAACGGCGTTTTTCCAGATATTTAATGAAAATGTTTGAAATTTTCTTTTTCTGGACTTAAAAAAAACATAACTGCAAATAAGAGGTAAATTTGTTGAACAACTTCTCTTTATTAACAATAAAAATAATAATTTTTGAAGGTTTTAATTTACCAAAAATTATATTTTTCAACTAAAAAGCCACTGAATTACCTCTAATTCTGGATTTTTTTCTGTTTTATTTTTTTTTATGAAAATCCTTCCTGTAGCATTAAATGTATCTCGTAATTCTGGATATATATATATATATATATATATATATATCACAGGTAATACTACTTTTAGTTTCAAAAACGCGAAAGATTTATAAAATCGCGTTTTTTCGATTTTTTTATATGTTTTTTTCGTTTCATTCGTGTTTTCGTTTTTTGTTTTTTGAAAAAGTCCTCGAAATAATTTGAAATCATACTTTTTGTTTCTGGGATATGAATAAACTCAAACGAAAAAACTTACAAACAATGAATGAAATGAAAAATATATATATACATAAAATATGGACATGGTGTAATTCCTTCAAAAGTGTTGAAAAACAATGGAAATTCACGATTTCCAATTTATGTGGGAGTTTTGCATTAATAACATCAAAATAGTTTGAATTTTGATTTTTGATTACTCAAAAACAATTAAATTATATTTCTGTTTATAACTCTTGAAAATTATAAACCCTTTAAAGACTGGAAAAAGAAATTATTTTTTGAAAAAATTACTATTTGAGAAAGAAAAGTACGTCAATCTTTCACATTTTTTGTAATTCCATATTAGATCAGCTTGTCAAATTTTTTTGTATTGTGATTTTACCCCTTCTAAGTGAATTTTTTATTGATCACTAAAAAAGTGTTTAAAATTATTAACTTAAAAAAATTTTTTTTTCACAATTCCTAATTTGTAAAAGATGATCAGTAATTTTTTCATCATATTAATTCTCCTTTAACTTATCAGCTCGGTAATACACTTATTTTATTTTTTTTTGATACTTTAAAACCTGTTTTACCCCTATTTTTTTTAATAAGTTATCAATTTTTTCATTGTTTCTTGACATCTATTTCACAAGGAATCCTTGATTATCTTTTGTAGAATTATAATTTCATTTTTTATCATTTACCTTTTAATAATTGCTTTCAAAAAATTAATCTGTTACTTACTTTGTATAAAATGAAGACTTTTTATATTTTTTAAAAAATATTACACTGTTTAAATGGTGGAAAAAAATCAAAGAATATCACAAGTAATAAACCTTTCACTTTATAATTAATTGTTGAGAATTATAATATGATTTTGAATTAAATTTAAATATTCTATTCTTATTGTTCTTTACTATAACATAACAAGCGACTTTTCTGAACCAAAAAAAGATAAAATAAAAATACTCAATACACACGCAGAGAGTGATAAATTAAAGTGTCTGGTAAATATTATTTAAATCATTAGTAATTGATGTGATTTACTTTTTTATTTACACTTTTATTTGTTTTTATGATCGATCAAAAAAATTTTTTTTAAATGTGTTTACTTTCACCAAAATAAATTTTAATTCAATATTTTTTCGATAATTTCTTATTCTTTATCAAGCTAAAATAAATATTTACAATGAATTATTCTTCCCATTATTTTAATTATTTGGATATTTAATTTTATTATTATTTTTATTCGTTTTGATTATAATGTATTTTTGAGATATATTAAAAAAACTAAATACATCTTTAGTAAACAAAATTTTTCGAAAAAAATTGTTTAGTCTACACGTTCGATATACAGGAATTTCATACTTTATTATTTTTCATGTAAACAAAATTTTACAACATATATATATATATATATATATATATATATCTGGTGATATAGATATCCGAGAAACGAATTTTACGCGTCGCTCAGGCGTGCGCCAACGCGTTTCATGACATCAAAAAAATCGTCATACCTGTGATACATACATACATACATACATATATATATATATATGAGTTGAAGAAACTTTTAATTCCTAAAAAAAATCACCATAACCATTGCATAATTTCAAAAAGTGTGTAAATTGTACACACATTTATCAAAAATTTATTGTGAAACAAAAAAAAAAAAATTAAAAAATATAAAAGAAAAACGATTAGAAAGTGTTTTAAAAGTATTATTATTTATAATTAGTAGCGCTATTTTGTATTTTGCTATTGTAATGGGCTTTTAAGACCAAAATTAAAGAAAATTTAAAATTTTCAAATAAGTAATATATGGAAATCCATTTTATTAATATTAAAAGAAACAAAAAAAGAAAAAGAAAAAGAAAAAAAAAATTAGTTGTATTGCCAAATATAGGATTGTTCAAACCCTTCTTCTTCTGTGTATGTTGGACAAATTTTATACACTGTGTTGTTTGTAGATTCATTCTCGAAATGTTGGTTATTTTTTCTAGCTTCGTTAACTAGGAAGTTTCCAAAATATTGTGTAATCAGAATTGCATTATAATAGTGTGGAATATCCTTTTCAAAAAATAATTAAAAGAGGAATTTTTTTTTTAAAAAAACAATAAAAAGGTTTTAAGTTAATAATAAATTAAAATTTTAATTTACTTTTTTTTTTTAAGAACTAAATTCAGATGAAAGAAAACAGATTGAAAGAAAACACATTGTAAAAAAACAATAAAAGAAGAAAGTTTTTTTTTTTTTTTGAGTTAAAATGATTAAAATTTTTTTTAAAAAGCCAAATAATTTAAAATAATCCAAAAAAATATTAAAAATGTAAATCCACCGTTTTTATTTTACCCTACAATAACAAAAAATATTTGATTGGAAAAGAATATCAATCAAATTATGTTTCAGTCAAAGTAAATTCGTTTTTTTCAATTAAAAAAATTGCAGTTAGGTTTTTAGTTGAGTACTAGATTTTTTTTTATTTTAAGAAATTAGAAGAAAAGAAAAAGGAGATCAGCACGAAGTCAAGAAATTGGAATGGCACCAGATTCATTTTTTATAACGAAAGACAAATTATGCAAATCCTTTCCTTTTGACTGATTTAATATTTTGTAAAATAGAAAAACAAAAATGGAAGAAGGGTTTATGAAACAAGCAAGTTCCCAATTGGAAAAATTTTTAAATTCACTAAATTGTTAAACTATGCGATGTGTGAAAAAAAACTTCTTGTTTTTTTTTTTTTGTTTCTCGCTCGGCATTGAATTCTCAAACTTTTTCACAGGAATATATATAAATATATTTTCATTCGCAAATATATTCATCAAATTAGAATTTAACTAATTACTGGTTTTTGCATAATAAATGGAAATTAATTTTCACTTCATTTCCATGTTTCTTTTCTTCTTCATTATTCTTTTACAAATAGAGTTAACACAAGGAATAGATTATGATTTGAACACTATGCTTATTTGATTGTATCATTTTTTATGTTGCATATATTGGAAAAAAAAAAGGAATCCTAAATGAAAGGAATAATACTATTTGTGAATAAATAGAGGTTTTGATGATATCTATGCTTAAGTCACGATATAGTTCCAAAAACCGCGATAATTTCTACCAAATAGCGGTATTTTTGAAAATTGCGATAATATTGATTATCGCAATAATATGACAAATAACAATATACTATTAAATCGTGATAATTATTTAACAATAAATAATAGAAAATTCTCAAAAAACCTTCAAAACAATTAGACCACATGAAAAAATAGATTAGAAAATTATTAACAAGGTTTTCGAGTATGGCATTTTATTTTCAAGGAAAATTTTTTCAAAAAACCTGATTTTTCCCGAACTTTTTTTTCATTTTTAAAGAAATCCGAGGAAACTCAAATAGACAAATTTCGTAAAATATATATTTTTTCTAACATTATCTAAGTTGATAAATATTTGTAAGCATTCACTATCATCAGAAATAACAGAAATCACAGAAACGAGGACTGACAAATTTGGGAAAAATATGAAATTTTTTCTTTCTTTGATCTTACTTGATAAATATTTGGGAAAATTACCAACATTGAAATCATGATAAAAACACCTCATACTTTGAATTTCAATTCTAATTGTAGCCCTTAAAACAGAAAACTAGATAAAAAATTTTAAAAATTCCTCACTTTTTTAAAATTGCTGAACAAATATTCTCCTTTCAACATTTTCCATCAATTATTAAGCAATATTTGAAAATACATCAAGACACAAACTCAAAAAACAACAAAAGAAAAGATCAGAGAATAAAACTTACTTCATCTCCCCATTCAAATAAATTTTTTTCAGGATGAAATTGTACACCATAAATTGGGTATTGGTAACCCTCAAAGGAAGATACAAATTTGTTTCCCTTTCTGCCCTTATTCCAAGAGATCATGCGCATAAAGCTATCCAATTTAGGTGAGTTCATGAAACTTTCTGTTGAGACACCATACCTGTGGTTGTTAAAGGTGACATTTTCTGTTGTTAAAATTTGTTCAAGTTCAGACGTTAAGCCGCTCATTAGTCTTGAATCCCCCCAGCCTTGGGTTTTGGCTAATGGCAATGGTAAGTTTTCTGCGTCAACTTGGGATAAGAGATCGGGGTTCTCTGACGCGAGAACGGACAAAATTTCAAATCCCAAACATGTCCCCCACAATGGGAAATATGTTCCTTCTTTATTCTTTTTAATCACCTCATTATAAATGGTTTCGATTGTTGCCTTAAATGGATCTTCGTTCAGATCAACACCACCACCAGGGAATAAGACTCCGTTGACGTGGCTTAAGATGTCAAGGATTTCAGTTTCGGTGCTATCGTACTTGATTGGGTATGCCCTTCCACCTGAAGACTCAATCCATTTGACATACGAGGCTGCAATGTACTGGCCCTTAAGTGGATCTAAAGCATGGCTGTTTGGTTCTGTTAAAATCCCAATAACGGGCCGATTGTTGACACAAAATATTAGTGGTAATAGAACTAAAAGAACTAAGTAAAAGAGTTTTTGCATTTTTACTGGTAAAACAAGAAAAAATAAATAGTTTTTTTTTTCCAGTAATGGAATAGTAGATTCTCAAGACATTTTTCTCTTCTGTTGTGGACTTTTTTTGGTTTTCGTAAAATCTGGTTTCTTTAAACTTTAATCGAGTTTACTTTAGGAAAGAGTATTATGACAAATTTTAGAATAAAGTGATATTTTAAATTTAAGGGTTAAATAAACATTGATTTTCTAAAAGTCAGAAATTTTAAGTTACTTATTTGAAAGTTTTCTATTGCCGTCAAAAAAACGTGTACAGATAAGTTTAATCCATTTTTCAACTTAAAAAGCATGCTTTTTTGTTATAAAGACTTCTACTTCAACCGATCAAAGAAATTAACAATATACCCGAATAAAATATAGTATTGGTTTCTTATAGTTCTATTATTTAAAAATTGAATTCAAAAAAATAAGAGATTAGAGTATTTAAAAATTTTTATCTCAAAAAATTGAGTAAATTTTGAAGAAAATTTTTTCTTTTAAAAAAACCAACAAAAAAAAAAAAAGTGAATATTACGAAAAATTTTCAACTATTTGCATGAATAATTTAAATTTTACTGAAAATAACCAGACCTTTACTTTCTAAATTGATTTGGACTACTATTGAGCATTGAATTGTATATTGAACTGGAACAAGAAGAAAAAAAAAAATTATGGACAATATTTTGAAGCACGGATTATAATTGTTGAGCATGAATTATTTGTTCACTGTATTGGAAAAAAGTAGATTTTTTTTTTTTTTTTTTGAGATTATCAGAATTAAATCATATTTAGAGTTTTCTGTTTTAGTAAAGTCATGACCTTTAAATGCAAGTAAGAAACTAGAGTAGGAAGAAAAGTATATTTTTTTCAAATTTTGATTCTTTGGTTTATTAAAAAAGAAAACTTTACAAGGCTTTAATTCTGTAATGTACAAAAATAAACAATTTCTAGGATTATTAAAAATAGATTATGGGTATTCATTAATTAAAATTTTCTTTTCTGTTGATTAATTATAATCTTTTAAAAATTAACTCTTTTTGCAAAATATTGATAACTCTGACTGCAAATAATTATTCAGAACTTGGAACATTTCAAAAATCAACTAATTTTAATAACTTTATTTAAACTTAATCTAATAAACCTTCAATTATTATTATAAAAAAAACAAGTTTAAAAACCTTGAAAAAAATGGCAATTAAATTGTTTAATTCATTTTTTTTTTGTCAAATCAGTATAAGAAATATCCTTTCTTTTTTAATTAATAATTTTAAGTTTCACACATCCGTTCACAAACCAATAAAAAAACAAACAATAAAATCGAGATCACTAATTATGATTTTTTTCTTTCAAAACTCCATTTGAATAAAAAATAGGAAAATAAAGTGCAAATTAATTCTCTATTATTATTATAAGGTCAGGATAGAATTTGAATTCTTGAGAATCTTCACAGTCAAAGTTTTTAGTGTTATTTTGATAGCAAACAAATTTGTTTTTTCATTTCGATTCTTAAGGGGGTAGCCACGGTAAAGGAAAATTTTTCACTTTTTTTGCAATTTTGAAAAGTATCAGAAAATAACATTTTTTACTTTGGTTGTAACTCAATAATATTTATTATTTAAAGTACTTGCTTCATTAGACTTTTTAATTTTTTTTTCAAAAGCCTCAAAGAAATTCCCACAATAGAATTTTAGGTTGAATTGCTTAAAATAGAGTTTCAGATGTTGAATGATTTATCTTTTGTCCTTATCTCAACATTCTATTGTGGCATTTAATTTTTCATTTTTTTATTTTTTCATCATTTTTGAATTTTTTGAATCATGACAACAAAAAGCAATTAGAAGTATTTTTTATCAGTGACATTTGGAATTAATGGATTTTCTATAAAATGAACAACAAAATTACAATCGAGAGAATGAAAAAAGAAAATACAAATGGGCTTTAATAGCTATAGGGTTCCAAAAAATAATAAAAATCCCAAAACATTACTTGTTATGATTTCAAATAGTTGGATTTAGTGGAATTGGAATAGTGAATATGATTATATTCTTTCAAATTTTAAACCAAAAAATAGCTATAAGTCTTATTCTAAGAATCAAAAATTATCTTCTCCCCCCAAAAAAAAAACTAAACCCCATTCCAAAAATTTGGACACATCATAAAATATAAAAAATAGGCAAAAAAAAAACCCAATTTATTGTATTTTTCCAAACTTAATATAAAACCACATTTAAGTAACCCAGTATTAATATTTTTATAAGTAATCCTTTTCATCCAAATAAAAGAAAACATTATAAAACGTAAAAAAATTAATAACCAGTGTGTCCAAAATAATGAAACGAACAGAACAAAAAATGTATTGGTAAATTTGTTAAAATTATACCAACAATTGTTGATCGATTAAATGATAAGATTTTAACGGACCAATTATATGTTGATAATTCTGTTTAAGAAACTCAACACTAACATTCTATCAACCATCAAAAAAAAAATTCCAGATCTAACCAAACAGATTATGTAACTCGAAAAAAACCAAATGAAAACAAAAAAGACAAAAAATTAAAATAGTTTGTAAAATCAAATAATTTCTAAATTGAATACAAAGTAAGGTATTGCTATTCTTTCGACTGTTTAAAGTGTGCCCCAATTTTTTGAATTAAGTTTATCTAAATAAAAAAAAAAAAAAATCAAAACTATTTTATCGATATATTATCTATTTTTTTATTGTTTAGCATTATTAAAAAAAAAAATATCAAATAATTTTTTAAATAAAATTTTTAGAGAATCTATGATCACATGCCACGAAAATAAAATCCTCTTATCTCACCAATCTAAAATTTTTATCATGTCTTATGGTGTTGCTACTCCTTTAATTGTTTAAGATTTCATTGATCTCTAATAATTTTTTATTTTTTTTCACAACAAGACTAGCACAATCCATAAAAATATTTTCAAGACTTTTTCGAACTTTTCAACTGACAGCATGAAAGATTTCAATCTCTGATATTCTTTCATATTTTTTCAAATTTCAAATACTTTTGGTTAAACATTTGTAAGCACAAAAAAGGGTAAAAAATAATAATTCACAAAAGATAACATTATGAATTTAATCGAAATTTTTGAAAGTTATCTAAAAGAAAAATATTTTTAAACTTTCAATAACCTAGAAACTCTTATGAAAGAAATCTCATTAACAAAAAGTTGTACAAATTACATTTTTCATTAGTTTAACTTGTAAAAACTTTTAAATGGAAAGTTGTTGAATTTTGATCTTGTAATTCCTTTCAAAATTTGAACAATTTGAAAAAAACAAAAGTGTTGATAAGTAAAAAAAGTGACTACAATTTTTGTGCTATTCTTGTCGTGTTTGAAATCTCAGAAATTCATTTTTTACAAAAATACTTATTATTGGGTTTAACATTTGTTTGTAATGACACAAATCTCAAAGAAAAAGAAATTCGTTGGTGATGGTGTTTTCAAATCAGAACTTGGTGAATTTTTTGAAAGAGAAATTGGTGAAGATGGTTATGTTGGTTTAG
The DNA here is from genome assembly GCA_027625915.1 of Anaeramoeba flamelloides. NCBI lineage: Eukaryota > Anaeramoebidae > Anaeramoeba > Anaeramoeba flamelloides. The sequence continues at coordinate 6,463,464 of JANTQA010000042.1, forward strand.
ATGTAAGAGTAACTGCTTCAAGAACTGATGTTGTTCTTAAAACTACTGCCCCACAAAAAGTTTTAGGTAAGTTTCATTTGTTTTGATCTTCATCAAAATACCAACCATTTGTCCTTATGACACAAATGAAACAATGAAAAATGAAAAATAAAAAATGAAAAATGAAAAAAGAAAAAAGAAAAAAGAAAAAAAACGAAAAGCCAATCGAAAAAGAAACAGTTTTATTTTTTTTTGATTTGGTTTTTCTTGCTTTTTTTTTTTTTTTTCTTCTTCTGTCTATTTATTTTCCGACTGGATCACTTAATTTTCAACGAAAGCAATCAAATTGATAAATCTAAAAACAATTTTCTTCTTTTAAAATACAAACTTCCACAAAAAAAAATAATTCGACGAAAACCAAACAAAAATTCCAACAGGAGAAAAAGGAAGAAGAATTAGAGAATTAACCTCTCTTGTTGAAAAGAGATTTGGATTTAAAGAAGGAGGTATCGAATTATATGCCGATCGTGTTGAAAGAAGATCCTTATCTGCCGCTTCTCAAGCCGAGTCAATTAAATTTAAATTACTTGCTGGACTTCCAGTTCGAAGGTACGTTTTTTTTTTTTCTTTTCTTTTCTTTTCTTTTCTTTTCTGGATTATTTTCCATTTTGTAGCTCACTATAATAATCAGAGAGAACCTTTGTTTGTATTTCCACATTGGTTTGTAACAATTCTCCTCAGCTAAACTTAAAATATGTCCGAAAATTCAATTATTATTTTCACCAAACCATTACTCATCAATTTTTGAATCACAATGATTATAAACACAATTACAAAAAATTCCAATGTTAACAATTCAAATTAAACCATTTTAGAGCTTGTTATGGAGCAATGAGATTTGCAATGGAAGGAGGCGCCAGAGGTATTGAAATCACAGTTGCAGGAAAGCTCAGAGGACAAAGAGCAAGAGGTGTCAAATTCAGAGACGGATACATGTTGAAAGCAGGTAAACCAGCAGAGGATATGGTTGACATTGCTGTTAGACACATCATGATGAAACAAGGTATGTTTGGTGTCAAAGTAAGAATCATGCAACCATACGATCCAGAAGGCAAAATCGGTGTTTCCGTTGAGCAACCAGATGTTATCACCGTTTTTCCACCAAAAGAAGACTCCAAAGATATCGGAAAACACGCCCAAGACCTTCCAGTTATTTCTGGAAAAAATTAGATGATTTATTTGAAATATATCTGAATTTTTTATATCAACAAAGTAATCAATTTCAAAACAAAATAATCAATTTCATTCAAAAACTTTAATTTTTTATTTTGATTTTTTGTTTTTTGGTTGGAGTTTTGGATATTCAAAAAAAAAAAAGTTATTTTGATCAACACACCAGTTATTTCTTTGAAGATTTACCAAAGGTTCAATGAAAAATTCTTTTTTTGTAAAACCAATAAAGAAAACAAAAAGCAAATTGTTTTTCAGCTTTTGAAAAGATCGGAAAAGGAAAAAAATTTTTTAAAATTTGGATGATTTTGGCTGATTTCTTCATCATTTTTTTTATAAAATATTTTTTAAGACGTTTAACAGATGGTGGTTTTAGAAGAGATAGACCTATTGATAAATACAAGATAGACAAATAATCTTTTTTCCCATTTCAATAACCACACTCCTTAAAGGATGTTTAGTAGTATTTGGAATTTGAATAGATTAAAATTTTCGCCAATTATCTTTTTTCTCCTCTTAATAAAGTTGGAATATTTTCACAATTGTCAGTGCCGCTGTATATCCAAAACATTAAATCATTAAAATCATTTCTTTAACCAAATATATTGATATTTTAATAAAAAAGGGAGGGTTGAATATATCCTATTATAATATATTAACATATTAAAAAATGAAAACCAAACAAATAAAAAAAAATTAATCAAGAAAAAATAAAAGTAAAAACATTAATTTATTGATCCTATTTGCAGTAATGACACAATAACTTCTTCTTTGCTTGATTTGATTTTAAAATTTTTTTTCTCATTTTTATTTGAAAAATTTTTGAGAATTGAATTACTTTTTATTTCTAAAGAATTTTCAAAATGAATTTGAAAATTCTATTTATAAACTCTTTTTCAAAAATTGTGACTCACCTGAAATAATAAATTGAAAACAAAAAATTATCCTTTAGTATTCAAAAACAATTAATAATTACATATGATTTGTAATTCTCTTTTAAGTCATTCTAAATCTATAAAAGCCTGATATATTAAAAATTAAAAAAAATAAAACCAAAAACTAAAAAAAAGTCAGTCACAATTTTTGAAATGAGCATTACCCATTTTTTATTACTGAACTTTCACTGTAAAAAAGTTGAACAACAATATTTTTTATGAATAATTAAATCCATTTTCAAAGAGATTACATAGTCTCAATTTTCTTAGTGATTATTGGTCTTTTCGAAGATCTCTTTTTTTTTTCCACATGATCTTTTTTTTTAAAAAAAAGAAAAAGTATAAAAAGAAAAAGAAAAACAAAAGAAAAAAAAAAAAAAAAAAAAAAAAAAAAGAAAAAGAAAAACAAAAGAAAAACAAAAATTTGAAAAAGCAAAACTAAAATTTGCAAAATTAGAAAAAATGATTCTGATCCAAAAATTTGAAAATAATTCTGATCTAAAAATTTGAAAATATTTTTTGTTAAGAATACTGGAATAAACCTTCAAAACAACTTCCATTAACATTATAAAGTGAGTCAAAATTTATGAAAAATAGTTTATTTAATTCATACTATTTTACTTTTATTTCAGAAAATAAGGTGTGTTTTATAATTTATCTTAAGAAAAAAAGATTTATTGGATATTTTCGAAGAATTTTTTTATTTTCCATTTAATTGAAAAACTCAAATATTTCTGAATCTGATTTAATTTTTTTAAACCTATTTTCTTTTACTTTGAGTCAAACTTTTTGTAACTGTATTGAGATCGAATAATTCAACCCCTTTATATAAATGTTTTGAATGGGTATTCCTTGTTTTGGCTTTGTTCAAGAAAAATATTTTAAAAAAGCTTTTTGAAATCAAATTTTAATAAAAAAAAAAATTGTTCCAGACTAATAATAAGAATAAAAGTTAGAAATTCAAGTTAATCATTTGTTTAGAATCCGACAAATTAAGAAATTAAATAAATCTTAATCAAAAAATGAAAGACGAATTCATGATAATTATTTTTTCTATAAAAAAAAAATTACCAATTATCAAATCAAACAATTCAGTTGATAAATCTTTATTTCTGAAAAATACTTCAAAAAATATTACATTTTCAGAACCAAAACTTCGAACTAGATTAATTAAATGAAAATTGAATTAAAATTCATTTTGTAAAAATCTTTAGAAATACGAAGTAATTTATAAATCAGAAAGTTTTCAAATAAAAGTATTTTCCATTTATAATTAAAAAATAAAGCAAAGTAAAGAATAATTAATTAGATCAAATGATATAAATAAGGTCTATAAATAATGGATTTTTTATTTTTTTCCATTTTCCCGGGGCTGAATCTTCTTTATGTTGGGAAGTAGAGTCACAAAGGAAAAAATCAAGTTGTTACTTGCTAATACTGTTATCGAAACTCGAAAGTATGAGTGAATTGATAATAAAAACTAAAAAATAAAGGCTAAAATGACCAAAGGTTGAAAGCAAATAAGATCAAAAAAAAAAAAGAAATTACAACAACTTAAACAATTATCCCCAAGTGAACATTCATGATCAATTATCAAATTATTAAATCAACCAATAGTATTGTGGCTGTGATTTTGGGAGTCCTTATTAAAAGATAGAATTAGTTTTTTTTACAAATTTTTTCTTATAAACCTTTTTTGGGAATCTATTTTTTTTTTTTTTTTTTTTTCCTTTTTTCATTTCAAATTTTTTCATTTCAATTTTTAAACATAAAAAAATTTGCGTGTGTCTTCCCCTTAAACAATCGTGAAATCTATGGATTTTGAACTTAAATTATTCATGAGGAAATTTAAGTAAAAGGACATTTAGAGTGTAATTAAGACTACTTCGATCAATAAATAAGGGATTTTTTTTTAGTTTTTATTGATCATTTTTTTATAATTATTTTGATTTCCATTTTTGGATTGATATGTAAATATTATACTATGATATTTCCCACTCTCCTATTTAAAAAAATGTCAATATATTTGGTTAAAGAATTGATTAGAATGATTAAGTTTCCAATAAACTTTGGCACCCAAAATTGACAATCGGAACTTGCTCCCTTAAAGGAAAAAATTTTTGATCTTTTAAACATGTTTCAAAGGTAGTCATTCTCAATCCAGATGTAAAGGTGAAAAATAGTCTATTTTTCTGAAAGTTTTTTCAAACACTTTCTTCACATTTCCTTCAAAATATTAAACAATGGTATTTTTTGGGTTCTAAGTCAAAACAATAGAAAAAAAAAAAAAGAATAGGGTATAAGTTTTTTATTGATCTCTTGAAAAAGAATCAATCACCTTCATTTGTTGGTATTCTTCGATCTCCACTTGAAAAATACTTGGAGGTTTATTAAAAATATTTCATCAATTTATTTCTAAACAGAAATATATTAAATTATGTTGTATCCAAAAATGATTACGTGATAAATCTAAAAAAGTAAAGTTTGCAAAAAAGACAAATCAATTTATAATCTTTCTAAAAAAAGGTATGTAAAATTGTAGGTTATTAATCAATGATAAAAGGTTGTTTAATTTTTTGGATGCATCTTTCATTTTTTTTCTGTTTAATAATTAATAATAAATACAAATGAGGATTCATATAAGTGGGTTGTGGGACAATTGTAACACAAAGTCCATCACCCAAATGTTTCGTAAATATGGTGTGATTAAAAACATTGAATTTGATGAGTCTGATTGTAAGAAATAATCCCTTACTCTCTTTTCTTTGCTTCTTTTTTCCTGTTCTAACAAAAAAAAAAAAAAAAAAAAACATACATTCTAAATGATCAATAGATGATAATTATGCTTGTTATTTAGACATTCAACCCAAAACAGAAGATTCAATTGAAGAATTAATGTTAGTTTATGATGGATCAAAATGGCATGGAAGTACGTTATCCATTAAGGAATCAAAAGAAAGTGAAACACAAAATGTCCAACAAGACACCAACCAAGGTTACGAGAACGACAACCAAAATTATCAAGAATCAAATTATAATGATAATTACAATAATTATAACAATAACTACAATAATAACTATAACGAGAACTATAATAATAATTATAACAATAATTATAATAATTATGATGATTACAACAAAGGTTATAATAACGAACAAAAAGGAAATGAATATGAAGGAGACTATCAAAAAAAATCACAGACTTTTCAGGGATCGGGTGGAAAAAATGCAAGTTATTTGTCTCTTTTCACCTCTTCAAATTTAGATTTTCTTCAGGAACCAAGCACAAGCACCAATAAAGAAAAAGAAAAAGAAAAAGAAAAAAAAATTACAAAGAAAAAAACACAAGAATCAGACGAATCTGATGAATCTCAAGAATTAAGTGAAGAGGAAACGACAACCAAAAAGGATTTGGAAAAAGAAAAAAAATCAAAATCAGAAGATAAAGATAAAGAAGAAGAAACAGAAAAGGAAAAGCCTATTGTAATAGGATCGTATAAAAAAACTAGTTCTTCCAGTTTTAGATTATTATCAGGACCACAAAATGATTCAGATAAATCTGGATCAGAATCAGAATCAGAAACAGGATCTGAAACAGGATCTGAAATAGGATCAGAGACAGGATCTGAATCAGAAATGTCTTTTGGTAGTAGTGATGAAAGTGATGAGAATGGTTTGGAAAATAACAATACCATTTCTCATTCAAAAACAAGTTCCCAACAAAAGAATAGAACTGAAAAAATACCCCCCAAAAAATGCTACCCAATGATCAGCGCAAGGCTGGACATTAAAAAGGAAATTACTAATTTTACTTTTATGAGAAATAAATCAAAGTTTGTGATTCTTTTTTTTATTTAGAGATTTTTTAATTTTAAAAAATGCCATAATTCACACCGTTAATTGATTTTTATATTTCCCATATTTTTTTTTTTGATTTAAATTTTCAAATTATCACTTTTATAGAAAGGAAACCAGAAAAGCATTGCAAGAGCTTCGTCCAGCTTTCAAAAGATATTATAAAAAACAAATAAGAAGAAGGAAGAAATACAAAAATAAAAAAATCTAGATTTTTTTTATACCAACCAATTAATAATTGATTACCTTAGATATTATAAACAAATTACCTTTTTTTTTTTTTTTTTTTTATTGTAATTTTTTCATTTTGGTATTATTAAGAAGTGCTGAAATTATTTTGAAATAATGATTTATATTCTTGAGATTATTTTTTTATATTTAATAATTATGTATTTTTTATCAAAAAGAATATATCCTTAAATACAATAAAAATATCATTATCTGTTCATATTTTCAAAATTACTTTTAAAACATAAAATAATTTTATTGAGTATCTCTTATTAAAATTAATAATAGAATTTCGAATCGAATTGTCATCGAGCAATTGTTGTTTAAAAGATGTAAAATTCAAGAATAATATATTGATTCTTATCTAAGATAATAAAACTTTTGATGTTTATCGGGTTTAATCTAGAAAAACTAAACTATTTTTCAGTCAATGGAGCACAGTTGTAATGGGTAAAAGACATGTGTTTAAAGGGTTTGCATAGATATTAGAAGAAAAATTTTATTTTGGAAATTTTCAAATTGAAATCATTTTTTCACATTTTTCTACACATTTTTGTTTTTTTTTTCCGTTTTTTTTTTGAGACCTAATTCAGTTTTAAAAAATTTTTTTATTACAAGATCAAAAGTCACTTGGTAAAAAGGTGTTATTCTAAGGTTATTGAAACCATGGAAATGATTGTTGAGAAATCATAATGATTTCTATTGGATTTTTATTCAATCTTTGATCATGATATTTAATTTATAAATACTGAAAAATTTTCACTTCATTTTGATTTCCTATTTCTAATTGAGACCACAAATCCCAACACACTTCATTTGGAGACTTGATTTCTAAAATAAAAGAATGGAAAATGAAGTGAAAAGTGTTTCCTATTTATTATTCCAATACCAGTAGAAGATCAAAAACCAACATTGTTGTTTTTCTCAATGAATCCCCTAAGAATTTAGGTTTTTCAATTCTTAAGAAAATCTATTGATTAGTTAGTTTTATTTCAGACAGATATCAACAATTATTTAATATTATTATTCTGCTTATTTTTTTATTTGTTCTTCAAAGGTCAATTATATAAAATCATTGATATTTGAAAAAAAATGTTGGGCACCTTTGACTGAAACAAAGTTTCCATTAGAAAATAAAAATTTGTGGATTTTTTATTTTGAAACTCAAATGGTTACAGCAGTTCCAATACTACCTTGCTAATTATTTCTTAATCAAATTTTGATATTGATATATATTTTAAATACGTCGGATCTGAGGATAATCAAGTTCTATTGGAAAAAACTATTAATGGGTTAATCTTGAAAATAATGTTCTTCTATGATCCAAAAAATAATCCTTTTTTATGAGTAAAATTTTCTATAGTTTCTCATTTAAGATTTTTTTTTTTTAATCCTTAATCTTTTTAATCACAGTATTTATAAAATCAATTTTTAAACCTGTATTATAGGCATATTTATAAACTGTTGGAGAACTATAATCCAAATATCTAAACTCTGATTCAAAATTTTGAACACACCAAAATTATATTTTTGGTAAAAATAATCGTTTCTAATGAATTCTCGAAGAAATACCACATTAGAACCATCCACTAATTAGAATGCTAACACTTTTTTATATTATTACAATACTCACAAAACAAAAAATAAAAAATTATTTATACTACTAAATCAAGTAAGTGTTAAAAAATTATTAAGGGGGCAAAAAACAAAAAAGCTCATTGGTAATTTGTTGAAATTATATTAAGAATATTTATTGATCAAATGGTTAGTTACTATCAAATAATTTTATAATTTTCTTCTATTTTGAACAAATATACTTTATCCTAATGTCAAGTTTGAAAAAAATATTTTGATCGAACTTTACAAGCTATTTGTTTAAAAAAATTAAATGAAAACAAATATCATAAAAGATCAAAGAATGATTTTCAGATTTTTCAGAAATCAAAATTATTTCCAATTTTCATGAAATTGTATTATTTTTTTTGATATGTACCTTTTTAAGATTTTGAAAATTTTTCAATTTCAGTTTATGTACAAATTAAAAAATATTCTTTTTTAGCACATATTATTCGATTTGGACACACTATTTTTCTCTATACAATTCCACCCTACAAAAAAAAAAAAAAAATAAGGCATCAGTACTCTACGAGAACAAGGTAAAAATTTTATATCTTTTATTGATTACATTCTCTAGTTACAAATTTTGTATATGCAACGTGTAAAAAAAAATCTAATTGACAAATAAAACCCTAAAAATTAAAATATTTTTCAAGTGAGATTAATTTTTTGATTTCAATTTTTTTATATGAAAAAAAAAACCTAAAAATTCATTTCATTTTTTACAATATAAAAAATTTTCCCCTTTTTTTATTCACATTGTTAATACACAATACCAAGTCTTTGTAACTAGGGATATTAACATAATTTTTTTTTTTTTTTTTTATTATTCTTCTTGGTTAACCAAAAAAAAAATGATTTATTCGAAATTCTGAAATTTATTATATACCTTTCAGAAAGATAATTTTAATCATTAAAATTTTTAGGACAGTTACTAAATTTTCCAATAAATTTGGGTTTTTTTTTAAGATAATGTTCGTATTTCAAAATAAATTTTTCTAAACGAAATTTGGGAATTAAGTAATTTCACACTCACAATTCAAAATATGTATTTTTCTGACAAAAAAGATTTAAATTGTTATAAGGGTATATGTGAATAAGACCAAACAATTTTTTTAAAAAAATTAACAAAATTGAAAATTATTTTGCAATTATTTTGCATTTTTAAAAAAGAGAAATTAACTTTTTGAAAAACTTTAAAGAATAAAAAAAATTTCCTTAATGGATCTCGATTTCATTGATAAACTTTGAAAAACGTCTATCAAATATTCATTTATTCAATCACCTATACTTCAATTATTTTTTATTGACTGGGATTTTAATTGAAAGATTAATGATTAAAAATAATAACCAAACAAAAATTTTCATTCGAAATCAAGACTTTCCAACATAAAATGAAAATGATGTTTCACTATTTTCAAGATCCAACTTAATTTCTAATAAAAATATAGGTTTTTCTTTTTCGTTTTATGGTTGATAACATGTGAATTTTGGATTTCAAAAAATAGACTCAAATTAACAAATTGATTAAATGAGGTTAACTCATCCATTTCATCAACCTTAACACAAATTACAAAAAAAAAAAATTTTAAAGATCTTTACAAGATTTCATTTTATTTTTTAAAAATACTACTTCCTTAAATCACTTTATTTGCTCATTTGATATTACTTTAAAAAAAGATTTAAAATTTTCCTTTCTTAATTTTAGTTGGTATTTTTTAGGTGTGGAAATTAGTGATTATTTTTTTATTTTTGATTGTAAAAATTGTTTTCCAAAGATGTTTAATCTTGATAAAAATTAAACAAGAGAAGGGAAAACTTATAAATGTATTTTATTGTTTAAAAAAATCGTTTCAATCATTACCATATTGCCACTTTTTTATTGGAATTGTCGTGTATTGTTTTCTCCAAAAAAAGTGTTTTTTTTTTTTTTTCATTATTAGGAAATATTGTTAAATCCAAATAAATGTTTTGAAATTTTTGTTTTAATTTCCATTTTTTCATTTTTTTTAATTTTATTTGAATTCAAAAAGTTGAAAGCATTTTATTAGTTTAAATGTAGAGAAAGTTTGTAAAATTAGTTGTTGTTCAAAATATTCTTTGCCAATAATCTTTTTGAAAGCAGGGTTGTCGGAGTTAGACAAATTGATGTTGACTAAAAAGTGTTTTTAATTTTTTTCGATTTATCTGTATTTCGATGAATATGTTTTGAAATGGAAACATTTTTTTTTCATTTTATATTATCTATTTACGAATGCATCTATTTAAAAAATGAATTATTAAACGAAATGAAAAAAAAATTCCTCACTTTTTTGGGAATTGGTTCAATAATTATCTAAAATTTTCAAATATTTAAAATAAAAATTCAAATAATTAACAAAGGATATTATATTAACAATTAAATAAATCTTAATAATTTTTTCAATTTTTTTTTTCTTGCAATTCACCCTCATCCTCATCCTCGTCCTCATCCTCGTCCTCGTCATCTTCAATTATTTGAACATCCAAAAGAGCTTGAGGACATAACCCTACTTCTTTTAAAGTTAATTTAAAATCTTTCTCATCATTTGAATTAAATTCCGTCCTTTTAGGATATGATTGTATTAATGAAAATTCAAAAATATCATTGTTATGAACTAATACAAAATTGAACAAATCTTCCAATGTGCTTGTATTCAAAAATTTCCGAATAACATCTCCATTTTTCATTCTAAATTTGATTCTGGTGCAATTTTTTTCATTTTTTCCCGAAGGTTCTTCTGGCAATGATTGCTTTATTTCTTCTAATTTTTTAGTTTTGTTATCTAATTTTTTTTCCTGTAAAAGTCTTTTCTCTTCCAATTTTTGTTCTTGTAATAACATTTGCTTTTGATTTTCTCGATCGACTTCTAAAATACGTTCAAATTCTTCATCCTGCTTTTCTCTTTCAAGAATAGATTTGGTTTTTTTTAATTGGTTTTTCTTTTGCTCTGTTGTATTCAGGACTGTGAATAAATCTATTTGTTCTAATAGTTGTTTCATAAATTCGTCTAACCCAAATCCCCCCTGTATTAAATCTAAGATTGCCACCACTGTTGAATTTGAAATTATTGCCAAAACGGGAAATGTCGTGATACCAAGTTTCTTTCTTGAGACAAGAAATTTTTCTTTGATAGAATCAGAATCACCAACCCAAAAAATGTAATTCTCGTTTATAACCTTAATTATTTCTTTTGTTGATAATATATTTAAAACAAAATTTGAAACAAGAGCTTCATTTTCGGTGAATGAATGTAAATAAAGTAAAATTGGCTTTTTTAACCTTTTCCCTAAATTACAGACTTCACGAAACGAACCTTTTTTCATTAAAGGTAATTCGCTTTTTTTTGTGTATTCCTTAAGTAAATTTAATCGTTCAGGCGAATCTGTCAAATTTGGTGGCAATAATGGTGCAATTTTTTCAATAGATAGAACATCATTTTGTCTCTTATTATAATTGTTGTGATTCGTGTTTCGATACCAATTGCTCATTGCATCTTGGGACCATTTCCTGGGGAGGCTTTGAGTGTTCGTAGAATTCCTGTTGTTATTATTTACAAAGATATTTGTTGAAGATGTTGTTGTTGTTGTGGCTGTTGTTCTTGTTGTTCTTGTTGTTCTTGACAATTCCTCTTCTCTCCAGATTTGTTCTTGGAGTTCTTTTGCAAATTTAGAATCACTTTTTGATAATCCTTGGTTTGGTTGACTTTTTTCTTTTTCTTTTGTTTTCTCTTTTTCTTTTTTGTCTTCATCTTTATTTTTGTTTGGATTTTTGTTTTTAGAAACTTTCTGATCCGTCATATTTCCAAGCGAGTCTTTTTCTGATTTATTATTATTGCTGTTAGGATTGTCACTCGAATAATCTGGAATTAGAAGAATAGTTTGTGGGTTATCTAAATTGAGGCAATACAAAGGAAGTGAGTTGTCTGTAGAATTAAGACCAACCAAACACTGTTTGTCAATTGGTACATTTGTAATAGTTAAAATACGAGTTTTAACTTTAAAGATCGTATCAGTCTTCTGAAAAGTTAAATTTGTGGATTGCTCATTACCCCACTCAAGATTTATAATTTGTTGTTTGCTCATTTAACCAGTTGTTGGTTTCGATTCTTAATCAATAAAAGAATTTATTTTGCTTGTTAAGAAAAGAAGTTTTTAAAAAAATGATTGTTTTCTTGTTTTTCGTTTGTCAAGAAGTAGATCTTTGTAAGTACTTATAATTGTAACTGTCTGTATTCTAAATACTAAACCCTATGATAAATTTTTTTTGGTTACCTTAATTAGTTTTCTTGAGAGAAATCAATTTTTATTTATGAATTCTAAATCAGGATCTCGATAGTTTATTTTTTTGTTCAAACAAAGATCTCATTAAAAGATAGTTTTTTATGGAAAATCATGCTTTGTAGTAATCCAAAAAGTCTATTTGGAAGAGCATTATTCAAACAAACCATATTTTAATGTTTGCTTTAATTATATCTGAGTGAAAAAAAGATAAAATCTACGTTAATACGAAATAAGAATATCGCAACCCATACAGAACTGATCTATTTTATAGTAATTGTTAAACCCTTTTGTAATAAATGAACAAAGTAAAATTTTCAATCAACCCTTTTTTTTACATTTTTTTGTTTTTACTCACTCTGATTATTTTTTGGCAAAACTAATTTTTATTTCTATCAAAAAGAACGAATGACTTCTATTATCGAAGAAGAAAGTTTAGAGGAAGTACCCAAAGATAACATCAAAGAATCTTCAAACAATTTGAATGATTCAGAAACAACAAGCAAAGAGAAAACAGATCAAGAAAATAAAGAAAAAGAAAAGGAAAATGAAAAGGAAAGCGAAGAAGAAAGTAATGAAAAAGAAACAAAAACTGGAAATGAAAAAGAAAGTAAGGAAGAGGTAAATGAAAACAAAAAAGAAGAACAGAAAGAAAAGGAAAATGAAGATGAAAGTAATAAAAAAGAAACAAAAACTGATAGTGAACAAAAAAGTAAAGAAAAAGAAAAAGAAAACGAAAACGAAAACGAAAACGAAAAGGAAAGCGAAAAGGAAAAAGAAAAAGAAAAGGAAACGAAAAAAAAAAAAAAAAAAAAAAAAAAAAAAAAAAAAAGATCCCAAAAAAGAAACAAAATTGTTTTTAGGTGGCTTTCCATCAGAAAAGACGACAAAAAAGGAAATTGAAAAGATCTTTAGTGAATTTGGGAAGGTTGTCGAGATCATTTTCAATACATCTTCTTGTATTATTCAATACCAAAAACATGAAGAAACACAAAAAGCACTTGAGCAAAAACCAACAATTACTGTTGGTGGCAAAAAAGTTGGAGTGAGATTGTATGAAAATCTCAAAGGCAATCGAACCAATTCTAACAAACAAAGCCAAAGAAGAAGTTCTAATAACGATCGTTATAATAACAATCGTTATAATAACAATCGTTCATATAACGATCGCTATAGCAATGATCGAAAGCGTTCATATGATAACAATAATAACTCTCGTAATAACAACAACTATAATAACGAAGGCTTTAGCTCGAAAAGACGTGGAAATAATTATGATCGAAATAGAGGATATGAAAAAAAAGACCCTCCACGGGATCATGCTTCCAAACGTGGGATTTGGATCGTTGTAGAACATAATGAAAAAAGAGGAGCTGCCGGCGCTTTAAAAACCCGACTAGTAAGGGAAATTGATATTCTTGTTCAATATGAAATGGTTCCAAGTAAGATATTATTTTTTTTACAACACTTTATAAAAGTCATTTGGTTTTTTGAATGTGCCATTCCAAAATTTAAAACCTTTTTTTTTTTGAAATATATCGAGATTTAATTAAATATTTGAGTCTTTTCAAACTTTCAAACACTTGAAGACAATTCGCATCCCCGTTTCAAGCACTTTCCAATCCTTTTCAAGGTGAAAAGCGTTCCAAAAGTCTCTAAGCTTTCGTAAAAGTAATGAGATTTTTTGTGGTGGATGTTTAAATAGCAAAAAAAAAAAAAAAAATTTGGTTACTCAAAATATTACAAGTTAAAGTGATTAAAAAATGAGTTTCGGATTAACTTTTAAGGGTTAAATGTTTAGAATAAACACTTAATCTGGTAAAGAGAGAATTTTGAAGTGACTAAATTTGTGACTTTCAATTCAAAGACCATCTAGAAGATACAGTCATTAGGAGTATTTGAAACTTCTTTTATGGTTTTCAAAAAAAAATGAGTTTCTGATCTATTAAAAAAAAATTTTCAGAAAATTTCGCTCCAGAAGGGAATTCGTGATAATGATTTTTTTAATGATAAAATAAGACTATCGGGAGTTTTGACCGAATATCCCTACTTTTTGATTTTATTACAATTAAAAATAGTTATCACGAATTGTAACAATTATTCCTGAAAATAAATTTTCCAACTCAAAAATTTAAAGATATTATTTTATTCTGTTACAAAAAATCCAAATAACATAGTATCAATTACATTATTTTTAGATAATTTTTTAATGTTTATTGGTCTTTTTAAGTAAATTTTTTAAAACAATAATTAAAACAAACTTTTTTTCTCAATTCATTACAACTTTTTTTTTTTTTGATTATCGGGAATTTGTTGATTATCGCAAGTTTTCAATATTATCCGAAATATTTCAGATTATCAGCAAAAAAAAAATCAAATTGATGATTAATCTGCATTATTGTGAAAAGATAAATTAATAACTAATTTGTTGATTTGTTATGGAAATTCTAATATTTCTGATAACCCCTCATGCGTTAAAAGAATGTTGTTGTTTATCTTTTAAGATAATAGGGAAATTTATCAATTGAATGTTTTTTTGGTGAAAAAATGAGATATAAATATCAGGAGTTCAATCGATTTTCACGAATTTGTATTGTTTTCACTAATTAACTAATTTTCATAAATTTATAAACCATTTATGAAAATATATTTGCCAAATCAAAAAAAAAAAGATTACTTTTTTTATATTTTCAAAAAATCAAATAAAAATACAAGTACGGAATCCATGCCTATATTTCAGAAAACTAAATTAAGTTTAAAATGCATCTAATGACTATACGAGGGCTGTGTTTATTCGTTCTTTGAATTGGAAGTCACAAATTTAGTCACTCCAAAATTCTCTCCTTACCAGATTAAACGTTTCTTTTTATATTTAACCCTTAACAGTAACAATAAATCCAAAACTCTAAAAATAGAGGAATTCTTTTTTAAACTTGTTTAAGTAAGGAACTGATTACTACATTTTATTGAATTTTTTATTGTAAATTGAATTATAAAGTAAGTTTTATCATAATAAAAAATAAAAAAAGCATTTGAATTAAATTTTTTACAATTTTTATTTGATTATCTGGGATTTATCAATTCTCATAATTTTAAAATATTTTCAAAAAGATGCAATAATCTCATTAAAATAAAAAAAAAAATGTGACAAAAAAACAAAGTGGTGAAAAGATCTACCATTCATTAATTTATTGATTTGTGATTACAATTCTCATTTTTGATCATTTTTTCTAATAAAACAAAAAAAAAAAATAAAAAAATAGGATATAGTGCAGTCAATGACTTAGTTGAAGATGGTAAAGAATCAGGATATAGGTACATCATAATATTATGGAGAAAATTTGATACTGATGGACCATTAACCTTAAAAATGGTAAAAAGCAATGGATATATATCATCTAAAAATGTATTAAAAGTTGACGATGTCATTAATTTAATCACTGAAGACGACAAGAAATGGAAAAGAACCGACCCTCAAAGAAATTATAATAATAGAAGAAATTATAATAACAATTACCCAAGACAACAAAACAACAGGTATCAGCAAAACAACATGAGGATGAATAATCAGAATTATTATAATCAACCTCCTATGAGACAACCACCAAACCAACAAATGATGAATTATCAAATGAATCCATATATGAATAACCAACAATACCCACCACAGCAGCCACCACCACGACAGCAATATATGCAACAGCCACCACGTCAGCAATATATGCAACAACCACCACCACAATTCCGTCCACAACAACCACAATTTCAAAATCAGCCACCTCGTCAACAATTCACACCAAAACAATTTATTCCTAACCAACCAAACCAAAATATTCCAATGATGCAACAAAGAATCCCTCAACAGCAACAACCCTTACAAAACCAAAAGCCAATGCAATTTAGACCACAACAGCCCTTAAATACAGGACTACAAGCAAGAAATCTCAATCCCAATACAACCAATCCAAATCCAAATCCAAATATATCAAACACACAAATTAACCAGCCAATACAACAACGAAATACTACTAATACAATGAATATGGGAATGTTCAATCCACCACCAAAGCCTTTATTTTTAAATCAAAGTGTACAAAACCAACAACCCCAACAAAACCCAAACCAAAATCAAGTTCCATTTAACAAAATGTGGTCCAGTTTTGATAAATAACTTTTTTAAATAATGTTCATAAACCTATTAGGGTTTTTATTTTTTATCGTTAATTTATTTTATTCATTTATCTCGATTTAAATATATTGTTGTTTTCAATATTATATTCTTTTTATTGATAAATTTCCTTCTTTCTTTCTTTTTATTTTTTTTTTATTTTTTTTACAAAAAGTGACAAAGAAGTGATGAGAAAGAATTTTATTGTTTTGCTTTGTTTTCTCTTTTTAAAAATAAATTGTTCTGATCAGAAGAAGTATTTATTTATTTTTTTTAACTTGCAATTTCAAGAAAAATTCTTAAATTTTGAAAAAAATTATTCGATCCATTACAATTTATTTTGCATTTTAATGTTGAATAATAAAGATAATTTTTTACATAATGAACTCTATTTCAAAATCATTGGACCATTAAAAATCAAATTTTGAAAATACATGTTTTTGTAAATTGAAGTTATCTATTACAATAAAAAATTACGTTTTTTAAATTGAGTTTTAGACACTAGAGATATTTATTTTACTAAAAATAAATATAAAAAAAGTAAAAAAAAAATTTGGTTATTTATTCTGAAATTTAGTTTAGAGTATTTTTTTTCTCAAAATTTAATCGATATATTAGTTTCAAGAATATAGTTGAAGAAATAAAACAACAAGATAATTCCCTCCCATTGATCCTTTACAAAAACCTAAAATTAAAGATAAACTAAGATTATTGTATTTTTGTCAATGTTTTTTATTTTTCGAAAGTGGTAAAATTAATTTTAATAGTTAAGGTTTGAACATTCTCAAAAAAAAACAAAAATGCCATTTTATTATTGTTTTTTCAAGGATTTATTTTAAAACTGTTATAACACTTTTGATTCGATATTTTTATATAATTATCTTTGAATATGGGAAAGTTTAATTTTTAATTATATTTTTTTTTTTTTTTTTCATTCCATCATTTTATTTTCAAAAGATTAAAGATTCTGATAAGTGGAATTAAATCAAATCCCCTGTATCTTCCCCAAAAAAATAATGAATTTAATTGTATTTTCAGGGTGAATTTTAATATAAGTTCTTTTTCAATCAAAGACACCCAGTTTTATTCAAGAAATTATATAAAATTTATAATTTTTATTACAATATTCTTCTTAAAATGCCTTTTCAATTTTTAGATCTAATTATTTTTTCTAATTTCATAAAATTTTTTGTTTTGATTTTTGGTTTTTGCTTGTTTTTTTTTTCTTTTTTTTTTTTTTCAAGTATTTTAAATTGCTGAAATAAAAGTTTTAGAAAATTATATTTATTCAAATTTTAATTTTGGCCTAAAGAAATTGATTTTCATTTTTCTCTTGATATAATATTTATTGGAATTTTATCTGAAAAAAAATATGAAAATTTCTCAGTAAAATATTTTTATTTATTTATTTTTTTAATTATAAAATTAACAAGTTTGTTTGTGTTTTATAATTAATAAATCAATGTATTGAGTTTTGAAGTACTATTATTGTAATAAAATTTCTTATTTTTAAAATTAAAAAAAAAAAATAAAAATCTTATAAAAAAATGTTTAAAATGAATAATTATTTTTTTTTCCAAACACAAAAAACAAAACAAATATAAAACTATTTTATATTTGAATTATTTTGACTTTTTATTTTTTCTTAAAATATAGATTAAAGACAAATGAGTAAATAAATATATTGTTACATCACTATTATATTAAATATTTTTTAAAAAACTTTTTGAAATTTAGGAAAATCCGGGGTTCTAAGGAATATAAATATATATATTATTTGTATTCAAGTATATAAATTATTAAAATTAATTAATAATAAACTTTTAAATAATTATTAACATATAAAAAAATGATCTCATAAAAATATAAAAAAAAACATAAACCAAAAAATAAAAAAAAGTGAATCACAAATTGTGAAAAGATCAAAATTTAATATTTTTCTGAATTATTTCAAAACAAAATATTTTATTTGGTAAAAAAAAATGAAATCTGAAGGTCTGTAGACAAAGTTGTACAAAAATACACTGAAAATATAAAAAAAAAACAATTTTAGAAATACCAATATACAAAATGTACTACATTTCAAGAAATATGATGGTAATTTTAAACTTTAAAACAGTAATTTTTTGATTTAAAGAACAGTTCAAATCAATTTTTTCTTTTTATTGTACAAAAAAAAAATGAATAAAATTATCAAGAACCAAATTGAAAATTTTCCAAAAATTAAAAACATTTTAACCCTGGGAAATTCAACATAATCCAAAAAGAAATACTTTTTAATTTGATTATTTTTAATCAATAATAAATAACCCAATTTTGATTCTTTCAGTAAAATTATTAGAACCTAGAAATGTGAATATTTCAATGGGTTGTACTATTATTTCTCAATTTAGAAATATTTAGAAACAAATGTAATTATTTTCAAATAATAATGATTAAAAATAAAAAAAAAATTATCAATATTAGGAAATAAATTATTTAAATATCAACAATTTGTTGTTTATACCCCCAATTTTTGAAAAAAAAATATATGACCTAATCTTTTAAATTACAAGAAATTTAATAACTATTGGAAAATAAACTAAAAAAATCATATTTACTGTTCTTAAGAGATTCAATATTTTGATTTTTTTTTAATATATTTTTCATAAAAGATTAAATTTTCAAAGGTTTTTTCTCAACCTAAAATCTAAAAAAATTCCTAAAAGTGAGATTTCGGAAAAATAAAAAGGTTTTTACAAATTGTTATTTTTCTCAATTAGATCCCAAAAATTCTACAAAAAATTTGGATCTTTACTGAAAATTAATTGGGAAAAATGAACTACTTTTTTCAAATGGATAACTCATTTCTCGAAAGTTAATAAATGAAGTTGTATATCAGTTTTATTTGTATCCTTATGTAAATAGTTACTCGATTTTGGGATAAAGAATAATTTAGAGTTAATAATCACTTAACAAACACAATAATTGTACTCTAACACAGAATTATTAGGTAAGTACATTCCAAAACTCTTTACTGTTTTAATTATTTCATTTTATAGATTCTTCAAACAATATCTGTGTTTATCATTTTCAGGGTTCACATTTTGATTCTTTTTTGAAAAAAACCCAAAATAATTCTTTTTTTAATTCCATGGAATCAAATGATTCTTTTTTCTTCCAATGAAAAATCTCAACTCGTTTCTTATTTTCATTCATTTTTACAAGGAATCACATTATTCTTCAAAATTTTTATAATTAATATTTTTTTTTTTTATTTTCAAAAAGAATTTTATATTTTTCAAAAAAAATAATTATTTAAGGTTTTTTATCTTGGGATTTTAGTTTTCGTTGTCTCTTCACCCATTCTGAAGTTTTTAAGTTTATTCCTGAGAAGAAAATTATTTTACTTTGAAATTGAATGAAAAGATTCGTTTTTTTTTTTAATAGAGTTTTGGTACCTAATAAAAATTAAATTTTTGATTCGATGGAATCAGAACATAATAATTTTTAATGTTTTTGAAAAATTAAACTTCAAAGGGACTTTAACAAGTTGAAAATGGATGATAAAAATTGATTCCACAGGAATCTTTTTCATCTTATGATTCCAAATTTTATTTTTTGAGATTCTAAAAATTCCAAAAATGGAATCATTTCGGAACTCTGATCATTTTTTCTTCATTTAAGTCTTCATCAATTTTTATTTTCATGTCAACAAAAATCGCAAAAGGTTTGAGATCTTTAAAAATATTACCACAAATCTTAAAAATGAAAAGAAAAAATGGGTAAACGGATCTGTTCAAAAAACAGTTAACCTTGCTTTATTTTTTTATTCAATTTCTTTTTTCTTCTTGATAACAAACAAAAAAAAAAGGAACTGTACTTATTTTATTAATTGGAAAATTTAAGGGAAAACGAGTTGTTTTCTTAAAAAAACTCTCTTCTGGATTACTTTTAGTGACAGGTTCGTATTTTTAAGTCTTTTTAATCATTCCACAAATTAATAAAAAACAAAAGAAAGTAATGAAATTAACAGAAAATCTGTTTTTTTCAATTTTCTGTCCATTTGAATGAAACAACAAACAATAAATAAATAAAAACAACAAACATAATAGGACCCTATCAGGTAAATGGCGTTCCTTTAACACGAATTAAAAGAAAATATGTCATTGCAACAAAAACAAAGGTCGACATCGAAGGAATTGAAGTACCAACCACAATCAACGATCAATTCTTCACACCAAAAAAACCAATCAACAACTGGGAAAAAACAGAAGAAAAATTCTTTACAAAAAAACAAGATCTCAAAAAAGTTGGTCTTAATGAATCACAAAAAAAAATTCAACAACAAGTTGACAAACCAGTTAATGAAGCAATTAAAAAAGTTCAATATCTCAAAGAATATTTAACTGCAAGATTTAAACTCCAAAAAGGTCAATTACCTCATAAAATGAAATTTTAATGGCTTTTGTCTTTCAAAAAAATAAAAACTCTCATAACAAACTGTGGTGGGTATTTCACAAAAATAAAACGAAAAAAACAAAAACAAACAAAAAAACCCTGAAATATTCAAATAGATCTTCATCAATTTCATTCTCTCAATAAATTAACTATATATTTTTTTCGAAAAGCTTGATATTTTTTTAAATAGAACATTTCGAAACTTGCCAAAGATAAATTCCAGTGTGATAAAATTATATAACAAGGCTAGGCTATCACGCCTATATCACACTTCTTTGAACTCGGGATAAAAATTTATCACACCTGATACAGATTGATCATAAAAAACAAAATGTGCAAAGTATCATATTGTCTAAGGTATCTCGAAAAATTTTGTGGCATTTATTATTTATATTTCAAAGAATATTTTCTTTTTAAAGTTACTCTGTTTGTAAATTTGTGATATAAAATTAAGAGGAATATTACTGTTGCTAATTGAATCAACTGGCTATGGTGTTTGTTCCCAAATATATTCATTAAAATATTTCCTAAAAAATGGAAAAAAATTTAAACTATTTTTGGAGAAAACGATGCAAGGCCAAATTCCAATAAAAAATTGACCATATGATAAGAGGGTATAAACGATTTTTTAAACAATAAATTATAGCTATAAGTTTTTCCTTCTATTTGAAATTTTATCAGGAGAAAAACTTCTTTGGAAAACGATTTTTTACAATCAAAACAAAAAAAAGAATCAGAACAACCAATTTTCAAACCCTAAAAAATATATCATATAAAATTGAGATCAAAAAGTTTAATATTTTTAATTAAAGTAATGTCAGATTAACAAACAAATTGGATTAATACTAAGAAGGAATCAATAAATGATTGTTATTAATTTTATATAAACTATATTCCAAAAAATTTGGACACAGCTTAAACAGTTGAAAGAATAACAATACTACACTTTAAATTCATTTTACAAACTATTTTCATTTTTTGTCTTTTTTGCTTGACTTTCATTTCCTTTTTTCCAGTTACGTAATATGTTTAGGAAGATCTGGTATTTTTTTTTCTTCGATGGTTGATAGAAGGTTAGTGTTGAGTTTGTTTAAGAGAAAAATCCACATGCAATTGGTTGATGGTATCTAATTATTTGATTAATCAACAATTCTTTGTGAAATTTCAACAATTTTATCAATAAATTTTTTATTCGGCTCGTTTCATTATTTTGGACACATTGGTTCTTCCTTTTTCGGTTTATATTTTTTTCTTTTATTTGGATTAAAATGATTACTTATTAAAGCATTAATACTGGGTAACTTAAAAGAGTTTTTATAATTATGTTTGGAAAAAAATAAAATGAATTGAGTTTTTTTCGAAACTTTTTTCAAATAGCTGTAAAGATTTTTTTGTAGAATATTTTCAGATTTTACTAATATCTTGAAAATAAAATAATTTACCTTCAAATTACACAAAAATTGAATTGAAAAAAATTAGTTTTTATTAAAAAGAAAAGTTTTGAAATTAGAATTAATTTCTCGATTGTTATTATATAAGATAAATTGGGTATTAAAAATAATTGATTCAACAAAAATTAAAAAATGTGTTTAGTATTATTTTCTTGATCCACCAAACTGGATACTTCTAGTAATATTCATCTTGATACCAGAACTTTCACCCGAATATGACCCTTTCAATTTCTTATAACCACCAACTTTAGTTTTCCATTTGTTCATTGCCTTTTGGTATTTAAGTTTTCGTTTGATACGAGGATTTCTGGTTTTTTTATTGATCCTTTTTGTTAAGTCTGCATTTTTCAAAATTTGATAATTAATGTTTCGTTTTTCTCCATCTTTTACGATTTTATCTGGTTCTGGAATAATCGAAACTGTTTTCCCTTTTCTTCTTTTCTTCTTTTTCTTTTGCTTTTTTCTTTTTTTTTTTTTTCTTTTTGCTTTTTTAACTTGATTTGTTCTTCAATTTGTTGGTAATAATCATTCGATTCATCTTTATCATCTTGATTTGATATATATGAATTTGTGCGTGCCCTTTTGCTGATATATTTTCTTCATTTATTTCATTATCATCATCATCTTCATCATTAAATCCCCCTTTTTCTCTGTTTGTATTTGAATTAATTCCAATTTCTTTTTTTTTTATGGTTTCATTGTTTTGTTTACTTGAAGAAGTGGAAAATCTCACAAATTGTTCTTCTTCTGATTCAGATTCTGAATTATCATCAGAAGAAGATTCAGAAGAAGAAGAAGATTCGGTTTTGGGTTTTGATTTAGATTTAGATTTTGATTCTGAAGAGGGAAGAGGAATTGCTGCTTTGGAATCTTTTTTAGATTTTTTATTAACTTTTTCAGATTCGATTTTTTTTTTCTTTTTTTCAATTTTTGATTTAACATTTGTTTTAGCAGTTATCTTTTTAGTTGTAGTTTTATTTTTTTTATTGTGTGATGCAATTTCTTTTTCTTGTTTTAATAATCGATCATTTATTTTTTTCATTTGTTTGATAATTTCTCGTTGTTTGACTATTTGATCAATCACTGGATGGTTTTAACACCACTTTGTTTTGCTTTTAAGACCAAATAAAATGAAATGTTCATGCAATAATTCAATAATAAGACTATGTAAAATTTATTTAATAAAAATTATATTAATAAAAGGATTGAAAAAAAAAAGTAAAAAATAAGGTTCAAGTTAATTACAAAGGATTAAAAGAAAAATATTAAAGTAAAAAATATTATTTTTATCCCAAGAATATCAATTTAATTTGATAAACATTTTAATTTATCATTATTACAAATAATTTTCTGCCCTTTCTTTCTTTCTCCATTTATTTAAGGTTTGTTTGTTAAAAACATCATTAAGGTTCTATTCATTTATCGTGTATTTGTTCCATACTCAAGGAGTGACTTGAAACCTCAAAATGCTATTGTGAAATTGCCCTTCTTTTGATTGACAAAATTCAAATAAACAAAAAAAAAAAATTTCAGAGGATCTCATTGGCAAAAAATTCAATCAAAAAAAAAAGTTTAAAAATAATTTCCAAAAAATCAAAATTTAAAAAAAAAAATCTACTCTCCTCTTTTTTTAAATTTCCAAAGGGTTAAATTTCTTCAATTTAAACACAATTGTTTTCTTGAAGTACACAATCAATTTAATTCGATTTAATCTGATTTGTGGTTATTTTTTAACCCTCTAAATTTGACCAAGTAAGGATTTTGAAACATTCTTTTGAGAAAAATAACTCATTTGAGAAATGGAAAAAAAAATCTTCGAGATCTCAAAAAACATCAAAAAGCTACACTTCAAAACTAAAATTCAGTTGTTTTCAAAATTATATATTCATAACCATTCTAATTGGAAATTGAGTGTTGCTCTTTGGCTCTTTTTTCTCAAAATATCCTTGCTTTTTAATATTGATTTTTAGAGATCGATCACACTTTACAGGTTGGCTGGTTTTTGATTGTTATTAGGCACTCATAAAAATTACAATTTTTTTTTCCATTTCAGAAAATTATTTTTAACCGTAATGATTCGACCTTTAATATTAATATTTTGATTTATTATTAATCCTTTAAAAAATGTAGGAATGATAAATTATAAAATTGTTTTTTTCGATTTTTTTTTTTTTTTTTTGAATTTTCAATTTTTTGTTCATTAATTAAATATAAAAAAAATAATTTTATGTTCTTTTTAATGATATAATTAATTATTAAATTTCAATCATTTATAAATTGATTGTTATTATATTTTTTATTTTTTTCTTTTAAAATAATCTTTGGGTTTGTGGGATATGAAAAGAAAAATATTTATAAATTTTTCAAAAAAATTTAAAATAATCATAAATATTTTAAATGATGTTTTTTTATTTTCTTTTAAGGAATTAACTTTAAAGTCTTTGAGTCATTATCAATAAAGAGTTAAAAATATGTTTACTACCTTTAAGAGAGAAGGTGAAAATGAAAAATAATAAAATAAATTAATTAAAAAAAAAGAAAAGAAAAGGAAATTTACAGTAACGTGCTTGATAAAATGAATCTACATTATTTAGTTTATTTACTTTTTTTAAACTCTTAATTTTTGGATCAAGTCGTTGTTGGATTTCTTTGGTATATTTCTGAAGATCCATTAAAAGAGAAAGTAATTCTGGTGATTGGCTCACCAGATATTTTAATTTCTCTTGGTTTGAAAAGCCTGAAATATCTTTATTGATTTTTTCAAAATGGATTCGTTCAAGATCAATTTCATTCAGTTCCTGATTCAGTGCATCAAGCATTGTTCGATCTCCTCTGTTTTTTAATTTTAAATTCTTTTGTTTGGATTTATCTTCTTTTTGTGAAAATCTTTTTATTCAATTAAGGTTTTTTTTATTTTTTAATTTGTTAAGAATAATTTTGTTGTGGTTTTCAATTTTGGTTTTAGGTATTTTGTTAAATATTGAAATAATGGTATTTTTTGTTTGTAATTTTTCTTCAAAGTGAAATAAAAAGAAATTTAATAAAATCAGAGATAACCAAATTGTATAAAAATTACAATTCAAAAGTTTAATAATAATAAATTTACACATTTTTATGAGTAAAGCCCATTGATAATTCAGGTTGAATATTTTTTTATGTTTTTAGAAAGAAAAAAAGAATGCACAAAGAAGAATTATTTTTGAAATTAAAAAGAAAAGTATTTGCCTTTTGAAATTAAATTATTTATGTTGCTATCTGCTTTCTTTTTACAATTTTAACATGGAATTTTGATTTTCGAAAATTTTGAAAAAATATTTATATCATTACACTAAACTCTATTATATTTGAAAATAAAGTCGAAATTAAGTAGCAAGAGTATTTTGATTTTGGAGCCCTTTTAATGGTAAAAATTCAAATTTGGATTTGTTAAAATGGTTTTGCTTCAAAGGACAAAATTTCAAAAAAAAAAACCTCAATTTTAAATTCCAACAAAGTCTCTTGATTTGGTATTCTTTTAAGTCACAAAATATTTTGTCAATCATAAAAGTAATATTCACCGATCATGAAATTTGGATATCTTAAAGCTATTTTAAAAACAATTATAACTCGAAATTTTTACAAAACCTTTTCCGATTTGAAAATGTAATATTTTTTATTTTAATTTTCATACAATTTATTTCCAGTGATTGAAAAATAAGGAAATTATTTTTGGTTCTGAAGAAAATAAAGAGATAATTTTTTTCAGAAAATGATCTTTTTTAAATGAGAATGATGAGATCTTTTGCGTTAACAATGTGCTGCAATGTGTATATCGAAGATTTGTCAACTTTATTAAGGACTGTCCTCAAAACTTGCTTTTCTGAAAACATATGTAAGAAATTGGTTTAATAAAAATATTTCTAAAGTTGACTTTAAAAAAGAGTCTAGATTGCAATTAAATTTTTTTGTGGTTGTATATTTCAATTATTTTCTTGTTTGGATCTTGATTTTTTTTCTTCAAATAAAAAGTGTCCATTTTTTCACTTTGAAAGTTTTTTTGTTTTTAGAAAACTGTTCTGTAAAAAAATTGTCAAATCGATTTTAATTGTAAAACAGTAGTAAAAAATTCTCATTTTCAATTATTTTTGACTTATTTTTTCCATAATTTTAAAAACAAAAACTAAATTTAAATATTAGATTGATTATTGGAATTAAAATAGAATTCAAAACAAAACCAAAATTTAAGTCAATTTCCAATTTACAAAATTGATGATTTAATTGAAAATATTAGTAAAAGTGACTTTTTTTGTATTTTTTGATGTTTTGCTTTTTTCTATTCATCTGAAATTGGCTTTAAGATTTTGTCAATAGGTATTATTTCAAGTTTGTTGAAATTCAGTTTCATATGTCTGTATTGATCAGCGAAAAATAAGTAAAAAAACAAATTACTATTATTTTCCAATTTAAAAAATGAAAATTTTTAGTTCACATTCCAAAATATTTTTCTGGTTTATAAGTTTGCCAAAGCCCCTAAAATATTTAACTAATCGTTTAGAAATGATATTTTTAGATAAAAAATTAAACTTCCTTAGTTTTCTTTAAGAAAAAATTTTTACTCTGCTAATTTGATTGTAACAGTAATAATTAAAAGTTTATTTTGGGAAATTGAAATAAAAAATTTGATATATTAATTGGAAAATAATAGTATTTGAAAAGTTTATCAAAAAAATCCTTTTGACAATTAAAATCCGATTTGACAATTTTTTTCAGGAACAGTTACATTTTTTAAAGATTTTTTTGATTTCCTCTTCTGGTATTCAAAGAAAATTATCAAAATAAAAAAAAATTTAAAGAAGGTCGAAACTACGTAATCAAAAGAAATCAAAAAAAAAAAAAATTGTAAATACTTTTCAATTTCACCAAAATCTTCTGATTTAAAATTTCCAGCTCTTGCTTTTTGAAGTTTAATTGCTTCCTTTTCCATCTCGTTGATATCTTGTTCGTCATCAGAATGTGCTTCTTCTTTTAATTGTGATGAGTAAAAAGTCTGTTTTTCATAACCCCATCCTCCAATTTTGTCTGCTTTTTTTCTGATCGCTTCTTGATCAATCTCGTAACTTGGGATTTGTGAAACGGCCTTGTAAGAAAAATCTGTTTCATCTCTTTGGTTTCCCAAGGATTCACTCGAGTCACTTGAAATATCACTTGAAGATTGTGCTCCAATCGCTAAAACAGATTCAGATTCATAACTTGAACTGTCTGATTCTTCTGAACTGCTCGATGGTGAGTTTTTAAATGAAAGCTTTTGTTTCTTACCACTCATAAATAAAGATTTAGATTTGAATTTATATTTTAATCAAAGATTTGGTTTAAGTTTTAAAAGTCAAAGAAAGGAGAGACGAGAGAACTATTTTGTCTTTTGTTTCAAAAATAGAAAAGAACAAATGAAAAATAATGAAAAATGAAATATCTTTGATCTTGAATTTATTTCTTGAACAATGTTTATTTCCCAGCTTCAGATTCAATTTTAAAATGGACCACAACTTATGATTCTTTTTTAACCGAAAGAAGGACAATTGTGAAGCCAATATTCAGAATTATCCTTACATTCATTGGAACAAAATATATTTACTTTATGATTTTTTGATAATCATTTGTAAAAAGTAAAGTATTTGTCAGAGTTCGAGAAAAAATCTTTGTCAGGCTATATTTACAAGTACTTTTTCTTCATAATTAAAACTTTCAAAGCAAATCTCGAAACAAATTCTTTTTATTTTTTTACTTTGTTCTAACATAATTATTTGTGATGTCTTATAAAAATAATAAAAAGAAAAGAAAAAAAAAAAAAAAAAAACAGCCAAGCAAACGTACAAACAAACAGCCAAACAAACGTACAAACAAACAACCAAAAAAACAGCCAAACAAACAGCCAAACAAACAGCCAAATAAACAGCCAAACAAACAACCAAACAAACAACCAAACAAACAACCAAACAAACAACCAAATCAACAGAAAAAGAAACCACAAAAAAGATCACAATCACAAGAACATTACTCAAAAATTCATTACGAAGAAGAAGAGCAAGAAGATCCTCGTGACTACGGCAGAGGAGGTTATCATCGTGTGAAAATTGGAGAATTTTTTGCAAATAGGTATTGTGCAATTTGTAAAATTGGATGGGGTCATTTTTCAACAGTTTGGCTTTGCCACGATAACCTGAAAAACAGCTTTGTTGCAATTAAAATTATCAAATCTGCAAGGCATTATACTGAAGCTGCAAATGATGAAATTGAAATATTAAAAAAATCTACAAAAGTAAATCCTGAAAGTACCTCGAATGTTTTACGTTTACTTGACAGTTTTACTCATAAAGGATCAAATGGAACCCGTAAGAATTTAATTTTTTTTTTTTTTTTTTTTGATAAATCTTTCGGTAATTGCAACAAATTTTTAAAAAAACCAAGATATTTTTGATTATGCAATTTTTTTTTTTTTAATTTTATTTTTTCAAATTGAGCATAAATCCTTTACATTTAAATTTGCCGTGACGTTTTTTTGAATGAACGACATGGCACTACAAACAAGATTGACAAATTTTGGAAATAATCTTTTTCTCATAATTTTAAAAAAATATCAATACCAATCAACTATGTAACCTCTCATAAGCCCGTTGGTAAATCAGAATAATGATAAAAAGAACAAATAAAAAAATGCAAAAATGAAAAAAAAGTTTTTTTAAAGTTTCAATTTTCAAAACATAAAAGGGTTTGTTTAAAATCTATTCTCAAAACATATCTATGTGATAATATGAATTATATTTATCACATAACCAACCAAAAGTAGAATTTCTTTCTAAATACTGATAAATCCAAATAAATTTCTTTTTGGTTTGTTGTGGATTGAGATCTGTTGACTATTAACGTCATTTCCGTTCACAAAACTTTAAGCTCTTGCTAATTCAAACAAATAATTATCCTTGTAGATTGTTTTCTCTTTACCGTTGTGCGATCCAAAAATCATCTTTGTGTATGGAATTATCATTTTAAAGAAAAAAACGCATCACTTTCAAGAACAATGATTATGTTTAAAAAGATAATCACTTACGCCTTGGTTGGCCTCTCAACAAACACAATAATTGTGATTGTATAATCAACAGTTTTAAATTTTTCATTTTGTTTTTTTAAGATTTCCAATCTTTCTTTATATTTTTCTTTTTATATTCATAATTTATAATTTGGGCTGTTGTTTTATAAATTGGATTTAAGAAAAGGTTAAACTGAAAAAAAATAATTTCCTTCAAAAATTCAAAAAATGCAAATTTTACATTTTTTATATAATTGTTTTACAAGATTTCTTTCGACTTCAATCAAAGAGTCAATTTTTCAGGCAATACACAAATATTTTTTACGTTTCGTAAAATCATTAATTCTGAAAAAGTAAATTGAAATGTTCTTTATTAGTTTGTAAAAGGATCAAGATAGTAAAAAACAAAAAAATCTTGAAAAGGATCTTTAATTCATTCAAATTTGTTTTAAAAAAACTCAAAAAAATGAGAAAAATATTGAAAAGGAGCGTCAATTAAACTGAAGGTTAAATTTTGTGAAAAAAACACTTGACTTCTTTAAAAATTAAATTTAATTTATTACATTTTTTCAAAAAACATTAAAAGGTCATTCGACTAAAAAATTATTCCTAACCCATTCTGATTTTTAAAAATCTACTGAACTTATTCAATTTTTTTTTAAAAATTATCAAATAGGATTTTACTTCTTTCTTTAAAATATAGTAATTTGTTAAACCAATTTTTCAGGATCAGAAATATCAAAGTTATAACTAGACAAGGGTCTAACTCTTGATAAATTAAATTAATTTCCAACGCTTCGGCCAGACTTAATAAGAGTCGAACTCTTGATAAATTAATTTAATTTCCAATTTGAATCTAAATCCTGAAAAATAATTTACTAAAAAAAAATATGTACGCCAATTGTCTAAAACTACATTTAATTAATTAAAAGAGCACTTTTTTTTTTTAATTTTGGAAAAAAAAAAATGACAAATTATTTAAAATATATCACGAACCAAGGTACCTTTCCATCTGAAAATTAGAATTTTTTTAATCAGTGATGCTCTACAAAACACTTTAATGAGGGGAACTTTGGAGGATTTTTAAAACTACATTATAAGTTTTATATGATTTGGAAAATTTTGAAAATTTTATTTCTGTGAAATTTGTTTTCAAAATGCCCTCTTCGAAAATGAAATAACCTATTTTAGAAAAAAAGATAAACGCGCTTTTTAATCGGAAATCTGAATAGAACTAGAAAAGTAAGGTCAATTCATAAAAGAAAAAATACGAGTATTTAAGACCAAATGGAGGATTCATCACAATAAGGGTTATTAGAATATTATCTTTTGGTATGTAAATTTTCTTTAGTTGATTTATAATTGATAATTTATTAAAAAAATTAACTATTTTTGAGATCTCCAAAACCAATCAACGATGTTGATAATAAAGGAGATTTTAAATTGGTTTTGTTTATTTGATTGGAAATAATATAACAGATTATAAATTGAAGTTAATTTGTTTCTTCTTTTAATTATTTACCTTACTTTTCATTTTCAGATTTTCTTAATGTTTCGAGTTCCATTAATTTTTTACTTTTTTTCCACAACAACAAATTAAATTAACCATTCAGGATTAAAATTATCAAATGGAAAAAAATTATCAAATCGATTTTAATTGTCAAAATGGTAGCAAAAAGGAAAATATTTCAAATAATTTTTTACTTATTTTTCACTGATCAAATACACATATCTGAAATTGAAATTACTCAAACTGAAATAATAGCTATTTTTAAACTCTGAAAGCCAATTTCACACGAATAGAAAAAAGCAAATCAACAAAAATTCCCAAAAAAGAGTCAATTTTACTTTTTCTTAATGTTTTCAATTAAATCTCAAATTTCCAAAATTGAAAATGCTTAAATTTTGATTTGATTTGATTTGATTTTTTGAATTCTAATAATCAATCCAATTTTTGGGACTTGGTTTTTGCTTTTAAAATGAAGGAAAAATAAAGTAAAAAAATTATTTGAACTTTTCCTTCTTGCTACCATTTTACAATTAAAATCGATTTGATAATTTTTTTCCATTTGACAATTTTAAATTTATCATTTTTACAAATCATTTCTTTTTGATACTCTTTAATTTTTTTTTTTTAAAAGTTTTGACTTGGAGGAATTTTAGTTATTGAAATTGATGATTGTGCTGTGTTTTACAAGGATTTCAATTTATTGAAAATAGCACGATCTCAATCCAGGAAAATTCTTCAATCTAATTTGTTAAAGTATCCTTTCAAAATCGATTAAATTTTTTTTTGAACATCATATTGGATATTTTCTGATCTTATTAGTTTGGTAATTTTGAGAATTTTTTATTTTGATTTAAAAAAACTATATTGAAGTCATTGCCATCCATAAACGAACATTATACACAAAATAATAGTTAATTTTTTTTTTCTTATATTGTGATAATGTGTTTTTGAGAAAAAAAAGAATATATATAAAAACAAACGAAAAGTCTTGTTATTTTTTTTTCAAAATTATTTATTAAAATGTTTTTTTTTTTTGGATTTGAAAGCATAACAAATTTTATTTTAGATTTTTTTACCCTTTTATTTTATAAAATACAAAATAAATAAAAAAAAGGTATAATTTCCAAAGTTTATTTTAAAACACCCAAATTGTTGATTAAATAAATATATACTAATAAAAAAATTCAAAAAATGTTTCCATAAACTTTATTTTTTCATATAAATTTAGATGTATGTATGGTTTTTGAGTTGCTAGATGGAGAAAATTTATTGTCTTTGATTCGTTCAACAAATTATAGAGGGTTACCTATTTCAACTGTTAAAATTATTGCAAGGGAAATCTTAATTGGGCTAGATCATTTACATCAAAAATGTAAAATCATTCATACCGATATCAAACCTGAGAACATAATGGTTTTTAAAAATATTGGTAAACTAACATGGAAAATTAAAGAAAAGTTAGAAAGGTATAATATAAATATAGAGAAATTTTTAAAAACACACCAATTAAAAAATGATAAACAAAATGAAAATACTACAAATAAACAAGAAAATATTAAAAACGAAAAAGAAAAGGAAAATGAGGACTACAAAATGTTGAATGAAAAAGAGAAGGAAAAGGAAAAGGAAAAGGAAAAGGAAAAGGAAAGGGAAGAAGAAAGGAAAAAGGAAAAAGAGAATGAAAAAAGAAAAGAAAATGAGAATGACAAAGGAAATGAGAATGAAAAAGAGAAGGAAAAAGAGAAGGAAAAGGAAAATGAAAGCGAAAATGAAAAGGAAAAGGAAGAAAAAAAAGAAAATGAAAACGAAAACGAAAACGAAAATGAAAATGAAAGGGAAAGGGAAAGGGGAAAAGAAAAAGAAAAAGAAAAAGAGAAGGAGAAGGAGAAGGAAAAGGGATATGAAAAAGAAAAGGAAAAAGAGAGTGATTTAAGATATAAATTAATTGATCTTGGTAATTCCTGTTGGGTAAATAAACATTTTACTAATAATATCCAAACTTTACAATATAGAAGCCCAGAAACTATCTTGGGGCATGACTACCGAGATAATGCTGATATTTGGTCTTTTGCTTGTGTGATTTTTGAATTGTTAACAGGGGATTATTTATTTAAACCAAAGGATGGAAGAAATTTTAATAAAGATGAAGATCATATTGCACTCATGATTGAGCTTTTAGGAAACATACCAAAAAAATTTGCTACTCGCGGATCGCGCTCAATAGATATTTTTTCAAAAAAGGGTGTGTTGAGGCATATCAAAAGATTGAGCTTTTGGAGCTTAGAGGATGTGCTAATCGAAAAATATCATTTTAGGGAAAATGATGCAAAAGAAATTTCTGATTTTCTTTCGGGCATGCTTGAATTTGAACCTAGAAAAAGATTTTCTGCTCGAGAATGCTTAAATCATCCCTGGCTTGCTAATTTAGAGAATTAATTTGATTTTATCATGAAAGTTTTATAAAAAATAAAGATATATTTTACATTAATAAAATAGATTTTGTTGATTTGAAAAAAACAATACTAATTCTGTTTTTTTTTTTTTTTTTTTATTTTTATTCTTATTTTTATTTTTATTTTTATTTTTATTTTTATTTTCCATAATAATGCCATTTTGAAAAATTGAATTCAGAAACTGTTCAAATTTTGCTCAAAATCATTTAAAATCATTGAATAGAATTATTTATTGAACATTTCTTTATTTTTTTGCTTTTCGGGTTTGATAAGCATTACAGTAAATCTTTAAGAATGGGAAGATTAATAACAAACAATAAATTAATAAACAAATTATCTTTTTGCCATCATCCAGCCTTTCACATTTTTTCTTTATTTTTTACCCAGATTATTGAATCATACAAAAACAATTCAAAAACGTTGATAATCACAAATTACAGACAAATAAAAAAAAAAAATTGTAACGAATTGATTGAAACTGATTTGTTGTTTAGGATTTAATTTTGAAAAAAAGATTGTTTTTTTTTTATTTTGAAAGATGGAAATTAATTTCCTCTTCCAGCTTTGAGGTTTTTTTTTAATTTTTGTTTATCCCAAAAATCAATAGATTTTCAAATCAAAAACAAAAAATCTCAAGAAAATTGCTGTACGGTTTACTAGAATTCAAAAGAATTACAGTCAGTTTCACTTTTAAGGCACAAACTTTCAACCAAATTTAAGGCACAAAAAAATCTCAAATTAAGGCACAAAATTTGGAATTTCATTTTTTACAATTTATTTTTACTAGAATTTGAATTTTGTGCCTTAATTTGAGATTTTTTGTGTGCCTTAAATTCCGTTCAAAGTTTGTGTCTTAAAAGTGAAACTGACTGTAAGTAAAATCTTTGATTATTCTTTATTCTTTTGAATTCTTTAAAAGTTCAGTTAGTGTTTTTTGAATTTTTTTTAATCAAAGGATAAGTTATTCAATTTTCTGTTTATTTCTAAAAGTAAAATAAACTGTCGAAGCATTTCCCAAATATAATAGAAAAGAGTAATTTCATAAATTTTATTTTTATTTCATAGATTATAAAAAAAAATACTTTTATTTTTTCTTGAGCTTTGTTTGAATTGGTGTAATCATAGGATTTTTACAGATAAAAAGAAAACCTCAAGATTATCACCATAATTTTTTATTACAATTCAATAGAATCTAAATAACATCTTTGATTTTTCTGAATTTTTTTGACTTTGGGAAAAGTACTGTTTTTTTTATAATTTTAAAAATTAAAAAAAAATTTTTGAATAAATATTTTTAATTCTAAAATTATATAGAATGGTTGTGAGTTTTTTTGTGGGTTTTCTGTTTCTTTGTGAAGTGTTCTAAGTTTTTTTGAGGTTTTCTGTTTTATTTGTAAAATCTATTGAATTTCGTTAAGTTTTTTAGAGTTTTCTATTTATTTGTGAAGTGTTCTAGGTTTTTTTAAGGTTTTCTATTTTATTTGTATAACCTCAAAAAAACCTAGAACACTTCACAAATAAAGAAATAAACTCCAAGAAAACATATGCAGTCTACCCAAAGCTCTAAATTTTTGAATATAAAAAAAAATTATCTGTTAATGTATAGAATTTTGTTGTGACTGAATTCATGCCCTCTAATTCAAAGAGTAAATAAACATAGTCATTTCAAGTATTTTCAAACTTGATTTAATTTTTTTGTTTTTAAACGTTCATATCATACTTATTTTTTTGCTTAATTTTTTATAAAAACATTAAAAGTTTATAGAATTTTTTGAGTGGGACTAGATATTTTTATAAGTAATGATTGATTTTTTTAAATATTAATATTTAATTACTTAAAAAATACAGATCCAAGTTAATTAAATAAACTTACTATTATTGTAACAATTAACTGAGTAATTAAAACCATAAACTTGGCTATTGTATAACATTTAAAATAATATATAATTGTATTTTTTCCATTTTTCCATTTGCTAAATTGCCTTTCTATATGGAAGATGAGTTTTAATCGTAAAAGGTCAAGTAGTTACTTACTAAAACTTAAGAACCAAATAACGAAATCATATGTAACTTGAAAAACAAAAAAAAAAAAAAAAAAGAATTGACTAAAAACATCAAAGTATTCAAACCAATCATATCAAAAAGAAATTAAAATCATAATTAAAAAACTATCCTAAAATAAACATGCGTATACAATTATCTAATTAAATTTAAGTATTTATAAATACTGTAACTGTAATTATGTGTATTCTTAAATAACAAATAAAATCTGATTTTTTTGATTTTTTGCCAATTGGTTCTTACTACCACTTTGTAAATTATTAGATTACAGTCAGTTTCACTTTTAAGACACAAACTTTCAAGGGAATTTAAGCAACAAAAAAATCTCAAATAAAGGCTCAAAATTTTGTAATTTCTTTTTTACAATTGATTTTACTATAATTTGAATTTTGTGCCATAATTTGTGCTTTTTATTGTGCCAAAAATTTCTTAGCAGTTTGTGCCTTTAAAGTGGAACTGACTTTATTTTGTGAGTTTTCTTTTTTCCCATTGTGTGGTTTTTCTTTTTTTTTTCTTTTTCTTTTTCTTTTTCTTTTTCTTTTTGTCGAAAAATTTTCAATTTTCATTTTTTTTTTTTTTTTTTTTCTTATGTTTCATTTCTTTTTTTCTTCTTTGTTTTTTCTAATGTTATTTTTTTACAAAAGATCATGTCGAAAAAAAAAAAAGTCTTTATCAAAAAGACAATAATCACGAAAAAAATTGAGACTATGTAAGATCTTTTAAAATGAATTTAATTCTAAGTAAAAAACATGTTCTTAACTTTTTTTTAGTAAAATTTTAGTAATAAATAACCCGTAATACCCATTTCAAAAATTGTGACTCATTTTCTTTTAGGTTTTTGGTTTTATTTTTTTAATTTTGATATAATATTTTTTTTATATATTTAGAATGATATAAAAGTTAATTAATTATTAGATTTTATTATTTGTTTTTCTTGAATATTAAAGTATATATATATATATATATGTGTGTGTGTATTTCGATTTATTATTTCTGGTGAGTCACAATTTTTGAAATAGTGTTTTTACTTTTAATAAAAAATATCAAAAAAAAAAAAAAAAAAAAAAAAAAGACATTTTAAAAAGATGAGATGTGTTATTTACTGATCACATTATCAATGGTTTATTAAATTTTGTTATATAGATAAATAATTGAATATATATCATAATTATCAAAAAAAAAGTGAACAAAAAGGTTCAATAAAGCAATTAATAAACAATGTTGTGCAATTTTCAGAAATTTATTAAAAGCTTTGATTATAATACCCATTGGAAACAATTTCATTTGATAAAATAAAAAAAAATATATAATTTCGGATTATTTATAAAAGATACAAACGTACAAAAAATCCACAAAAAAAAAAAAAACATAAAAATTAATAACTAAAATTATGTTGTTCCTGATTTAATTCTTAATTTTAGGAACAATTTCAATTTTGAAAGGATCATTCCAATATTTGTTATCATCATCATAATACACATATGCTCTCGAAGGTAAACCATAATAAGTACCGGGAATTTCAGCGATAACATCAAAGGTGAAATCAATTTCCTGTTTTGGAGCCATACATCTCCAATAAAATACAACTTCTCTTGCACCGAATAATTCAAAACTGGATACGACATTTGTTTTTTTCATTTCTTGTAATTTCTTGTATCTGGGTTGCAAACCGGCAGGTAAGCTAATGATGGCTACAACCATTCCTAGACCCTTTTTCTGTAGTTTGTTTTTCAAATTTACTTTTATTTCTGTTGTTTCGCCTTCTTTGATTTGATTGTTGTTTCCAACATGTAGTGTAGTGTTTAATATCACATCACATTTTTCTTGATCTGAAGGAATCTTTTTCACTCTGGATTCTATATAAATTGAATAAGGCAAATTGCACCCGTCGATCATTTGCAGTTTCAAAACGTTCTCCAATTTGTTCTCATTGATCTTGTTATTTAAAATTTCACTGATGTCGTCAAAGTAAATGGGCTCCTTTTCGTTCGCAACTAATTCGATCGTCTGGATAATTTGGTCATTTAATATTAAATTGATTTTGCCATCCTTTTGGACTTTGGTCATTTCGTTGTCATATTTAATCAATGCCATTAGTGCCAAAGAGGTAGCCTGGGTGGAGCCGAACCTGCCGTTCCTGTTTTTCGAGTGAATAAATTTATTTGCCTTGTTGACGTGTTTAACGAAATTATGCTCCAACCACAAGAGCATTGCGACACTAGTGGTTTCCACAGACAGGTTTGATCCTCTTGAACATGTGATTGAAGTCTTGGATCGTTTCACTTCACCTGTTTCGTTGCCATCAAGAAAGCCGACCAATTGCTCTGCATAATATTTGGAACGCTCAATAAAGCCCACGTTGAATAACGCGAGGCCGACCATTGCCAAATAATAGGAGTCGTCCTTGTATTCGCCTTTGGAATCCTTTTCCAATTTTTCGAATTGCCTTTCCAGTTCGCCATAGCCGATGCCCGCCTTTGTTAGCGCCCAAACAATGTACGCGTCGGTGATGTGCGTGGGTGCTCTGCCAAAGGAATCCAATGCCTGTGAATTTCTTTTGAATCCGCCTGTTTCCTCGCTTCTCCTTGAGAGAATCCAGTCGGTCGTCCTTTGCAGCATCTTGTCATCGACCTTATCCCAAATTTTCCTCATCTCGCTGAATTCCATGATCCCCATCGCTGTTAACGCCTCATGTGCAGGGTCTCCGCCAAACCATTCAAATCCGCCCTTGGAGCACTCGTATCCAACCAGTTTTTGATACCCTTTTTCCAAAAGTGTATATGCATTTTGCATAAACTTTTCATCAATTCCTGCTTTTTCTTGATCATTTTCATGGTTTTTCATATATTGTATTGCCATTACCATGGGGTACACTGTGTTTGACGTTTGCTCAAAGCACCCACAGGGCTCTCTAATTAAAGAACATAAGGATTCTGTAATATTTGAACTTGGTGAAGGATAGGCACAAATTCTTGCCGTGGTGCTGCCCTTGATATAGTTTCCCCCGCCTGCTAACTTGAACGCAAATGGCTCTGTTTCTTTGTTGACCTTCACAATTCCAGAAGACTTGATTTCAAAAGGAAACCCTGGTGATTTAACCAACAAAGATCGTTGCACTTGGTCTTGCAAATTAGGATCAATTGATCTCCCCAGTATGGTTAGCGAGTGCCTTTCCGATCGGCAATTTTGGCTTTGTATGGGGAAAATGCGCCCCGTTCTCTGCAAGGGCTGCATTTGCAGCTTTATATTGCAACTCTCTTGTTCGAGAATCAGCCCCGCCCCCTGCACACGCCCCTTGATGATCACTTCATTTAATTTCCTGTCAAGCGAGTTGACAATCGTGACGGGGACCATCACCTGGTCGCCGCTTGTGATTTCTAATGGCAACTTGGGTTCGATGTAGAACGGCTTTTGCGAATTAAATACAAAGCATTGCGAGCACCCTAAATTGCCCGCGTCATCAAATCCATCAACAAACACCCTGAACGATGTAATGTCATCATTTAAATTAAATTTGATCGTTGTGACAAATTCCTTGCTGTTGATCAGTCGTTCAACAGTTTCAACGCCAGAAAAATACAACGTGTTTGTAAAATCAATTCGTTCTTCAACATTCCAATTTTCTCTTTTTTTATGAGCGTATACCCTTATTAAAGGAAGTCTTTGGTTAGGTATAAATTGATTGATTCGAAATGGTTCCTTTTCTTGCTCAAATTCCATTTTATCCTGGTTCACTTCAAAATCATCCAATTGTAATAATTGCATTTTGAGTTCTGGTTTTTC
Organism: Anaeramoeba flamelloides; assembly: GCA_027625915.1. Lineage (NCBI taxonomy): Eukaryota > Anaeramoebidae > Anaeramoeba > Anaeramoeba flamelloides. Next base: position 6,502,536 of record JANTQA010000042.1, read on the forward strand.
TTCTTTGTTTGGTTCTTTTTCTTTTTCTTTCTTTTTTTCTTTGTTTTTTTTTTGTACTGGCAATTTTTCTTGTACTTTCAGTTTTTTGTTTACATTTTCAATTACAATAGCTTTCTTGTCCTCTTTTTTAGTCTCATCTTGATCAAAATCAAAATTATCATCATCATCACCTCCAAATCCACCTCCAAATCCACCTCCAAATCCGCCTCCAAATCCATCCTCTTCTTCAAGTTCCTCAAATACTATTTCCCTGTTTCGATATACAATTTTATTATTTTCTACATTAAAAAGTCTTTGCAAGCTATTCCTTTCACCTTGCCCATCCAATTGATTATATTTTTGCTTTGGATTATGATAAACAAATCTTCTCCAGCCCTGAGTGCCTAATAATAAATCAACTTTGGTTGAAGGTTCGATCTCTTGTTCCTCTCCAATGTCTCGGTCTTCTTGGTCAGCGCTAATGGATCCATTCAGATCGGGGCTGATGTAAACTCGCGGATCTTTGAATTCTGATACTTCGTTTTCCAAAAAGTACATTTCGGGCAATCTTGGTGCTCGATCCCTTTTTTCATCCATTTGATACACAGAATCGTCTGTGACGGTTATACAAATTCGGCTTGACTGTGGAACTAATTTTTCTTGCGCACTTTCTTTCAATAAGGATTTGATATTGATCGTTACTTCGTCTCCAGGCGAATAGGTGCCTTTTTCGGTCTCGATTTTATACACCAATTTGGATTTCGGTTGGATAAAGATTAATCTCTCCACTATGGGTAAATTCTGGTCGCGATACTCGCCCTCAATGAGAAAGACCGTAATTCTTAAAACGCCATCATAGGCCTTTGGATCAAAGGTAATCTTGAGCTCTCTGTTTGCATTTGGGATGACTTTTGACATAACAAGCGTTTCTCTTTTGTAGATCCCAATCTTCATTGTTTTGACACTCTTCTTTAAATTCGAGTTGACCAAAAGCGTGAACATCTCTCCAAAGCAGTTTTCCCTCCCTGGATCCAGTAATCTTATGCTCACCCCGGTTTCCTGTGCTTGTTGTAACTGGATTGAATCTAATCCTGATGGCTTGGTTGGCTTTAAATAGTAATTGCAGTTCTGCTTTGGGGTGAATTCAAATCTTCCTCTTCCTTCGTGTAATGTTTTGAATTCGACACCTTCAACAATAGTCTCTTGTTCTTTTTCTTGTTCTTGTTCTTTGCTTTTTTCAATTAAAATTGCTTCGAAATCCGCCGGATCGCCAGTGATCAGATTCGATGCCTCCACATATACCCCACAGGGCAGCCCCGAGACCAAGTATCCTCCTTCAGGATAAATGTTGACGTCCATTTTTTTTAATGCAACGGGCAAGGTCTTGGAAGTCGTTTCTGTGGATCCGCCCTCAGTTACAACACAATTCAATGATCCGACACCGATTTTGATCTTTTCTGGCAATTGGAATTCAATTTCAACAAACCCGTCCTGATCAACTTTCAACACAGAATTGCGATATATTTCTTCTTCATCCAATCTTGCTGTGCACACAACTTTTGCATTTTGAGGAATACCCCCCTCGGATCGTTCCACTTTCAATTGCGCCTTCACTTTCTCGCCTGCAGCATACCCTTTACGCTTGAATTTTAACTCTGTTTTGAATCTTTTTGATGTAAACTTTCGAATGTTAAATTCCCTTTCAAATTTCGGAATCCCCTCACCGTCCTTGAAAAAGATCACGATCGTATACTCCCCTCCATTTTGTTCCTTAGGAATTTCCCAATTAAAAGTCACCCCAGACTTTATTGGGTCTTGTAATTCACTTTCCATAACCTGTTCCTCGTTGGAATTTAGAATTTGGACATGTGGGAAGCCTATTCGTAAATCATGGTAATAGCTTGGTAACGGCTTGTGCGTGAAGCAGTCTAAAATTATTGCTCGGCAATAGAGTGTTTCACCTGGTTTGTATGTTTTTTTGTCGGTTGAAATGTGAACAGAAAATCTTGGCCTTATTGATAGTTCTTCTTCAGTTGACTCTATGTTTCCCATCCAATTGTTTTATAATTTTTGTCACAAAAGAAACTCTTGAAAAAAAAATGATTTATCATTTTTCTTTTTTCCCTTTTTAACATTATTGTTTTTTTATGCAACCTGTTTTGAGATTTTGAACTGAATTTTACCAAACCTTCAATTTGTTTGAAGAAGTTTTTTTTTAATCAATTTGATAAAAGACAAAACAAGATTCAGCAACTATTCTTGATCCTTAAGAAAATTCAAGGCTTAGTTTAGGTAAAATTTAATAAGTTTCTGCAATAATACAAAAGAAAACAAACCATTAGTAATCACTTTTCAACTTTTCAAAAGTAGAAATTTTTTTGAATTTTTAAAGATTTTTACCAAATTAAAATAATCGCTTTTAGTTTCCAAATATATTGAAAAACATCCATTTTTTGGCTTAAATAACCGAAACCATTTGACTTTGAACATTTCTAAAAAATTTGAACTTTTTGATATTTGGTATTTAATCGAAAACCTCTGTTTTATGATCACTGTGTGTTTAAATTTAAAGAAACCAAAAACAAAGTTAATTTTGGTAACCTTCTTGAAAAGATCCTTTTACTTTCAGGAACGAGTAAACTCTAAAAAATTTTTGGCAGTTCCAAAAATAACCCAAGCAGACGAGGCAAAAATCCTTTTTCCAAATTAAGAACAGTACTTTTTTTTTCTTTAAAGGTTACACATCAATCAAATGGACAACGAAACCGACAGTAAACCTACCGAAATATGATACTGTTTTCTTAAAGTTCTACCATAAAAAAATAAATTCTAAAAATAAAGGATCGAGTCAGAAAATTTATCAGCAAATTATTCGAGAAAGAATTTTTTCATCAAAAAAATTCAAAATTCAAATTAAATCCGAATAATTACTAAAAATTTTTGAATTAATACAAATTAAAATTTATTTCAAACCATGGAATTTACTTTCAAAATTGATTTGAACATATGTATACTCTTGGGTAGCGAATAATATTTAATATTGGAATAAGAAGAAAAAAAAAAAAAAGCAAGTCGATTATTTTGAAGAACATAAATTATCGTTTCCACTATCTGTGCCAGATTTTATTTTAGTAATCGAATTTTAAACTAAAGAGTTCGATTTGTGGCTTTCTATGAAACAGGTATTGAAAAGGAATTAAAAATTTTTGCCCATTTATAATTCAATACCAGTATGTATTTATTATTTTTTTTTACTTACTTGTTCTTTTCCAATTCATAGGAATCATTCCAGATAGATATTCTAAAAGGATTTTCTGGATAGTTGTTGAACACTCATCAAGATCTTTACAAAATCAACTTGAAATATTATTTTACTGGTATTTGAATAATAAATGGGATTTTTTTTCACTTCATTTTTAATTTCTCTTTTTTAAGAGAACATAGATAAGAACCTCTTTCTTTAAGAACTATATTTATAAAAAAAAAATATGGAAAAGGAAGTGAAAATTCTTTCCCATTTAGAATTCAAATACCAGTAAGGTATTTTAGTTAAACTTCCTTATTTAAGGACTACGTTTTTAGGTGAAAACAGTGATACAATGTATAAAATCACCCTTGAAAGGGTTATGTAATACGAGTAATAATTGTCCAATGAGAATTTCTTTTTAAAATAGTTAGAAATTTTGTAGTTTTCACAATTTATGCCTGATTTTCATAATTTTTACCTTGTTAGATTATACCAAATTTTGATTTTAATATTTAAGAATTTCCATTTCAATTTGTTGAACTCACACTATTTCCACTGGCTGTTCTACATCTTTTTCACATTTGCCTTTTCAAGTCTGTAATGTTCTCAAATATGAAATGCACTTGAAAATCCCCAAAAGCCATTTTTTGCAATTATTTTTTTTGTTATTTTCAATGTTCCTTTCCCTTGAAAAACAAAGAAAAAAAAGTCTACTGGAAAAGGTCAGGATGACCAGAAATGTTTTTTTTTTTTAAAAGAAAATAAAAAGGCAAATTAGACTTTCTCAATTTAAACAAACTAAGAGAATAAATTACTTATCAGAAACCTAATTTAATTAATTGGGATTAAGGTATACTATTTGTTTCATAATTAATGGAACAAAATTTTCATTTAAGGGAGTAGCTACACCATAAGACATGATAAAAATTTGAGAGAGATGAGATAAGAAAATTTTAATTTAGTGGCGTGTGATCGTAGATTCTCTAAAAATTTTTTTAAGAAAATTATTTGATATTTTTTTTAGTAATGTTAAACAATAAAAAAATTGAGATTATATATGATAAAATAGTTTTTTTTATTATTATTTTTTTATTAAAATAAACTTAATTCCATTAATTTGGACACATTTTAAACAGTTGGAAAAATAACAATAACATGATTTACATCCAATTGGAAATTAATTTTAATTCAACAAACTATTTCATTTTTCTCTTTTTTTGCTTTTGTTTTCATTTTCATTTTCAATTTTTCATTTACGAAATCTGTTTAGTTAGATCTGAAAATTTTTTATAGATGGTTGATAGAATGTTAGTGTTGAGTTTCAAAAATTGAAAAATCCACATACAAATGGTGCATGGTATCTTATCATTTGATCGATCAACCATTGTTGGTGTAATTTTAACAAATCTTACCAATATATTTTTTGTTCAAACTCTTTCATTTCAGCTCGTTTCCTTTTTTTGGATAGACGGGTTTTGATTTTTTATTTTATATTGTTTTCTTATATTTGGATGAAAGTGATTACTTAAAAAACCATTAATACTATGTTATTTAAATATGGTTTTATATTAGGTTTGGGGAAAAGATAATAAATTGAGTTTTTGTTTTCCCATTTTTTGATTTTCTGATGTGTCCAAATTTTGGAATGGGGTTTAGTTTTTTTTTTTGGGAGAAGATAATTTCAGATTCTTTGAATAAGACTTATAACTATTTTGTGGTTTAAACTTTGATAACATATAATCATATTCACTTCTCCAATTCCACTAAACCCAACGATTTAAAATCCTAATAAGTAATAATTTGACTTAATTATTCTAATTTTGGAATTCTTCTAGCTATTTAAGTCCCATTTGTGTTTCCTTTTATGATTCTTTCAATTTTAATGTTGTTGTTCTTTTTAAACAAAATCCATTAATCCCAAATCCCACTAATAAAAAAATATTTCTAATTGCTTTATGTTGTCAGGATTAAAAAAATCTCAAAAATGATGAAAAAATAAAAAATGAAAAAATTAAATGCCACAATAGAATGTTGAGAGAAGGATAAAAGATAAGTTATTCAACCTTCAAAACACTATTTTTTGCAATTCAACTCAACATTCTATTGTGGCAATTTCTTTGAGACTAGGAAAGAAAAATTTAAAAAATCTAATGAATGAAGTACTTTAAATAATAAAAATCAATGAGTTACAACCAGAGTAAAAAATGTTATTTTCGGATCCTTCTTCATAATTGCAAAAAAGTGAAAAATTTTTCTTTACCGTGGCTACTCCCTTAACTTTCCAAAAAAAGATTTTATAAATCAGTAAACTTTTCGACTATTTTTTATTCTGAAAAGAAAGCTTAATGATTAATTTTCCTTTTAGGTTATGGGAACTTTGATCGTTGAGGGTTACTTGTAAAATAAAAAGATCTAACTGTTGAGAGAAAAATGTTGGACAGAGAAAAATGGTTGGACAGCATTTATAATTTTGAACAGAAAACTGAAAATGATTTTCTAATTTCAATTGTTTGTGGAATAACTAAAGAAAATAACAATAATCTACTTATTAGAATAACCATTAATGTAATTCCACTTTTTCAAAACCTTATCTCATATAATCTAAAGCAAGTTTAAAAGTTACCATTTTCAGAATTAATAGTAAACTTTACTAAAACTTGGATTTTTGTTAAAATAGCATGATCTACTTTAGTTATCAACTATTCAAATGAGTATTCTACACACACCACAGATTAATGAACTTGTAAAACTTTTAAACCTGGATTTATATAAAATTCACCTATTTATCAATAGGATTTGATTTTAAAATTTACGAATGTTCCCAATTAAAAATGGTTTCCAACCATTTTTCTCTCAACTGCAAATTTTCATTCAGCTTTACAAAATAATCACATTTCAAGAAATAAAATAAATAAAATAAATTACCAAAGTCCCAATTCTATCCGAGAAAATTAATCAATTAAACAGATTTATGGAATTTAACAATTGAAATGTTGGCTTTTTAGAGGAATTTTTTTTTGAAAGCTGAATGAAAATTATGTTCGATTTATTTTGCAACAAATAGTAACTGAAAAAGAATTAAAAATAATTATACAAGAAACATACAAAACAACCTAAAAATCTCAAAAAGCTGGAAATGTAGAGAATATTTTAAGATAATCCAAGAAGATAGGAAATTTAGTATGGAGAAAATGCAAAAGTACCTGAAATGGAGATCTTCTCGGATACTTTTAAAATTGAGAGTATTTAGCAATAATTTACCCAGATTTAAGGTTTACAATCCCTGAAACTGGAAAAAAGATTATCTTGTATTGGGTGTGCCGACTTGTTATTTTGGTTCTTAGCTGATCGATCCACAACTAAGTTTGGATCGTATAGGTAGTTGAAAAAGGCTATTTTTGTCATTTTTTTTTTTTTTCCAAAATCCAGATTGATGAGTCTAAGATTAATTAATTGGAAGGTATTGAACTGAAAGTGTTAATTTTTGGGTTGTCAATTGAAATTATCATTTTCCTTTTACAGAGTTAGGAGTAAATAAAAACAATTTTTTTACAAGGATCAAATAATACAAAGCGTAAATAAAAATTTCAACATAGAAAACAAAAAACTCAATTACTAATTAAATATCTTCCAATTAATTAATCTTAGACTCATCAATCTGGATTTCGGAAAAAAAAAAATAAAATGACAAAAATAGCCTTTTTCAACTACCTATACGATCCAAACTTAGTTGTGGATCGATCAGCTAAGAACCAAAATAACAAGTTGGCACACCCAATACAAGATAATCTTTTTTCCAGTTTCAGGCATTGTAAACCTTAATTATATGTTTAAAAGATTTAAAAAAAGATAAATGTCTGTTCTGTGATAAATTAATCGAAGATATACCTCATATGTTAAGGGGATACCCGGCTTATAACAAAGTGAGATTAGACTTGTTAAAATACTGTGTTGGACTAGAATACCTAAAATTCAAAAAAACTCAAAATAAGAAAACAATGAAAAAATGAAAAAGAAAATAATAAAAATTATAAACCAAAAAACAAAAGAGAAATATACTTATTTTCTACTAACTAACATAAATTACAAACACCTATTCAAAGAACAGCTAATTTTAATAAATAAGTACTTCCATACAAGGCCAATAGGTCATGATTCAATTGCGGCCATATATAATTAAAAAAAAAAAAAAAGGATTTTTTTTTTTGTCAAATTTCTTGGGTGTGAAATTTTTTTTGTGAGAAGTGAAAGTGAAATAACACAATTACTCATCCCCTTCAAGGGTAGGAACGTAGTTATTAACCTCAAGATAATATTTTTTCCTAAGGATACTTTGGTTTTCAAAGGACAAATTTTTACTTATATTGATCTGTTCATAAAAAGCTAAATATAGTTAATAGTTCAGATAAAATTATATGTAAAATTCAATTATAGTATTGAAAAAAATATCTGACAGGAAAATAATCACTGGTATGATTTTTAAATTGTTAATCTTAGTAAAGTTGTTGGGAATAATATAAATATTAAAAATCAAATCCTTTTTTAAAGAATCATAACTTTTAAAATTATCACTCACACACTCATTTAAATGATGACTAATTAAATTATACTTGTTCAAAACACTATTCATTCAATCAATCAAAAAACAAGAATAAAAATTATCTGTTTCCAAAATCATAGCAAACCACAATAAAATTTGATTGTTTATCAAAAAAAGTTGATCTACTTTGGTTTTCAAGCAATAAAACGTAGACGCCCCCCCCACTTTAAAGAACTTTACCTAGTTTTATTACTTGTTCCTGAAAAAAAGGTGGTTATTTATAAAAAGGATTTGATTTTCAATATTTACAATTATTCCCAACAATTTTACTAATATTAACATTTCAAAATCTTTACAGGAGTTATTTTCAAGTCAGGAATTTTTTTCAATACTTTACAACCTACAAATATAGATCTTCAATAAAAAGAATTGAAAACTTTAAATATATTACCATAAATCTTTGGTTGAAAAAGTAAAAAAAATGATAAGAAAAAAATCATTTTTTTAATTTTTATTTGAATTGTTTTGAATAAAAAATAAAACTTTTCAATATAAAAAAACACAGATCGTGAAATTATGGATATCTATCCTGAAGATCTAAGGTGCCTACCAATCCCACTTGTAGGTCTTATTGGAGAAGAATCTCAAAAAGAATTATTAATAAGATCAAATATTTTCAAAATCTATAAATTCGTTTCTGTTGATAATTTAGGATCCATCAAGCTTTCAAAAAAAACAAAATCGATTCAATTCCAAGAAAGTTATCAACCAGAAGGAATTTTAAAAACTAATTGGATTAAAAAACATTTAGAGCAAATCCCTTTAATCTTTGTCAAATTCTTTACAGCACACGATCTTTTTAATCAAGAAAATGTTGTTGTATCACATATTTCCACTTTATGTCGCGTCTTAAAAGAAAGAAATATCAAACTCTGTTTTATTATACTTGTTTCTTCAGAATCAGCAATAACGAGTAAAAATTTCACTCTTCTAAAATCTCTAAACATTTCCTTTACCACCAACGAACCCGAAGAAAAAAAAAAAAATTACAATCTTCTTTATTCTAAAATATCGATCAATAATTTTTTCTGTTAATTTTTTTCGATTCCTTTTTTCTCTTTTGATCAAAAAAAACAAAAAAACAAAACCCTACAAACAATAACACAACGTTTACAAAATCTGTTTGTTAAACACAAACAAAAATTTCCAAAAACAAAAAAAAAAAAAAAAACAAATCAAAAAGATGAGCAATTTGAAAATCAATTATTAACGATCAAGAGAAAAACACAATTTGACACCCGTCAGTGCTCGTTTGTGTTTTGGTATGAATCTGATGTGAAGTCTTCACTACAGATGGTGGTGCAAAATTTAAAAGAATCTATTAATTCATCTCTAAAAGAAAGAATCCGAAAAGTCAAAAAAAACAGGGATTTTTACATCAAAAAAACACAGGCGTCGTTATTTGTAAGGCTGTATTTTAAGTGTGGGTTTTATGCAGAGCTTCAGGGCGAATATAAAACAGCATTGAAATATTATTTGAGATCATATAAGTTCTTATCAAGCGTTTCAATTCGGCGCACAAGCCAAACAGAAATGAGGAGTGTTAGCGAAGTGATAAATTTAAAAATCTTATTCCAGTATTTAAGACTAAACCAGTACGAAAGCGCTGTGGAACAATTTCAAGAACATATCACATTTGGTAAAAAGATTCCAAAGGAGGGTAAAGATTATAAATTTTTGGCTTTGTCTTGGATCTCTCAGCAATACAAAATGTTTGCAAACTTCTTAGGGTTCGTGCCACTTGAGAAATTGTCGCCAATAAAAAATTGCTATGAGAACGTCGGGTTTTATTATAATGCGGCAGCGAATTATTCGACCGAACGTAAGAGCATTGTCCAAACATTGAAAAAAAAGCATAAAAAAAAATTATCCAATGTAAATGTCAAAATGTTCCAGTCTTCAACAATTTATGAAAGGATTTATGATTTTTCGAATTGTAATTATATTGGACAGCCCAATTGGGTATTGACATTAGACGACCCACTTCAAGTCGTGGACAAACAAACAGAAGATGACGATTATTTTAGAGAGCTATATTCCGAAACACAATTTGATCATTCGGCTGAAGTTTTATATTTACTAAGAAAGGCTTATCGTAATTACTCTGAGCAGAAGCCTCACTCAGAAAGACTGATAACCACAATAGCGACTCGAATATCGAAGGAATATTTTGAAGAGGGAGAATATAAATTCGCGAAGAAGTTTATTGAGCATATATCCGAGACATATAGGCTTGAAAAATGGTATAATGTTTTACCAATGGTTTTGTTTTATTCTTTAGAGTGTGGATTACAATTAAAAAATTGGAGAGACTTTATGAAATGTTTATTAGAATTGTTGGTACCCAAAATGGGAGTACAAGAAGAAACCAAATGCATTTTACAATCCAAATTAATTTCTTTAATTAAAGTAAGCTTTATCCTTTTTCTTTTCACATATTTTCATCTAGTTTAAGCATTATCCGGATTTTATGCTCTCTGAGAATGTTGGAATACAATCCGTTGGACAAATAAATGTATTTTAAAAAAAATTTCAATAAATGGAAAGTTAAAATTTTTTCAAATTTTAGGTTTTTGAGAGTTTTTGAAAAAAATTTTTATTGATCGAAATATTTAGTGAATTTTCAAACAAAAAAACGACAAATTAAAAATAGATTTTCATTACCTCTTCCTAACCTAACTTAACCACTCTAGATGGTTTTGGAGTATATTTGAACCTTTGTCTTTTACCCGTTAATATACTTGAAAATAAAAGTAGAATGAACGAACATCAGAGAAAATTTGATTTTCATACCTTTTCAAGGTAAATTTTGGATTTGGAGAGCAAATGATTTCTGAAATATTTAATTTTGCTAAAAAAAAACCTAAATTTTAAATTTTAACAAGATTTTTTGTTTTAATATTTTTTTTAATACAATAAATATATTGTTCGAAATAAAAATAATTTTAACTGACAATAAAATTTGGATAGTTATTAATTTCTTTTATTTTTCTTTTTTTTCAGTCTTTTTTCTTTTTTTTATTTATTTTTAGGTTATTTCAAGGCTTTCATCTCATGTTTATACTTTATTTCAAAAATTGCTAACCCATTAAATCTATATTTTCATTTTATACAGGCACTATTAATTTCTAATTCTAAAAAATGATATTTTATCTTGAAAGCCCAATAAGGAAATGTCAATTTAATCATACAATTTTCTTTTTTTTATTTAACTTCAGGGAGGACTTTTGATTTATTCTTCTAAATGTGATACCACACGATTTTGGAAAGTGAAATGATGATTTTTTATTTCATTAATTGTTAAATTACACTAGTTAAAATGAAATTGAAACACAATTGTAAATTAAATCTTATTATTTTTTTATGAGTTATAATATTTTTCAGAGAACATACATTTCAATATCTCAATTATTATTATTATTCCCTTCTTTATATTAATATAGATTTTCGCATATGATATTACTCTATTCTTTTTTTTTGACTAATTTTTAATGTTTATTATTTTTTCTTTTGTTTTGAAAATTATACAAATTATTGTTTTTTATTTGGTACATGTATTTAAGGATTCTGTTACTTGAAATGGGATGGGGTGTTGTGGTATTTGTGTCATTACCAATCCATATATAATATTTTCAAAGCATCCATATGTCAAAGCTCATAAAAATGCTTTAATATAAAAAAAAAGGAAGAAATCAGTCAAAAATTGATTTTGCGATAAAAAATTTATGAGAATTATTTTTATTTTTCGATCTATTCAAAATAATAAATATTTTTCTTTTTACATATCAAAAAAGTTAAAATTAATTAAAAAAGATGACGAAAATATCAATTGGAAAGCAGAAAATTTAAAATTGCTAATTTCGAATCTTAATCAATTTAGAGTAAACTTAATAATAAATAGTTCTTGATGGAAAGGTCAAGAATATTTAAAAATTATTAGGTATAATAACAATATCAACAAAAAACAAAAATATTTAAAATGGGAGGGCTCTACTTCCATCTTAAAACTAAGAAATTTCACAAATTATCTAAATAGATATTCTTATGTTTATGATAAGAATAAAATAAAAACAAAATCATGCAACCTCTGCAAAAAACATTTAAACCTAGAAATCATTGAAGATATCGATCATTTTTTATGGGACTGCCCATCCTATGAAAAAAATCGAACAATTTGGATTAAAAAACTAATTCAAATTAACAAAAATAATAAGAATAATATCTCTGATATTATTCAAAACAAAGATTCATTATTCATCTTGTCATTAGTTAATGAAAAAGATAATTATGATTCTTTATTAAAATTTCTAAACAAAAATTTAGAAATTAGGGCTGTAAGAGGAAATTAATTTCCTCCCTTCAAAAATAAAAAAAAAAAAAAAAATATTTTTCTTTTTGTTTTCTTTCCCATTTTAACGAAAAAAAGAATTTTTCATAGAGCCTTTGATAATTTTTCAAAGAAGAAACTAAAATGCTGGTAACTTTTTTTAAATAATTCAAAAAAACATAAAAAATAACTACAAATTAAAAAATAGAAATATAAGAAAAAAATCTAAAAAATCAAAAAAAGAGTTTTTTTTATTTATTTTAACATATTTAAAAACCTTTTTTCAAATCATCAAGATTAGATTTCTAATTAGAAAACTCTAATAACAAGAGTTTGAAATTACTTTTTTATTCAATTCTGAAGAATAAAAACTTTCTCTAAAGTTAGAAATCTGGATAGTTATCTTGTTTTTATTAAGACAATTTTTTGGGAATATTTGTTGTTTCTATTAAAATAACTACTTCTTTTTAAATACTTTGAATCTGGTTCATTATCAATTCTCCAAAAATGTAAATTATTTTAAAATATTTTTCTCAACTCTTTCATTATTATCTCTACAAGAAAAACTTAATTATAAACTATAGTTTTCCTAGGTTTAAATCAACCATATTTAAGTCTTAAGAATTAAATTTGGATTCATTGATAAATTCTATTACTTCTCGGGTCAATTTGAAAAGAATTTCAAATTTTCAAAATTTCCAGTAACATTTTAGAATGGTATGAAAATATTTCATTTTTTGATGAGAAAAAATAATCCATTTTTGAATGAATATTAACTTTTTATTCCTGAAACAAATTCAAATAGGGCATTTTTTTGGGATATTTACGGGTTAATTAAAAAAAAATTGTTGACTAAATTGTTAAAGACACTTGTGGAATTTTGAAATAATTGAATTATAAAAAAAAAGATAAATCAATTTTCAGTAATTATCTTCCACTAAGATTTCACAATGAATATTTTTTGACAATCTAAAAAATATTAAAAATGTGAAACAAAGCAATATAAAAAAAATTGACATTTCCATTCAATCTTGGATTCAATAAAGATCAAATCTAAAAATTATATTTTAATTTTTAAAAAAAAAAAAACAATTTCAATTCTTCTATTAAATATTTTTCAAAGCATGTGTCAATGGATAAACTATTTACATGTGTTAATTTATTAGTATTTATTTTCGTCTTATATAAGAAATTTCAATATTAAGAAAATTTAAAGCGAAAAAATATAAAACTTTGTATTATTTATATAATTATTTATATTTATTAAAACAATAGGAAAATACACAGGACAAAACAAATTTTAAGCCACATGAAATTATTAATATGAATAAAAATTTTCCCATTTATTCTTTAATTTTCTGTACTGTACATTTTACTCGCCCACAAGTTAATTTTGGTGATAAAATTTATTTAAAAATTTCTTTCAAATCAAATTTCCCACAATCAATTATTTTTGATAAATTAAATTTAGTTTTTAATATTAATTCATATAATCGAACTGTTGTATTGAAACCTATAATAACAAAAAAAAAAAAAAAAAAAGAAATTATCGATATGCCAGTTGAAATGAAAAAAGAAAATGAATTTATTAATAAGCCTATAGAAAATGAGAATGTGAATGAGAATGAAAATGAAAAAGAAAACAAAAACGAAAATGAAAATGAAAATGAAAAAAAAACTCAAGTTGGAAATAAAAATGAGAATGAGAATGAAAATGAAAACAAAAACAAAAACGAAAATGAAAATGAAAAGGAAAAGGAAAATAAAGAAAAGGTGAATGTAAAAACAACAAATAAATTCGAAATAAATAATGAATCTAATTTAACATTTCAACCAACAAAAAAATCAATTTTTCAATTTGAATTTAAGGCAAATGATATTGGGAAATTAAAAATAAGAACAATTAAGTTACTTTTGGGTGATGACGAAAAAGGGATTTATTTTGTTTGGAATCCATTTGATTTTCAAGAAATAAATAAAATTCCAAAAATTAATAATTTTCCAAATCGAACAATAATTGAGATCTCAAGACCACAACCAAAAATCGAGTTGACAATGGAATCACAACAACCTGGTTTTGTTGGAGAATATTTCCAAATAAAATTACTCTTAAAAACAAATACGGACCATTTAACGAAAATTGAGTTGATTATCGATCAACTACACATAAAGTTTATCAAAATCTTTAATGGGAAAATGGAATTGATAAAAACTAATACAGTTGAACAATTAACTGAACTTTTACCTCAAAATGAAAAAGAGATTATTTTATATGTGAAAAGTGAAAAAGAAGGAATTTTTAATTTGGATTTAATTTTTAAATATTTCCATAATTTAGGATTTAAAAGTATTTTAAATAAAACTTTCCCAATTGTATTTAAAAAGCCTTTTGAACAAAACTTTAGATTTTATTCTTTATCAAAGGAAATTATTTCAAAGCGTTCTTTAACTTTATTGGACAAGCAAAACTTTATTTTATCAACCGAAATTGTAATGCAGACCAAACACCCATTAATTTTACAAGAAACAGAATTATTATTAAATGATAATTTTGGCCAAATCATTGGCAAATCTTTTGAGCCAATACAAAAAAATAAAACATACTTCCCAATTGGTCCCACTTCACCTGAACAACAGAAAAAAGAAAATACTGAAGAAAGAGAAGTAAATTTGAAGAATGATCAAGAAAATAATAAAGAAAAATTAGACATGGTTGATGATTTAAATATATTAAAATCCAATGAAATTTTCAATGTATGCTTTTGTATTAAACCAAATTCAGTATTCAACGAAAGCCAAAAGAAAAATAAGAAGAAAAGAAGAAAGAAAATCAAAGAAAAAAAAGTAGATCCAATTTTAAAAATTGAAAGGTCAGTTAATATTGGGACTTTAATCATCAGATATCAAAGAAAAAATGAAAATAATAAACAAGAAAATGTATTTAAAAAAAATACTAACAATTTTATTATCAATCAAAGGATTACTATCCCAAAGGTTAAATTTGTGAAAAAAATTTTAAATCTGGAAACTATCTTGCCAAGCCAAGGAATTGTTGGTAAGCAAATGGTTTGCCAATATTTAATCCATAATAATTCTGATAGAATTCAAAAAGTAATGATACACGTTTCTCATACTGAAGAATTCTTATTCTCGGGATTTGTTGATACAACGTTTTTAATTCTTCCTAGAGCAACCAGAAAATTATTATATAATTTTATACCAATCATTTCTGGTTCCTTATCTTTACCATCAATTAAAATTTTTGATACTAGATCTGGAATAGAACTTGAAGAAACAAAAAAAAATTTCAATATTTTTATAAATCCTTCAATTATTAATAATAAATAATCCATTGTTGTTTTATTTTTTTTTTATTTTATTTTGTTTTTATCAAATGGATATTTTCAAATTTGGTTCTCACATTGGATATTTTTTTTCAAATTTAAATAATAGGCTCTTTTCAAAAATAGGTGTCATCCCAAATATACCCCAAAAGGTCATCAATTTTTTGAGCAATCATCCTGACATTCTTAACATAATCAAATTAATCTATTATTGTTATAATTTTTTATTAAATTGATTTCAACTTTTATAAAAAAATTTTTAATATTGATATTTCAAATTATTTTTATTGTAATTTGGTTTCTACACAATGAATACTATTTGAAAAATATCTGATTACTATAATTTTTTAAATTTGACAAAAATGAATACACTTTCAATAATTCAGATGATTTATACTTGTAAATAGAAAAAAAAGAATGATCTTCAGTATAAGACATTTAACTTACTGGAAAATTATCTTTTTTATTGATGGAAGAACTGTAAATTACACTCTAAATGTACATTTAGTTTTATTTTCACAAAGATAAAATTTAAGCGTAAAATTATAGATTTCACCATTGTTAGAGGGAAAGACAAACCAAATTTTCTTTATATTTGAAAAACAAAAGTAAAAAATTGAAAAGAAAAAATGAAAAAAACAGAAAAAAAGAAATTTGAAAAGGGTTTATATGATGCAATTGGTAAAAAATCAAAAAAGAATAAAACAAATTTCATCTTTAATAAAGTACTCCCAAAATAACAGTCACGATAATTTTGGTTGGTTTAATATTTTGATAATTAACCATGAAAGTTCATTTGGGGATCATTTGTTTAAGTAGTTGTAATTTCTTTTTTTTTTTTTGATCTTATTTGCTTTAAATCTTTGATAATTTTTAGCCTTTGCTTTTTTGTTTTTATTTTTAAGTTACTCATACTTTTATGTTTGAGTGACACAGTTTTAGCAAGTAATCACATAATTTTTTTCATCTAAATAACTCTTTTTCCAAATATAAATCAGATTCATCCAGGTGAAAAATGTAAAAAAATGAAAATTCAATCTTTTTTTAATTTATTTTTGGGGTTTTAAAAAAATTACTACATAAAAATTAAAGAATTAAGGTAAATGAAAGAGTTTTAAAACCCCTTTGGTAAATAAAATAATGATATTTATAATTCATAATTTTAATATATAATTTGTTCTACAGTTTCAAGAAAATTTGACCCAAATGAACCTGTAATCTTCATTAATAAAAAATAATTTCTTTAAAGCAACAATTAATTAATTTGTTCCAAAAAGAATTACACAAGCTTAAACATGAAGTATCCATTTTTCCTATTTTCTTTTAAAACCCAATTTTTATTCAAAAAAAAAAAAACTGATAGTAGAGACATCATTTTTAAACTTATACAATTTCTTCAAACAAAAAAAAAATAAAAAAAGATTCTTTGCTTAAAAAAGTTTGTTTTTGACAAATTATTGGTATTTTAAAAAAATAAGTTATGTGTTGACTAAGTTTGAAATTAATCATTTGTAAAAAAAATTAAAAAAAAAAATTAAAATTTTTTTGATAAAAATATTTTTTTTTTTTTATTGTTTTACAATTAGAAATGACTATGAAATATAAAAGTAAAATAAAAAAATAAATTAGTAAATTTAACAATATTATCTTGTATTAAAGATATTAAAGCTAATTTAAATTTGTTTTAAAGTCACAATATTAATTATTGAATAGTGAGCCTTGTTTATTATTCTTATTCTTATTCTTATTCTTATTATTATTATTATTTTAACGTTAATGAAAAATGAAAATAAAAAAAAAAAGATGAATAAATTCAAATTTATTTCTGGTTCTTTTTTTTTAGTGATCCAGTTGAATTTTTTCTCATTATTGTAAATTTTTCATACATTTTTTTCTTTTTAATTCTCTTTTTCTTTTTTCTTCTTTGATTTCGCTTTAAGGAATATTTATCATTTAATAAATTATTATTTTTAAAAATTGACAAATACCAATTGAAAACATCTGAGTATTCTTGAGAATTTTTTAATTCATTACGAATCTTTGAGCAATTTTTATTCTTAATAAAAGTATAAAAAATACTGGTAAGTTTAATATAATTAGCCGAATAATTATTTTTCAAACTTCGATGTATTCTACAAAATCTAGTATATTGCAAAGTGGACGTGAACCAATTGGTAATCAACTTGGAATCCTTTGTGTAGGATTGCATGGGGTTTGATTCGTAGTATCTTTTAAAATTACTATTTGGAACCAAAGATCTTTTTTCTTCAATTTCAGCCATCCTAAATATTTTGTTCATATAATGCAAAGGATAAATCAAGTTATTGCCCGAACTGACAATTATTATTTCTATAAAGGATTTAAAAATATTTGTTTTGATTAAGTAAGCGCAAGTTTCGGAATGATATAAAATTACTTGATAAAACAGTTTCCAGGCAACTTTGCTAAATTTCAAGTCTGTGTTTTCTAAACAAAATTGTCGCAAATTTTGGAAAAATGAGCTACTCGAATAAATTGTTAAATAAATTGTTCTTTCTCTCATTAGATAAGATAAAGCACATAATAAATTTCTCCTAATACTTCCTTCCTTTGGGAAGTTTTGTATTAAATCAATTATTTGCAAAATCCGATTTTCCTTAAAAACTAATCTCTTTTGTGGGTTGATCTTATTTTGGTTATTAGCAAGTGCTAAAACGTCATTTGATGATGAATGAAACGCACCAAAGGTTCCACTTCTAGTTAACCCCTTGATAGTCATCGAACTGTATTTGGATTTTGATCCCGTTCTTGGCGATTTTATTCTATTTCCCATCATATTATTATAATTGGAGAAGGACATCAATCCCTTTTTTTTCATA
Organism: Anaeramoeba flamelloides; assembly: GCA_027625915.1. NCBI lineage: Eukaryota > Anaeramoebidae > Anaeramoeba > Anaeramoeba flamelloides. Next base: position 6,520,891 of record JANTQA010000042.1, read on the forward strand.
AACTTTGGAGAGGATAGATTCGATGATGACCTATAAGTCCCAACTATTAATCTTAATTTAAATAAGCAATGAACCATTTCCTTTAAAATTTTGCCTATAACATTAATTGTTGGCAAATGTGTATTGAGGTTTTTTTTCAATTTGCTGATAATTTCATTATAAAAACCCTCATTTAATAAAATGGAATCTTTAATATCCAAATTATTATTAGGTTTTGATAATAACCCATAAATGTCTTTAAAATATTTTGATAATATTGCTGTTATTGAAGAAGGATTATTAAGAATATTATTATATGTAATTAACCCATTTTCGTATGAAATTCTTTCTTGATTTGTATTGCTCTGCTTTCTTTCTCTTTCCTTTTCATCTTCTTCATATTGATCAAATATTTCTTTTCTTCTATTTAAATATTGCTCCATTTGAGTAAGGATTTGTTTATCCAAATTGAAATAAATTGCACTGTTTTGTTCTTTCATATTATCCCCAGATATCATTGTTGGATGTGAAAATAAATAATTTGAAATGGTATCTTTTTCTTTTGCATATTCAGTAATAAATTTTGATGCAATTTGACATCCTTTTAATTTGTTCAATAGAATGTTTGCTGCAATTTTTGTATGGTTGAATTTGGATTGGCAAATTGTACTAACAAAATTACTAAACTTCTTGAGATTTTCTTTGGATGCAACAGGTAATAAAATTGTACTATCTTGCTTTAATAATGTTACAGTGAAAAATAAAAAATAAAATGACACAGTAGAACTTTTCGAACTAACACCCTTCAATAAATACATATCTATTAATTCCGGCCGTTCCAAAAATAGTGTTTCAAATTCATCACTTGACTTTTCAAATTTATTTTCAATCAACTTTATGATTTTTTTCAATATTTTTCGATCTATAATCTTCAATGTTGGTTTTAATAATATTTAAATAATAAAAAATCAATACATTAAAGTATATTCTTTTTATAATGGTAGATTCTTCAAATTTCTATTTTTTTTTTTTTTTTAATAAAAATAATTGAATATATAAATTATTTGTATAAGTATTGATATTAATGAAAAGGGAATTGTGTTTTCAAAAAATCCTATTTTTTAAAAAAAGTATTTTTGATAGAGGTGTTCATGTTTTTTTTAACTTTTTTTATTAATATTTTTTTTTAATTTAAAAGAATTTGTAAAAATCTCCAATTTTATTCTATTCTTTGTAATTTAATCAAAAAAAAAAAAAAAATAAAATAAAAAATGAAACTCAAAAACCTAGTTACTGTATTTTTTTCAGACAAAAAGAAATAACCAATGTTTTTAGTTTTTTGAATAAATATTCGAAGAAAACAATTTTTTTTGGAAATATCAAAATTGAAATCATTTTTTTTTAGATTTTTTAATATTTTTTAATTATTTTCGATTTTTTTTTACTTTGGTATGTAATTGTTTTGCAAAAATTTTTATTTTTATTGTAAGATAAATAATTACTTTGTAAAAACGTGTTATTCTAATGTTGTGGAAACAGTAAGAATGATTGTATAAAAATCCTATTCTAAATTTATTTTGGAATTATCTTTGATCTTCGATTCAAGATCAAAATGAACATTGTTGTTTTTTTTTTTCAATATTTCACTAAGAATTTCTGGTTTTTCAATATTTAAGAATCATTTTATTAGATTTTTTTGGATTTATTTCAATATGGATATCAAGTATTCTCATATGTATATTATTCTACTTATTTCATATTTCACAGCTTTACATCTAATTGCAGAAAATAATTGATAAAATAGATTATTATTTCGGTCTATGATACAGTGTGACTCAATTTTTTTTCGAATATGAAATAAAGAATTTCATAAATTGAAAAAAATTTAATTATCGTTTCCCCAGAACTAAAATGAATTTATTAAAATCAATCGATTTTTCTATTTTCTTTTAAATTTGGAAAAAATTAATAGCACTTTTCTTGAGGTTTATTTTTTTTTTTTTTTTGAAAAATATATTGGTTTTCTGAATAAATTAAATACTATAGAAAAGATAACGGTACTTTATTTGAATTATTCTTTTTGTTGAGAAAATTTATTGATTTTCTTATCAAAATAATAATTGAAAAAAAACCTTGAATTCGGACGAAATCATAGTTTAATAGGTTCTCAATTTCAATAATTATTAAAATGTTTGTTTAAAAGTTATTGAGGAAAATATTTTTAATTTTATCAAATAGATTTTTCTATCGAGGCATATGTATGATAATAAGAAATATCAAAATTTATGAATTACGAGTAGGAAATAGCTGAATTGAGGCATTTCCAAGAAAGAGGGGAATTATATTAAAATTAGAAGTTTTTTCGGAAAATAATAATCATTTCTTAAAAATAATCATTTTGTTGAGACCATTATTATTTTTTACAATTAGTTTTTAGAGAACTTCTTTTAAAACCCTAGTACTATATAAAAAGCAAAAAATGTTCATTTTTTAAATTAACTTTTTTGGAATATCTTTAAGTTATTGTTTTGAACCAAATATTTGGCTAGGTTTTAATAGTCATCATTTATACATTTCGTGTAAACTTTTGTTCATGGGAGTTTTTGAAAAATGAAAATGGAAAAAAATGACAAAAAATGGACCTTTTTTACTTTAATACTAAGAATGGGGCTTTAACAAAATAAATTATTTAGATATTCTTTCAAAATATAAAATATTGATACTTATAATTTAATCTCTTAGGATTGCTAAAATTATTTAAGAAATCTTTTTTTTAAAAAAATTTTCAAATAGAACATAAAACTTTTAAAAAATTTCAATAAGAATTATAGACAAATAACTTGAAAATTATAAATCTAAATGAGATTGTTCTTATTTCTCATTTGTTCCTTGGTAATAAGTTCCTTAAATTAAAATGTTTAATTAAAGAAAACAATTCATTTTTTGTGTTAATAGGTTGCAAAATAAAATTTTAATAAATTCATTAATTCTTAAAATCATTAATTATTAAAAATGGATTTTTGTCTAAGAAAAAAACAATAATTTTTGAATATTTCAGATTTAGCTTTTAAATTAATTAAAATATTTCAATAAAAAATTTTGTTTCAATTAATTGTTTAATATTTTTTCTTTTACAGTTTAAGTCGATATATCGATATTTGACGTGACAGTATAGGAACCAAAAATACATTTTCCTATTTTCAACATCTTAAACTCCTCATTTATTATATTTTTAATTAATTAAAATTTTTTATCTATTTTTTTTTTTTTCATTTTTTCTCTTTTTCTTTTATTTTATCTAAAAGAAAATGAGTATAATTAAATTCATAAATTTTTCGTTTAAAACAAGTTAAACAAGTTATATATATATATATAATGGACTGATATGTTTGCAATGTCTTTTCATTAAACAAATTATTTTCATTTTTTTTGAAAGGATTTTCTCTTTTAAATTTGAACAACAAAATCTTCAACTTTGTCAATTGCTTTTGATTATTTGAAAATTCAACTCGAAATCTATAAAATTGAACATTTTAAACAATTTTTTATGAATAGGAAGTCAATAGCAAAAAAAAATTCAAAAGTTACCAAAAAAATATTTTTTTTTAATTACCTTTAAAATAGAAGAAATTGGAAAAAAAATTTTTTTTTAAAAGTAGATAAAAGAAAAAAAAAACAAGTTGATTAAATCATATTATTCAAGTTCTGAATTTTTCAAATTTCTTTTTAATATAAGATTTTTTATTTCAATAAATTAATTGTTTTTTTTTTTACTTTTTTCTGAAAATCTTATAATTTAGATTTATTACAAATAATATTTTGCCTAAAAGTAATTCTATTATATAAATTGGTAATATTTTATAAGTGGAAAACAATTATACTCAATGAGTCAATATTGTGTATATTTCGAATTGTTTTCATATAAATGTTTACAAAAAAGAGGGGGAAATCCCTCTTTTCTTCGGAGAAAACAAGGATCTAACCAATTTCAATAAAAAAATGACAATATGACAAGGGTACAAACAATTTTTTAGAAAAAAAAATATAAAAAATATTTTAAATTTGATTGGAAATTTTGTAGAGATTAAAAAAAGTTTTGAAAAAATTTTTTATGATCAAAAAGAAAAAAATACATAGTAATTTTCACTGGTTAAAAAATATCATTTTAAATTGTGATCAGAAACTTTGTGATCTTTTAAGAATGTAATATCTTGCAAATTAACAAATTGAATTAATATGTTAGTATCAATTTATGATAAATAATAATTTTGGATCTTTAAATAGTTCACATTGGATTCATTTAAAAAAAGATATTTTAAAATAAATTTGTACTTATGTTGTCTCAAAATATAATACAAATAAAAAAGAAAAAATAAAGGAAAAAAAAAAATGAAATAATTTTTTACCATTTCAAGTAAAGATTCAATCCCATTGTCAAATGGTAATATATTTTGTTGTGTCTTTGAAATATATGATAAACCATAAGCCATATAATATAGCAATTGTAATTTTTTTTTGGAGTAAAAACGGGAAATAATCTTTTTACCGTTTTTTGATTTTATTATTTGAATTATTAAAAACGAAATTTTTAAATGAGTGGATACATTTTTTGTAAAATCAAATAATTTTAATATTCTATACATATTTTTAAAGGTGATTAAATCGAGGATTTTTTTACCAAAAGTTTTTTTTTTTTTTTTTCTGAAATATGATTTAAAATCTTCATAGCTTTGATCAGACAATAATATTTGTTTGATTTTTTTTTTATTGTGAGCTTTTTTTTAAAGATTTTATTAATGTCCAGATTGATTTGCTTCAGGAACTATGGTATTTAAAACAATATTTTATAGAAAATATTAGAATATGAAAAGATAATAAATATTTTTTTAATAGGGTGAATTTTTACTATAATAATAAACAACAATAAAAAAAAAAATAATAATTACAAATGGTGTATATTTTGAGACTAAAAATTTATTTGAATATTTTTTTAAACGGAATTCATTTTGAAGATTTTCTATCTCGTCTCTATAAATGGAATGCTTTTTTTTATTGATCACCAATTCCCATGAAATTGGAGAAGATAAATCATAAGCTGGAATGATAAAATCGATTAAAGTTGATCCTGTTCCAAAGGGTTTTTGATATCTTGACTTTATAATTTCTTTTGCTAAATCACCCCGTAAACGCGCTATATTGGATAATTTGTTTTTCTTTGCTTTTTTCCCTTTTTTCTTTTTTTTATTTTTTTTTTTATTAATTTATTTTTGATATATGTATATAGATAATGAGGTTATTGTTTAAAAAAATAATTAATCAAAAAAAAAAAAAAAAAAAAAACCTCAAGAATAATATTTAAGAAATATTGGAATAAAATTGTTTAATTTTCAAGAATTACGATTTCAATAAAATCTAAAAAATAAATATATATAAAATTAATTTTGCATAAATATGATGATTATCAATATATTTATATAAAAATTGATTTCAAAGGATTAAAATATTTAAAAAAACAATTATATAATAAAAAAAAAATTTTTTTGAGGAACAATTTCAATGAAATATATATATATATATAGGGCTTAAACTTCAAAGGACCGATAATTCAATAAAGAAACTATTTTTGCTGATTTGAAAATTTTTATATGAGATTATAACATTAAAAAAAAATTTGAAAAAAATTTTTTTCTAATTTATTGAACAGATCCGATTCTTGATAGGATTTTCCTACTCTCACCCAGTTCATCAACATCTCAAACTCAAAATTAGGGTTTTTTTTTAAGTGTGCCTAGTTTTTTTTTTTTTTTTTGAATTAAAATATAAAAAAAAATATAACCACAAATAGGTGACTTTTGTGCTCAATCTTTAATGAAAAAAAAAAAAAACAAAGAAAATCAAATATTGTCTTAGATTTTTTCATTTTCATTTTTTTTGTTTTCGATTATTAATAACTTTTAAAATTCGATATTTAATTTGAAACAATTATGAAATTAATTGTATTTTTTTTAAAGTTAGGTATTATTTCTTCATAATATTACTGAAAAAATGAATATTAAAATCTTTCAAGTTGTCAATATTTATTTGCTTATATTTTTCAATCTCCATGTCTAATGAAGTTTTATCTCTCTTACAATTAGTTTTGAATTAAAAAAAAAAAAGAGAGAGAGAGAGAGAAAGAATTATGTAGATTACCTGGAGTATCGGAGTGAATTTTCCAACAATTTGCGTATTGTTAGAAGAATAAATTCTTTGATTGAATCTAGTTTTTGAAAGTAAACCATCAAAGAGTTTTGAAATATTTTCTTTACATTCTTGAGTCAATTCTGGTAACATTTGTAACCTATTTTTCTTTACATGAATACACTTTGTGTGATTTTTTAATTTTTGTTTGTTAGATATAGAATTTAATTTATTGAAGATTGGAAACGAATAATTTGGGGAATGTTTTAATAATTTTGGTGAAATCGTTTTGCTCCAAGTTACATAATCTCTTGAGTAATCCTCTAATATTTTTTTCTTTTTTTTGAGTTTTTTTTTATTTGGCTTTAGTAATGCTTGTTGCTGTAATTGCCTTGCGTGCATTGGAATTACTTTTAATTGATTAGAAACAATTTGAGACCATCTTCGATATGATCTTTCAAATTCGCTATATGTTTTATAATATTCTGGCCTTGGTTCCTTTGGTATTAATGAAGATTCCCATGGATCATTTGAATTTAATAATAATTTTAAATTCATTGAATAATCCTTCAATTTTGTGTTTTCTTGAAATCTATAAATCAGTAATTTATTCATAAATGTATTTTTATAACAAAGAATAAATTAAGATACAAAAATTTGAATATAAAGAAATAATAATAATATGTTTTTTACTCTTGACTGTTAATGTCTTTTTCTAATAACTTAAATATTTTAGATTGATCCTGATCTGTAAAGGGTGTATTATTATCTTCTTGTCTATCAACGCATAAATCTTTTTTCGCTCGTTCATCTAAATCGCTTCCCTTATCTTCATTATCTTCCTGATCTTCCTTATTTTCGTTATTTTCCTCACCAAACGTTTCTCTATCTGTTTGCACATTGATTATATTTTCTTTTTCATTGGTTTCATCTATTGATTCTATTTCTTTTTTCTGTTTCTTTTTTATTTTATTTTTTATAATATTTTAATATCCAAAAAAAGGTAAGATGTTTATTTTTTATCTCAAATAGAAACTCAATTTCAAATTTTTGTACACACATAATTTTTTGTTCCGATCATTTTCTTTTTTTTTTTTATTAGGATGAAAAGGCTACTTGTAAAAAGATTAAAACTGGGTAAACTAAATGTGATATAATATTAAGTGTTTAGTAATATAAAAAATCGGGGGTTATGTACCAATTTTTGTATATGTAAAAATTTTTGAATTGTAGTTTGTTTTTTTTTTTAATAATTATTACAAATAGAAAACATCTTAACCTTTTGGTGTATATGCCCATTAGCACCCCAGATTGACCTAAAATATTGAAGAAAAGACCCTCATATTAAAAAAAAACAGTTAATGTTATATTACAAAATTTTTTTTGGAAGGTTATTTATTCTATGATTTTTCAAATCATTTGGAATTTTAATATTGTAAAAAAAAGAAGAAAATGAAAAGATAAAAACTTTTATTAATAAAATACTGTCCGTTTTATTGTGATTTTTTTGATTATAGCCATTATATATTTTATCTTTATAATATATGGAATATTAAGATTCCTGATTATAATCATGATTCATTGATATTACGTAGTTTTTTAGATTTTATTATCAAATACTCTTTGATTGTTTTTTCGCTTTCAATATCTAAAAATAAATATGTTGAGAGATTATTTTTTGAAATTTTAGACTTCACAATATCCTTTTTCCTCTTATTTTTAACTAAACTTTTTTTTTACATCACCATTTGTGATTACTTTTACTTAATTGTTAAAATATATAAATTTTAAAAATTAACAAAAAAAAAAAAAAAAAAAAGACTATTTCTACAAACCCTCAATTCCTGTTACAATTATTATAAATAAAAGTAAGACATTGAACTTACTCTTTAAGGAATTAAAATAAAACTATTCAAAACTGGGCTGTGGTTTTGAGTGGGAGGGCTCTCAAATTAACAGTTTTTTGATTATTTTTCAATCTACTTTTTTTGGTTTCCGTTTTTTTTATATATTTTTTTGAATTTTTTTTTTAAATTAAAAAGTTGAGAAGAAGAAAAATAATCAATTATGTGGTATAATCTTACATAAGTTGTAGCTAGGATAAAAAACTACTAATAAAAATTATGAGTGCCAGAAAGTTCCATGGAGTGCCGTCAAGTGCCTATTTTTTTTTTTTCAATTCCAGAAATAAACCAAAAATTAAATAAAGTTTCGGTTTATTTCTAAAATTAAAAAAAAAACCTGACTGTAGACATGTGATAATTTTGGCGAATTGCCCCTCTTCAATAATTTACAAGAAAAAAATCCTCAAAATATAAATTTAGAGAATTTCAGGCAAACGGGGGGTAATTCTGTTGAATGATCTCCCCAAATAAATAATAAAATTAACACTTTTTTTATTGAACGTACAATGTTAACCTGAAAAGTCAATAGCACTCATCAATAATAAGAATATACCTTTTCATTAATCTTGGATGTTAACTTTTTCTTAGAAAAAATTCCAAATCATAATTCTACTTGCCTTGAAATATTTAAGAGATATAAATAGAAAAAAAAATTGCAGACTTTTGTTATTCCAATAAAAATATTTTTTTTTTTTTTGTTAGTTTTTGGTGTTTCTAATCCTAGAATATCAAAAGGTTTGCACTAATTTTGGATTCTAATTTATTTCTTTACTGGTATTTGAATTATAAATGGGGCATTTTTTCATTTGATTTACATTTTTCTTTTTTCAAAAAGAGTTTTCAAGTAATATATTGAAATTTAGGAACTCTGTTTATTTATTTGATCTCTTTTTATAGTTTCTGTTGATATAAATTGGGTAAACTAAGAATCTTAAATGCAATGAAAGTTACCGAATTAAAATGTAGTGTTGTTATTCTTTCAATTTTTTTAACTAGTCCATATTTTTTGAATTTAGTTTAGGTAAACTCCATTTCACCCAAAGATGCCAAAAATATAAATTTCACTTTTTTTTTTTTTTTAAGAATCAACAAACATATGATTGTTTAGAAATATGAGAAATAATAAACTTTATATTAGAGTTGATATTCATAAAATAAAAAACTGAACAAATCTTAAAGTTACTAAAAAAATATAAAATTTTAAGCGACCCTTTCAGTGTAATTTCTTGTGCAAAAATTTTCAATTTCTTTGGAAATTAAAATTGTTGACAATAAGATTTTTTAATAGTAAATTTCTAAATTATAAAAGAAATTACATAGTCTCAATTTTCTAAATTTAATTTGGAGTTTCAAACATTTTTTTTTTTCTGAATTGGCTTTTTAATAAAAAGATAATAAAAAAACTAGAAAAGTAAAAAGAAAAAAAAAACTCTGAAATTATCATAATTAGAAAAAATTGATCTGATCTAAAATTTGTAAATTTATTTTGACAAGAATAATGAATTAAACTCAGAGAATGTACTATATTTCTTCAATAAAACTGGTCTCCTTTGACTGAAAAAGAGATTATTTTGGGCAAATCAAAATTCTAAAATGATAAATTAAAATCCAATATCTTTTTAATGTACATTAGTATTTCATATAACAAATACAATCTAAGATCACCTGTAGGACATAAAATATTCAAAATAATGCACAAAAATAGATCGGTCATAATAAGGCACAAACTTTGTTTTTTTTCAAATCAAATTCGAATCGAAAAAAAAAATTATGTGCCTGTTATTCAAGAATTTTGCCAAAAAAAAAATATTTTTTTGTGCCTTATTTGAATAATTAGAGTGTGCATTATAAAGATAATTTACTGTATTACAAATAACAAATCAAAAAAAACAAAATGAAAATCTGTCCCATTTGAAATCCTAATACATAACACTCGAAAATTCGCTTAAATATCATATTTGAAATGTAAATAAGATAGATTTTTATTTTGTTTTCTCTGGTTCAATTCTGAAATATAACTTTCCTTGAGTTTTCAGACTTTACCAAAAATGTATTAACGTATGCAATAAAAAAGGAACAACAAGATCACAAATTTCATTTTATTTCTCTCGAAAATTTGGAAAAAAAACCAAGCAAAAAATGAAGTGGCAATTTTTTCCTTTTCTTAATTCAAATACCATTAAAGAAGAAAAGTTCAGTTTTTGGCAAAATATAAGTTATTCACAGAAAAACCAAAAAAAAAAGTAAAGTTGACTATTTCTTCAGTTTTTTTGTATTGGTGAAAAGTAAGTCTAGAAAAAATTTTTTTTTACTCTTTCCAAAAACAAAAGTGAAACATTTGAAAACCAACTAATTTTACTCTATTTGTTAACTCTTATACACCACCTACAATTAATTTAATGAAAAAAATTGTCGTTAAGTGAGATTATAGCTTATTATTTTAACAGAACTAAGAGATGGATTTGTCAAAAAAAAAAAAAAAAGTAAATAATCATTGGGAGGCATTCATAATCAAATTTTGTTTGTGTACTGATTCTTCCAAGAAAAAAAATTCAATTACTACATTATTTTCAGCAAATAAAAATGCTGTAAAATAAATTCTCAATGATGTAAAATTTTTTGCTTTTATGTTGTGTTTTTAATTTCATACAGTTTAAATGAGAAAAAAAAGAAAAAAAAAAAAATGTTACTAAATGGTAGTCTGGAAATTGGTAAGTTTGAACGCTAATTGTTTCAGGAAGTTGAAGTGTTCCAATCTTATTGAGAATTTCGTTTTTCCAATTAAGTGCTGCTTCTTCATATTCTTCATAAGTTTCAAAATCATCTGGATCTGGGAAAAAATCGAAATGCGAAAGATCTGAAGAAGACAATTGTTTTGTCTGTTCCATTTTGCCTTCTCGGGTTTCGAAATATGGATCACCCAGAACACCTTTTGTAAATGGAAAATACAAATTGTTTTCAATTGGTAGAAAGCGGTTATTTGATAACAAAGAAATTTTCAAAATTTAGGTTGAGGATTTAAAGAAGAATATTTCACTTTTGGATTAAAAAACAATTTTTTTTTTTGATTTTTTAAAGGTGATTTTTTTTGTTTCAGTGAAAAAAGGAAAAAAACTCAAAAATTTTTCAAACAATTTGTTTGTTTTGCTTTGGTTTCTTCAATCTTTTTTTTGACACCCTCACATTGTTTTTGCTCAATTGGCAAATAATACAAATTATATAAATTCCCTTTGGAATCAATATAAACTGGTGCAGATTGACCATAAGTTTTTTCCAATTCTGTTGCCTCAACCGTTGTGGTTGTATCAATATAAGGCCCATTATATTTTGATCCTATTGGAGCAAGTGTAAAAAAAAGGTACAATAAGAAAAGTTCGGTAAAATTTTCTGAAAAGAAAGAAAGTGAATTACTTAAGCCTTGGTATTCTTGCGAAAATTGAAGAAAATTTGAAGACATTTTTAGGAGGATTTAGAATCCAAAAAAAAAAAAAATAAAAAAAAAAAGGTGAAAAAATGGGGAATTATTTTTCACAAAAAAAAACTGACAAAGCTATTATTTTTTTATGAATAGGATTTTTATTGAAAATCGATTTTTGGAACAAATTTTGTAGTTTTGTATTTTTCCTAGTGACAAATTGTATTAAATTTTGCTAGTTGCATTTTGAAACTTTTTACTGTGTTAAAACTCAATACCATTCGCTTTAATTTAAATTGAGAAGTCAGACTCATCAAAATATTCTCCTAGTTATGATCAAAAATTCAATTATGTGTATTTTTTTAATTGAAAAATGAAATGAAAAAAGTTTGAGATACCTGAATGGGAACACCCTTATTAAGAAACTTGAGAGTCAAAAAGAAGAATAAATACAATTTTTTTGAGCAGAAAAAAATTAAGATCATACCAAACACTCTCAAAAAGCATCTCTAGCTTTTGAAGATTTTCTTCAGATGTTCTTTTAAGATTTGGATTACTTGAATTGTTCTAGTGTCTTAATAAATCAGAACAATTCTTATAAGGAAATTCTGATTTTTTCTCATTTTTTTGGTTTTTATTTTTTTTTCTTGGATTGAAGTTCTCAACAAATCTTTCAAGGATACTATTTACTCAATTTAATTTTTGAATAGAATCTCAATTACAAAATACTCTGTAACATATGATTTATTTTCAAGTGATAATTTTTTTGTTTTTATTGTTTCTCGCAAAACTCAATTCTTAGATCCCAGACAAATTGGGTTAAGGTTTTGTCGTAAAGGTTGTGTGGTATTTCATTTTAAATAATGTTAATGGAAATCAAATTTGTGAAATCAGGTCATAGAGTTTATTTTTATCTAAAACAAATTTAAAGTTGATTGATAAAAATCGTTTTATTTGAAAAATGTGATTTGGTGAATTCTATTGAATTGAAAAGAATTTTTCAGTCTTTTAATCCAATTCTAATCAAACTCAAAAAGAAAAAAAAACAATTCCTTATTTGTTTAAAATTTTTCTCATTTTTATGAATGAAAAAAATTTTGATAACCCTTTTAAGGTTTACAATCCCTGAAATTTGAAAAAAGATTATCTTGTAGAGGGTGTAGTTACTTGTTAATTTTGTTCTTATCTGATCGATCTTTTACTTGAAATGGGGATTAATAGTAATTCAAAATGGAAATTTTTGACAATTTATTTTTTTTTTCCGTATTCCAAATTGAAGAGTATAAGACGAATATATTGGAGTTGAATTATAAAAAAAAATGTGGTTTGTGGTTGATGATTGAAATTTTTAATTATGTTTGGTTTTATTTTAATCTTTTAAAAAAAAAAGGTCTAGTAATTTAGTTAATTGTCAAATAGTAAATCAAAATTTTTTTCTACAACTCAAAGGTTTAAATTTATTCTTAAACACCTACCAATCTATTAATCTTACATACTTCAATTCTGATTTTGGAAAAAAAAAAAAATAAATTATCAAAAATTTCCATTTAGAATTACTATTAAAGCCCATTTCAAGTAAAAGATCGATCAGATAAGAACAAAATTAACAAGTAACTACACCCTCTACAAGATAATCTTTTTTCAAATTTCAGGGATTGAAAACCTTAACTTAACTAACAAACCAAAAAAAAATCATTATTAATTATTAAAATTGTGTAATTGATTGAAAAAGAGTTTCAAAGAAAACTTTCTAAGAATGTTGGTTTTTTTAAATGTTCTTTTTCATTTTATTATAAAATTATATTCAAATTTTGCATAATTCATAAATTTTTCCCTTCAAAGATCACATTAAATAAATATTTATGACCTTCACTAATTAACAGGTTAATACTTTTTGATTAATTACAATTATTTCAAAAAAAAAAAAAAAATAATTATCAATACAAATAAATCAAGAATATGTTCAAAATATTGGAGAGAGTTAAGGAAAAAATATATTGTAAAATTTGTTTAAGTTTGATTAAAAATTATCAATCCATCAAATCGCTAGAAATCATGAGCTGATTTTATTTTGGCTCTATAATTTTGAAGAACTCAAATTTAACATAATATCAAATAATTGAAAAAAATTTTTCAAAAAAATAGGGTTACACAATTCAAAAAATAGAATGAAAATTAAAAAAATCAAATATTTAAAAACAATTCTATTTTATAAAATTAAAATTCTCTCCAATTTGAATGGAATTGTACTATTGTGATTCTTTTAACTATTTTAAATATGTTAAAAAATTGAATTTTGTATTTTTTTTTCTATTTTAACCCTGTTTGAATTTCCTATTTATTGGGAAGAAATACAACTAAGGAGAAAAATCAAGTGGTTATCTACTTATACGGGAATCATGGAAAATAATCTGTAAGGACAACTTAACCATTAAAAGAAAAGATACAGTCAGTTCAACTTTGAAGGTACAAACTTTCAAACCAAATTTAAGGTACAAAAAAATTCCAAATTAGGGCAGAAAATTCAAATCTAGTAAAATAATTTGCAAAAATAAAAATTCCAAAATTTATGCCTTAATTTGAGGGTTTTTTTGTTCCTTAAATTTAGTTGAAAGTTTGTGTATTAAAAGCTGCACTGGCTTTATAAAAATTAACTGGAATGATCAAAAAAGACACCTAAAAAAAAAAAAATAGCAGCTACTAAACAACTATCTCTCAACTTATTATTTCCAATTTCTTAGATATAATTAAATCATAAAAATATAAATGAAAGGACAGTTGCCGATTGTTGAGAGTTATTGATAAGGGTGGACCATATGTTTTATTTTTATAGTTTCTATCACCCGCCTTTTGAACCCCCTTTTTTTTTTTTTTTTTTTTTTCAACCAATAAAAATTTGGAACTTATTCGGTTCCAAGTTATTTTTTTCTTTATCATCTAAATGAATAAATTAACATTAGTAATCAGAATGGGTATCATTGGGTGCCTTGGTATTTTTTTAATTTCAGAAAATATAAGAAAATTTTTGAAATTTTCTTTTTATTTTTGGAAAAAAAAAATCATAATAACAGTTTTCAAAAATTCAAAAGAATGAAGAAAAATCCAATATTTTACTCAATTCTTTTGAATTAAGATTAACAAAACTTAATTTCGGTTTTCTTGATGGTTTATGTTTTATTTCAATTATCTACTGATTTTACGAATAAACAGAAAACTCAAGAAAAACCAACAACGTTTTTTTTCCAATTTGAATAATAAACCGAAAATTAAATAAATTTTGGTTATAAAATTTAACGTAATAAAGAAAAAATAATGAAAATAAAGTGAAACGAAAAAATACTTATAATAGTAAAAAATATATAAATTCGGGCACCTAATGACCCACTCTGAGAGTTTTGAAATACCAATTATTAATCACGGATAGTGGATTTTTTATCTAAAAACGATAATCTTTCTATCGGGTTTTTGCTGCTCCTATGTATTCAGAACTCGTATAGTTTCTATTTGGTGATGAAAATGATAATAGTATTATATATATATGTAAATTATTTTTCTTCTTCACTTTTTTTTAACGATAAATTTTCAATAATTGATCCTTTCTCTAAATAAATATAATAATTAAATAAATTTTCAGTTTATTTCTTAAATTAATAAATAAAAAATGACATTAAAATGATCTGTAAACACTTCCTTTAATCAATAAAAAAAAAAAAAAATGAATTTTATTTTTTTTTTTTATTGTTGAAGAAGTGTAAATTACACTCTGGATACCCTTTTACTTAAATTCCCTTTCAGAAATTTAAGCGTAAAATCATAGATTTCACGATTATTATTTAATGAAAATAGTTTCAAACTGTTTTTTTTAAATTAATTCATTAAGATTTTTTTTTTTTTTTTTAATTTGTTATGAAATATTAATCTATCTTTTTCATAGGAAGGATAGACCCATAAAAAATGATCAATATTTTCAATAATTTCTTGTTTTAATAAAGAGATCTAAATATTTGAACAACTATAGATCAAATGAAATAGGTTACTTTATTAAGTTTTTTTTAGAAACTTTATAGATGGTTTGAATCTATAAAAGTGCTAAGGTTTTAAGAATAAGAATTGGTTTTACAAAATTGAGTTGCTTTCTTTTTTTTTTTTTTTTTTTTTTTTTTTTTTTTTTTTTTTTTTTTTTTGCAAGTTTCCCAAATCTTGTTTTCGCAAAATCCCAGTACAAGATACCGACTCGACAGCAAAAACCCAGTCCAGGTAACGACTCGACAGATTGTACGTAAAGTTCAATTCGGTTCACTTTGGTTGGCTTCAGATCGCATTCGTTGGATTCAGTTCTCCACAGTTGCATAAGTCCAGCTCAATTCATTTTAGATCTGATCATTAACAAGTTTGGTTAGGTTAGTCTGACCAAGTCCACCAATTCTTATAATGATTTTTTATTCCTTGAACCTCTCCAAGCACCTAAAAAAACTGAAAGAGGAGGAACCCAAACAACTTAAAAAGGGAAATTTGGAAAAGGTAAAAAGTATAAAAAATCAAAAATGAATTTTATTTTAGGTAGGAGTATACAATATTAAATATACACTCTTTCTATATGATCATTTTATGATCAAACTTTTTCATACAATCAGTTCCACTTTTAATAAACAAACTTTCAACAGGATTTAAGGTACAAAATAATCTCAAATTAAATCACAAAATTTGGAATTTTTTTTCCACAAATTAATATGCCACAATTTGAATTTTGTGCCTTAATTTGAGATTTTTTTTGTTCAATAAATTTCGTTCAAAGTTTGTGTCTCAACAATGGAACTGACTATATATTTTACTATACCAAACAAAAAGTATCTAAATTCTTCCCAAGTAACTAATTAAATGTTGTTTCAGTTCCTTGAATGTTGTATTGGAAAGTTTTAGATGGTAACATTGACAACCTTTAGACTTCAAAAAAGGTACCCCCCCCTTATTATTTTTATTTCTGTCCACTCAATGAAATTATAAATTGAATAATTTTACAAATAATTTTTGTTTTCAATTTTCAATAATAAGTCATATTTTTTAAAATTTAATTTAAAAAAGATTATAATCAAAAAAAATTACAAAAAAATCAAAAAAAAAAGATGTTCTTCTACTATTTTAAACATCAAAACTACTTTAAGTAGGGAAAATAATAGATATATAATTTTCTATCCTTTCTAAAAACAAAATTTAAATATTTCCACTCTTTACATCCAAAAAAAACTACTTCCCAAATATATTAATTCAAAATACTACTATTCCCCTTAATTTCAAATGTATCTTAAATTATTCTAAGTTGATATCAATATTCGAAATATACTTTCAGATTAAGGAGAAGGCCAGATAAATAAGAGATCAAAAAAATAATTTTTATTTAAAATTGATTACTATCTAGGATTTGAATAAGTATTTTGGATTAATAAATATTCTACATTCAAAATCTTAAAAAAAACCTCAAATTATTAAAGTTTTATCTTTCCTCTAATATACACTCTTTTGAACCGATTTTTTTTTTACAGGTTTGATTTCAGATTTAATTGGGGTCTAAAATTCTGATCGTCCTTAAAAGATGTGAATTAAAAAATTGAAAGATTTTTTTTATTTTTTTAATATTTGGTTAGTCTCTCAATTTTTTGTTTCTATGAAGGCCTATTTTTTTGTTATCTTAAAAACCCTTCTAAGAAGACATACTTTGGATTTTTAACAATTTAAAGTCCACTGCGATCGAATTTTTCAAAAGGGATTTTGTTTTATTCAGAAGAATTATTTTTGAATGTACATCCTAAAATTTCATAACTTGTGATTGTGTTCACTTAACCACGAGACGTAAATGAAAGCTAAGTAGAGAATTAAAATTCATCAGTCTCCATAACCTTTAATTTTATCATTTTTTCTTTGTTTGTTTTTTGAAATGTAAATAGTTTCATCAATTTTTTTTTTATTTTTTTTTATTCTTTGTAAATTTTTTTACACAACCGTCAGATATAAAACAATTTTACTTTTTAACCAAAACAGTATTACTTTGAATTTCTGTTTGACTGTTTTCTTCAAAATTTTCCTTTCATATTTACCAAACGAGGTTTTTCTTTTTTTGTTTTTTACTAATTTTTTTTTCTTTTTTTTTAAACATTCTTTTTTGATCTCGATTTAATAAATAGAATCCCAAGAATTAGTTTATCTTTCAAGCAACAACTAGATTTTTTTACTCTTCATTTTTTTTTATAACACACCCTCTTTTATATTTTCTGAAAAACATTAAATGAACGAACCACAATTGAACATGAATGAAGAAACAAAAAATATTCAGGAGAAGAAAATTAACGAACAAAGCAATGTAACAATTCTACAAAATACTGAAAAAGGTAATAACATTAGTAGCAACAGCAACAGTAACAGTAACAGTAACAGTAGTTTAGTGAATGATAATAAAGAAAGTTTAAATCCAAATTTAATGAACAATCAAAACAATGTTTACTCACCAAATGAAAAAAGAAATGATCGTGAGAAAGATAGGTTTAGCTATCGAAACTATTCTCCTGAAAGAAATAAGGAAAGGGAAAGGGATAGAGATAGAGACAGAGATAGAGAAAGGGAAAGAGAAAGAGAAAGAGATCGATTTTATTCAAAAAACCAAAGCAGAAGAAGATCTCCAATTGGTGAAAGGGATAATTTTTATGATGACGAAAGAAGGAGAAGTTATGGACGAAGAAGAAACGACAGGAGATACACTTCGCCAACAAGAGATAATAAATACTATTGGGAAAGATCAAGAAGATCTCCAATAAGAGAAAGAGAAAGAGAAAGGGGAAGGGAAAGAGATAGAGAAAGAGATAGAGAAAGAGAAAGAGGAAGGGATCGATATCAAATAAGAGAAAGAGAAAGAGATCGAAATCGAGATCGAGATCGATACCATATAAGAGAAAGAGAAAGACAAAGAGAAAGATACCGATCACCAATTAGGAGAAATAGAAGACGCACACCATCTCCAGAAAAATACAGAACTAATGAAAAATTCATTAACCAAAATAAACAAATTCAGAACAATAACAATGATCAATATAAAAGAGAAGAACAAAACAAAGAGGAAAATTTTGAAATTCTTAATAAACAATTTAACCCTAATCTAATTTCATCCCAAACAAATAAAAATGAAATACGCAATGATAAGATTTTCAATAAAAATCTAAATATTGAAGAAATTACAAAAGAATTAAATTCAGAACTTTCAAAAATAAAAAAACCTGATTTCATTTCTCGTCAAAATTTCTCACAAAATAAAATTAATCATGAAAATATAAATAATAACACCTTTAAATCTCAAAATCAAGTTATGATGGAGGACCAAACAATCAAGACAAATGAAAACGACTCCAGAATTACAAACGAAAGTTTAATAAACTCTAATACAAATAATAAAGAGACGATTCAATTCAACAACCAACCTCAAACAAATCTTCATTCAAATATCCCACAAAGAAAACGTTCATACAGCAATAATAATCGTTATCATCATCAAAATAACCAATTTCAAAAAAGAAGAAAAGATATTATCAATTCGTAATTTTTCTTTTTTCTTTTTTCTTTTACCTTTAATCTTTTATCTTTTATCTACAATCCTTTTTTTGTTTTTTTGTTTTAAATTTTAATATTGATTCATTGATCAGATTATTTTCCAAAAAGAATCACTCACATAGGTTTTTCTTTAATGTATTTTTTCAGAAAATTGAACAATGAATCAAGAATATATTTTACATTCATAAATATTAACCCGAATTTTTAATAATTTTTTTCAAATCAACAATAAATAAAAGTAAAAAAAAATAAAAATATACTCAGTATCAAAAAGGCCAGTACACAAGTGTAAAAATGATTTCTGAATTTTTCATGTTTTTTTGATTAAAATTGTGTTTTTTTCATTAAAAAAATACTTTTTTCTGTATGCTCTCAAGGGTCAAGAAACTTGACCATATATTTGATGTATTTAGTAACATTCTATTGTTTTTAAAAAAGAAAGGAAGTGATTTGGGATAGAAACGTCAAGATAAAATCGAAAATACGCTTTCCTAAATCAAACAAACTCAAACATCTCCAATAGTTTATTAAATGGAATTTGTTGTCATTTAAAACATCTGAACATATTTTTAAATCTCCAGTCACTTTGATGGCATACAGAAAAGTATCACAGTTAATGAAAAAATCACAATTTTAATCAAAAAAACATGAAAAATTCAGAAATCATTTTTCCAAAGATTTGCATGAAAAAATAAAATTGAAAAAAAAATTTAGACAAAACTATTACTTCAATTACCATTTCATCCTTGTTAATCGAGTTTATTCGCAATAGAATCAAAATTCCAGAACTTCAAATTCATGAGGCTATTATATTTATTGTTGTCAGTATAACCACGATTTTTAAAAGTCTCTAGTCAAGAAAAAAAAGGTGTTTTTTCGGGTAAATAATTTTTAAATGGATGTAACAATGAATTTTCCTTCAATTCAACTTTAGGATATTTTTTTGAATGGATAATAACTAATAGTTTTGAAAACACTCTACTCATCTAATAAAACCGAAAATAGAGAAAGAAAATCACTAATGATAATTATTACTAAGTGTCCGTAGAGTGTCAAGTGCCGTAGAGTGCCTAGCTTTTCCAGAATTCAAAAGAATTTAGTAAAAATCTTAGATTACACTCAATTCTTTAAAAGATCTGGAAAACCGAACCGATGATTTTTTTTAAATTTTGGAATAAACCTAAAATCTTTGATTTTACTCAATTATTTTGAATTCTGGAAAACTTAACGAAAGTGTCCGTCAAGTGCCGAGGTTTTCTAGAATTCAAAAGAATCAAGTAAAATCAAATAGATTTTACTTTATTCTTTTAAATTCTGGAAAACCTAACGAAAAGTGTACTAGGTTTTTTTTACTTTTTGAAATAAACTGAAAATTCCAAAAATTTTCAGTTTATTCCAAAAATTAACAAAAACCACACGGAAAATCAAAAAAAAATAATATTTTTTTCAATTTATAAAAATAAATAATTCTTTAATAGTCAAAATAATTGGTTATCCATTTGAAAGATATTTATTAAATTTAAAATGCTTTTAAAATATATCCTAAATGACTCATAACCTCTTTACTGTGATTAAAAAAAATATTCAAATATTTTACTATTAAATTGGAAAAAAAAAACAATAGAACCTGGAAAATTGAATTTTTCAACTTTAAATTGTAAAATATCTTGAAAAATAATTTTTGATCAAAGATTTTTTATTAACTAATAGTGTTTATTATAAATGAGGTTATCAAAAAGTAAAAAATTAGCAAATGTTTGATTTTTTTTTTTCAAAAATTTTTTTCATGATCGTTATGTGGAATAAAAAAAAAATTCGAACTTGAAAAAAAAAACACATTCTATTTTCTGTTTAAGGATTTGTGATCAAACTATATTTATTAAATTATGTTTGTAAAGGATTAAAATAACCTATTATTATTAAAATTTATGATATCTTTTTCGGAATCACAAAGATCACAGAAACAGGCAGGGTGGATATGTAAGGATATTTATGTTGGGAAAAAATAATGATCATAAGACATTTTAATCTTGAAATATAATACCGATAAATTCAACAAAATTTAAAAAAAATTACTTCAATTTCCTTTTTTACAATTTGAAAACTTTGCTTTCAAAACATTTCTTGATAAAAATGATTTCTAAAACAAATTATTTTTACCGTTTCATTGAATTTAAACGAATAAAATTATTTATTTTTCTTTTCAGAAGTTGTCTAAAAAAATCCACAAAATGGAATTTGAGCCAAAAAGTATTTAAAGATTTTTTGAATTTAACAGTACACATCACCAAAAGAAAAAAATAAACACTGAAAATTGAAGTTAGCCAAAAACACATCTTGGATTTCAGTTATACATCTTTTATAAATTATTTTTTCAAAGTTCTCATAATTTTATGTAATTAAGAAAAGATAGCTATTAAACTCATTAAGATTCGAATACCCACATTTTTAAAATTACCGACTTTTGAAAAAATAACACCTATTTTTGGGTGTATTTTTTTGTTTTGAAATAAGTTACAATGAATGAACTTTAGATTGAACATTAAGTATGAAAAAAGAATAAATGTTAAAACAATTTGCAGAAAAAAACCAGGAGGAATGTATATAAAAACTCAAACATGGAAAAATATAAAATGATAAAAAAAATATTCGAAAAAAAAGAAAAAAGAAAATGAAAAAAAAAATTATTAAACTAAATTCGTAAAAAATGATCTGATCTAAAAATTGAAAATTCAGTTTGAGACGAAGAATCTGAATTAAACTCATAGAATATGCTCTATTTATTCAATAAAAATGGACACCTTTGTCTGAAAAAGTGTATAATCAAATAAAAAAAAAAAAAAAAGGGATTCTTACATAGTTTTTATGGTTGGTAATCAATAAATTAACTAAAAACAATAATCTAAAATAAATAAATAAAATCTTGTTTTTAAATTGGTACATTTTTTGTAATTAAACCGTTATTTTTGATCTAAGATGTTTTGTTTCCTTTTTTCAAAGATGTTATTTAACGTTATCGCTGCTCTCTCTCTCTCTCTCTCTCTCTCTCTCTCTCTCTCTCTCTCTCTCTCTCTCTCTCTCTCTCTCTCTCTCTCTCTCTCTCTCTCTCTCTCTCTCTCTTGCCTCTATATATATATATATATATATATATATAAGCTAAATTTCAAAAATAGGGTGAGATTTTTCATCCTCAAAAAATTTGTTTCATTTTTTTTTTTTAATTTGAATAATAATGTCTTTTACTAAAGTGTTTAGAGATAATAACCAAAATAGATTAATAAATAAAAATATAGTGTAATCACTTTATTTTTTGAAAGGCAAATGAAAAAAGAAAAAAATATTAAAAAAAAAGTTTGCCCCTAATTTTGAAATTTGGTTTATATATATATATATATATATATATATATCATTAAGATATATTTATTAACAAAATTTCAAAATATATATATATTTTTTTGATATTAAAACAAAACAAACAATTAAACATACACTTTTATAAAAATTTAGTACAAAAATACAATCTGATGAAATCTCGATAAGAGATTATTTTGAAAAGTATAAAGAAACGGGGTGGTTTCAATACAAATATAAACCTGAAGAAATCAAATCAAGATATGAAAGAAGAATTAAAAATTCACATCAGCAATTAACAAATTTCACCAAGGAATTAGAGGGGAAAAAACTTGAAGAATTTAATAATGATTTTGATTATGAAAAGGAATCCTTAAAAGGGAACATTTTTGGGGTAGAAAAGTTGATGAGTGGGAAAAATTCAAATTTAAAAAACATTTTAACATTTGATAACGATATGAAACCAAATTTAACTGAGCTTTCACCAGATTCAGAAAAAATTCTTTTTATTAGCAATGTCCACCCAATGACTAAAAGAAAAGAACTCTATTCTATCGTGTCCACCCTACCAGGCTTTGTTGCGCTTATCGTTTCTGAACCACAATTGACAAATCGTTATGTAAGATTTTCATGGGTAATTTTCGAAAGTTCCAAATATGTTAATAATGCATTAGTGGCGCTCCGCGGGCATCATATGATAAATAACAGATTGAAAGTTAGTCAACATAAAGCGATCACGAGAAGGAAAAGTATTGTTCCACCGCACACCAATTTTAAAGAAAGAATAGAGTATGATCTGAATCAGATACAACAATTAACAGAAATTTTAGATAAAGAAAAATTTATTGACAAATCGAAAAATCCTATTTACAAATACATTGAGCAAAATGAGAAAGATAAAGAAAACCCATTGACAAAAAAAAACAAATTAGATTTATTTATTGATTATATAAGGCAAGTTCATTCGTTTTGCTATTATTATGGAGAAGAATTTGAAGATTTTCATTCATTATTAATGAAAGTTGGGAAAACGTTAAGAGCTCCTGCTGAATTATTTATTGACCAACAAAATAAAATTTTAAACAATATGGGAATTACTCCTATTTTAAAAAAATTATCAGTAATTCGTTCACAAAAAATTGAAAATGAGAATCAGATTGAAAAAGAAAATTTAGATATAAATGAAAAAAATAATGAAAATGAAAAAGAAAAAGAAAAAGAAAATGAAAAAGCATTAAAACGTG
This sequence comes from Anaeramoeba flamelloides, assembly GCA_027625915.1. Lineage (NCBI taxonomy): Eukaryota > Anaeramoebidae > Anaeramoeba > Anaeramoeba flamelloides. Next base: position 6,544,557 of record JANTQA010000042.1, read on the forward strand.
AAATTATAGAAGAAGAGGAGGATGAGGATGAGGATGAGGATGAGGATGAGGGAGAGGAAGAAAAGGGGGGAGATATAAATGAAAAAAATAAAGAAGAAGAAAAAACAATAATAGAAAATGAAGAAAAAGATCTCATAGAAAATAATGAAAAAGACAAAAAAAATTGATTTTGAAAATATGAATAAAAATAAAAATAACAATGATGATTACGATGAAGATGAAGATGAAGATGAAATGAAAAAAAATGAAGAAGCAATTCAAGAAGAAGAAAATAATCAAAAAACTAATTTACAAAATTCTGAAAAGATAATTACTCTGAAAGATATTAATCCTCAAAATACTAACATAACTGAACAACAACAATTACAGCAATTACAGCAATTACAACAGCCGGGATTATTGGAATTGCTAACAAGAGGTGGGCAAGATGAATTTAGTAGACTGATTAGAAATGAAAAACAACCATGGCAAATTTGGGAGGAAAAATTAGATCAAAAAATTCAAAAAAGAATTAAAGCAAAACAATTTTTCGAAGAATCCTTTACTGCTGCCACTTTGATTCGATCTAAAACCAGCGAATTTTATGAAAAAAATACACTAAAGGTAAACAATAAAAAATATAAATGTGGCAAATGTGGGAAATTTTTTATTGCCTCAAAATTTGTTGAAAAGCATTTGAATATTAAACATAAAATAGACATTAATCTCATCAAAAAAGAATCCCTTCAAGAGCAATTTTTTTTAAATTATATTAATGATGAGAGTAAATTAACATTTAAAGATACCGATAACGCAACCAGATCCAGATCGAAAAATAGAAATAATAGCTATAACAGAGCAAGTTTCAATAACAATAATTCAAATAGAAATTGGAGGAAGCCTCAATTACCCTTTGATTATAATAGAAGTAGGAATACAAATATCAATTAATTGGTTTTTTTTTTTAATAAATAATTTTGTCTGTATTCTGTATTCTTTTTTCCTTCTTATATCTGTTTCTTTCTTAGATCTTTTTTATTTTTTTTAAGTTATTTTTTATATTTTTTTTTCTATTTTTTTCGTTTCTTTTTCCTATTTTTTTTTTTGTTTTCTTCGTTTTTTTAACAAAAGAGAACGTTATAAACTTTTATTATTACATTTTTTTAATTATTCTTTTCAATTAAGATTAATAAATGATTGGGATAGTAATATCTTTCTTTTTATAGTTTCAATTTTGTTAAAGTTTTGAAATAAGTTATCAACTTGCGATTTATTTTTATTAAGATAAACAAATGAATTCAAAAATTTTAGCACAGATTAAAAAGTTAAAAAAATAACCCTAAGGGAAAAGTATTTCTAAACAATAAAAATTAAATCTTAAAAAGATCTTGAAATTTTTTTTTAAATTGTGTTTTGGCTAATGAAATGGATTAGTCAAATTCATTTCAAACAATTTTTTAATTTGAGTTTATTTATTGATATCCAAAATTTAGAAATTTCCAATATAAAACGAAAAAAAAAGTAACCTATTATTTTATTTAACTATTAAGTTAATTCTGAAAATGGGAAAACTTATTTTTCGTTTTTATGTTGGATAGTATTTATTTCAATTTTAATTTTATATTTTGGTTTCTTTTTCTTTGAATAATTTAATTAAAATCAATTCTCAGTCAATTAAAACCAACAGAAATATAGACAATTAAATAAATGAAAATTTACTAGAAACTAAATCAAAGTTTAGCAATGAAATTGAGATCTATTATGCAAAAAAAATTTTTTAATTTTTTGAGAAACTTGTTTTCTGGTTTTCAAAAAATGAAAAAAAAATTGCAAATAAAATTAGGAATTTTGAAAATTTTTTTTTAACAAATTGTTTTGTTTTATTCAAAAGAATTGAAATAACGATTTAATTCATTTTTGAAAGAAAAAAAGTAAGTTTGAGATAAAATCACTTATTTCCCAAATATTTTGAAGAAAATTCTATAAGGAAAAAAAAAAATACATATTTGAAACAAAAATACAATTTCAAAGAAAAATGTTTAAGTGGCTTTAATTTTTTTATAGATACAAAAAATTCTTCTTTAAACAATACAAATACTTTTCAAAAGGTTGAATAAATCAATTTTTTTAGTTAACGAATAGAATTGCCCAAAAAAGAAAAGTATATTCAATTTTTAAAATTTAGGAAAATCAAGAATATAAATAAATAGTAATATTGAGGAAATGTTAATAAACAGGGTAAAAACTCTTTATAATGTAAGAAATAGAAATCATATTTAATTGTATTCTATTTTAGAGAAATAAAAAAAAAGATCTCTGTAAAAAATTATCTTTTTTATGTTTCTGGGTAGATTAGCATTTTTTAATACTTGTAAAATATATAATTTGTAAATATAAACCATTTTCCAGTTAATGAAGTACAATTTATATGAGTGAATTACATAAATTTAAAGGGGTTTAATATATATTAGAAAAAAATTCAATTGATGAAATTTCAAAATTGAATTCATTTTTTCACATTTTTGTACATTTTTACTATTTTTAATTCAGATTGTTTTTTAACCATATAGTCAGTTTCAAATTTAAGGTATAAACTATCAACGAAATTTAAGGTACAATAAAAATCTCAAATTAAAGCACAAAAATTGTTATTTTTTTTTTTACACAAATAATTTTACTAGAATCTGAATTTTGTGCGTTAATTTGAGATTTTTATTGTGCCTTAAATTTAGTTAATAGTTTGTTCCTTAAATTGGAAACTGACTGGAATTCTTTGTACTTTTTTTTTTAATTGTAAGATCAATAATAAATTGGTAAAAAAATTATTCTAATGTTAAGAAAACAGTTAAAATGATTTTAGAGAAATTATATTGATTTCTTTTTGGATTTTTATTTGATTTTGATTGGAGATCAAAATAAACATTTTTGTTTTTTCTCAATAGTGAACCTAATAATTTGAATTTTCAATTTTTAAGAAAATCTATTGATTATTTTAGATTTAGGCTTAGATATATAAAAATATCAACTATTCAAAGACCTCAATTATTCTACTTACAACATATTTGTCCTTAAAAAGGTATTAATATTTAAAATATTGATATTTTAAAAATAATACATAGATTTAACAGAAAAATGTTTCCAATAGAACAAAAAAAAATATTAAAAAAATTTACCAAAGGCTATGTACGACTGATTCTTTTTTTTTTTTTTTTATTAATATTTTGATACATTGGGAAATCTTATAATAATTTAAAAATGGGACGGACTTGAATCAACAAATTTAAATGGGAATCTTGTTATTTTTAAATTTTTATTATTGAATAGTTTTTTCTGTTTTTTTTGGAAAGTATCTTGATTTTCGTTATTTTTATTAAATACTATGAAAGTTTTTTTAATGGTTTGAGAGTTTTTTGAGTAAAAATAAAAAATATTTTTTTTATCGAATTGTATATTCTAGGTAAAAAATCGAAAATTTTGGATTAAAGAATCAATTAAAAACAACAAAAAATGAACAATATCTTTGGAATTATTCAAAATAAAGACTTATTATTTATCCTATCTTTGGTTAATTGATGAAGAAAAATTTAATTCTTTATTAAAATTTCTAAACAAAAATTTAAAAATTAGGAAAGTACCGTAAAGTTCCTTTAGATTGCTTAGATTTTTGCGAATTCAATGTAATTTAGGAAAATATTTGATTTTACCCAATTCAGTTAAATTCTGGAAAATCTAATGGTTGATTTCTTTAAAATTATGAAATAAACAGAAAATTCCTAAGTTTATTGTTTATTTCAAAAATTAAAAAAACCTAACAAAAAGTTCCGCAGAGTGCCGTTAGAGTGCCTAGGTTATATTGGAGTTTTCTGTTTTTATTTGTACAATATATGGATTTTCGAAATAAAAAGAAAACATAAAAAAAAAACCAACCACTGAAAGAGGAAAAAAAATTTCCTCCATTTAAAATAATAAAAAAAAATGAATAATTTATTGTAAATATTTTATTACTTAAACTGTCAGAAATACAAAATTGTTGAATCCATCAATAATAAATTATATTAAAAAAATACCAAAACCTAAATTTTAACAACAGAAAGTTCAATAAAAAATTTTTAATACCTACAAACAAGCCACGGCTAGATTCCAATTTTAATTATTTTTTTTTTTCAATCCCAGCCTAACTCTAAAAAAATCCCATCTAAACAATCCAAACAATCCAAATTTACCCTAACATAACCTAACCTAACCTCGAATAACTTAATCTTCCCGGAAAATTGTTTTTAAATACATACAATCAATTTATTTCAATAGAAAGGACTATTTTGAAAAATTTAAAATTGAAACAATTTACAAACCTTTCGAAAAATTTAACAGTAAATAAGTAATCCGATTGAAATTTATATTTATATATAAACTAGTTTTCAGTCAAAGTGGCCGAGTTGTAATGGTAAAATACACATGTTTAAAGGGTTTGCATAGATATTAGAAGAAAAATTTTATTTTGGAAATTTTCAAAATTGAAATCATTTTTTCACATTTCTAGCACATTTTTGTTTTTTTTTTTCGATTTTTTTTTTAAAACATCATTCATTTGCAAAAATTTTTTATTGCAAGATCAATAGTCACTTGGTTAAAATGTGTTATTCTAAGGTCATTGAAACCATGTAAAGATTTTTGAGAAATCATATTGATTTCTATTGCAATTCAATTTGATCTTTGATCTTGATATTTGTTTAATAAATTTGAAAAATTTTCACTTCATTTTCATCTCCTTTTTCAAATAGAGACTACAAATACCAACAAACTTCGTTTGGGGGCTTAATTTCTAAAAGAAAAGTATGGAAAATGAAGTGAAAAATGTTTCATATTTATTATTAAAATACCAGTAGAAGTTCAAAACGAACATCCTTGTTTTTTCTCAATAGGGTCCTAAGAATTTGAGTTTTTCAATTTTTAAGAAAATTTATTGATTAATTAGTTTTCTTTCAGACATGTATCAACACTTCTTTGATGTTTATTATTCTCTTTATTTCTTATTTGTTCTTCAAAGGTCAATTATATAAAAGAATTGATATTTGAAAAAAAACATTGGGCCCCTTTGACTGAAACAGAGTTTATATATATATATATATATATATATATATATATATATAGTAATATATATTATTATTATTATTATTTTATTGTATTAAATAGTAACCAAATATTTGATTATATGCACATATTTCTTTCTTTTTTTAAGAAATATATAAAAAACTAATATTTCAAAATTATACAAAAGAGAATCAAGTCATATAAAATAGTGAATAAGATTTTTGAAATGATCATTAGACGTTTGTTCTATTGAATTTTCACTGAAAAGGAGGGGTTAACTGTTAGGTTTTTTTAATGTAATTTTTGTTGTAAAGAAATTTTTAAAGAAATTACAAAGCCTCAATTTTCTAAAAGTTAATTTGTTTTTTCGATGATTTTGTTTTTTACCTATAGACTTTAATAAATAAAAGAAAGAATAGAAAAAAAAAAAAGAAATTTTCAAAAAGTAGAAAAAAAAAAGTTAAATAAAATTCAAATTTATAATGATCAGATTTAAAAATTGAAAATTTATTTTGAGAAGAAGAATGGTTAAAACTCATTGAATATTCTATATTTCCCCAATAAAACTGTGTACCTTTGACCGAAAAGAGTTAATTGACAAAATCTTACTTTACATAGTTATGAAGTTTTAGCTATTTGTTAGTTAAAAATTCTGAGGTGAATATTTTTGTTGTAAGAATTCAAGATGAAATTTAGATATGGTTAATTACTGGTTTAATAGTATATTTGAATATGAAATAAATTTAATTAGCCTTCCATAATTTTTCAATTGGTGTGTTAATAATTTATTTTATTCGTATCATTCAAATTATATCCTTTAATTATTTAATGTTCAAAAATATTTTCTTAATTTTGGAACGAATCAAAAGCCATTCAAAGGGAATTACTGTAGTCAGATGCCATATTTTTTACAGAATATTTTCTCTTTTTTCTGTGCATTATCCAAAATATCATAATATACCGGCAATAAAAGTGAAAAATTTTTACATTGAAACATTTGGGTATGGGCTATCCAAATGAGATCATTGAAAATTTATAACCTTACTTTGTTCTTGATTAGACCTAAAATCCAAAGTAATGTGTGGTGAGTATATTTCAGAAGTTTCCTTATAAACAGTCTTAAAGTTATTTTTAAGTTGGTAAAGTAGGAAATCAATTAGTAAATTTGAATTACAAAGAAAAATGTTAAATTTTGAAATTGTTTACCAATTTCTCTTATCTTAGAATTCTTCAAAGTCACAAAATATGAAGATAGATATAAAAACAATATTCTCAGTTCTTCAAGTTTAGATTACCCTTAATACAAAAAATTCAAGAAAAATATCAAAAAGAAATTACCACTTTGGTGTTTTGCAATCTAATATTGATCTTTAAGTTCAACTTGTACAAGAACGATTTTAAAAACACTTGAAAATAAAAAAAAAACAGACTTTTTTGAAAAACAAAACCAAAAGGAAGAAAAGAAAAGAATAGCGAACAAAAAAAAAATCAAAAAAAAAGTTTTATTTTTTATGCATTAAAAAAAGAATAAAAATTCCTTTACAGGATCGTTTAAAAGATCTCGTTATTAAGTTTAAAGCAATAATTTTTAGTTTAGTTAGAAGACAAAAACAAATTGGGTGGTAATTATTGCCTAAACAAAAATATGTTTTTTTTTTCTTTTAAATTTACCTTTAAGAAAAGAAAAGAAATTGTTTGGTGATCGACAATTAAAATCTAAATTGATCACAAAACTGATCTATATTTGAATAAACAACATTAGGGTTTGTGGGTTTTTTAAAAAACCAAACAAATAATCCAATTGAACAATATGATAAGATAATACCTTTTTTTCCGGCTTTTTGTGAGGAAAAAGAGCAGAATTTGGGTTTGATTTAATTTTGATAAACTTTGTATTGTTAAAACTCAAGCTTGTAAAAGTAGTTGAATGTTTTTCTTTTTGCTTTTCTTTTTGTTTTTGTTTTTGTTTTTGATTTTGTTTTTGTGTTTGTGTTTGTTCTTGTTGTAGATTTTCTTCTTGTTTTATGTTTTCAAAAAGATTTTTTTTTAATTGAAGGAAATAATTTGAATTAATTTGTGGATCGCCACGAGAAAAAACCACCTTTTTAACACGGAAATCAATTAAACACATTTTGGTACATTGACAAATAATTCTCTCATCAATAAGATTAGCAAAAGTATTATTCATTTTATGAAAAAATGATTTCTGAGAAAATACTTTCATTCAAAATTGTGATTTTGTTTTAATTTGCTTTGAGACATTCTCTTGTTTTTTGTTAAGAGAGAAATGTTTAAAAGAGTTAATTTTTTTTAGAACTTTGATCAGCAAATTTGATTGTTTTTTAAGTCAAACAAGATATTTGTTCGAACATTTTCAAAATTTGAGAAAAAATAATTTGGGTAATCCTTCTTCTTATTTTTCAAATATACCAAAAAGAAAGAAAGTTAAAAGAGTTGTGTTATTGATATAGTTATAGTTGTTTTTTTTTTGGACAATTTTGAGTTTTATTTTTACTATCTTTTATATCCGTTACAAAATTATTTTAAAAAAGAAAATATTGGAGTTAATCAATGGAGACCCTCAATCTCCTTTAACGTTAGGATTTATCAGCCATTGTTTAATTGAAAACATTAAAAATTTATTCAAACATGGGTCAAATGGTCGAAGATAACTTAATTTTAATAATGAAAGGATTTAGTTCAGAAATAGACAAAAAATTAAAATAAATTTCTAAAATTATTCAAGTATTAGGAAACAAATTATATATTGATAAAAACCATAAAAACCAAACCGATTATAAAAAATAAAGTATTTTGTCATATAACTTGAAAAAGAGAAACATTCACTAAAAAACTTCAAAAAAGTCAAAAGCAAGCTTTAAAAATATAAAGATGATTTTTAAACAAAAAATTATCAAATGGAGTAAAACTACAAATGTTTAAATTAATAGGTATCAGCAAAGTTATTTTATTACCTAGTTATTTTTAATCTAACTCAAATGAATTTGACTTAATTAATAGATGTTTGGATAAATAAAAAAGTATCATAATTTTAAACAATTAATCCATATTTCCCCAAGGATAATCTATAAAACTGTTTCAAAAAAAAAAAGATCAAGTCACAAATTTCAATCTCTAAAAGAAGATATAAACCCATAAAGAAATTACATATTAGAAATTCTTGGTTTTGAATATATATCGGAAAAATTTAAAATTTAATAAAAAAAATATTAATTGGGAAATTGAAAACTTAGTTTTATTAGATGTAAATCTTAATCAATTTAGAGAAAACTTGATAATAAATTGTTCTGGATGTAAAATTCAGGAATATTTTAAAAAAATATTATCTATAATAACAAGATAAATAAACACTCGTATTGTCAAGTGCCGTAGAGTGCGGCAGGTTTATTTGAGTTTTTCTATTTTATTTGTTATGGTTCTAGGTTTTTTTGAGGTTTTCTATTTTATTTCGAAAATCAATAGATTTTCTTGAGTTTTTTTTTACTTTTTGAAATAAACCGAAAATTTATTAAAATTTTCTGTTTATTTAAAAAAGTAAAAAAAAAAAACCTTGAACACTTCACAAATAAATAGAAAACTCAAAAAAACCTAACAAAAATCTATATATTTTCAAAATAAAATAGAAAATTCAAAAAAACCTAGAAAATCTAATAGTGATTTTTGAGAATTAGAAAGAATATAGGAAAATCTTTGTTTTTACTGAATTCTTTTGAATTCTAGAAAAGCTAACTACGTTTTTTTTTTAATTTAGAAATAAAATGAAAATTCTTTGAAATTTTCTTTTAATTTCTCAAAAAAAATAAATAAATAAAAGAAGAAGTACCAAAAATAGTTTAACATGGATGTGTTTCTACTTCCATTTTAAAATGAGAAAGTTTACAAATTACCTAAATAGGTATTCTTATGTTTATTATAAGAAAAAAATAAAAAAAAAAATTTGCAATTTATGTAAAAAATACTTAAACCTAGAAATCGATTGAAGATATCGATCATTTTTTATCTAACTACCCATTCTATATAATAAAAATCGAACAATTTGAATTATATATTTAATCCATATTAGAAAAAATAATATTTTTGATTCTATTCAAGATAAAGAATCATCATTTATTTTGTCATTAGTTAATGATAAGAAAATTATGATACTTTATTGAAATTTAAAAAAAAAAAATCGAAATTAGGGAAGTGCCTCCAAGTACCTTTGAGTACCGAGTTTTTTTTTTAATTTAAGAAATTAACCGAAAATCGAATATATTTTCGTTTTATTTCTTCGATTAAAAAAAAAAAACATAATGGCGCTTTTCCAGAATTCAAAAGAGTAAAATCAAAGAATTTCATAAATTCTTAAATATTCTGGTAAAGCTAAAGGTTTTCTTGAGTTTTCTGTTTATTGGGGAAGTTTTCTATGTTTTTTTTGGATTTTCTGTTTTATTTGTAGAGTGCCTATGTTTTTTTTTAATTTCAGAAATAAAAAGAAAATTTATTTAATTTTCTTTTATTTCCTAAATTAAAAAAAACCTAAAGGTAGTTTTCTTGAGATTTACTTTTTTATTTCTAAAGTGTTCTAGGTTTTTTTTATTTTTTGAAATAAACCGAAAATTTTAATACATTTTCGGTTTATTTCAAAAGGTAAAAAAACCCTAAGGAAAAACTATTGATTTTACAAAATAGAAAACTCAAAAAACCTAACGAAAATCAATAGATTTTCCAAATAGAATAGAAAATTCAAAAAAAAAAAAAATAGAACACTTCACAAATAAAGATAAAACTCAATAAAGCCTAATGGCCATAAGAGGATATTAATATATTCAGTTCAAAAATAAAATAAAAAAAAAATTGTTAAACTTTCTTGAGTTATTTTATTATTTAGAAAATTCAATCCTTTCCCCTTGAGGAATTAGCATCTACCAAGAAGGGCTCTAAGATTAAAGTTAATTGTTATTGAGTGTAAAACACATGAGCGTACCATGCTTCAAAATATCTAAAAAAATGTATTATTAAACTATTAATACAATTTTTTATCCAATCAATTAATAAAGATACAGGCACGAGTAAAAAAAAATCAACAATCTTTGAAAGAAATTTGCATTTACATACAAATTCTAAAGGTTGAATTATCAAGATGCTGACTCTAAAATTACAAAATATATTTCTTAATTTTTATGCAAAAAATAGATTAGTTCTAAAAAATTTCTTTTGTTTTAAAAAAATCAAATAATTAATCAATAGATTTTTTTCAAATTATTTCTCAAATCATTGAAATATATTGATGTACAATTATGGTTCAAAAAAGGATACAAAACTAATAATTCTTTTGGTTTTTATTTTAATGTTTATTGAGTTATTCTTTGAAATTAAAAAAATCAAAAAAATAGTTACTTTTAAATCTTCAAAATATGAATTCTTAAAGACTCGAAAACAACTATTTTGGGTTTCTATTTTTAGTTTTGGAAAAGAAATTGAAAAAAAAATTTCTAAAATGAAAATTTTAAATAGTGATCCTATGTAAAAAAACGATTAATTTATTGTGTAATAATATTTATAATAGATTTTTTAGAGTTATTCGAATCATTCGGCACTAATATCATAAACTAAAATTCAAAATTTTCAACCCAGCTAAAACGTTCCAAACAATCACAAAAATACAATTTCATTGAAATTTGAGATAATTTTGATTTTTGTAAAATAGGAAAATCATTTTTTCATCTTTTAGTTTTTTGTTTTCATTTCATTGTTTGAATTACGTAATTTGCTTCGTTGGATCAATATTTTTCTACAAGGTTTATATTATGTTAAAGTCAAGTTGTTCCAAATAGAAGAACTCAAATAAAATTAGTTGGTCGTATCTAACCATTTGATCGATCAATATTCCTAATAGAATTTCAACAAATTTACTAATGTATTTTTTTGTTTTGCTCTCTCCAAAATTTTTAACACACCCATGATTTATTTGTATTGATAATTATTTATTTATTGTTTTGTGAGTCTTTTATTTTATAAAAAGGTGTTAACATTTCAATTGGTAAATGTTTCTAATTTGGTAAATCTTCGAGAAGTGGTTAAATAAGTTTTTTTTTTTCACAAATCGAATTTTGGTGTGTTAAAAATTTTGAATTGGGGTTTATATACATCCAATTACAAAATAATTTTATCTTAGACGAATCCATGGTGACTCAAATCCCATAATCTTTGCAATAATATTTTAGGTTTTTGCTTCTTTAAAAGAAATATTTGAATAATGTATTGTGAAAACAATTTATAAAAAGGGTTTTTTTCTAGAAATACAGTGAAAATGAATTGGCTGAGATCTATTGTGGGTAATTTCTTTACTATTTTCAGACAAATCAAGAAGACTTTGAAAATAAATTGGCAAAAATATACTTTTTTACTTGAGGTAATAAAGAAAAAATAATAAAAATAAAGTCAAAACAAAAAATCTTTAAATAGTAAAAATTATATAAATTCGGGCACCCAGTGCCCCCACTCTAAAAGGTCATGTCTAGGTTTTTTTTTGTAATTCAAAAGAATTGAGCAAAAACATGGTCTTTACTCCATTCTTTCAAATTAAAAAAAAACTTAACGGCAAATATACCAATTATTAATCATGGAATGTGGAATTTTTATCTATAATCAATAATCTTTCTATTGGTTTTTTGCTCCCCCTGTGTATTCTGGGGACGTGTCGTCAAGTACCTAGCTTTTTTTTAATTTAGGAAATTAAAAGAAAATTTATGAAATTTTCTTTTTATTTCTCAAATTAAAAAAAGCTAAAGCAGTTTTCCAGAATTAGAGAGAATTTAGTAAAATCAAGGATTTGACACAATTCTTTTGAATCCTGGAAAACATAAAGAAAGTGGATAGTTTTAATTTATCATGAAAATGATATAATAATTTTATATATATATTTTAATTATTTTTCTTCTTCTTTTTTTTTTATTTGATAATTTTTCTTTAATTACTCCTTTCTCTAAATAAATAAAAATATAGTTTTTTATTTTTTCATTCATAATTTCAACAAGTTATTTGGAAAGGTGATCTTTCATGTTTGGGTTCTAAAAAGAATATATTTGTATAAAATGAAACCTTTCTAGAGTCATTTTTTTGGTTTTGGTTTGATTATATGAAAGATTATTTATAACACATTTTGGTATTTAAGCGACTAATCTCGATGAAATTTTTTTACCTAAATTTATTAGAGATTGAGAGAAAATTTTTTGCCAATTACTTATATTTGAAAACTCCTGTTTATTTTCAATAATAAATAGATTTCTGGATAAGGAACCCTTATTTGGAAATTGGTCAATTAAAAACTATTAGAGACTCATCGCTTAAAGTAGATTTTTAATTTTATAAAGAGGAAAAAAATGAAAGTAAAAAATATTTGAAAAAAGTGAAAAATTTGATAATTCAACTCTGTATTACTTTTGGTTCTTTTCACAGACAGATCCAATAATGATATTTTGATTTCAAATTTTGAAAAATGTTAAATTTGAAAAGATCGAATAAACTGTCTCTTTCAATTTCCCTTTTTGTAAATCTTGATACTCTTGCTTTTCAAACATTACTTGAGAAAGAATATTTTGAAAATCAAGTAATTTTACAAGCCTTCGTCCGATTAAACAGTCCAGTCTTTGTTCAAAGTTCTTTAATAACCTTTAAAAGGGGAAATAAATCCAAAACTGAAGTACATTTTTGAAAAAATAACAGTATCTTTTGATATTCCGAATAAGAATTTTAAATAATGTTTTACCAATTATAATTATAATATGACAAAATGTATTAACTTCCTTAAACCCTCAAATTTGTTGGTAAATTTTGTTTTCATGAATCAGTACTTCTGAAAAGTCCTAAATATGGGAAAATTGCTGATCTGAATTAACTGTCGCAAATACTTTTTAGCTTGGAATCATTTTTTCTATTTTTTTTCATAGGTTACTTGTTCTTTTAATTTCAATGTTTTCAAATCTTGAACAAGAAGCAAAAGATGTATGTAACAACATTTGTGATGTTGTTCATAATGCTAGTTATATAATTAATGGAAAGGACGAAGCAATTTTTCAAATCGAAACAGATTTAACCGAAACACTAAAAATAAAATTAAGTTCACAAGGATTTGAATTGCTACAAAAAATAAATAATAACAAAAGTGCCATTCTTCAAAACGTTCCTTTGTATGAATCTATTGATGCTATATTATCAGAAAATAGCGAAATTTATAAAAAAAATTTTGAAAAACAATTAACCAAGCAATTACTTGGTTTAAACAACCAAACAGAAAATCTTAATTAAAGAAATGTTTTGGAAGAGATCAGTAATCACGAAAATTTCAAGTGATCCTCAAATAAAAGCTTTAAATCTCCAAAAAAAAAGAACAACAAATTTGGATTATTTAATAACAATTTTTTTTTTTTTTTGTTCTTTTTTTATTTTTTGTTGGGTTTTGGTTACTTAGTTTGAGAAAAAAATCTGCAAATTTGGTGTTCTTTGAGAACAAAAGAAATTAATCACGATTTTTATTTTTTCTTTTATTGATCTTGTGTTGATGCTCATCATAGTCACTCTTTTTATCCTTATAACTCAAAATAAAAGAACAATAGTATACCATTTATTTTTGTATTAATGACAGTTACCATCTTGTTACCACAATCTGGTATATTTCAAATAACTCTTTCAAAAAACAATTGTCAAATAGGTTATAATTGTAAAATGACAGTAAAAAGGAAAATTTTTTATCGTATTTTCATCTTATTTTTCATTTGATCAATAAAGAGATCAGAAATTAAAATAGCTCAAGCTAATATATATTGGTGTCTACTGCATAACTCTTAAAATCATTTTTACATGAATAGGAAAACCAGAGAAAAGACTCAAAACATCTATAAAATCAATTTAGCAATACATTTGTATGAAAAAATATAATTGTAAATATCAAGTTATACAAAAAGTATTACTTGGATTATCATTTAATCGTTCATCTTTGTTAATAGTGTTTATTCACAACACAATTAACAACCCAGCTTAAAAATCTTGGGGCTGTTGAATTTATTGTTTTTAAAAGAACTACTATTTTTAAAAGTCTCTAGTCAAGAAAAAAAAGGTGTATTTTTGGGGTAAAAAATTTTTTAATGGATGTGATAATGAATTTTCCATAACTACAACTTTAGGATATATTTTTGAATTGATAATTACAAATAGTTTTGAAAACACTGTACTTATCATCTAAAACAACTTGATATGGAAAAAAAAAAATAACTGATGATAATTATTCAATGTTACTCAAGTATCTAGCTTCTCGGAAAACAAGTGGATCGAGTAAAATCATAGATTTTACTCTATAGTTTAAAATTTAGAAAATCCAATGAAAGTACCATCAAGCACCTAGTTTTTTTTTTAATTTTGAAATAATTTTATTTTTAAAATTTTTAATTTATTTGTAAAAATAAAAATAAAAAACATATCAGAAGTGTATTAGATTTTCCAGGATTCCAGAGAATCGAGTACAATTAAAGAGATTTTACTCTCTATTCTTTTGAATTCGTAAAAAGTTAACATAAGTTTTTTTTTACTTTTTGAAATAAACTGATAATTTATTAATTTTTCTGTTTATTTCCATAATTTAAGAAAAACCTAAGAAATATCAAAAAAAAAGTTATTTTTTTCAATTTATATAAACAAATAATTCTTTAATTGTCCAAATAATTAATTCCATATTTGAAATATATTCATCAGATTTAAAATTATTTTAAAATATCATAAAATGAACTCATAACTGTGATTAAAATAATTTTCACAATTTTTTATTATTAAAATTAAAAAAAAATTAATAGAAACCTGGAAAATTGAATTTTTCAACTTAAATTGTAAAATATCTTGAAAATTTTTTTTGATCAAAGTTCTTTTATTAACCACAAGTCTTTATTATAATTGAAGTTATTAAAAAGTGTGAAATTAGAAAAGGAGTAAATTTTTTGAAATCCCCATTTCAACATTGTTACCCCCCTGAAAGAATAAATAGAATATAAGATAGATTTCAACAAATTTGACTCACTTTATAAAGTTAATGGAAGTTTTTTTGAGGGTTTTTTACTGTATTCTTATTGTAAAAATATTTTGAAATTTTAAGATCAGAATCATTTTTTCTAATTTTGCAAATTTTTATTTTGCTTTTGAAAATTTTTGTTTTTTTTTTTTTTTTTTTTTCTTTTTATCTTTTTAAAAGATATTTCTTTTTTATATTATTGAAGAAGTGTAAATTACACTCTAATTGCTCTTATACTTAAATTTCTGTGAGGTAATTTAGTATGAAATCATATATTTCAAGATTATTAATTAATGAAAATAGTTTAAAATTATAGAAAAATATTTCTTTTCTTTTTTGTTTTTTTTGTTTCCTTTTTTCCAGTTATTTAATATATATTGTCAGTTCAGTAGATTTTTTTACAATAATCAATAAAAAATGACAACTGGGATTATAAAATAGAAAAATAGCATTAAATTTAGTTGATGTTGTCTAATCATTAGATTGATCAATAATTCCTTGAGAAATTCCAACAAATTTACCTATACTTTTTTTGTTCCGCTCGTTTCATTATTTTGGATACATCGGTTTTTATTTTTAAGTTTTATATTTTTTTTTTTTTATTTGGATTATAATGATTACTTATTAAAACATTAATACTTGGTTACTTAAATGAGGTTTTATATTAAGTTTGGAAAAATATAATAAATTGGGTTTTTTTTGTCGATTTTTGAATTTGGGTGTGTCCAAATTTTTGGAATGGTGTTTAGTTAAAAAAATCTTTAATATTTTAGATAACAAAATTATATCCACTTCAAAGCCAAAAAAAAATCAAAAAGTGTAATAGTTTAACTTTCCTATACAAAAAACAAATTAATTTTTTTTTTCTCTTTTCACATTATATATATAGAACCAAGGTGGGCCTACAATACCAATAGTAACTTATTTTTAAGTGATTTATTCCCAAATAATTTTCTCTTTTTTACCTACCCTCTTTTTATTTTGGTTGTTTTTATTACATTTTTGAACGATGATTGTTTTTAAACAATAAAGTGCCGAGTCACCACAGTTAAAAATAATTTCTGAAATGGATTAGAAAAATTTATAATTTTAATTATTGCCTAATGCCAATCTAAAAACTAATCAAAACAGTTATATATGATCAAAATCCCAAAATCATCAATCAAAAAAGAGACGTTATTAGAAAATGGTGCCAAAAAGAGGCAGTAAATTTTCAATTAGAATGATTGTTATTGATAATTTTGAAAACAACTGTATTGATCATGAAGTGTTGATCTTTGTCGTTTTTTGAGATCTCGAAGATTTTTTTTTTTCATTTTTTTTTCATTTTATCGAATGAGTTATTTTTTTCTGAAAAATATTACAAAATCCTTACTTGGTTAAATACTGAGAGTTACAATATAACCAGATATTAGATTAAATCGAATTAAATTGAGTGTATACTTAAAGAAAACAAATTGTGTTTATATTGAAGAAATTCAACCATTGGGGCATTTTAAATAAAGAAGAGAGTAGATTTTTTTTTTATTTTTTGATTTTTGGAAATTGGGAATTTTTTGGTGCTTTTTTTTTAAAACCAAAAATATTTAAGTTATCCCTCATGCTCAACAATTCTAAAATTCAGAATATTAACTAATTGCTTAAATAGATATTACTATGTAATTAATAAAAAATCTAATAAATTTTGTCCTTTATGTTTAAAGTATAAACAGAAGGAAATTATAGAAAATATTGATAACTTTTTCTGGATATGTCCTTTCTAGGAA
This sequence comes from Anaeramoeba flamelloides, assembly GCA_027625915.1. Classification (NCBI taxonomy): domain Eukaryota; family Anaeramoebidae; genus Anaeramoeba; species Anaeramoeba flamelloides. Next base: position 6,561,453 of record JANTQA010000042.1, read on the forward strand.
AAACAAAGATTAATTTTTCACAATAAATTAAAAGAAATAAATCTTTATGAAATAATTTTAAACTGTGATAGTTTGAAACTATTTCCATTAATTAATAATCGTGAAATCTATGATTTTACGCTTAAATTTCTGAAAGGGAATTTAAGTATAAGTGCAACTAGAGTGTAATTATCACTTCTTCAATAAAAAATAAAAAAAAAAAATGAATTTTTATCATTGAGAGATCCTCTCAAGATTTTGTGATTTGTTTATTTGAATTTTATCTATCAAAAGAAGGGTAATTTACCAATGCCTTTTTTAGGTTTCAAGTGGCTCCTTGAGTATGAAGCAAATCCATGATAAATGAATAACACCTTAAAAAGTATTTTATGGAAATTTGAATAATAAATGAGCCAAAAATTTGATCTCCTTTTTCTTTCTATATATTTTTCTTTTACAAAAAGAAACTTGGGGAAAAATTTATAGTAATTTGTGATCTTTATTAATTTACTTTGTACTTTTTTTTATTGTAATATTAGGATGGACTCAGAATCTTAAACAAAAAAGATTTTAGAATTAAATTTAATACGATAATCTGCATAAATTAGATTGTGCTGTTAATTGTAAAATAAAAAGATACAAATTTTCATTCAGCTTTTCAAAAAAATCACATTTCAAGAATTATTATAACAAATCATCAAATTTTCCAATTCTAAAAGGGTAAATTAATAATTTAAACTTATTTAAGGATTCTCCAAAATAAAGTCACAAAGGAGGCCTTACAAATTAAAACATCCATGAATTAGATCTTAATTTCTTTGATCCAGAAGAATTATTAAATCACAAACCTTTAGGAATAGATAATTTTGACCAGTTCAGATACTTAATTGGTAGATGGTAGTAAACCCCACAACCCAACCAAGTTATTTCTAATTGAATTATTGCCTCTTTTCTAATAAAAAACCTCTGAATAAAATGACTTTGAAGAAACATGGTTGGGTCCTAGATTTTACTCCCATCTTCCAATTAAGTATCTGAACTGGTCAAAATTATCTATTCCTAAAGGTTTGTGATTTAATAATTCTTCTGGATCAAAGAAATTAAGATCTAATTTACTGATGTTTTAATTTATAAGACCCCTGTGGTGGCATTATTTAAGATATTCCTTAAAGAATTAAAAATTTGAAATTTTACATGATCATAAAGCCTAATTTTAGAAACCTGAATGCAAAATTTTATTCGTTCTGTTTTGCAACAAATAGTATTTGAATTTCAAAAAATCAATCTGACACTAGTATTCGAAACTGAAAAAATTTTTAATTCATTTACAATTTGCATTTTCAAACAAAGACCACAAATACCAACAAACTAAAATCTACTTCTTTGAGAATTAAATTGAGTAGAAGAAAAATATCAAATAAGAAGGGTAAATTTTTTACTCACTTATTATTCAAAGAGTAATAAATTGTGACTGTTTGATTAAGAACCTTATCTGACAGTTTTAATATGCTTAAATTAAAAAACAATAAATAATTCGAAATTTTTTTTTCAGTTTTATACTGGAAAGAAATTTATTGGTTTAATAAGAATCTAAAAATTTCATAAAATAGGTTAACTTCTTCGAGTGATTAATTTTAGTCAATTGAGTAATTTGGTAAATGATAGTCATCAATATTTTTGGAAAAAGTGATAAAAAAAACTTTTTTGTAAACAATTTGACACAAAAATTTATGCAACGAGTTACAATGAAATGAATAAATCAAATTACTCTTTTTTTGTAAGAATTGGTTGTTGGGCATGAATTAAAATTCTTGACAGATTTTTTTTCAAATTAAAAAGCAACAAGATATTTTCAAAAATAACAATCAAGAGATTTGGGTTTGTTTTGAATCAACAAAACCCGGAAAAAGAAATATAGAAAAAAAAGAGATATTTTTTGGAAAATGATTTGACTCAAAATAGAAATTAAACAAATAAATTTAATTACCTTGTTGAAATGATAAATCAATTTTGGATTGGTAATTCAAATCATTTTTTTTTAATTAGAAAAAACTAGTAAATTTAATTTACCATACTTTTAGAATGACCGACTTATTCGAAATCATGTACGTAGTAGCATTGTCCCATTTCTTTCTTTATCTTTTCATTCATATTTATTTTCTTTTTTTTTTTTTGTAAATTAAAATTAGATCCTTAAAAACACAACAATTAAAGATAGTCGAGGAAAAGGTTCGAAGATCTACCAAACACCACGGTTCGTCGCCTACTATTTTTCAATTTGAAGAGCTTGCTAAAATTGCAGAAAAAACGTAAATTTTTCTTTTTTTTTTTTTTTTTCTTTTTCGAAAAATTTATTCTTTTTCCCTTTTTTTTTTTTTTTTTTTCGATATTTTATTTATTTTTATAGAGAAGACAACGCAATCGTTTTCAAATGTTTGTGGGTTCGTTTAAATCGAAAAAAAAGAAAATACAGAACAATTTTAAGGGTAAGCCACTCATTTTCAATTTTTGTTGGGTGGTAATTTTATTAAAACAAACAATTTATTCCTTTTCTGACTTTTTTAAATTTTTTCAAAAACACCAAAAAAATAGTCTTTGGAGTTAATTGAGTTCATGATGATCAATTCTAAAGACACACTCATTTCTCAAGTTGATATTTTTCGTCCAAAAATTAAAAAACTTGCTTCTTTCAAATTTGTTCACCATAAGAAAGATAAAGGAAAAAATGGTTTGTAGTTAATTTTTCTTTTTTTTTTCTTTTTATTTTTATCCAATCACTTCAAAAAAAAAAGAGCAAAATCCAAGCAAAACCAAGCACATAACGTCTTTAAGTGCCACAAAAACTTACTATTTGTTACAAAATAAATTGAACAAAATTTTGCATTCAGGTTTCTAAAAAAAGATTTTAAAATCTAAAAATCATTTCAAATTTTTAATTTTAAAATCAGTTTCAATTAGTAATTTTCCTTCTTTTAGAATTTAGTTCTATTGATGACTTATTTTAATTTTGGGGAGATGTGATTTTTTTCAAAAGCTGAATGAAAGTTTGTATCTTTTTATTTTACAATTATCAGTAATTTTCAGATTTGTTGTTCAGGATTTAGTATTATTGTTTCAAATCAACTTTTCCTAAATAAAAATTTTGTCTTAAAGTTACAATAAAGTAGCTCAATTTAATCTCAAAAAAATATCATATCAAATTGGTTTTAAGTGCTCTTTGATTTTTTTTTTTATTCAGCTCTACTAATTAATTTGAGGCAAAATATTTTGGGGGTCTTTAAATAAAAATTTTTATTTACGAATTAGAAAATAACAGCAATAAAAAAAAACAACTTTCTCTGTTAAGGGACTAGTCTCTATTATTTTTTTTTTGACCAATTTCCAAATAAGGATTGCTTATCTAGAAATAAGTTTAATATTGAAAATAAACAGGGTCTTTCAAATCTAAGTAATTGGTAAAAAAATTTCTCAATCTCTATTAAATTTAGGTAAAAAAATTTAATAGAGACTAGTCCCTTCAGGAGAGAATATTATTTTGAATTGACTAAATTGGTAACTTCGAATTCAATGTGTGAATAAACACATCCATTAAAAACATTTTAAACTTAATTTTCATTTCTATTTTCTTTTGAATCAAAACCAACTTTTATTTAATAACCTTACCCACAACCAACAGTACGAGAAAAAGCAGCACACATCCTCAAATTAATCCAAAACCCAACTTTACTCCGTCAAAAAAGAGATGAGGTTAAACTGGAAAGAACGAAGTTGGAAACCGTGAAGAGAAATGATAAAGAATTAAGAAAAAGGAAAAATAATAAGAAATTTTACAAGTCGAAGAGAAGAAGATCAACAAACTCATCGTTTGATGATCCAGATCTAATCACTAACACTCTTGAATCAAAAACTTTCAAAGTAGATAATGCAAGCCACAAGAAGGATCAAACCAAAAAAATAAGTAAATTACATACTCAAGAAATTGTAAAAAATGAATACGATGATTTTAACCCCCTGTTGGAAAAACAAAACATTTTGAATTCAAACAATTAAAAAATTCAAACAATTAAAAAAATTCAAACAATTAAAAAAATTCAAACAATATAAAAAAGAAAAACAATTTAAGCCCTAACACATTCTAATTTCTTAAACTGTTGATAAAACTGTTTTTTTTTTTTTTTTATTTGAGAAAGATCAATCAAGTTGTTTACTTATTGTTAATGTATAAACAAATTGTTAATACAATCTTTTTGTTCAGAAAAATTTCAGAATGTAATTTTTTCAAGTCTAATTTGAATAGATTTTCAAATTTAATTCTTTTTTCTTTTGAAAATTATCTTCTTTCTACATTTTTTTTTATATTATAGAATACATTTTTTTTTTATTATAATTTTCTTTTATTAAATAGAATTTTAGAATCGTCTTGAGTTTAATATAAATAAACATTTTTTCAATTTAATTTTTTCCTTTCTGTTTTTATTTTATTTTTTTTTTTTTTCGATTGTAGAGACATACAAACTGAGCCAACACTGTCGATTTCACATTATATAACTGTTTATTAACTTTAAATATGAACCTTTTGCAAATCTACTACCGGGATGAAACTTGATGAGAAATGTTAAATTTGGAATTAAAACAAAATTAAATTTTATCAAAGGTTAAATGAGGAAGAATTTGGAAATTTGTCAAATAATTTTCTTTTCTAAGTAAACTTGGAAATAAGAACTAGAAATATTTTCAATTAAAGTGTTTTTTTGTAATTTTTACACTAAAGTAGGTAAATAAAAAAAATGATTATGAAAAAAATCACATACCAGATTTTTTATTGATAATATTCGTCTAATTGTTGTGTAATTTCTTTTATTTTCAATCAAATCCTTTTTTTAAAAATCAAACTTTTGAAATTATAACCCACTCACTTATTAGAATGATGATTAATGAAATTAATTTGTTCAAAGCACAATTCAATCAATCAAAAAATGAGAATAAATTCTATCATTTTACAAACTCTAGCAAACCCTCTAAACCCTGATTGTTTTTCAAAAAAATTGATCAACTTATGCAATCAAAATATTATTTGATTATTCTAGATACACCCCACTTTAATGAAATTTAGGTAGGTTTCTTACTATACTCATCAAAAAATTGGTTATTTTTAAAAAGGATTTGATTGAAAATAAATGAAATTACACCACAATTTTCCGAATACCCACAATTAAAAATCTTGTCTGGGATTTTTTTCATGTCAGGTGTTTTTTATCCCTACTTTAACAAGAAGATTTTTTGTTAACAATTAAATTCATTTCAAAAGAATAACATTGTCTAAATTTTCTAAATGGATATTGGTCTTTTCAAAGATCTTTTATTTTTCTACATTATCTTTTAGAAAAATAAATAAAAAAAAAAAATACAAAAAAAAAAAAAAAAAAAAGAAAGAAAATCAAATGAACCAAAAAAAAAAAGTTACCATTTTGAAAAAAAAGTGAAACAGGAAAAAAAGTGAAACAAGGTTTTTAGTTGGGAACATTACTGAAAATTCAAAATAAGATCAATTCAAAAAAAGAATAAATAAATAAATTAAGACAAAATGAAGTATTCAGCACAATAACATTTTTTTTTTTAATACTATCTTTTGGTATAGGTTTTTCTTTGATTGATCAATTATTAAAAATTTGTTCAAAAAATTGACTATTTTTGAGATCTCCAAAACCACACCATCAATTTTGGTAATAAAGCCGATTTAAAGTGTGTTTGTTGGGTTGATTGAAAATAATATAATGTATTATTATTTGAAGTTAATTGGTTTCTTCCATTAATTGATTTTGCTTTTTGTTTTTAGTAATTTTCGCAATTAAAAACCATGTTGAACTTTTTTTCCAAAATGGTTATAACTGTCAAATCTAAAACCCGGAAATTTCTGAAATCTGGTAATTCCATTTTTCTGACCAATAGTAAATATTAGTAAAATGTCAAAAATATACTCTCATTTTACAGACAAATAATCCAATTAAGGAGCAAATTATAACCGTTCCAATTTTTGTATTGATTAAATATTCTGAATCCATTAATTTTAACTCTTTGGTGAATTCAGAAATCAAAAAAATCCAAAATTTATAAAATTAATTGAGAAAATTACTGAAAATTGAAAATCAAATTTATTGCGATTTCCCCTTTAGATGAATTCCAAAGTTATTAGGAATCATCTTTATAAGAATTATTTTGTTATTGTATTTATGAAATAAGAGTTTTATTTACTTTATATCTTTCTTTTAATATTTTTTTCAAAATTTTGAATTTCTATTGGGAACCTTACAGGATTTATTTATTTACAAAATGGTTTTCATAATTTCATGAAAATTTTCCAATAATCAAACACCTCTCTCAAATTCAAATTCTCTCAAATATTTTAAAAGTATGAAAATGTTTTTTTATTTTGTAATTTAAAATCAAAAAGTAGATTTTCATTTTCAGTAATTTTCTCAATTAATTTTATAAATTTTGGATTTTTTTGATTTCTGAATTCACCAAAGAGTTAAAATTAATGGATTCAGAATATTTAATCAATAACCCAATTGGAAAGGTTATAAGTTGCCGAGTAATCGGGTTATATGCCAGTAAAATGAGAGTATATTTTTGACATTTTACTAATATTTGCAATTGATCAGAAAAATGGAATTACCGTGTTTCAGAAATTTACGGGTTTTAGATTTGAGAGCAATAAAAAATTTGAAAAAGCAAAACAAAAATTAGAAATTACAAAAAATAATTCTGATCTTAAAATTTGAAAATTTTTTTTTGAGAAGCATACTGGAATAAATCCTCAAAAAAACTTTCCTTAAAATTATAAAGTGAGATAAAATATTTGAAAAATAATCTATCTTCTATAGTTCCATTACTCGAAAATAACCAAGGCAATCAAATTGCCACCATGCTCTCCTCATAGTTTTTCTTTTAATTACAGTTTTAGTATAATAGTAAAAAAAAAAAGAAATAATAAAGAAAAAAGTTCATGTCAATAGAAAACACAGAAACTCGATGTTTCTCAAATGAAAATAGAAAACTCTTTCAAAAAAAAAAAAAAACAATAATCAAATTTTAGAAAACAGATTTGCTTGGTGGTTTATGTGTCTTTTTTATTTTTTAATTTTCGGGATGTAAACACTTTCAAAAGATGTGAATAAATATTTGTGATCACTTCGATTGTGTTTTAGCTTTTTCAAAAAGTGTTAGATTTGATTTTAATAATTTTTTTTGGAGATACAAAATAGGAGTAGTAAAGTCTTTTTAATAAAGTAAACAAAAAAATTTCTATAAAAAGTCCAGAAAAAAAGGTATCTGATGGTTTATTAACTATTTTATAGATACTTTTTTGGTGTTCACACTTTTTCCAAACGACGGTGCCAAGTCACCTTAACCCAATCAGAAAAAGAATAAATTTTTTTGCTTTTCAGATCGTTGAAAAAAAGTGTTACCAAAAAAAATATCAATAATGTCCTGAAAATAGGACAACTGAAGTTTACAAGTTGTATTAAAGATAGTTCTAAAAACTTTTTTGTTTACTTTTTTAAAATGACAAGACTTGTTCCAATTCTGATTGTTCTTCTTAACCATTGGGCTTCTTTCTGATTGTGCCTTTTCTCGTATCAAGGACGAATCATTTTTTTTTTTGGTTCAAAATTTGTGCAAGCCAAGATCCCAAATCATCCAGTTCCTTCAAGATTATTGAGTGTTGCAAGCCATTGTACAAGTTAAATTTGACATTGACACCTAATTTTTTCAGTTTCTCATATGATGATTTCCCCCATTCAGTAAGAACAACGGGATCCGAGTCGCCATGGCACATCAAAACGGGTGTTTCTTTGTTAATTCCACAAAGGTCCTTCTCGATTCCTTGTTGCTTGATCAAGTATCCTGAAAGCATCGCAACAGCTGCAATTTTCCTCTCGCACCTTCTCATTGCTGTGAAGAATGAAAGGGCGGCGCCTTGACTAAACCCAGCAAACACAAACTGAGGATCAACATCCTTCTCAAACAGCTTTGATTCGCTTTCCATTAAACGGATCAAGCTTTTTGCACTTGATTCCAAATATTTAGGCTCTTTGGTGTCTCTTGACTTTAAAGTTTCAATGTCATACCAAGCGTTCATAGGGATGCCCATATTTAATGTGACAGGGATCTTTCCTGCAGTTGGCATCACAAATTTGGAGTTTGGTAGTTTATTACGTAAATATTCTGCAATTGGGAAATAGCTTCTTCCAATATCTCCTAACCCATGGAGAAGGAAAATGGTGCTTTTGTGTGCTTTTAAAGCGGGTAAAGACAGAAGCTTTCTTGTAATTCGATTCATTAAGCAGATAAAAAGAAACAAAAATGAAATTAGATTTCTTGGTCTATTAATTGCATCAGTTTAATATTTGGAAGATTAAGCTGAGAGGATAGTTCCCCCAATACACTATTAAATACAATTACTTTCAACATAATATTTTTAGTTGTTGAGAATTATTTTTGAGTCGAGATATAACAGTTTTTTAAAACATTCTCCAAAAACAAGAAAAGTAAGAGTCGATCTTTCATAAACATTTCAAAATACGATGTTTGTGATTCAAAAAAAAAGTACTTTAATATGAAAAAAATTATTTGGAAAAGCAAATTTTTTGATATTCCCAAAATTAGATTAACTTTGAAATTATCTTCTTATTTTTTCTTAGATTTCAGAAATACCTTTTCATCAATCTGACTAATTTGTAAAAATGAGAAAAGGGAGTAGGGAACATAAAACCAAAATTTTCACTTTTTGACAATTTCTCAAATGGAATAAGTAAAAGGTTTGCTAACTTTTGATTTATTTTTGAATTAATGTAATAATTATTCTTTTCGACTTACAATATTAATTTAGCATTTTTGTTTCAATTCCGAATCAATTTTCGTAAAATGTGTAATTTTTTAAAAGTATGAGTTTCTATTAGATAATGATTAAATTCAAAATCATGATATTGGCTTTCATACCAGAGTTGAAAATTAATTTTAATTTCATATATATTAATTTTGAAAGAAATTTTAACCTATTTTAGAATTATAAAAATTATAATTTGATCCTACAAATATCTTCAACACAAAAATTAATTTTGAAAAATGAATAAAAAGAAAAAAAAATAAACCAATGATCAGATCAAACGATAATTTTTTTGTGGTTTTAGATAATTTAAAGGATTGAATGAAATTTAATATAAATAATAATTATCAATTATGGAATATTCATTGAACCTCAACTAAATAAACTAAATTTAATAAATTTTTACAAAGTTCAAAACAGTATCAAGAATATAAATATTAACCCTTTAAATTTAATTTGGAAATAAAATTGTTTTTTATAAATGATTTTCATTTTTTGTCTTTTCTATTTTGTTTTTTATTTCTTCTTTTACAGTTACATATTCTGTTTCTTTAGATCTGGATTTTTTTTTAATGTACGATAAAAGGGTAATGTTGAGTTTGTTAAATTTGAAAATCAAATACAATTAGTTGATGGTATTTAATCATTTGACCAATCAATAATTTTTGGTTAAATTTTAACAAATATACTAATACTTTTTGGAACGCTCATTTCATCATTTTGGACACACCAATTTTTTTTTCGTATTATATTTATTTATTTTATTTGGATAAAAATCATTATATATATAAAAATATACTAGGTAACTTAAATGTTGACTAAATTTTTGGTTTTTGAAAATAAAATAAATTTTTTAGAAAAACCAATTGAGTTTAAACTGATTCAAAACACTGTGTCTATTTATATACTCTTTGAATTATGTGCCACAAATTTAGTCACTTCAAAAGTCTCTCTTTCCAAACTACGTGTTGAAAACTTAGTTCTTAAGGGACTAATATCTATTATTTTATTTTTTTTTTTGACTAATTTCCAAATAAGGATTCCTTATCTAGAAATATGTTTAATATTGAAAATAAACAGGATTTTTCAAATCTGAGCAATTGAAAAATATTTTCTCTCAACTTCTATTAAATTTCTGTAAAAAAATTTCACAGAGATTAGTTTTGTGACCACAAATTCAAAAATACAACAAATTGTGATTTTTTTGGTCTATTTTTTGTTTTAAGGTATGTTCAAATTCTTTTAAGGGGGTTTAGTATGAAAAAAAAAAAAAACTAACAATTTGAATATCCCAGAATAATACAAATCATTAGTTTCATTCGATATTTTTAATTTTCTTCTGTTAAATAATTTTCTTTAAGGAATTCACACATAACAATTAACTTTTCCAATTCAAAATTTTTCAGAAAAAGATTAAAAATATAACGATAGATCTTAAGATTCTGAATCATTTCTCTTTTTTTTATTTTTGATCTACAGTGATCAAAATAATGCATGCCAAACAACTATAAGGTATACGTTTTTTTCTTCTTGTTACAATAGCAAATCTAATTTACTACCAAATAGTATACCTGAGCCCAAATCAATTTTGAAAATCAATTTCTTGATATTTTTAGTAAATTTTAAATTAAGAATGCAATTTGTTAAAATTTTGAAAAAATTTTCTCAGCTTTTATGAATATTTCTTGTTTTTTGATGAAGGATAAAAATTCTATTAAAAATAATCAATATTTTTTGATATATAACTTTTCTTATTTGATCCTTCATTTTTAGAATTTCTTTTTTAAATAATAGAATTTTAAGAAATCAATACCATTTTTATTTAAGGTTAATTGTCTATTCCTTTGTTCGGTTTATGTGTCGTCCTTCTATAACAAATAAATACGCTTTTTATTTTGAAACACAAATTCAAACTATTCTACACATATTATTTTGACAACAGTAATCCATTTATATCATTTTGAATTTGAGAGTAAGTCCTCTTCAAATTAGAGTATAATACCAGAAGTCAACATTTTCATTTTATTCTTAATTATAAGTTGGTACAGAAAAGTGAATTGTTAATTTTGTTGTAACTTTGTTTGATTTTTAGCTTTTAAATTACCCCTTTCTTACAATTAACAATTTTTATTAGATTTTTTCCCACATAAAATAAAATTGGACTATAATAGTATATTGAGATAGGAACAAAAGGTAAACCATTTTATATGACTCAAAGTAGATGATATAATACAATGTAACGCTCTATTCTGGTATTTAATGTAAATGACACAAAAATATAATCATATTTTTTCAAAAAGATTAATTGAATCCGAAATATCAACTTAACACAACCAAAGTAAAAAATATTGTTTTTTAGATCCTCAATGGAAATGTTAAAAAAGTCAAAATTTTGACTTTATGTTGGCTACTCCCTTAACCTATAAACCTTCCAGAAAAAAAGAAACATGTATTTTAATTTGCAAACACATCTTTTACAGGGTATGAATAGATTAATTTAGTAAAAGCTCCATAAAAATTTTACCTGATAAAATAACTTTTTAACTCCTCACGAATTAACCTTTAACAATTTAGAAACATCTTATTAATGAAACCCAGGATGTGAACACTATTTAAGTCTGGTTTAACAAAGATGTAATTTTTCAGACTAAAAAATGATACTCCTTCAAAGTATTTTGACCATATTTGGAACCATTATTATCTAGGCATATGTAAAGGGAATTTTAAGCCACTTCTGTAACATAACATAAACCTTAAAAAATTTGCAATTTCATTTTTTGTTAAACCAAGATCTTCAAAGCAACCTTTTTTCATTTTATATATTTTCAAAACATTTTGGAGATAGTTTTCGCCTGGTAACAAATGACAACCAGGGAAACAGAATCCCAGTCAATTGGTTTACTGGTCAAAAGAAAGATCAAAGAATGTATTGAAAAGCAATTGTCTGTCTTAGATTTGCGTGACATTGGGTTTGACACCTTACCCAATGAGGTTGGTGCGATGTCTGATTTAAGATGGTTGTACTTGGGCCGTAATTTTTTAAAAACAATACCCTCTGAGATTGGCAAGTTGAGCAAATGCACGTCGCTTCTTGTAGAAGAAAATGGGCTTGTCACAATCCCATTAGAAATTGGAAAAATGAACAGGCTAATGCTTTTATCATTATCAAAGAACAGCTTAGGCGAACTGCCGAATGAAATAGGTTCCTTAATACACTTGAAGGAATTGAGGCTTGATCAAAACAAACTGACAACACTGCCAAAGACCTTTAAAAAATTAATCAGTTTACAAATCCTGAGTTTGTCAAACAACAATTTTAAAAATGTCCCAGGATGCGTTCAAGAACTCGGTTTGCTTCGTGCTCTTGATCTTGGATCCAACCAAATTCACAAGATTCCAAGGTGGGTTTGTGATTTGTCTTCCCTTGAAGAATTGTCAATGGCTAATAACAAGATTAATTCAATTTCCGAACAAGTTTGTTGAATCAATTTTTTTTTTTTTGTTTTTTTTTTATTTTTTTGCAATTTTCCTTCTTTTTTGTTTATTTTTAAATTTGAATGAAAAAAAAACAAAAAGATTTTGATTTTTTTTCTTTTCAAATTATTGAAAAATCATCCAAAACAAAATTTAAAAAGCTTTATTAAAACAAATTATGTGAATGTACACTCTTGAGAAAAATAAGGAAGGAGGAACATAATTTCAAAAAAAAAAAAAAAAATCAACAATAAAAAAAAATTGAATTTCTTTTTTTTAATTTATGGTTTTATGACAAAATTGTCAGTAACACAACGTAACAGAAATAAAACAATGTTTAAAAATACTTGCCGATCTCTTTTCAGTTGTATGTTATATTTTATTTCACTCACTTCAAAAAATCTCATGACTTTTACAAAGCTTTCTGTCATTTTCATACTTTTAAACAATTTCAAACACTTTGTAAACCCTTTATACACTTTCCAACACTTTAAAATGGTGAAAGGCTTTGTAAATCTTCAATTTTTTATCATGTTTGGTTGGAAATTTGATGGAATTTGAAATTTAAATGGTTTAAAATTTTAACTCATTACCATTTTTCAATTCTTCAATAGGGTTTTCATTCTACCAAAAATCTATCAATATATATATATATATATATAATAAAAAGGAAACAAGGAAACAAAAAGACATCAGGAATTTCAATTATATACTTGAAAACTCCTTTTATTAGTAAAACAATAAGGTGGGAAGATGAATGAAAATATCTTTCCAATTATTTTTTCAATATTAAAAAAAATAAGTAAATTTAGCGCTTTTCAAATTTATCTTACAAATTTCTCAGGCTATTTGTCATTGAATTTTTTCATTTCAAAATTTATCAATACCCCTTGAATCAATTACAATGAAATAGCAGAATTTGAATCCTAGTTCGGAAAAAATTTTTTTACTTCATCATCATCTTCTTTGTTTATCTATATTTATTGCTATGGATTTTCAAAGAAATTAATGTTTTATTTAATTCTCTTATTTTGTTCTAGAAAATTTAATACAGATTATTTATCTATTAACCTTTAATGGGTGAAACTTTAAAAATCATTTCATTTTATTTATTAAAAATTGCTTGTTTATTGGAAAATCAGATATTTATTGTTGTAGAAAAAAAGTAAAACAGGAAAAAAAATTCCAACACTGTTTTTAATTAAAAACATTAAGAAAAGGGAATGTAAGATCACAGAAATCACAGAAATCACAGAAATCACAGAAATCACAGAAACCTGAAAATGAAAATTAAGTGCAAAATCCATTCAAAAAAGAAATAAATTAGCTACAAAGAATAATCCATTATATTATTTTCAACCAAACCAACAAAAAAACAATTTAAATCTACTTTATTTTCGAAACCAAAGAGTGGGTTTTCGAGATTCCAACATCTTTAAAATTAAATACAAAGTCATTTTAAATAAACTTTGTTTCTGTCAAAGGTGAATATCCAAAAAAAAACATTTTTTTTCAAATATCAATTATTTTTTATAATTGAACTTTGAAGAACAAATAAGAAATAAGTAGAATAATATAAATCAGAGAATAGTTGAAACCCGTATTGAATAAAACTAAAACATCAATATATTTTCTTAAAAACAGAAAAACCAAAATCTCTTAGGTTACCGATTGAGAAAAACTAGAAGGTTCATTTTGATCTCAATTATTGAAGATCCAAATAAAATTCCCAAAGAAATACATATTATGATTTCTCTACAATCATTTTTACTGTTTCAATAATATTAGAATAACACTTTTTTACCAAGCGACTATCGATCTTGCAATAAAAAAATAATTTGCAACTGAATTATGTAGAAATAAAAATCGAAAAAAAAAAACAACATATGAACAAATGATTTAAATTTTTAAATTTTCAAAATAAATGTTTTTCCTCGAATATCCATTCAAACCCTTTATACACATGTAATTCACCCACCACAACTATTCACCGTTGTCTGGGAAATGGTTTATATAAACAATTTCCCATGCAAAAAACCGTTACGTTATAGTAGAGTGTCCTATAGTGTAGTGTAGTGATTGGTTTATTTTAATTTTTTTTTTTTAATTTAATTACCTTAATTAAAACCTTATAAAAATTAATAACGTTTGTTTTGTTAATTTAAAAGAATCGAAGATTATCATCATTGATTGTTCTAAATTCTTTTGAATTACCAAAAGCCAAACGACTAATTTTAATGAATCAAGAAAAATCTCTATTTTTCCTATTCTTTTGAATTCTGAAAAATTTCCGTTAGATTTTCGAAACAAAAACTAGAATTATGGAAAGGATAGGCATTCTACTATACCCCCACCACGTTCTACAAAAATCCAACAGCGTTTGTGTTAAAAAGAGTTTATTATGCTTTTAATATTGATATGCAAATCTATTGTTCAAATAAATTCCTTGAAAAGACAATTAACTAATATATTAAAACGCTTAAATTCCATATCATCCAAAAGTGAATTGTTCCAATAAACCATTTAAAATAACAAAAAAAGATGACAATGCTTTTAACATTAATCAATTTTTTAATCTTTAAATTAACTTTACTTTCTTCTTTAATTTTTTTTTTTTTTTTTATCTTTATTCCTTATTTATTTATTCTCCTGATATAAAAGATTTTTAAATTAGAAAATTTAACGAGGATTTCATTAGATCATAATTGTTTAACTTATTTACCATCGGAAATAGGATTTTTGCCTTCTTTATTGGAATTAGAATTATCTTATAATAATTTAACCTTTCTACCAGAAACAATTGGCAATCTAACTAGTTTGCAAATATTCCAAATCAATAATAATAAGTTAGGTATATTGCCATCTTCTATCGGATCTCTTATTTCTCTGAGGGTATTATTATTAAATAATAATTATTTATTTTCTTTGCCACCAACAATTGGTAAATTAATTCATTTAAATATTTTAAGATTAGACAACAATGAATTACAAACGATACCAAAAGAAATTGGCGGTTGTGTCTCTCTAGTCGAAATAAATTTAAATAACAACCCCTCAATAATTCTTCCTTCAACAATTGGAAATTTAAAACTATTGGAAAAATTTCTTGTTTCGCGAAATGCTATTGAATCTTTACTTTTTAAAATTGGTTCAAGCATCCATTTAGCACAATTGTATCCCTCAATTCAGCAAAAAAAATATATTGAATTTGAATTATTCAAAAAGGAAATGAAAATGAAGAGAGAAAGAGAAAGACAAGTAATTAAGGAAAATAAAAAACGTAAAGAAAAAAAGGAATTCACAATAAATGAAAAGAAATATTCAAAAGTAAACAACGAAAATGGATATAATGAACTTATAAATAATAATAATAATTTCAATTATAATAATAATAATAATAATAACCTTAATCATAGCAATCACAATAACAAGAAAAACGAAAATAATAATAATAATAATTTAGATTTGTTATTAAATGATTTTTCTCTGTCTAATTTGTTAAATCAAAATAATATTGAAAATATTAATTATCATAATAACAATAATTTAAATTTTTTTAATAATCAATTTAAGGAAAATAATTTTTTTAATAATAATTTTAATAAAAATAATAATGGCAATGATGATAATGAATTAAATAATTTAATTTTTTCAGTGAAAAAATTATTAATAGATCCAATACCCATGAAAAAACCAAATCGTAGCAATAACAATAATAATACAATTAATATTGATAATTTAGAAAAACTTTTATCTGATATAGGTATTGGAATTAGAAATAATGATAATGAAAATGATAATAATATTTTTGAAGACTATAATAATTATTCTTCTTCTTCTTCTTCTTCTTTTTCTTCTTCTTCTTCGACTTCTGATTCTTCTTCATCTGAAGAGGGGGGTGATGGAAATTACAATGAAGACATCAACTGCTACAACTATGGTTATAATGATGAAGATGATCAATATGGAAAAAAATATTTCAAAAATAATGAAATAGATCCAGAATTAAAAAAATTAATTCAACAAATTAAAAAAGAAAATTTAAATTATACCAAAGAAATAAAACAAATAAGTTTTGAAAAAGAAAAATTAGAAATTGAAAAGCACATGATTGAAGAAGATCTGTATAGTTTGAATATGCAAACTAATATAACAATAGGAAAAAACCATGAGATTTATGAAAAAATGATCGAAATGGAAATGATGAAACAAGCAGCTAAGCAACCACATAACGAAATTGAAAATGACGAAATTAAAGATCTTGAAAAAATTGGTAGTGGCGCATTTGGAACGGTATGGAAATCCATTTGGAGATGGAAAAAAATTGCTGTGAAGAGAATCAAATCGGAATATGTCCAAGGAAAGCATTTAGAAGAGTTTAAAAGGGAAGTTTTAGTATTAAGCCGAACAAGGCACCCAAACATTGTCTTGTTTATGGGCGCATCTACCCTACCCCCAAATATTTTTTTGGTTACAGAGTATTGTAAAGAGGGATCTTTATACGATTGTTTAAAAAATTCCAAATTTGTGGATACAATGAACGAAAAGTTGAAAATTGCAAAGGATATCGCATATGGGATGAACTACTTGCATTCCACAAAGCCCAAAATGATCATTCATAGAGACTTAAAGCCTTCAAATATATTAATAGATAATGCAGGCTCCGCAAAGGTTGCGGATTTTGGCCTGTCTAGAATCAAAGAAGAAACAATCAATTTAACAGCCTTTAGAGGCACGCCTAGTTACATGGCCCCGGAAATGCTCAGAAACGAAAATTATAACGAAAAGGTAGATGTGTATTCCTATGCTATAATATTATGGCAATTGTATACAAAGCAATTCCCCTATTTGGGAATGAAAGACCCAATACAAATCGCGTTACATGTCAGTTATAAAAATTTGCGACCTCCAATATCTTTAATTAAGCATAAGCAGTGGGAAGAATTAATCAAAATATGCTGGGATGATGATAAATCAATAAGACCTTCTTTTAAACAAATTTTGAAAATTTTAAATAAATTCCCAAATTATAACTAAGTGCATAAAGTTTTTGAAAAGGATGAAAAACAAAGAAGAAGAAGCCCCATTAGAAGATATTTTTTATTAGTATTAATTTTGAAAGTATATTTTTTTCTTGACTCCTAGATTTTTATTTCATTTTTATTGTGTTTATTTTTTTTTACTTTCCTTTCCTTTCCTTTCCTTTCCTTTGTTTGGTTTTCCTTTCCTTACCTTTCCTAACTTTTTCTTCTATTTTTTAAACGAAAAAAATTTTAAATTTTGTTTTAAAAAAAATTATTTGAAATTATTTTAATAAATATTTTTTTAGATTAGATATTATTTTTAATTCAAAGTCATAATTGATCTAATTTCAAATTTTTTTTTATATATCTATAACTAGGAATTTACAATTGTTAAAGATTTTATTTCATTCAATTAATAAATTTTATTTGATAAGATTATTATAATGACAATTTATTGGGATATTTTATTTTGAAAATACTTTTATTCTTATAAATAAGAAAATTTAAAAAAAAAAAAAAGATTTATTCTTCAAATATTTAAAGTGATAACTTATTTTTTATATTTAATTAACTGAACGTGAATTAAAAACTATAAACTTATTCTTTCATGATAATTCGGAACAGATTGGAGATTTAAATAAGTTTTTAATTTTTTGTTTGTTTTTTTCAGAAATTTACACCATTTGATTTAACTTCGAGTAGTTTGATTGGTTTGTAAATAATTACCTAATAATCTGGTGTTATTGCAAAAAGATTTTATATTAACTTTATGAAAGTTTATCAAGTAAAATTTTGTTTAAGATTTCTGTTACAAGAAAAGAATCCTTCCGGTACCAATATATATATATCCACTAGCGTACTGTATTAAATTAAATTATATCAAGTTAATAATAAAAGATTTAAAACAATACTGTAGTAAATAGAAAGTTTTTTTATTTATCTTTAATCTATATTTTCATTATAATAAAAAAAACAATATAGAAAAAAGCTAAAGTCGTTATATTGTTTTATTTTTAAAAAAAAATTGGAAAAAGAAGTAATTCTGCATTTTGTAATAATTTTTTTTTAATTTTTTTTATTTTTATTATTAAATTTGAAATTTTAATATTATTCTTCAGATTCTATTGAAAAATATACTTTAATATTAATAATTTTAAAAATTATTTTGGAAATTTTATGATAATCTTAATAAAAAAATATAATCTTGAAAAATTTTCATTTTTTTCAGACAAAATTTTAATAATTATTGGAACGAGAGAAAAATGAAATTTAATTTTTTTTAGGGTGGAATTCAAAGTTTAATATGAATTTTTTTAAAACTTCAATTCTAACAAAATAATTGTAAAAACACTTCTTAAATAATTTCATCTAGAATTTTTAAATTAAATTAATAAAACTCCTTTACTAAATAAAAGTATTGATTTATTTTTAAAAAATTACCAAAGTTTATTTACAAATTAATTAGAAGAAAAAATTTTTCAAAAAATCAATCGAGGTTTTGATAAGAACCTTTATTATCAAAATATTAACATTTAATTATCTATGATAATTTAAAATTGTGATTTGTCAAACTCTATAATAAGAAATAATAAAATCTTTGTAATCTAAAAAAAATTGAAAAAATACAAATTGTCTAAAAGAAAATTATTTTTAAAAACCAACTTTAAAAAAATACTTTGAATTTTACAAAGCTTTTCCCCTTTAAAAAAATTTCGGAAATATTTGAAAGGGTTTTTAAATTGACTCTAGTGTTTAAAGGTCTGAGAAACATACAGTATTAATAAAATTTCTGGGTTATTTTCTCTCTTTGTAAATTTTTTTTTTTCCTTTCATTTTTTTTTTTCAAAAATATAATTCCAATGAATTTATTGATTGAACAAACAATCATCCACGTCAACAAGGTGATAGTGTATATGTTTGTATATATATATATATATATCTTCTTACAAAAATGTATTTATTACCTGTACTGTATAAATAACCTAAAATAAAAGAATGATTCTTATCCTTTGACTATTGATTAAAAAAATTTTTTTCAAAATTTTAATCCAGTTTTTTTTTAATTATTATTATTATCAAAGAAGTATAAAATACATGAAAATTTACTTTAATTTGGAATTGTTTTTATATACTTTAAATTTCGTTGAAAGTTTGTTCCATAAAAGTGTAACTGTCTTTAATTTTTATCTTAAATACTAAATTGTAGTTGAATGTTCTTTTTTCCTGGTATTTTATTGGTATATGCCCAATTGATTAACTTTTTCCCATTAATATTGTTAAAATCAAATGATATTACTTTAAAAAATTCTCCTTTGAAGTTTCATTAGGAATCTAAATTTGTTCTTATAAAAGTTCGTTTTTAATTCACTTTGTAAACTATTTATGTTTCTTCATTTGATTTTAATAAAATATTTTCTGGTAGGAAATAAGAATTTTCTTTTATAAATCGGAAAATAACATTAAAGAAAACTAAATATTTCAAGTTATTGATATATTTCCCATTTATGATTGAAAAAAACAAAAGATCCACCTTAAATCAATTGAAAATAACGATTTTCAAAACAAATTTAAGCTCTTCCTAATTGGATTACAAGATTAACTGTTAATTTAATAAGGTACTGATCCAAACAATAAATTAAATTATATCACATTTTTATTAAGTTATGAAATTTCAAGAAGACATCTCATTATTAAAGTAATTATTGCACTATGAAAGGAATTAAAAATTTAATTGCTCAATAGCAAACTACTTTTTGAAAACAATAGCTTGATAATTACATCAAAAAATACCAAAAATTGAAATCCTTTTGTTAATTGTAGGTTTGGTTGTTGTACGATAGTCCAAAAATCTTAAAAGTGATTATTCTTTTAAAAAATTCGTATTAGAAAGCTGTTAGTTTTAACAAAACGAAAATGATGAAAAAAATGTAAAGTGAAAGAATTGAAACAATAAATGTTAATATTATTAATTATTTTTATTTGGAAATTATATTTTTGTATATTTTGTTTTAAAAAGGTCTATGTCTTGGATCATTAGTTTCATTAATATTTTTCTTGTGGAATAATTTTTTCGTTCAATTATAAAATGTAATTGAAAATGTAAAGAAAGAAAAGGTCAAAAAAAAAAAAAAAAAAAAAGAAAAAAAATTAGATAATTAAGGGTTTAAAGGCAACCAAATTGTTTTAAGATTGGATCTAATTTTTCAAGTTCCTTTTTTTTATTTGCAAAGGCTTGTTCGACAATTTTCTTTCTAGCATTTTTTTGAAGAAAGTAGTTTTTTGCTCTTGCTTTTCTTTTCTTTTCAAGTTCTCCAACAAGCTCTGAGTGCTTCCAGCCAAATTCATGTGAGAGTCTTCCCAATTTTGTTGATTTTCTGAATGGCTTGACCTTCAAGACCTTAAGTGCTTCTGGTACAACAACTCTTTGTCTTTTGTCATAAGGGGCTGGGATCCCTTCAAATACCTTTAATCTCTTAAGTGCAGCAGTTCCTCTGAATGTTTTATGTGGAAGCATTCCTCGGACGGATTTCCAAAAGATTCTGGATGGTTCTCTGTAATGGAATGGACCATGGTTTGGTCTTACACTTGTTCTTTTTCTTTTCCATTGGCAATATTTTTCTTTTTGGTTATTCAGAAAGTGTATTTTTGTGGTTGAGGAGAAATATTGATGAATGGAAATTTGTTAAGTGTTTTGAAAATTAAAAAAAAAAAAAAAAAAATTTTGTTAATTTTGTTTGTTGGGTGAGTAAGGAATTTTTGGAACAGTTTTGTTTTTTTGTCTTTTGTTTTTGTTGACTAAGATTGTTCAAAAGAAAAAAAAAAAAAAAAAAAAAAAATTAGAAAAGCAAAAAGTAAAATTATTAAAAAGAAAATCATTAAAAAGAAAATTTTTGAAAAAGGATATTCAGATGAGTGAGATTTGTTTTGATCATTCTTTGTCACTTTTCAAAAATTATTATTGTTTTACTTTAAGGATCTTTGGGAAAAAGTCAAAATAAAAAAAAGAAATATTAAAGAGCAAAAAATTTACCTCTTGTTCTTGACCAAGGTCCAACAATAATAATTTCTTCGCATCTAACTACAACAACTCTATTTCCTGAAAGGAGTTGCTTTGCAATTACAGATGCAAGTCTTCCCATAATGTGCCCACTACCATCAATAATTGTTGTTGTCATCACAAATATAAAAAAAAACAATCAAGTCTTATTAAAAAAAATGTAATTTGAAAAGTTTATTTTTATCAAGACAACCGTATGGTTTTAAAATAAGGTGGCTACCGAATATTGGGGAGTAAAAGCTTTCTTTTTTAGATTATTTTAATCTTTGTATTGTAGCAAAAGCTAATTATCACTTTTTTTGTTTTTAATCTCGTATAGATTCTTCACAAAGACACATTAAGATATGAGAAGTTTTCAATTGGGTAATATTTCACAACTTATAAGATTGCCATTGTAGTAAGACTACTGTTATTTTCTAATTAAAAAAAATACATTTTATCCCAAAATATAAAAAAATTAAGAGATCCAATTAATGACTGATAAAAGTAAAATAAAATGATCAAAATTTTCATTCAGCATTTAAAAATAATCATTCCAAGAAATCGAATATATCATAAAAGTTCTGTAATTCTATTTGAGAAAATTAGTTATTTAAACTGATTTAGGAATTACAAATTTTGAAATTTATAGACTTGGTAATAAAATAAATTGTTGTCAAAATGGGTTTCTGAAATCTAAAAGTTGAGAAAGAAAAGGCAAATATATTGGGAGAGTTTGACATTGTAAATGAGGTTTTAATCTTTAAGTTGTTACTTTTTTTAAATTTTATTTATATTTAACCTTCTCAAAATTTTTAAAAAAATGCAGTTTTTGTATGTAAAGAATAATTAAAAAGAGAATTATAAGAACAAATTAATTAGTTTTTATTGAATTCTAAGAAAAGATAATTTTTTTTTTTAATTTATTATTTCAGGTGATTCACAATTTTTAAAATTGAGTTTACATCCAAATAAAAAAGAAAACAAAAAAAAAACGAAAGGAAGATTAAATTCACAAATTAAATTATTTACTATTATTTTCCAATTATAAAATGAAAATTTTTAGTTCACTTTCCAAAATATTTTTTTACTTTATAAGTTGAAGAAAATCACAAGATCTTTTCAACATCTTTTAGAAATGATATTTTTTAGACAACAAATTAAACTTCCTTAGATAACCCGAAGACAAAATTTTTACTCTGCGAGATTGATTGTAACAGTTAGAAATAATATTCATTTTGGAAATTGAAATAAAAATAATCATTTATTAATTGGGAAATGACAGTAATCTTGAAATAAAAGTCGTGGAAACACACTGAACCAAAATTTCCAAAAAAAAAAAAAAAGACTAAATAAAGAAGTGAATTCATTGTTAATTTTATTTTTTATTCTGAGAACAAGAACTACAAAAATTTTAAGAATAATCCATTCAAATCCAAAAATTGAACAAATTTTTAAATCAATTTCCAAAAAAATGATGTTCAAAGGGTTTATCTTAATTTTCCATTGCATACATTCTAGTCCATTTTCTTGCAATTTCAAGTGCTTGGTTTTCATCATTAATCCACATATCAGCAACCTTAAGTTGTTTTTTAAAAAAATTAGTGAAAGGTTTGGTAAAAAAAGAAAAAAAAATTAATCAATTGAATTCACACAAAAATAAAAAAAAATTGTTTTTGTCTGAATGAACCAATAAATAAAGTCTAAAATAAAATCGGCTCCTTATTGGATCTCAAATGTATTTTATGTGATTTTACTTTTGTTTTTTTTTGTTACTGTCTGTGGTTCAATTCAACAATTTTGGCTGAGGAAGAAAAAAAAAAAAAAAATATTTACTTGATTATCAAGTGGATCATCTGGATTTGGTGCAGACATAAGAGCTTGAATACTTAATAAAACGGTACTAATTTGGAGTGCAGGAGACCTTTTTGGTGATTTAAGTTATCAGGTTTTTTGATGATAGAGAGTTTATTTGGGAAGAAAAAATGAAAAAAAAATGGGTCTGTTTAATAAAAATATCCTTTTTTATTTGATCAAAAAATTAAGGAGAAAATACAATTCATTCATTTTTAGTGATACACTGTTTCAGTTGAAAGACAAAAAAGAGTTTTTTTAATATTTTTTTCAATTCTTTTTTTTTTAAAAATAAAGAAAGGGAAACAGAATTGTGGTAGTAGGTCCGAAAAGGGAGAAAAAATGTAAAAAAAGAAAAATTCAAGTAAAAACAAAAAAAAATTAGGAAAGCTCACCAATTTTTCTTAAGGATGTCAAGGCAAATTCTTCCAAGTTTGTCAACGTTTGGGTGATATATTTTTGTTAAAAACCTTTCATTAATATAAAAATAAAATAAAAAAATGTCGAAAAAAAATAAGAGCTTTGAAAAAATCGAAAGAATAAGAAAAGAATTTTAAAAAAAAATACAAACCTAACTTTTGGTGGATCCATTGGGTACTCATCAGTCAAAAATAATTCTAACTTGAATGTACCACCTTTTTTGAAAGAATAAAGGAAAAAGAATTAAAGGGTTAAAGGGGTGTTATTTCAAAAAAAATAAAAAGTAAAAAAAAAAAACCAAGTGCATAATACAAACCTTCATAAGATGAAGAAGTAGGTCCAGCGATCATAATGTCGAAATAACGTGGGTTGCTTTTGTGTGGTACAGCAGAAATGCCTGGTGCTATTATTGCAAACAAATAAATAAAATAAAAAAATCAAGATCGTTTTGTACATTACAATGAAAAAAAGTTTGTTTTTTTGATGAAAAAGAAATTGAAAATTTTTTAAATTCTTACGAGGATCTGAAATGAGCTTTTTGGTTTCTTTAAGAATTCTTCTTGGGAGAGTCATTAGCGAATAATAAAAGGAAAAAAAAAAAAGAAAAAAATGTTTAATTTGAAGTAATGAAAAATTACAAGAGGGGATTGTACAATTCTTAAAAACAAACAAACCATCAAACAGTCAGTTTTTCGTCTTGACTATTTTCCAGATGTGGAAAAATTTTACTACATGGCAACAAGAATAGTAAAATCCATATAAACACTTTCAAGACTTTTTGGATTTTTCAAACCGAAAGTCAGCAAGATTTTAAGTCTCTGATATTCTTTCATATTTTTTCAATTAGAAATGCTTGACGAAAGTTTTTGGAAGACAAAAAAAAAGGGTTAAAATTTTTATTTCATCAAAGAAAACCTCTGGAATTGATTAACATTTTATAAAGTTATAATATAGGAAAAAAAGTAAAACATGGCTTTTAATTAAAAGCCTTAATAAAACAAAAAAATTGAAAATAATATCAATTAATAAAAGAAAAAATACAGGACTAAAGACAAAAAGGAGGACTCAAGCCCATAAAGTTTTTTTAATACTATCTTTTGGTATTAGTTTTTCTTTGATTGATTAATTATTAAAAATTTAATGAAAAAATTGACTCTTTTTGAGATCTTCCAAACAACTTCAACGATTTCGATTATAAAGGAGATTTAAATTGATTTTGTTGAATTGATTGAGAATAATATAATGGATTATTTTTTGAAGTTTAGTGGTTTCTTCTTTTAATTGATTTTATTTTTTGTTTTTAGTTACTATTCGTGTTTGCAATTAAAAACCCTTTCACTTTTTTTCCGTACATTTATCGAAATTAAAATGATTTCTTGACTTTCAGAAATCTAAATTAGTTTTTATGAATGGAAAAGCAAAAATGTATTTAAGGGAGTAGTTTTTTAACATTTTCAATTTGAAAAAAATTTGTATTGAAAGGTATTAGATCTTGATCTTTTAAATTGCTTACAAGAAACGAGATAATTGGTAAAAGTAGAAAAAAGTTTTGTGAATTAAGGGAGAAATTGAATTTTCCAATTTTGAAAAATTTTTATTGTACTAATTGCATATGAGAAAAATATTTTTTGAGTTACATAGTATATTGAAAATTTTAAAAACAAAAACACTAACCACTACTCTATTTGTGATAAGAATCAAAGTAAATCAGAGGTAAATCTTTAATCTAGCATTTTTTGAACATTTTTTTTGATAAAATTTATCATTTTATTAAATAAGGTTTTAAATCTAGAAATCTATCCAGACTTATAGTGGTAATGTATCCAAGAAACTCAAATCAAAAAAAAAAAAGAGATCTGGGAATATGTATATTTGAAATAAATATTTTCTATTACAAAAACAAATAAGAAAATCACCTTTTCGATAAATTTGTTGAAAATAATTTTCTCAAGAAAAAAAAAAGTAATAAATGGCTATTTCAGAAGATTGATTATCTTTTTTTATCTTTTTAATTTGGTTGAACCAAAATAAATAATTATATTGGATTTCTAGTCCCATTAATATTTATTATTATTTTACCAAGCATTGTTTTATAAATCCAATTTCAAAATTCTCTTTAGAAATATTTTTTATTAAACGAAACCAAAACAAAGAATATATTTCAAAGATTAAGGTCAAAGGATACAATTGTTGAAATCAAAAAAAAAAAAAACCTCCAAAAAATCAACCTAGAGAAAAAGAAAATTTGAGAAAAAAATTTCAATCACTGTTCATAATTATATTGAGATACAGATTTAATGGGGAAAATAAATAATTATCAAATCAAACAAATAAATACAATAAATCCTTATTTCTGAAGAAGAATTAAAAAAAATATCATTTTTTCTTGAAGAAAAACTTGAATGAAATGAATTATAAGAAAAAAAAATGAATTTAAATTCATTTTGGAAATTCTTTAGAAATAGAAGATAATTTTAAGATTAAAAAGTAACAAAACAAAAAGATTTCCCTGAAGAATTAAAAACAAAACCAAATAAAGAAGTAGTAATTAGATCAAATATTACAGAGAAGATCAAGAAATAAATTATTTTTTTTTTCTGATCAATTTTTTCATTTTTTTGAATTCAATATTTGTATTGGGGATATAAATATAATAAACGGGGATATATCCCAACCCAATTTATATAAATAGTAATACATTAGGTTAAAGTAATAATTTGGATGACAGATTTTTGTATAAATGGTGTACTTAAAAATGGTAAAATATACTTAATACTTTATAAAAAGTTTTCAAAAGTTTTGTGCTACAGTCAATTCCACTTTTAAGACACAAACTTCAACGAAAATTAAGGAATATTAAAAATCCCAAATTTAGGCACAAAATTCAGATTCTAATAATTTAATTTGTAAAAAATAAATTTCAAAATTTTGTGCCCTTATTTGATATTTTTTTGTGCCTCAAATTTCGTTGAAGGTTTGTGCCTTAAAGTTGAAACTGAGTGTATCCTTGTTGTAAAAAGATTGTGTCTTAATCATTTTTTTTTTGTTTTGTAGCTTCATTAATTTTGTATTACCCCTGTATGCACATTTAGTAGTCTTTGGATAGTTAACTTATTCTTCGGAAATTTGAACAAATCTTGTAAAATGTGAATCTTTTTTGCTGGGGTATTATGGTTTGAATTATTATTACTGACTAGGAAGAAAATAATTAGTAATTTCCATATAGTAATAATCCAAATTACAAACCACTAAGAATATTATGTATGGAAGATCTCCAAAAAATAAACAATGTCAAACATAGAAATTTTTCGAAAAAAGTCCCCAAGAGCAATACTCAATTCTCAATTAGAATGGTTATGTATTATGATTTCGAAAGAACTGCACTCTTTTCAAAATTTTGTTATTCCGTGCCTTTTAAGATCTAGAAGATTTTTTTTTAATTTTTTTTCATATATCAAATGAGTTATTTTTATCCTAAGAAGGTTACCAAATCCTTAATTTGTCGAATCAATGGTGTTACAAAATAATCACAGATTAGATTTAATACCTAAATTAATTTTTTTTTTTGATAAAAAAAAAAAAAAAAAAATAGGGTTTTAGAAATATTTAAGTTATTATCTTTTTATTTTATTTTATTATTGGTTTTTTAACAATTGAGAAACATTTAAAACTGTTTTATGAAATTGATTTTTTTCCTAAAAACATCCTAAATTTTTTTTTTTAATTGTATTTTTGTCAAAAAAGACAGCTTTAAGACTTTTTTTCACTGGTTTTTTTTGTCATCCCAATCAAATGTTATTAATTTTTTGTTTTTTGTCTTTCTAGCAAATAAAAATACTTTAATTTCTTTTTTGTTTCTGATTTTTATTTTTTCAACCCAAACAAGTTCAATTTCACAATACCATTTTTTTTTTTGAGGAAGAGACTCCTTCCGTATCAAGTAAATTAACAATTGGGCACTAGATCTGAAAATTTATTTCTTTTTTTTTTGTAAAAAAGAATTTTGTTGAATATTAAATTAAGATTTAAGGATTTATTTATGAATTTAATTTTCCAGATACATTTTAAATAAATCCTTTTTATATTAGTAAATACCAATGCAATCTCTTATAAACATATCAAAATAAACGATATTTTTCACAAATAAATAACTGATTATTTTTTTATTTATTTAATACTTGATTTTAAAACCCCAATAATCAAACACTGGGAAATATATCTAAGAACTTGAATAAAAGTCCAAGTGTGTATTGGTAATTTAAGCAGATAGTGAATAAGCAAGAAAATAACAATTTAATCGAAAAATTTCTCTACTTTTTGGAATTTTCAAACCGACATTCGATAAGATTTCAGTTTCTTGTATTCTTTCATTTTTTTCCAATTAGAAAAACTTTGATAAAAGTTTTTTATCTGTTAAAAAGGGTTAAAGAATTGATATTTTAATAAAAAATCGATATTATAAAAAAAATATC
This sequence comes from Anaeramoeba flamelloides, assembly GCA_027625915.1. Lineage (NCBI taxonomy): Eukaryota > Anaeramoebidae > Anaeramoeba > Anaeramoeba flamelloides. The sequence goes on from JANTQA010000042.1 coordinate 6,589,602, forward strand.
TGAAATTGTTTCGATATTTTACACAAGTACATCCACCTTCAATGAAATCTTTACCAAGTTTTGTCAATACCTTTTGGTCAAAAATCATTTAAATTGTAAAGTTTGACAAATCGAAATATTCTCCAATTCTGATCAAAAAAAAAATTTTTATGTTAATTTTTGAAAAATTCAAAATAAGTTTTAATTTATACGTCAACTAGAACAACCTTATTAGGAAACATAAAAAAGAAAAAGAAAAAGACAATTAACCATAATTTTCTTTCCTAAATAATGTAGACCAATTTAAACAATCTCAAAAAACAACTCTAAAATTTGAAGAATCACATTTAGTGCCGATGATTTTTGACCATTTGAGTTACTTGAAATGTTCCAATGTCTTCAAAAATCAAAAACTCTAATAAAAAAAGTCGTCTTACTCTCTCTATCTCTCTCTGTTTTTTTTAGTTTTTGGGTTGGTTCTTCTGATTATTTCTTTAATTGAAGTTCCCTACAACGCTTTCAAGGATAATAGGTACTCTATTTGGTTTTTGGACAGAATTCCTTTTACCAAATTCTCAAAAGTATTTGGTTTATTTTTGTGTATCAATTTTTTTTGTTTATATCTTTTTTCTCAATAAATAATGGTTCCTTTCAATATAAACTAACTGGGAGTTATGTGGGAAAGGTTTTTTGTAGTTTTGAATCCAACATTTTGTATGAAAATTAAATTTAGATAATTACTCTTTGTTGAAATAAAAATGGAACAAAATTTTCATTCAGCTTTCCAAAATAAGAGATTTTTAAATCATGTAACAATTTCAATTTTTTAATTCTTAAAACCAGCTTAAATTACTAATTTCCCTTTTTAGAACAAGGAACTTTGGTAATTTATTTTATTTATTTTATTTCTTGAAATGTGATTATTTTGGAAAATCTGGATGAAAATTTTGATCTTTTAACTTTTACAATTAACAATATTTATTTTTTTTTTTTTAATATAAAAAATTTTTTTTGTTCAACAAAGAAAAAATGATTTTTCTATTTTAGGAAATAGGGGTTTTAGTGAATTCTATTTAATACAATAGTATTTTTTAAGCTTTTTGCAGATATTAACCTAACTAGAAAATACCAAAGTTATAATTGGAAAAATTTTTGTCAATATTCACTATTTTTACCTTCTGAGATCAAAATGATAAACCCTCTTAACTTAACTCACATATCAAAAATAAAGAATAGAAACTTATCAGCAATTTCTCAAGGTTTGTTACTTTCACGTAAGAAGTTATTTTCTCACAATTAGTTTTTTCCCAACCTTCTTTTTCTTTTTTATTACAAGATAAAGTAAAATTTCAGTAAAAAATATTTCCTTTTTTCGTTCTTAGATCTCACTGAAGAAAGATTTCAGAGAATTACCAACAACCAAACAATTATCAAAAAAATTAATACTTTAAATTGCAATTATAGTCATACTCCTTTAAAAAGATAAGTTGAATTTGAAAAAAACCAAAAACTGTTTTTCAAAAAAATCGGAAAGTTTAAACTTCTATAAATCGCAAGTTTTTAGAGTTTTGATTTGAAAAACATTTCAAATAAAAAGTTATTGGCTTTTTATGTTTCAAATTCTATTCAAAATTTCAAATAATTCGAATATAATTAAAAAGTTTTGTTAATTCGGAAAAGTGACAACAATTTTTATGAAATTCCATTAAGAAAATTATATTTTCTCCCATTTTTTCGTTTTTCAGTAACTTCACTCCCAAAAAAAAGAACCCAATTCGAGATTAAAAATGTCAGATGACCCAAAAATAATTGAAGTCAAAGAAAAATCAACAATTAAATATGTTCGTTCAATCGGAACACAAAACACTTATCATGGCGGATCATTAACTACGGATGAAAATAACCAACCCTTGGAGGTTGCTTGTTGGTACCAAAATTGGTGTTTAGGCAAAATAGATTTTAATTCCTTGCACCCACCACCAAAAAAAGTAAGTCCAGTTCAAATTCGCATGAGGCTTGAAACGATCTTTTCGGAGAAAACAAGAAAGAAATAAAAAAACAATTTACTGGAAAATCATCCCTTGCCTTTTCTTTTAATTTCTGATTCTTTAACATCAAAAAAAAAACTTATAGTACCCGTTTTTAGCACGGCAGTTGGGGAATTTAGAACAACTGAAAGGAAAAAAATCACGTAAAAAAATCTTTGCTGTTTTGACCGATTTCGCATTATCGTTCTATAAAAAACAACACAATTTTGAAAAAAAGCCAAAAAAAAAAGGATCAAATTCAATTATAATTTCAAACATCCATCAAATAAAGTCTGAAAAGTTCAACCAAAGGTACAATAGTGATTTGTGCTTTGAAGTTGTCACCAATAAAAAAACACTTGTTTTTTTTTGTGACACTAATGAAACAAAAGCAAATTGGGTGAAATCACTCAACAAAATTAAACTTCTGGATAACCAAGTGAAAAGAAATCTCCCAATTGCACAGGTTTGGATTTATATTTCTTTTTTTAATTTCTCGATTCCTTTTTCTTTTTCATTTTTTTTTTTTTTTATTTTAAATTTTTATTTTATTTTTGGTATGCTTCTCTTTTGAGCTTTTTTCTTATTTTTCCAAAAAGAAAAAAACATTTCCTTTTCTTTTAGGAATGTTAGACTTGTTGTTGAATTTTGGACAAACTTTCAAATTCAAAATTAGCCCATCTCATTTAATTTCAGAAAACTAATTGAAATTGACAAAAATTTTAGCTAATTTTTTTTCCAATTCTAGAAATCTGATTTTGCTTCAGGATTCTTTTTTCACCCCAAAAAAACACAAAATTTAAAAACAAACAGGACCCAAACAACAAAAAAAGCTCACCAATTTCGATCTATTTCTTTGAAATTCTGTTTGTAAATGGAAAAAAATAAAACGACAAGCTGAAATAGCGAAAAGTAATTCCCCTTAATTATTCAAATCCAAAAAAAAAATTGCTTTTTTTCGATCTCTTATTTCAACAAAAGGGTACTTAAACACTAAAATGGATAATTTTGTTCTTTGTGTCACAGAAAAAATTTGGTTACTGCTGGTATTCGAATAATAAATGTGAAAAAATATTAGTATTTTTCAAAATGATCTTTTAAAAATTACAACAATTCTTGTAATTTAAATCCCAATTTTCTCAATTGTAATTAATTTATGTCTTTACTGACCGATTCCTGTCTTTCCTTTCCAAAAAAATATGACCTATTTATTTTCAGATTTATTCATTTTAATAAAAGAAAAAAGAAAAAGAAGAAAGAAGAAGAAAAAAAAAAAAAAAAAAAAAAAGAAAAAAAAAAAGAAGCAAAAAGATAATGTGCTTTGGAAAAATGTTAAAAATTAGAATTTATCACAACAAAAATAGAAAAAAAATTGTGGTCACTTTTTTACTTCACAACACTTTGTGTTTTAGAAATTGTTCCAAATTTTGAAAGGAATTACAAGATCACAATTCAATAACTTTCAATTTAAAGAGTTTTTACAATTAAAACTTTTTAAAAACTTGCAATTTGTACAACTTTCCACTTTTTGGTTTTCATAAAAAGAGTTTCTCAGGTTTTTCAAAGCTAACAAATATTTTTCTTTTTGATAACTTTCAAAAATTTCAGTTAAATTCAAAATGTTATCTTTTGTTAATTATTATTTTTTAACCCTTTTTTTTGTCTTATAAAAGTTTTATATCAAGTATTTGAAATTTGAAAAAATATGAAAGAATATCAGAGACTGAAATCTTACAAACTGTCAGTCTGAAAGTTCCAAAAATTTTTTAAAGTATTTATATGGATTGTGCTATTCTTGTTGCGATTTTTAAATTTATTCACCAAAGTATTCCAAAAAAAAAATACATATCAACAATTAAATTACTTTAGCAATCTAAAAATGAATTTGAATTCAATCGAGAATAACCAGATCAAGATTTTTTTTTGCTAAAAAAAAATGATTTTTTATCAAAATAAAACCATTATAATTACAATAAGTTATGAATTCTCTAAAATTTAAAACAAATGTACTTTTACTTACGTTATTTAAATTATTTTGGTTCTAGGTTTGATCCATCTATTTCCATAATTGGGATTTTGATTTGAAAAAGTTCTACAGGAAACGGTCACATATAACCCAAATTTCAAAAATAGGGCCAAATTTTTCATCAGAAAAAAAATTGTTTAATTGTTTTTTTTATTGAATAATAATGTATTTTACAAAAGTATTTAGAGATAATAACCAATATAGATTAATAAATAAAAATATAGCATTATCATTTTAATTTTTGAAAGAAAAATGAAAAAAGAAAAAATAATAAAAAAAAAGTTTTCCCCTAATTTTGAAATTTGGCTTAGTATTTGTTTTAATCAGAGAAGTGATTTTCAACAAAAAAGGCACATTTTAAATGTAAGTACCCATTACAAAAGATTTTTAATTGTAAACCAGGGTTGTAAGTAATTATTTTTTTGAAAAAATATTTTGTTTTTAAAGTAGACGATTTGTTACCAAAAGCATATGTAAGCCATTTCCAAAAAAGGGGGAAAATTTATTTTAAAATATATTTATTAAACTCAATCTTCAAAAAAGTATTTAAATATACAAAATCATAAACTGCCATTTATTAATTCTTGGTAATAATTCAATTTGTTTCTTATTATTGTATTAAATAAAAAAAAGATATTACATTTTCTGATCTCTATTTTATCTGATATTTTTTATTCATCAAAATTGGTGTTTATTATTTTCTTTTTGATTGAAAAAATCGTTTTCATAACTGAGAAATAATCTCAAAAAATTTTCAAATAGGATTGAAAACATATAAATGTATTTTAATTGTTTAAAAAAACATTTACACACTTTCCATATTTCCAGTTTTTTATTGAAATTGGTCGTACATTGTTTTCTCCAAAAAAAGTACTATTTTTTTTCTTCATTTTTTATAAATATTTCAATGAACATATTTTGAAATAAATAACTTAGTCATTGATTCAATCGGTATTAATATTAAACTTAATTTGGTATTGCCAATTAACAAATACCACCACTAACAAAGATGATTTTTTATGAAAGGTAAAAAAAAAAATTACCACTTTTTTTTGGAAATACCTTATATATACTGTTAAAATGAAATTAAACTGTTTAAAATTTTATCTCAAAGCTCAATGTAGAAGCTTAATTAAATCACAAAAAATAGATTAGGTGAACAAAAAGTCATTCTTTGAAAAAATAACAAAAAAGATACTTGATCCAATCAAGGATCAGATCAAAGAGTTTTATTGTGTTTTCATTTTAAATGGTTGACAAACCTATCGAACCTTTAAGATCAACAACAATAAGAAATAAAGAGAAATAAATATTTTTTCAGTTTATTGTGGTGTTATAAATTACTATGAATAATTAGCTTCTAAAAGTACCAACCCTTCATCTGTTCTTTAAAGAATTTTTCTTGGGTTAAATCATTTTCTTTATTATATTCACGTTTAAAGGAGTTGTTTCACCTTTCAAAAGATTTTTTTAAAATATCTGAGAAAGACTATCACTATTTATAAAGAGTATTTGAAAAGCTTCTTTTCTTCTTTTTATTCTTTTTCTTCTCTTTACATTGAACAGAAAACACTACTAAATTTGAAGTTTTTTTAACAGATCACCAATAAGAATGGAAAATTACTCTTTATTCTTTTTGGTTATTTAACTTGTGAATTCAATGCCCCCATTTTAAAAAAACACATCTATTTTAGATTCAATACATTTTCTGAATGAGTTATTATTTTTTTGATCATAACAGCCGTATGAGATTTTTACTTTGGTTAAAATAAAAAAATGAAAGGAAAAAAAATATTTTTCTTTTTATCATAATTTTGTAGATTAAGGAAGTAGTATTTTTTAAAAATAAAATGAAACCTTGTCTAGATCTTAAAATTTTTTTTGTAATTTGTTTTTTGGCTGATGAAATTGATAAGTTAACCCCATTTAAACAATTTATTAATTTGAGTCTCTTTTTTGAAATCCAAAATTTGCATGTTTACAATATAAAACGAAAAAAAGTAACCTATTATTTTTTTTTAAGAATTAAGTTAATTCTTGAAATAGTGAAACTCGTTTCTTCGTTTTATGTTGGAAAGTCTTGATTTTGAATGAAAATTTTTTGTTTGGTTATTATTTTTAATTATTATTAATATTTCAATCCAAATCTCAAAAAATAAAACTAATTGGGGTATAGGGAAACAAATACATTAAATTTTGATTCATGCTTAATCAAAAGATTATCAATGAAATTCTACATCTATTAAGCCAAAAATTTTTATTCTTTAAGGGATTAGCCTCACCCTAGATTTCTCTATAATCAAAGTATGTTGTAATTGGGTGAAAATGATATTAGTGCTTCATGGCTCAAATAGTTTCTATGACTCTAAAAAATCTATTTTAAATGTATTCCGCAATAAATATTACATTTTTTACTAAGGATCACAATTAAAAATTTTTCATTTTGAAAATTTTTTTTTATTCCCAAATCTAAAAAATAGAAACTCCAAAATAATAGTATTCCAGTATTTAATAATTCAGATTAAGAACTTCCAAAAGGTTACTATTTTTATAATTTTTGAATTTCAAAGATCAAATCAATAATCATGAACAAAAATCCCAAAGACTGATTAGTTCTGTTTCCTTTTTATAAAGTTAATTGTAACATCAATATGTTTCCAATGATTTCAAAAATAATTTTTAAAAAATCTTTATTGATTTAATTATTTAATTTTTTAAAAAAATAGATTTTTTTAGCAACTAATCTACATTTCGCGACAAATTTAATAAAGATATTTTGCAACTTTGGAGTCTTCAGATTGATAAACAAACCTTTAAATTTATGGCGAAATGCAGATTTTTTTCTGAAATTGTTGGGTTTTTTTTACTAATACATAGATCATTTTTAATTGATGAGATAAACCAATATTACTACTTGACTAATCGATTTTTTAGAGATATTTGAACAATGTAGCACTAATGTGGTTAAACCCAATAACAACATACTTTAATCTTAGGATTCTTCTTGTATATACGCTAATCCCTTAAAGTTTTCAAAAAGTTGTTTTCATGTTTTCAAAAAATGAAATTAAGAATTTTCAATTTTGAAAAATATTTTTTAAAAAATTGTTTGATCTTATTCAAAAGAATCCTTATAACAATTTAAATCATTTTTGTCAGAAAAAATTTGATTTTGAATTTTGGGGATCAGATTACTCTATTCCTAAATATCTTTAAGAAAATTTTATTTTGAAAAATCAAATTTTATCTTAGAACAAAAACACAATTTCTTGGTAAAATTTGCAAATGACTTGAAAACTTTAATAGTTATAACTATTCTTCTTAAACCAGTTACACTTATTTTTCAATAGGTTGAATAAATCATTTTTTTTGGTTAACCAAAAGAGGTATCTTAAAAAAAGAAAATAAAATTCTTTTTTTAATATTCCTGATAATAATGACTTTGGTATTAGGTAATAATGATAGAAGTGGTAATAAAAAAGGTTAAAAACTTTTTATAATGTTTGAAATAAAATGAATTTAAATGTTTTCTTTTTATTAAAAAATGGAAAAAAAAAATTTGATCTCACTGAAAAATTATTCTTTTCTGATTTTCATATTAGATCAGAATTTTTTTTAGTTCAGTACTATAACATTTGTAAGTAGAGAATATCACCCATAAAATATATTAAAATTTTGCCTTGTTGTCGTAGAGTACTGATCCCTTAACACGATTTTATAATTTTTCACGATAAAGTTGGATTAATCAAAGCTAATACAGATTATCATCAAAACCTCTAATTAATGATATTTTGGTGTTCAAAGTACAAATATCAGGTGGTAATCAAATTTTTTCTCGAACATTAAAACAATTAAAATTTTAAAAAATGTGAAAATGTAACTCATTTCTTATAATTTTTTCATTCATTAGAAATATTAAGATTTATGTCATCATTATTTAATCCGAAATTTAGTCTGATCATTTGGTTTGGAATTATTTACACAAATGAAAAAGTTTTACTTTAAATTTCTTCTTCCCAAGGAATAAATGAAAAAAAAAAATTCTAACACAAATAAGCTTATGAAAATAATAGAAATCATAAATAAACTCCATTTCAAAATCATTGACACATTAAAAATCAAATTTTGAAAATAAATATTTTTATAAATCGAATTTATCTATTATAATAAAAAAAATTAGTATTTTAATATTCAATACTATACTCAAGAAATATTTGCTTTTCTTCTCAAAATAAAATAAAAAAAAAGTAAAGAAAAAAATAAAAAAAAATTGAGCAATTTATTATGAAATTTAGTTTAGAATTTAAGTTTTGTATGGGTTTTATTGCAAATTATAAAATAAATGAAAAATAAAAATCCAAATTCTTTCATATTTTATCATATTTAACAATCAAAAAATAAAATTAAAAGTTTTAGATTGTTAAAAATAATCATCAGAAAAATTCAAATCACATTAAGTTAAGCAAAATATAAAACAAAACTCTTTTTCATATCAAATATATCTTGTTTCCTAAAATCTTGTGATACAACACCATGTGGTTTTTATATTTATATTATTTAATTATATTGTTAACAACAACATTACCAAAACTCCTAAAACTTCAAAAAAAAAAAAACTATTCTGCTATCCGAGTTGTTGTATTTTTATTAATTACAATAGATATTTATAATTTACGAAATAATGACAATTTAATTGAATAATTTTCGAACACCAATTAAAAAGATCAACAAATTTAATTTAATAAATTCAAAATTATCTATAAAATTTATACTTTTATAATTTATATAATAAAAACATTTTTTATACATTATAAATTTTTTTTTAAATAAAAAACAAAAATACAAAAGATCATTTCACAAAACAAAATATCAACATTTTTTAAAAATTCCAATATCAAAATTAAAGAATTAGAGCAAATTAAAAATAATGAAGGTTATGGGCTTTTTCTATATTTAATTAAGATTGAGGATTATACAAACGCATTGAATTTGATAAAAAATAGATACGATTTGGTGGGATCTAAAGAATTGTATCAGTGTGAAATTAATAATTTAAAAACACAATTATGCAAAATTCAAAATTTAGAATTAATTAGATATATTTTAGAAAAATTATCCCAGATAAAGCAAAAATTATCTGATGAAATATTAAACCATTGGGTTAAAAACGCAATACAAACTGAAAATTATGAAATGATTAAAATCTTTGGAAGATTGAAAATAAAAATTACTCAGGAAAATGTAATATATAATGAAATTTATAATAAACTTTTTTTTTTTTAAAAACAATTCTTATAAAAAGGCATCCAATTTTATTAAATTAATTGGTAATAAATATAATGATCATTATTTCCAATATGACAGAAAAAAAAATCCACAGGAAAATGAAAATGAAAATGAAAATGAAAACGAAAATGAAAATGAAAATGAAAAAAAAAAGAAAAAGAAAAGAGAAAGAAATTGAAAAGAAATTGAAAAAGAAATTGAAATTAAAAATGAAAATGAAAATAAAAATAAAAATGAAAATCAAATACAAAACCAAAACCAAAACCAAAATCAATCTCAAAACGAAAAAGAAACTGAAGAAAAAAATATAATATTTTATTGTAGTAGTACTTTAAATTTAACTGGCTTTACAATTATTTGTGAAGAAGGGTGGGATTGTAATATTCAAACTGTTAATGAACTTGACACGCCATTCCATATTATTGCCAAAAATATGACAATTGATAATATTCATCAAACATTGCCACTTTTAGAATATTTGTTAACAAAAAAAGTGGATGTAACTTTAATTAACAAATCTGGAAATACTGCGCTAAAGGAAGCAATTCAGATTTTTTATTCAAAAATAATTCCTGAAGCGGTTTCACAAAAAAGGCCCGAAATGCTCGATTTAATTAATAAATTTTTATCCTTACTGATACCCTCGACACAAATTTATTTTAATGATAGTGATTTAATTTCAATGTGTGAAAATTTTACAATCGAAAAATTTGTTACGCAAAAGAACATTAACAAAAATAGTGTCACCACGGGGAATAAAGGGGACAATGCTATTCATAACAAATTATTTAATATTGAATGGATCATGAATAATTTAACCAAGGGATCTGATTTCCCAAATTTCTTAAAAAAGCTTAATATCAATGACAATAGCAATGACAGTCTCAATACAAATATTCAAGAGAATTCCATAGTTGACATTTTTCTACATTATTTAGGCAACAGTACACACAGCATTGTCAATGATAACAAAGAATTAATTCCACAGATCTTGGGCAGAATTGGGTCATTATATTATTTTGATAAAAGGATATTGAAATTAATTGATCAATCAATTGAATATCTCAAAAAAAATAGTTTGAATAAGAATTATTTAGTGCCATTAATTCCGACGTTGTCTTGTGGCGAAATATCTTTAAACAATAATTCGGCTCGGCTACAACACATTTTACTCAAGCACGATTTCCCCATCTCGGCTCTGGCGTCGCACCCCACAGGGAGGATCGTCATTTCAGGAAGCCAATCTGGTGAGTTAATTTTTTGGGATGTACAGAGTGGAACTGTTACCAAGTCAATCCCAAAGGCACACTCTGGTAGCATCCGATCGATATCAATTGCAGAAAGTGACCAAAAGGCAATCAGCGTTTCCAATGACGGCGATATTAAAATCTGGGACTGCCAGAATTACACATTACTGACAACATTGCAATCCCAGCATTTAAGCTTTATTAATTCTGTTGACATTAACGAAACATCCCAATATTTTGTCACGTGCTCTGATGACGAAACTATCCAAGTGTGGTCCACCTTTTCAAACCAGCTATTGCATTCCCTCGGGGGCCACAACTGTGCTATTAATTGCATCAGAATTAAATTTAATCAAATAATTGTCAGCTGCGACGAACGCGGGTTCATCGTTTTATGGAAATTAGAATCGGGCTTCCAATTGAAAAAATATTCGGTCCACCAGCGATCGTCATCATTGCTGTTGCAGTCCATAAACACAATGGACGTCATTGGCAACAATAGCGAATCGTTGGTCTCTGTCACGGGATCGGACGACCATACATGCAAGGTCTTCAATTTGTCGGATGGGTTTGAAATATCCACCTTCACTATGCACACGGCGCCGATATGCTCAGTCACAGTTTGCTCCAACAAGAAAACGGCGATCTCGGGTTCGTTTGATGGCGAAATATGGATTTGGGATGTGATGACTGGTAAGCATATTGATAAAGTCACTAATCCCAATTGCAGAATCAATTGCCTGGATTTAATTTATAACACAAATTCGTTATTAGTCGGCCTCGAAAATGGCCTGATCAAAAATTATCAGTTAATAAAAACTTCAAGAAAAAAATTACATTCAAATCAAAATTTTAATAAATTGTTTAGACAAATTAAAACTGCCAAAAGAAGCCACAAAACTTCAATCACATGCCTGCACACCACAAAAGAATCCAAATTTTTAATAACGGGATCCAAGGGTGGCGAAATAAAAATTTGGGATCTGGCCAAATTAAGGATCAAAGTTACCCTATTTAATAACATCAATTACAATACAAATGAGAACTCGTATTGCTTAAAAAAGCATCCGATATTGGGGTTGGCAACTGATAAAAGCCAGGCACGGCTATTTTCCACTTCATACAACTCCATTAAATTATGGTCTTTGCAAAGCTTCAAAATCATTAGCCAGTTTAATGAGATACACCCCGAAGACGAGTGGGTGACCTGCATTCAGCTGTTTGATGATGAGAAAAGAGTTTTAACCGGCTGCTCTGATGGCGGAATCGTTGAATGGGACTCAATGAACGGCAAAATCATTCGTAAATTCGAGGCGCACACAGATTGGGTTTCCGCAATTACATTTATTAAAAATCAAACCCAATTCATTTCAATCTCCCACGATGAATCGATAGTTATTTGGGATTTAAAGAACGATAAACACACCATTTTAAATGCTGGGAATCTTTTATTAAAGTGTTCCCTGTCAATAGATAATAACTACCTGTCAATTTCAACATATGATCAGAAAATTTTATTATTAAATCTTAAAAATAATCAATTGCAAGGCCAATTCGATGATTTTAATTATCACTCGATCACAGATTTGTCACATTTTTCAAAAAACCTTTTATTTTCTCTCTCAGGTTGTAAAGGCAACTTGCATAATATTAATAATAAACAATTAATTGCTAGTTTTACCTCGGATTGCCAATTGACCTGTTGTGATTCTACGCAAAGACAAAATAATCAAATCATCATAATCGGTGATGAAAATGGGTTTGTTCATTTTTTAGATTTGATTTAAAGGCTGTTTTTTCTTTTCACATTTCTTTTCTTTCTTTTTTTTTTTTTTTCTTGTCTTTTGAATCTTTTCTTTTTCATTTTTGTTATTTATCATTATCTAATTTATTTCTTGATTTTCAATTTCTTTTTGTTTTTCAGTTTGTGATTTTTTTAATGAATTTCATTCTTTTTTTTAAATAAAAAAATTAAATTTAAAATTGTTTTTTAAAAAATAGTGTTATTTATTATTTTTTTTTTAATTATGTTTCATAAAAAGCAATATATTTGTTTATTTTATTTATTAATTACTTAACGGTGGGGTTAATAACACCTCGAGTTTAGAGTTCTGTTTTTTTTTTTTTAATTTAAAAGAATTGAGTTGGATCTCTGATTTTTCTCCATTATTCCAAAAGCTGGAAAACTACAGTTAGGTTTTCTTGATTTTTCTGTTTATTTGTAAAGTGTTCTAGGTGTTTTTGAGTTTTCTATTTATTTGTAAAGTGTTCAAGGTTTTTTTTTACTTCATAAATAAAATAGAAAAACTTAAGAAAACAATCGGATACTTAGCAGATAAAACTGATAACCTCAAAAAAACTGCAGTAATATTTTTTTAAATTTACGAAATTAAACAGAAAGCCTCAAGAAAACCTAGGCACTCTACAGCTCCTGATGGCACTCTGCAACACTTCCCAGATTTCAAACAAAAAAGTTTGGAATTTTATTAGTTACTCAAAAATAAGTCTATTATCCATAAGGGCTAAAAAAGCATGATAGATCTTTTTCGGTAATACTGTTAATACTATTAATCCTATTTAATATAATAATCATCATTTTTTCTGGGCTTGGCTAAAAAAATGACAAAAATAACTTGTATACAATGTGATTTAATTAGCTTCTAATCTAGATCATTCTCTTGACACTTACTTACTCTTTCAATTTTGACTATACTCAAATTGTGAATTGCTATTTTTTATATTCAAAAAAAAAATTTAAGAGATGGTCAGAGTTTCTAATAATTAAATTTAGAAGATGTTTATTATACACCAAATTAGTGAATTTCATGTAGATCAAGTATAACAGCTGATACTAATTTTCAAAAAATGGTCAAAATGAAAAGAGTCTTTTAATCATCTGACTCATCCAATTTAATTGTTTTTAACAAATAATAAGATAATAAAAATTAAGTTGAAAATTTCTAGATTAAATTGATCAATGTGTTTGGGTTTGGTAATTTAAAGATGATTTGGGGAAATTCTGTATTAGTGAAAAATTTTCCAAATTATTTAAAAAATTAGTTGAATTTTCGTAAATTTTTTTATTTTTTATAATCCAGAACAATTGTAACTATATTTTTTGTTTTTTGTTTGTTTTTGTTCGTTTTTTTTTAATTATTGGCATTAACTCACCAGTTTCAAATAATAACTCTTGTAATTTTGTTCATTTCTAAAAAAAAGCAAATTATAATTCTCTCTTGGCAATATTAAAATTATCAAAATTTTTTTTTCAAGTAATTTTTAATCTTAAGTATGTGTAAACAAGATATTTTTGCAATTTATTTATTTTATTTTTTTTTTAAAATATTTCAAATTATCAATTTCAAAGTAAGATATTTCTAAAAAAAAGGTTGGAATTATATTTTATAATATCTTTATTAAACTTAATCATCATAAAACCTTAAATAGACAATTTTATTAACTTACATTTATTGGTTCTTAATCGAAATTCAATTCTTCGGTTGTAATATAAATATATATATATATATATAAAGCTTGAAAATAGGAAACCTTCTGATCTGGATTGTAAATAGTATTTTTTCGCTCTTAAGATAGGGAATTCTAATCTTCTTCATTTTGAATTAAAAAAAATTTGGGAAGATTGTTAATCTAAATAAAATTTTAAATCTGAAGCGCAAAGATCATATTGACTTTTATTGAAAAAATATTTTTTTTTTTTACATGTTAAATTGTCAGTTTTTCATTGAAATTGAACATACAACATGTTTTCTTGTAAAAAAAAAAAAAATTTTATCATTTTTTCATTTTTTTGGGGATATTTTGATAAATATAAGCCATATTATTTAAATTTGAAGTCACCTAAAATCAAAAATAGACAAAAAAAACTCTCAATATATTGTATCTGTCAAAACTAAATATTAAATCACATTTAAACTGTAAAGAATTACAGTTTCTATATTTAATCATTTTAATACAATTAAAGAAGAAAAAAATCAAATACTGAAAAAAAAAAAAATCAATGTGTTCAAAATCTTGTAACTAACTAGACAAAAAATTGTTTTGAAAAATATATTAAAAGTTCATTAACGATTATTGATCAAAAAAAAGATTAGATACACTAGACAAATATTAGATGAGTTTTTATATTTAACTAAACTCAGCCTCCACCTTTAATTAATCATTGAAAGAAAAAAAAATCCAGATCTAAAGAAACATATTAATTAACTGGAAAGAAGGAAAACAAACTTTAACAGAAAAAACAAAAAATGAAATAATAAATTGTAAAATCAAAATTGTACTACACTTAAATGCAAATGGTGAATTTTTATTCTTTAAACTATTGTAATCATATCAAATATTTCATCAGGAAGTCGAGTTCATAATAACAATTTAAAAACAAAAAAAAAAACTAATATTATATTTTTTTCTTTAATTACTCATTTCTCATCATAAATATAAGATATTTACAAGATTTTTTCATTTAAAAAACAGAAAAAAGTTAATTTAAAACAATTAAAAAGTTAGAAAATATTTAAAAATAGAAAAAAAAAAGCAAAAAATTATGTTTTTTCAATTATTTATTAATTTAATAAACTCTTTTATAAATATTTCAAAAAAAATGTTGAATTTATCAACAAATTATTGTAAATTTGTGGAAGATTAAAAATGAGATTTTAGATGTCCATTATAATTTAGGATTTTTTTACCTTCAAAATATGGTTATATATAACTGCAGTTGTAGAAATAAACATTACTATAAACCCAAAAATTATATATACCAAACCAAGAATTTTATGTCGATTCTTCTTTTCATTTCTCTTGAGTTTATACCATAAGAAACCTGGCACAATAAAAAGTGTGATCATGGATGCAGTGGATCCTGTTAGTGCAGAAATGAACTGCACCTCTGGTAAAGTTAAAGATAGGACTGTAATTAATATACAAAACAAAACAGTCACCACAATATGTCTTTTCCAGGAAAAGGGTTTGTTTTTAAAAAACAGGATATTAATTGATTCACGCGTCACAAAAATGAATATTGGGATTGAAACTATGGCCATTAACGTTAAAACGAATCTTGCAATGATGATTGTAATTCCATTTTTCGAATATCCAACAATGATGTCCCCAGGTGTTTTTTCACCAAAAGTGAAGAAGCCAAACATGGACGCAAGAATGTATATACAGTTACAGCTTGTCAAGGTACCGACACTGATCGTTGATATCGATTTTACAGATGCATTTTTTAAATCTTTAATCACATTTACAGAGACTATATGGACACTATCTGCAAAAATGAAAATTGGAAATACGGTTACAAATTTTAAAAAATCAAAATTGAAAGCATAAGTTTTCAAATTTCTGAAATCCGTCTTGGAGTAGTTCATTATAATTACGATCAACAGATATGTGATTGCAAGGAAAGAACAACTCGAACTAAACTTTAAATGATCCATCTTTCTCATCAAGGAAAGTGGTAAGATACCAACGGAAATTGCAATTAAAGATATAAAGACTCGTGATGTTAAAATGGAATTTGAGGTCGTTTCAAATGATTCAAAAACCTTGGGAAGAGAGTCACCTATGATAATCTTTTTTGATTTTTTTTATTATTTTTTGTTGATTTTTTTTATTTATTTGTGAGGAAAAATTAGATTTTTTTTAATTGAGAAATTTGGAAAAAATTGTTTTTTTTTGATTTTTCTTTTAGAACTTGAAATAATTTTACCAAATAAGTTGTTGAAGCTAATACAGTTACTGACAAAATTGTAATTTTGACCACTACTGACATTTTTTTTCCAATAACATGCTTTGCAAGTTCTTCATATGTATATTGTTTTGTATAATGCGAAGATAACATTAATAATTCGAGAGATCCCCATGATATTATACCCACAAGTACAAAGATAATTATACCAAAAAACCATCCAATTTGGCTAAAAGCGTATGGTAAAGCTAATATGCCTATGATTAATTATTATTTTAGATTAATTATAATTTTTGAGTAATTATAGTTGTGTTCATATAATAGAAGAATTTAGATTTTTAAATTGTTTTTTAATTATTTTCATCAAATTAGTCTTCTGATATTTATTTATCAGAATAGTTTTTTTTGAGAATTTTGAAGAGGTTTTGATCATGGAAAGAAGATTGTATTTTGGTCAAAAGCTTTTGTTGACTTTATAGATTTTTTAACAAAAAAGTATAATTATTAATTTTTCCTTTGATATTTTGATTAAAAATTTATTGTAAAATGACTTTTTAAATTTGGAATCAACTTTTAGAAAATTTTTTTGGATCATCAAATTCAAATTTTAATTTTTTCATTCCACAAATCAGATTGACTCAAATTTCTTTTTGTTTTCCTTTGAGAATTGGAAAGTAAAATGTTTTTTTGTAATAATTTTTTTTGATATTTTTTTTTAAGAAAAGCTCTCGAAAATTTTATTTCTTTTCCATTCCAATTAAGATAATTTAAACGTAGAAATCGAACATTATATTAATTGAACACTTTTTTATTTTCCTCTTTTTTTTTTCAAAGGGTTGGAAAACAAGAAAACTATTCGCTGATAAATTCAAATAAATGTCTGAAAATTTTTAATTTTCCATTTTTCGATTTTTATACACAATCTTTGAATAAAGCATGTTATTTGTTTAAATCTTATGAAACTTTGTAAAAGTTGTTTGATCATTATAGTATCCCTTCTTGAGAGTTGTTTTGAAAGAAACAGTTCTCCAAGATTTCGAAAAAAGGAAATTGAACAAAAAAGTATTTTCAATATTTTTTGGGTTTTATGAGTAATATCAAATATTTTGAACAGGGATCTTTATGAAAAAAGAATAAATATAAAAACCTTTCTAAAAAAAGGTGGTTTGTTATAATATACTTACCAGCACCCATACACGCATTGGTTAAATTTGATATTGCACCAAATACGGTTCCGGTTTTTTCGTTAGTTGATGTTTTCATATGATCGGTTTTGTCTGTTTGGAGTTTTAAAAAATCATTTTGAACAGAAACCTTTCGAACCAACAGTGGTTTTATTTCTGAACTAGTAGTTTTTTTTGACATAAGTTTTAAAAATAATAAACAGAGAAAGGTAAAGAGCAAAATAAAATGATCTGAAATTGAATCTTATTTATTATTAAACACTTTTTGAAAAAGGATATTCTTGAAATTGAAAGTAAACAACCTCTAGACAAATTTAAAAATATAGACTCTTTGAAAAAGTTTAAAAATTTGTAAATTTAAATGTATCAATAATAAAAATGTGTTATGTATGTTTCCCAGTACGTAGAAGATTCAGAAAGACTTTTTTGTTTTGGGTTAATTTGTCACTGAGAGACTTAAATTTTCCAAAACACTAAACAATTAGCCTATTAATGACGAAAGATTTATTCTTCATCCCAAAGTTCTTATTAAAGAGATCAAGAAGGTAATACTTCTTTGAATTGGAAATTCTTAACAATTTTTCTGAGGTTAAAGGTTTTTTTCGTTTAGGAATATTTCTTTTCACATTCACACCCACCACTCTTTCTTGATTTCAGGGAAATATGCGGTTGATAAAATAATTTTCAATAGAGTAATTTTATTTTATAGGTGAAAAAAGTTCTTTTGCTTTTTATTTTTTTTTCTGACGCTTTGTGAGTCATTTTTAAAAAAAAAGTGACAAAATTGGGTTTCAGTAATATCACAAAAACAAGTTTACTTGTTCAATACAGTCATTTGTTAAAGAAAAATAAACCAAACAAACTTTTATTTGATATACTTTAAAAATAAGAATTACTTTAAAATAATTGTATTGTAATGTTGAGTAAGGAAGATTAATTGAATTTCGAGAAATCTCTTTCTTGTTTGGTTTTGTGAAGATATTTTATGTTTTTTTTTTCAACTAAGAACTGAGTGAAAAATATTTTGATAATTCGAATGAAAAATTTTCCAATCTTAATTTAAAAATATCAATTTGTGTTGAAAAAATAAATCAATAAAATCTCTTCTTGAAGGATAAAAATTATTATCTCGACAATTTAATAAACAAAGAGAGTAGTTTTTTTTCCAAAGATTTTTTAAACTTTTATGATGAAGGGAGAAGTGAGTTGTATCTTCACTTTATATTTCCACAAGACTATTACTAAAATAAATCTAATATTCATGTAAACTTCGGTTTCTAATTTATATCTGTGTTTTAAATTTGAGAATGCCGATGGATGAAAAGATCCATAAAAATGGACAAGAATTCACCATGGGTAAATCTGATATTTCTTTATGTATACTCTACCATTAAAAAAGCTGAAAGAAAAAATAAATTATCAAATTGAAAAATATATCAGAATTTTATGAGATAATTTTTAACAAAAGTTGTGTATTGAAAAAAACCAAACAAATTTGATTATAAATGAAAAAAAAATTATAATTTTATAAAAAAATCAAGGGGGTTTGGATTCAAAATTGGAATGACATTAGATATATTATTTTAACCCAAATTAAAAGTTTGGTTTTGAACAAGATGAATAATGTTAGTGTTTAAAAACTCTATTTCAATCAAAGGGTCCAACTAAAAATGAAAGGTATAATTTTTTTTTTTTTAAAGAATCAATCAACCTATGATTGTTTGGAAATCAGAAAAATGTTAACTTCAGATTGAAAGTTAATATTCATAAAAGAAATACCCTAATAAACAATAAATTCTCCAAAAAAAATAAGCTTTTTAAAAAATTTTTGAGCACCAGTTATCTGAATATCTTATACAAAATTTCTCAATTTATTTAGGAAATTAAAAATGATGACAATAATAAATTTTAATATTAAATGTATAAATTTAAAAAGGAAATCACAAAGCTTCAATTTTATTAATGTTAATTTGGAATTTCAAACATTTTTTTTTTTAAATTTGCTTTTAAAAAAATACTAAAAAGATAAGAAAAAAAAAATGAACAAAGAAAAAGAAGAAAAAAGCAACAATCCAAAAATACATAAAAAAAAAATTGAATAATAGAAAAATGATTTTAGATCTCAAAATTACTTTTTAATTTTGAGAAGATTACCAAATGAAACTCATAGAATATATACTCGACCACTTGAAAAAAACTGGACACCTTAGACTGAAGAAGATCCAGTTTTGAAAAATGATTTTTATTGCCGAAATGCATGAATTTTGTAAAGGACTGTATTTTCCGAACTTCTTTAAAAAAAATTTGGGCAAATTATTTTTATACAACTTTCTTCCCAAACCAATGATAAAACTCAAGCCCGACTTTTCTTTGAATAACCATTTATTTTTCAAAACAATAACGTAAACTGTCTTTAGATTTTACTTGAAAATAGGACAATAAAAACCATTCTGAAATAAAAAGGGGATCTTAGGGGATTAGTAACTACCACAAAAACCAACATTTAAGTATGTAGTTAGTGAATGTAACTTCTATCTGAACCATAGATATAATAGTCTTAAAAATGTGATTATTATACCAGTACTATTCAGTTATCTCAACCAATTAAAAAATATCCTTGTGTTGTTTAATAAACTATCCAAGAATTTCAAAAAAAAATCTTCATCCCAAGTTATATTAACAGGTTAGAGAGATCAATATTCAGACAACAAAGTTGAAAAATATCTTCAATTTTTCTAAAAATGTAGTTGAGTGGTTGATAAAAAATTAGTTTTATTTAAGAAAAAGGAAATATTTAGCCAATGGGTCTTTTAAAATATTATTTTCATATATTGGAAATATAGAGAAAAAATAACTATTTTCCTAATAAAAATCGATCCTAAAATAATGAACCCTCAGCTTTTAGATAATTATTGGGTAAATCTTGTAATTAAAATAATTGTAAAATATTTACATATGTATGCCATAAATATGAATTTTTAAAAATCTCGAATTCCATTATTTTGGTTTACATTTTTTAGAATTGGTAAATAAATCAAAAAAAAAATTCATATTTAAAATATGTTAAACTTTGTAAAATATCGAAAAATTTATGATGAAATAATATTTATTATAGATTTTTGAGAACCATATGAGTTATCTAATACTCATATTATTTACCTTCAATTACAATACACTTTGACTAGAGAAGAATTTATCCAACGATAACTCCCAAAAAAAGAAATATTTCAACCTTTTTTAAACTTTTTAATGATTTATGTGCCAAATTAATTCTGAATAAACATTATAAAGATCAACTTTTTTTCTTGGTTAGGGTTTTGATGGTATTTAATCAAAGATTCAAAATAAATTTTTTAGGATAAAGATCGAAATAATTTTGGGTTTTTTAGTTTTTATTGTTTGTTTAAAAGTCCTCACTTACCAAGCCCTGATAAATACATCAGAGAAGATATTAATGCAATTGGTTTTTTCATTGTGCTGGTTAATAATACTTTATACAAATAACTCAATAAAATTCAATAAGTTCATGGTAAAACATTACTACTCAAAATTACTACTCTTTGTTTACTCATTATACAAGAGAACAAATAATAAAAAAAAACACATTTTTTTTGAAAATAATAAATATATATAACCGTTCCTAAAAGGCCTTGAAAACTTAACAAAAGATGAAACTTTTAATTTTGGTAAAATTTGTATGTAATTTTTTTTGAACTTACATCCTTAAATGTCTAAAAATAATTAAACATATGGCCAAAAAAGATCAATGTGAACTTAAAAAAATCAGTTTTGAATTTTTCAAATAGCTCAACACCTTCATATACAATATCTTTTTAAATGTGAACTCAGGATCTTCAAAATATTCTCCAATTAGGGTTTCAAAAAATCATTTTTTGTAATTATTTTAATGAAAAATTCAAAAAAAATTTGAGATACTTTAACTCTAACACCTTAATATGGATGGTAAAAATGAAAAAGAAAAATAATAACAATATTTTCTAACCTAAAAAAATGACTATGATTTCAAACATTTTCGATAAAAAATTATAACTTTATAAGATCGAAGTGTCTATGATTTTTGATCATTGAATTCCCCGAATTGGTAAGTGTCTGGTTAAATCAGATTAATTCCGATAAAAGAGTTATGTATTTCTCTTATTTTTTTTAATTTGATTCTTTTTGGGTTTTTTTTATTGAAGTTTTCAATAACGCTTTTGAGGTATAGTCTCTCATCGACTTAATTTTTGAACTGAAGTGATCCTTCAACCTTACAAAAATCTTTTTTTATTTTTGTGTGATATTTTTTTTTGTTTGTCTTGTTTCTCTCAAAACATAATTAGTTAGTAACAAGGCAATTTGTGCTGAGGTTGTATATAAAATCTTTTGATAAAATTTTAAAGAAAGGATCTAATTGAAACTTAAATTGACAAAAATTAGTTATTTTTTATAGTTTTTCATAATAAAGCGTAATATTTTGTAAGAAAAAAAAAAGATCTTTTTGGGAAAGGGGAATTTTGGTGAATTCAATACAAAACCAACCCCACATCTGTGTCTTATTATCAAAATACATCTTTGTTAGAACTAACAAAGGATCAGTCATCAAAGAGTTCATTTTTCCTACATTTTGACCCTTTCCAGCAACTTTTAAAACCCGTTTAATTTACTTCATATAACTATAAAAAAACAGAGAAAATTCTAGGCAATGTGCCAAGGTTTTTACTAATTTTTTTAAAGAGTAATTTTCTCAAAAAGTAGACTTTTTCTAATCCTCTTTTTTATTTTTTGTTATTATTGAACAGACAATTTTTGGAAAAATATTTCTTTTTTTACTTCTTAGATCTAACTGGACATTAATTTTTGAGTTTTACCAACCTCTAAAACCCAATTAGAGCGTAAAGAACACCAATTTTCAATTTGAACCATACTTCTTAATTCCGAATATACGAGATACCAAAATTAAAATCAATTAATAAATGAAAAAATAAATAATTAAAGACAAAATGGAATATTAATAGCAACCCGAAAAACAGTTTTTTTAATACTACCTTTTTATAAGAGGGTTTTCTTTGATTAATGAATAATTAAAAATGTGTTGTAAAATTTGACTATTTTTGAGATCTCCAAAAGGACCCCTTACATTTTCTTGAAAAAAATGAGGACTAAATTATAATTGTTAATTTAATTGGAGAAATAACGAACTGTTTTCTAAAGATTAAATTGTTTCTTATTTCAACTTATTTTACTTTTTTTTTTTAACATTTAGTATCCTTCCAAAATTCTGTTTAAATTTTTTCCTGTTTCACTTTTTTTCGCAAATGGAGAGTAAATTC
The DNA here is from genome assembly GCA_027625915.1 of Anaeramoeba flamelloides. NCBI lineage: Eukaryota > Anaeramoebidae > Anaeramoeba > Anaeramoeba flamelloides. The sequence goes on from JANTQA010000042.1 coordinate 6,612,388, forward strand.
AAAATGAAAAGAGAAAGTTGTGTTGTCAAAAAGATTCCAACACAAGTAAAAAAAAATGAGTAAAATTAATTAAATTAGATCAACCCAATTATAACCGATTTCATTTGTTTTTTCAGAAAGTAAATGACAACTCAAAAAATAAAACAAAATCTTTTGTCTTGGTATAAGATAAAGTTTACCCACTAAGTAATCCAAAACAAAAAAGGAAAAGTGAACATAAATTCCTTAAACTTGTTTGAAATTCAATAATTGTTATTTTCCTTTCAGACCACTCGAAAAACATAAGCTTTTACCTTTTTGAATACTAATTTCAAATCTCGATTTTTTACTTTTATTTTTAAAAAAAACTTGAAAAAAAAAAAAAAAGCCTTTAAAACACATAGAAATTTGAAAAATCAAGTCTAAGTTTGATTCCTGGTTTATAAATTCAAAATTGTTTGGAAATTCTAAAAACAGTTTAAAAGTAATTTTTTTCAATAAAATTCATTTTTTTTTTTTTATTTTGAATTTAATTCCTTTTTATTTAATTTTAAAACCAGTAAATATTTTTTTTTTTAGTTATTTTTATTTTGAACAAAAAAACAATAAAAAATTCTTTTAATCTTCTTAACTAACAAAATATCTTTTTCTTTTTTAAACCACTAATACCAAAGAATGAGCAAAAATCATAAAACCAAAACAAAGCATCAAAAAAAAAAGAAAGATAATAAGAAATTATTTGCTGATCGAAAAATAATTAAAAATTCAATATGGTCTGAAAAAGAAGTAAGTATCTCTCTTAAAATCTTTGGATAAACAAAAATTAAAAGGTTCTTTAATTACACACAAAAAAAAAGGGGTTTAAAAAATAAAAAGAAAAAATATTTTATTTTTTTCTTTTTAATCACTATTCAGATAAGGGAACAAAAACAAAACGAAGTCCCTTTAAACTGAATTTTAAACTTGTGAAATGTACATCTTTTGAATAGATCAATTAATTATAAAAATTTCTTGTTTTTTTTTTTTTTTTAATTTTTAAAACAAACAAAATTTTTAAATAAATTTAAATAGGATCTCAAACTTGTAAAAATTGTCAAACAATATAAACAAAAGAATTGGTCTTGTGTTGCTTCGTATTTTGAAACGAAGAATTCAACACAATGTTTACATCGTTGGCAAAAAGTAAATCTTTCCGAATTGATTTTTCATTTTTTCTTATTTTTCAATCAAACTAATTTAGCTTTTTTGTTTTAATTCTTTTTTTAAAAAAAACCCCAAACAATCATAAATCAAATCTATAATAAATGAACTCCACCTACAAAAACAAAAAAAGGTTTTAAATCCTAAAGTTAAAAAAAGGAAGATGGAACAAAAAAGAAGATAAAAAATTAAAAAAATATTACAAACAATTTGGAACTGATTGGTCGACAATTGCAAAAAAGATTCGCCATAGAACTTCAAAGCAATGCCGTGAAAGGTTTGTGTTCATTAAAAAGTTTTTTTTTTTTTTGAAAAAATTTATGTTGATCTTTTGGTTAATTTTTTTATAAAAATATTGTAACTTTTTCTTTTTAATTATCCTACCCTTATTAGATACAAAAATGTCCTTGATCCTAAAATTCAAAAAACTCCTTGGACAGAAGAAGAAGATGAAATTATCATCAAAAATTATCTTGAATTAGGCTCCAAATGGTCCAAAATTATGAAACATCTTCCTGGGCGTTCTGACAATCAAATTAAAAATCGTTTTAATTGCCGATTAAAGAAAAAATTGAACGATTTCTGCAACAACAAAGATTACCGACCAAAAACCAAAATAAAAAAATTGAATGTGTCAACCACAACAACCACAACAACCAAAAGATCGACCAAAGAAAAAATCAAAAATCAAAAAAAAACAAAAAGCCCGATAATTACCCGATCAAAGGTTTCCAATTTAAAACTGAATGAAAAACCTACTGAAACACAAATTGGGACTCGACAATTGCCAAAAACAATTCGTAAAAGTTCAAGAATTATTAATAAAGCTTCAAGAGTAGAATTACCTACAGCCCAGCCCATGGAAGTTGAAAAAGAAAAAACAATTCAAACTCGACTCAATTCCAAAAACAATAGCAAAAACCAAAATGGAAATGGAAAAGAAAACGGAATAAAAAATACAACAAATAAAAAAAGAAGAATAATAATAAGAAGAAGAAATAGTTTAAGCAAATCACAGGTAAACACCACGTCCTCGGCAAAAGAGGAATTAAATGAAAACAATTCAACTGTTGATTTTAATAACAAAGAAAACACAAATCCAAATATTTACCAAGAAGAAGAACAAGAAGAAGAAAAGTTCCTTTTTGAAATCTATTCGCCAATCCCAGATCCTTTTGAGTTCGAAGAAACCTTGTCAACTATTGAGTACCCAGAGGTTTACAATCATACAGATATAAAAACCGAAGATAAATATAACAATTTCTTTTCATTGGAAAAGGGATTCTCGTCACCACCTATCAAAAGAAAAAGGCAATTGGAAAGCCAATACGAAACAAACTTTATTATCAACAAAGAAAATTCAAGAAACGAAAATGATCCTGAGAATCAAGATTTAGAAAATTGGTTTTATAGTAATATTAATCACAACGATGGTGAGGATAATTATAATGAAAATAGTTTTTTTGACTTTAATGAAATACATTCCACAGAAGCTCTTTCTCCTTTAAAAATAAAAAGGATATCGCACACAAAAAGAAATGAAAAATTACAAAGAATTCTTTTCACTTCAAACGAAAACTCAACACAAAGTTATTCGAATATTAATTCTTTACATCTTGAAAATACATCGAATAACAACTTTGAAATTTTTGATAATTCAGAGTTTGCTTCTTATTTTTAAAAAAAAACACTTTTTTTTGTTTAAACCTAAAAATTCTAATATATATATATATATATATATATATATATATATATATATATATCATCTATATAATTCACCATTAGAATAAAAATATTGATAAATTAAGTTTTATCCAAATACCCTTATAGAAACATTTTTGTTTATATTTATTGATTAAAATAAAAATAATAGTATAAAAAAAATAAAAACCAAATTATTTTTCGTCTCTTTTTTTGTTATTATTGCTTTCAATTTTTTTTCTATTCTTTGTTTATGTAACAATCTTTCTAAACCGACCAAACAATTTGTAAAAATTTGAAATTATTTTTTCTTTTCAACTTTTTTCTTTTTCCTTTCCTTTTCATTTTCTTTAATTTTTTTTTTTTGATACTTTAATTTTGCAAGATCATGTGGAAAAAAAAAAAAGATCTTCTAAAAGACAAATAATCACTAACAAAAATGAGATTCTGGAATGTTTTTTAAAATGAATTTCATTATTATCAAAAAATATTCTTGTTAACCTTTTTTCAGTGAAAATTCAGATATAAAAAATCCTTTAGGGGGGTCGTTACACCATAAGACATGATAAAAATTTCAGAGAGATGAGATAAGAGTATTTTATTTTAGTGGTGTGTGAACATAGATTATCTAAAAATTTTTTTAAAAAAAATTATTTTATATTTTTTTATTTTAGTAATGATAAAAACAAAAAAAAAAAAAAGAATATAGCTGATAAAATAGTTTTGATTTTTTTTTTTTGTTTTTTTATAAATTTAATTCGAAAATTTGGGCACAGTTTAAACAGTTGAAAGAATAGCAATACTATAATTTACATTCAATTTGGAAAATTGTTTGATTTTACAAACCATTTCATTTTTTGACTTTATGTTTTTTGTTTTAATTTTCTTTTTTTTCCAGTTACTTAATCTGTTTGGTTAGATCTGAAATTTTTTTTCGATGGTTGATAGGACGTTAGTGCTGAGTTTATTAAATTGAAAAATAACATACAATTGGTCCATTGTATCTTATCATTTGATCGATCAACAATTGTTGGTGAAATTTCAACAAATCTATCAAGAAATTTTTTGTTCAACTCATTTCATTATTTTATACATTGGTTTTTTTTTTTTTTTTTTTTTTAATTGTTTTTTTTTCTTTGGATGAAAAGGATTACTTCTAAAAACATTAATACTATGTTACTTAAATGTGATTTTATATTAGGTTTGGAAAAATATAATAAATTGGGTTTTTGTTTTCCTATTTTTGATTTTAGCTGAGTCCAAATTTTTGGAATGAGGTTTAGTTTTTTTTTTCAGGGGGAAGATGATTTTTGATTCTTAGAATAAAACTTATAGTTATTTTGTGGTTTTAAATTTGATAAAATATAATCATTATCACTTCTCCAAATCCACTAAACCCAACTATTTAAAATCCTAACAAGTAATTTTTTAGGATAATTATTTTTTTATGGAATCCTTCTAGCTATTTAAGCCATATTCATGTTTCCTTTTGCGATTCTCTTAATTATAATGTTGTTTTTCATTTTAAACAAAATCCATTAATCCGAAATGTCACTGATAAAAAAAATATTTTTTATTGTTTTTGTTGAAATGATTGAAAAAAATTTAAATATGAAAAAAAAAGAAAAAAATCAAAAAATCTTCTTGTTCAACTTTTTTTCAGAAAAAAATTTTTCACCGTAATTACTCAACCCTTAATGCTCATTTCAAAAATTGTGATTCATTTTTTTTATAGTTTTTGGCTTTATTTTTTTTTATTTTAAAAATATCAGGTTTTTAAATATTTCTAATGATTTAAAAGTGAATTATAAGGGTATATTACCAAATTTCAAAATTGGTCAAATTGATTTTTTTTCCTAATTTTGAAGAGTTTCTTGAATATTATTATTTGATATGAAATGTTTTTAAAGGCTTTTAATGATCGTGGGAGGAAAAATCAAAAATATTATTTTGTGATTGGTAGTATTTTATTACTGGAATTGTAGTAAATCAAAGTGTTGAAATCATCAATACTAAATATTTTTAAAAAATTTGTTCGAAAAAAAATTTTAACCACCAATTAAAAGTGAAAATTTTTAACACATTAAAACAAGTTATACAAAATTCTAATAGGTCTCTTAATTATTTTTTTTCAAAATACTAGTTAAAATTCCCTAACCTAACATACCATCCAAACCACCCAAAAATACTCTAACCTGCCCTAATATACCTTAACCTGCCTGAAAACGGGTTTTAAATACCTATAACCAATATATTTCAATAGAATTGACTATTTTGAAAAAATTTAGAATTTGCCAAATTTGAAAAGTAATAATTTTCCCAATTATAAATCAGATTTAATTATTAGTTATTCTTGAATACTAAAGTATACATTTTTCTTTAATTTATTATTTCAGGTGAGTCAGAATTTTTGGAATGGGGTTTATATAAGCCAAATTTCAAAATTAGTGGCAGACTTTTTTATTATTATTTTTTTCTTTTTTCATTTTCCTTTCAAAAAATAAAATGATTTCATTATATTTTTATTTATTAATCTATATTGGCTATTCTCTCTAAAAACTTTAGCAAAATACATTATTATTCAAAAAAAAAAACAAATAAACAAATTTTTTTCTCATGAAAAATCTGCCCCTATTTTTGAAATTTAGCTTATATCTGAATATGGTTGTTTGGATCAAAATGTATGATTAAATATTGATGTCGAAATTGAGCAAAATATTGATTGCTTTTTCAAGTGGAATTAGTATCTTGAAAATAGTAATTGTTTGAGAATAATATTTTTATTAAATAAATAAAGTCGATTATTGATAAATCTTGTCAAGATAAATATATTCATATATACCGATAGATAGATAGATAAATTTATTCTTTAATAAATATTTTAATTGTTTTTTAATTATTTTATTCCATTGTCAATATACAATTAATATATATATATATATATATATATATTTAATAGACTATGAATAATTGAAGATATCTTATATTTTTTTAAAAAGCTTTATATTTAAGATATTAACACTATAAATAATTATTTTCTGAACTATTAATCTCTGAATCATTAATCTCTGAGCCATTAATCTCTGAACGGTTCTTCTCTGAATCATTATTCTCTGAATTATTTGTATCCCACGAGCTTTCTTCAAAGTTTTGATCATTTTCACTTACAATGAACCCCTCTATTTTACAATTGTGTTCTGTTGCATCTAACCCCGCGATTTGTTCATCGTAGGGCACTGAAATATTCCATATTTTATTTAAGCACCATATAAAAATAAACCCATTTACGATCCCCCACCCGATCGTTACAATTATTAACAATAAATTACTTTTGAGGATGCCAAATCCGCCACCGAAAAATAGGCCGTTATGGGGTGTTATTGATGTTTTGGATGCAAAAAGCCCCGTTGCGATCAGCCCCCAGATTGAAGACACGCCGTGCATTGGCGACACGCCAACGGGGTCATCGATTTTCAGTTTTTTGAGCAAGATGCCACAATAATAGGAAGGGAAGGACGAAACAAAGCCAATGATAAAGGAAGCCCATCCTTTGATCACATAGGCCGCTGAGGCACTTGAAGTAATGGCGCCGCTGAGAGACGACATAATAATGATTTCAGGATGGTAAATATAGTCTCGGTGTTTGATAAAGCTGATGATTATCCCACTGACTGTGCTGCCCGCAATGGTAAGCACTGTTGAATACGGAACCGCTGAATAATTTTGGTTGTTTCTGATGGTCTCATTTGATCCCGCGTTGAAGGGGATCCAGGCGATTAAAATGAAAAGGAAGCCCAAGATGAGGTAGAGCGCCGATCTGTGCTCGCGATAGACGGCGTTTGTGCCTGCTGCTGTTGTCGTCGTCGTGTTCGTTGTCGGGAATTTGCCCACCCTCGGCCCCAGCACGACCGTCCCAATGAGCGCAATCGCCGAGGAGAGTAGATGCACGGAGCCTGCGCCCGCGGTGTCGTGGACGCCAATCGTGACCCGCGTGCTGCCTGTGTTGAGCCTTGAGAGCCACCCATTTGTGCTGAACTCCCAATGCGCCAAGATCGGGTAGATCCACGATCCATAGACCAGCGAAAAGAACGCATAAAAGTTCAATTTCACGCGGCCGATCCACGCGCCAGAGATCAGCGTCGAAGACGTCGTTGGGAACACTAACTCATAAAACCATGGCCCAAATTTGGCAGCAACCATGTCCATCCCGATAAAGTTTTCCGTACCACAAAAGGCATTGCCCTTCCCAGTTGAAAACCCGAACCCCAACATCCAAAACCCCAATACACAAAACTGGAAGTCAACCATATTCTTCATCAGGATATTTGTCCAATTCTTTTTTTGCACAAACGAGATTTCAAACAAGGAAAACCCAATTTGCAAAAAGATAATGATCGTCGCTGAAGTTACAAACGTGTGCTGCTCTTCTTCCGGAATTTCTTCTTGGTTATTTATTCCTAAAAGAATCATTTCAAACAACTGATCAGTAACAAATTTTTTAAATAAGTGGTGGTTTGTTGTGTGTAAATTTTTGAAAACAATTTTGAAACTAACAGTCTTTTTTGTTTTTTGTTTTTTGTTTTTTGTTTTCTTTTTTCTTTTTTCTTTTCAGAGCTTTTTTTATTTCAAGTGAAAAAAAAAATGTAAAAAGTTGAATTTAAGGTACGTAAGAAAGATTCACAAAAACAAAGAAACAAACATAAAGTAAAAAAAAATAATAAAAAAATACTTTTTTGGAGAGTGAGTTAAAACCTTATTAGCCTTCTGAAGCAATTTGGAAAACCCAACCCAATTTGAAAAAAGTTTTTTGAGAACTTGTTTGAAATGGGTAAAAATTTTTTTTATTATTCTGTTTTTTTGATAAGTTTGTTTCCTTTAGCACCCAAAATGTTGAGTACTTTATGAAAGATTCTTTACTATCAACTTCTTTTCTCTATTGAATTTTTTTTATTTGCTAAATCAGATTTATTAACAAGTTTTTTCTTCTGAAATTTTTCACTTCATGTGTGTCTATTTTACACAAAGACAACATTTCGGATTTACCAAGTTGTTTCAAATTCTTTGATCTCGGTCTCATTTCTATTGTGAAGAATTTTTCATCAAAATAATCTCCAATTTTAATCAAAAATTATTCGACTTTTTATCCAATTATCCAAATAGAATTGTCGAGCTTGTGTTTTAAAAAAGTGAAAACTGTTGGAAAAAAATACTTTCCTTCACAAACCAACCTCTACACCAAATTTAATGTCTGGAACTTCACTTAATTAAAATAGAAAACGATCCAAAAATTTTCATTCTGAAAAAGTTATTACGACTTGAAAGCAAAAACATGATATAAGTTTTGACTCTAAAATATTCTTAATTTTTGCAAACAAAAAACTGACTTAAAGTTGTAAAAAAAGTCCTCACTTTTTTAATTTATGTTCTAAATTATTAAAGTGTGCTTCTTTTTTTTTATAAGGCTTGAGTATAAAATTATCAAAGGAATCTATAAAAAGCAAAAAGTAAATATTGTATTGGTTTCTTGAAGTATCTATCATTAAAATAGAAATTCTTTTATTGAAAGGAACAAATTGGATAATCTATCTCTAAAAACAAAGTCTTTTTAGATAGACAATTTTGTTCATACAGTGATCAAAATTATGCTTTTCCTAAAAACTACGATCAGTACATAAAAATATAATCTGTGCTTTTTTTTCTTCTTGTTTCAATCGAAAATCCATTTTATTACCCAACATTATACTTAATTTAAAATCTATTTTGAAGGTCAACTCTTTGATATTTTTACTAAATTATAAATTATGAATACAATTTGTTGATTTTTTTTGTAATAGCCTCAGTTCTTACTGAAATTTTTGGCATCTTTTTTGAAGATTAAAATTTTCTTTCAAAATTTGATCTTTTTTTCGATATAAATTTTTTATTTGATATCATCTTCTTTTTTAGAATTTCCTTTTGAATAATAGAACTTTAAGAAACCAATATGAAATTTACTTTGGGTTAGTTGTCGATTTTTTTTATCAGTAATATATGGGTCTTCTATAACAGAAAAACATGCTTTTTATTTTGAAACAACAATAGTACGAAAAAATCGTATAGATAATTCCAAGTTAGACAAAAATACAACTTCAATTATCATTTAATCCTTGTTAATTGTGTTTATTCACAATACATCAACATCCCAGTTCTTAAAAATCTTGGGGCCGTAGTATTTATTGTTGTTAATAGTACTATAATTTTTTTAAAAGTATCTAGCGGAAAAAAAAAAGCTTAATTTTTAGGGTAAAACTTTCCGATTTGGATATTACAATAAAATTTCTTTAAATTCAACTCAGTTATATTTTTTTTGAATAGATACTAACTAATAGTTTTGAAAATATTCTTATCATCTCAAAAAACCCAATTATGGATAAAAAAATAACTATGATAAATATTGAAAGTGTAGGTCGATTTTACAAGATTTAAAAAGAATTTAATTAAAACAATAGATTTTTCTCTATTCTTCAAAAATTAAAAAAATCTGACAAAAGTGTCTTTCGAGTGCAGTATAGTGCTGTAGAGTGCCGTAGAGTGTCGGAAGTTCCCTAAGTTTTTTTTTTAATTTATAGAATAAACCGAAAATTTCTAATAAAATTTAGGTTTTATTTACTTTTTATAATAAACATAACATGGGTGTTCGTCAAGTTCCTAGCTTTTCTTGAGGTTTTCCGTTTTATAAAATAAGCGTTCTATGTTTTTTGGGGTTTTTTATTTTATTTGTGAAGTGTTCTTGGTTTTTTTTACTTTTTGAAATAAACAGAAAATTTTAATGAATTAACTGTTTATTTCAAAAGTAAAAATAAACTAGCGAAAATCAATTGATTTTACAAATAAACAGAAAACTCAAGAAAAGCTAAAGGTGTTTTTACATAATTCAAAAGAATAAAGTAAAATCATATATTATACCCGATTCTTTTAAATTCTTGAAAACCTAACGAAAAGTGTCTGTCGAGTTCCGTAGAGTGCCTATGTTTTTTTTTTAATTTAATAAATAAACTTGAAATTTCTGAAATTTTCCCTTAATTTCTTAAATCAAAAAAAAACTTATTAGCCCATTTTCCAGAATTCAAAAGAATTGAGTAAAATCATTGATTTTCTCTATATTTCTCAAATTAAAAAAAAAGATAACGGCGCGTTTTCAGAATCCAAAAGTATTGAGCTAAATCTTAATTTTACACTATACTTTAAATTCTGGAAAAGATAAGGGCGTTTTTTTTTTTTGAATTTTTGGAATAATCGGAAAAATTATGGATTTTACTCAATTCTTTTGAATTCTGGAAAACCTAACGGAAAATCAAAAAAAAAATATTGTTTTTCCAATTCAGAAAATACAATAATTCTTTAATAGTCCAAATAATTGATTATCAATTTGAATTATATTCATTAAATTTAAAATGCTTTTTTTTTTATAATAAAAAAATGGTATCTTATCTGTGAAAAAAAAAATATTCAAATTTTTTACTCGTAAATTTAAAAAAAAACCTTAATTAGAACTAGAAAATTCGATTTTCCGACTTAAATTGTAAAATATCTTTAATTATATTTTTTAATCTAAGATCTTTTATTAACCAATAGTGTTTATTCCAAGTGGAGTCATCAAAAAGTAAAAAATTAGTAAATGTTTAATTTTTTTTTGAAAAATTATTTTCTTTATTATGGCAGATAAAACTTTTTGAAAGGTATCCGTTTGATAACAGTAAACAATAACAAAAAAATATCTAAAAAAGAATCAATTAAAAAACTTTTTAACAAATTTAATTCAATATTAAAAATTTAACACAAGAATAAAGAATTATGTATCCATAATCTATTCAACCTTAGGAATAATAAAATATCAATATTTGATTTAGATATTATTAATCGGATTAAAAAATTTTTGAACATGTTTTAATTAAAAAATGGCTTTTTAGTTCTGTTCAAAAGTATTGTGACCCACCATATTCATCCTTTTTTAATGAAAAATTCCCATGAAATAATTAGATCTGTAAATAAGTACTAATTTATTTTCGTTTAGTATACCTAAAATAGGGAAAAAATTACAGTGTATTATAGATTCAAAAATATCATTTTAGTTCCATAATAATCGATCTTTTATATAGTATTAAATTTAATAGAAATTCTAAAAGGTAATTTTTTACAAATTGATTGTTTTTTATCCATAAAAACTGAATTTATGAGGGTAATTCTATTGGATACATATTTAATAAAAAAAAATGAAATGATTGGGTTGTCAAGTGAAAAAACTATTTCCCTTTTGTTTAATTACTATTGTGAAAAATAACCAGACAAAAAAGTTTAATTAGTGTTTCAAAATGAACAGTATGTTACTTTTTGAGAAAAGGTCTAGAAATCAATTCATAAAAGAAATCTATAATAAAAAATATATAAATATGGTATTGATTTCTTAAATTTCTACTATTAAAATAGTAATTTCAAAAATGATGGTTCAAATAAAAAATTTTATCAAAAAAAAGGAGTTGATTTTTTATAAAAAAAATTTTAATATTCAAAAATAACAAAAATCTACAAAAAAAATTTTGACAAATTATGAAAAATTATATTCATCAAATTATATTCATCCTTTAAATTTGACTTAAAATATACAGACTTTACTTTTAAAATCGATTTGCACTTAGACATACAATTGTGCAGTGAATTCGATCTTCCATTAGAAAAAGATAATAAAAAAAACATGAGATTTTATTTTGAAATTTGGGTTATAGTCGTTTGGAACCAATTTTTTGATCACAAAACCTCCAAAAAAATATATATATTTTTTTTAAAATCTACAAATAAAATTAACCTCAATTAAAATAACAAACTAAAAACCAAAAATCTAAAAACATTTACAACCGTTTCAACTCCGGTGTGAATCGCAGTCATTTGAAGAATTGTTGGGAAACATTTTAAATTGACACATCAGGTTTCCCTGTCATTAAACGAATGATTGCGATCCACACCTGAGTTGAAATAGCTGTATTAATTTTCTTTCAATCAATTTTTTTTTCATTCCTAAATTCAGCTTTACAATAAAAAAAGAATAAATTCCTTTTTTAAAGGATTCATGATATATAAAAACTATAATTGGGTCAAAATTAAACACAATTATCTTTTTTTTAATTTATCCAATAACTTTCCTTTTTGGATTATTATGTTACCAAGAGTTAAAAAAAGAAATGAATAACCAAATTAAAGAAAGAATATAAATTACATTCTATTTCAATAGACTGTTTTTATCAAAGAAAAAGATAAAAAGGATAATCAATATACAATTAATTCCTATTTATTATTGTAACAAAGTAGAACTACTGTTATTTTCTAATTAAAAAAAAATTTTTTTACTTCAGGTTCCAAATATTATGAATTAATTATTAGCCGAAAAAAAGGAAATATCTTTAGAAGGTGTATTAGCAATGATATTTTGAGAAATTATATTAATCTTTCTTATTGGACTTTGAGCTTAAATTTTAATTATGAGAATTGGATTTTTACTGTATTCAAAAATAATTAGTAAAATAGGTAATAATTTCGATAATTTTGAGAATACAGTCATGTTCTATAACTCATAGTTTATTGTATTTTATTTTGGGACACCACAGGAAACCAAAAAACAGTTTAATTGATTTTTCAATAATTATTCTTCATCTTTCATTTTTTTCATAAAACTCCTCAAAATGAAAATCACACAATTTCACAAATGGCTGACCTTTTTAATTATATTTATTGTCTTTTGGTTAGTTCTTAAATCACAAAATCAAAACCACTTCATTGTATTTTTACCAATTTACGCAATAATTGCATTTGGCTTGTATTCCCTTGGCTTCATTTTATGGAGAGTAACACATTTCCCTACCTGTGACGATGCAACAGAAAAACTCAGAGAGGTAACTATTTTTCTTTTTAACCAAAACGAACAAACAAACAAAGCTTACAATAACTTCCTCTCAAACTTTTCTTTTGTTTTCGTTCATTCAACGTCATGACATCACAACAACAAAAACAAAAACAAAAAAAAAACAACAATAAAAACAAAAAAAAATAACAAATCTAAAATCACAATCCACTTAAAAGGATATCAAAGAAGCAGAAGAAGATCTCAAAAAAAGAGGATATAAAGCACCACAAAAAAAGAAAGAAAAATAAACAAATTTCAGTCTTCCTTCTTTTAACACAACACAACAAAATTAAAACAAAAAACAAAAAAAATATTTGCTTTATTCTTTTTTTATTATTCTTTTTTCCATTTTAATAATCTCTGATTTAAGAACATTAAATTCGATTTCCACACCAAAAATACAACCCACACCAACTTTAAAACAAAAATAAAAGATGAGTAACAATTTTTTATTATTCTTTTTTGCACAAGAACGATTTTGTGAAAGGATATTTTTTTGTATTATTTTTCTCTTTTTTTTTTTAATAGTAAACAAGATCTTGAAATCTTGAACTGTTAGTGATTTTTTTTATTACCCCATTTCCTTTTGTTTCTTTTTGGGAGTTTGTCTTTGTTTCAAAATTAAAAAGAACAAAATTTTCATTCAACTTTTCAAAAAAGGTGGTTTATAAATCAATGTAAAATTTCAAATTTTTAATTTAATACCCGAAATCAGTTTAAATAATTAATTTCCCTTTTGAACTTAGACTTTTGGTGATTTATTTTAATTCTTGGCTTGTGATTTTTTTGGAAAGCTGAATGAAAATTTTGTTCTTTTTATTTTGAAATTAACAGTCCTTTTTGGAAAACCCAATCAACAAATTGGTTTCAAACCATTTCCATTAATTTAATGAGTTTGGATTTTTCACTTAAAATAAAAGAATCTTATTTAATATAATCAACGAAAGACAATGCAAAAAAAATCTAGCAAACCAACAGCTTAACTTTACTCCTGAATCGAATTAAAACATTTAAGGGACTAATATTTTTTAAAAATAAAACCAAATCTTGCTAAGATCTTGATAAAAATTATTTTTTTTGTAATTTGTGTTTTGGCTGATGAAATTGATGAGATAACCGCATCTAAACAATTGACTAATTTGAGTCTATTTTTTGAAATCCAAAATTCACATGTTTATAATATAAAACGAAAAAAATTAACCTATTATTTTTTTTAACAATTAGGTTAATTCTTGAAAATGGTGAAAATATATTTTTCGTTTTAAATTGGAAAGTCTTGATTTTAAAATAAAATAAATTATTTTTAATTATTAACAAAGTTCACATTTTGATTCTTTAAAGAAAAAACCTCAAATAATTCTTTCATTTTGATTCTATGAAACCAAATGATTCTTTTTTATTTCAAAGATAAGTTTCAACTTATTTCTTGTTTGAAATTTGTTTTTTCATAGAATCCCATTATTCTCAAAATTTAATAATTAATAAATATTGTTTTTTTTTTTAATTTTCTCAAATGTTACGAAAAACAATTCTAATTTTAGAGAAAAATTTTAGATTTGATCTTTCATTTTTCAAAGTTGTTTTTTTTTCATAATAGAACTTTAACAACTTCTGTTATTGTTACTTTTTGTTTATTTTTGGTATATTTGAACATATAAGAAATTTCAAAGCTTTCTAGAAAATTATCGGACACTTGCAATTTATCTCATTGGTTTATATCTGTTTGAATACTATTGTTGAAACGTAGTTTTTTTAAATGATTAAATTTTAATTTTGGTTAACTTCTCATTTTTTTGAAAATAGTCAATTCCATTGAAATTTATTGACTGTAGGCATTTAAAACATCCTTTACGGGTAGTTTAAGGTATATTAGGGAAGATTAGAATATGTTAAAGTGTACTTGGGTGTTTTGGATGGTATGCTCGAAAATTTTAGGAGGGATTTTGAAAAAAAATAATTAAGAAACAAATTATACTTTTGTAACTTGTTTTAAGGGAAAAAAAATTTCCACTTAACTTTTTGTGTTTAATATTGTTTTTCGAAAAAATTTTTCAAAATATTTAGTATTTATCATTTCAGAATTTTGGATTTTCTACTATTTAAGTAATAAAATACTGCCAATCGCAAAATAATCTTTTTGATTTTTCATCCAAAAATTTTAATAACCATTGAGAAATTTTATATCAATAATAATAATCAAGAAAATCTTCAAAAATATGAAAAAATTCAATTTTACTAATTTTGAAATTTGATCAAATTTGAAATCTAATAATATACCCATTTTTGCAATTATTTCTTATGATTTCAAATTTCAGAGATAACAAATTTGTAAAGTACTTAATATTTTCTACTAATTCCAAGAAAAAAAAGGAAAATAAACTCTTTTTACAATAAACTGTTACCGAAAATTTCAATCTTTATTGATAATTGAATCAAATTAATTGTAGTTTCATTTCTAGAATCTAAGAAACCACCACAAAACAGAGAAAAACAATCAAATGAATATTTAAAACTGGTTAAAATAAAACAATAAAAATTAAAATTCAAAATTTTAAAAATTGGTGTGCCCTTTTATTTGAAATAAGAAATATCATTTTCTAAATTATAATGAAAAAAAATTATAAAATCAATAAAACCGTTAAATGAGGTAATTAGGGAATTTTTTTTTTTTTACATTTTATTGAGAACTCTTTACACATAAAACTTTTGTTCTTTAAATTCTCATTTTCAATATAAATCCGTAATTCGTCTGGGTATATTGTCGGTTTGTTTTTTTTTCTTTTTTATTTGTTTAATAGATCAATCCAAAAATGGTGTTTCTTAATTCCAATATGTAACTTCCTTCGAAATCAACTTAAACTGTTTACATTTTTATACTAACTGTTTATTTCCAAATTAGTTTCTTCTTATCTTGTTTTTTTTTCATATTTCGAACTGTTCAATACTCATGAATAAAAAAAAACAAAAAAAACATGAATAATTAAAATGAAAATCACCAAAAAGTAATTATCTTATTAACAATCAAATTCAATAGTATTGATTATTTGGGAGGTGTGCACTTCTGTTTGAAAAAGATCCCGTTTAAAAACAAACCAAATTTTACTTTCAAAAAGATCTAAATCTTGTGATAAAATACCCTTAAACACTAGCTGTACTTACACCCCAGTGGTAGAACCATTTCGAATAAAAAAATTTATTGAAATTGAAAAAAAAAAAAAAATTGAAATTTTTATAAGGGCTTTAAACTGAAGACAAATTCTAAAAAAAATTATTATATGATGAAAGATAGATCTTCAAAATTAAAGAAGGAAAAACTAGGGTATTTTTGAAAACAAAAAAACCAAAGAACAACACACAATTACCAATTTAGAGTTATGAATTATAATTTTAAAAACAGTGTATTATTTTCAAAGTATTGTACTTTATGGCTCTTTTTGAGATCTAAAAGATTTAGGGTATTCTTTTTTCAAATAACTAATTTTTTTTGTCAATGATGGTATCAAATCCTTACTTTTCAAAATTTAGATTTTTATAAAATAACCACCAATTAGATTGTGTTGAATTAATTTGATTTTGTACAAAAAGAAATCAATTTGTTTTATATTAAAGAAATTTAAGCCTTTGGGAATTGGGATTAAATAAAAAATGGATTTTTTTTTTTTTTAATTTTTCGAAATTGTTTTTTCTTTTCAGAGACTTTTTTTTTTGAGATTTTTTCTCCAATTCGGTAATCCTTAATTTTAATTTTAAGTTATTTGACTTCTATTAATCACTCTTATTTAAATTGTAAATAGGAAAAAATTTTCACTTCCTTTTCCAGATTTTATTTAATAAAATAGAGTTTTCAAAGAACAAGATTGTAATTTGTTGCTTTATTGCAAAAATGCAATTGCAAATGAAGTGAAAAATATTCCTCTGTCAATTTTCAGCCTAGCAAACGAAGCTCAATCCACAATCTCTTATTTTAGTGACAGGCGCTCCTTGGACCAAACTAAAAAAGGATAAATGTCAGACCCTTAATGAATTTTTCTTATTTTTGAAGTTGATTCAGATTTATTATAAATTAGAAAATGTTTCAGAACCATTAAAGTGTAGTTTTCTTTCCAAAATCCACTTCAAAACGAAAAAACAATAAAAAACACTCTTTCAAATTTCGTAAATCAGAATAAGTTTATTTTTTTTTACAAATCTTTCGAAAGTAAATCAATCTTACCAAACAGATCCTATTGTCCATATTTCGGACAAAAATACCTCTAAAATTTTCCAAAGAAACCAAGAGCCTCAACCAAAATCCCATCAAATACGGGGGTAATTAAATCAACCAAATGAAAACAAGTTTCCGTTTAGGCAGTTCAATTTATGAATTTTTTTTAATTTTGGGCAAGAACCCAAGAATTAAAATCCAGCCACCTAAAGGAAGCCCAAAACCTGAGTGTGAGCCACTGGTATCGCACACTTTAGAATCACAAATCTTGGACGTTTATCCTGACGAAAAAAGGACTTCGCTACCGCCAAAAATTGAAGAATTTGCATTTCCCGATCGTGGAATTGGGATTAAAAACAAAAAACAGGATCAGCTCCAAGAGCCATATGAGTTTGTTCTAACAAACATGGAAGGTGTTCACTTTTATGGTTTCTCAGTCTCTATTTATTATCCCTTAGAATTTGAGGGTTATGCGCAGATTTGCACAAATTTTGGAGATCTTTTTGAATCATCATATTCAAGAAACCGGAGATCTCATCGCGCGATCCCTCGTGACCTTTACGTTGAAAGCGTTTTGGTCTTGGTTTCCAAATGGCCCTTCCATCGTAGCTTTTCAAAACTGCTCTTAGCTTTTATCGCACTTTCAAAAATTAACACGTCCTTTAACAGAAAACACCTCTTAAAACTTGACAGTTATCTTTCACAAATCAAATCTTTTGAAACCGAAAAGCAGTCGTTGTACATTAATCTTTTTTCAAAGGACAACAAAAGAGGAATGGAAACAGAAAAAGAAAAAGAAGAACAAACAGAAGAACAAACAGAGAATGAAAAACGAAATTCATGCCAAAACAGGATCATTAAATTCCCAATGATTAAACACAACCACGAGAACTTACCCTTAACAGACATTGACTTTACATTCCTATTTAGCTTATTGGACCCTCAAAATGTCATTAAATGCTTTACGGCTTTACTCTGTGAAAAGAAAATAATCTTTGTTTCTTCCAATTATAGATTGATTTTCCCTGTAATCGAAGCAATCAAAACTTTGATTTATCCCTTTACTTGGGCCTTTGCCTATATACCCTTATTACCCTCTGCCTACGTGGAATTTTTACAAGCTCCAACACCTTATTTGATTGGCTGTCGTAGATCAACTTTGCTTAAAATTGATCTTCCTTTTGACGTAAACATAATTCCATTTTCTTTATTTTGTGATTTTTTTTTATTAATAATCAGTAGAAGTCACTTATTTTTCAATTACACATCTTGTGAATCTTTCCTTTAATTTTTTTTTCAGATTTACTTGCCTGGTTCGATCAAAATCCACCTCAATAGTTTAATTGAAATACAATTTTTTTTAGGAAATTTTAAATGTGTTGTTACAAGCCAGCTGAAATTGTCCATTTTTCGAAATATAATTTTCAACTCTCAACTGAGGAACATTTTTCCACCAAACATTGGCAGAAAAATAAGAGAAAATATAATAAAAGGAAAAACTTGTCCAGTTGTATGAATACAGGTATTTTAAATTTGAAATGGAATAAAATTTCAGACAATTATTATTTCAAATTCTTTCTTTTAGGATTCTTATGTAATTCCAGTTATTCAAGTCAGACCTCACCCAGCGCAAAAAAAGTACCAAACAAATAAGTGCAAATCTATTTTTTGGAAACTCATTTTGGAAAAGAAAAAAAGCGAAAACGAAAATGAAAATTAAGTGAAAATTTTTTTTGCATTTTATAGCCAATATCCGTACTAAGAAATTCGAAAAATTGCAAAAGAACTTTTTAGTTCAATTTTCAAATTCGAAAATCTAATAAGCCTAATCTCAATACATCTTATTTCATCCAATCTTTTCCAAAATCAATTTTTTTAAAATGCTAATTGTATTTAAGGACTGTCTCAAAAAAAACTCACAAAGGTAATGCTCTATGGGCTCAAAATATTGTTGGGGGTTGTCCCTTTTCTCTTGAGATCCAGAAGAGCGATTAAATATTCAAATTTTTTGCAATTTGAAATTTTTCCTGATCGGATTCTTAATTTTAAGATAATACAGAAAACCAAAACCCAACCATTATTCTTTGAAGGTAAATACCGTTTAGTTCCCAAGAGAAACCTTTGAGAAAATCAAGTACCATGTCACTGTTATCAAAATAATACACTGGAAAAACATTTTCATTTCATTTTCGTTTTTTTAATTTGGCAAATGGAGTTTTCAAATTACAACCCAATTCTTTTGGAAACTCTATTTGGTAAAAGAAAAAGAAGGAAAACAAAATGAAAATTTTCCCCATTTATCACAGTGAACAAAATAATGTGTACCCAAAGTTTATAATACGTGTTTCAAAATATAAGCTGTACCTTTGTTTTTTTCAGAAGAACTATACATGAAAACTATCAAAGAAACCGAAAATAAACCCTAATTAAAAATGGTATTGGTTTCTTCAAGCACCATAAAACTAAAATGAAATTCTAAAAATGAAAGATCAAATTGGAAACTTTTTCTCAAAAAATAGAGTTCATTTTTGAGAAAATTTGATTAAAAAATTCAAAAAATTTCAAAAAAATTGGAAAAATTAAGTTAAATTTTGAACAAATTTAACTCATAATTTAAATTTTACTGAAACCATCAAAGACCTTTACTTTCAAAATTGATTTGAACTTAGTTATTACTATTGGGCAGTGAATTAGATTTTACATTGAAACAAGAAGAAAACAAAGGTACAGCTTTTATTTTGAAACACGTATTATAAACTTTGGGTACACATTATTTTGTTCACTGTGATAAATGGGAAAAATTTTCACTTCATTTTCCTTCTTTTTCTTTTCCAAATAGAGTTTCCAAAAGAAGTAGGTTGTAATTTGAAAACTCCATTTGCCAAATTAAAAAAACGAAAACGAAATGAAAAAAATTTCCAGCTTATTATTAAAATACCAGTAATGTAAGACTTGATTTTCTCAAAGTTTTCTCCCGGAAAATAAACAGTATTTACCTTAGAATAGTAATGATTGGATTGGGGTTTTCAGTATCAACTCACAATTAAGGATTATACTAATTTTATGGTTGCTGGATATTACTTTTATGACCAAAAACACATTTATTGACTTAAAAGAATGCTGATTAAAGAAATCTTGTTAAAAATTAGAATTAAGGCTTTTTTTCCTCAATTTGTAATTTGTGTAAAAATCATTTTCATCTTCTAAATTCAAATCTGAGATTGAAATGGTTCGAAAATCTCAATCCTATTCGTTATCTTTATTTCGACTTTATTTTAAAATAAAATAGAGTTTAGTGTAATGGTATAACTATACCTGGATATAATGTGGAAAGTAAGTGAACCAAGAGGCAAACAAAATTACTTTCAAATTTAACCTGTCTTATTTTTTTTTCAAGAATCTCAAAAAGTTTTATGAATCAATAAATGTTTTTTTTTTTTAATTTTCATGAGTAATCCAAAATTTACAAAATATACAATTTTTTCTTCAAAAAAAAATATTTTAATTAATAAAAATTTTGAAAATACTTATTTTGATAATTGTAAAGAAATTAGCAAAAAACCTGAAATAAAATTAATAAAATTAATAAAATTAAGAAAGGAATATTATTTTTAAAAAAATTTGAAGATTTAAAAAGATTTGGACATTAAAGATATTTTTTTTTTTTTTTTTAAAAAAAAAGAGATATTATTTAATAAAATATCAAAAAAAAATAAACCAATAAAAGTTTTTAGTAAAAACACAATTCCTACAAATTGTACCCAAGAAAAAAAATGAATAAGAATATATACTTTTTTAAAAAAATGTTCAAAGAATATTTTTATATCGGATTAATAACCCAAACAAAGAAATAATTATATTTATTAAAGAAAGAAGTGTTTTATTTATTCATAAATCTGAAGATGAAGAAATTCCTTTAAATTATAGACCAATATCGATTAATTATACTTTAGCAAGATTTTTTCAAAAACTTATTTATAAAGGGATAGAAGACTCTTGGAATCTAGTTTCAGATTCTCAATTTGGTTTAAAAAAAAAAAAAATTAGATACAAGAATAACTGTTCTTTATTTACCATTTAAACTCAAAAAACTCAAAAAAAAATTATAAAAATAAAGAATTTTTTATTGTCACAATTGATATTAAAAAATTCTTTGACACTATTTGTCGTGTATATCCCCACTAAACACCCAATAAATATATTAGAAACAAAAAAATCAAAATTTGGTTACAGAAATATTATAAATAAGAAGGAATAAGAGTTTATCAATGTGGCTATCTTCCCCCCTTTAACGTTTGGGTTTATCAGCCACTTTTTAATTGAAAAGATAAAAGATTTAGTTTATCATGTTCAAATGTTTGCAGATGACTTAATTTTAATAATGGAATGACCCATTCCAGAAATTGACAAAAAGTTAATATCAATTTATAAAATTATTTAAGAATTTGGAATGAACCCAAATATAGATAAAACCTTAAAATCAAATCAATTTATCTGAAATCGAGTATTTCGGCATTTGGCTTGAAAAAGAGAATCATTTACAAAAAAAACTTTAAAAAAGTAAAAGTCAATTTTAAAAAAATTAAAATGATTTTTAACCAAGAAAAATTAGCCAAAGGAGTAAAATTACAAATGTTTAAATCAATATGTAACAGCCAACTATTTTATGACCTAGTTATTTTCAATCTAACACAAAAAGATTTCAATGTGATAGATGTTTGGATAAAAACAAAAGTCACAAAATTTTTAAAAATTAATCCACACTCTCCTAGAATAATTTATAAAACTGAGGCAAAAATAGATCAAGTCAGAATTTCAATTTATAAAATAAGATTTAAACCCAAAAAGAAATAAGAAATTCTTGAGTTTTGAACAGATATCAAAAAAAGTAAAGTTTTCAAAAAAAAAAAATATTAATTTGCAAATAGAAAATTTAAAATTATTAGATCAGAATATAAATCAATTTAGAGAAAATTTAATAATCAATTGTTCTGGATGGGAAGGTAAAGAATATTTTAAAATTATTCGGCATGATAACAATATGAATAAATTGGCGTGTTATCAAGTGCCGTAGAGTGTGGTATGGTTTTCTTGTGATTTTACATTTTATTGTTAAGTACCTAGGTTTTCTTGAAGTTTTCTGTTTTATTTGTCTAATCTAGATTTTCGGAATATATAGAAAAACCAAGAAAAGATAATGACGCCTTTCCAAAAATCAAAATAATAGAGTAAAATCTTTGGTTTTACTTTATTCTTTTAAATTCTAAAAAAATTAACTGTGTTTTTTTTTTATTTTTTTTTTTGATTTGAGAAAGAAAAAGAAAATTTCTTGAATTTTTCTGTTTATTTCTCAAAAAAAAAAAAAAAACCTTAACGACAAAAAATATTTAAAATGGAAGTTTTCTACATCCTTATTTTAAAACTAAGAAATTTCACAAATTGTCTAAATAGATATTCTTATGTTTATTATAAGAATAAAATAAAAACAAAATTTTGCAATTTATTCAAAAAATAGATAAAGTTATCGATCATTTTTTATGGGATCGTGCCGTCAAGTGCCGTAGAGTTACTAGCTTTTCCAGAATTTAAAAGAATGGGAAAAATAAAGATTTTACTCTATTCTTTTAAATCCTGGAAAATCTAACGGTGTTTTTTTTTTTTAATTTAAGAAATTGAAAAAACTAAATTGAAATTTTCGGTTTATTTCTTAAATTAAAAAAAAAAATCAAACGGCTGTAAGAGTAAATTAATTTCCTCTCTTCAAAAAAAAAAAAGTATCTTAATTTTTCAGAAAATGATCATTCTGAAAATTTCCTATTATAAATCTGAACAATTTCAAAAATGAAAACAAAGTTCACCGTAACCAGTGAACATATTTTTTTTAATCACCAGATTTTATTTTAAAATTGTAAAATATGTTTTAATTACAAGTTAAATGCCTAAAAATATTTTAATAAAATAAAATACCCCAATTTACCAAAATTACAAACATTCACATACAGATATATTTTTTCATTAAAGTGATTTAAAAAAAGTGTTTCTAAAATAATTTGTAAAAAATCCAGGAAATACACCTATTTCGGCATACCTACTGTGTTATAATACTTTTGAAAACTCTTTTTATACACGCTTTTTTCCAACAACTTATTTCATTTTTTTAATTTATGCAAATTATTATTATTATTATTATTCTTGTAATCCAACATTAAATAGATAGTAATTATTGATATTGATGATAATATGATTTATTCCGAAGAAAAACTTGTTGCATTTCCAAAAAATTTACAAAATAGACTTTTAAGAAACATTAAAAAATACTATAATATCTTTCGACCCAATGATCAAAATAAGAATGAAAATGAAATTAAAAAATAAAACAAAATTTTCAATTTCAAAGCCAATTGAAGTTATTGAAAAAGAATCGCAATATATTGTCAATTCCTTTTCTTCTTCGGAAAGTTCTGGAGAAGAAACTAATTATTTTGGTTCACTTGACGAAAAAACAATTCAAAAACAAGAAAATAATTCAACACGAATTTCAAATTCCAAACAAAACACTCGTGGAAGTAAAATATTAAAAATACCCAAACTTACTGTAACACCATCTAAAGAAAAAAGAAAGGGTATAAATTCAAAATTAGAACAAGAAACAGAAAAAAAAAATGAAAAACGAACAAACATAAATACAAACAACAATATTAAAGATAATAACAACAAAGAAAAACTACAAATCAACAAAAAAAAAAATAATCAAACAAATTTTGAAAATAATTTACTAATTAAAAATGAAAATGAAAGTAAAAACAAAATGGAAAACGAAAGCAAAAACATAAAAGAAAATGAAAATAAAAATAAAAACAAAAATAAAAAAAAAAAAGAAAAAGAAAAAGAAAAAGAACAAGAACAAGGAAAAGAAAAAGAACAAGATAAAGGACAAGAACAAGAACAAGAAAGTAAAAAACAAGAAGAAATTGTCAAAGACTTACCTGAACTCCGAAGGAAATTTGTAACAGTATTTTTTTCTTTATTTAAAAAATATCGAAGATTTATTATTTATCCAACAAAAGAAAATCCAGATCCAGAAACAATTTTTCAAATAGAAGAATTTTTAGAAAATGTTTCCGAAGAATTTCATCATTTTTTGAAATCATTTTTAAACAGTCAAATGTTTATTTCCTTTATTGAAAGCAAATTATTGGATTCAACAAGTGAAGATGAATTTGATTATTTTGATATTAACATCTTCGAGAAAATACAAAGACGCTCAATCAAATATAATATCATTTCAACAAAAAATAAGTCAAGTTTTTTATTCAAAAGAGGACATCGAATTAAAAGTTGGAAACAAAGATGGTTCGTATTAAATCAACAAACATTAAAA
The DNA here is from genome assembly GCA_027625915.1 of Anaeramoeba flamelloides. Taxonomy (NCBI): domain Eukaryota; family Anaeramoebidae; genus Anaeramoeba; species Anaeramoeba flamelloides. The sequence continues at coordinate 6,636,787 of JANTQA010000042.1, forward strand.
TATTTTTATAGAAGCGAAAACAAAAATAAAAAAAAAACAAAATTAAAATTAAAAGGAACAATCGATTTAATAAACGGTGAAACAAGAATCAAGATTCCAAGAACGCAACCTTTCCATTATACAAGCTTTCCATTTGAAATACTAACCAAAAAAAAGGATTATTTAATCTGTGCTCAAGATAATTTAACCAGACTATCTTGGGTAAACATCTTAAGGGCCAATTGCTTGAGCAAGAAAGAAGTGGAATTCTATAAAAGATTGTCTCCATTTTTACCTTATAATATTAAAACAGAGATTATTAATACACAGAAAGAAAATGCCAAGAAACGAAGATCACCCTTTATTTCTTTATTTGGTTGGAACACAATTAAAAATTAAAAAACAAATTGAAAATAAAAATGAAAAAGAAGCAAATAATCAAAATATGAATGAAAACGAAAAAAAAATATTGAGTAGGATTAATATATACATTACAATTTTTTTTTAGATTCAAAAATTTGAAAAAAAAAAAATAAATTTTATCATCTTTTTTTATAATTTAATACAAAAAAGGCAAAAATAAAGCATTTTTCATAAATTAAAAAAAAAAAAAAAAAAAATTTACAAAATGTTTTTAGAGAAATTTTATTGAGTTGTCTTGCCCCTTAATTTTATTTAGAATAAATTTAAAAATCTGTTAATTTTCAATTTTGAATATTGTATTTTTCAATAATCCATATTAAATTTCATCTTAGAACATATTCTTTCAATATATTCTCTCTTTATATTTATCAGATAAAACCAAAGATCTATAATATCGGTTAATATTTCAAAAGGGTTCAGTGAATAAAAAAAAAAAGAAAGAAAAGAAAACCCAAATTAGTTTTTTTCTTGTGAATTTGCTATAGTAATATATCTTGGAATTCTGAGAATACTTTTTTTTTTGATTTCTTTAAGAATTATCTGATGCCTCATGTTTCAAAATTTCAAAGAAAACTCTATTTGAAATTAAATTCACTTTTTGAAAAAAAATCAACAAAAATTTGCTCCTGTAATTAAATTGAGTCCTAAAATAGGTAATTTAGAAAAATAATATAGTTGAATATTTTGAGTCTATTAAAAACTTTTCAATAGTTAAAAAAGATTAAAAACTTTTCAAAAACAGTTTTTATAATACTTTTAAACAGTTGTATATAATTTGCAAATCAAACTTTACAAAACAAAAAAAAACAAGTCTTTGAAGAACTAAATTCTAACATTAAAAAGAAGAAATAAAAAGTTCATTATATTAATTGATGAAAGAAGAGTAAAAGGGATTAAGCCAAAAATGAAAAATTCACTTTTTTTAAAGAGCCAACAAACTAAGAGTGTTCGGAATAAGATAAACAATAAACTTTGGGCCAGAGTCGAGATTCAGAAAAGAAATATAACACACCATCAAAAAATCAAAAAAAAATGTTTAAAAAATATTTGGTCCCTTTCATTGCGGCTTCTTGTGCAAATTACTCAATTTCTGTAGAAAATAAAAACAGTTAACAATAAGATTTTTTAATAGTTATATGTATTTATTTTAATGGAAATTACAAATTAACGATTTTCTTAATGTTAATTTGGAGTTTCAGATATTTACTCTTTCTTAAATTTACTTTTAACAAAAAAAAAAAAAGTAAAAAAACAAAAAAAAAATAAATTGACAAAATAAGAAAAAATGATTTATATCTAAAAAATTGAAATTCATTTTGAGAAGAATAATTAATTAAACTCATAGAATATGTCATATTTCTTGAATAAAACTGGGTCCCTTTGACTGAAAAAAGAGTTTTTATTATTAAAAATGGGATACTTGGCGAATTTTTAGAAAAAAATTAAAATTTAATTTCACAAAACCTATTTGAAATTTAAGAAAACATGTAAAATAAATGGTAAGGATGGATCATCTTGTCCCCAGGTTTTTACCCCCATAGGCGGATTCTGGGCATTATGTATTTTTTAAATTGATCTTTCAAATGAGATTTTTTTTTTTTTTTTTTGGTACTGTTAATTCTAAAATAAAAAGATGAAAATTTTCATTCAGCTTTCCAAAAAATAATTGTCTCACAATAAAACAAATAAACCATCAAAGGTTCCAAATTCTAAAAGTGAAATTAATAATTTAAGGGTCTAGTCATTTACCGTGAAAATACTCCATACTCAAGAGATTACTTGAGACAAAAATTGGCTATTGTGAAATAGCCCTTCTTTTGGTCGACAAAATTTAAATAACAAAAAAATAATTTCATTGGATCATTTTTGACAAAAAATTCAAACAATCAAAATAAGTTTGAAAGAGTTCTCAATTTTAAAAATCAAAATTTAAAAAAAAAATTCATCTTTTCTCATTTTCTATTTCCAAATAGTTAAATTTCTTGAATTTAAAACAAATTACTTTCTTGAATTTCGCAATCAATTTAATTCGATTTAATCTGATTTTTGGTTATTTTGTAACCCTCTAAATTTGACCAAGTAAGGTTTTTGTAACATTCTTGAAATATTTTTTAACTCATTTGAAAAATGAAAAAAAAAGAAAAAAAAAATCACAAAGATCTCCAAAAGCACCAAAGAGCGAAAATTCAAAACTGACATAGTTGTTTTCAAAATTGTAATTGACAACTATTCTAATTGGAAATTGAGTATCGCTCTTTAGCATTTTTTTCTAAAAATGTCCTCATCTTTAGTTGTTGATTTTTGGAGATCGATAGTACATCATAGGTTGGTTTGTTTTTGATTGGAGTAAGGTCTTCATAAATCTTACGAAAAAGTTTTTTTACATTTCAGAATAAAAAATTTCACCGTAATGAATCGACCCTTAAACTCATCTTAAGAATGAAAAATTTGAAATTTAATTGATTTCAAAAATCTTTTTTTTTGGAAAGCTGAATAAAAAATTTGTTCCATTTGTTTTTCAATAAATAGTAATTTTAATTATTTTTTTTACTCTATCAAAAGGTATTTCCAAAAAGTAGGGATTATTTTTTTTTTACATTTTATAAAAAATCATCTTTGTTGGTGAAGGTATTCCTGTATTGATAATAGCAAATTAAGTTTAATATAAATACCAATTGAATCAATGGCTAAGGTATTTATTAAAAAATATTTTCCATGAAATATTCCCAAAAAAATGAAGAAAAAAAATAGCACTTTTTTTGGAGAAAACAATGTAGGACCAATTTCAATAAAAAATTGGAAATATGGAAAGTGTGTAAATGATTTTTATTAACAATCAAACAGCATACATATGTTATCAATTCTATTTGAAAATTTGTTGAGATTATTTCTCAGGTTACGAAAACGATTTTTTCAATCAAAAACAAAATAATAAACATCAATTGTCACGAATAAAAAATATCAGATAAAATCGAGATCAGAAAATGTAATATCTTTTATTTATGTAATTCAATATTAAGAAAAAAATTGATTATTATCAAGAATCTATAAATGATAGTTAATGATTTTGTATATTTAAATACTTTTTTGAAGATTGAGTTTAATAGATATATTTTAAAATAAAGTTACCCCACTTTTTTGGAAATAGCTTATTTTGAGAAATTTTCTTTAATTACTTCTTTTGTTCAATCAACTAAAATAAAAAAATTAATAAATAAAACAAAATTTTCAAAAATCATATTAGTTGCAGATGTTATGACATATAAAGGATAAATAATCAATTCTGTAAAGATTATTGTATTAGAATGTCACCTTTTACGCAAATAATTTTTTTAAAAAAAAAAAGCAAAAAAAAATTCAATATTCAAATTAGAATTTATTTCAAAAAACAAATTTTACTTTACATTATTATCAGTAAAAAAAGTGGAAAATTTCATGATCGATCTAGTAATTAAACTTCTTTCACTTTTTGAAGAAACTAAAATATAAACGGAACAATTCTTATTTGATTTTTTCCAACTGATCATAAATATTTTGCTCTGTGTGGGGTTCCTAAAAACCTTCACATTGTTTTTAAAAGAGATTTTATAAAAAGTTTTTTGATTCAAACCAATTTTGATTTGGTTTTTTCTTAATTTGAGATAACCCGGTGAAAGAGGGAAAGCAAGTTTAACGATTACTGTAACAAAGAAATTGACTCCGCCATTTTTGTAGTATTCATTAATAATGTTTTTTGGTTTTATTCTTCTCTTTTGGACCTGAAAAATTGAACTTTTTAATTTATCAAATTTTTTGCCTGGAGAAAGTGAAAGTGGGATAAACGAAAGATCTAGGTTGTCAATATCCAATTCTTCGACTGCTTTATTAACTCCAATCAGGTTTTTCACTTTGTGATATTTATTATAAATCAGGCAGGTCATTAAGATCACTTGTTTGGAGTGTTGATTCTCTGCTTTGCACGAGTAAATGCTATTATCCTTTTTATCGTTGTGGAGGTGTATTGCAAATTTCAAGGGATCGGATTTGTGCAACAAAAAATGAATTCCTTGATTCCATTTTTTGGCCCAAAACCTCCCATGGTTTTTTATTTCAAGCTCAAACCCTTTTTTGTTGATTACAAGCGTTGCGTCATGGAAGAGCTTCGTATTGCTGGTATCAAATCTCATTTCAAAAACAGCATAGCCTAAAAGCATATACTTGTAGGCTTCCTTATATGCCCTCGCGGAAACTTTACGATAAGGCTTGTGAATTTTTTTAGTTCTTCCAGAGGGTTCGGGTGTTGTCACATTCGAGAGCCTATGAATCGATCGGATTATTTCAAACGTTTCATATGCCCAGCTTGTTTCTCTTTCATCCATTTTGTTAAAGATTCCCGTAAAGCTTAATCGGTAATAATCATTCATTTCATCAAAAACATCAATAAATTCCCACCCGTCTCCATCCTCGATAATCTCGGTTTGTTCTTTCACTTTCACTTTCTTGCTCTTTTTTTGTGTTTCCTTTTCACTGCTCGAAAAATCAGAACTATTTTTTGTTTTTGTTTTTGTTTTTGTTTTTGTTTTTGTTTTTGTTTTTTTTTTGTTTTTGTTTTTGTTTTTCTTTTATTGTCTCTCGTATTTTTCTTTTTTTTGTGCCTTTTTTTGTGTTTTTTTTTATTCTTTCTTTTGGTATGCCTCTTTTTGCTAGAATTATTTGATTGAGAAGATTCGTAAGAAGAATTGCGATTTGAAAAAAACGATGAAGAGCTTAAAAAAGTCGAAGACGATGTTGAGAAATCGCTGCTATGAGTCGACGATGAATCTTTTGATCTTGTAGAATATGATCCTGAAGAATACGATCCAGAAGAGGTTGATCCAGAAGAGGTAGATCTTGGGTTGTCTGAAGAATTTGATTGGTTTGAATCTGAATGTCCTGGTGATGAAGAGATATCACCGGTTTTTTGATTTTTTGAATTTTTATTTTCTTCATTTTGCGATCCAGGAGAATCATCAGAATTTGTATTTTTTCTTTTCTTTATTTCAAGCCTTTTAGAACTCATTTTTGGTTGTTTTGTTCTTTCTTTGTTTAAAACTTTGCCTGGTAAAAATAAAAATTAAAAAAATGTATAAAGTCAATGCTTCAAATAAAAACTCTGAATGTTTTCGGATTTTTGAGAAAATTGTTTCATTTAAAAAGAAAAAAATTGATTTTTTTCGGGATTCTAATGATTTGTGTCTCTTTTCATGAGTTTTTGGAATGCCTTTCGAAAAAATATTTTGAAACCTATCCAATCATATTTTTCTATTTTATCGTATCTCAATTAAACGAAATATTTGAATTACCAAAGAATAAACAAAACTTTGTATCAGTTTTTATAACGATAGATATTTCTTAAACTTAAATTGCGTCCTAAGAAAAACTCTATGAGTCAATCCAAAATTTTATAACATCTCATTTTTCTTTAATATTACCAATTTTGAAAACATTTCCTAAAATGCTTTTTTGAATTTGATTTTAAGGTGTCAATTTTAATCTTTGGATTATGTAGAATTTCAAGTCTCTAAGAATCAAAACTGACTCAGCTTGGTATTTATAATTATATATTATTCAAAAAAATCTCTTTTGTAAAAATAAGTTATCATTTTAATAGTTTTTCAATTAAATTTATAGTTCAAGAATTAAAAATTAATAATTTGAAAAAAAATATTAAAAATTAACCTTTTACTAATTATTAGAACCGATTCAAATAATGAACATACACAATTTTTTTGAAAGAATCATTTGCTAAATTATATTTTGTAAAAAATATAAATATTTTATCATAAGGAATTAGGTTCACCCTAAATTCGTCTATCACAATAGTATACTGTAATTGGGTGAAAATATTATTAGTGTTACATGACCCACATAGCTCTGTGACTCAAAAATCTATTATAAATTTATTGTATAATAAAATTTAGGATTTTTGATATGCCAATTATTTTATGGATTAGTTATTTTCAATCTAACCCAAAATGATTTCAACTCGATAGATGTTTGGATAAATAAAAAAGTAACAAAATTTTTAAAAATTAATCCACACTCTCCAAGAATAATTTATAAAACCGAGGCAAAAATAGACTAAGTAAGAATTTCGATATATAAAAGAAGATTTAAACTCAAAAATAAATTAGAAATACTTGGTTTCGAACAAATATCAAAAAAATTAAAATTTTCCAAAAAAGACAACGAAAATATTAATTGGAAAGTGGAAAATCTAAAATTGCTAAATGCGAATCTTAATCAATTTAGAGAAAATTTAATAATAAATAGCACTGGATGGAAAGGCCAGGAATATTTAAAAATTATTAGATACAATAACAATATAAACAAACAACAAAAATATTTAAAATGGAAGTGCTCAACTTCCATTCTTAAAACTAAGAAATTTCACAAATTATCTAAATAGATATTCTTATGTTTACAATAAGAATAAAACAAAAACAAAATTTTGCAACTTATTCAAAAAATATTTAAACCTAGATACAGATGAAGATATCGATCATTTTTTATGGGACTGCCCATTCTATAAAGAAAATCGAATAATTTGAATTAAAGATTTAATTCAAATTGACAAAAATAATAAGAATAATATCTTTTATATTATTCGAAATAAAGACTCATTGTTTATTTTATCATTAGTTAATGATAAAGAAAATTATGATTCTTTATTGAGATTACTAAACAAAAATTTAGAAATTAGGGCTGTAAGAGGAAATTGATTTCCTTCCTTCAAAATAAAAAAAAAAAAAAAAATTAGGATTTTTTACTCATGATCACAATTAAAAATTGAAATTTTTTGGAACTTTTTATTACAATTATGAATCTAGCATATATTCCAGAAAATACCCGAAAATCGAAAATACCTGAATTTTTTACAACTTCAAAAAACACTATTTGAGCAATTTCTAAGAAACACTAGTGTCAATATACTCAGTTTAAAGGTAAATTTGGAATTTTATTGTAGAAAAAAATTTTTTTTATCAAAAATATCAAAATTCAAAAAAATTAAATTTTAGGGAATAGTATTCAACCCATTTTATGTGAAAGGAATTGATATTTTATATGACTGTAACATTTCTGATCATTTCGAAATGGTATTAACTAAATGAGAGAAAATTCCCCCGTAAAGAAAATTTCTAATAATGTATCATTACCCATAATTGTGTAATTGTAAATAAAATCTAAAAATAACCGGGTAATATCTAATCGTACAATACTAACCCGGCCTTACACAAGTTGACTAAAACCAAACCCTGTTTTAACTTCTCATCCCATAAAAGAAACTGGTTCAACCAAAACAATACAAACCTAACACAACCCTACCCAAAAATGCCCTGACGTAGATATACTTGCCCTAATAAATACCAACAATTACTCAATTATACTTAAAAGGTACTAAAAACTCTTCAGAGTAGTTTAAAGTAGAAAATTCAAAAAAAAAATATTTTGTCTGAAAGGAAAATTCCAAATTTACCTATAAACTGAGTATATTGACACTAGAGATTCTTTGGAGTTGTTCAATAAGTGTTTTTCGATTACTAAAAAATTTTCCGGTATTTTCGATTTTCAGGTATTTTCGGTAATATTTCAAACACCCTAAAATTACTTTTCCAAATCTAAAAATATAAACCCAAAATAATAGTAATTCCAGTATTTAATAATGCCTCTTTAGAACTTTCCAAAGGTAACTATTTTTTTTTAATTTTTTAATTTCAAGATTAACTCAATAATCATTCCCACAAAAAAATCCCAAAGAATAATTAGATCTGTTTCCTTTTTAATTATCAAATTGTAACATCAATACATTTCCGATATGTAGAAAATCTTGTGTCAAAATTATCATTGAGTTTATTATTTATTTTTTATTATTTTTCTTCTTGTCTCTCTTTTTTTATTTTATTTGATAATTTTTCTTTAATTACTCCTTTCTATCATTATATCTAAACATTATTTATTAGGTTATTTAAAAAAACCTATTTTTTTAACTAATCTACATTTCACCCTAAATTCGGTGAAAGATATTTTTCGACTTTAGAATCTTCATTTTGATTATCAACCTTTAAATTTATTGTGAAATGTAGATTATTTTTCTAAAATTCTTGGATTTTTTTTAATACATTGATCATTTTTAATTGATGAGATAAACAAATAATACTACTTTACTAATCGAATTTTTTATAGATATTTGAACTATGGTGCGCTAATGTGATTTACACCCAATAAAAACAAACGTTAATTCTAGAATTCTCCATGTATAGACACTAATTTGTTAATCAACATAGATCTTTAATTTGTAATATGTTTATTACCAGATCAAGAATAATTATTTATTCAAAATAAAAATATATTTAAATGAAAGAAATACAACTTAAAGAAAGTGATTTTTTGATTTAGTATTAAGTAAAGAAATTTGTTTTGATTTTTCCTGTAATTTTTTTTTTTTTTTTTTAACTACTGAGTTTTTAATTATCGAATAGGAAAATTATTTCGAGACTGAAAAACCTTTGGTAATTTTAATTAAAAAAATACTACATCAAAAAAATTTAATATTATGATTTTTTTTTAATATTGAAACTTATACAAATGTGGAAAAATGACAAATTTAGTAAAAAAAATAAATATTCAAAAAATGTGTATGTGTAAATATATATCTAATATAAGAATTAATATATTTATTAATTGTAAAATAAATTGATTTAAAATATCAATTTTGTCATTTTTTTGAAGAAAAGAAAATAACTCAATTGATTATTTTTTTATTTTTGGCAATTCGATTTATTTTTTAAATGATTTTATTTTTTAAATGATATCATTTTTTATTTTGAAATGGTAATCTTTCTCTCGACCAAAATTTTTTTCGTGGTGAAATATTTTTCTCACTTTCCCCCCCTTTCTGCTTTCTTACCCCTTTCTCCTTCTCCTTCTCCCTTTCTCTATCCTTCTCCTTCTCCTTCTCCCTTTCTTTCTCCCTTTCATCCACCCTTTCTCTTTCCCCCACCTCCCCTTTTTTTTTGTATTTAATTGTTTTTTATGGTGATGTTTTTGTTTTTCTTCATTATTTTTTTTTATTTTATGTTTTTTTTTATGTGTTTTATTTATATCATTTGTTTCCTTTTGATTTTTTTCTTCTTTTTTTCGGTGTCGTTTTTTATTTTTTTTTTTTTCATCTTTTGAATTATTTTTTTCATTTTTTTGGTTTAAATTATTGATTACTTTTGTTGAATTTTCTTGCTATAATAATAATTTTTGAAAGTATAATTAACAATTTATAATAATACATATATACACTCTCCCATTTTTTTTTTTTGTAATAATAATTAAACAAGTAAATTTTTATTTCTTTATTTTAAAAAATATTTGTAAAAAGGAAATTATCCCAGGTTCTATAAAAATACAAAAACGTTTATTAGTTTTCATTTTAGGAAATTGTAAAATTTTCATTTTTAAATTCAAAATAATAACAATAATATAATATAACTGACCAAAAAAAAATAAATCATGATGAAAAAAAGAAAAATTAGAAATCTTAAAAAAACAAAATTAATCAAAATATCACAATGTTAATTATACAGCAAATATGTGCTTTATTGAGAGTAAAGACCAAGGTGTAAATAGTTATCCTTTTAAATATAAGCATTTTTCTTCTAAGTGATGTACTTTGTACTACGCCGTTAAAGCATAAAACATGTATATTCCTTACATAAAAATAATTTATTCATTTATGGATCGATTGTAAAGAAAACAATTGAATATGTTGATTTTGTGTTGAGTATAGGGAAAGATTTAAGTTCTCTGTGAATAGAAATAATGTTAATAGAAAACAGATCTTAACTCACAATAATCCAAGCAGAAATTGTTATTATTGTTGATAATATTTTAAAAAGAAATTCTGTTACTTCATTGTTGCATTAAGGGATTGTGTAATAAATGTGATTCATATTTTCACAAATACTGTTTTGTTCATGTTAGTTTTGTGAAAAAATCAATTTATTGAATAAATAGAAATTTGGAATAAACTTGTAAAAAAATATTTTTTTATTTGTACTTTTTATAGATGTTCTCATTCGCCAACATGCCTGTTAGAGATTTATATAGTTGATTGGCGACGATATTTTTAACATTATCGTGAAAGAAGTATTTTTTTCCAAAATGACTCAATTATGTACGAAATGAAATTGTGACTTTCAAACTTTTCCAATTTAGATAATTTATGTGGGATTTTTTCTAAATAGAAACAAATTCTAAAGTGGAAAAATTATATAAATTCATTCTAGATTTTGGAATGAATCCGAATAAGGATAAAACTAAAAAAACTACAAACCCAAAAGATATTTTATATCTTGGTATTTGACAGATAAGCAAACTCATTTAAAATTTAACTTGGACAAAGTTAAAACCAATTTCAAAAAATTAATCAATATCTTACAACAAAAAAAACTTTTCTTATTGAATTCAAAATTCATTTTTTAAAATGGTTTTACATAGGTCAACTACTATATGGATTAGAAATATTTGATAAAACAAAAAAAGATTTCAAATTCTAATAGATGCATTAATAAATAAAAAAATAACAAATTTTTGTTAATCATCCCACATTCCTAGAGTTATTTATAAAACAGAAGCTAAAATTGACTCAGTCGAGAATAACGATATATAAAAGAAGATTTAAACTAATTCAAAAATTAAAAATTCTTAGATTTTCACGAAATAGTTAATAATCTTAAATTCAGAGAACAGAAATTAGAAAGTATTAACTGGCAATCAAACAACTTGTAAGAACTAGAAATTGAACTTGATAAATAGAGAATCAAATAATATTAAAAAACATCCCCAGTTGGAAATGTTGTTAGGTTTTTTTTTGGATTTGAGAAATTAAAAAGAAAATTTAAATAAATTTTCTGTTTATTTCTCAAATTAAAAAAAACCACCGTTAGCTTTTTCAGAATTCAAAAGAATAGAGAAAAATTAAATAATTTTTTTCTATTCTTTTGAATTCTGGAAAAGCTAGGCACTCTACGGCACTTTTCGTTAAGTTTTTCAGAATTTAAAGGAATCGAGTAAAATTAAAAATTTTATTAATTTTTTTGAATACTGGAAAACCTAACAACAAAAAATATCTTAAAATGGAAAGGTTCAACATTCGATTTTAAAACTCAGAAATTTTATAATTTATTTTAATCGATATTTTTATGTTATGAATAAAGATAAGTCAATATTTTGAAAATTATGTAAAAAATCAAAAAATTTGAATATCATTGAAGATTTGGATCATTTTCTATGGAATTGCCCCAGCCTATGAAAATAATCTTAAAATCTGGGTATCTGAATTAAAAAAAATAAACATTTCTAAAAAAACAAAAAATAATAATATTTTTAATATTATTAGAAAAAAAGATTCATTAAATTTATTAGCCAGAGTGGGTAATAAACTTATTTTTGGGTATTTAATAAAATTTCTAAATAAAAATTTAGGAATTCTGGAAGTGTCATATAGTACCATCAAGTTTCGTCGAGTTCCGTCAAGTACTGTCAAGTGCCTAGGTTTTCCAAAATTCAAAAGAATAGAGTAAAATCAAAGATTTAACTCAATTCTTTTAAATTTTTGAGAACCTAACTGCGGTTTTTTTTAATTTGGAAAATTAAAAGAAAATATTTGAAATTTTCAGTTTATTTCTAAAATTAAAAAAAAACTAATGGCGTTTTTCTTGAGGTTTTCTGTTTTATCTGTAAAGTGTTCTAGGTTTTTTTGAGGTTTTTTTGAGGTTTTCTATTATATTTGTGAAGTGTTCTGATTTTACAAATAAACAGAAAACTCAAGAAAACCTAATGGCGGTTTTCCAGAATTCAAAAAAATAGAGTAAAATCATATATTTTCCAACGAAACAGAAAATTCTTAAAAACCTAATGTCGTTTATTTTTTACTTTGAGAAATAAACCGAAAATTTTTTTAATTTTCTGTTTAATTCAAAAATTAAAAAAAACCTAACGAAAAGTGCTGTCAAGTGCATAGGTTTTCCAAAATTCAAAAGAATAGAGTAAAATCAAAGATTTAACTCAATTCTTTTAAATTTTTGAGAACCTAACTGCGGTTTTTTTTAATTTGAGAAATTAAAAGAAAATATTTTAAATTTTCTTTTTATTTCTCAAAAAAAAAACAAACCTAACGGCAAATAAGAGGAATTAACAACTCCCCGGTTAAATTATAAAAAAAAAGTGAAAAAAAATCACACTTTTTTGTTCAAAACGAGATACTACCAAATTCAATAAAAAATCGGCAATACAATAAAGATACAAATGATATTTTTAGACGATAAAACACTGTTTTCCTTCTATTCAAAATTTTAACAAGATCAAATCTCTTTGAAAACGATTTTTTAATATCAAAAAAAAAAAAATAACCACCAATTTTCACCCATAAAAAATATCAAATAAAATCGAGATCAAAAACTTTCATTTCTTGAAAGACAACGTCTTACAAACAAACCATTTGAATTTTGATGTAGAATCGATAAATGGTTGTTAATGATTTTGGATGTTTAAATACTTTATTAAATCCAATCTTCAACAAAGATATTTTAAAATAAATTTGCCCGACTTTTTGGGAAATATCTTATTTTAATAAAAATTTTTAATAATTTGGTTAAAAATAACTTTTTTTATTGTTTTTCTGTTTATTTTAAAATTAATTGAATCGAAACATTTCGTTACATAAAATCATTAAAGAAAGAAAACTGGTTTATATTTTAAAAAGTTATTTACAGAGATAAAATTAAGTGATTTAAATATTTTAAAAATGAACTTGTTTGAATTATTATTACATTTTAAGTCAAAGTGTATATAATTTAAAATTCAAGAAAATAAAGATATTTAATTAATTAAAAATGAAATTGAAAAAGATTGAATATAAAAAAAATTGAAATTAATTGAATTTAAAAAAAAAAAGATGAAAAAGAGAAAGGTAACGTACATAATCAATTATATTCCAATCATAAATATAATCATAAACAAAATTTTCTCGAATAAATAAATCACGAAAAAGTTTTCTTAAATAACTATAGTTTGGTTTTTCATCAAAATGTAAAGATTTACAATAATTTAAATATGTAACAAATTCATCTACAATAATAATAAAAATATATAAAAAAAAGAAAAAAAGAAATGATCAACAGAGGAAAATAAAAATTATGTAAAATAAAAAAAAATGGATCACAATAAGAATAATAAGTGAAACTTACAAGGTAAACCTTGGCATAAAGTTTTAACTGGTGTTGATATTTTTTTATTTGAAATTCTTTCATATTTTTGTTTTTTATTGACAGCATCTAATCCTTGCCAAGGCAATTTACCTTTTAAAAAATAAATTAACATATATCCCAAACTTTCAAGATCATCTCTTCTGCTTTGTTCAAAACCTAAATGGGTATTGATAGAAGCATATCTTGCCGTTCCAGTTAATTTTTTATTTTCAAGATATTTAATGTGTTTATGTGTTCTTACATCTCTATATTTTTTAGCAAGTCCAAAATCAATGACAGAAACCTATTAAATATTTAGTGTAGGATTTATTGAAAAAAAAGGATTAGTATATAAAGATTTCAAAATATTTGTTTATTTTTATACTTTTTAAAACATATTCACCACAGAAATCACCAAAAGCTAACATTAAGTTCAAAAATCACTAAAAGCATTCCAAAAATAAAAAAACTAATCATTAGGAGATTTTTGGCATAAAAAAATATGTTGTTTATAGGATTTTTTTTTATTTTGAATTTTTTTTTCTCAAAAAATCGTTTCGAATAAATTTTACTATAAAACTAATTAAGGTTGAGAAATACTTGTATTTGTATTACCAGAATACCAAATATAGAATCCTTTAGTAGTTACAAATCTCATAATTTAATTATTTTTTTTTGAAAAAATCACCCCAAGGTACTTTATCATAAATACACAAGATACACTTCAATCCAAAATCTTAAATTGACTTCAAAATAAACTTTGTTTCTGTCTAATACCAAAAAAATTTTCAAATATTAATTATTGTTTATAATTGACATTTTAAAGAATAAATAAGAAATAAGTAGAATAACACATATCAAAGAATTGTTGATATCCGTATTGAAATTAAATCGAATTAAATCAATAAATTTTCCTAAAAATTGAAACCCCCAAATTCTTAGTGCCACATTGAGAAAAACAACAATGCTCATTTTGATCTTCGATTGAAGATCAAATAAAATTCCAATAGAAATCAAAATGATTTCTCGTAAATCATTTTCACTGTTTCAATAACATTAGAATAACAGTTTTTTTACCAATGACTATTGATCTAGATTTTGTAAAAACAAATTCGAAAAAATATAAAAAATCAAAAAATGAGAAAAAACATAAAAATGGGAAAAAATGATTTCAATTTTGAAAATTTCCAAAATTCATTTTTTTCTTCTAATATCCATTCAAACCATTTAGAACACTTACAATTCACCCATTGCAACTGGTCTCATTTGACTGGAAAATAGTTTAAAATTTAAAAATTTAGGTTCACACCCAACAATTAAAAAAAAAACATCAGTTTATCCTATTTTCATTTCAATTAACTTTAAAAATTTTTTTATTAGAAAATTTACAACTTTTTTCTAATAATATTTAAAAATTTATTCTGATCATAAACTCCATTTCAAATTTTTTGACATACTGAAATAATAAAATATAAATTGAAATATATATATATATATATACAATTTCTTTCGTATTCAAGAACAGCCAATTGTTAAATATTAGTAATAATTCACTTTTAAGTATAACAAACGTATAAAAAAACTGATAATATTAAATATTAAAAAAAATAAAACCAAAAACTAAAAAAAAAGAAAGCATAATTTTGGAAATGAGTATTACAGATTTTTTGTTACTGAACTTTCACTGAAAAAAAGCTAAACAAGAAGATTTTTTACTAATAATTATCTGAATTTTAAAAGACATTACAGAGTCCCAATTTTCTTAGTGATTATTTTTTGTATTTTTGAAGATAATTTTTTTTTTTTTAAACTTGAGTTTTTTTTAAACATTGGTGTCAAAAAAAGAATTTTTCAAAAAAAAAAAAAAAGAAAAAGAAAAATTTTTGAAAAAGTAAAAGAAAGAGAAAAAGAAAGAAAAATAAAAATTTGAAAAAGCAAAACTAAAATTTGCAAATTAGAAAAAATGATTCTCATAAAAAAAACTGAAAAATTTTTTTGATAGGAATAATAGGATAAAACTTCAAAAGCCACTTCAAATAACTTTATAAAGTGAGCCAACATTTTTGAACCATAGTTTATATAGAAAGATTTGACTATATCTTTTCCAAGTCACGATAATGTTTCAAAAATCTCGATTATTTTTATCAAATCGTGATAATGCAGTAAAATATATAGATAATCAATAATATCGCAATAATATCAGAAATCGCAATATTCGATAAAATCACGATAATTGTCTTAAAATCTTAATAAATGCCAAAATATCGTGATAAAAAATTAAATCGTGATAAAATAGTTAATGTCTTTTAGGGCTAATTAATGGATGAAAATTTTAAAAAGAAAAATTTTTGTTTGATCAAAAAACAAGATCCTTGAAAAAAAAGTTATTCTTTTTAAAAAACATCAAAAAAAGATAACTAATTGAATCAATCAAGGATCAGATCAAAGAGTTTTATTTTGTTGTATTTTGTTTTGAATTGTTTGACAGGTTGATCGATCCTTTAGATCAACTATAGTAATAACTAAAATTGGAGAAACAAATAGTTTTTCAGAGTATGGTATTATTATCAATTACAATTAATAAAAATCCGACTAAAAATATCCAACCCTTTGTCGCGTTCTTAAAAGAATGTGTACCTCAGTTTAAAAGATTTTCTTTATTCTATTAAAACTGAGATGAGATGAATGACTTTTCAAAATATTTCTTAAAATATAAGAGATTCGAAGCATTATCACTAATTTATTAAGATTTTTTTGTATAATTGTTTTCTTGTTATTCTTCTTCTTCTCTTATATCTTTGTATTACACAGAAAACATAACTAGAGTTTAATTGTTTTTTTTTAAACGATCACTTATAAGATAGAAAATTATTCTTTCTTCTTTTTTGGTTATTTAAATTTTGAAGGTAATAATTCCATTTTTAAAAAAAAGGCATCTATTTTACATTCAAGTTAATTGTTGATATGGGTTATTATTAGTATGGATCATAAAATTTGTTTGAGATTTAATCGTTTTATTAAAAAAAAAAATGAAATAAAAAAATGTTTTTTTCCACTAAAAGTATTCTTATTCCGTTTATAAAAGTTTTCTGTCTTCCAAAACTTTCAAACGGTTGAAGACACTTTTAACCCTTTCAAATATTTTCTAACATTTTTAAATGGGAAAAGCGTTGTAAAAGTTTAGAGATTTAATCTTTGTAAAGTGATTTTTAATAAAAATAATTTTCCATTTTTTCGCGATAATTATTTTATAGCGATAATATGGAATATTGCGATTTTATGATTTTTCGTGATAAAGTAGGACCAATCACGATTTTTCTTATTATCCCAATTTAAAGAAGGATTATCATGATTTTGTGGATTTTTTGTTCTTAATTTGGATTAATCAATATTTTAGAATAATCTTGTTTTTAGTATATTATCGCTAATTTATTACTAATATCATGAAAATAGATGTTATCATAAAAACATCTATTCTTTTGTTGTCTTTTGAAAAAAAAAAAATTAATAATAAAACTCGTTTGTATTTAAAATGCATATTTATTCCAGAATTTGATAAATTTTCATTATAGTCAATAATAGTATTCAGATTTAAACTCATAACCGTTAAAAATTATGAATTTTTATATACTGATACTAAAAGACATTCTTGAGAAGTTTCAATAAATTTTTTAATAACAAAATCATGTCATGTTCATTTCAAAAATTGATAAACATTGATTTTTTTGACTTTAATTTTATGTGAAAGAGGAGTGAATGGTATTTATTTTGATAAAATTACAAATGTGTATCTAACTATATATATATATATATATATATATATATATATATAAATCAAACAAGAAATAAATATCGAGTAATTAATATTATTATTAAATAGGAATATTATATGTACCTATTTTCGGATTCGAGTTTGCTTTTGACATGGCGATTTGCTTAAAAAATTGTATTATGGTTCGAATAAAAAATGTAAAATGGTAGAATTGTTTATATTATTTTAAAAGTAATTTTCGAAAAGTAAAATGAATTGAAAAATATTTGACAATCTTTTTTGTTAATTATGCTAAACACAAATGTTAAAATAATTTGAAATTAGTTATTATATTCAATTCAAATGATGTTTTTATCATCTAATTCATTGTTATAAGAAATAAAATTGTTTAAAGAATAAATATAATTTCTATTGAAAAATCTTCAATAATAAAAAGAAAAATTTAATTACCTGATTCTTTTTATCAGACACCCCCATCAAAAAATTGTCAGGTTTTATATCGCGATGTAAAAAATTTTTTGAATGGATATATTCTATTCTACAAAGCTAAATTTAATAGATAAAAATAAATAAATAGTACAAAGATGAAGAAAGAGAAAAAAAAATTAATAAAATTTAAATATTGTTTATTAATTAATTTATAATTATTATTTTTTAAAATATAAAAAATAATAATTCATCTTTAATAATGGAAAAATTTTAATTTTAATTCCCCAAATTAAATTTTTTAATAATGGGTCAATGAAAAAAGAAAAGATCAAAACAAGTTGATTTGAAAATGTGATTTTTTTCTTTAATTTTAACTATTCATTTTGAACTTTGGGACGAAATATAAATGTTTTTTTGATTAAAAAATAACAGTAACCAGAATATATATTAGAGGTTTTGATGATAACATATATTATCATGATATTAACAATAAAATCGCAATAATATTAAAAAAATCGCGATTAGTCCAACTCGATCGCAAAAAATCATAAAATCGCGATAAACAACATTATCGCGAAAAAATGAAAAATTATTTTTTTGATTTCTTAAAAAAAATCTCTTGACTTTTACAAAGCCTTGATACTTTTACAACACTTTCCCCTTTAATAATGTCAGAACGTGTTTTTAAGAGTTATGAACAGTCTTCAAGTGTTTGAAAGTTTTGAAAGACAGAAAACTTTTATAAAGGGAAGAGTTTGGTTTGTTGTGGAAAAAAAATTTATTCTTTTCATTTTTTTTTTAACAAAATATAAAATCTCAAACAAATTTTATGATCAAACTAATAATTACCCATTTTAACAATACACTTGAATATAAAATAGATGTGTTTTCTTAAAATGGAGTTGTTATCTTCACAATTTTAAATAGCCAAAAAGAATAAAGAATAATTTGACTTCTTATTGGTGATCGATCAAACAAAAACCTCTAAGTTCTAATTGTGTTTTCTGTCCAATACAAAGATACTCAAAGAAAAAGAAGAACAAGAAGACAAGAATTGTATAAAAAATCTTAATAATTGGTGATCATCTGGCAAGGGTGTTGTGAAATCTTTTGAAGAGTTATCCAACTCCTTTTAGCTTTTGGAGAATATTGAAAATCTTTTAACCCAAGAACACATTCTTTAAAGAACAGACAAAGGGTTGGTTGTTTTAGAACCTAATTATTCAAAGCAATTTACAACACCACGATTAACTGAAAAAATATTTATTTCTATTTATTTCTTATTGTTGTTGATCTTAAAGGATCGATAGGTTTGACAACCAAATTAAATGAAAACACAACAAAACTCTTTTGATCTGATCCTTGATTGGATCAAGTATCTTTTTTGTTGTTTTTTCAAAGAATGACTTTTTGTCACCTAATCTATTTTTTTGATCAAAAAAATTTTTTTGTAAAAAATATTTCTCAATTAACCCAAAAACCCATCAACTATTATATCGCGATTACTTTTTAATCGCGATATTTTGGCATTTGTCACGATTTTTTAATAATTATCGCGATTTGTTATATTATCGCGATAATATTGAAATATCACGATTTTCTGATATATCGCGATTTGATGTAAATTATCGCAATTTTTGTAACTTTATCGTGAATTATAGCATGTTATCATCAAAACCTCTATTAATTGATTTTCCTTGAAATTGGACTGTGTACATGTTCTTAAAAAAATTCATTCATGGGAAAAAAAAGGGTTCTATTTTAATACCCTAATAAGATATGTTATCATCAAAACCTCTCATATAGACTCATAATTTAAAAATCAAAAAAAAACAAATCGTATGTTTTGAATTTTGTATTTTGAAGAAAATAATTAACAAAAAAAAAAGTTATTAGATTTACAAAAATAGAAATTGAAGTAAAAAAGTTTTTTAAATTTTTTAGAACATATCAATATTTGAAATGAATTTGTTGATTTTAAACGTTTTTTCTTTGAGTGAACTTTCTAATTGGATCTCACAAAATATCAAATTTGGTTTGTTCTTTTCTTTTCTTTTTCTTTTTTTTTTTGTTAAAATAACTTTTTTATTTAAATCAAAAGTTGAATTTATGACAATGAGTTTATTCTTCATTTCAATTTGGTTAACCAATTTTCTTTTCTTCTTTTTTCTTGTTGATTAATAAAAAAGTAAAAAATGACAAAAAAAATAAAAAATTTGCGAATAAGTTATCAACCAGAGAAAATCGTCAAATTCAATATTTCCTGAATTAGTGCCTTCTTGTTTTCCAATTAATTAACAAATTAAGGGTAATAAACTGAATTACTCATCAATAGAACAATAAGATTCTAAAATGTAAATAACTAACGAATAATTTTTTGATTCTTGACAAATTTAGGGATTACAAACAGAATATTGTCCCAAATTTTGTATGATATTAAGAAAATCATTTGTAATCACTTTTTAAAAAGAGCATTTCAAGATTCTATTTTTGTTTTTTTTTAGCATCTTGAGAACTATACCATTATTTTTTCAAGAGATGAAAACAAAAGGTTGAAATGATTGATTTCACAAACATGAAAAGAAATATTTTTTTGATTTTTTTCTGTGCGTTTGCTTTGAATATTTTTTTAAAAGGTAATCCGTGAACAAAAAATATAAAAACAGTGAATTTTTCTCAAAGAGAAAGGATCTAGAATTAAAATAAAAAAATACTTTTGGTACGTGTTCAGATTGAAAAGTAAAGAAGTTGAAGAAGAAAAAGAAAAAGAAAAAGAAAAAAAAAAAAGTGCGTACAATTTGATCAGCAACCATTAACACCGATTTTAATGAGAATTTTCTTGAACAATAATTTAAAAGATCTTCAAAACTTGGACCAAGTAAATCCATAATCATTACATTATAATCACCTTCCCTTCCAAACCATCTAACTTTTGGGATGCCTACACCGCCTGCAAGTATTGTGTATAACTTACTTTCATATTGGAGTTGTGGATGTCTTGTTTTTATATTTTCCTTTTTTTTTTTTTTTTTTTTTTTTTTTAATTTTTAATGTTTTTGTTATTTTGAAAATGAAACAAAATACATTTAATTTGATTAAAGTAAATTCAAGAATGTTTTTGGTTGTTTTGATTTTCTATGATAAAAATACAATCTGGGGTAAAAGTATCAACAAGATGATACCAAATCATTTGTGTTAAATTAAAATTAAACAAAGAACTATTGCAAAAAATTATACCAATTTGATTGCAATTTCTTCTTCGGTAATGATATTTGTTCCCAAATAAATATCACCAAAAGATCCTGAACCAATTCTTCTTCCTAGTCTATATTTTCTTGCCACTCTAAGTTCCATAATGTTTTGATTATGGAATATAATAATAATAAAAAAAGAAATATTAAAAAGTAAAAAAATGATTGAAATCAGAAGTTTATTTTCTCAAAAAACTCCTTACTTTTCAGAATCGTTGAGTCTATCAAGCATTTTTAAATCTTTAATATAATTTAGAAATCTTTCAAACACTCCTAACATTTGAGAAATGTGAAAATTTTTTCAAAAGTGAACATTTTTTAATGATTTTCCAACTAATGTTTTTTTAATAAAGATCTTTTGGAAAAAAATCACACTTGAGATTCATGTGAAAAATTAAAATCACATAAGAAAACCTGTCTGAGATTTTTTCACTTTTCAAAAATTCTCTTTTCAAAAGAGAATAAGTTTCAAATTAATAATTCTCAAGAATGAAAGTTTAAGAGTTGAGTCACTTAAAATGGATTTCGCCTATACTCAAGGAGTAGACTTGAAAAAATAAAAGGTATTGTAGAAATTGTCCTTCTTTTGATTGAAAAAATTCAAATACAGTCGTTTTAGAAAAGTGTGTATCAAAACTTTTATTAGATGTTGACAGAAATGATTAAAACATATGAATTGGCAAGTAAATTCCATTCAAAAAAAAACTTTCCAAGGATCTTTGTTTGAAACAATTTAAAGTTAAAACTTTTGAGAGGATCTCATTGGCAAGTAATCCAATAAAAAAAAAAAAAGTCTAAAAGTATTCTCAATTCAAAAAATCAAATTTTTAAAAAAAATTACTCTTTTCTGTATTTTAAAATTATAAAGAGTTAAATTTTTTTCAATAATTTAAAAGAAATTTTTTCTTCAAAGTACACAACCAATTTAATTCGATTTAATCTAATTTATGATTATTTAGTAACCCTCTATATTTGATAAAGAAGGGATTTTTAAGTTCTTCTTAAAAAAAATAACTCATTTGAAAAATAAAAAAAAAGAAAAAAAAAATCTCAAAGATCTCAAAAAGTGCCAAAGAGTCAATGTTCCAAACTGACATAGTGTTTTTTAAAATTGTTAATTCTAAAGATTAAAATTGGTAATTGGGTATCGATCTTGAGCACTTTTTTCTCAAAATGTACTAGTTTATTCATTGTTGATTTTGAGCGACGGATCACACTTAGCATATTGGTTTGTTGTTAGATACTTATCAAAAATACAAATTTTTTTTTTTCCTTTTCAAATACTTATTATTCACCTTGAAGACTTTACTCTCCAAAAAGCAGGTCTCTTTACCATTTTTAAAGAGTTTAATGGTGAGAACCTTAGTGAAAAATTATTTTTTGATGCCACTAGATATTGAAACTTGTAAACCAAAATACCATTCGCAACTCTATTTGTGAAAAGAAAACGAATCGGAATTAATCCGAGTTGAATCTGAAATTTTTATTTTTTACTTTTTGATTGGACATTTTTTTGTTTTAAATTTTGGTTGAATTATCTAAGATCTTGGATCAAGAAATGTGCTTTTAAGGAATAGATGGATATTAATCCTATAATAACCCAAAAAAAAGACCCTTGTAGGTGTTTTTTGAAACAAATCTTTTCTTTTTGCAGGCCAATTAATAAAGATCACCTTTCCAGATATTTTTGTTTCAAATACAAGAATAAAAAATAATTAGATAAAGTCTATTTTCAAAGATCTGATTTCTTTTTGTTATATTCTTAATTGGTATGAATCCAAACAATTCATTACTTTATATTTCCTCTCCCCATTACTATTTAGTATTTTTTACAAAACACTTTTCTACAAATTTGTTTTCAAGATTTTTTTTTCAAATATTTTTACATCAAACTAAACTAAAATCAAGAATACTATTTCAAAAATTAAAATTGAGTTATCGAAATACTAAGTACAAAATACAGTGACAAAAGATTCAACCCAAAGAAAAAGAAAAATTGAGAAAAAATTTCAAATCAGAAATTCAGAATTATTTTGAATTTTACCTTTTTTGTAAAAATAAATAATTATAAAATTCAACAAATAACATCCAACCAAATCTTTATTTCTGGAGAGTAAATTATCAAAAAATATCATATTTTTTTGAACCAAAACTCAGAATTAGATGAATTAAATGAGGTATTGATTTTAAATTCATTTTTGGAACTGTTTTAGAAATAGAAAATAAATTGTTAATCAAAAATTTTCCAAACAAAATTGTTTTTTTATTGCTGAATCAAAGATAAAACCAAGTATAGAAGAAGTAATTGGGTCAAATTTCTCCGATAAGAGCAATAAATAAATCATTTTTTTTTTATTTTTTCTTGCTCAAATTTTTCATTTATTTGATTTCCATTTTTCAGTTGGTATGTGAATATTCTCTACTATAATATATCCAAGTCTCATATTTATTAAAATATAATTTATTTATATAAAGATATGATTTGAATGATTCAGTTTCTTATAAAATGTGACACTCAAAATTTAGAATATGTACCCACCCCCTTAAAAGTTATTTTTGAGAATTAGGATTTTTGTTAAAATCATTTCAAAAATTCCTCTGAATATTCTTTGGAATTTGAATGTTTACTAAAATAATTTTAATAATTTTTAACAAGTAAAAAATTTCATACTTTACCAAAATAACTTTGTCAAAAAAGATAAATTTTATACCAAATCATAAGTTTATTTTCTTTTTTTTAATAACTTTTCAAGAGAAATAAATGAGAATATTTATATTTCTATATCCTGATATAAAGTAGTATAGTGTTTTTTTAATAATAAAAAAAATCAAGCAGAATATATAATTAAAACCTGAATTTATTATGAATTTGAATAACTTTTATTTTCTATCTGTTAGACTGATTAATTAATTTCATAAATTATAAGAATTATTAGCATTTTTTCTTTTCTTTTTTTTATAGTATTAGACTTGATTTTGTTGGAATATATATTCTATTATTACCTGATATTCAATTTCATAATTATTTATGATTTTTTTAGAAACTTGGATTATTTCCAAAGATACCTAGAATTTTTATAAGAAACAAATTTGAATTTTAGTTCATTTAAAAATTTTCAATAACCTTTAAACAACTGAATTAATTTTTTATTAGCTCCTGAATAAAAAATAACAATAAAGTAATACTTGTAATTTCTCAATATATAGGCCTGTGTAATAAAATTACCCTTTTCTAGAATTTTGAAAAATAGAAATGTACTAAAAACGATTGTGTATCTAAAACATTAATAATTGATGAATATTTGTTAAAATTCTATTTAATATTTACTATTTTATGGTTCAGTAACTTAGTATATATTCCTAAGAAAAATTGTATTACAAATTATAAAATTCTTTCTTTTATTAAAAAAAATGAATCCTTTTTTTTACATTTCATAAAAAAGCATTTTGTCAGTGGATTTATTCGTTAATTGACAATATCAAATTAAGAGAAATATTAATAATAATTAAATCAAAAATCGATGGTATTTATTTCCAATAAATTTAATTTAAATTTTTTTTAGAGAATAAAACATAAAAATCACTTTTTTGGGAGAAAACAATGACAAATTCTGGCTAAACGTTACTCATTTTTTTCTTGTTGCACGTTCTCATCATTTTTTCTTTTAATCATAAATATTAGTAATTTTTCTAAAAAATTCTTTTCTTTTGGTAGGTTGTGTGACAAAAATCAAAAAAATAAATGATTTTTTCAGCAGGTATTAGATAATCTTTGTTATGATTTGAAATATTTATCAAACCAGTTAGAAAATGCAGGGGGAAACTACTGGAGCCAATAATTGTCCAAGGTAAGATAAAAATCAATAAAAATTAGACAATCTGCAAAAGATACAAAAGTTTTTTAAACAAGGAAGCATAGTTATAATTTTTTTCATTCTATTCAAAATTTTATTGAAATTAAACCTCGTTGGAAAACAATTTTTATAAAACAAATGAAAAATATAATGGTTTTGTTGGACTTGGTTTTGATAATTACAAAAAAAAAAAAAAAAATAGAAATATTAAAAAAATAAAAAATGGTTTCATTCATTCGTTGTTAATAAAAAGTTTAAAAAATAATAAAAAAATAATATATATATATATCAAAATAGAATTTTTCAGAAAAGTTTTTTGTTTAAAAAAAAATTAGTTACGAAAGCATTTATGTATTATTATTACTTTATTCAATTGCTCCACCCACTGTTCTAAATCATCAAATGTTGGTGCAGATATTAAAAAATTTTTGTGATTCCCCTTTTTTGCCCTTCTTTTCTTTTTTTTATATCCAAATTTCGAATTGATTCCTTTTTTATTTATTTTGAATCTATATGATTTTTTTCTCCTTTTTTTTGGTGCACTAACTGTTTTGACTTCAACACCAGAAAGTGGGATCATTCCGAGGGGATTTTTACGCTTTTTGTTACGATAATAAAAAACACATTCAATTGTGAGAACAAACCATCTCTTTTTCCAAGTTTTGATTTTCCCACCTTGCTTTGTTAAAATAGTTTTTAGGCTGGTTTTGTAAAAATTTATTGGTGTTTTTACGACATCACGATAACATTTCCTTAATATGTCTGTTGGTAAGTTTTCTGAAGGGAAAGTTGATTCACAAAAAATAACAAATTGCTCTTCATCAGTGAATGTTGGGGAATCTTTATTTGATTTTATAATTGATAATTTGAAAGCAATGCGTGTCACAATTTCTATAATTTTAGAACAGGAAATATAATAAAGGAATAGTAAGAAATGATTAAAAATTGGAAAAAGGAAATTAAAAAAAGAGAAAGAAGGGAAATGCATATATATATATATATATATATATATATATATATATATATATATATATATGTGTGTGTGTGTGTGTGTGGGTGGGTGGGGGGTATTCGGGAAATAGAAAATACATTTAATATAAAAATGTATGTTTTTAGAAAATACGAAAAAAAAAAATAGCTGGTAATTAAAATCTAAAAAATGTAAGGCAGAATTAAAATTGTTTAAAACTTTTTAATAAAAGCATTTTAAAAAGGTTTGATCAAAAATTTTTTTCATAAAGCCATAAAAATAGGTTTATTGAAATTTGTTGATTGTTTTGAAAGACTTTTCTAAAAAATTT
Source organism: Anaeramoeba flamelloides (assembly GCA_027625915.1). Taxonomy (NCBI): domain Eukaryota; family Anaeramoebidae; genus Anaeramoeba; species Anaeramoeba flamelloides. Next base: position 6,663,052 of record JANTQA010000042.1, read on the forward strand.
ATGCTATTTTGCTAACACTTTTTAAAAATTATTATATTTAATTTTTACAATTCTAAAATATTTCGAATAATTTATGATATTATATTTGGAAAAAATATATGTGTATAAATTCCATTTCAAATATTGTGACCCAACTGAAATAATAAATTTGAAAAAAAAAAATTATTTCATTTAGTATTTGAGAATAACCAATAATTAAATCTGATTCATAATTCACTTTTAAATCATTCTAAATAAATAAAAACCTGATATTTTAAATATTAAAAAAAAATAAAACCAAAAACTAAAAAAAAAGTGAGTCACAATTTTTGAAATAAGGATTACGGATTGATTATTACTGAAAAATTCACTGAAAAAAAGTTTAACAAGAAGATTTTTTGTTAATAACTAAATTCATTTTAAAAGACATTACATCGTCTCAATTTTCTAAATGATTATTTGTCTTTTCGAAGATCTCTTTTTTTTTTTCGACTTGGCTTTCTGAAAAATAAAAAATAAAAAGAAAAAAAGAAAAAATTAGAAAAAATGAAAAAGAAAAAGAAAATTAAACAAAATTAGATAAAAAAATGTAAAAGAAAAGCAAAAAGAAAAACACAAATTTGAGAAAAATAATAAATAAACACAAAAATCTAAATTTGAAAAAGAAAAACACAAAAATTTGCAAAATTAGAAAAAAAGATTCTGATCCAAAAATTTGAAAATATTTTTGTAATAAGAATAGGGGATAAACCCTCAAAAACACTTCCAATAACATTATAAAGTGAGTCAAAATTTTTGAAAAATAGCTTATAAGCTATATCCAAAAAAGTGTGGCAAATTTATTTTAAAATATATCTTTTAAAAACAATCTTAGAAAAAGTTTTAAATATACAAAATCATTAACCAACCATTTATTGATTCTTGATTAAAATTCAATTTGTTTCTTCGTATTGTTTTGCAAAAATAAAATATATTAAAATTTCTGATCTCTCGATTTTATCTGATCCTTTTTAGAGTGTGAAAATTCTATTTTATTATTTTCTTTTTGATAGAAAAAATCATTTTCATAAATTCTCGGGTGTTTGAAATATTCCCGAAAATACCCGAATAACCAAAACACTGAAAAAAATTTTAACCACTTAAAAAAGCCCTTTGAAGAACTTTTAAGATATTGTAGGGTCCAGAGATAAATTTTTATTGTAAAATGACAATTTTACTCTAAGAAAAAATATTTTTTTTTGAATTTTCTACATTAAACCCTTTACGAATTTTTGGCACTTTTTGAGTAATTTGAGTAAATGTTAGTAATTGTTAGGGTATGTGTATTCCAGGGTATGTTTGGGTTTGGTAAGCGTTTTGTTCGACGTGTTAGTACGTTTTGATTAAACCAGTTTCTTTTCTGGGAGCGGGGGTTAAATCAGGTTTGGGTTAGGGTAGGTGTATTTATGATTAGATATTACTCGGTTATTTTTGGATTACAAAATTATGGGTAATGATAAACAATTAGAAATTTTCATTACAAAGACATTTTCTCTCATTTAGTTCATACCACTTCGAAATGATCAGAAATGTTGTAGGCATCTAAGATACCAATTCCTTTGAATAAAATGGGTTGAATACTATTCCTCAAAATACGCCATTGTTCACATTTTATATTTTGTCAATCAAAAAAAAATATTCTCCACCATAAAATTACAATTTTATCATTAAACAGAGTATTTTGGCACTACCATTTCTTCGAAGTTGTTCAAAAAGTTTTTTTTTGAATTTTAAAAAATTTGTCGTTTATTTTCGATTTTCGGGAATATTTGATAGATCCAAAACCTCTAATCTAGACAAATTTTCCAAATAGAATGGAAAACATATAACTGTATTTTATTGTTTGAAAAATCATTTTTATCCTTGCCATATTTCCAGTTTTTTATTGAAAATGGTTGTACATTGTTTTCTCCAAAAAAAGTGTTATTTTTTTTTCTCTCATTTATTGGAAATATTTCTTCGAACATATTTTGAAATAAATACCTTAGTCATTGATTCAATCAGTATTAATATTAAACTTAATTTGATATTGTCAATTAACGAATACCTTCACTAACAAAGATGATTTTTTATGAAATGTAAAAAAAAATATCCCATTTTTTCAAAAATACCTTATATTTATATTTAATTCTTTATGATTGTTAAAAACATTTTTAGAATGAGAAATAATTTTTACAAAAAAAATAATTTAAAATAGTTCATTAAACTTTTACTATTAGAGTTATTTGTGTATAATTTTTCCTATTTTTTTTTTTTAAATTTAAATGAAATTTTTCTCTTTTTTCATTTGTAATAGGCTCATTGGAATAATTTTAGTATTAAGAAAGTAAATACATCTTACCAATTTTGAGTGCTCCCTTTATACGAAATTGAATTATTCAAATTATTCCTTTAACCAAATAAATTGAATATTATAATAAATATGGGCGAGTGGGATATTTTGAAGTAGTGTATATTTATATACCAAAAAAAAATAGAAATCAAAAAAATGAAAAAGATTGATCAAGAAAAAATAAATAAAAATCATTTATTTATTGATCTTATCTGTAATATTTTACCCAATTACTTCTTCTTTATTTGATTTTATTTTTAATTTCAAATGGAAAAAAGGTTTGTTTGGTAAATTTTTGATTAACAAATGACTTCCTATTTCTATAGAATCCTACAAAATGAATTTAAAAATCTGATTTTCATTTAATTCATCTAATTATAAGTTTGGATTAAGAAAATAGGATATTTTTTGAATTATTCTTCAGAAATAAATATTTATTGGATGCATTTGTTTGATTTGATAATTATTTATTTTGGATTAAATTGAAAACTCTAAAAAATTCTGAATCTGATTGAATTTTTTTACTTGAATTTTTCAATTATTTTGATTTGAATCTTTTGTAGCTGTTTTTTTTTGATTTTGAGAATTTGATTCCTTTTATTTTAAATCTTTGGAATGATATTCTTTGTTTTGGCTTCGTTTCATCAAAATATTTGAAAAAGAATTTTGAAAGTAAATTTGTAAAAAAATGTTTTGTTAAATAATAATAAATAGTAATGGGCGAGAAATTGAATGTTATAAATTGTTTGGATTCATCCAAATTAAGAAGATAAAGAAATATAAATCTTTGAAAATAAGCTTTGTTTTAATATTTTTTTTTCTTAATTTCAAAAAAATTATCTGGAAAGATAATCTTTCTTGTTTAGTCTTTTAAAGAAAAATATTTTTTTTCAAAACACAGACCTTCTCAGGTCTTTTTTTTTTTTGATTTGTTCTTGGATTAATTTCAACTATTCTCTGAAACACATTTCTAGATCCAAAACTTAATTTAATAAAACTTAAAATTTAATCAAAAAAATGTTCCAAAAAATCGAAAAATTAATGATTCAACTCTAGTTACTTTGGGTTCGCTTTCTTTTCACCAATAGAGCAGTGAATGGTATTTTGGTTTCAAGGTTTCAATATCCCCAATTGTACTCAAAAAATCTTTTTTCAGTAAATTTTTTCTACACAATTAAAATTTTTCAAAATGGTAAAATGTACCTACATCCTTAAAGCAAAATTAATCGATTTTTTTACTCATTTGACTGCAAAATAAAATATTTATAAATTCATTGATACATAAACCGATAATTATTAAAAATTGATTTTTGGAAGAACAGAAAAGTGGTTTATGAATCTTTCGGAGAAAAATCTAATATTTATTAAAATATTTTAATCAAGAATTTTGTTTCAATTTATTTTTTGATATTTTTTCTTTTATAGTAGGAGTCAATATATCAATATTTGATGAAACAACCTAAGAATTCTAAATGAAATTTCTTATTTCCCAATGTCTTGTACTATAATTTATTATATATTTCTACTTAATTAAAATTTTTTATCATTTTTTTCCTTTGCCCAATTTTGTCTGTTTTTTTTATAGAAAAATAAAAGTAATTGAATTCATAAATTATTCATTAAAAACAAATTAAAAAAACATTTTAAAAAAAAATTGAGTATAAACTGTTCAAACTGACTTTTCTCTAAACAAATTATTTTCTTTTTTTTTTTTCGGGAGAATTTCCCCTTTCAAATTATAATAAAAAAATCTTCAACTTCATTGATTGTTTGGGATCAGTTGAAAATTCAAATTAAATAAATAAAATTGAAAAATTAAAACGATTTTTTTTGGATAGTGATCACATTGTAAAAAAAAATTCGAAAGATCAGAAAATAAAGATTTTTTTCATAATATTTCCAATAACAAAAAGTCACTTTAATTTTGGAGAACCGGTATGGGCCAGTGGAAACACAACCCAGTGTACAATCTGAAGGCCGGGGTTCTATTCCCTTAACCATTATTTCTTATTGTTTACCATTTTCTCAAATAGCCACCACGGTGTAATTTTAATTAAAAATCGGGCTTATGCTTCTTAGAACCACTAATTCTTTGAGGAAATCATTTGACCGAATTGAATCTTTTTGACTATTATAAAACTGAACGGAATTGGAACAAAATCCCTCTCAATTTATGGATCGGATCCGATTTTTGGGAGAAATGACCAGCTTCCACTTGGTTCAACAATATCTCTAATTCAAATTAGGGATTCGGGCAAACAGGTGGACTTTTAGTACCCACTCTTTAATGGAAAAAAAAAAAAAAAAAAAAAAGTCACTTTAATTTTTGTAAAAGTGGAAAAATCAAAAAGAAATAAGTTGATTAAATCCTTTTATTTGAGTTCTGTATTTGGTCAAATTTCTTTTTAAAATCGATTTTATATTTTAATAAATTAATTTTTTTTTTTATTGATACTTTTTACTTTTTCAAAATTCCTTTTTTTAAGTTGTTTGGGTTCCTTGGATTACTTGGGTTCCTTTGGTTCCTTTGGTTCCTTTGGTTCCCCCCTTTTTGTTTTTTTAAGTGTTTGAAGAGAGGTAAAAGGAATAAAAAATCATTATAAGAATTGGTAAACTTGTGCATGATTAGATCTTAAGCTAACTTGTTCTTGTTATAATCAGATCTGAAAAGAATAAAACTGAACTTAATAAAAATTAACTGAAGAGAACATAAGCCTACTGAACCGATCTGAAACCAACCAGAGCGATCCAAATTGGAATTTTGTACAATCTGTCAAGTCGTTACTTTGACTGGGTAAATGCTGCCGAGTCAGTATCCCGTACTGGGTTTTTGCTATAACAAGATTTGGGAAACTTATAAAAAAAAAAAGCAAAGCAAACAAAAAGAAAATTTCGAAAACCAAATCTTATTCTTAAAAACCAACACTTTATAGATTCAACCCATCTATAAAGTTCTAAATTAAAACTTAATAAAGCAACCAAAATCATTTTATCTTTAGTTTTGTCAAATATTTAGATCTCTTTTTATTAAAACAAATTATAGTGATCCAAAAAAATTCGGCATAAAAGGAAACAACCACCAACCCATTAAACACTCGGTGTACACAAATTCAACTTTTCAATTAAATTTTTACTTTTTTAATTCTTTTTTTTTCTCTATTTCATTTCTTTGTTTTTCTCTCTCTTTTTCTTGTCTTTGTTTAGAAATAATTTTTTTTCTTTTCTCTTTTATCAAGAAAAGATATCCTATGGGCTATAATCTTGTCTATATTATAGCTAGGATAAAAAACCCGAAATATATTTAGAGTTTCAGATAAATAGGAGGTAATTTTGTTGAATCACCTCTTTTCAATAATACAAAAAAAAGCAGATAAAGAATTTTTTTGGAAGGCAATATTTTCAAAGAAAAAAAATTGTGAATTTTTTTTTTTTGGTCTAAAGAGTTATTGAAAGTTCAATTGATACAATAAATATTTTTTCCTTGATAAAAAAAAATTGCAAAAATAATTTGAAAAAAAAAAAAAAATTAAATTTTTTTACCTGATGAGCGAAATAGTTTTTTATTTTGTTTATAATATGTGTTACCAAATTCTATAAAACATTTTTCAACTAAAGATTTTTCTATTGGAATTTTAATACGGCTCCAAAAAGTTCTAATTAAAGGAAACAAAATAAATTATATTTGTTTTTTTTCAAAAAAATAGTTAACAATTTAATTGATTGAAAATAAATAAATAATTAAATAATTAAATAAATGAAAAAAGTAAAAAAAAATAACATACCTTAATGCAATTGATAAAAGTTCGTCTTGAAAATCAAAATAAGAAGTAAAATGGGAAAGCAGTTTTTCAGATTCAAAGGTTCTATTAATTTAGTTTTTTTTTTAACAATAGAATACCAAAAAATAATTGTATATTTAAAATTGATATTTTAAAATTTGTTAAAAAAATTTAATAAAAAAAAAAAAAAGAGAAAATAAAAAAAGGATGGTAATTATAAATAAAAAGATAATATGTTTTACTCTTGTGCAATATATTGTCCAATAATTTTGGGTTTAATTTCTTTATTAGCATAAAAAAATTTAGCTAATTCTTCAGGTTCATTTTCAACTATTTGAAAATTTTCACAAAATGTTAATCCTTGATAAAGATCTTTATTGATTTCATTTACGGCGTCTTTTGAGGTATACTTGAATATTTTTTTTTTTGATTTGTTGATTTTTTTTTTATTAACCTCAATTTTGTTTTTTTTTTTTTTTGGAATTTTTTTAATCTCTTTTTCGGTATTTAAAATCAATTTAATTTCGTTTTTCTCTGTGTTTTCCCCTTCCTTTTCTTTTCCTTTTCCTTTTTCTTTTTCTTTTTCTTTTTCTTTTCCTTTTTCCTTTTCCTTTTCCTTTTCTTTTTCTGTTTCTTTTCCTTTTTCTTTTTCGTTTTCCTTTTCCTTTTCCTTTTCTTTTTCTTTTTCTTTTTCTTTTTCTTTTCCTTTTTCATTTTCATTTTCGCTTTCACTTTGCTTGAAATCCATTTTATTTGTTTCGTTTGAATTCTCTTTTCCAAATTAAATCTGAATAATCAACAGATTTTTTTTTTGAATTATTATTCTTGTTTTCTTTATTTTTTAAAAGATGGTCAATATCATCATTTGAAATATTACCAATATTATTTTCATTACTTTTATCTGATTGTGAATCGTTTTCAGATGTTTCAAGTTTTGATAAAAAGGAATTTAAATCAATGCTTGGTTTATTTTGGTTTTTATCCTTGGAGTTAGAATTCATAAGCTTTGAAAAGTTTGATTCAATATTTTGTATTTCAATATCTAAATCATTTGATATTTTGTTATTAGTGTTACTATTGTTAGTATTACTGTTACTACTATTTAAATATTCCATTTTTGATTTTTCTAAATCTTGTCGTACAATTTGTGCTATAGATAATGATCCTTCATTTTCTGAATCTTCTTCTGAATTTGAATAATTAATATTTTCATTTATTTTATTATTATTATTATTATTATTATTGCCACTATCATTATTTTGATTATTTAAATATTCCATTTTTGATTTTTCCAAATCTTGTCGTACAATTTGTGCTATAGACAGCGTTTCTTCATTTTCTGAATTTGAGTTCAATTCTAATTCTGGTTCCGATATCTCATTATTTATAATCTCAGGATCAAAAGAAAATTTTTGGTCATTTCTAATATTTCTTTGAAAAGAATGTGAGCTTTGTAATTGATCATTTTTTGATTCATTAATGTCTCGATTGTTGTTTTCATTGCTTTTGTCAATTAAAGTGTTTTGGGTATTTAAATTGGTAGTTTTTTTTTGTTTCTTTTCAGATTTGAAAAAAGTTGTTACTAAATTATTAATGGATTCAGAATCATTAGCTTCAAATTGTAAAAGCATTTGTTGCCAATCACCGTCTTCATCGTCATCGTCTTCATCGTCTTCATCGTCTTCGCTGTAAGCGTAATCATAATCATTCTCATCATCTAAATTGAAAGTATCAGTATTGTTATTAAAATTATTCTTGTTTTTAGTATCGATCTGTTGATAATTAAAATCCCCAAAGTTGTCCAAATCAGTTGAATCATGGTATTCCTCATTTTCCATTTCTTCTTTTTTGTTTGTTTCCGAACTATCAGAAAGGCTAATATTCATGTTTTCGGATGTTTTGTTATTTTCATTTTGATATTTTCTCATAATCTCTTCTTCTTGATCTTCTATTTCTTCACTTAGACTTAAATTTAGCTCTTCTTCAGAATTTGAATCAACACTAACTTTTAAATCCGATTCTAATTGGTAACCTTTTGTATTTTTTTCTTTTTTTGTAATAATGCCTTTTGAAATATCGGTCAAAAGAGAATCAAAGTCCCAAATACTCTCTTTACTTGAATTTTCTTTTGAAAAAGTTTCTTGTTCATTTTCATTTTCGCTTCCGTTGCTATTAGTATTATTGTTATAACTGTCACCTTGGTCGCGAATTATTGAACCAATCTCTTTTGAACTAGAGTCACTTTTTTGGTTTTTTTTATCAAACTCTTTTTCTTGTTGATCGAAACTGTGAGAGATATTACTGGTGGTGCTGCTCTTGTTTTGGTTCTTTATGTAGAGGTTTTTTGTTCCTCCACTCTTGATTGATTGTAAAAGATCTTCAAGAGACTGGTTCAATACAGGCTTCCTTTTATCGCTCGTAAATTGGGTTTGCAATTTTAAACAATTTAAGGATTCTGAGGATTGGTAATTGTCCTGTTTATTTGGTTTGTATGGATCTCCATATGTAAGTTTGATTGATTTTCGAAACGATTCTAAGGGATCACGTGGAACTTCTGTATCTTTCTGAGTTCTTCCAAACTCACTCATTAACAAAAATAAAGATTAAATAAGAAATAAAGATAGAAGTAGCTTGTTGAGGGAAAAAATGTTTTTTTTTGCTGAAATTCTTTTTGAATCAATCTCATTTTTCTTCATTTTTTTGGCACTTCAAATTATTTCAGACAATCAGAAAAGTGTTTCCAGATCGAGAAATTTTGAATATTTACAAGGTTTGTTTTGTTTCATTTAAATTAATGGATAAAAATTACTTCCGATCTTCAAAATAATGAAACCAGAAAACGTGATTTGGAAGATTTGTATCACGACTCACATTTACTTAGAAACTTTTAATATTTCGGTACTGTTTTTAAGAAATTTTCGACATATTTTAATTTGAGATTAAACAGGTTTTGAATTATTTTTTTTTGTGAAAATTCTTTTCTTCTTACAAAAAATTGCTACAATTAAGGCTCATTATCTTTAAATACAAATTTTGAAATATTTTCTTACGTTAGGGATTCTTGATTCTTACACAACAGTTTGCATAAAAAAGAGACCACTAAATAAAGAGAGTTCAAAAATTATAATCTATTTCTTGGAAAACTCTTTATCGAAAAGAAAAAATGAAGTGAAAATTGTTTCCCATTTATTCTCAAAATACTTGTATTAAAATATTCAAAAAATTTTTCGAATTATTATGTGCTCCTCAGTATAGTTTGTGTATTAATAGTATTTCATTAACTATCATGTTAAATCACAAAATTGATATAATTAAAGAAAATAAAAACAAGAACAACTTCATTAAGGTTTACAATCCCTGAATTTTGAAAAAAGGATTATCTGGTGTTACGTACAGTGGCTTGTTTTTCTGGTTCTTAGCTTAAAGATCTTCAACTTCATATGGGTTTTAAGTTGTTAATAATTTTTCATAATTTATTTTTTTTTTCCTAAACCTGAATTTAAGATTGTAAGGCGAAAGGGCTGGAAGGTAATTTGTTAATAAAAATCTAGATTTGTGAGTTGGTGATTGAAATTTTTCATTATATTTGGTTTTATTTTAAGATTTTAAAAAAAAAATTTTTTAATTTAGTTAATTGACTTAACAGTAAATCAAAATTTTCTTCTACAACCCAAAAATCAAAATTTATTCTTTAACACATAACGATCTATTATTTTTACACACTTTATTTTGGATTTTGGAGAAAAAAAAATAAATTGTCAAAAATTGCCATTTGGAACCACTATTAAAACCCATACCAAGTACAAGATCGATCAGATAATAACCAAAATAATAACTATCTTCACCGAAAACAATTTATTATTTTTTCTTTTTTCGGGGATTGTTATCATTAAGCCATTTGGCAAATTTCCAAATTTTAGATATTTTTAATTGAAAGAACTTTACTGAAACATAATTTTTTTGAGTAACACTAGATATTAAAAATTTGAAATCAAATTTTTATTTTAGTCTTATAGGTGTGAAAAGAAAACGAACACCTTAATAAATCAGAGCTGAAATTTCTCATTTTTTTTTGAACATTTTTTTTTATTATATTTTTGTTTTTTTTTGATGTTTTTTATCTAGAAATGTGTTTATGTGAAAGCTTGAAATTAATCACAGAACTAACCAAAAAAATTGAGAAGAAGCTGTGTGTTTTTTTGAAACAAATTCATTATCATTGAGTACCAAACAAGAAAGATCACCTTGTCAAATATTTTTTTTACCATCAAGAATGAGAAAAAAATTGTTCCAAAGTTTATTTCAAAGATATTTCTTCTTTATTTTATAAATATGAACTAGAGTAAACAAGTAATTACCTTGGTTTCATCGCCTCATTACAATTTATTATTATTTCTCAAACCCGCTTTTTTTATAAATTTGTTTTTAAAATTCGGTTTTCAAATATTTTTATCAAACAAAGCCATAACAAAAAACACTGTTTTAAAGTTTAATGTAAATAGATTGAATTCTAGAATATCAAAAGACAATTATAAAAAGTAGCAACCCTAAGAAATTGAAAAATAAAATTTACTAAAAGATTCAGAATCATTTTACTATATCAATTAATTGGAAAATAAATTATTATTAAAATCAAACATTCCATCAAATAAATCCTCTTTTTTGAAAAATATACAAAAAAAAATATCAGATTCTTTAAACCAAAATCCTAATTAGATCATTCGAATGTTGATATATCTTTAAATTTATGTTTAGAATTCTTTAGAAATTTCGGGTATTTTTTTAATCAAAAATTTTTCTACAAAAAGTTTTACCAATTAGAAATAAAAAATAAAACCAAGTAAAATATAATTAATTAGAGGTTTTGATGATAACATATATTATCCTGATATTAACAATAAAATCGCAATAATATTAAAAAAAATCGCGATTAGTCCAACTCGATCGCGAAAAATCATAAAATCGCGATAAACAACATTATCGCGAAAAAATGAAAAATTATTATTTTCATTTCATTTTTAAAAAAAATCTCTTGACTTTTACAAAGCCTTGAGATTTTTACAACACTTTCCCCTTTAATAATGTCAGAAAGTGTTTGTAAGAGTTATGAACAGTCTTCAAGTGTTTGAAAGTTTTGAAAGACATAAAACTTTTATAAAGGGAATGAGTTTGGTTTGTTGTGGAAAAAAATTTTATTCTTTTCATTTTTTTTTTAACAAAATATAAAATCTCAAACAAATTTTATGATCAAACTAATAATTACCCATCTCATCAATACACTTGAATACAAATTATGTGTGTTTTCTTAAAATGGAGTTGTTACCTTCCCAATTTTAAATAACCAAAAAGAATAAAGAATAATTTGACTTCTTATTGGTGATCGATCAACAAAAACCTCTATTATTCTAATTGTGTTTTCTGTCCAATACAAAGATAAGATATGAGTAGAAAAAGAAGAAGAAGACAAGAATTGTATAAAAAATCTTAATAATTTGTGATCATCTGGCAAGGATGTTGTGAAATCTTTTGAAGAGTTATCCAACTCCTTTTAGCTTTCTGAGAAAAAATGAAAATATTGTAACCCTAGAAAACATTCTGTAAAGAACAGATTAAGGGTTGGTTGTTTTAGAAGCTAATTATTCAAAGCATTTTCCAACACCATTATTAACTGAAAAAATATTTATTTCTATTTATTTCTTATTGTTGTTGATCTTAAAGGATCGATAGGTTTGACAACCAAATTAAATGAAAACACAACAAAACTCTTTGATCTGATCCTTGATTGGATCAAGTATCTTTTTTGTTGTTTTTTCAAAGAATGACTTTTTGTCACCTAATCTATTTTTTGATCAAAAAAAATTGTTTTGTAAAAATATTTCTCATTTAGCCCAAAAACCCATCAACTATTATATCGCGATTAAAAAGTAATCGCGATATTTTGGTATTTATCACGATTTTTTTAATAATTATCTCGATTTTATATAATATCGCGATTTGTTATATTATTGCGATAATATTGAATTATCGCGATTTTCTGATATATCGCGATTTGATGAAAATTATCGCGATTTTTGTAACTTTATCGTGAATTATAGCATGTTATCATCAAAACCTCTATTATAGCAAATGTTCTAGAGAAGATCAAGAAATAAATTATTATTTATTATTTATTCTTATTCCATTTTTCAATTTTTTTAATTTCCATTTTTTCATTTTTTTTTGTATATTTATATATGTTAGATTATCTTTAACTCTCATATTTATTAAAATATGGATGTATACAGTATAAGAAATATTTTTTTTATTCAATTTTAAATAAATCATGGGCACTCAAAATTGGTAGAATATACCTCCTCCCTGAATTAAGATTTTTTTTCAAGTATTTAAACAGAATATTGATATTTCCTCTTTTCAAATTTGTATTTGATACTAAGATTTTTCCTTCTAAAAGCCAAAAAAATTGATAATTCGAACTTTAAATTTGTCTCTGAGTGTATATTTTTAATCTCAAAATTCAAAGAATTTTTAAAAATACTGTCATCAAAATAATATGGACCAAAATCCTATAATCCATTTTTCAAAATATAATCTGTGCCTTTTTTCTTCTTATTCCAATATAACATCTAATTCACTGCTAAATATTATACCTAAGTCCAAATCAATTTTGATAGTAAAATCCTTGGATTTCGAAGTAAATTTTAAATTATGAAAAAAATTTGTTCAAAATTTTTTATAATGTTCTCTATTTTTTTTAAATTTTTTGTTTTTTGAATGATAATAAACTTTGTCAAAAATTTACTCTCTTTTTTGAGATAAATTGTTTAATTTGATCCTTTATTTTTAGAATTAATTTTATATATATATATATATATCACTTTAAGAAATTAATACAATATTTAATTAGGGTTTATTGTTGTTTTCTTTTATCTGTTGATGTATAGACGTTTCTATAACTTAAAACACACTTTTTTTGATAAACTTGTTAAACTTTTCAGCACACTTTATTTTAACAACAGTATAAAAAAAGGAGACTGTATAAAAATGTTTGTAATTTATCACATTATTTCAATTAAGGAAAAAATATTCTAGCTTTACTCTAATTTCACAAATTTGAAAAAAATTAAGATTGTGGAAGTTCTACCTTATTTTTCAGAATTATTTTTTTTTAATTTTGAATCTAATTTTTATTTCAGTTTTTAATGAAATTTTTTTGTTTTTTGATTGATAAAAAACTTTGTCTAAAATTTACTCTATTTTTTCAGATAAATTTTCCAATTTGATCCTTCGTTTTTAAATTTCTCTTCGATATATTACTTTAAGAAACGTAGACCATACTTATGGTTTATTGTTTATTTCTTTGAACGGTTAATGTGTCCATTTTCTTTTATAACAAAAAACACGTTTTTTATTTTGAAACACGGATTAAACTAGTAAGCACGCCTAAATTTGACACCAGTACAAGAATCCTTTTTAATTAATTTAATCAACATTTATTACTTTTTTACTAATTTGATTTTTTATAAACATTTAAACCATTATCACGTAAACTCTTTACACCAAATAACAACACACTTTAATTTTAGACTTTTCCTGTGTGAGAAATAATCCCTTAACTAAAAATATTTCAAATAAATTGTTGAGATATATCTCTTGGCTGTTCTTGGTTGGTTTAATACAAAAGTTTTGAAAGAAAACGAGTTAATACTTTTAATAATTGTTTGGACTTTTTGGTAATGAGAAACAAAGTCAATTGGTTTTGTTCAAAAAAAAAAGCAAAATAAAAAATTTTTCTTTTTTTTTTTTTTTTTCATTCAAGCAATTTGTGAACACAAAAAACCAAAAGCATCAAAAAACCAACAAAAAAAATTAAAAAGAAAAAAAAAATTGTTTGAGATGGAAAAACTTTTGTTAGAATCCAAATTAGTCTCTACTAAAAAAGTTCTATTTTTGTTATTTTCATTTTTTTTTTTGAATCAACAAACATAAAAAGGCTGAAGCATAAATAATCTTTTTCATTTGATTTTTTTGGTGATCGAATTTGCAGCAAAACGAATAGTTTGTGTGTTCGAGTTTTAAAAAAAAAAAGAATTAGTCCATTTTAATAATGACTGGATCATAAATGTTCATGAAATCCAAAACTCTTGTTCCAATTTTCAAGTCAACCAAGCCACCTCCAAACCAAAAGAAATCGTTTTCAAGAATACCCGAGCTCATGATCATTGGGAACTGTATTCCAATGGGTGTTACGGCGTTGTGTTCATATTGTAAGACCGTTTCATCGGCCATTATAAATTCAAATTTGCGGTTTGTGACGTTGAGGGGATGCTTTTGGAGATATTTTGCAATTTCAGAAATTTCCATTCTTTTTTCGTATTGGACAAGAACACAAATGTATTCTGAAAATAAGGTTCTTAAAATGTTTTTATTCAAACCCATTGGATCAATTTTTTCAAAATCAAAATTTTTTGGTGGCTTTGTGTGTAAGGTATTTCGAAAAATGACAGATTTACATAATTGTGCTGTGGATTGTGCTTGTAAAACTTCTCTTCTGTACTCTAGTGACTTTGAGTAATACTCTTTTGGTGTTTTGACTGCTCGGTATTCCAATTTGTAATCATTCAATTCCTTGAGAACTTTTTCTGGTATTTCTTGCACAACCTCTAATGGCGTTTTTCCAATTCTACAGCTGTGATCAATTTCAAAAGCTTTTTCGATTTGTCCAATTCTTTTATTAAGAAATTCGATTGTTTCCATTTTGTTTTTCGAGTCAAAAATTAAAAAAAATGATTCTCAAAAGATTAAAAGACCTTTTCTCGAATTCAGAGTTTGGAGTGTTCTTCATTTGTACAACGAAAAATAAAAGTTACTTTCTGAAATTCTGTTGAGAATTATTGATTTTTGTCTTGACTTTTGTAATTATCCTTATTAAAAATTTTTAAGGTAGAGTCCTCGAAAAAAAAGTGTTTGTAAAATATTTGACTACTGTCATTAATAGACTAATTTTTAGGACTTTACTAAAACAACAGTTTATTGTTACTTGTTTAAAATCACTTTCTCAATATTCTTGTTGGTTTATCTTGAAACTCGAACATTGATTTTGATACACTTACATTTTTATCTTGAAATTTGTTTCAAAAGTACATTCGATTTTAAGTTATGGCAATTTCAAGATTTAAAAAAGAAATTTTTTCTTAATTTTCCCAAATTTTTAATTACTGTTGTTATAATAGGCTATATTGACTTTGATAAATATCAATTTCAAATTGAAAACCTGTGTTTATTTTCGCAAGATCAGATATGTATTCCAATAGTTCAAGGAACCAATAACTATAGTACTATTTGTTTCAGAAAGGTCAATTAATAAAAAAGTTATTATGAATAATGATAGATAAAATGAGAAAATTTGAACAAAAAATACTAAGTTATTTTGAGAAAATTGTTTTTCAATCAAAAATAAAAATAAAATCTTGAAAATTGGAAAAATTATGAAAATTTATAACAAATTCTATTCCCAATTTTAAATATACCAAATGACAAAGTGTTTTCTTTCGTATATTATTTTGAAATTGAATAAAATATTGAATATTAAATTAGATAATGTATTGCTTAAAGAAGAATAAAATTAAACAAAGGCTTCATTTAGAGCAGGTTACTAACTTTAAAAGAGTTATTTATCACCATTTAGGTTTTAAATACTTCACTCACATCCTTTAACAAATACAAAAGGTTATTATCCAAAATTTTGGAAATATATTTCCAAAAATTTAATTTCATTTATAATAGATTTGTGGTAATTTCAAAATCTTAATTTCTCAAAAATTTTGACAAAGTTTAAGATTTTACAATCTGAAGGGTTTTTTTTTTGAAATTACAGTCAGTTTCACTTTTAAGGCACAAACTTTCAACTAAATTTAAGGCAAAATAAAAATCTCAAATTAAGGCACAAAATTCATATTCTAGTAAAATAAATTGTAAAAAACAAAAATTCTAAATAACGTGCTCTAATTCGAGATTTTTTTGTGCCTTAAATTTCGTAGTAAGTTTGTACCTTAAAAGTGGAACTGACTGTATGTACCTAGAATAAATTCTAAAAATTTTGAGACATTTAAAATATTTGAAAGAATAATAATACTGAAAATTTGATATAAATGTTGATTTTACAAATTTTATTATTTTTTACCTTTTTCTATTTTGTTTTTCGTTTCTAATTTACCAAGTTACAAATTCTGTTCATTTAGATCCTGAAAATTTTCTCAATGATTGACAGAAAGTTTAATGTTAAGTTTTATTAAATAGAAAAATCGCATACGATTAGTTGATGGTATTTATCTATTTATCGATCTATAAATTTTGGTGAAATTTCAACAAATTTGTCAATAAAATTATTTTTTCAGCTTGTTTATTCATTTTGACACGCCATTTTTTTTTTATCCTTTAATATTTTTTTCTTATATTTTTATTAAAATTATTACATATAAAAAAACATTAATACTGGAATAACTTAAATATTGTTTTATATTAGGTTAGGAAAAAACAATAAATTGAGATTTTTTTACCCTATTTTTGATTTTAGAAGTATCCAAATTTCTGGAATGAGGTTTACTTTGAGAAAAAAAGATAATATTATAATTAATAAATCGATTTTTTTTTGATTTTTTATGTATTATTCTATATTTACTCGACATTTGCCTTTTTCCCGTCTAATATTTCTGCATAAATATAAATTAGAAATTTGAAAACCTAAAAATTAAACAGGATTATTTTATATTTTTTCCCACTAAAATTTTGTAACTATTCTATTTATGAAAACAATCCTAATGTTTTATTTTTTTTTATAATCCCCGAGATTTCCGTAAATTATCCAAAATTTCTTCATCTATATATGAAATAATTTTGAAAAAATATTGTATTTTTGAATAAAATTAATTGTTTTATTTCTTCTTTATATAACTACAGTCAGTTTCACTTTGAAGGCATAAACTTTCAACGAAATTTAAGGCACAAAAAAAATCTCAAATTAAGGCACAAAATTTGGAATTTTAATATTTACAATTTATTTTTACTAGAATTTGAATTTTGTGTATTAATTTGAAATTTTTAGTGTGTCTTAAATTTCGTTGAAAGTTTGTGCCTTAAAAGTGAAACTGACTGTATCCTTAGATCAAATTAATGTTTTATATCGACAAAATTTTGAAATAGAGATTAATATATTTGAATCAAAAATCATGTAAATAATAAATTTCCAAAAAAGAGTTGTATTTTTTTTAACTTTTTATGAAAATTTATCCCTTTCCAGTTGATATTTTCAAAAAAAGATAATCTAAACTCTATTTCACTCAAAGTAGCCCAGCAAAAAATAAAAAAATGACTTTATTTTTAAGAATCAACTAAAATTTATATTGTTTAGAAATAAGAGAAATAATAAAATTCGTATTACAATCGATAATCATAAAAGAAAAACATACCCATAACATACATGTCAAAAAAAAAATGCTAAAAAAATTTTTAGGCACATTCATTGGAACGTCTCGGGTAAAATTCTCAATTTCTTTAGGAAATTCAAATTTTTGACAATAATATTTTTTAATTGACAATGTATGAATTTTAAAAGAACATACAAAACCAAACTTTTCTTAATTTTAATTTGGAGTTTCAAAAAATTTTTTTTCAACTTTCATTTTAAAAAAAAAATAAAAGAGTAAAATACAAAAAAAAAAAAAATTTTACAAAATGAGACAAAATGATTTTGATCTAAAAATTGAAATTTTACTTTGAGAAGAATAATGAATGAAACTCATAGAATGTGTTCCATTTCTACAATAAAACTTACCCCTTTGACTGAAAAAGAGTTTATAAATAAGAGAAATATTAATACTGATTGAATTAGGTCAAAATTAACTTTATTTCAAAATAATTTCAATATAAATATTTCCAAAAAATATAAAAGAACACTAAAAACTTTTTTATGAAAAAAATTCTTGAATTTTCATAAAAAATTATAACGGTCTTTATTGTTTTGATTTGGAAACAATCTCCTTGTTATGTGACGACTTTGGCCTGGAAGAACGAGAAATATGAGATTGTTCAAAGTGATATAAGATGATATTGAGGAGTTCGAAGAACGACGATTAATATCATCTTAGCACTAGAACAATCTCATATTTTGAGTCTGGAAGGAGAACCAAAACGAGGAAACATAAAAGGTAACTTTCCAACAAATGAAACAATATGGGTTGCTATGTATTTTTTCAACTCGAGATCTAACTTGTCGAAACAAAAAAAAGGAAAAATAAAACCAAACAAACAAAAACAATTACAAAAAATAGTTTACTATTTTTTATAAATACTTTGGGATACTTGTTCTCCAAAGGATCTTATTCTCACAATTGAATTTATAAAAACATTGAAGTTAAATTTTACATTTTCATCATCGGTGACAAAACTTGGTTTAAATTTTATAGAGATAAACTAGATCGTTCATCCATTCAATGAGATCTATCTATCCTTTTATTTTCCGTTTGTCAGCCAATTCTTGAAAACGATCAAACTTAAAAATCTGCATTCATCTATTGGCGTTCTTAACAATTACTGATTTTGAATATTCCTCTAAAATTTCTTGACTTGACATAGTAAAAAAAATGTTTTTTTTTTCTTTTTTTTTCTTAAAAGATCATTTATTTTTTCCCCTTTTCAAAACCTCGTATTAAGGACTACGTTTCACATTGAAATTCAAGGTAAAATATGTTCTAATCAGGTTCTAGGTATTGGTAATTTTCACAAAATTTTATACGGCGAGATCTAAGTAGCAAAAAATGGCATTTTTTGCATAAATTTTAGTCTCCTCGTATCCGAAATGACAAAGAACGTTGGCAAAAATTGGCTTTTTGAGAAAATTTCTTGTTATATGAAAGTGCCATACCCTGAGACCTTGTTAATAATTTTTTTCTATGTTTTAATGTTATCTTTGATTAGTTTAGAGGGTATGAGCTCTACATATAAAATCCCAAAAAAATAGGAAAGTGAAAAATTTTTTGATGAAAAAGTCTGTTGTTTTACAATCAAGACATTTTTTTGAATAGTGTCTACCATAAAGTATTTGGTATTGTATCAAATCCTCTAAAATTCCCTATTCCCAAAATGAGAAAGATCATTTTTTCTTAAATGACAAAAAAATTTATTTTTTAAAAACAAAAACTTACTAATTTTTGCAAATTTAATTTCGAAAAGATCCTTTCATTAAAATAACTTCAAAACCTTTACCACACAAGCCCCCAACCCAATTTCTATTGATACAACAAATTGGGTTTTGAGAAAAATGATCCAAACAAAAAAAATTTATCAAAAAAAGCCCATTAAAAATGCCAAGTATGTTTGGCCTGGATTATGTTATTCCACAAACAATTCGAGGAGACACCCCTCTTAGCCATGGATGGGAGATTTAATTTAAGGAAAAACAAAAAAGAACCAAAAAAAAATACGCCAAAATCACACTCTCTTTGTAATAAATAATACAGCCGTTCCTGCTCCTACCGTGAATATTTATAATAACCTGAAATTGATTTTCTATTCTGAAATTTTATCTATGTACAACAAACAGTAAAAGGGTTATTAAAGCTCATCATAAACCGTAAAATTTATAATAAAAGATTAAAAATAAGTTTTCCATTTTTTTTTTTTTTTTGTTTTTGGGAATTGACAAACAAATTCATTAAAAATACTTACACTAATGTGGATCTTCAATTCCCAAAACTATTAAAATACCAGCTTTTACAATTTAAAAACAAAGATCGAAAAATGAACTTTCAAGTTTCCATGGTTTCTGTGGTTCAATAGTTTCTTTTCTTAAGAAAATTTAATTTTTTGTCTTTGTTTTTACAAAAAAAAAAATTTTTCTAATGAAGGAATAGAAGTTGAAATTTTTATCTTATGATAGAAATTGAATTCTCTATTTTCTAAAAAACACAACTTTATTATAGACAACCAATTTCTATTTCGTATAAAATTTCACAGTAGGGTTGGAACGGATTAATTGTTTGTGGAGACAATGTAACAATTCAAAGCAACTCAATGATCAAAAACCATAGACAATACCATCATTTAGATTTAAAGATGTTTGTTGAGAAGTGTTTTTAATGTAAGAAAATCGTGATTATTTTTCTTTTTCATTTTTACGTGTTTCTTAACAAGGTGTTCGAGTTCATGTATCTCAAAATTTCTTTTTCATTTTTCATAAAAAAAATGACATAAAATGATTTTTTGATCCAAATTGGAGAATATTTTAAAGATCCTAACTTTACGATTCAAATGGAATTGAACCAAAAGCTTTTTATACAAATTGGTAAATCCGACACGTAGTTCTTAATGGTCTCTTCTCTCTTTTTTCGAAGAAAAAAGAGAACAAACAAAATTTTTTTTTGGTAAATGAGATTAGTTTTTTTTCGAAAAGAGAAAAAACCATGTTTGTATATGGACATTGTTTTCAATAAAGAAATTGAATTTATTCGATTTCCAAACTGTACGCATAATTTGATGGACTTTTTTTTTGAACTTTATTGAACCAGTATTTTGGTTCCTTGTACCAAATTATTAGTTCAAAGAGTTTTTAATTGAGACGTGCCGTCTTTTGGGATTTATGAGATTAACAACGTTGTAAATTTTATTTTCAAACTCTTCTAAAATAACTTTTAATTACATTTCCAGAATCGAAATTATTGGTAAAATAGAAATTATTTTACTTTGTTAGAATTCCAAAAAGAAGATCAGAAAATTTTCAAACTTTGCCTAATTACTAATGGGTTTCCCTAAATCATTCCACATTCACTACAGTGCAATAATAACCTTTTTAGAGAGGCAATCTCTTTCTTACTGATAAATTCCAATAAATTTCAAAAAATTTTTAGTTCAATTTCCATCTGAACAAATCTATGAACTGTTTCTTATCAAACATTCCCTGAGAAAGAGTATTTTGAATAAAACCTAAACTCACAGAGTTTCTTAACATTTGACTTCATAAAATACCATATCCAAAGTTTGATTATAAAAATTTCAAGTAGGAAAATCAAGTAAAAATCTCTAAAATAAATTGCAATTTATCATTATCAGTTGTTATCAAAATTTATTTACTTAAATTTTTCCAAATAAAATGTTTTAGTTTAAAAAACAATATATAGTAGTTTAATGAAACAAGCGATTTCATAAACAAAAAAATATGATCATCGGTTTTACTCGTCATTGAAAATTTTATCAAGAGAATTCTCATTGAAAAAATTTTTAATGGATCAATAAGAAAACAATAATTATCAATTTACCTATTTTAAACATATCATATAGAAACAAGATCAAGAATTTCAATATCATTTATTTATGTAATTTCACACTGGTACACAAATTTAATTTTTATTAAACTTCAATTAATAATTATTATTGCTATTTTTCATTATTTAAATAGTTTTAAGAGTTTTGAGTTGATATTATATTTTTTAATAAATTATAAACCTTTTTTTCAGTAACGTATCAGCTTATATTAGTTTTAGAAGGATATTTAAACATAAAATATTTCTCTATGAAAATTCATGTAAATAATTTTCGATACTAAAGATAATAAAGAGATTTGCTCACATAAAAGTTTAAGATAGTATTGTAATTGCTGTGGAAAGATTTTGAGAAATCATTTTGTTATTTGGTAAATTTTGAAAATTTTTTGATCGTATTATTTCCAATTTTTTATAAAGTGAAATAAGTGATGTTTTTAAAGAAAATATGATATTTAAAGTTATTATCAAAGTTTATTTTTCAACACTTTAACAATTTTTTTGTGATTTTGTGATTTTGTTTAATTTGTAACAGTGGTGTTAACCAATTTCTCAATTTCAAACCATTTAAACAGATATTTTGTTCCAAGAAAAAAATTATTGGTTTTTTAAAAGCTAAAAAAAAAAAGTACTTGATAAATTGGTGAATGTTTGGAAAGGAATGAATTCTTATTTTTTATTAAAAAACAATATCTAAATAAAAACATCATTTTTTGTTTTGGTTCCAAAAAAACAATGAGATTTTTAAAATATTACAATTTTTGTTCTCTAATATTTCTTCAAGAAAAAAGAGAAAAGAAAACTTTTAATAGAATATTTTAAAAGAAGATAAAATATAATTACAAATAATGAAAAAAAAATACAATATTATTCAAAAATTCAAGTCAAGAAATTGAAGCAAAATGTTCAAAATCATTCATTGTTTAGAACACAATATATAGGTGAAGTTTTTTAGGTTAAATCTTTTTTAATAATTGCTTGATAAAATTAGGAATAAAAGAGGAAATGGATCTCATCGAAAAGATTAACAATCTGGTTTTCCTCTCTAAAATTTTAAACCAAATTTTATCTTGGATGATCTACCTATGTAGAATTTAACTTCAATTTTTTCGTTAACTCAATTATTAATAATAATAATAAAAAAAAAATAGTCCTTTGAAGAATAAATTCTTCAAATTACTTTTCAAAAATAGCAAATTGGTATTTTTTGTTTAAATTTATTCTGTATAGGTTTTTTTTATGTTTCCAAAAATTTAGAATACAATTTCCAAAAATAAATAGCATCTCATATTATTTCATTAGTTCAACAATCACCAGTTATAATTTCTTCGTTAGGAATCCCCTACCAGACTCAAAAGAATTATATTTTTCTAGTGTTAAGATCATACCCATCTTCGTTCTTCAAACTACTCAATATCCTCTTGTATCACTTTGAACAATATCATTTTTCTTGTTCTTCCAGTCCAAACTCAGATTATAATAAGGAGATTGTTTCCAAATCAAAACAAAAAATATAATTCTATAGATGTTATAAAAAAATTTTAAAGTGAATAAATTTTGATAAAAACTCTTTTAAATATTAAATACCTCATTTAAAAAAAAATATCAAATAATAAAAAAATTGATAACATTTTTGATTGTTATAAATTTGTTATACAATTACCTAACCCGTTATATTAATGTTGTACATTATAAAACATCTTATATAAACTGTTAAATATTTTGGGTTATTAACCAAACAATAATAATAGAACAAAATAACTTTATATATTGTATTAAAAAATATTATAAAACAGCTAAAGTAGAAAAAAAATTTTAAATTGTAAAATTATCATCCAAAACATTGATCAAAACAATTTTGGAAAAAAAAAATTACTATTTTATTGTAAACTATTTTTCAAACAAAAGGGCACACCTCTCAAATCGTCAATACCATCGACTTTGATTGTTAATAAGATAATTACTTATTAGTGATTTTCATTTTAATTATTCATTTTTTAATTTTTTGCTTTTTTTATTTTTGGAATTGAACAGTTGGAAAATCAAAAAGCAAGATCAGAAGAAACCAATTTGGAAATAATCTACCAGTGTATAAATGGAAACAGTTTAAGTTTGATTTCGAATCAAGATAGAAATAGGAATTAAGAAAGACCATTATTGGATTGATGCATGGAACAAAGAAAAGAGAAATAAAGAAAAAACATTCCAACAAAATACCCAGATGAATTGCAACTTTATATCGAAAATTAGACTTTAAAGAACAAAAGTTTGACGTGTAAAGAATTATCAATAAAATGTGATGAACTTTTTCCCAATTCGCCTTGTTCAAAGGTTTTTATTGGGTTTTATAATTTTTTTCATTACAATTTACAAAACGAGATTTCTCATTTCAAATAAAAGGGAACACCAATTTTTAAAATATTGAATTTTAATTTTTTATTGTTTTGTTTTAATGAGTTTTAAAGATCCGGTTGAGTGTTTTTTTATGTTTTAAAGCGTTTCTTATCTTTTAGAATGATACTATAATTAATTTGATTCATTTACGAATAATTCTTGAAATTTTTTGTGCCCTTTTATTTGAAAAAGAGTTTATTTGAAAAAAAATCAAGATTTTTTCAAAATAAAAAAATTATTTAAAAATTTGATATATTGGAAATTAATAAAAATTATAAAAATCCCAAAAACTATATTAATCTTTTATTGTATAAAAATTCAAAATAAAAACAATAATTTTTTATAAAGAAATTATTCAATTTTAAGAAAATGATTTTTTATTCGTATTTCTTCGATTTATTATTTCTTAAAATGATAAAATTCAATTTATCTAAAAATAGAATAAAATAAGAAAAAAAAAAAAACAGTTCTATTCTTTTCCAAATTATTTTTTGTAAAACAAAAGTCTCTCAAGTTTAAATACAAAGCGATTTTTTTTTAGTGTTATCAAATCTCCTTCTTTTGTGAGAAATCTTGATCAAAACCTAAATAAAAAAATGTAAAAAAATAAAAGAATAGTATTTAAAATGATTTATTAATAACAAAAATAAAAAATAAAAAAAAAATAATAAATAAAGATATAGATAATTTGTATTCATAAAATAAATTAATTATCAATTTCGGAATACTGTGATTCTGTAAATTCACTATCTAATAATAAAAGTTTTGCTAATGAAAGGTCATCATCCATTTCCATCATATTATTAGAATTTTCATTGATAAAAGGGTTAATTAATTGCTGCAAAGTTACAAATGCCTCTTCTAATTTCTGCTGCAATTGAGGGTAATTTGATCCAACTTTGTAGGAATGAAGATCTAGTGCCTTTTTTAAGCAATCAATGAACTTGGAAAAGGTATTTTGCAATTCTATGATATATTCCTTTTCATATTTATCCTTTTTTTGCAGAAACACTTTAGCATATTCTAAGGGTCCCTTATGCACTTGTGTTAGCAGCGATCCCATCAATAAGCCTTGCAAATTTTTTATTCTGGTATCAAATTTGCTTAATTCAATTTCAAATTGTGAAATTTTATTTTGTAAGGCCTGTATTGCAACTTCAATTGGGGTATAATCCTGTATTTCTTTAGTTATTATTTTGACTCTTGTTTTCATATAAGGGAAATGGTGTTTCGTTGTTAAAATGGTCTTTTTTAAACAATTGTCTTCAAAGTCATCACTTTTTTTCCCTGATAAAGTATAATGTTCCTCATATGAAAATTTATTAATATTGTTCATTTTTTCAAACATTGATACCCTTTTAATATTTTCTTCGGGTGGGAAAAATGGTGTAACTGTTGTAATTACAAAATAAATTTTTTCTGGATCTAAATTTTTTAATTGTCTTTCTTCATCATCTAAAAAAATTACATTTTCTTTGCCATATTTATCGATTAATTGATTTTCGATTATTGGTTTTAATTTATAAATCATTATTTCTTCATTGCATTTATAAATAAATTCAAATGTCTTTTTACTCATATTCGGATTGCTGTTACCATTTTTATTTTCATTCTTCAATTTATTCTCATTATTCCCCTTGCTATTCTTATTTTTATTATTCTTATTCTTATTATTCTTATTCTTATGATTATTATTATTATTCTTATTCTTATTCTTATTATTCTTATTATTCTTATTCTTCTTATTATTATTCTCATTGTACTCATTATCATTAAGAACGAATTTTTCACCAAAAAATGCCACTCTATAATAATGGCCAAAGTTTCTAGTATAATCAAATAATTCCATGATTAAATTATCGTAACTTTGTTTCATATCATTATATGCTAATGAAATTGAGTTATAATTTCTTTTATGATTTTGGATTGTAATTAAATTTTGATAAACTTCAACATTTAATTCATAATATTTGCCCTTGTTAAAATATTCAATTGCGCTTTTAAAGCAATTGATTAATTTTTTTTCAGTAAATTTTGAAATATCTAAATAATTACTATCTTTATTAATGTTATTCTTTTCGTTATTGTTACTTTCTAATAATAATGAATGGTTTGTTTTTAATAAATTTAAATAAATATTATTTAAGTAACTAAATTTTTTTTTTTTTTTCAAAGCTTTAATTATAATTAATATTTTATGTAAGGCAACTATTCCCGCTTCGCCATAATGCTTATTGAATAGCATTAGTTCTTCTAATTTTGACAACCAATTATATCTTATATTTGGGTAATTATAGTAATTATTTGCCGTTTTTAATAAATGATCTGCATTTTTAATAAATTCTATTGAATTATTTTTTATTTGGATCGAATACAAATACACCTTTAAGATTTTTTTTCGTAATTTGTTTAATTGCAATTGAAACCCGTGCTCGTCGATTCCCAATGCTTTTGAAAAGTACAAAAGATTATTAAAAAAGGATATAAAATAAGTAAATATTTTTTGATCGAGCTTTATGCTTTTCCTTTTAGTATTATCACTATCATTGATCAGCTTTTCAATATTTATACATAATAGCAATTTGATTTGATTTAAATTTTTATTTGTTTGATAGTTTTGAAGAAGCAAATAAAAGATAATAATATTTGATCTTTCTCTAATTCGTTGGTTATTAGAAAAAGTTTTTTTCAAAATTTCATAACAATATTTATTGAAAATTTTATTATTGAGATGTCGATGATATACATTTTTTTGCTTATCGCTATTATTATATTTGTCATTTTTTAAAAATAATTGATTGCTATGGTTTTTTATTGATAAGTAAACAATTTTTAAGATTTTTTGAAAGATTAAATAACTATTATTTTCATTTAATAAATAAATAATTAAATTAAAAAAAATTATTTATTGGTGATCTATTTTGATTGATATTTTCAATTTGTAAATTATTTTTAAATTTAATTAAAATATTTTTTAAGAATTTTAAAATAATTAAATTGACTTTGATATTTAAATTTTTTAATTTCATTACTTTGTTTGCTTTGATCTTTTTTTTCATTTTTTTTGTAATTTTCAATAGATTCTTCTTCTGTTTATGTCCTTGGTATATAATTCGAGAATATTTGGGGGAAACTGATGTATTGAATTTAAAATTTTTCGATAGGTCATTCATTTTTATTTTTGGGGAATTATTGACATTCTTTGCAGAAATTTCTTCATTCGCTTCTTTCATTTCTTTTTCAATATTCCCGTATTCTTCTTTTTTTATTTTTATTTTTTTTTCTTTTTCTTGATCGACCTTTTCTCGTTCTCCTCCTCCTCCTGCTCCTCCTTCTTCGTCGTCCTTTCCCCCCTCTTTTTTGTTTTCGTTTTCGTTTTCGTTTTCATTTTCATTTTCATTCTCATTTTCTTCTTTTTTGTTTTTTGTTTCTTCTTCCATTGCATTTTGTTCTTCTTCTTTTGTGTGCTCTTCTTCTTTCCCAATTTCGGTTCCCTTTCCATTCTCCTCACTACCCATATTAATTTTAAAAGAACCTAAGCAATATTTCACAAAATCAAAGAACCTATTTTTATTTTCAATCGAAGAAATTAGCCACCAATCAAAAAAATAATTAAAATTGATAAATTTCAAAATATAAATTATATTAATTAAAATCTTTTTGCTATTTTTTAAAGAAAATTTTAGCATTTTATGATAATTATTGATTACAATTATTAATAAGGGCAAATACATTGTAATAATCTGAGACTTTTTTTCAAAATTGGATTTTAATTTTTCATTACGATCATGTTTTATTAAAATTTTATTAATCAAAGAAAACGCGATTAATAAATTGGATTCTATTAACTCTAGCTGTTTAATTTTGAAAATCAACTGCAATTGCGAAACAATTAAGCCAATAAAGAAATGCTTTTTGTTCAAATTTTGCAATTCAAAATCACAATTATTCTTTTTTTGATTATTTATTGGGAAGAAAATTGGTAAATTTAATTGCAAATAATTTTCGTTATCCAACAGCAATTTCAAAAAATTAAACTTAAATTGAAATAATTGAATTGAATAGTTTTCCATATCTTTAATGATATTTAAATTCTTTAAATAATCAACAATTAATTTGAAAACATTTTTTTTGGGGATAATCAATAATAAATCTTTTAAAAAATATGCAACGGATTGATTAATTTGATTTGAAATGTCATGACAATTTTTAAAATTTAATTTTATCTGTAATCTGAGTAATATTAACAATTCTTCAATTTTTTTGAAATAATTATTTTTAAAAAAATTGTTTTTGTTTCTGCTCATTGATTAAATTAGATTCATTTAAATATAAAATCATTGATTTAATAATAATTCCACAAAGAAACCAAGTATTTTGAATCACCTCTGAATTTTGTATTTTTAATATTAATTCTTTCTTTAATCTTTTATTCCACAGTTTAATTAATTCTTCAAAAATAAGAATATTTCCATTTCCAATTTCTTTTTCTCCTTTATTTTCACAGTCATTTTCTTTTTGCTTTTCTTTAGGTTCCTTTTCCTTTTCCTTTTCTATGGGTTTCTTTTCTTTTTGCTTTTCTTTGGTTTCCTTTTCTTTTTGCTTTTCTTTGGGTTCCTTTTCTTTTTGCTTTTCTTTGGTTTCCTTTTCTTCTTCCTTTTTTTCATTGTTAATTTCATTCCCTTTTCCATTTTTTCGGTCATTTGCTATTTTTGGAGAGCCGCTATAATGGAAAATATTATTTAAATAGCATCGAAGTATTTGATTTTGAAATTTGGAATTATTACTTTTTTCAAACTTTGTTAAAAATGATAAAAAAATTTTAAAAATCTTTTTTTTCATCTTGGAATTATTTTCTAATAAAAAAATCGTAAAAAAAATATCCATAATAATATGTAAATACTCAATAATTATTTCAATTGGTAACATTAACATTTTATTAAAATACTTTAAAAATTTTATATTTATATCTGTCTCAATATTGCTCTGGTTTTCAATTATTTTATTATAAGAATTAAATAATTTATGTAATAATTGATTGTTTGGAAATACTGTGCTGATTAATTTTGTATTTATTTGGATTAATTGGTTTTTATTTCGTTTCCCTTTCCCTTTCCCCCTTCCCTTCCCCTTCCCTTTCCCCTTCCCTTTATTGTTATCATCCACATTACTTAATATGTCCGAAATGGTTGGTTTATATAAATCCTTCAAATAATTATTTTCTGTTAACTCCAGGAATATTTTTAAAAAGCATTTATCTTGAATATAATTCTTTTTATTATTTAACATTAGGATCGAGTATCCAATTAGCTTTTTATTGCCATTTGCTTCAACCTGATAAATAGTGAAAAATAAATGATCTTTCATTCCAATATTTGCAGGTAATGAGATTTTAATTTCATCATTAAATTGTTGGGTTTTTTTATAATTCTCATGAATTGTTGTCCACATTTTGTTTTTAAATCCAGACCCATTTAATTGGCCATATATATTAAAAATACCTTCATCATTTAAATTATCATTATTTTTATATTCAATTTTTATTGAAATTGATTTTGAAGCCGTTTTCACATTAAGAAATTTTCTTGGGTAAATATATAGATTATTAATATATTCATGATTTGGCACAGTTCGTGGGTTTGGTAAAAAGCTTTGAATTTTTATACAATTAATTTCTTTTTTCTCATTATCATTTTTATCATCATTATCATTTTTATTATCATTATTATTTTGAGTATTATTAATAATTGCGTTTTTATTATTATTTTCATTTTCATTTTCATTTTCATTTTCATTTTCATTTTCATTTTCATTTTCATTATTAATGGTGTTTCCATTTTTATTTTCAGTAGAAATTTTATGATCATTCTCATTTTGATTATTATTAAAAACCATTTTTCGATTGCACTCATCTATAATATTCAAATTTTGGAATTCATCATATGAAATTTCTTTCATTTTAAATTTAAAATTATCAAAATTTAATTTTTGTTTGGTGTCTTTTTCTTTTGGATTCATATTAATGAATCTCACAATTTCCTTATCGAAATGAAAATCTTTTGCTTTTAATAGTTTTGATAATTGAATTCCTTTTTCAAATTTTGGTGATAATTCAGTATTCTGGTTAAATAATGGAATGATTGCAATTGCAAAAGTTTCTTTTAACATATTTGGGTTTTTATTGATTATTGATTTTATTATTACTTGGAATTGGTTTAATGTTTTTTCTTGAATATTTGAATTTGAATATAATTTAAGAGTCTCATAATTATTTCCTTGAAAAAATCTTTTAATTTTAATAACTAAATAGACATCATTTTCTTGAATAATTGTTGTTGGTAAAGTAAAAACACAGCCATTTATTTTTGTTTTATGTTCGGCCTTGTTTTTTATTTGTTTACTTTGATCGTTCTCATTATTGTTGTTGTTACCATTGTTGTTGTTTTTGTTGTTGTTTTTGTTGTTGTTGTTGTTGTTGTTGTTGTTGTTATCATTGTTACCATTGTTGTTGTTGTTGTTGTTGTTGTTTTCAAAGTTCTTTTTGATGTTGAATTTCATTTTCCAACCTTCAAATTGTGATGATTTTAATTCAAAATTAAAATTTTCACAGATCTTGGTCCCAAGATTAAAAGAAAATAATGAAGCTGTACAAAAAAATGGTTCAACATTAAACTTGAAAGAGGATGGTTGAAACAAAAAATACCTATTTTTTAAAATGGGATAATTTAAAATAGGGAATCTGTTATCGAAAAATAAAGATGTTGAAGTTCTTTTTTGTTCAAACAGTTCAAATAAAGATCTATTTTGTTTTTCCTTTTTCAGCCCAACTTGATTAGTTTCTTGTTTTTTGGAATGATCGTGATCCTTGTTTTCTTTATTCTTAAATTGCTGTATTAAATTTGGTTCGAGTAAATAAAACGGAAAGTTTTTCCTTTGTTCACTTTTGTTTCGAAAAGGTAAATACCCCTCCTCGTCTAATATTTTGTACAAAAAATTGTTAACTCCTTTCTTATTGACTAAGGGTATACTCTTTTGGTTTTGCGAAATTAAATTCGTTCGATTTAAAGTCTTCAAAAATTCAACCAAAAGAGAATTTTCTTTTGAAATGAGGTTTTTTGTTTTGGTTTTGTAGTCGCTTTCATATTGGAATAGTTTTTGTTGTTCGTTTTTTGTTGATCCTTGCTCCTCATGGTTTTCTTTTTGATCCTGTTTCTTTTTGTTTTGGAACCATCCTAAATCATCAATGCTATTGCTAACAATTTCCACAGTATCAGAATATTGCCTTCCGCCCCAAACTACTCTCGGTTGTTTTCTTTTCATTGCTTCGACACAATATCTTACAACATTCG
Source organism: Anaeramoeba flamelloides (assembly GCA_027625915.1). Taxonomy (NCBI): domain Eukaryota; family Anaeramoebidae; genus Anaeramoeba; species Anaeramoeba flamelloides. Next base: position 6,694,235 of record JANTQA010000042.1, read on the forward strand.
AAAAAGGCAATTCAAATATTTGATCCTTATTGTTCCAAATTACAGATGTTTAGAGCAAAATTGATAAGAGAAGAAAAAACAAGAATTAAAATCAGGTTTGGGTTTTTTGGTATTCTTTTTAAAAAAAAAATTTCAAACAGGAAAACTATTTTGAGTATTCGAAATCGCGACTATTTCCTCAACAGTAATACAACCCTCGTTCATTTTTATTAAATCCGGGTATTTGGTTTTTTGAACATACAAGGAGTTTGCAGTTGTGTAGAAATCATAGTCTTCTTTGTTTAGTGCTTCTAAAAAATTTAATTCCTCAAACATTCAGAATGGTTAAACTTTAAAAAAATGAAATTTTTCTTTTTTTATCCATAAATCTTCGCTTAAAGTTTACCTTCACTTAAAATTAATATCTTTTGTATTGAGACTAATTTTGTTCTGGCTTTTAATTCTGACGATTGTGTGGTCAGTGTGTTCTTTTGAATTTTTCTCCACTTTTGCTCTTGAAAGAGAATTTTGACAAACTTTTTATTTGAAATTTATTTTTCTAAAGAGATTTATTAAGGTATCCGTTCTTCCACAATTAGAGAGCAATTCAAATACTATTAACAATACCTATTTATAATTTTGAGATTGGTTTTTTGGAATAAGGTTAAACTTTAAAAAGAGTCCAAACTTTGTTTTTATTTCAGATTTTTCAATTCTTTCTTTTTTGTTTTTTTTTTCAAATTTTGACTAAAAAATATCTCAAAATTTTCAAATTTTGTTATGTTTTTTTTTAATCACCACAAGTTCACTCTCAGAAATTACATTTTTTAATCTGGTAAAAGTGTCTTTACAACTATCAGAATTCGAAATATTCTCAAGATTGTAAAAAGTAGAAATAATAATGTTTTAAAGATCTCGAAAAAAATAAAAATCTTTTTCTATTTTTTTTTTTTTTTTATTTTTATTGAGGTAAAGATGAATATTACATTCTTGTCAAACTTGGACTTAAATTTTCTTCTTGAAATTTAGGCGTAAAGACAGAGATTTCAGGATTACTAATTAATAAAATTAATATTATAGCTTTTCTAGTTTAAAATTAATTCATTAAGATTTAATTCCTTTTATTTGTTTTGTAAAATTAATCTATCTTTTGCAAAGGAAGGACATACCCAAAAAAAAATGATCAATATTTTCTATATTTTCCTTATATTCATATTTGAATTATATATGATAATATTTATTTGAATTATTATTCATTGCATAATAATATAGAATTAAGCAGTGAGTGAATATTCTATATTTTGGAATTGTTGTGATTTATGGATAAATTCAATATTTTTGAGTTTCTAATAAATAGGTTGTTTTGGGTTTTTATTATTTTAAATATTCTTGTTATGTGTAGTCAAGCATATATGTTTTATTTTTTCTCTGAATATGGGAAATAATTAGAAATTTTAAGAAATTTTCATTTAATTTCTAATATTAATAGAATATAAAGATATTTTTCTTTATTTCTAAAGAATAGAACAATCAAAGATTTTACTCTATTCTTTTGCATTTTGGAAAGTTAACGAAAAGTATCGTCAAGTGTCTAGCTTTACCAGAATTCAAAAAAATTGAGTAAAATCAAATATTCTGCTCAATTCTTTAAATTCTGATGAAGATAAAGGAGTTTTTTTCTAATTTACGAAATTAAAACAAAATTTTTGAAATTTTCTTTTTATTTCTAAAATTAAAAAAAAACAAAAATTACTTCTAGCTAGTGGAATTCAATAACTCATTCAAATGAAAATTCTATGTATATTTTTTAAGAAGCTTTATTTTCTTTGTATTCCAATGAAATTTATCGTACATACTTTGATTATAATTTTATTAGTTTAACAAGATATGTAGTTGAGATAAATTTTTTAATTTATTTTTGAATTTAAATTTCTATTTATTAATTGGGATAACCAGATTTTTTAAATTTAAATTCTTTTTTATCAACTCTAATTCGAATATCTTGGTTTTTTGAGCATATTTCAGTAAAAATTGTATTAATCAAAGATTTTTTTTAAGTTATGGTTAAATTCCATAATCATATATTTCTGGCCAATATTTCATATAGATTAAATAAAACATTTCCACAAAATTCAAAAAGTTTCATTTTATACGGTAAACTTGATTGTTTTTACTTTACATAATAAAAAAAAAATTTCCATGGTTAAGATATAAACTTTCAATGAAAATTAATGTATAAAAATAATACCTAATTTAGGCATATTTTTTTGGAATTTTTTTAACAAAAAATATCTCATTAGAATACAAATTTGGACTGTAAATTGGAATTTTATTTACTTTAATTTTCTTCTGAAAGTTTGTGTCATAAAGGTGGGTCTGGTTGTATTCTCTAATTTTAGTATATTATCTATTGGATTTCAGCATTTTACAAATTATTATTACAAAATATTGGTAAACCAATAAAAAAGAATTAAGATCCAGGTATTTAACATTTGCATTAGATAAATTTTCTTTTTATTTTCTTTTTTTTTATTATTATTCAGAATATCTATTTTCTTAAGAATTATTTATTCTGATAGTATATTGAAAAGAAAAAACAATAAAAATGAATAGAGAAAAGAAATTTCAGTCTATTTTTTGATAGCTCTAATTGTAAATAGAAAAAAAAATAAAAGCAAAACAAAGTCAACTATTCTTAACCTTGATCATTCTTAGACTTTCCATTTTACAAATACAGTCAGTTTCACTTTTAAGGCACAAACTTTCAACGAAATTTAAGGCACAAAAAACTCTCAAATTAAGGTACAAAATTTGGAATTTTTTTTTTTTTACAATTTATTTTACTAGAATCTGAATTTTGTGCCTTAATTTGAGATTTTATTTGTGCCTTAAATTTCGTTGAAAGTTTGTGCCTTAAAAGTGAAACTGACTGTATAATATTTTTTTTTTATCCAAGACTAACAAAAATAATGACACAAAGGTAATTCCAAAAAGTTGTGTTTTTTTTTTTTCAACATTTCAGAAAAAATCATCTTTTTTAGTGAAAGTGTTAATTGATTGACATTGCCAAATTAAGTTTAATATTAATACTGATTGAATAAAATGCTATGGTATTTATTTCAAAATATGTTCTTTGAAATATTTCTAAGAAATGAAAAAAAAATTATATTCAGTTCCACTTTAAGGCACAAACTTGTAATGAAATTTAAGGCACAAAAATAAAAACCTCTAATTAAGGCACAAAATTCAGGTTCTAGTAAAATAAATTGTAAAAAAAAAATTCCAAATTTTGTGCTTTAATTTGAGATTTTTTTGTGCCTTAAATTTCATTACAAGTTTGTGCCTTAAAGTGGAACTGACTGTAATACTTTTTTTGGTGAAAACAATTTACGGCCAATTTCAATAAAAAACTGGAAATATGGAAATGGTACAAATGTTTTTTTAAACAATCAAATGTAGTTATATGTTATCAATTCTATTTGGAAATTTACTAAGATTACTCAAGTTATGAAAACGTTTTTTCAATCAAGCAGAAAATAATAAACACGAATTTTCACAACATAAAAAATATCGGATAAAATCGGGATTAGTAAATTTACTATCTTTTAGTTATGTAATACAATACTAATAAACAAAAGAAATTATTGCCAAGAAACTGTAAATACTAATTAATGATTTTGGATGTTTAAATACTTTTTTGAAGATTGAGTTGAAAAGATATATTTTAAAAAAAAATTGCTCCAATTTATTGGAAATGGCTTATTTGAAGGGTATTTTGCTCCATACATTTTTCGATTTTGTTCTTTTTCTCTTGAGATTCGAAAGAATATTAAATTTGCATTTTTAGGAATTTGGAAATTTTAGTAATAAAATCCTAATTTTTATCACTTATTGTTCTCCAAAATAATCATTATACTTTTAAGTTGGGTATTATCAACTGTAGTGGAACTAACCTATTTTTTACTTTATACTATTATTAATATTTAAATCATGTAAAGAATATTGTCTTTCTTTAGAAATATAAGTATATAAATGGGATTACAACAAAATATAAACAAGAAATATGTTTCTTTTAATTAATTTAAAAATATAATTCTCAAGTTATTGAAAGATTAAATTGTAATTTTTAAATAAATATTGAAGTTAGTTTGCAAATTTTCAGTTAAGTAGAGTAAGTGTGATTTATAAAGTTTGAACACAACGGTAAATATGAAAATGAATTCTTTAAATAATTTCTTTAACCAAATACATTGAATATTTTAATGATTATAAGAGTGAAATATATCCTAATAGAATAAATTTATCATATAACTAAAAAATGGAAATCAAAAAAATGAAAAAATTGATCAAGAAAAAAAAATAATAATCATTTATTTCTTGTTCTTCTCTGTAACATTTGGCAAACTTACTTCTTCTTATTTGGTTTTATTTTAAATACTTCAATGGAAATATTTTTGTTTGAAAAATTTTTTATTAACAAATTACTTTATATCTCTAAAGAAGTCGCAAACTGAATTATAATTCTTATTTTCGTTTAAACTATCTAATTCAAGTTTTGAGTCAAAAAAAAAAAAAAAAAAAAAACGAAATTTTTAAAAATTATCCTTCGGGAATAAAGATTTATTTTATGTATTTGTTTGATTTCAAAAATATTTATTTTCAATTGTAAATTAAAAACTCAAAATTATTCTTAACTGGGTTTTACATATTTTTTTCAATTTTTCTTTGGGTATAAATCTTTGTAGTTTTTTTTTTATTTCCAATAATCCAACATCTTTACTTTAATCTTTGAAATATTATTCTTTCTTTGGGCTTTCTTGATCAAAAAATATTTGAAAATTAGAATTTTGAAAACAAATTTATAAAAAAAGGTTTTGGTTAAATAATAATAAATAGTAATGGGGCCAGAAATACAAGACAACGAATTGTTTGAATTAATCCAAATTAAGAAGTAAGTAAAAAAAAAATTTTAAAATCTTCGAAAATATACAGTCAGTTTCACTTTTAAGACACAAACTTTGAACGGAATTTAAGGCAAAAAAAAATCTCAAATTAAGGCACAAAATTCAAATTATAGTAAAATAATTTGTGTCTTAAAAGAATTTCTAATTTTGTGCTTTAATTTGAGATTTTTTCGTTCCTTAAATATCGTTGAAAGTTTGTGTCTTAAAAGTGGAACTGACTGTACTTTTGATCAGATTTTTTTTTTTCATTCTTGATATCAACAAGTTTATTTGCAAAGGTGATCTTTCTTGTTTGATTTTCGTATAGAAAGTATTTAATTTGTTCAAACTACATACCTTTTTAGGTCTATTTTTTTTTTTGGTGTATTCTTGGATTCACTTTAAATTATCACACTTAAAAACATTTCTAGATCCAAAGCCTAATTTAATAAAACCAAAATAATAATCGAAAAAAATGTTGAAAAAATTGAAAAAATAGAGGTTCAACTCTTAATAACTTTGGTTTACTTTTCTTTTCACAAATAGAGCAAAGAATGGCATTTTGAGTTTTAAAGTTTCAGTGTCAGATGGCACTCAAAAAATCTTTTTCATAAAGTTTATTGCAATTAGAATTTTACAAAATGGTAAAATGTACCAACTTCCTTACAATCAGTTCCACTATTGAAATACAAACTTTCAAAGAAAAAATAAATCACAAAATTCAAATACCAATAAAATAATTTTTGAAAAAATTCTAAATTGTGTGCTTCAAGGTGAAGTCATTTACCGTGAATTTGTTCCTGGCTCGTGGAGTGACTTGTTACAATAAAGGGTATTGTGAAATAACTTCTTTTGGTTTACAAAATTCAAATAACAAAAAAAAATTTGAGAGTGATCTCTTCATTTGAAAAAAATTCAATTAACAATAAAAATATCAAAAATCTCAATTCTCAAAAAATATAATAAAAAAAAAGTTGAAAAAGATATTCCCAATCCAAACAATTCAATTTTAAATAAAAAAAATCTATTTATTTGCTTTTTACATATATACTGGATTAAATTTCGAAAATTTAAAAACAAGGGTTTTTTTTAATTCAATCTAATTTGTGGTTATTTTTTAACAATCTAAATTTGACAAAGAAATAATTTTGAAACATTATTTGGATAAAAATAACTGATTTGTCTAAAAAAATGAAAAAAAAATCACCGGGATATTTTAAAAGTGGTTAGAGAGAACACTTCGGAAACTAACACAGTTGTTTTCAAAATTACAATGTACAAACCATTCTAATTGGAAATTTTGTTGAACTATTTGACTCTTTTTTCTAAAAATGTAACTCTTTTTTGATTGTTGATTTCTATAAGTCATTCGAAAATTACATATTGGTTAATTTTTGATTGATATTAAGCATTCATAAAAATTTTAACTTTTTTTTTAATCCATTTCAAATAATTAATTTTCACTGTAATAACTTAACCCTTAAATAAAGATTTTTTTATACCTTAAATTTCCCTTGAAAGTTACAGTTGTTCCAAGATTACAGTGAAATGTTATCAATATCAAAGTTTTATGTTGGTATCGATTTTTAAATTTAAGTATATAAGAATTAGAAAGCTTATATTGAAAATATTTTTTCATAAATGAGTTGATATGAAAAATTTTCTTCTAATGTGATCCAAAAATAAATTCATTTTTTAGAGGTAATTTTATGTAGTTTCTTAATGAATTTTTGATGTTGAGAGTCATTTTGGGTTCTGAATATTTATTTTAAGAAAATTAGAAAAAATTCTTGAATATTAACTCTTTTAGGAATTTTTTTTTTTTTCAATATGAGCTTGATTATTCTCGTATTGAACTTTTTAAAAAGTTATATCAATACAAAATTTGATATTGATAAAATTCCACAGTAGCTTTGGATTGACTGTATTGCCTTAAAAGTGAAACTGAAATAAATTGAGAAAAAATTATTTAGATCTAAAAATTGAAAATTTATTTTGACAAGAATTATGTATTAAATAAAACTCATAGAATATGTTCTATTTCTTCAATAAAACTGGTGACATTTGACTGAAAAAGAGTTTGGTCTGAAAAAAATTCCAAAACAAATGAATAAATAACCCAAATTACAATATATTCTGTAGAAAATCCCATTTTTTCAAGAAGAATAAGGAAAATGAAGTCAAATTTTTCTGCATTTATTATTGAAATACCAGTATTTCCTGACTTTAATATTCAATTATCTTTTTTTGGCTGATATTGTTTAGATGTAAATAAACACAGTGACAAATGATAGGTAAAATTGGTAACTCCAAATTAAAAAAATGGTTAATGAAAAAAAAAAAGTTAAAATTATATTTATTTTAATCGAAAAAAAAGACCCTTGTTTTTCAATTCTTTTCTTTTCTTAACAAAAAAAAACTTGATTTTGTAAATTTTAAGAACAACAAGTTTTTTTTTTCAAAGAAAAAGGAAAGAGTTTGAAAATTTAAGAACAATGGTACAAAGGAATTTTAAGGTCGAGAATATGTAAAAAATATCTATTTTAGAAGAGTTTTAAGAAAAAAATTATTAATAAAGAACCCTTTTTTAAAATCTGATCAATAAAGCAAGTATCAATCCCAAATAAAAAAGACTAATATAAAGTTAAGAAGAAGGAGGAGGAGGGGGGGGAGAAGGAGAACAGCTCCAAAGAAAAAAGAATGAATGGATCTAATTTTTGTACCAATTAAAAACCATTCTCTTTCTGCTTCGATCATTAATTTTGCTAAACCCAATTCTTTCCAAATATGCGATCAAACCACGTTGTAAATTTTTTGAGGTTACAACGCTTTTGTTGATTTGGGTGTAAATAACAAAGAGTCTTTTGTCAACAACAATTCTTTTTTTTGTTTTGAGTGCGTCTGGGAATCCAGATAAAAGTGTAGGGTCGTATAACTTGAATGCGGCCAGCCGTTGGCGCCACGAGGGGCTTGGGTTTGACATTAGAAAGAGACTCAGTTCTTGGAAACTCATTTGATCACGGTTTTCGAGAGAAATAATTGGGTACGATTCTTCGTCGGATTGATCACTATTTGGATCGCTTTGTGGTATTATCTCCCGATCATCCATTTTTTCGAGTAAGGGCTCTTTGTTGTGTGTTTTTATTGTCATTTGGGTTGTTGATAAAAGTCTTGTTAGAATGAACAATCCAAGAGAAGACTATTAAAAAATTAAGTTTTTATTGCAGATATGAAAAAAAAAAAAAAAAAAAAAAAAAAAAAAAAAAATTCCAGAAATTGGAATTAAGTAGAAAAGAGTGGAAGGGCTCAGAATTTAGTCTGGAATTTCTCTTTTTTTATTTCTTTGTATATTGTTTTTTTGTTTTTGTCAATTTAGATCAAATCAAATATTTACGGGATAATCAAATTTTCCACGTGAAAGGTATTGTAAAGCCTCGGATCGCCCACACCCAATCTCTAAAGAAAAATCAGAAACCAATTGTTCGCGTTTTTTTTGAGGAATTGTTGAGATAGCTGACATTATAAAAGGTATTAGATAGGTTTGATATCAATTTTTTTTTTAGAAAAAAACAAAATTATAAAATAAAAAAGTAACTATTTGGAAAAATACTTTAAAAAAAAATGAAATCTACAACAAAAATAATTTATTCAAATAAAAAGTAAAAAGATCAAAATTCATTTTGATCTGATGATTTGGAGCCCTTTTGTTGTTTTTTGAAATGTGAGTTTGTTTCAAAATAATAGTTCGTAAAATTTTTTAACTTTTCCTATTTTCGTTTTGGAGAATTTGAAAAAAAGAGAGTCACACTCATTTTAACACTTCTTTTTTTTTTCCTTTTTTCAACTTTCGAGAAAAAGAAATTTTTCATTTGAAAAGAAGTGAAAAAAAGTGGAAAGTCAGAATTTCCAAATAAGAATATGAAAATACAACCAAATAGGTTCCTAAAAGTAATCAAATGAACTGACATCACTTTGTCGGAAAAGTTCTTGAAGGGTTTTTTATTTGTCAAAAAATTATTCTCCAAAATGAATAAACCAAACACACATCAGTAAAACACAAATTCGAAATAGAGTTAGAAAAGTGAAAACAAAATTAATTTCAAAAAATTTCGTTTCTTTTCTGATAATTTCAAGTTTCCCTAAAAAACACCATTTCAATTTGTTTTTTACGTATTTCGATTATTAAGTTGACTTACAATCAATTCTTGAAGAATTTTCAAAATTCTTAATAATTTACAATCCTATCAAATTTAGAAAAAATTCCTTTTTAAAAAAAACTAGAATTAAATACTAAATTGCAAATTCAATATTTAGATGTTCTCCAAACCGAATTTTAATGAAAAAAAAACACCCCAACTCAAATTTGAATACAATAGAAAAAATTTTTTTTTCCAAAAATCAAAACAAAATACCCAAATAAAAGTTATTAGGAAAATATTCTTATTTTTTAACATTACTCGATTTGATTTTTCACTTGTTTCAAAATAAATGGAATCCCATTTTCGTTTGGCTTTTCAAAGAAAAGATTTTGATAAATTGAGCAACATTTTAAATTTTTATTTCGGAAAAACAGAACCTAAAATTATTAATTTTCCGTTTTAGAATGTAGAACTTTTGATGGTTTATATTAATTTCTTGAGTTTTGATTATTTTGGAAAGCTGAATGTAAAATTGTGATTTTTTATTACAAATAAGATGTTATTCGATTATTGAAAAAATAAATTAGAAAAAGATTTACACTAACTTTGACTTTTTTATTGTAGACAGTTCTTTTTAAAAAAAAATAACGTGTGGTCAAAAAACCAATTATCCAGAACAAAAAATCTGTATTTCAAAGTTTAAATTATTCTTTTTTTTCTTCTTTCATACAAAATCTAATACTATTAGAAAGATGAAATAAGATCAAAATCAATTTTGAAGGTAAATATTTTTGAAAAAAAGTGAAAACGGGAAAAAAGTTTTTAACGATTTTTTATTGGGATCCTTAATTAGAAACCTTGCTCAAAATCGAAATCAAAATCAATTAAAGGTCGTATAAAACAAACTACAGAGAATAATTCATTATATTATTTTCGACTCAAATTAACAAAAACAAAATTTACTTTCATATCGAAATTGTTGATGTAGTTTTGGAACTCCTCAAAAATAATCAAATTTTTGAACTATTTATTGTGAGAAAGGAGCAATCAAAGAAAAAACTATACCTAAAAGATAGCCTTAAAAAAACTGTTATTTTGGCGAAGACTGCATTTAGTCTTTATTTATTTATTGATTCTTTTTTTAATTGATCTTCTCAATTCCTCTGCAGGTTTTATCAATGTTTCCAATAATAAATCCAGTTAATCTTCCCATCAAAAAAACAATTTTAAACTCCTTGATTTGTTTTTGTAACACTTTAATTATGAAAAAATCCCCACTAAATTCAATTCCTAATTTTTCAGTTTCTAGGAGATAGTTTTTTGATTTTTTCCAAAAATTTTCTTAAAAATTGACTATTTTCTTTCAAAAACACTTTTTACGTTTGATTATTTATTTTTTAAAAAGATTTGTTTTGCCTACTTATTAGAATCTTATACAAGACAGATTAGGTAATGTAATTTCATTTTTCTGAATTTAACTCGATGAAATCAAGATCATATTTACTTGATGCTTAAGGATTATCTAAAATAAGGCCACTATTGCCTTTACAGGGATTAAAACACGAGTGAAATGTTGTCTTTATTTCTTAGTATCCAGAAGAACTATCAAATTTCAAAAATCTAGGAATTGGTAATTTTGACAGATCAGATTCTCATTAGCAAACCTATTACTGAAAACCATATCCCAACCATGTTTGTTCTAACTTTCAATTTTCAGAGGTAAAAATTGATTGTAAGACAATACTTCAATTAGAATGAACATGGTTGGGATATGATCATTAAATTTATCGAAATGCAAATTTTTCTTTGTCATTTTAAAAATAATTTAAAATGAAAAGGGGAAAAGTTAGAAGTGATTTGTTTTTTGTTTGTCATTCATTTTCATTGTTTGTTTTTCTCAAAATGTGAAAAAAATTTTTTTTATTTTTTTATTTTTTCTTCTTTTATTTTTAGAATTTTTTTTGATCTTATTTGTAAAAAAAAAATTTTATGTGTTCTGATCTTTTTTTGTAAAAAATTTTTTATGTGAGCTTTCCAACAAAAAAAAACACTTTTTTGTTGGAAACGATGGAATTGAATATCGTCAAATTGGTTTTAAAAGGAAAAAACAATTTCTTTTTCATTTTTTTGATGTTGCTAAAAATTAGCTACGCTGAAAAAAATGACAAACGATTTTAAAAATCCAAAAAATGTTTTTGGGTTCAAAAAATTGCAAAAAATTGGCAAAAAATTCGCAAAAATTATCAATTTTGGGTTTCTGGTGAATTGAAAAAGATAAAGTGTCTAAAAAAGTGGTGTTTTAACCCCCCATACACGAGAAATGGCCCTTTTTTAGATAGTCCTTAATGTTAATTGTAAAATAAAAAGATTCAAAATCTTCATTCTGCTTTCTAAAAAATTAACATTTCAAGAATTAAAACAAATCATCAAAAATCCCAATTGAAAAAAGTAAATTACTAATTTAAACTGATTTTAGAATTAAAATATTGAAATTTTTGATGATTTTTAACACTTTTTTTTTTGGAAAATTATATGGAAATGTTGTTCCATTTATATTTGAACAAATAGTATTGTCGGTTTCCAAGATCACTTAATGTCTACATCTTCTTGAAAAAATAAATACAAGGTTTTTTTTTTATATGTCAGATTTTACAAGTACGTGTCAGTTAGTCTTACTAGGTAATTTATGATCTCTATTTATTTGTTTGGTCTTTTTGATGTGAAATTGATATATTTTTTTCTTTAATTTCTTTTTAGAAATTAAAGTATAATGAAATCAGAACTCTATATTTTTTTCTCAATAATCATTATCAAAATAAAATCTTTTTCAATGATTATTTCACAAAATAACGAATAACAAAACAATTAAATAAAAAAATTTTTTAACATAGAATATTTTATAATTTTGAAAATATAAACCACTTTATTTTGAATTGTGAAAGATATAAATTTATCAGAATCAAATGGAAAAAAAATTTATCAGATATTTTAGATAAAAACTTTAATAAAAATGTTATCCTTAGGAAAAATACTCAAAAACTCTATAATCCGACTAATCAAAATTACGAAATTTATTGTTCTTGTCGAGAATTTTTCATCAAAGCTCTTATGGTTAGAATACTTGTAGTAATAAAGAAAAAATTGAAAATAAAAAATTGAAAATAAACAATTCCAAAAATAGTAAAAAAATATATAAATTCAGGAAAATAGTGCCCCGCTCTTCGGAAGTTGTGTCTAGGTTTTTTTTTTATTTTTATTTTTTTTTTTTTGATTCAAAAGAATAGATGGAAATCAAAGATTTTACTTTATTCTTTTAAATTAAAAAAAAATCCTAACGAATGTGGAATGCCAATTTATTAATCACAGTTTGTGGAATTATTATTTATCACTGAGAATCTTTTTATCGGGTTTTTATTCCTCCTGTTTCAGGGAACGTGTCATCAAGTGCCATCGAGTACCTAGCTTATCTTGAGGTTTTATATTTCATTTTTGAAGTGTTCTAGGTTTTTTTGAGGTTTTTTATTTTATTTGTGAATTGTTCTAGGTTTTTTTGAGTTTTCTATTTATTTGTGAAGTGTTTTAGGTTTTTTTTACTATTTGAAATAAACAGAAAATTTTAATAGATTTTCAAAATAAAATAGAAAACCTCAAAAAAACCTAAAACACTTCACAAATAAATAGAAAACTCAAAAAAAAACTAACGAAAATCAATAGATTTTCCAAATAAACAGAAAACTCAAGAAAACCTAACTACAGTGGATAATTTTTAATTTGGTAATGTAAATGATATAAGATTTTTTTACTTAATATTTTAATTATATTACTTCTTCTCTTTTTTATTTAGTAAATTTTCTTTGATTACTCCTTTCTCACAATAAATATCAAAATAAATATTTTAAAATTTTCAGATACACCCATTTTAAATCGGTAAGTATATTTTTAAAACTTTTTCGAAGTTATCTATTTTAAAAAAATGAAAACTTTTTTCAGAATTAAAACTTATTGAAAGTTTTCTATTTTAATAAAGTGTGTTTAAACAATAGGGTTTTTCCTAAAAAGCCAGGCATTTTTTTTTTTACATTTCATAAGAAATCATTTTTTATTAGTGGTGGTATTTGTTAATTGATATTACCTAATTAAGTTTATTATTAATGCCGACTGTATCAAATACTGTGGTATTTATTTCAAAATATTTTCTTGAAATATTTCCATAAAAAATGAAAAAAAAAATAGCACTTTTTTTGGTGAAAACAATGTACGAACAATTTCAATAAAAAACGAGAAAGATGGAAATGGAACAAATTATTTTTTAAACAATAAAACGCAGTTATATGTTTTCCTTTCTATTGAAAAAATTGTTGAGATTATATAAGTACTGAAAAAAATTTTTGATCTTTAAGAAAATGATAAACACCAATTTTCACCCCTAAAAAATATCAGATAAAATCGCGATCAGAAATTTTACTATCTTTTATTTAATTAAAACAATACTAAAAAACAAATTGAATTATAATAAAGAATCCATCAACAGTATTCAATGATTTTGTATATTTAAATACTTTTTTGAAGATTGATTTTTATAAATAAATTTTAAAATAAATTTGCCCCACTTTATTGGGGATATCTTCAATGTGATTTTGAGGTTAGAGCAGGAAGAAAAGCACCTTTTTTTAAAAAAAAATCTTTCACTTTATTAAAACACAAAACTTTAAAACAGTTTTAATTCTGACAAACTCTTATAAAAAAAAAAAGTAATCACTTTTTTAAAATGACTGTACCAATAAAAAAAAGAAAAGATTTAAATTAAACCAAAAATCAAGACAAATAGAAAAATATTTTTCGAAATAAAAAAAGAAAAAAATTATCAATTCATATAATCATTTTATTACCTTATATTAAATTTAATTTTATATTTACGTATATTCTAAATTAATAATATTTAAAACTTTTATTAATTATTTTTTTTTTGAATTATAAAAGTTTCAAAAAGTTTTAATTTTTGGGTTTATTATTCCCTTTAAACCAAAAATAAAAAAAAAAAAAAAAAAAAAAAAATGAATAAAATAAAATAAAATAAAAAAAAGAAATTTCTTAATCTACTAATTTCGCCAAGTAGGAAAGTTCAATAATTTTAAATTCAGAATCAATTTGTACAATACCCTGTGACTGATCGATTTGCATCAAATTACCAACTTTACCCTTCATTAGGCCATCAATTACTCTGATTTTATCATTCTTTTGGGGAACTTGAGGCTGAAGGTTATTACCCTGAACGGAGACCATTTCGTTTCGATCTGTCAAAAAAGATTTGACAATTACCATCTGATAAAACAGAACGAATGATACCTATCTGTGCTTGTCCTTCGTTAGTGTTTACTTTAACTTCTATACCAGGTGTTAGCCAGCTTTGGTTGGTGTTCTGGACAAAGGGTGTCATTGGTGTTGAAGGAGTGAATCCCTGAGTGTAGGGTGTTGTTGTTGTTGGATGGTTTTCGTAGAATGGTGTTGTTCCAGATTTGGGAGTGTTCACTGAGGGTGTTGAAGGCTCAAATACTTGGTTTTGGCCTGAAGACAAACTGGTGCCGCCAAAGGTTTGGTTTGGTGTTGAAGTTTGTGGTGTCTGTGGATAATCGTTAACTGGTGTGAAACTCAAATTTTGGGAAACATTTGTTGTTGAGGTTTGCCATGGCGACTCAGGGATTTGGATTGAGGAATTTTGTGTGGTGTTCCAAATATCCTCACTGCGGGGGGTTGATTTAATGCCACTGTTGGTTGAAGTTTGCCCAGTTCCCGACATATTCATGGACATTCCCGATAGCGTATTGCCCGTGGAAGAATTCAATGGTGTAGATATTGGGGTTGGCCCTGTCATTGGCGTATCAAATCCTCTCATTGGCGTCATACTGCCATCATAGAAGGGGGTGGATGATCCGTCGTGAATTGGAGTTTTAACATCCCAAATGGGAGTTTTCGAATCTGTGTACGCGGTATTTGAATCCGTGTAACTATAGCCACTTCCATAGGATGTCTTCGTTTCGGGCTCGATAACATTACTTCGGGGGACATTGATTACCTTCGCGTTTGTATGCAATTCGATTCTTAATTTGAGCTCATTGGCGTCAATGACAATACCCGCATACCCCTTTTTTGGTCCCTTTTGGATAATTACACTTTTCCCGATCCACTCATCTCGATTTCTCCCTTTTCTTCTTCTTGTTCCTTTCCCAAATCTGGATCTCATTGTTAAAGGAAGTGGTTGCTTTTGCAACAATTCGATCTCTCTGGTTTTTAGTCCACCAACTAGCTGCACGTTTTTCGATCTTGTAACAATGATTCCGTTGTTTTCCAAAATGTCTCTGGCATGTAAAAATACAAACGAACGGTAAATATGCTTGACCCTTGCCTGCCTTCCTCGGTACCTTTGTTCAACAATTTTGACAGTGTCATTGGTATGTATTGGCTGATTGGCCATATCAACACAGATGCCGCCACGTCTATTCCTTTTTTGTCCCATTTCTGCAAGCTTGATCGATCTCACATTTCCCAAATTATCCATCACCTTGAAGGAATCCGTTTCAACCTTGGTAATTACACCCACTGTCTGGGCGTCTAAATCTACCAAATCAAACATTGAATATTGGCCGAGTGTATCGGTACCCGAGGAAATTTGTTTCGTGATTTGAATATCGTTTATAAACACCTTCACCTCTTCGTCAGAAGAATCGCTGAAAAAAATGGCATATTCGCCGTCTATTGCTAAAATGATCCCAGTTTCTCCCTTTCTTGCCCCATCGATGACCTTGATTTGAGTTCCCAAGTCAAAGTGCTTGCTTAATTGAGAGATTGGGACGGGCAATAGGTCAGTTAGCAATTTATGATCCGGCTTTATGAAGACATTTTCATCTTCAACATATTCAACGGTACCTAATAAATTTCTTAGATCGCCATCAATGACCCTAATTTTATCCCCCTTTTCAAAGCTCTTTTTACGGTTCCCCAATAACGGCCCAAGCATTTTGATTGGATCCGTTTCTTCTTTATTTTTACCAGAGCCACCGGACAATCTCCTGATCCCACGAAGGTTTCCCTCGTCTTCCCTGTCATAATTATCGTCATCTTCGTCCATGGAATCATCGCTGAGGGAATCTTCGTCTCCACTCAAATTTTCCAAGTCGTCATCTAAATAATTCCCATTGCTGTCCTTGGTTCTTTGTCTTTTTTGTCTTCTTCTTTGTCTTCTCTTTTTTTTATTTTTGTTATTCTCTTGTAAAATTGCTCTGAACTGCTCGATTTCTTCAATTCTTGGCTTGACATCTGCTAAAGAGACAGATTTGATGCTCATTTTTTTATACAAATAGCCGTCTTTAAACCAATTACCATTCCAAATATGATATTCGTCATAGCCATCAAGCTTGGATTCCACGATCCCATTCAGTGTCAGGATTTCATTGGCATCAAATGCCTTCTGCTGTGGTCGCCCTTGTCTTTTTTTCCTTTTCCTTCCTCCTGAATTATTGTTATTGTCCTCGTTGCTGTGCTCGTTACCCCCAAATTCGTCAGAGGTTACGGTATTTTCCTTCGACTTGCTATTTAGATCGTTGTCAGTTAATTTCGTCAGATCTATTCGAGGAATTAATTTGACCTTAACGTGCGTACCATTAATATCTGGTACAACAACCTGTGCCAGATCTCCTTTATAAAGACCTCGCTTGATTCGTACCCAATTCCCCTTTTTGATAACTGTCAATTTTTGCTTGACAGTTACAACTGTAACCATTTCTTCAATTGGCACTAACGCCAACTTGAAATGGTTGATAAACGTCATCCCCTGTATTGCCTCCTGGACATGTGATTCCCGAGTTGCTTCAACATAAACGTACCCCTTTAGGCTGCTTAGGCAAAGTGCAGACTTGATTAAAAGCGGGTTTTCCGTGTCCTGTAAATTAAACGATTTTTGCATTAGCTCCGTGACAATGCTCCACTCCTTGCCAGGCTTACATTTGATAACCCACAACCTCGGATCGTTTACCGTTGGCAACAACGATCGCTGGTTGATTTTGTCCTGCCTTCCGCTGCCCATGTAATGCGACGATTGTGAAGATCTGATTCGCTCGTCTCTTGCTTCCTTCATATAGTTACCAAACCTCGATTCATACTCTTCCTTTAACTCATCTTCATTCTTGTTTTCAAGCCTGTTAATGTAAGAATCAAATGCAGTGGTACGCTGTGATTCTCTTAGCATGGACGAAGAACTGGCTCCTTCTCCTCTTCTTTTTCTTTTTTCATCGCCCCTTTGATAAGGATCAAAGTCTTCATCATTTTCTTCATCGAAGTCGCCCTCAAGCGCCTCTTCGTCTTGAAGAGTGACAGACCTTTTGGATCTTCTTAAATTACCTTTTCCCTTTTTCTTTCCTCTCTTTGATTTGCTTTGTAAATATTCTTCTTCAAACTCTTCGTCTTCTTCGTCTTCGTCCTCAGACGCTATGTCGTCTAAAAGAAAAGACGCTGTGCTTTTCTTACGTTTTTTTCTTTTTTTGTTATTTTTTTTGGATTTCCTTGAATATTCTTCATCAGATTCCTCAGATGCAATGAAATTTTCTAATCCACCGTTTTTGTATGAATCAGATTCTTCGTCAGAAGATCCTTCATAACCACTTCCACTATCACTGTCTTGGACGTTAGACATTTTTTTTTTTTTTTTTGATTTGTGAAGGAAATAGATAATTAAATTAAAAAATGAATTTGTAATTATGGTTTTAATTGTCAGGTTTTAGTTTTAAGGAAGAGATATATGTTTTGGAAAGAATTGAATTTATTTTTATAATTTTTTATCACGGTTATTGGTTCTTTTGAATATTTCAAAGAAAGTAGGTTTGATATTTGGTTCTATGAATAAGTTTGAATAGGACGGACTTAGTTTTTTTTTGGTTACAGTACCAATTCAAACAAATATGGTTTGGGTTCAGTTTGATGAATTATTAAAATTTAATATGTTTGTTTATTTTTAATTTTTTGATGAAAAAAGTAGTGATGAATTTTTTCAAGGTTTAGGAGGTGAGGAAATTGTTTGTTGGCAATCCTTTTGCAAATATCAATTATTTCAAAAACCAAAAACTAACGATTTTCCTTTTTATTTTCTCAGAAGTCAATAAGTGTAAAATAAGAAATTTTTCAGAAGTTACATTATTAAATACATAAAAATAGTCATAAATTTGATTTGTTAAAAATCGAGTTTTATAAAATGGGATTTTAATCAACCTCAAAAATATTTCATTTTAATTATATCTTTGTTAACTGTTGAGAGAAAAATGTTGGACAGAGAAAAATAGTTGGACACCATTTTTAATTGGGAACATTACTGAAAATGGTTTTTAATTTCTTTCATTTGTGAAATAACCAAAGAAATTAAGAACAATCTACTTATTAGAATAAAGATTAATAGAATTCTACTTTTTCAAAACCTTATCTCTTCTAGTCTAAAGCAAGTTTAAAAATTACCATTTTCAGAATTAATAGTAAACTTTACTAAAACTTGGATTTTTGTTACAATAACATGATCTACTTTATGTTATCAACCATCCAAATGAGTATTATACACACACCACAGATTAATTAACTTGTAACGCATTTAAACTTGTATTTATCTAAAATTCACCTAGTTATCAATAGCATTTGATTTTCAATTTTACTAATGTTCCCAATTAAAAATGGTGTCCAGCCATTTTTCTGTGTCCAACATTTTACTCTCAAAAGTAAAATAAAGTGTGCAGAAAAGTTTAATTGGTGTTTCAAATAAAAATGTTTTTTTTTTTTTATTATAGAAGGTCTAAATATTGACCGATCAAAGAAACCAACAATAAAACCTAATTAAATATGGAATTGGTCACTTAAAGTTATATTAATTCAAAAAAAATGTCTAAAAATGAAGGATCAAATTACAAAATTTACCTTCAAAAATAGAGTAAATTTTTAAGAAAATTTTAATCATAAAAAAATCATAAATTTACAAAAAAAAATAGAATCTTATAAGAATTCTCAACTATTTGCATGAATAATTTAAATTTTACTGAAAATATCAAATAGTTTACGTTCAAAATCGATCTGAACTTAGGTATACTATTGTTGAGACAATTGGATGTTCCATTCAAACAAGAAGAAAAAAAAAATATGGATTATATTTTGAAACAAAGATTATAGTCATTGTAAAAGTGTTATTTTGATATCTTTTCTTATTGAAAAATAACTTTTTATAAAGTTTATTTTTACTAAAGGAAAATGCTTTAACTCTTGAGGGTGTTTTTTTAATGTGTTAAATTACAATCTCTTCTCAAAAATAATTTTCATTTCCATGAAATAGGACAAAAAATTACTTTTTTCAAAGTTAAAATCAGTAAAAAAAAAAAAATAAACCCCATTCCAAAAATTTGGACACACCCAAAATCAAAAATAGACAAAAAAAATTTTTAATACAATTTATTGATGGAAGAAGTGTAAATTACACTCTGAATGCCCTTTTAATTTATTTTCCTCAAAGGCAATTTAAGCGTAAAATCATAGATTTCACAATTGTTCAAGAGAAAGACACACCCAAATTATTTTATTTTTAAAAAGCAAAAGTAAAAAAATTGAAAAGAAAAAAGGAAAAAAGAAAAAGAAAAAAAAAAGAAATTTAAAAAGGGTTTATAAGAAGCAATTGGTAAAAAATCAAAAAAAACAAACAACCAATGTTATCTTTTAATTAAGGACTCCCAAAATCACAACCAATATACTTTTGGTTGATTTAATAATTTGATAATTGATCATGAATGTTCAATTGGAGGATCATTGTTTAATTGTTGTAATTACGTTTTTTTTTTTGATCTGATTTGAAGCAAACCTCTGGTCATTTTTAGCCTTTGCCTTTTCGTTTTTATTTTCAAGTTACTCATACTTTGGTGTTTCATTGTCACAGTATTAGCAAGTAGCCACTTGATCTTTTTCCCTTTGTAACTCTTCTTCCTAATATAAAGAAGATTCAGCTGGGGGGGATTTGAAAAAAAATAAAAAAACCCAATTTATTATATTTTTCCAAACGTAATATAAAACCACATTTATGTTACCTAGTATTAATGTTTTTATAAGTAATCATTTTTATCCAAATAATAGAAAAAAATATAAAATGAAAAAATAAAATCTGTGTGTCCAAAATAATAAAACGAGCAAAAGAAAAAATTGTATTGCTCAATTTTTAGAAATTTCATAACAATTATTGATCAATCAAATGATAAGATACCACAGACCAATTTTATGTGATTTTTCAATTTAAAAAACTCAACACTAACCTTCTATCAGCCCTCGAAAAAATTTCCAGATCTAACAAAACAGATTACGTAAACTGCGAAAAAAACAAATGAAAACAAAACAAAAAAGACAAAAAATGAAATAAACTAGATTCCAAAAATTTGGACACAGTTTAAACAGTGGAAAGAACATCATTACTACTCTTTAAATTCAATTTGGAAAGAATTTTGATTTTCCAAACTATTTCATTTTTTGTCTTTTTTGTTTTGTTTTCATTTGTTTTTTTCGCAGTTTACGTAATCTGTTTTGTTAGATCTGGAAATTTTTTCGAGGGCTGATAGAAGGTTAGTGTTGAGTTTTTTAAATTGAAAAATCACATACAATTAATAGATGGTATCTTATCATTTGATGGATCAACAATTGTTGGTGAAATTTCAACAAATTTACCAATACATTTTTTGTTCCGCTCTTTTCATTATTTTGGACACACCTGTTTTTATTTTTGAGTTTTATTTTTTTTTCTTTTATTTAGATTAAAATGATTACATATTAAAACATTAATACTAGGTAACGCAAACATTGTTTTATATTATATTTGTAAAAATACAATAAATTGGGTTTTATTTTGCCTATTTTTGATTTTGGGTGTGTCGAAATTTTTGGAATGGGGTTTATATATATATAAAATAGATTTTTGAAATGATAATTTAAAAAATAAAAGGTTTTAAAGGATATTCAAGAACAAGTTCAAAATTTGAAAACATTTCAAACTTGTAAAAGAAACTTTAAAAAAATATTTAGAACAACTTGGGAAATTGTTTTGGTTTTAGAGATTTGAAATGGAATTTAGGATATATGAAAACCAATTTATTGTTAGGAAGAAGGGTAAGAATAGTGAAAATGGTTGGAATTCTGACAATTTCAAAACAATTAAAGTTCCATTTTAAGTTTAATTTTTAGAGCTAGAAAAAAAAGATGTAAATTGAAAATAGTAAAAAAATAAAGTGGAAGAGGGTATAAAATAAATAATATTTCTTTAAAAAAGTGTATTTTTTTTTCACTATTTTGTTTAGAAAAAATATTTTTTTTGATTCAACAATTTTTTTTTAATTAAATAAAATTGAAAAAAAAAAAAAATAATAATCCTCAACAAAATAAAAATAAGAAAATACACATCTAAAACCCGTTTTTTCCGAATTTTGTCCATAAAACTTGATTCCGTCAAACTGGTAAAACATTTTTTCTTAAATATTAAATATTTTTTACCATTGAACTTTGAAGGAATAAATAAGAAATAAGTAGAATAATAATCATCCAAAAAAATAGTTGATAACAATCTGAAATTTAATCTATAAATTCATAGATTTTATTAAAAGTTGAAAAACCCAAATTCTTAATGAATATTTAGAAAAATAAAAATGTTCATTTTGATCTCAAATTGAAGATCAAATAAAAAAATTCCAATAGAAATCAATAATATTTCTCTACAATAATATTTGTCATTTCAATAACATTAAAATAACACCTTTTTACGATGTGGATATTGATCTTGCAAAAAAAAAAATTTTTCTAATGAATTATGTTTAAAAAAAAAAATCAAAAAAAAAAAAAAAATTTTTGAAAAAAAATTCTTTCAATTTTGAAATTATAATTTTCTAATATAAATATATATATATTTATTGGTTGAAGGGAGTGATCAAAGATCCTCTTACAGCCGTTAGGTTACTAATGGTAAATTAGAAATTTAGATGGTAAAGAAGAAAAAATATTTTAGAATCGAGCAGGTTCCAAATTTTTATTGGTTGAAAAAACAGAAAGAAAAATTAAAAAGAAAAAAAAAAGAAAAGAAAAAAAAAACAAGTTAGAAAACAAAAAAATTTTTTTTCAAAGGCAGTTGGTAAAAAAGCAAAAAAAAAACCAACTGTCTATTTTTATCAAGAACACTCATTAAAACAGACACAATCCTTTTATTTAAAATTTTGTCGTTTAATTATTTCTACGAAATCGTGAATGCTTCGTTGAGAGCTAGTTGTTTAGTAGCTGCTATTTTTTTTCTTTTTGATCCAATCTTTTTTGATCGTTCCAGTTTTTGTTTTTGTCTTTTCTTTTTATTTTCAAGTTACCCATACCGACTAGTTTCTATCCTTCGAGTATTAGTAGGTAACCATTTGATTTTTCTCCTTAGTAACTCTACTTCCCAATAAAAAGGAAATCCAACGAGGGAAAAAATAGAAAAAAATAAATATATATATAAACCGATTCTTAATAGTTTATCATTTATTCTTCTTTAAAATTTGTTTATTAAAATATAATAAATAAGAATAATTATATTAAAAAAAAAAAAAAAAAATCAGAATTAATTTAGCGATTCTTGTATTTGTTTGAGCTCCTTTACCCAATCTGTAAATTCTTCACTTTGAGTTGAATTATTAGACAGTTTATTTATTCCATAATTGAGTAAACTTTTTTTGATTTCTACAACAAGTATATCCATTTTTGGGCCAATTGTGATATTTTTAATTAATAAATATAATTGTTTGCAATCCAATCTAGGAATGTATTTTTTACAGGCATTATAAGAACTAAGTTGTGTAGATTTTGCCGTGGATTCTGTTAACATTTTTGAAATTAATAACCTTATCACCCAACTTTTTGAAATTTCAATTTCTGTTATGATATTAATTTTTGAAAGTAAGGAATTAAAAGTTTTTAAATTTTGAATATTTATTACTTTTTGAATTTCATATTCTGGATCTACAATCAAATTTTTATAATCATGCCCACTAACTAATTTACCTAACCTTTTTAATACAAAAACATGAATTTCTAATTTATGGATCTCGTTTTTTAAAAATTGGATTTTTTTCTCTTGATCTTGATTCTGATCATTTTCCTTTTCCTTTTCTTTCTCTGTTTCTATTTTTATTGATTCTTGTCCTTTCTTTGTGTCTTCTCTTTCTTTTTCCAATTTTTTTTCATCACCATCTTCTTCCATTTTTTCATCTTCCCTTTCTGTATTCATATTTTCTTTTTTATTTCCATCTATATGATCATTCATATTCAATTTTGATAACACATGTTTTTCACAAGTTAATAATAATCCAAAATATAAATTTAACCGTTTATGTGAAGTACCTTTAATTTTTGAAAAAACGTTTGATAGCATTTCTTTAGTTTGGATAGGATCTTCTAATAATTTATCATTCCATTTTTGAATAAATTTGGCGAGAGAAGATGAACTAAATTTTGAATGAGAAGATAAAAAGGCTGTTTCTAAAAAAATTAATAATATTTTGTTTTGTAAACCCCATTGTGAAGTAAAACTCATGAAATCATCAAAATGAATTTTTTCAATATCTCTAGAAATTTCTAATAATAATTTTGTTCTGTAACGCTGTATGGTTGCAAATTTTTTAATTTTTAAATTTAATTTTATTGGAGCAAATTTTAAAACTTTCTTACATTTAATTAAATCATTTTCATAATTATCATATTTGTTAATTTTATTTAAAAATTTCTCAATTCTAAATTTTAAATTTTCATTCAAAAGATTTTTTTTAATTTGATTATTAAATTCTTGAATTACAATATTTTTTAATTTTATATTATTAATTAAAAAATAATCAGTAATTCTTTGTGTATTTAAATTTAATAATAGAATTGAATTGATATAACAAAATTTTTTTCCAAAATTTAATAATTGATTAGTTTTTTTCAAATTAATATTTTCGTTATAAATTATTGAATCCAAAAGATTCAAAGATGTTTCAATTTCCTTTGGAATGAATAATAAAGAAAACCCTAACGAAAGATCCTCTTCTAAAGCATTTAAACAAATATATTCAAATACTTGATTTACGTTTATTTGGTGATCTAAATGATAATAATCAATAATTATTGATAAAAGTTCCATTGATGACGAAATTGGAATTTTTTTATTTATATTCAAATTTAATATATTTTGTTTTGTTGAAGTCTTCATGGTCAAATCAGACTGGGCTGTGGTTGAAGATTTGGCCATAGTAGAAGAAGGAATAGAAGAAGATTTGGAATTAGAAGAAGTTGTATCATTTAGATTATTTTTCAAAAAATTAAAATCTAGCCAAACATTTTCAATATATTCTTTAATTATTAGTTTTTCATTTGAAATTTCTATTGGATTTTCAAATTTAATTTTAGATTTGGATTCTAATTCTAATAATTTTAAAATGGACAAACCTTTATTAATAAATTGAATATCATCACAATAAGTAAGCAAATTAGTAATTAAATCAATTTTTAAATTTATTCTTAATTTATTTTTGGATTCATCAATAATTTGGAAATATAATTGCCAAATGAATGAAAATTTATGCTTTGACAAATTTAAACACATTTTTGAAGCTAAATGGTAAGAACCTAGGCTGCATGCTCTTTCAATAAAAAATTTTTTGACTCGAACTTGATCTTCGATCTTTGTTAAGGCTAATAGTTTGGATAATTCTAAAACTTCACTTCTTTTTTGTTTAACACTCTTTAGTTTTGATACAATATTTTTGATCAATTCTAATTTCTTTTCATGCTGTCGAACTGTAATTGGCAATAACTTAACAAAACCAAATGCCTCATGTAAGATTTGAATAGCCTTAATCAAATTTTTTTGTTCATTAATTAATTCAACTAGTTTTTCCTCTTTTCCATTTTTCCTTCCCGTTTGTTTATCTGTTTCCTTATCGTTGTCTTCATAGAGATTTTTATTTAATAAAATATTTATGCATATCTGTGAAAAATCCAATTTTTTATCATCAAATGTTTTGGCTAAATTAAAAAAATGGATTGATACATTTAAAATAATTTTTTTAATTTGATATTTGGATAAAATAATTTTCTTTTTCAAATATCCATCGGCTAAAATAAATTCTGCACTAGACAATAAACTTTTTAAAAAATATTTATAAATTTCATCTTTAGAGATCAAATTTTTAAATAAATTTTCTTGTAATTTTTTCAAATTTTCAAATAATTGATCCCATTGTTTTCTTGAATATCGTTTAGGATTTTTAATATTATTTTTATTTGACATTGTATCTGGATTTAATTCAATGGGTATTTGAACGAGTGTTGAAATTAATTCCTTTGCCGTTTCTTTTTGTATTTGTGAATCAATTTTATTGGCAAAATGCTTTTTAAAATATTTCAGATTTTTTTTAATTCCAAAAGCATTTAAGATTTCAATTGTTTGTAAATGAATAAAAAACAAATTAAGCTTTAATGATTTTTCTTTTGATAAATTCTCATTATAATCATGTTTAAATAAATTTAAAATCGTGATCAGGTCTTTGCATTCCCTATTATAATCTTCAACATTATAAATACACTTAAGAGTAATATCGAATAACTGTTCATCGTTTTGAATAATTCTTAGCCCCCTTTCAAGTGTTAAAGAACTATGGCTAATAACTAAATTTACCTTTTGTAAATATTTGGGATTTTTCGACCAATTTATCATAAATTGAAACAATTCTCCGATTGACTCTTCAATTAATGGTTTAAATA
Source organism: Anaeramoeba flamelloides (assembly GCA_027625915.1). NCBI lineage: Eukaryota > Anaeramoebidae > Anaeramoeba > Anaeramoeba flamelloides. The sequence goes on from JANTQA010000042.1 coordinate 6,720,111, forward strand.
TTTTTAAATCTCGAATTAAATTTTTTTGTTTACTATTGTCTAGAATTAACTCCCTTTTTTCTTGCTTTGTAATATTATTTAACCAACTTTCAAATGTTAATTCCTCATAATCATAATCATAAACCAAAATATTTAATTGTGATAATTGTTCAAAATAACTTTTAAGTTTATTAATTCCTAATTCCATACCAATAGACAATAAATTTAAACTATTATTTAACATCCCTACATTATTATCTATTTCAATTGATTTTTTTAAAAACCAATCAAAATTTTGTTCGTCATTAGGATCTAAAAATTTTAATAAATCCCTATATTTATTAATTTCAATCGTTTCTGGAATTTCATCTAAAATTTGAGTAAAATTTGTCTTTAATTCATCTGAATAGTTCTTAAACATCAAATATAATTTTGAAAATTCCATTTTTTTACTATAATTCAAACAAAGATCTAAAATTGAAGTATCACGAAATTTGGTAAACCCAATTGCGGAATATTTTAATTTTGAATCAATGGAAATCATCTCACAAAATACTTGAAATTTTTTACAAATTTTGTAAATTTCTTCGTATAAATGATTAAATTCTTCAATTTCATCCAACCTATCATTTTTTTTATTTTCATTTTCTTTTTCTTTTTCTTTTTCTTTTTCTTTATCATTTTCTTTTTGTTGATCATTTTCATTTTCATTTTCATTTTCATTTATATTTTCATTTTTATTTTCATTTTCATTTTCATTTTCATATTCAATTTTCATTTCATTAATTTTTTTTTTTGTTAATTCAAAAAAATTTTTCATTGTATTTTTTTTGGAAGATACTCTAGTTGTACATTGTTCATATATCCAATGTATATCAGTAACATTTTTAATAATTTTTTCAATTAATTTTTTTGGTAATTGGTCTACACTAGATTTTTTTTTGTTAATATTGCCCTTTTCAAAAAATTCCTTTTCATTATCATTTTCTTCTTTTTTTAATTCATTTTCGTTTTCATTTTCGTTTTCGTTTTCCTTTTCTTTTTTATTGTTGTTAACATCGTTACTATTATTGGGATTATTTAATTTTTCTTCTTTTAATAAATTAATTTTCTTTTGCATGTTGATTTCCCATATTACTTTATAAAAATAACTTCTTGGAATATTATGCTTTGAACAAAATTCTAAAGCTAATTCATTATCAAAATCCTGGTTTCTTATGTTTCTTTCTAAAACAATTTTTGGTTGAATTTTTTTTAAAGTTGAAATTCTCCAAATCTGATCACTTTTATTCATTTCAAATATTGGGATAATATTTTTCTGAGTGAAAAAATTATCTAAAATAATTGTACTTTTTTTTTCTTGCTCTTTTTGAAAATTGAGATTTGAATTGATACTTAAAGGAATTTTTTTAATGATTTGCTTGGTTTTTATTGAAAATATAATTATTTTTTCGGATTTTGAACTAATTTGGAATCCTAAAGTTTCTTCATTTATCCAAGTTACATATTTTATTATCCCTGTTCTCTTCTTGCGGTTTGTTTCATTATCATTATTGCTCTTTGAAAGGTTTTCGATTGTAAATAAATCAAAAAATTCAATATCAGGTGCAAATGAGGTTTTTAAATTTTTACATTGAAATAAATAAACTTTTCCTTCTTCTGTCAATAAACAAATAAATTCATAATTTGGAGAATGAATGATTTGTGGGGTAATGGTATTAGGCTCTGAATCGTTTTGATTCAAATTAGAGAATAGTTTTGAGAAAAATTCAAATCTGGATCTTTTAAGGTCTTGATGTGTACAATGTATACAAGCAAAATTTGATTTATCTTTTTCTTTTTCATTTTTTTTTCCTTTTTCTGTTTCAAGTAAACGCCAAATTGAAAAATTTGGTTTTGATTCAATATCACAACCACGAATAAACAATAAGCAATTTAAATTGCAATAACAAAAATGAGAAATGGTGTGGTGATAAGAAGAAACAATTAATGGTGAGCATATTAAATTATTTATTTTAAAATCTAAATCATTGACTTTCTTTTCTTTTATTGTCTTTTCTTCAATTAACAATTGGAAAGTAAATAATAAACCACCAACAGTTAAGACCAAAATTTGGTATTGATCGACCATCAGATCAAAGTTTGTAATAAGTAAATTTTCATTATTGTTTGTTATCAATCGTGTGTGTAATAAGTGTTGGCCATAAATTGACACAAGATGAAGATCTGTGTCATTACCAATAAAGGTTATATAATTCGAATCCTTTGTCCATTCGATGTTCAATAAATTTTGCTCTGAAAAGATTCCCAAGATCGGGCTTGAATAATTGTCATCAACACAAAAAATTAAGAGCGCTTGTGGGTGAACAACACACATATATTTCCCGTTTGGAGAAAGCTTTATTGAAGTTCCTGAACTTGCTAATTCTTCGTTAATATTACATTTCTCATACTTTGGTAAGCTCTTTAATTTGAACGTTTGCTTGGGTTCGTTTAAGATCGAAATCCGTTTCATATTGCTTGTAAGAAGTAATTCAGGGGCCCACTCAGAATGTACTTCGAGCTCATAAAGTTCTGTCATAGTAATTTTTGTTTGACAAGAGTCAAAAAAATACTTGTTGTAAAACAATAATAAACAAAAAAATGAAATTGCTAAGTCAATTTTTTCTTTTTTTGAGGAGGTAATCTCTTCTATATCAAATTGTCTTGTTTGGTTATTTCTTTACATTTCAATTAAAAGTTTTTTGATTCAAAAGTATTTTCAAAGTAAGGGTATTAATTGTTAATTAAGTCTGGATTTTAAGTATTATTAATTCTTGAGCTATAATTCTTATTTTTTAAGGAGTATTCATATTTTGGATTGTCTGATGATTTTTTTTCTATCCAAGATGAGAATTAATGGCTTTAAAAAATAATAGTCACGAGATCTTGATAAAATTTCTGTTTTGTTTATAAATTATCAGTTGTGTAAAACAATTTTGACAAACCAAATTCTACATTAACCCTTAAAAGATTTTGAAAATTTAACTTTTCCTGCTAGGTTATCTGTTGTTCTAGTCTTTATTCAACTTTCATCAAGTAAAAAGCATTGATAAAAACCTACTTCATAATTATCTGGAGAGAAAGTTGATCAAGAGGTAAATAAAATCAATTTTTAATTTGACTTTAAATATTCAAAAATTTCTAAAGTTTGGTTGGATCAAAAAATGTTTTCTTTGCTAAAATCAAAAATTAAAAAACCAAAAATTACAGTATTTTGATTTTATTTCAATATCTAATCAATTATTTGGTTTTATTTTTCTTGCAATATTGTATTTTAACCCTCAGAGAGTAAAAAAATATCGATCGCAATGAATTATGAAAAAAGTGAATTATTCACCTTTTCTATAAGATGATAAGTGAAATTTAGAAGGTTTCTGTCTATCAAAATGATATTCAAAATAAACTATTGTTCGGAGTGATTTTAAAATAAGTGATTGATATTTAAAAAATGAAATAATAAAATCACATTGTGAAATTATGCTTTTTTTCTTCATTCTTTTTTGGAAAAATTTTTAAAATTTTTCTTTCTTGATAAGATAATAATCCTAACAAAAGAATTAAATTTCGAAAAATAAATAAATAATATAATATTGTATCAAATTGAAGGGGATAACACAAATATTATAGCACTAGTAATAAAAAGATATTTTTTTATCTGGAATTTCAACAAATTATCAGCCATATTAAATTAATCACATATTAGAAAGATTCTTTCTCAAACAGATTTAGAAAATAATACAAGATTCTTGGTGTTTAGTATAAAATTCTCAATTTGGTTTCAAAAAAAAAAAAATTATATATAAGAATAGCTGATCTAAATTTATTAATTTGAACTAAAAAAAAACACAAGATAAATACCAAAATAAAGATTTTTTTATCTAGTTGTAATCAATATTATACAAAATCTTTGAAACAATTGTTTACCTAATAGTACCCTATGTATTCAATAAATATATTAAAAATGAAAAAATCAAAATTTAGCTACAAAAGTATACTCAAAAAAAAAGGTATTGGAGTTACTCAAGGAGAACATCTTTCACCTTTAATGTTTGGATTTATCAGCCTTTTTTTAATTGAAAAAATAAAAGATTTAGTTCATCATGTTCAAATATTTACAGAGATGACTTAGTTTTGATATTGGAAAGATCTTTATATCAGAAATTGACAAAAAATTGATAATAATTTATAACATTATTCAATAATTTCGAATGAATCGAAATATCAATAAAACTTTAAAATTAAATCAATTATCCAAAATAAAATATTTAGGAATTTGACTAGAAAAAAGAGAAAAATCTACTCTAAAACTTTATAAAATGACAAAATAGTTTCAGAAAAATCAAAATTGATATTTAAACAGCAAAATTTAGCTAATGGAGCAAAATTACAAATGTTGAAAGTATTATACAATGGCCAATTATTTTATGGATTAATTATTTTCAATCTAACACAAAATGATTTTGACTCAATTAATGTTTGGATAAATCAAAAAGTCACCAAATTTTCTAAAATTAATCCACATTCCAAAAGAATAATTTCTAAAAAAAAGCCAAGTTTGATCCAATCAGAATTCCAATTTACAAAACAATTTACAAATGCAAATAAAAAATTACAACTCTTGAGGTTAGGAAATATTTTTGTACAATTGAAATTTTAACCTAAAAAAAGATCGAAAATATTAAATGGGTTTTAGAAAATATATAAAAATTAAGTTTAAATCAATTTAGAATACAATATATAAGAAATTTTTCTGAATGGAAATGTTAAGAATATATTAAAAAAAAACTAGATACAATAAAAATATAAAATACCGTCAACAGGAACCTTCAGGTATCATCAAGAACAGTAGTGTATTTATTTTTTTATTTATTCTTGCTTTTTTTTTTTGAAAATATATCTATTTTTTTTTATAAAAAAAAAAACTAAAAAAATCTAACTCCGCTCTATAATATATCAAAATAATTGATAAAAATATTTGATTTTACCAAATTCTTGTAAATTTTAGAAAAATAACCGTTCTTTTCTTGAGTTTTTCTATTTATTAGTAAATTCTATTGATTCTCCAAATAAACAGAAAACTCAAAAAAACTAACTGCGGTGTTTTTTTTAATTGAAGCAATAAAAAAATTAAAAATATTTTGTATTTTATTTCTTAAATTGTAAAAAAAATATAACCTCTCTAAATAGAAAATGTCACCATTTTTATATATTAGAAAATAAAATTATTTCTATTTTTCAATTATATTATATATATAAGATTTAAATTGGATGAAAATATTAAAAATATTGTACAATAAATTTTAACATTTTCTAACACAGCTAAAAAAATTAAAAGAAATCAGAATAATCAAATTTCATTGAAATTGAAGATAATTTTGATTTTTGAAAAATCTGAAAATCATTTTTTCATCTTTTTGTTTTTTGTTTTCATTTAATTTTTTGAATTAAGTAAATTGTTTGGTTTGATCAAAATTTTTTTTCAACAATTGATTGATATTATGTTAAAGTTGACTTGTTCCAAATAGAAGAACTCAAATAAAATTAGTTAGTAGTATTTAACCTTTTGATTGATCAATATTCCTAATACAATTTTTACAAATTTACTCATGGATTTTTTTTTTTTACCCATCTCCAAAATTTTTAACACACCCTTGAAATATTTGTATTAATAATTATATATTTTTTGTTTTGTGAATATTGTAATTGATAAACAAATGTTAACCTTTCAATTAGCGAATGATTTGATTTAAGTATTTTTTCTATAATTGATTAAATCAGTTTTTTTTTTTTCACAAATCAAATTTTGGTGTGTTAAAAATTTTGAATTGGGGTTTAGATAATAAAATAAATACAATTTTTGTGTAAAAACAAGTATAGTAACTTTTTTCTGGTTTTTATGTTTCTATATGCTATAATTTCTTCAATTCAAAATAAAAATTGTGTTCTTAAGAGTATAAAATCGATTTAATTCTATTTAATCTAAATTGTGATTGTTCAATAACCATCTAAATTTTTGACATAGAAAGAATTTGGAGATTCTATTCTTTAAAAATAACATGTTTGAAAAAATAAAACTAATAATAATAAAAAAACCCAAAAAAGGGGTAAAGAGTAAAATCTCTAAAGAACTAACACACTGGTATTCAATATATAAATTCACAACTGTTTTAATTGCAAATTGAGTGTCACTATTTGTTGCTTTTTTCTAAAAATTCCCTCGTTTTTCATTGTTGATTTTTTTAGATTTATTGCACATTCCATGTCTGATTTGTTTTTATTTTGTATTTGGTAACTTATAAAAATAATTAAAAATCTATTTTGGCATTTTTAAAAAATTTTTTTTTCACTATAATTTCGAAACCCTAAATCTCTTTGTACAAAAGATTCAAGTATTTTATTTTTAACTTTTTGAATTAAAAAAAGTCATTACTTTTTGTTTTGATTTATTTTATGAAGAAATTTTTACAAGTGATTTGATCCTATCAAATGATTATTTATACTTTTTCCAATAAAATTCATTTTTAGTTAATATATTATCATTACCATCTTCTAAATAATAATAATTATCTAAATTGAAGATCTTCTACTTGAACAGATCTTACTCGTTAATGGAACAATTGTTGCAAAAAAAAAAATAAAATAAAATAAAATAATCCAATACTATAAGCATTTCTTAATAATGATCAATTAAATAATTTATTTTAATTTTAAACTCAAAAAATTATTATCAGGTTTTTGATCTCAATAGAATTAATTTCAACATGATGAATTATTCAAGTTTTTACACTTCACAAAAAAAGATAAATATTTGTAAAATGTACTTTTAATAGGTAATTTGGATCTATATTTTATGATAAATTTGTGTTTTGATGATAAAATATTTGGTAATTTTTATATTTACAAAAAAAGAAAATAATAAAAAAAAATGTTTGTAAAAGTGCTTGATTATTTATCTTGATTATATAAATGAAAATTAAAAAAAAAATTAATATTGGTCGAAAAATTAATTTTGATTTTTTTTTAAAGCGATTTTTAAATAAAATATGAACTATTACATTAATTTCGATTTTAATAAATGGATTAATAAATTGACATTTAAAGACAAATGTTCGAGTTCTAAATTGTTTTCATTCATATGCTGAGCTTCTAATAAAGTTTCCATATTAATAATTGTTTCATATAAAGGAGTTGGTCTATTTCTAAAATATAAACCAAAATTAAATAGCCCAGGTGTTTCTGAATTATTTATTTTAAAGAATACACCATTACGTCTATTATTTTTGTTATCATAAAAATAAATAAAAAAACAAATAGAAGGGGGGGAGGTTAAGAAAATAAGAAAAAGAGAAAATAAAAAAAGAAATCAAAGCATATAAAAACAAAAAAATAAAAAAAAAAAATACCTTTTTTCAGGAACTTCTGAATTTACTAACACTCCAATTTTTTCTAATTCTGAATAAGAGAATTTCAATCTTTTTCTTTTTCTTCTTAAGGATCCTTTCATTGATTTATTTTTTTCATATGCTTGTTGTCTAACGTTATCCAAATATGTTTGGTATACTTCCAATTGGCTATGTAAATATTTGGAATGCTGTCTCACACTTTCACGTACAGAATTTAACAGTTCCAATTCGCGTAGCATTCTTTGGTGGTCTTTGGCTTTTTGTTTGATTTCATAAGCGATATCTTCTCTTAATTTCAAAAAGTTATCCTTACTTGTTAGCATTTTCCCTTGTACTAATTTTTTCATATTATAAAGAATTTTTTTCAATTTTTTATCAACTTCTTTCTCTTTATTTTTCTTTGCTTTTAATCTCATTTTTTGAATAAGTTGAATTAAACTTGTTTTTGGAAGGTCTTCTTCAGAAATCCCCTTTGTTAATTGTGGCCAAAATTGGAATAATAAGGCTTTTGTTTCTAAATAGGTTTTTGTGATTTGGTTTTTAGGACCAGTATTTCCCATTTTTGTCAGGGTTAATAAGACTGTAACATCATCTTTTCTTGGCAATTCTTTTGGTGGATCTCCCATTTTTTTTAATAATGTTCGCAGCAAATCGTCTTCTTCTGGTGCAACTTTATCAATATATTTTTTCATTAGCCCATGTAAAAAATAGATTTCATTTAATGTGATTTGAATAGTGACATCTTCTTTTGCTAATGCTAAATACCTTTCCAATTCTTCATCAATTTCTAAAGGTGGTACATCACAAAGCTTGTCTAAAAATTTTGCAATTTGTGTTTTTTTAATTTTCATAAAATCAGATAAAACTCCCATGTACGCTTCCTTTTTTTCCAAATGAATCAACCATATTCGAAAGTACCTTTTTTATTTGTTTTATAGATAATTTATGAGATAAATACATTCAATAGAGAGAGAGAGAGAGAGTTTTTATTATTATTGTTTAATTTTAATCTTAGATTCATATTGAAATAGTGAAATATTATATTATTGAAAAAGAAATTGATATTAATAAATTTTTAATATCAATTTAATTTTATAATTATGGCGATTAGAGTATTAATTCCAACGATTTAATTATTTTTATTTTTTTTTTTTGAATATTCAAAATTAAGTCACAGATATCTTTAAAACTTTAATTTTGCTTTGATTTATTGTATAAATTCATTATTCCTTCCAAAATGTTAGGATTTTATATTGTATAATTTTTTGAAAATGAAGTCTATAAAAGAACTTTTGTATATTCACATAATCGTATTGAGTAAATAAAAATTTATTTTTAATTTATAACAAAGAATTGACAAAGGTTTGAAAAAGAAATATAATTATTTCTAGTAAGTATGAATTTTTAAAAAAATTCTATATTTGAAAATATGTTTTTTTAGAGAATAAGATCTAATTTTTTTTTGAGAATTAACAATTTACAATTACAAAGAATATTTTAATCTCAAAGTTAAAAAATTTATATTATTACATATTTTTTTCGTCAACTTTATATAAAGCTTTTTTTTTCAGTCTAGTTAATAAAAAAAGAAAAATGAAAATTTTATTTTTTACCATTTTTCCCCTGGACGAATTTTCTTTATATTGGAAAGAAGAGTTATAAAGAAAAGGATTAAGTGGTTAATTGCTAACACTGGAGATACTGAAACACGAAAGTATGAGTAACTTAAAAATAAAAACGAAAAAAGAAACCTAAAAAAATGATCAAAGGTTTTTGCAAAATAAAATCAAAAAAAACAAGAAATTACAGCAATTAAACAACAATTCCCAAATGAACAGGATCAAAACACTCTTTGTGAGAATGTCTATCAGATTTTCCATTTTTCACAAAACCAATTTAGTGTAAGAATTTATTTTTAAAATATTACCAACAATGTTAACAATGTCTTCCACGAATTTTGTGAGTTAAGATCTGACTAATACTAAAATCATTTCCGTTCACAGAACTTAAATTTTTTAGCCAATCCAAACAAAAAATTTTAGAATAGCAATTATTTTTTAATAATTGACCTTAAAAGAATAAATTATCTTTGTGTAAGGAAGTATCATTTTTTATATCTCATTTCCTACTAGAAAAGTTAAAAACTTTAGCTGTTCATGTTCAAATGTATGCAGATGATCTTATTCTTATTATGAAAGGGCCATTAATCTCTCTAAAAATTAATTTAGAAAGGATTTTTGAAATAATAAAAAGATTCGGGATGAACCCACATAATTAAAAAAACCAAATATAAAAAAGAATTAAAAGATATTTTTTATCTTGGGATTTGTTAGAAAAAACACACATCTTGAATATAATTTCAAAAAAGTAGAAAAGTCCTTGGAAACACTTAATCGATTGTTTCAACAAAATAAACTCAACAATGGAGTCAAAATAACTTCTTTCAAAGCTCTCATTTTAAGTCAACTTTATTATGGTCTTGAAATATTTGACTTGAAACAAAATGATTTTGAAAGAATTGATAGATTTATCAATAAATCAGTCACAAATTTCTTACAAATTAATATCCATTCACCCTCGATTCATTTTATAAAACTGAAGGACAAAATTGATCTCCGCTAGATTAAAAGTATACCGAAGAAAATATAAATTGATAGAAAAATTAGATTTCTTAAATTTAAAAAAATTAAAAATAATACTAAATTTTCGAAAATTGGAAAATGAAAATATTAATTGGTACACTAAGGGATTAAAATTATTAGATTTAGAATTAAAAGTTTTTTTGATTAACCGAATTGGAAAATTCACCTAGTTGGAAAGTTCAACAATATCTAAAATTATAAAACAACAAAATTGCAATTTCAAACAACAAAAATATTTAAACTGAAAGCTTCAAAAACAATTTAAAATTTCAAAATTTTACTAATTGTTTAAATAGGTACTCTTATGTAACAAGTAAAATAAAAATAAAAATTGTGATTTATGTAAAGAAAAGTTAAATATTGATATCATTGAAGATTTCGATCATTTTTTATGGGACTGTCCGGCCTGTAAAATAAATCGAAAAATCTGGATATCTGAATTTTTGAAAAAATAAAAAAAATTAATAATATCAGAGATATTATTAATAAAAAAAAATTCATCATATATATTATCATTAGTAAGTGATAATAAAATTTGTGATTTCTTTAACAAAATTTCTAAAAAAAAGTTTAGAAATTAGGGCACACAGGAGAAAAGCAATTTTCTCTCTTCAAAAATAAAAAAAAAAAAAAGGAAGTATCATTTTTAAAGGGACAATACAAAGTAAAGTACTCCCAAGAAAAATTCTTATATTTAAAAAGATAAACATTTACACCTTAGCCTGACATCTCAACAATACCCATTATTCGCTTTATAATTAACAGCAAAGCATTGTAGTATTTAATTTTTTTTTTTTAAAGATTTCGAATCTTTGTTTATCCTTTTCAGTTTGGTTTGTTTCCCATTCTTAATTTTTTTTTTTTGGTGGTTGTTGATTAATGAATGGTTTTGTGAAAATGTTTTATTCAAAAAAAATAATTTCCTTCGAAATGTCCACAATGTTGAAGTTACATTTTTTTATTTCAATTGTTTCTAACAGCCCTTTGACTTTTAAATCAAAGAGTTAAAATTTTCAAAAATTTCGCCATACATTTTTCCCCTTTTTGGGGAATGTTAATAGAAAAAGTAAATTGTATTTTTCTTTTCCAATTTGTAAAAGGATAGAGAATGTAAAAAATCGAATATTGATAAATACCCCTTTAGTTCATTCAAATTTGTTTTTAAAACTCAAAAGAGAGAAAATAATTGAAAAAGTGTGTCAATTATCCTGAATGTAAATTTTGCGATAAAAAACACCACCGACTTTTCAAAAATCAAATTAAATCCTTTCATATTTTCAAAAACTTTAGAAGGTCATTCAAACTACAAAACTTTTCCTAACTCATTTTTATATTTAGAAATATTGTTAAGTTTCTCATTTTTTTAAAAAATTATAATTATGAAATTTCTCAATTTTTACTATAAAATTTTAGAAAATCACAGAAATCACAGAAATCAATTTTGAATGTTTGGAAATTTAAAACTTTTAACAAACTCAAGAAAGGGTTCAAACTCTTGATAAATTAATTTAATTTTCAATTTAAAGCTAAATCCTGAAAAATAATTTCCTCAAAAAACAAAAGTACGTCAATTGTCTAAAACTACAGATATTATATGGCAAAATAAAATTGATATAACATAAATCTTAAAATACGGATTTAATATTGAAAAAATTAAATTGCAATTATTAATCATTTATAAAGTTCTAAATCATTAAAATAAAAGTCAGTATCCTTTCTCTTAAATTACAAGATCGGTTATGTATTTTAAAATCAATTTTCAAATTATGATTGTTAATAATTTGATTTTTTATGGTTTTTTTTTTTTCTTCAAATTAAAAGATATATTCATTGTTTTTTTCCCTTCTCTGTCTTTCTTAAAAATTAAATCTCATCAAATATAATTCACAAAAAAAAAATTTTGAAAAATTATTTTTTAAATTTTGAGTAAAAATAATTTTGAAATTTTTATGTTTTTGGAAAAAAAGATTATTTGTTAATTCATTTTTAAAATAAAAATAATGTTTTATCAAACGAAATTTTGAGTATTATTCAATCAATTTTTTTCAAATATTCTTCATAGTTTGGTTCAAAAAATTTTTTTTCATTTAAATGTAGATTACAAACCTATTCTCAAAAAAAAATTAAAAAAAAAAAAAATAAGGCTCAAGATCAATTATCTATTAATGGAGATAAATGTTTTTTTTGATAGATGAAGTTTTTCGTTATGTTTATGTATATATATTAAAAACATCAGATCAGACAAATAAGCTTAATTTCAAAAATAGGGGCAGATTTTTCATCAGAAAAAAAATTAGTTTAATTGTTTTTTTAATTGAATTTTAATGTATTTTACTACATTTTTTAGAGACAATAGTCAATATAGATTAATAAATAAAAATATAGTGTAATCATTGTATTTTTTTTAAAAGACAAATGAAAAAAGAAAAAAATAATAATAAAAAAGTTTGCACCTAATTTTGAAATTTGGCTTATATTAATAATACATTTTTTTTTGAAAAAAAGTGTTTTTAAATTTCAAAAGCACTTAAAACTAAATTTTAAGTACTTTATTAAACAATTTTATTATCTTTATTTCTTCAATTTAAAAAAATTAGCATTTATCTGATTAATTGTTTTTTTTTTTTTTTTTTTTTTTCCTTCAATTATTTCAAATAAAATTTATCGAATATTTTTGTTTTGTTGATTATAGTTTTGAAATAAGGAATTTTTTTTTCAAAAGTAAATTTTAAATAAAATGTAAGTAAAAAAAGAAAAAGAAAAATGAAAAGATAATAGATCAAAAAAGAAATAAAACAGGTAAAAAAAAAAAGAAAGCTAAAAAAGGAATAAATCAAAAGATAAAAACTTACTTGTAAAACCTTAGCAATTAAAGTTAAATTTCTTCTTGAATTTGGCGAAAGTTTCCCTTCAACAATATGATAGGCAGTTGGAACAACAACTGCTGGATTAAGGAATCTTAAAATGAAAAATCCACCAATCAGTGCTGCATAATCATATAAAGTGGCGTTAGGAAAAAATTCAAATGTCAAATCTTTTAATTTGTTTACAAATTAATCGGATTCCATAGGGAACTTGTTCAATTTTTTCGATTATCAAATTTAATAATTGATCAAAAATTTTTTTTAAATTTTCAATTCTTGGTTTTAGGATCTCTTGAACTTTCTCATCTTGGTTTGCTTCTTCTTCTGTTACTCTTCTTTTTTGTTCAGATGTTTCTCCTGATTCACTTTCCTGTAGATTGATCATATGTTCATAAATTCTTACAGGATTAATTTCTAAACTGATTTTTTCATCATTTGCAAGTTTAGTTAATGGCTCGGATAAGACATTTTTCAAATACAATTGCCCTGGCCCTCTTCTTGTATATGTAAATAATAATTTTGTAATTGTTGTGTTTGCTCGTAGAAGTGTATTAACATGTGTACAATTTTTAAATTCAATATGTAATGCCGACTAGAAAAAGATTAAATAATTATTTTAAAAAATTTTATTAACAAATCGAAAGAATTTAGAAATCTTAAATTAAGAATATTATTGTTAAAAATTCATTTTGTTTATTGTTATTTTCAGTTTTTCTTAATTAAAATAATTTTATGAAAAACTCAATTATTTTCTTTTTTTTTAGATATATTTCATGAATTTTGTAAAAAAATAAATTATCATGTGATTTAAAAATATATTGAAAAAAAAATTTTTTCAAGCAATTTTAAACCTACAAAAATTTATTATTATTTCAAAGGCTGGATTATTTTTTTTTTTTTTTTCTTTTTCATTACATTTTTAAATTTATTTATATTATTAAATTAATTGGTTTTAACTTTTGAAACATATTGTTTTGTTATTTTTTTTTTGGGATTTTTGAATTAAATTTATTTTCATTTTGATTTCATTTTTAATAGTTTAAATAAAAATTTGTTCTTCAAATTTAGTTAAATCTTTCATGAGTGAATTTTAATATTAATTCTATAATTTAATTTTTTACTATTATTTTTCAATGAAGAAAATGAAATATTTTTTATTTCAATTTTCATTAATCCTATTTTTTGAGCAATGAGAAGCAGAAAAAAGAAAAAGAAAAAAAATATTCACGAATTCATGAAAAACAAAAATAGTTTCGCATTAATTAGAATCTTCCTTTTGTAATGTTGATATAAAACTAAATTTTTTAAAATTAGAATTTCACAGTATTAGAAAAATAATTAAAATAAATTGATCAAATTTGCTTTCAGAAAATATACTAGTAGTATCATATCATAATTTTTTTTTTATTTTTTTTCATTTCATTTAGGTTGATTTTGAAAAATATTTTTTTTTTTTCTTGACTATTTTTACTTTTTGTTCATTAAATTCGATTTTTGAATAGGGGTTATCTTTTATTAAAAATAAAAAAAACATATTTTTGTGAATATTATTCAAAAATATTTTTAAATTAATTATAAAAAAAAATAAAAAAATAAATATGAAAAAATTAAATCTATTAATGATAAAACCCATAAGAAAGAAACTATTTTTTTAAAACTATTTTTAAAATACAGCTTTTAGCAAAAGTTTTGAATTAAAACGTTCTTTTCAATTGTATCTAACAACGAAGATTGATTTAGAAATTGAATTAGAAAGAATTTTCAAACACAAAAGTTTTTCCCATTCACGAGATTTATTTGTTTTTAATTGTTATTTTTAATTGTTATTTTTAATCGATTTTTATAATCTGTGTGATTTTCTTATATTATTAATTTTTTTTACCCAGTAGATTGAATTCAACAATTAAGATTGTATTGTATCTTCGGATGTTTGTGCATTAATCAACTTGTGTTCATATTCATGTTCAAGTTTCTGGTTTATTTTCCTTTTTTCTTTTTGTGTGGTTGAGTGTTTGTTTTTAATAATTCTTTTCGTTTTTCAAATATTCAACCAAAAAAAAAAAAAAAAAGTAAACAATCTTATCTCATTATAACAAGATTTAAGAATGTAGTTTGTTTTATTAAAATGATTTGTATAAACTATTTTCTAAAAAGTAGGAAAAGTTTATTTTGTAATATTTTTATTAAACTTAATTTCAATTAAATTATTTAAATATCCAAAAATTTCATGAGTAATTAATTGGTTGTTCATACTTATTCAATTTGTTTAATGGGAAGGCACTCCGTAAATTAATGATATGAATGTTTCTGCTCTCAATTTTAAATGATATTTTTTAGGTATAAAAATTGGTAAGTTGTGTTTTTTTCTCTTTTTGATCCGAAAAAATCACATTTTCTGAAAAGAGGTTTAATCTTGATAAAATTTCTCATTGGAAAAGAATAGCTTATAACCATATTTTATTATTTAAAAAAATTCGTTTGTATCCTTATCATATTGACGGTTTTTTATTGAATTTGGCCAGTACCTTTTTTTATTTAAAAAAAAGTTTAAATTTTTTTTTCATTTTTTGGAAATATTTTGATGTGTAATATATTTTTAAATATACACCAAGAAGCACTAATTACTGATTTATTCAGTGTTAATATTTCTCTTAATTTTATATTACAAATTTACAAATAGAACGCCTTTAAAAGAGGATTTTCTATGCAATATAGAAAAAATGCTCCACTTTTTTGAAATATTTTTTTTATAAATTTAAAAAAGGGATACTTAAGTTTTTGAAAAAGTATTAAAAATAGTCTATTTAAGTTTACTAATTGTTTTTAGAGATCCTTTTGTAAACTTTTTTGTCAAACTTTAATAAAATGACTATCTAAACTATTTTCCAGTCAAATGGCCCGAGTTGTAGTATATGAATTGAATGTGTTTAAAGGGTTTGAACAGATAATAGAAGAAAAAAATATACATTGGAAATTTCTGAAATTGAAATCATTTTTTCACATTTTTGCTTTTTTCAATCTTTTTTTTCCATATTTTTTGAAAACTTAATTGTTTTTGCAAAATTTTTTTTTTATTACAAGATCTATCTAGTCACTAAGTAAAAACTTGTTATTCTAATGTTATAGAAATAGTGAGAATGATTGTAGAAAAAACATATTAATTTCTATTGTATTTTTCTTTGAATCTTTTATCGGAGATCAAAATGAACATTGTTGTTTTTTTTCAAAGGGTGACTAAGAATTTGAGTTTTTCATTTTTTAAGAAAGTATTCTGGATTGATTAGATTTATTTAGTACATATATCAACTGTTCTTTGATGTGTATTATTCAGTTTATTTCTTGTTTATTTTTTAAAGGGTCAATTATAAAAAATAAATAATATTTGAAAAAAATGTTTGGTACCTTTGACAGAAACAAAGTTTATAAATTTTAAAAATGATTTCTTATCTAAAATATTTTTTACAAATAATTTATATTAAATTGATGGAAGTTATAAATAATCTGTATTTTACAGATACGATTAGAATTCAATTTAATAATATAAATTCTTGTTATTTTTATTTTAACAAATTTGGGATTTTCATTTATTGATTTTTTTCTTTTTCATTTAGAAGAAAAAAAAAAGGTTTTTTGGTTGAGATTTATTAAGAAAGAACAAATTTTTGAAGAATTTTTTTTCTTCTTGTTATTTTATTGTACTTGTTTTATTCGAATAAAGAAGCAGTGTTTCGTATTTTATGTATTTTATTTATGAATTTGAAAAGTAACTTTAGATTTTTTATGTTCTATTGTTTCTTTCAATTTTTCATTGAGGGATCTTAGAATTCAAAAAAATAAATTCTGAAAGAATAATAAAAAAAAAAAAAAGTTAGTTTTGTTGAAGGTATTGGTATTTAACATGAAGTATAAATTAAAGTACGTTATTATTGAATGTAAATTAGATTAGTTGGATATGGTTGAAATGTCTCTAAAATTCGATTAGTAAAATAGAACTAAAAGTTGATCCTCATCAATTAAAAATGATACTTGTATTAGTAAAAAAACCCAAAGAATTTTTGAAAAAAATCTGAATTTCGAGAAAAATTTATAAGTTGAATTATCAATATTCAGACTTCAAAGTTGCAAAATATCTTTTTTAGGTTTATGGCGAAATGTAGATTAGTTACTAAAAAAGTCGATTTTTTTAAAAAAAATTAAATAATTAACCAATAGATTATTATGACAAATTATTTCGACATATTGTAAATATATTGATGCAGAAAGTAGCTTTATTAAAAAGGAACTAAAAATAATCATTCTTTGAGTTTTTTATGTTGATGATTATTAAGTTAATCTTTGAAATAAAAAAATTATAAAAATAGTTATTTTTGGAAGTTCTTAATTTTTATTTTTAAAGACTCAAATTCTATTATTGTGGTTTTTTATTTTTAGATTTGGAAAAGTCATTTAAATTTTTTTTTCAAAATGGAAATTTTATAATTGTGTTTTTGAGTAAAAAATCGAATAATGTATTGGACAACAAGATTTATAATAGATTTTTTGAGTCACAGAAACCATGTGAACCATGTAGCACTGGATATCGTTTACTTTAATTACCACAATTAAATTATAGATAAATCTATAATGATGCTAATCACTTAAATTTATTAGATCCAAGAAATTGAAATGAAAAAAAATTTTATGTCTTGAAAAGGGCAACAATTCTTTGTTTTCAAAATAATAATTAATTCCACCAAATACTTAAAAAGAAAAAGATTCTTAAAAAAAAATTTCTACTTTTTCTTGAAATTCGAAAAGAATAAAAAGAAAAAAATAAATAAATAGAAAAAATAAATTACCTTAAATAAAGAAAATAATAGCTTTTCTTCTCTTTGGTCATAATGGTTTCCATAAATAGTAAACATAACAATTTGAAGTAATTTTTCACATTCTAAGGGTGTTAAGAATGGTGTACAAAGTGAAATATATTTTGGCTCATGATAAATTAGATACAACAATTTGGAATATTTCTTTATTATTAAATTTTTTTTTTTATTTCAACAGATGGTTTATTTGGTTGGGAGAAAATGAAAAAAAATAAAAGTTAACAAGAAGATCGAAGAATTAACAAAACGAAAAAAAAAAAGAAAAAATAATTTAAAAAAAAGTGGTAAAATTTGAAGAAAAGAAAAACAAAAAAAAAAGAAAAACAAAGTAAAAAAATTTTTTGTTTTAAAAAATAATTACATCTCTAACTCTTTCATCTTTAATACTAACAACTCTAATTTGTGTGTTTGTTGCGGCTTGTTCAAATTGTTGGACTTCATCTAAAGAAATCCTATTTTTAATTAAAAGTGCAATTTTTTGATCGAATGTTTTAATATTTTTTTCGAGCTCAAAATTTCTTTTAGATTGAGAAGAGATCTTATTTTTCAATTTTTTTTAAATATTCTTCGTCTTCTTTGTAGTCTTTTCCAAATTGTTTAAGTTTTTTCTTTTTTTTTTCTTTTTTTTTCATAAAAAAAAAGTGAAAAAGAGTAAAGGTTGTTGCAAGGACAATTAATTAATAGTAAGGAAAAAAAATTCGAAAAGAAAAAAAGGGAAAATTGTTTGTGAGTATTTAAAGGAGATCTTATCATTATCTGTAAGGTCAGTTGTGGGAAATTTTTACTTAATTTGTCTTTTGAGTTACTTTTATCGAGTGGCTTTTTCATTGAAACCACCTTTGAAATTTTTTTGTGTTCTCCAATTGTAGTTGGTGCCTTGAATTCAATATTGTCATCAGAATCACTTGAGCTTTCTTGGTCTTGTGACATTAATTCTTTAAGAAATAAAAAGAAAAAAACAAAAAATGATTCTTAATTTTTTTTTATTCTACCAAAAAACTCAATAATATAATTCACTTTTAACTTTGTGGAGAATATTTAAAGGTAAGTTAATTATGAAAATTAAAAATAAATAAACTTTTAGGTTAAATTTTAAATCAAAAATCACATTATCCAAATTCTCTTATTAGGCAAAGAAATTGAGAAAAAATTTTACTTATTTTTTTGAATTTTCGAGACAAATTAGTTTTCAAAGAAGTTGATTGTAATTTCTGATCTTCTACTCAACAATAGGGCAATGGAAATAATATTCAAAATTTAACATAAGATTAGACAAATAGAGTCTTTATTTATTCAAATATACTGATAAATTCAAATAGGTGTCTTAAAATTTTTACTTCATATTCCCATTTACAAATTGTTTCCCTTAGATTTGAATAAAGCATTTTATTGCTTTAAATCTTAAGTAACTTTGTAAAATTAGTTGACCTTCATAATATTCCTACCTAAAGAACTGTTTGAAAAGTTGATTTAGATTTATAAAAATGGAAATTGAATAAAAAGTTTATTATTTGTGTTTGAATTTCTCAGTATTTACTTAAAACTCATTTAAAAATCCATTTTACACAACTAGTCTTCATTTCTAATTATTCAAAATCCAAATAAGGACAAAAATCATTTTTGTTTTGTTAATTCCGACAGTTTGTTAAATAATCCATGTTGACAATATAATCTGTGTTGAAAAGTTTAATCTGTATTTCAAAATAAAAAGTGTGTTTTTTATTGTTATAAAAAACCTATAACCCTTAATCGATCAAAGAAACCAACAATAAACCCCAAATAAATATGGTTTTGGTTTCTTAAAGTTCTATTATTAAAAATAAAAATTAGAAAAATGAAGGATCAAATTGGAAAATTTTTCTCCAAAATAGATCTAATTTCGGAGATAGTTTCTGTTCATCAATAAAGGTCTTATATTTCTTAAAAATAGAGAAAATTTTGAAAATTATTATCTTCAAAAAAAGTACAAAATTTCAAAAAAACTGAGATAAATTATGAAAAAATTTGAAATTATTCCTTTTTTCAAAAAACATCAAGGATTTTATCTTCAAAACGATCTGGTCTTTTGTGTAGAGAAAAAAGAAATGAAGTAATGAAGGACAATCGTGTCATGTACTTTAAAAAAATGACGAATAAATTTAATTTTTTTCAATTTATATATCTTTTGTGTATTATATTAATTAATTAATTCAATAAGTAATTGTGAAATATTTTGATTATATTAAAATTCAAAAATATATTTTTATTTATTATATAATTTCTTTAATATTAGAGAAGAGTTATAATAATATTATCAATATTATAAACAAGAATATCTTTATTTATTATTTTATTTTTTAATTTTCGTTTACCTTTTGAGGATCCGGAAAATTATATTTATTCCCCCCTCGACCTCGACCCCGGCCTCTGCCACCTCCGCGACCTCCTAGGCCTCTTCCACCACCACCTCTTCCCCTTCCCCTTCCCCTATTAGATTGATAATCATAATTTCTATTTCCTTCATAATTTTGCCCTCTTCCTCTACCCCTTCCTCTACCCCATCCTCTTCCTCGTCCTCTATTATAAGAATAATATGTTCTACTAGTTTGTCGATTAAACCTCGGTAAATTTGTTCTTTTATTTCTGATCACTACTTCTCTTCCATTAAGTTTTTTTCGATTTAATTCAAATGCCTTTTCCACTGATAGTTTATCTTCGAATTCAACATAACCAAATCCTTTGTGCTGTCTATAAATTATTTTATTTTGATAAATTTTATTTCGAATATACAACAAAGAGAAATAAAAATTGAAAGAGCAAAATGTTTTGAGGAAATGTTTAACATGTAGGATAAATTTAATCTTTTGTTCACTCTTTTATGTCATTAGCTGGTGTGTGTGTTTAATTCAGCACTAAAGAGGATAAATTTCAGAATTTTTTTAAATTTATTTTATTTCAATTTTATCATATTTGTTAGACATTTTTTTGATTGATTTTAATTGGTTTATCACATAGATACAAGGTGGAAAAGGGATATAACATCCACACACATATCACAATGAGATATAATTTTTCTTTTATGAGGATAATGTACTAATAAAAAAGAAAATTTTGATTTGAGATTCCATAATCACTGATAGAGTTTTTTTTTCTGGTGACGATTTGTTGTTGTTTAATTTTATGATCACCCACCTTTTTCAAAAAAGCAAAGAAGAAAACTCTTGAAAAAAACTGTTTTTCGTGCTTAAAAAAATCTTTGTTTCTGTTTTGAAAAAGAAAGAAAGTTTTTACTATTTTGAAAAAAGTAAAATTTCTTTTTAGAGAAGAAGAAGAAGAAGACTGCAATATTTCTTTTGTCATTTTCTTTTCTTGGAGTGTGTTTATACGACGGGAAACTTTGTTTTGTTATTACAAATGGTAACCGTCTTCTTTGAAATTGGATTTTTTTGAATATTGAAAAAAAATAAAAAAGGATCGTAATTTTATGGTAACTAAAAGGCAATTCAGAAAGCAAAGAAAAAAAAACGAAACAAAAAAAAACAGAAAATAAAGAACGTGGTTTGAAAGGAAATAACTTACCCAGTAAGGTTAGTTGGTATTCTAACTTTTTTTACTTTTCCAATCGAAGAAAAAAATTCTTTGAGCTCCTCTTCAGAGACTTTATACTCAAGATTGCCAACATAAATGCTCCTAAGATTTTCTTCGCGTATCACAGCACCACGATCTGTGTCATCAATGGGTATTTGTAAACCTAATTCTTCTTCAAGTAATAGGTTTTGATTATTCATGCCTAATAAATTGTTTTTGTTCTTTTGGTTTTCAACAGATTTGATCTTATTAAAGACTGTTAAAAACGGATCTTTTCCAAAAAGAAAGACCCTAATATCAGAGTCTTCCCCAGAAACAGTAGAGTGTCTATTGATTCCTTTTAAATATAACTCATTATAAACGTTCATTTGAAAAGAAGAATAAAAGAAAAAATGATTAACTTTGCATTTTATTAAGGTTTACAAACCCTGAAATTTGAAAGAAGATTAAACTGTGTAGGGTGAAGTGATTTGTTAATTTGGTTCTTAGCTTATCGATCTTGGATTTGGTATGAGTTTTAAAAGTGGTTCAAAATGGCAATTGTTGACAATTTATTTTTTTTTTTTCCAAAACCTGAATTGAAGAGTGTAAGATAAATATATCTAAAGGTATTTTATAAAAAAATCTAGGTTTTTGGGTATTTGATTGAAATTTTGAATTAGGTTTGGTTTTATTTGGTGCTTTTAAAAAACAATTATTTTTCATTTAGTTAATTGACAAAAAAGTAAATCAAGAATTTTAATTTCTTCTACAATCCAAAAATCAAAATTTATTCTTAAACAGATATCGATCTATTAATCTTACACTCTTCAATTCAGGTTTTGGAAAAAAAAAAAATAAATTGTCAACAATTGCCATTTTGAACCACTTTTAAAACTCATACCAAATCCAAGATCGATAAGCTAAGAACCAAATTAACAAATCACTTCACCCTACACAAAATAATCTTCTTTCAAATTTTAGGGATTGTAAACCTTAACAAAGAGTATTCTACAAAAATATTAGTTAACTTTTTTGAATTGACAACACTTGGTTTTTTTGACAAGGTTCCATATTTTGTGAGTAATTAAAAAGATCATAATCCAATGACTTTAAAATAAAAGTTTTTATAAGTTAAACCTTTTCAAAACTTGTAATTTAAACAACTTTCAGCTACTTGATTTTCTTAAAAAGAGTTTCAGGTTTTTGTAAGCTAAAAAATATTACTCTTTAAGATAAGATTCAAAAATTTCAAAATAAAAACAAAATGTAACCTTTTGTTAATCATTTTTTTTACCCTTTTTTAGCTTAAAAAAAATTTTGTATCAAGTATTTGAATTTTGAAAAAATAAAGAAATTATATCTGAAACTGAAACCTTTTAGGCTGTAAGGCTGAAAATTCGAAAAGGTCTTGAAATAATTTATATGGATTGGATTATTCTAGTTGTGTTTTATTTTTATTTGATATTTATTATAATTAAAAACCAATGACTTTTACTGGGAGTTTAATATACTATTAAACACATTTTCCTTTTTGAAATAATATTAATCAGTTTAACTTCTAAGATACAAACTCCAAATGAAAATTATGGTCCAAAAAAAATATTTCCAACTGAAATACAAAATTCCAATTCTAGGAAAATAATATGTGTAACAAAAAATTTCTAATTTTTTCCTTAATTTGAGATTTTTTTATACCTTAAATTATATTCTAAAATTTTTTCAAAAAGTGGAACTAAATGTATTTTTTTTTATTTCCTTAATTAATAGAAACAAAATGATCAAATTATTTTGAGAATAAAAGTACTGTTGATAAAATAACATCAAAAACTATCTTAAAATCATGTTTAAAATTTAACAACTGTTTCTTTCTTTTTTTCTTTTTTTTAGGGTTTTACATTCTCATTTTTTCTCTTATATTAAAATCCACTAGCAATTGGCAAAAAAATCTACATATATCCAAGAGACATATTTTTTTCACGAAATAATAAGTATTTTTATGAAAATAAAAATTGGAAATTTTTCAGATTTGATATCAAGGTCAATTACAACAATAAATATAAATTTATTATTTAAAAAAATTGATAATTTCCTTAAGAATTTTTACAAATTCAAATAATAAAATTGTCTTAAAATAACATGGAATTTGCAATTAATATTGATTTTAAATTTATATTTGCTATCAAATAGTAAATTAAATGTTATATTGGAAGGAGAAGAAGAAGAATAAATACAGTTTTTTTTATTTTGAGATTTAGTTGTATAATCATGTATTTTAGAAGAGAAATAACAATCATTTTCTATAATTGATAATGTCAAACAAATAAAAGACAATCGATTAAATATAGTAGTTGAATGAAAAAGAGAAATTAAAAGCATAAAAAGTTGATAAAAAATAATTTTTCGTAATTTAATTTTAGATTCTTTGGAATTGTATTGATTCTAAAGATATTTCAGGGATATTTCATGTTTTTTCTTAAAGAATTAGTTCGTCTAATTTACATATACCCCCCCATTGTGTCAAAAAAGTAATTATTTTCACAAAGATTCAATGAAATTTAATAAACAAATATTTATCTACTTTTAATGATATACGTAATCATATTTTAAAAAAACTTATTTTATAATAATTTGGATATAAAAATATCCCCCATGTTTGAATTTTTTGATTTTCTATAAGAAAAAGAAAAATTTACAAAATATCATTATTTTTAGAAAATTTTACTTTCTGTTATTTAATAGTAAATTTTTCTGAAAAAATAACATGGAAAATCTAATCTTATTTTAAAAATGTAGGAAACTCAAGGATATAAATTTTTCTAGAATTATCAATAGGTAAATCCATAAAAACCCTACATATGATCATATGTTATAAAATTTGAAGTTGCACTTGAAAATACCTTTAAACAATTTATTGTTTATAATTTTCTTACCAGATATAGTTTGATAATTTTCCCAAGTCTTTATCAATTCAAAAGTTATGACATTTAACTATTAAATAGGAAAAAAAGTCAATCCATTTTAATATTTTTTCTTTTGATAAATAGAATTTTCAAAGAAGTAGGTAGAAATTTGAATCTCTATTTATTAACTATAGAAGGAAAGGAAAATTGAAGTGTAAATCCGGTATTATTTATTAGGCAAATACCAGGTTTTTTTTTTTTGTCAAATTTCTTGAGAATGATAATTCTTTTTTGAGAAGTGAAAGTAAAGTACCTTAATAGCCCAACATTCTCCAAGGTCAAAACTTATTCCTTAAAGTTGACAAAAAAATAAAAAATAAAAACCATCCACATCTCTGCAAAAATAAATTCTGATAATCCTGTACAAATGATCGGATTAGTCTCTGTCCTTGAAAAGGAAGGAATTTGGAATGTTTCTTCAAAATTCATATGGATCCTACTCCCTTAAATACTCACATTTAAAACATTTCACTTTTCTTCAAAGAAATAATATATACTTTTTTCATTTTAATTAATTCAACAGAAGAACTCGAAAGATGATATAATTTCAAAACATGTAACACTACAGTTTTTTTTTTTTTGAATTAACAATTGCTTTTTTCACCAGACACAAAATTCTTTCAAAAAATTCTTGAGGTAAAAAAATACATTTATAAAAATCTGGTTTTTCTTTTACTTTTTTGAACAAAAAACGGAGGAAAAGAAGGAATTCCAACTTTGACACAATTAAAACCAATTCTTTACAGCAAAATTACAGGTTTACAAAATCATTTTTTTACAACTGTTGTTTTTCTTTTGCAAGAGTATTTTTTTCTCCTCAATCAAAGAACTATAATTGAACAAACCACAAATTTACCAAGGCTTTCAAAAGAGTTTTACCATTTCATTTCTTTTTAAATTTGACTTATGAACCGTGAAGCAGTCTCTTTTTTTGAAGGATCAGAATTAAACTTCAAATTGATTGAATTATTTGGAGAAATTCAAAAAGAATTCGCTGCCTTGTATGATGAAAATATAATGCTAAGAAGGAAACTTGGACTACCCAATACAGAAACACCCAAATCAACCAAAAGTTTTAAAGGGCGTGTTGGTCGTGTAAATATTTAATTTTTTCTTGTTTGTAAAACAAAAAAACAAAAATTTAAAAAAAAAGAATATCAAAATTTCAAAAAAAAAAAAAAATCAATTGCAAAACAATAAATATTTTTCAATATCAGTCTTAAAATATAAAATTGTTTAAAACACATTTCCACTTTTAAAATCAAGAACTTTTTTGAGTTTAAAAATTTTTAATTTTCTTGTTCTTCAAAAAAAAAGAATAAAAATTTGGAATGCTTGTTGCAAAATATTAATTAATTTATTTTTTTTTTTTTTGGAAGGGATCTTGAAAAAAGTTAAACAAATATTATTTTCTACTTTAAAATTCTTAAAACCACCACTTAAAAAGCTTGTTTCCTCTATCACCACCCCAGCATATTCTCAGTGGTATGTTAGCCAACATTTTTCATATCACCAGGACATAAATTGGTCGCTGCAATCACACCCTGAATTGCCGTCCATCTTTGTAACATCTTCCAATGACAAAACTGCAAGGGTGTATGATCGTTATAATAGAATGAGTTTTCTTTATTCTGGTCATAAGGGAACTGTAAACAATGTACGCTTTCATCCCAAATCGGGAGTGTTTTATTGTTGTTCAGCTTCTGGTGATCAAACATGCCATATTTGGGGCTATCCAGTCTATTCTTCAACAAAATCAAACACCACGATCAAACCGAAACTAAAACAAAACCAAATCCAAAATCAAAGTACAAACCAAAGCCAACCTTTAGAAAAATTAAATGAAACCACACAACAAAGCTATCCAACAAATCAAAAAAACTTGGAAAATTATCCAATCGAGAAGAATTTAAGCGAAAATTTAATCGATCAAAACATTAAGATGATGAAAATAACAAAAATAAAAGAAAAAAATGAGCAATCGAATAATATCACCGAATCTGAATTACTAAATTTAGAAAAATTAAGAAGCGATAACTTTTCTTCGAGTGACTTAGAAGAGAAAGAATTAAAAAAGAAAATCTTAAATGAAAAAGAAAAAGGAAAAGAACGAGAGAATCGAAAAGAAAATGAAAGAGAAAGAGGAAAAGGGGATTTAAAAAAAAACGGAGGTAAAAAATTTAAACATCAAAATAGTCTTGTCAGTGAGAGAATTGAGAGGCTGAATACAATTTGGGATTCCGATCTTTTAACTGAAGACGAAGATGGCTCCAATTTTGACAATTTTACAAATTTTAATTATCGAAGCAAAATCCCACCATTTCCTCAAGAAATGGGAAATAACGAAAAGAAAAATGAAAAAGAAAAAAGAAAAAGTCGAAAAAAAGTAAAAGAAAAAAAAGAAACGGAAAATAACGAAAAGCAAAATGAAAATGTGAAAAATGAAGAAAAAGACCAAGAAAAGGAAAAAGATAAAGAAAAGGAAAAAGAAAAAGAAAGAAGAAAAGAAAAGGAAAAAAGAAAAGAAAAACGAAAAGAAAAAGAAAGAGAAAAGGAAAGGGAAAGGGAAAGAGAAAGAGAAAAAGAGAAAGAGAAAGCAAAAGGAAAAGAGAAAAAAAAAAAAAAAGAAAAGAATAAAGGGAAAGGAAAAGGAAAAGGGAAGGGTAAAAAAAAAAATAATTTTAAAGGAAAGGGAAAGACAAAAGAAAGGGAAAAAGAAGATCATAAAGAGGAAATTCTAAGTGAAGAAAAAGAGGACAAAAACAATAAAAAAAAAGAAAAGAGTAAAAAAAAAGACAAGAACAAAAAAAGAGAAAATGAAAAAGATCAAAATGAGGAAAGTAAAGATCAAAATACGTCATTTAAAAAAAAAACTAGCTTAAAAAATTTATTTAATAAAAACAAAACGACAGATAAAAGCGAAGACAAAAATGAAAGCAAAAAAGAAAAGGAAAAAAAAAAAAAACAAAACGAAGAAAATCAAAATGACAAGGAAGAATTGGAAAATGAGAATGAAAACAATTCACAATTTTCTTCAAATAAGCATAAAAAAAAGAAAAAGAAAAAGAAAAAAGATAATTTAAAAATAATCAATCCAAAAAAAAAGGGTAATAATTTAATTCGATCTTCTTCAAATTCGCCAACTGGACAAACCTTCCAAAAATTTAAAATAGATACTTTGTCACCAGAAATTAGATTTAAACCTTCAAACAAAAAAATAAAAAAATTGGCATTATTTAAAAAAACTAGTGAAAATAGCAACCAACAAAATAATAATACCAATACTACTATGAATACCAACAATAGTAGCAGCAGCGGCAGTGTGTTTAATAAAGAGAATTCATTATTAAACGACAACCAAACGACTGCAGATACAAATTTAGAGAATCGAAGTAATAAAAGGCAATCACCAAAATCAATTTTAACTGAAAAGGAATCAATATTACACACTGACCAATTCCAAAAGAATAATAACCCTGATATTATATATATACCGCAAACCAATAGCAATGAAAATAAACAAGAATCCCAAAATAAAACAGATGTTTCAATCCGCAAATCAAGCAAACCTTTAATTGTTTTAAAAGGCCATGCATCGGTTGTGTCTTGCGCAGATTGGGTAACGCCCCATTCAACCATCAATGTTGTTACAGGCTCGGAGGACAATACAGTCAAATTATGGAATATTGAAAATTCAACTAATGGACAACTGTTGTCGACGCTAACAGCCCACGATAATGCAATCACACACGTCTCTACTCATTTTAGCCAGCCATTGATTTTATCAAGTTCAATGGACTCCACCTTTCGGCTATGGGATCTTCGAGATTCGAAAAATAATGTTCGCCTCTTTAAGGCGCATTCGGCTGCAGTCCGTTCCTCAATATTTTCCAAAAATAGAAATATGATCGTCTCGGCTTCAGACGACAGAACCGGCAAAATTTGGGATATCAGAAAATCAAAGGAACCAATTCACTCTTTTAACTGCTCCTCGGGAATAAACAAAATTTCAATTTCTCCTCGTTACGGTAGAATAATCGCGCCGCTTGATAATGCTACAGCACATATTTATGACCAATTCGGTAAATTAATCGGCAAGCTAAAATCTAAGGAATTAGGACATAAAAAAATGATAACAGCCGCTGATTGGACTTGTGATGAAAAAAATATTTTAACAACAGGCGCAGACCATGAAATAATCGTTTGGTCTCCACCAATACAAACCAGTAAAAAGAAATAATATAAATTTTATTTCTTTTTTTTTTTTTTTTTATAACTCCTTTTATCCTTTTCTATTTCTTTTTCTTTTCTTTTTCTTTTTTATTCCTTCTTTTTTTTTTTGTTTTTTGTTTTTTGTTTTTGAGAAAACGTATTCTTAACAAAAACAATTTCACATTATTTTTTAAAAATAGTTAATGATTTTTTAATTTTTTTATATATAATGAAATTTTAAATTTTATTCCAAATAAACTTTTTCATTTGAAAAAATTAAAGTTTACATTTCCAATTTTACGCTAGGTAACTTGAGAAAAAAATTTTTTTTATACAACAAATTTATTCATTCGAATACTTGTTTGACAATAAAAAATTTTTTTAATATTTGATCATAATAAATCTTTTCTTTAAATTTAACACTTTACTAAACTATATATTTTGTTGAATAAAATGAAATAATTTTGGAAATAAGTTGATATTTTATTGATAAAACCTTTTAATTCACATTAATAATGTTGAATGAAAATGAGTGATGAATTAAAGGATGAAAAAAAAGTTTCTCGTCTTTTTTCTTGAAATTATATCCAAATATATAATTCATAAATAATCGCAACACAAACAAATAAAAATTCAATTAGGAGTTCCTATTTATATTAAATCAACTGAGAAAATTAATTTCTGAGGAAATTTTCAAAGTTTATAAAATCATTTTTTTACAATTTATTCTAACCATTCTATTCATGTGTCTTTTTTCAAATAAATAAGTGATAAAAAATTTTTGGGTATATTTCATTGGAACGTCTCGTGTAAAATTTCTCAATTTCTTTACGAAATTAAAATTATTGACAATAGAGTTTTTCACTCTTAAATGTAGGAATTTTTAAAAAAACATACAAGAACTAACTTTTCCTAAAGTTAAATTGGAGCTTTCAAACATTGATTTTTATCAATTTGATTTTTAAAAAAAAATAAAAAAGAAAAGAAAAGAAAAAAACCATTGACTGAATCAAAAAAAAAGATTTTATCAAAAATTGAAAATTAGAATTTGAGAAGAATATTGGATAAAATTCATATACTATTTTCTATTTCCTCAAATGAACTTTACACATTTAACTGAAAAAAAGTTTTTTACCACATTGTAAATAAATATATATATATATATATATATAATAAGATATTACCAAAAAAAGGGATTAAATTTTTCTTGGCATTTTATAAGAATATATTTTTGTTAATGGTTCCCTTCTTTAAAAATTAATCTATAATTAAGCGTATAATTAATACTGATTGAATCAACTCCTATCGGACTTATTTCAATTATACTTTGTTTCTGTCAAAGGCCCCAATATCTTTTTCAAATATCAAACTTTTTTTATATTGACCTTTAAAGAACCTTTAAAGAAATAAAATAAAATAATAAACACCAAAGAACAGTTGAAATAAAATATGATATACGAAGTTAAAAAATAAATAGAGATTAAAAAATTCAAAAACTAAAAATCTACTAGCCACATTTAGAAAAGTAACAATACTTATTTTAATTTCCAATTGTAGATCCAAATAAAATTCCAATAGAAATAAACACGATTTCTCTACTATCATTTTCACTATTTAAATAAAATTAGAATAACACCATATTACCAAGTGAATATCGATCTTGCAATAAATAAAAAATTTCCAAATTGAATTATGTTTCAAAAAAAAACTAAAATAAACCGAAAATATATAAAAAAATGATTTATTGTACCCTTTGGAAATACCAATATATCTTCAAGTCGAACAAATTATCAAATTATCTCAAAGTTATTCTTTATAAAGCAATAGGCTTAAGTCAACTCCTATATGGCTTAGAATTATTTAACTTCACTAAAAAGGAATCTGAAGAAATCTATATACTAATTAATCTTCATTTTACAAAGATCTTTAAAATTCAAAGATCTACTCCTGTCTTAGCTACTTGAAATGAAATCAATCTTACATCCTATTAAAAATATTTTCAACTTATGAAAATGGAAATTTACTCAAAAAATTCAAAAAAAAGAATATAAAGAACTTATAAAACTTATTAAATTTGATTATAAACCCAATAAAGAAATAAATATTTGGAAAACAGAAGTATTGTAATGTTTTTAAAAAAAAGATAAAAAATGAATATATAAATAATTTAAATAACAATCAAAGTTGGAAAAACAAAGAATACTACAAAATTATCAAAAATGAAAAAATTTAATTTTAAAATTAAAAATTATCTAAAATATAAATCAAGTACTACATTTCTCAAATTTAGAATTTTTACAAATGGATTAAATAGATACGCATATGTTTTAAAAAAATAAATCTGAATATAACACATATATAAAAAAAGAAAAATTCAAAAATGCGATTATTGTACTCATTATTATGAAAATATAAACCACTTCATTTGGTATTGTGAAAGGTATAAATTTATCAGAATCAAGTGGAAAAAAAATTGTAAAAAATTCTAGATAACAAATTATACGAAAAAGTTATTCTTATAAAAAATACACAGAAACTCTTCAACATGACTAATTAAAATTATCAAATTTACTGTGCTTGTCGGGAATTTTTTATCAAAGCTCTTATGGTTAGAAAACTTAAGGTAATAAAGAAAAAATTATAAAAATAAATTAAAAACAAAAAATCTTTTAAATAGTAAACAATATATAAATTCGGGTACCCAGTGTGCCACTCTGAGAGTAGTGTCTAGGTTTTTTCTAATTCAAAGAATTGAGAAAAATCAAAGATTTTACTCGATTCTTTTAAATTAAAAAAAACCTAACGACAGTGGAATACCAATTATTGATCACGGAATGTGGAATTTTTATCTATAATCTATAAACTTTCTATCGGGTTTTTGCTCCTCCTGTGTATTCAGGACGTGTATAGTTTCGATTTCGTCATGAAAATGATAAATTTATTTTTTATATATATTTTAATTATTTTTTTTCTTCTCTTTTTTTTATTTAATGATTTTTCTCTAATTACTCCTTTCTATAAATAAATAAATAAATAAATAAATAAAAAAAAGTTTTTTCAATTTTGTAAATTTCTAAAATAAAATTTTTCTTCTAATATCTATACAAACCTTCTAAACACATGTATTTCGCCCATTACAACTGGTTCAATTTGACTGATTAATGATTTAGATTCATCAAAATATTTCGTCAAATTGAAAAAAATTAAAAATTTTTTTGGAGTTCACAATGTACAACCGATTTCAATAAAAAAATTTCAAGATGTTAAAGGACATTGAAATGATTTTTTAAACAATAAAATACATTTTTATATAGATTCCATTCGATTTAATTTTTTTTCAAGATATTAAAAAACAGAAGAAAAAATGTATTTCAATCTGAAAGAAAATAAGAAATCACAGATTTTCACCTCTAAAAAAATATCATATAAAATCGAGATCAGAAATTTTGAAATCTCCTTTATTTATGTCATATCATACAAAAAAACAAATTTGAATTATTATGAAGAATCAATAAATGAACAAATAACAATTTTTGTGATTTAAATTGTTTTATTAAAATTAAGCTTGTAAAAGATTTTTTATAATAAAATTGACCGCATCTTTTTGGAAATAACTTATATATATATCCAAACAAAAAAAAAAAAAAAAAAAAAAAAAAGTAAAATCAACTGATTATGCTTATTATTTTAAATCAGAAATACCCCTTTCCAATAGATTAATTATTTGTTCCTTATTAATATCCTGAGAAGCAAATTTAGTTTCCAACCAACCATTTTTTTCAAATATATTTTTGATAAATTGATATTTTCCATCCAAAGATTTATCTTGGATAGCTATATTTTTCAGGATAATAAACATTTCCCAAACTAACACTTCAAATTGATGAATAGTATTGAATGATTTCAAATTCAATTTTTCAATTGTTTGAATGGTTGTATAATCAATAGAATCGCGAACGGTTGTTTTTATTTCTAAATTCAAATGATTATCATTATTTACACTTTTTTCTTGTTTTGATTGTACAGGCAAATTCCCTTCAATTTTCAATTCATTAATTTTGTTTAAAAACTCCCTTTCGGCTTGTATGACGATTTTTTGATCATCAATAATAGTGTAACACCTTTCAATTTTATTGTAAATTTCTTCAATAAATAAACTTAGTTGATATTTCCCCAAAGATAAACATTCATAAACAATATCTCGTAAATTATTGTATATTAATTTTTTAATTTCAGAATTTTCCTTCAGCATTGAATTCGTTAATTTTTTTTTCCTTAAAGAATCTAACATTTTGTCTGGTATTTCATGTTTATGATCAAAAATGTGGATATCATCTTTTTTATTTATAAAAATATCATAAGTCGTGCACATAAATAATTCCCAGAGAATTATTCCAAAAGAATATAAATTATTTTTTTCATAGTTCTCGTCCGAAGAAGTAAAATCTGAAATATTGTAATAACTAAATTTAGCCTTTGTAAAGATATCAATGATTTTTATTTTCCCATTATTAACAAGCTGGACAGAGGAACTGTTTAACCCCAGATGGAAAAAATTAAATTCTCTTTTTAAAATTAACAATGTATTAATTATTTGTTTTGCAATTGATAAGATTAATATTGGATCAATAGATATTTTATTTTTTAAAAACTTCTGAATAATTACACGGATAGTAGGTAAAGAATGACACCCTGTAATTATATTGACTTCTTCCCAAATATCTGCTTCACAACTAATATAATATCCTAAAACCGGATCAATTAATTGTTTTATAAAAGGTTTATTTGAATTTGCAATCATAGAGAAATATCGATCGGAAAATTTTGATTTAAAATTATAATCTAAAAATCTTATATTAATACAAGATCTATCCTTATATTTTATTAGATGCTTGACATATCGTGTATTCTCATCAATCTTATCCAGAAATTGCAAATCTGCATTTAAATCAACCCATTTTGATATTAATTGATTTTGATGTATAAATTTTTTATAGTCTTGATAAATTAGATTAATATTAGAGGGATATTTCCTTTTTAATGCTTTTAATTCCTCATAAAGAATTTTTGTTATAATATGCTGATTTTGAGACATCTCAAAATCTGTGAGAACTATATTTTTGGAATGGATATAATAAAGTGTAAAAATCAAAACATTATTATATTCGGATGCCAACTGCAACGGCGTCTTATGCCCAGCTCCAACTAATTCAAGATCCACACCCAGGGAAACCAACAATTTTGCTAGCCAATAGTTTGAATAATATACACAAAGGTGAACCAAATAATTATTACTTGAGTCACAAAGTTTATTAATTTCAAAATTTGAATCAACCAAGGTTTTGATTTCTTTTTTAAATTCATTACTTAATGCCAGCTCAAATAATTTCTTTAAAGTTTTTTTTTTTTTTTTTTTTTTTTTTGTATAAAATATTTATCATAATATGTATTTAAAATCATTGTTATTAAATAATAATCATCATAAATCTTTTTTGTAAAAATTTTGAAAATTAAATATTTTGTCATATTTTGGAATTAATATCAAAAGAAAATTCACGAAATAACCAAAAATTATTTCAATCAAAAAGAATCTTAAGGTAAATATATTCAAGTTATCTATATTTTAATTTTGCTAAGAACAAATTTAGAATCTGTTAATTTTCAATTTTGGGAACTGTTATTTCAATAATAAAGTTTAAAATAAATCTCAATAACAAATTATCTACAATAGATTATATCTCTTGAATTATCAAAATAAAATAAAAGATAATAAAATTTAAGCGAATGTTCCAAAAGAGTTTTCTGTGAAATTAAAATTAGAAAACTTAAAGAAGAATTTACATTCCTTTTACAAATAAAAAGGAAAAGGGTAAAGCTCTATAATCTTTTTTGGTCTCTTCTCAATTTGTCCTACTATTCATGTCTAAAATCCAATGAAAAATTGCAATTAGAAATATTAATTCATCTGTCAGTGAAAATTCCACAGAATCACATTCATAAACGAATCTGAATCCTTAACAATAAATTTAAAAAAGGATTCGGATCTATAAAATTGATGTCTCTAAAGAAAAAAAGCATATTAATTGTCCAGATTTAAAATTTGATTTCAAAAAAACTTCAAAAAATTCCCTAAAGGGTCGAGAAATTACTTGAAAAAGAGTTTTCTGAAATGGAAAAAAAAAATTTTGTAATTGTTATGGGTGCCTAATACCGATCAAAAACGCAGCAATATGTGAATCGTGATCGATCTCCAAAAATCAACAATCAAAAAAGAGTAAATTTTTAGAAAAAAGCGTTTAATAGTGACACTCAATTTCCAATTAGAATGGTTGTGATTTATAATTTCGAATTTAATTGTTTTAGTTTTGAAGTTTCGCTCTTTGGTGTCTTTTTGAGATCTCGAAGATTTTTTTTATTCATTTTTTTCCTTTCTTGAATCAGATATTGAATTCTCAAGAATGTTACAAAAATCCATACTTTGCTAAATTTAGAGGGTTATAACATTACCATAAATTCTATTAAATCGAATTGAATTGATTGTGTACTTCAGGAATACAATTAGGTTTAAATTTAGAAATTTTTATTATTTGGAAATATGAAACAATTAATTTTTCATTATAATTTTGATTTTTTAGAATTGGAAGTAATTTTAAACTATTTTTTTTAATTTGAATTTTTTGTCAAATAGATTTACTGTTAAATTTTTTTTTTTTTTTGAATTTTGACAATCAAAAGAAGGAGAATTCACAATAACCTTTATTGTTTCAAGCCGCTCCTTGAGTATGGATCAAATTCATGGGGATGTGACTTTAGCCTTAAAAAAAGTTTCCAAGAAAGAAATAAAAAATAATTTTAAAAAACTAAATTTTTAATTTAAACTTTTCAAAAAAAGATAATGAAAATGTAAATTGGGAAATAGATAACTTAAAATTATTAGAATTAAATCTAAACCGATTTAGAGAAATATTGATAATAAATTGTTCTGGATGGAAAGGTCAAGAATATTTAAAAAATATTAGGTATAATAACAATATAAATAAACAGTTGTGTCGTAAAGTGCCGTAGAGTACCTAGGTTTTCTTGAGGTTTTCTGTTTTATTTGTGAAGTGTTCTAGGTTTTTTTTACTTTAGAAATAAACAGAAAATTTATTAAAATTTTCGGTTTATTTCTAAAGTAAAAAAAACCTAACGAAAATCTATTGATTTTTCAAATAAACAGAAAACTCAAGAAAACTTAACGGAAGTTTTTTTTAATTTCAGAAAAAACCGAAAATGTATTTAATTTTCCGTTTATTTCCTAAATTAAAAAAAACCTAACGGAAGTGTTCTATCAAATGCCTTAGATTTTTCTCAATTCATAAAAATCAAAAAAAAAATAACGGCTGGTAGAGGAAATTAATTTCCTCCCTTCAAAATAAAAAAAAATAATAAATTAATCGAGTATTTGATAATGAAATGAAAAATCCCAATATTAACAAGAAATTTCGATGTATATTTTAAATCCTAATTACTTCAATATTATTACAAATACTTGATAAAAACACGACTAATCCAACTCTATCAAACACAAAATCATGAAAAAAAAAAAAAATTACTTTTCTTTTCATTTCATTCATTTGTTTACAATACACAATTCAAAATTATTTGGTATGATCAAACTGATAATAACCCATTTCAACAATATACTTGAAAATAAAACAGACCAATTTTTTAAAAATAGAATATTTCCTTTGCACATTAAAGAATCAAAAAGAATAAAGAGGAATTTTTCTTCTTATTTTGTGATCAAAAAAAAAAAACCTTTGAAATTGGTTTTTTTGTGGAATATAAAGCTATGAAGATGCTCGAAGAAGAAAAAGAAAAAGAAGAAAGCAAGTTGTCTAAAAATCTTAATAATTGGTGAAAATGTGGCTAGGTTGCTGTGAAAGATTTTGAATTCTTATTCAACTCCCTTTAACTTTCCTAGAATATTGAAAATGGTTTCAATCCAAGAACATATTCTTTAAAGAAAGGATACATGAAGGGTTGGTCGTTTTAGAAGCTCCTTTTTATTCATAGCAATTTATAACACCACGATAGACTGAGAAACTATTGGTTTACCTTTAAATATTACTCTTGTTGGGGGGAAAGGATGTGTTATTATACAAACAAAATCAAAACAAAATATAATAAAGCTTTTGATCTCATCCTTGATTAAATTCAGTATTTCTTTTGTTGATTTTTAAAAAGAATAACTTTTTTTTTCACCTAATCTATTTTTTGATCAAACAAAATTTTTTCTTTTTAAAAATTATTGTTGAATTAGCCAGAAAGCTTATCAACTATTTAATCAAAATTTACTTATTTATCACGATATTTTGCTATTTATCACGATTTTTATCATAATTATCACGATTTTAGAGAATATTACAATTTGCAATATTCTCGCAATATTATCCATTATAGTGATTTTATGTAATATCTTGATTTTAAAATATTTATTTGTGCTTTTTTAAACTTTATCAGGAATTACAAAAGAAACTGACAACAAACCTAATAATTACCCACTTCCAAAAAAAATGAGAAAAAATGTAAAGAAGTCATACAAGTAGAACTCAGGTCTTTCTAAATTATGAGCTATGTTTCAGAATTTTTCTATGAATATTTGAATTGTTTTTTATTTTTAATTTTGCAATTAAAAACACAATAGAGAAAAGATGTCTTTAATTGTTAATTTTTTAATGATTTTAAAAATAAAATGATTTATATGTTTTTTAAACGAATCGATAAGAAATGAATGGGACATTAGAAATTTTTTTAACAAAAGTAATTTTTTTTAAATGTATATGAGGAAAATTGCATCTTGTAAGAGGTATTTAGGTTCTCAAAGTTTTGTTTTGGAGTATATCCAATTCTTTATAATTTATTATAATTTTTTTAAAAAAAACAAAAGGATGTATTTTTATGGATAATTTCTCAAAAAGAATTCTTTCTCATAAAAAAACAATAAAGTTAAATGTTCAATTACAATCACAATTGGTTTTAACTATTATTTTGTTTGAAAATTTATATTTTGAGTGTAGTAATTTTTTGAATGGTTATATACATACATACACACACACACACACACACACACACATATATATATATATATATATATAACTGGAGATCTAAATTAACACTAAAAAGTGATGATTAGAAAGAGGAGAAAAAAACCAAAAAAAAAAAATTCTTACTTCAATATTTTCATTATTTAATTCAGAATATTTTTTATCTTTCAATAAAAGTATCCAATTTGATAATTCCTCTTTTTTTTTTTGCTCAATATTTTGATAAATATTCAAAAAATTGATCTTTGTTTCTTTTTTAATTATATCTTTCATATAAATAGATCTTGAGACCAAAAAAGCGTTTACGCCACGTTTACCTTTAATTTTGGGATCGATACCAGCTTTAAGAAGTGTTTGAATATCCGCAACTTCGCCTTTTTTCGTAGACCTGATCAAGATATATTGATCGTTAAAAACTCTTGTGGTTGATCCATATTGCAATAATATTTTTATTATCAAATGATTATTATTTTCTAAAGCTTTTTCAATTGGAAATTCATAACTGTTAGTATTGCCATTAGGATTAGCGCCTAGTTGTAGAATAGTTTTTAAACATTCAACTTGGTTATGCTTTATCGCGACAAAAACTGGGTGCTTTCTTCTTGGGTTGGTATAGTTAATATCAACACCATTTTCAACCAATATTTTAATGATCTCATTTGCACCATATTTGATAGCACTGTGCAGCCACTTGCGCTTTATTTTGGATCCCTTATCATTTTTGATATATTCCAAATATTGGGCTGCTTCGTCAAATTCGTTTTCGCGTAAGAAAGATAGAAATTGTTCATCATGATTAAAATTTCCTATTTCAATTTGCTGCTCGTTATCCAATTCGTTATCATGACTCTTCTCACCGCCTGTGTGATACGTGTGATTGATTAATTCATCTAAATTTTGTTCTTGATCTTGTTGATGACGATTGTTCATTAACACAGACCCTTGGTAACCAAATAAAATTTCTTCTCCTTTTTGCTTTTCAATTTCATTCAGATCAATCTTTCCTTCATCACGGTAAAGTAAGTTTTGTTTTTCTTCGCTTCCTTCAGATCCCATTAGCCTGCCACCACTTTCTGATTCGTTTAAAACATTTTCATAGTCATCAGATTCGATGTCTCTGATATCCATTTCTTTCATTTCATCTATTTCATCTCCATTTAGAAAGACTTTTTTATTATTATTTTCTTTCTCATTATCTTTTTTTATTTTGTTTTCATTTTCTTTTTCTTTTTCATTTTCGTTGTCTTTTTCATTTTCATTAATATTACTCTTTTCTTTTTCGTTTTGTGTTTGTGGTATTATTTTTGATTTTTCATCATTCCCTTCATAAGTACAATTTGGATCTTTAATACTAGGTATCTGAATTTCGTTCTCAAGTGCAAAAAAGATCGCATCTTCTAAGTTCTGTTTATGTTTTTTTAAACAATACCAAGCTTGTTCTTTTGTTATTTTGGGAATTATTGAGAT
The DNA here is from genome assembly GCA_027625915.1 of Anaeramoeba flamelloides. Lineage (NCBI taxonomy): Eukaryota > Anaeramoebidae > Anaeramoeba > Anaeramoeba flamelloides. The sequence goes on from JANTQA010000042.1 coordinate 6,759,183, forward strand.
TAAATGTTTAATTGTTTCTTCCTCAGTCATTTTTTTAATTTGTAAGATTGAAAAAAAAAATAAAAAGAAAAAAAAATAACAAAAAATGATCTTTTTTTACTTTTTCAGAGGAAAGTTGTTCGAATAACCAATGTTAACTTTTTTGTTGGTGTTTTTGAAAATAACTGTTATTTTTTATTTAAAGGGTGATTCTTTTTTTTGGTTGTGGCTTTTAAGTGATATTTTATTTTTAATGAAAAATACCGTTTTAGTAAAAATTATACTTTCTGAATTAAATAGTATTTACATTTGTACTTTTTACTAAATCATTTTACCTAAACGTGCCATCCCTAATCACCCTATTTTTGAAATAACTCAATCAAATTTCAACAAAAACTCCTCACCAAAAGCTACAACCACCAAATCTTTCCGTTTGATCCGAAAAAAAACTAACATAAAAAGACAAAGGTTTTATGAAAAACTGTTTTTTTAGCTATTTAAATGAGCAGAAATGATTTCTGTTTATTTTTCAAGTTTTTCTGAAAAATGGAAATTAAAACAATTAACAATACCTCGAAAAATTATTTATGATTATTTGAGAATCAATTTTTGTGATGAATACTATTAGTTCTTAATTTGTCTCAGAAATAAGTATAATATTTATTTACTTTCCCATAATACCAGGTAAATAGTTAAACAAATAAAAATAAAATTAAAGTTGACAATTCATAATAGGTATTTCCAAAAAAAGTGTGGCATTTTTTTTTATATTTCATTAAAAACAATCTTTGTTATTGGATCTATTCGTTATTTAATAATACCAAAAAAAAATTAATACGGACCAATTGAAACAATTACTATGGTCGAATTTCAAAATATGTTATTTGAAATAGTGTCAAAAAATGGGGGAAAAAATAAAACTTTTTCTGTAGATAATGATGTAAAAAAAATTTCAATAAAAAACTGGAAATATGGCAAAGATACAAATGATATTTTAAATAAGTCAAATATAGTTATATATTTTCATTTAATTGAAAAATTTATCAAGATTAAAAAAGTTATGAAAATGATTTTTTTCGATTAAAAAGAAAATAAAAAACATCAATTTTCTCCCCTAAAAAATATAAAATAGAACTGAGATCAGAAAATTTTAATATCTTTTTTTATTGTGATGACATACAAACAAACAATTTGAATTATTATTATGAATGAATAAATTAATTGTTAAGGATTTTGTAGATTTAAATAGTGTTATGAAGAATGGGTTGAATAGAATAGATATTTCAAAATTAATTTTCCCCACTTTTTTGGAAATAGTTTTTACATTTTAAACCACAAATAGTAATATTTTAACTTTTAAATCCACAATATTTCATTATTTTTTTTTTTTTGTGATCCTTCTTAAATTTTATTTTTTGATATAGCATTCAATCTTTATATAAATTTATTTATTTATAATAATTTAACCATAATTTTGATACTTTTATGATAAATAATATAAAAAATGCATATATTACTGAGAAATTATCATTTTATTTATTTTTTTTCAAACAAAATCGGAATAAATATTAAAATAAGAGAAAAATGGAATTTCTTTTGTTAAGGCCTAAATTAAAAGAATAATATGAATAATTTTCTAAAAAATCAATTCAAGGAATTGAAAATAATTTAAAAAAAAAAAAATCAGAATGCGAAAGAATTTCTTTAAATACTTGAAATTAAATCAAGAATTATTTTTATTTGGTAAGGAAATCATGTCTTAAATAAGAAAATGATCTAAATCAACTTAAATTAAAAGATTATTCAAAGAGAATATAATAATCTCAAAAACCAAGAATTTTATTTTTGTATTTTTTTCATTTAAAACTTTAAAAAAAATGTCAGAAAATTGAATTTGTTAATTTAATTTAATTCATATCTTTAAAAATAATTTTTAATTAATTTTCTATTATATAATAATATTGTTTTTTTTATCTGAACAGATTTTAAAAATTCAAAAATAAGAAATTAAAAAGTAAAAACCAAATATTAATACAACTCAATCAATAAGATAAATAATATAAACCAAATTTCAAAATTAGGGGCAAATTCTTTATTGTAATTTTTTAATTTTCATTTGTCTTTTTAAAAATACAATGATTACACAACATTTTTATTTATTAATCTATATGATTATTTCCTCTAAAAATAAATTTGTAAAATACCTTATTATTCTAAAAAAAAACAATTAAACTAATTTTTTTCTGATTGAAAAATGTGCCACTATTTTTGAAATTATGCTTATATTAAAAAATTATATAAACTCTTTTTCAGTCAAATTGTCCCAGTTTTATTGAATAAAGATAACATATTCAATGATTTAAATAGATTATTCTTAGAAAATTTTTTTTTTCAATTTTAAATTTGATCATTTTTTCTACTTTATCCAAAAGTTTTTTTTTTTTTTTTTTTTCTTTTTTTTTAAAAGTAAATTTGAAAAAAAATCATTTGAAACTAAAAAATTAAAATTAAGAAAATTGAGGTTTTGTAATTTCTTAACAATTCATACATGCAAAAATCTAATAATCAACAATTTTAATTTTCCAAATAAATTGAGAAATTTTACAGGAGACGTTCCAAAGAAAAGGTCACAAAATTTTATTTAATAATTTTTTTTTTTTGAAATTTTTGGTTTGTTAGGGATTTTCTTTAATGAATCTCAACTCTAATCCGAAGTGTATTATTACTCTTATTCATAAACAATCTTCGTTTGGCTGATTCTTAAAAATAAAGGGACTTTTTCATTTTTGGCTGGGTAACTTTGAGTATAATTGAGTTTAGTTAAAAAAATAGACAAATTTTATAAGGAAAAAAAATATTATTTTTTCATTTTTAAAACATCTTTTGTTTTATTTTATAATATCATTTTCTTAAACAAAATTTAAATTTTTTTGGAATGGTAATTGATAGACAAAACAAATTTTCTAGGTAATATTAAAATATATAGGATAATTAATAAATTATTTATTTTAAACAATTTTGTTTAAATATTGTTTTTATTTTAGAAAATGCCAAACAAATTGATAAAAAAAACTACATTAATATTCTTCTTCAATTTCTGAAATTGTGATAATCTCGGGTTTTTACAATTTAAAAAAAAAGATTGAAAAATACTTTCAAGTTTCCAAGGTTTCTGTGATTTTTGTGATTTCAATTCTTGAGAAAATTAAATTTTTGTATTGGTTTTTAAAAAAAATAACTCGAATGAAGTAAAAGAAGTTGAAATTTTTGTCTTGGTGATCGGAATTGAATTTTCTATTTCAAAAAACACAATTTTAATATAGACAACCAATTTCTATATCTCACAAAATTTCAAGGTAGAGTTGGAGTGGCTGTATTCAATCAACCATAAACAATTTAAATTTCAAAATATAATGTAATAAATTCATAAAAAAACTCACTAAAACTCTAACGAGTTTTTCGAAAATAGTTAGATCTACTTTGGCTGTCAATAAATTAAGTGGGTACTCATGGGTACCTCCACTTTAATAAATTTTCTGTAAGTTTATTACTTTGTTCATAAAAAATTTGTTATGTTAGAAAAAGAATTTGATTTTAATTTTTCCCCATATTTACAATTAGGATTTTTGAAGCTACTATTTATGACAGAGATTTTTTCTTAACAAAAACAATAATTTTGACTCAAGACTACAATCTTACTCTTTGACAATTCGATTAATTTTCAGTTTTTTTCGATTTCTCTATCAATACTTTTTGGTGGTTTGTGACGAATAATTATTATAGTTAAAAAGGCTATTTTTTAAATCAGGACTTAATTATTGACATTATATTATTTCTCACAAAGATATACCTTGGCAAATACTAAAACAAGGAGATTATTGCAAACAATTTTGAAATTTCAGTTGATTATTAAAAAAAAAAGGAGAAAGTAATTTGAGAAAATTCACCAAAAATTTATCATTTTTTCTTTTCTTTCACAATTGAAAATCAAATTCTTTTTTTGGTGTTTCGATTTATGAATTGCAAGAATTGTGAAAAGTCGCTTCAAGGAGAATTTGCCATTTTTTGCTTTGACTGTCAACAATACTACTGTTCTCGTTGTAACAAACCTGTTCATTCTTCAAACACAAAAACAGTTAAAAATCATAGTACACAACTCGAATTATGCTGTTCTAGATGCTTTCAAAAACAAACCAAACTGTCGCTTAGTTATTGCCCTGTTTGTAATCAAATCGCTTGTCAACGATGTGACAAGATCGTTCATTACTCTGAAAAATTTCAAAATCATTTTCGAAGAACGATAAATCCTTGTAAACATTTTTTATCTTTTTTGTTTTGGTTTACTCTCACTTTTATTGTTGCAAAAAAAAAATTTCAGAATTGTACCGATCTTATCAAACACCAAACGTCTTGAGAGGGTTAAAGATTTTGTTGTTTTCCAAATTTCGAACACAAATAGCGGTTAACTTAGTTTTTTTCAAAAAGTGCGGACTAAAAGTTTTAAAAGTTTGGTCTTTGAACTATCTAATTCAACCTTTTTAATCATTTTCGGGAACATTTTTAACAACACAAAGAACTCACTTTTTACAAAACACTCTTGCAAATGATCAAAATTCGAACTCTTCTTTATTTCAAAAAAAAAAAAAAAAAAAGCTCTTTAAATTGATTTCTAAAAAGAAAAAATATTACTGATAAATCGCAATTTATGTTTAGAAATTTTTACTCGATTTTCCTTTTTTGAAATTATTCTTATCTATCTTTGAATAAAGCATTTTATGAAGTCAAGTGTTAAGAAACTCTGTAAAATTGGTTTTTATTCAAAATATTCTTTCTCCTGGACTTTTTGATAAGAAACAGTTCGAAGATTTATAAAAATGGAAATTGAACTAAAAATTTTTTGAAATTTATTAGAATTTATCAGTCGTGAACTTAAAAAAATTTGGAATTGACTTTTGATGATCTTGGTGAAACTGAGAAGAAAAAAAAAAAGCAAACCTATGAAAAAAATTCATTTTTACTAATTTTTGGTTTCTGTAATGTTTCAATTAGTAACACAATCATTAAAAAATTTATACAAAAAAAAAAGCAAACCTTTGCTAATTTTTCACTTTTTAATAACTTCAATAATAATAAACATGATTGGCTAATAAGAGGATCTTTGATCAAAAATTATTTTTAAAGATATTTTACAATTAAAGTTGGAAAATCCAATTTTCCAGGTTCTAAAATGTTTTTTTTCAATTTAATAGTTAAAAAATTTGGATAATTTTCTTTTCACATTTAAGAGGTCATTTTATTATATTTTAAAAGCATTTTAAATCTAATAAATATCTTTCAAATAGGGAACCAATTATTTTAACTATTAAAGAATTATTTATTATTTTAAATTGAAAAAATTATTTTTTTTAGGATTTTTCTGGACACTTTCGTTATGTTTTCTTTTATTTTTTGTAATATAATAAACGGAAAATTTATTTAATTTTCTTTTTATTTCTCAAATTAAAAAAAAAACCTGGTTAGTTTTTCCAGAATTCCAAACGAATAGAGCAAACTCAAAGATTTTACTCAATTCTTTTGAATTCTGAAAATTGCAATTAGGATTTTCTTGATTTTTCTGTTTATTTGTGAAGTGTTCTAGGGTTTTTTGATGTTTTCTATTTTATTTGTGAAGTGTTCTAGGTTTTTTTTACTTTAGAAATAAACCGAAAATTTATTAAAATTTTCTGTTTATTTCTAAAGTAAAAAAACCTAACGAAAATCGATTGATTTTCCAAATAAATAGAAAACTCAAAAAAACCGAACGAAAATCTATAGATTTTCGAAATAAAATATAAAACATCAAAAAAACTTAGAACACTTAACAGATAAAACAGAAAACCTCAAGAAAACCTAGGCACCTGACGATACTCTACAGACACTTTACAGCACTTCGGTTAGTTATTTTTAATTTAAAATAATAGTGTAAAATTCTAAGAGATCTTACTTGATTCTTTTTAATTCTGGAAAACCTAGGACACTCAATATTTATCATTAGTAATTTTTTTTCGATATTTCAGTTTTATTAGATGAATACAGCATTTACAAAACTATTAGTTAACATCTATTAAGGTAAATATCTCAAAGTTGAATTGAACGATAATTGGTTTGCCAATTCAGTTAAAAAAAATATTTGTCCCAAAAAACCTTTTTTTCTCAACTAGAGACTTTTTAAAAAATTTGGTTATACTAAGGACAATAAATACAATATCACTCAAGATTTTTCAGTGCAGGTATGTTGATTATATTTTAAATAGAACTTTATTACAAATTGATGAAATGGTAATTCAAGTATTAGTTTTGTCTAACTTGTTTTTTTTTCAATTTTATTTTTCGTACTATGGTATGAAATGAAAGCTATTTCAACTTCCAAAATATTTTTCTTGGGATTATAAGTTGAAAAAATGCAAGACCTTTACAAAAAAGCAATTAAAAATGTCAATTTTTGAGATTAATTTAGCTCTTCTTGATTAAGATTTGATATAAAATTAAATTTTTTTAATTGGGATCCTCTTTATTTAAATTTGTTTGTGAATCCATTTTCTAATAAAAGATCATAAATACGATCAACAACAACAAAAAACAAACAAACAAAAATAAAATTAAATTAAATTAATAAAAAGCAATGAACCTTTCAACATCTCATCAAATACAGTTGTGTAAAAATCATTTTCAACAAGACAAAAAATATTATTGTCCAAAATGTAAAGAATTTGTCTGTCCTCAATGCCTTTTAGAAAAACATGAATCCCATTTTGCTACGGAGCTTGTTATCTCAAATGGGTTTTATTTTACAAAAATCGATGGTTCTTTTCTAACTATTAAAAATTTACCAAGAAGGGAAGATAGTTTAAAATTACAAGAAATTGATATGATAAAAAATAAAAAAAATAATAACAATTTTAATAATAACAATGATACCTACAAACAAAAGAATAAAAAAATGAAATCAAATACCAAAAAAAATCAAAATTTACATTTAGAAAAAAATATTCAAAATGATCAAGAAAACACTAATACAAATACAAACCAAACAAATAATTCTGATTGGGAAGTAATTATAATTAATAAATCTTCTCAAAAAAAAAAAAAACAAATATCTTGGAATAAAAAAAATAAAAAAAGAATAGAAAATAAAGTTAAAAGAAAAAAAAAATCAAAAATTCAACAAAAATTACACTCCAATTTTATAGAGAGAAAAAAAAAAGAAAATTCTTCACAAATAAAAACTATTTTATCAAAACATTTATTCCAATATTCTGAATTTGAAAATAGAGAACGTAGACCAAAATCTAAGGAAAATTTTATTCCTTGTAAATCAAAATTAAAATGTGAATATAATTTAGAAAGAGAAAGTAAAAAGAACTATAATGATCAAAATACAATAATGAAAGAAATCAAAATTGAAAAAGGCAAAGAAATTGATAGAGATGAAGAAATCGAAAAAGATGAAGAAATTGAGAGAGATGAAGAAATTGAAAGAGATGAAGAAATTGAAAGAGATAAAGAAATCGAAAAAGATAAAGAAATTGATAGAGATGAAGAAATTGAAAAAGATGAAGAAATCGAAAAAGATAAAGAAATTGAAAGAGATAAAGAAATCGAAAAAGATAAAGAAATCGAAAAAGATAAAGAAATTGATAGAGATGAAGAAATTGAAAGAGATGAAGGAATCGAAAAAGATGAAGAAATTGAAAAAGATGAAGAAACTGAAAAAGATGAAGAAATTGGAAGAGAAACAGAAATTGATAACAAACAGAAAGACAGAAAATTCAAAGAATTTCAAAATTCAAAAAAAAAGATAAAATTAAAAGATGCCAAGAAGGATAAATTAAATAAGAATGTCAATAATAACAATAATGATCCAAATGGAAATGAATTTGAATTTGGGCAAACACAAACAGATAATATAAATAATTCTAGGTATAGAAAAGAAAATGTACCAGGACATTATAATTCAGTAAAAAAAACTAATAAATTCAAAAAATTAACTATTTTTTTAAAATTTCCAATCGGAAAATTTTCAAAAAATAAATTGAATCATTCAAACACCAATAAGTATGTGAATAACACAGGGAAGAATGAAGAAATACTAGTTAATAGAAATGATTTTGAATCAATTCCATATTTGATTCTTAAAAAACACAAAATAAAAAATGTATTAAGCGAATGGTATAAACAAATGAATATAAAAAAAAAAACAATGTATATATATGAATGCTTTTTCTTGTTATCTGCATTAAATAATCAAAATAATGATGATTTAAGCTCTATTAATAAAAAAGAAAAAATAATCATTGAAAAAATTAGTAAAGAAATAAAAAATGTTTATCTGATCGCTCAAAAATACATTCAAAAAAACGAAACAGCTTTCACATTTAAAATATCTCCAAAATCAATGAATTCTTTTTCTGATGGTCAATTAATTATTAATAATCAAACGTGTAAATTGATTTTATTTCAAAAAGATCAAGAAGAAATTATATGGGAATGGGAAACATCGATCAGAATATATATTCATAAAAAAAAAAATCATGTTTTTGTTTTGCGTTTTCCAAAAGATAATAAAATGTTCTTTATAAAAACAAAATCTGTGTATGAAAAAAAGAGTTTGTTTAATGATCATTTTTTTGTTTGCGAGAAATAGCATCCAAATAAAGCATAATCTCGGAAACGATTCAAATGTAAATAATGAAAATCTGAATATTCAAAGTAATGACATGGTGAAGAAAAAAAAAAAAAAAAAAAAAAAAAAAGAAGAAATTTAAAAAAAAAAAAAAGCCAAAGTAAAAGAAATTTGAACGAAACACCAATAACGCAAAGTGAAAAATTTCTTTCAAAATTATCAAAATGGGAGTCAATTAATAAAAATATTAAATTGAAAAAAAATATTTCTCAATATCGCAAAAAATGGTGGTGTAAATTTTTTAATTTCAATCAAGTTGAAACCAGATAGTGCACTACAACCAGGTTTCTTAAAATTAAGAAGCGATCAAATTACAATTGGTATTGGTAATAAAGATTTTTTCAATCTGTTTTTTGAACAAAAACCTGAAGTTTTTTTACATAAAACAAATCAAAAAATTTTTACAATAACTTGGAAAAGTTTAAAATCTGGAATAAAATGTTTTTCACACTCGAAAAATGACAGAAAACTGATAATTAGATCAATTTTCTACTTTAAAAAAAAATATAATTGCAAATAATTGGATTTTATGATTATGATTATTATTATGATTATAATTATTATTATTATTATTATTATTATTACAAATCAAATAAACTTTAAATTAGAGTTATTCCAAATAATTATAATTTTTTTAAAAAATAATTTTTTATTCTAACATTTGTTTCTATTTCAATATATATCCCTTAGCACCCCAAATAACCTAAAAACATTTCAAACAAAAATTTTAATTTGAAATGTTATCAAATGATAATAAGGTATAGAATTAATAAACAATTATCTTAGAAAGAAAATTTTATAATTAAAAATTGTATAGTTAAATAAAATAAAAAAATAACTTGAAAAAAAATTTTCATCATTTGAAGGAATTTTTTTTTGGTTATTGTGATTTTATTATTTTTCCAAATTTTTTCAAAATAATTTTTTTTTTTTTTTTTGAAAAGTTTGTCTAGACATCAAAAACCTCTTAGTTTTAACATTTAAAACACATCATACTTTACTGAAATTTTTTTTTGGGCCCTTTGCACCCCAAAATTTCCTAAAATGCTTGATTAAATAATTTATTCATTATAAAAGTTATTATAACAACACATAGAAAATTTGTTTTATCTACTGATTACTATTCAATATCAATATCCTATATTTGTTTCTAAATAAGTTAAAAATAAAAAAAAATTAAAATTAAAATTTAAAAAAAAATAAGATTTTTTTTTAATTGTAAAATTTTACAATTTTTTCAACAAGATTTTTTTTCAATTTTAAATGATTTAGCCAATAGTTCGAGTCAGATTAATAAATGATTTTTTTTTTTTTATTTTTTATGATTTTTTAATTTTTGACTTTTTAAAATCTAGATATAAAATAAACAAATTTGTTGAATTAGAGACCATATATCAGAACTTATTTAACAAGATCTGGATTAATTTATTAAGGAAAAATTCAAATATCGCAAATATATTATTCAAATTTTTACCAATATCAAAATGAAATAAAAAAAAATTTGGTTTCGGGTATTATTTTATAATATAGGAATAATATTTAAGAGTTATTTTTTATTTTATTTTAAATTTAGGTATAAATATTTTATCGATTAAAAAGTAATTTATATTTGTTTTATTCCAATTTAATAAATTGAAATTATTTTACAATTTTTTTTTTTTTTTTGATTTTCAATTATTATCTATTGCTTAAATAAAAGTTTTAGAAATTTAATCATATTAAAAAATTTAATTTTGGCCTTAGGAAATAAATTTCATTTTTCTCTGAATTGATATTTATTGATATTTTTTCTAAAAAAAAAAAATAAATTTTTGGGTAATTTATTTTTTTATTTATTTTTTTATCATAAAATTAGCAAAAATTTTTGGTGGTTATTATTAATAAATCAATGTGTTGAGTTTTGAATTACTATTAATGTAATAAAATTTCTGATTTAAAAAAATAAAATAAAAATAAAATCTTTAAAAAAAATGTAAAATGAATAATTATTATTTTTTTTTTTCAATTTCAAAAAAAAATCAATAACTTAACAACTTTATCTTTGAACTATTTTGACTTTTTATTAAAATTCAAATCTGGATTAAAGAAAAATAAGAAAATTAATATATTAGTAGATCAATATCATTATAAATCTAATTTAAAAAACTTGATGAAATTTAGGTAAATCCGGGGTGCTAAGGGATATATATATATATATATATCTACCTTATCTTTAAAAATTAATTAAATATAATCAACGAACAAATAATAAAATTAATTACGATTCAAAAGATTTAATTGAACTTAAAAAAGAAATCTATAAATACACACATATATATATATATATTATGAATTATTGAATTCTAAGAGTTGGATATGTTGTTAGGTTTTCGAGAATTAAAAAAAGAATAGTGTAGAATCAAAGATTTTATTTTCGATTTTTTTGAATTCTGGAAAACCGCAGTTAGCTTTTCTTTTATTTTTTGTTTATTTAGAAATAAAAAGAAAATTTTTAAAATTTTTGGTATATATCAAAAAGTAATAAAAACTGCTGTTTGCTTTTTTTAGGTTTTCTTGAGTTTTCTGTTTATTTGGAAAATCAATGGGTTTTCGTTAGGTTTTTTTCAGTTTTCTATTTATTTGTGAAGTGTTTTAGGTTTTTTTGAGGTTTTCTATTTTATTCGTGAAGTGTTCAAGGTTTTTTTTAATTTTTGAAATAAACATAAAATTTTAATAAATTTTCGGTTTATTTCTAAAGTAAAAAAACCTGTCGAAAATCAGTAGATTTTCCAAATAAACAGAAAACTCAAAAAAACCAAACGAAAATCAATAGATTTTCCAAATAAATATTTATTTTTGGATCACTAGTGTAAATATGGAATGTTGTAAAAAAATAGAGTTTTTTCAATTTTAAAGATAAATAAAGAGTTACATGCATTTATCCAAATTTTGGCAATTGTAAATATAATATCTAATTATCTTAATCAACTGATAATAATTTTAATCAAAAAATTGTTTGGTAAAAACCAATCTTACAATTTAAAAAAAAAATAATTTTTGAAACAATATATTGTTGTTCACCAAATGGGTTTTATATTGAAAATCCATATTAGCTCAAAAATCAAAACCGATGCTTTGTTTACTATTACTGAAATTTGAATAAATGCATGTAACTCTTTATTTATCTTTAAAATTGAAAAAACTCTATTTTTTTACAATATTCCATATTTACACTAGTGATCCAAAAATAAAATTTTATTTTTTACTCTCGTTTTCACAAGTTTTCAGATATATTTGTGAATTGTAACAAAAATTCACAAAAAATAGAACAAGGGTTGAAAGTGTATAAAAGGTATTGTTTTACCAAGAATCAAAAAAAATCAACTCAACTTTTGATTTTTTTTATAAACTTTTGTAAAAAAAATATTTTTTTGTGATTTAATTAAAATGCAAATGCTGTGCTCACATGGGTGTATGAATAAATGGTGTTAGTCAAAAAATGATGAATTTGACACAATACCATAATTATAGAAAAAAATCACATATTGGTTAAATAGATAAAGGTTAGGTTACTTTATATTATATGAATTTTTGATTTTAGAATTCTACATTATCCAAAAATTCAAGGTAACTTTTACAGTTTACATTTATACCCGTTATCCTAGTTATTTCAAACAAAGTTTAACTTATAGACTTCAAAGTAATACCAATAATAAATAACTTATCAGAAATTAACAATATTAGTTTGTGGTTTTCTAGTTTAGTAATCAGTCAATAGTTTTTAGAATGCAAAAATTAATAATAATAATTTAAAAAATTAAAATCATAATTAATTTAAACAATTAAAATAATTTTATTTTTTCATTAAAAGGGAGAATTCAAAATAAAAATAATAATTTTTTTTTTAATAAGGGATTGTAGTTAGGATTGAATTTATTTTTTTTTTATTTTCATTAAATTGCTTTCGTTTTTATTATTATTATTATTGCATTATATCTTGTGATAATTTATCATTATTATTATTTTTTCTATAATAATATTATCTGAGGAATTTGTTGTTTTTATGTTATTTCTTTATTTTGTTTTATTTATATCATAATAACAATAACAGAAATGTTATCAGTGCTTCCTTTGTCAAGTGCAGTCATTAAAAGTTTTTTCGACATTTCTTGTGAATTATTCATATCTTTTACAAGATCAACAGCATCTTGATCTTCCAATACATCCTTTAAAAAAAAAATTTTTGTTTTTGATTTTTTTTTGAATTAGAACGAAAGAATAAAAATAATAAAAGTAAAAGGAAATTAAAAATTTGAAAGTCAAAAAAGATAGAAAATTAATTTTTGAAATTTTATTATTTTGAAAAATAATTCTTTTTATTCAATACGTATAAACATATCTAATCCTTTTTCAAACCTTTGTTTATTTTTTTTTTATTATATATTTTAAATTTAGATAAAAATGGTCTAAATAAAATGAATAAAGACAAATCTTTTCAAATCTTTTTATATTTATTTATATTGCTGTTTTATAAAAATTAAAATGTATTAAAAAATGCATTTCTTTTTTTTTCCATTAAAGAGTAGGTACTAAAAGTCCACCTGTTTGCCCGAATCCCGAATTTGAATTAGAGATATTGTTGAACCAAGTGAGAGAGCGAATCTGGTCATTTCTCATAAAAATCAGATCCGCCCCATAAATTGAGAGGGATTTTGTTCCAATTCTGTTCATGTTCGATTTTTTATAATAGTCAAAAAGATTCAATTCGGTCAAACGATTTCCTCAAAGAATTAGTGGTTCTAAGAAGCATAAGCCCGATTTTTAATTAAAATTACACCGTGGTGGCTATTTGAGAAAATGGTAAACAATAAGAAATAATGGTTAAGGGAATAGAACCCCCCCTCCTTCAGATTGTACACTGGGTTGTGTTTCCACTGGCCCATACCGGTTCTCAAAAAATGCATTTCTTTCAAAAAATGTTTGTTAAAAAAATTGAAATATCTACAATTTGAAATTTTTATCATATGTTTTTTTTTTTTATTTTGTAAAAAAATTACAGTAAGAGAGCAAAAAGATGGGAATTCAATGATGAATAAGAACGAAAAAAAAATAAAGTCGTCAGAAGTTGATATATATATACACATTTGGTTCGGTCACTTATAAAAAAATTATTTTTATCACATGCAATAAGTATGCTATGTATTTTTTTTTCAACTCAAACTTTTTCTTTGTGAAAATTTAAGTAAATAATTTTTGATAACTACAGATAAGAAAGAGATTAGCTCTCTTGAAGGTTTAGATAGTATTTTAGTTTCCGTGGAAAGATTTTGAGAAATTATTGTATTAATTAGGAAAAGTTTGAAAATTTTCATATCTTCTTATTTCTGATTCTAATTTAAGTAAAATAAGAAGTATTTTACTAATAAAAAATTGTCTTTAAATATGATATTTAAAGTTATTTAACAGTACTTTGAAATTGTTATTTACAACATTTTTTAGTTTGAAACACTGATATTTGCGAATGTCTCAATTTCAAACCAGTTGAAGAAATATTTTGTTCCAAGGAACCAAATTATTTGTTCAACAAAAATTAAAAAAAAAGTGTACTTCATAATTTTGGGAATGTTTGGAAATTGAATAAATCCCATTTCTTTATTAAAAACTAATGTCTAAATACATACATTGTTTTTTTTCGTTTTTATTAAAAAAAAAAAAACCAATATCATTTTTTTTTAAAAAAAGTGTTTATTCTCGTTTTTCAATGAAAAAGAGAAAAGGGATCATTAATAAGAGGTTTTCAAAATGAGAAAAAACAGAAATTACAAATTTTGGAAATAAAAAAAATAAAAACATTTTTTTTAATACTATGTCAAGTCAAGAAATTTTAGAGAATAGTTCAAAATCATTCATTGTTAAGAACGCCAAGTACATGTAGGTTTTTATGTTTGATCTTTTTTGAGAATTGCTTGACAAAAGGGGAATAAAAGAGGAAACATATCTCATTGAAAGAACTGAAGATTGGTTTGTCTCTGTAAAATATAAACCAAGTTTTTTCTCCAATGGAAAATGTAAAATTTAACTTCAGAGTGTTCTTGAACTGCATTGGGAGAATAATATCCTTTGAAGAAACAGTTATTCAAAGTACCATTAAAAAATAACAAATTTGTTTTTTTTTGTTTTTGTTCAAGTTGTTTTATTTTTTTTTATTTGGTTTGTTTTTTGTTTCGACGATTTAGATCCTAAGTTCCAAAAATAAATAACGTCTCATATTGTTTGATTAGTTCAACAATCACCTTTTATAATTCTTCGTTTTGGATCTCCTTCCAGACTCAAAATAATGATATTTTTCTGGTGTTAAGATGATATTAATTGAGGAGTTCGAATAACTCCTCAATATCATCTTATATCACTTTGAACACAACAATTTTTTTCGTTATTCCAGGCCAAACTCAGATTATAACAAGGAGATTCTTTCCAAATCAAAACAATAAACACTGTTATATTGGATGTTATAAAAAATTTTAAAGTGTATAACTTTTGATAGAAACTCGTTAAAATATTAATAACATCCTTGATATCTTATTATCAAAAAATGAACAAAGTTATATCATTTTTTTTTTAGAGAAAAAAAAAATTATAAACCTTTTACAGAATATAAAACATCTTATAAAATGTGTTATAAATTTTGGATATTAAATATAAAACAATAAAAAAAAAAAATTACATAAAAAATCTTGTTAAAATGTTTCACTAATAAAAACCATGATAGAAAACTGTTTTCAATTGTAAAAATTTCATTAAAAACTTTTTTTTTAACAAATTAGAATTAAATATTTTTACTTTTATTTTTTTTATAAAGTTTTTTTTACAAATAAATAATTTATTTAAAAATTTGAAATATTAAAAAATAAAACATGTCTCAAAAACGTTATTATATTTTTTTGATTAAAAAATCAGAATATATAAACAAGAGTTTTGTAATAAATATTT
The DNA here is from genome assembly GCA_027625915.1 of Anaeramoeba flamelloides. Lineage (NCBI taxonomy): Eukaryota > Anaeramoebidae > Anaeramoeba > Anaeramoeba flamelloides. Next base: position 6,774,853 of record JANTQA010000042.1, read on the forward strand.
TGTATAAATGTTAAAAAACATTTTTTTTTCCTTATTTAGAAAAATTAATAAAATCTGATCAAAGAGTAAAGAATGAAACCAATTGGAATTCAAAAGATTTAATTGAACTAAAAAAAGGGATATATATATATATATATATATATAATGAGTTGTTGAATTCTTCAAGTTGTAAATTTCGTTATGTTCTCAAAAATATCAAAAGAATAGAATTAAATAAAATATTTTAATTTATTCTTTTGAATCTCGTAAAAACGTAGAGCTTTTTTTTTAATTTTAGTAATTAAAGGAAAATTTCTTAAAATTTCTCAAATTTCAAAAAATGTGCATTTGTTTTTCTTGAGTTTTCTGTTTATTCCGAAAATCGATATATTTTCAGAATTAGGCAGAAAACCTAAGTACTTGACAACACTCTACGGCATTTGAAGACACTCCCCAAAATATTTTACAATAATAAAAATCCAAAAATATTTATTTAAAACTCAAAAATATTTAAGTTATCTATCAATTTCAACCATTCTAAAATTCGGGTACTTTACTAATTGCTTAAATAGATATTAATATACACATGAATAACAATACAAATAAATATTGTCATTTATGTTTAAAATATGAACAAATGGAAAAGATAGAAAATATTGACCATTTTTTATGGGTATATTTCCTTCCTATGAAATAAATAGATAAATATTTCGAAATTAAAAGAAATAAATCTTAAAGAATTAATTTTAAACCAAGGTAGTTTAAAATGATTTTTATTAATTAAGGAGAGACGTTCTAAATGAATTCTTCAGATACATCACAAATACGATTATTTCATTAAGAATGCTCATCCTTAATAATCGTGAAATCTATAAATTCACGCTTAAATTCCCTTTTTCAGAAATTTGTATATAAGAGCAACTAGAGTGTAATGTACACTGTTGCAATAATAATAATAATAATAATAATAATAATAATAATAGAAATGTTTTTTATTATTAGAGATTAAGCCTAATTTTGTTAAAAAAAAAATATCTTCATCAAAATGAATTTTTTTTTCTTGACTTTTTGAAAAAAAAAAAAAAAAAAATCATAAATCAAAAAGAAATACTAATATGTATACAACTAACAATTTTTATTTTGATTTTTTGCCAGTTTTTTCTTTTGTTTTTCATTTTCATTCTAAATTATCTCAATCGGTACCTCGATATTACTTAAAATTGCATGAACCAAATAAAAAAAACAGAAAATTTTCCAAAATTTGATGTTCAAATAATTACTTTTAGTGAAATATATTTTGTATCAAGTCAGAATTCATTCAAAAAAAATTCACGTTGAATTCCGATCTTTTTGTTCTTTATTGATCGTTAAATTATTATTCAAATTTAAAAAATCTTAAATTTCAACATTTTCACATTAAAATATTTTTACTCATCTTGAAATAATAACACCTAAAAATAAATGTAGCTTGTAATTTATAAATCTTTCAATATATTAAATATTAATATGATATTATTTGTAAACTAAGAATTACATCAAAAATTCATTGAATAATCATTCTTTTAAAATTAAAAAAAGTTTCAATGAATAAATATATATTTCATAAGAAATTTAATAATATTCTATTAGAAGAAAAAATATTTTTTATTTATTTGTTAATTATTTTTTCCTCTCTTATTCCCATTGTGAACAATTAATTTTAGTCTCAGAATATTTTACTTGAATTAAATGGAAAATTTTTAATAATTTTGATTTTTTTTGGATAATAAAATTAGTTCAGAAAATAAAAAATTATAAGAATAAAAAGGTAAAAGAAAGAAAGAAAAATAATAATTACCCAAACACCATCACATGCAAGAATTATAAATTTATCTTCTCCAGTAATTTCAAATTTTGTTGTATATGGTTCATTGATAATATATTGTTTAAAAGAATGGTCACCAAGTGATCGAGTAATTGCAATCATCCCTTTTGATTATTTATTTAAATATTTGATATTATTGATTTGATTTTGATTAAAGAGGAATTGATTTTGAATAATGAATATAAAGATACAATTATTTCAAGTTTTGGTAAAAAAAAAAAAAAAAAAACTTTTTAGAAAGTCGATAATGGGCCAGTGTTAAAGTGTCAAACTTATAATCCTATGGATAGTGTTCAATTTCTCTTAACCACATTAATTTTGATTGTTTATCATTTTTCTCAAAAAGTTACAAAAATTACAAAAAGCCACCAACGGTGTAATTTTAATTAAAAATCTGGTCTATGCTTCAAAGAACCGCAAATTCTTTAAAGAAATCGTCTAACTTATTTGAATCTTTTTGAACTAATATAAAAATGTATAAGAATAAGAATTTGGTATAAAATCCCTCTCAATTTTATGGAGTGGATCCGATTCTTGAGAGAATTGATCAGATTTGCTTTCTCACATGGTTCAACGATATCTCTAAGTCAAATTAGGGATTTGGTAAGTTCAAACAAGTGCCGTATACATAACATAACAAGACAAGGAAAATTTTTTCAAAAAAAAATCTCTAAATTTTGTATTTTTGAAATATATTCGCATAATAAACACTATTACACATAACAATTTTGAAAAGATTTTACAACTTTATTAGATATTAATGGGAATTGAAAAAAAAAATGAAAGTTTTCAGTAATATTTTTTTCATTTTTAATTGTAAATAGTTGAAATTTTTATTTGACTTTGCGATGAGATTATTTTCATCTATTATTTTAATAGTCTAAAAAAGAATCATATTGTTTCAATTTTAAAATAAAATCAAATATTTCTTTCAAAAGGTATCGTTAAATTAAATTGAAAAACTGATTTTTTTTCTTTTTTTGGAATATTTTTATCATTTAATTTTTTTTTCATTTTGAGTTTTTATATATATTCCCTGTTTTTTTCTGCAAATTGTTTTAACATTTATTCTTTTTTCTTCCTTAATTTTCAATCAAAAGTTCATTTATTGTAAATTATTTAAAATAAAAAATACCCCAAAAATAGGGTTTTTTTTTTAAAAGTCGGTAATTTTGAAAGCTGGAGTACTACTAACAACAATAAATACAATATCCTCAAAATTTGAAGTTATGTAATTTTGATTATATTGTGAATAAACTTTATTATTAAAGATAAAAGGTTAAGGATAGTAGTTTTGTCTAACTTTTTTTTTCAATTTTTTTTTTTTTTTTCAGACTAACATAATTTCAGGGTTTTTTTTTATTTTTTTAATTTTGAAGAATAAATTAAAACTAAAATTTAAGTCGATTTTTTTCGATTATTATGAATTTTTTGATTATCCAGGTATTTCCAATTACCCTGATTTTTTTACACACTTGCCAAAATATTTTATAATTTTAGGAAAAAATAAAAAATTGATGATAATTTATATTGTTGTGAAAAGGTAATTTATTGTTTAATGGGTTGAATTGTTATTAAAATTCCTATATTTATGATTATTTCGAATATAAATTTATTGAATAATCTTTTTTGTATTTGTATTTTTTTCTTTTGTTTTTCATTTGTAAATTATTTTAATAAATTAATGTTTTTTTAATTTTATTAAAACTTCGGGAAGAGTTCCCTTTATTGGTTTATTGGGATGGTTATTTAAGATAGAGTATAGAAGAAGAGAGAAAAAAATTAGGAACCAAGAATAAAAAGAAGATATTGAATGGAAAAAGTACTAACCATTGATAATTATATAAATATGCTTGAAGACTAATAAAATAAAAAAAAATGTAAAAAATTTTTTTCCTTCATACTGGATTTATTGTTTAGTGTAATAAGAAATACTTTATCTGTTAAAGAGAGAATTTTGAAGTGATTAAATAAATACATAACTTCTAATTCAAAGAGTGGATAAACACACACATTAGAAGCATTTTATAAACGGTAATTTGGTTTTATAAAATAAAAAATTTTGGTTGAATTTTCAAATTTTATAAATTTGTTAACTTTGCTTCCAAATAAATTCGTTTCAAAGAACATTTATTTTCAGAACATTTCACTACAATGAATATTTTGAAAATCAACTAATTTTGCAATGTATCTTTACATTTATACTAAAATCAATAAAATTCTTTATTAAAAGCTATTTATAAAATGGAAAATTGAAATAAAAATTATTTTACATTTTTTTTGAATTTATAAGTAATCTTTGTTGAACAATAAATTGAACAAAATTTTCATTCAGCTTTCAAAAAAAAAAAAAAAAAAAAAGTTTAAAAAATCAAAGGAAAAATCCTGTAATTTAATTCTAAAAATCAGTTATATTATAATTTTCCTCTTAGAATTGGGGGGTGGGGGGTGAAGGGTTTATTTTAATTCTTTGAATTAGATTTTTTTTTTGAAATCCAAATCAGAATTTTGCTCCTTTTATTTCGCAATTAAGGCAGCTTTTGAAAAGTGCGAATGAAAGCGAAGCGAAAATCTGCGAAAAGGAAAATTATTTTTTAAAAATGGTTGTTTGATGACCTTCTAAGATTTAAAATATCTGTTTATATGAGTTTAAAACAATATTTTATATTCTAAATTATTTGTTACCTGACCAATTACGGAAAAAAAAAAACAATACCTATTTTACGCGCAAATTTTCGCTTCGCTTGTATTCGCAGGTTTCATATATTTCAGCAAATAACAATATATCATTTATTTTATTTTTTTTTTCTACTTTTTGCTTCAAATTATTGGGACAATTTTTATTTGGAAATCAAACAAGATTTGAATTTTAGTTTCTCTAAATAATTATTATGTTTTTTATAATTTATAAAGAAAACAAAAATGATTATAAAATTGCACCATTAATTAAAAACATTTAAAGTAACCCAAATTTAATTCATCGTATCAAAAAAATAAATAACGAAGCTTGGAATAAATTCATAGATGAAATAAACTTAGAATTTAATCAAAACAAAAATTTTTGGAAAAAAATTAATTCAATTAGGTCAAAAAAAAAATGAAAATGATTCTAAACAATAAAAAATATGATTAAAGAATATTTTGGTTATATTAAAAAAAAACTCAATTAAACCAAGGAAAAAAGATTTTAGATTATATTAAAAATTTAAAAATAAATAATTTAAAAGAGTTTAAAATTAATATATTTTTCCAATTGAAAGTATTGCAAACATTATAAAAAATTTAAAAAATAAATCAGTAAAAGGATTTCAAAAAATTGAGAATTTAAAATATATTATTAATGAAGAAAATTTCTCTCATATAAATCAATTGAAAATCAAAAAATAAAAAATATCTTATTACAATTCAAAAAATCTTTAATAATTGGTTAACTAACCCTACTAATAATACTATTGAATATATTAAAAAAGATCAATTTTATTTATTCATAAAAAAGGAAATGAAGGAGTAGCTTTAAATTATCGGCCAATTTCAATTAATCAAAGTTTACCAAGATTATTTTTAAAAATGGTATATAAACTAATTGAGCCTTGTTGGGAATTTATTCATAAATCACAATTTGGATTTCGAAAAAAATATGATACTCGAATCGCAGTCTTAAATTTCTTAAATACTTATAATAAGATAAAATCAAATAATGTAAATAAAAATGATAAAACTTATATTATAATGATTGATATAGCAAAATGTTTTGACTCAATCAATTATAAAATAATTAGAAAAACAATAAAAAAAATTTATTCTAAATAAAATTATCAAAAATTTTTTATTAAAATATTATCAAGGAGAAGGGCTTGGTATATTCCAAGGAGACCCCTTATCTCCTATTTTATTTGCTCTTATTTCATATTTTCTTTTATTAAAAATTATACCTTTAACAAATCATTGTCAAATGTTTGCAGATGATTTAATCCTAATTATAAAAGGAAATAAAATCCAAATAAATTAAAAATTAAATTCAATATATGAAATTATTATTCAATTTGGATTAAAACCAAATAAAGATAAAACAGTTATATCAAAAGATTTAAAAAAAATTAAATATTTGGGTATTTATTTAGATAAAATTGCACATATAGTTTATAATTTAAAAAAATCTAAAGAAACATATAATAACTGCAAACAATTATTCAATAACAATTCTCTGAATAATAGTTTAAAAATTAGACTATTTAAATCTTTTATTTTAAGTCAATTAACATATGGATTAGAAATTTTTAATTATCAAATAACAACGATAAATTATTTAAATTCTTGGATTAATTCATGTATTACTGAAATATGCAAAATAAACAGAAATACACCAATTCTCATTTACAAAACAGAATTTAAAATTGAAAATATGATAATTTCGGTAAATAAAAAGAAATTTAAATTAAAAAATAAATTAGGAAATTTAACTCTACCCTATTTTGAAAAACTAATAAAGTTTAATCAACAAATAAACAATAAAATCAACTGGTATTCAAAAGATTTAAAAGAATTAAAAAATGGGATATATAAGTACACATTCAATGAGTTGCTGAATTCCAAAAGTTGGAAGGTCAAAAAATTATTTCACAATAATCAAAAATCAAAAATATTTATTTAAAACTCAAAAATATTTGAGTTATCCGTCAAGTTCAACAATTCTAAAATTCAGATCGTTTACTAGCTGCTTAAATAGATATTACTATGTAATTAATAAAAATTCAAATAAATTTTGTCCTTTATGTTCAAAATATGAACAAAAGGAAATTATAGAAAATATTGATCATTTTTTATGGGTCTGTTCTTCCTATGAAAAAGATAGATTAATGTTTTATAACAAACTAAAAAAAATAAATCTTAATGAACTAATTTCAAATCAAGACAGTTTAAAATTATTTTCATTAATCAATAATCGTGAAATCTATGATTTTACGCTTAAATTCCTGAAAGGGAATTTAAGTCTAAGGGTAACTAGAGTGTAATCTACACTTATTCAATAATAAAAAAAAAAAAAAATTATTATGTTTTTTTTTTTTAATTTATTTTTTTCATTAATTTTAAAAATATATCATAGCATTTTGGAAAAAATTGTCCAATAAGAGAAAAAAGTTCAACACTATTTTTAACTGTGAACCTTTATAGAATCACAGAGCCTAAAAATGAAAAATAAGATCCAATTAATAAAAGAAAAAAATCAATGACTAAATACAAAATGGGGGACTATTCATAATAACAGCTTTTCTAATACAATCTTTATGAAGTGTGTTTTTCTTTGATCGATCTAAGATTCAAAATTTGTTAAAATCAGTTTTTTGAATAATACATTTAAGTTTGGGTTTTTCTTTGATTGATCTATTATTCAAAAAATTTTTTGCGAAAAATTTGACTATTTTGGAGATCTCCAAAAACAACGAACCATATTTTGATACAAAAGGAGATTTATTTTTTTTTTTGTTGATTTGATTTGATATAATATAATGAATTATTTTTTGAAGTTAATTTGTTTCTTCTTTTTTTTGATTTTACTTTTACTTTTACTTTTTGTTTTCAGGTTTCTGTGATTCTATTAAGGTTTCCAATAAAAAATCATTTTTTAAGTTTTTTTTCCTGTTGAACTTTTTTTCGTAATTAGCTAGTTTCAGAAATGTTAAATATTTTATAAAGTAAAATTTTGGAGTTATTTTAAAAAGGTTTTAAAAGTATCAATAAAAGGGTCCACAAACTTTAATAGAAGCTACTGTTAATTGCAAAATAAAAGGAGCAAAATTCTCATTTGGATTTCAAAAAAAAAAAAAAATCGTAACCCAAGAATTAGAATTAATCTTCAAATTCGATAATTCTAAAAAGGAAAAGTAATAATACAACCTTAAGTTCTACACGGAATTAAATATTTTTAAAATCTTACAAGACTTTTTGGAATCTAGAAAACTTTTTTTGGAAATCTGAATGAAAATTTTGTTCGATTTATTTTTGCATAAAAAGTATTTGGCGAAAATCTATGAAAAACTTTTTTTTTGACACTTTTTTAAAATTAAACTAAATTTCATAATAAATGTCCCATTTTTTTTTATTTTTTTTTTAACTTTTTTTTATTTTAATTTTAGATGTAAAACAAATGTTTCTAGTGTATAGAACTGAATATTAAAACGGTAATTTTTTCTATTATAATAGATAACTATAATTTATAAAAATATTTATTTTAAAATTTTGATTTTTAATGGGACAATGATTTTGAAATGGGGTTTACTTTTGAAAAATGAGAAATATTTTTTTGCCAATTTGCTATCTATTTGATTTTTAAAGTTAAATGTTTTCAAATTATTGTGGTTGTTTTGGGGCGATTGTTTAAAAAATAAATAATTTTGATAATTTTGGGTTTGTTGGTCTTAAATTGACTGCTTTTGAAAATAAAAAAAATTAGTATCTTTCAAGAAATTAAATAATTTTGTAAAATGGAAATTAAAATTTACCGCAAACTCTGTCATTTGTAATAAATCCTCCTTGTTTTTTGATTCTTTCTTGTTCTTCAAGAACAGATGCTTTGTGATCAAAGCTTAATCTTTGCGCGATTCCATTCCGGCTTTTGTAATGCAAAGGGAAAAGATAAAAAATTAAATATTTTGATTTTGTTTTGGTTTTTTTTTTTTTTTTTAATTAGAAAAGTTTAACAATCTGTAAATTTAAAAATATTAATACTGATAAATGTAAAAAAATGTTCAAAAGTTCCTTTGTTCAATTTCCCATTTTTCAATTTTGATATCTCAACTTTGAATAAGGAATTTTATTAAAGTATAAGTGCAAAGATACATTGTAAAATTAGTTGATTTTCAAAATATTCATTGTAGTGAAATGTTCTGAAAATAAATGTTCTTTGAAATGAATTTATTTGGAAGCAAAGTTAACAAATTTATAAAATTTGCAAATTCAACTAAAAATTTTTCAAACATTTTTTTGGATTTAGCAGTATATTAATGAGGGGAAACAAACCAAAGAACGCCACGTGCATCCCCAATGTTTGCTGTGTAAAGGGTTTTTTTTCCCCCTTCTTGTCGAATGAAGGATGTGATAACAGTTGTTCCTGGATATTCGATTCCATTTTCTTTTAATTTAAGATCAATGTTTGAATAGGTTTTTCTCCAAATTTCTGTCATTTCGTTTTCTTCTTCTTCTTTGGTTTCTTTTATTTCTTCTTTTTCTTCTTTTTCTTCTTTTTCTTCTTTTTCTTCTTTTTCTTCTTTTTCTTCTTTTTCTTCTTTTATTTCTTTTATTTCTTCTTTTTCCGTTTCTTTTATTTCTTTATTTTCTTCTTTTTCGTTTAATAACCTAAGGAATTCAATATGTAAATGTTCTTTACAAAAATTGGATGCTTGTGAACCTCCGTGGCCATCATAAACAGCAAAAAATCCCTGATCTTCTTTTTCCCCAAATTTATCAATCACAACATGAGTGTCCTAAATGGGTATTTTTTTTTTTTATTTTTATTGTTTTAGTTTTTGGTAGTTTTGGTTTTTGTTTAGTTTAATGAACAGAGATTAGCAATGTTATTTTTTATTTTTTTTAATGGTAAGCAAGTGTTGGCTTAAGAAAGGTTGTTTTCTTTCTTTGGTTTTTTCTTTTTTTCTTTGTTTGGGTTTTTTCTTTTGATATTATTTATATTACACAAATTTAACCAAGCCCAAAGGGAGTTTTGATAAAACAATAAAAATCCATTTTTCAAAAATTCGAACGAAAGGTTTTATAAATTGTTGATCAAACTATTTGGTTAACTATTTTGATACTCACTTTTTGAAACGAGCTTGAAAAATTGTGTTTACGTTTTTTGTTGTTTTGGTTTGTTTTTGAGTTTGGTTTTTTGAAATTAAAATCAAAAGAGTATTAAAATTCATTCAAAGGTCAAAGAAAGGTTCCATTTCTTATTTGTTTTTGTGTTTTGTTAGGAATTTGTTTCTTTTTTTGTCTTTTTATTTTTTTTTGAAAGAGAGATTTGAGGATCATTTGTGGTGTGAAAGATTTAAAAATCAACAACTTTGAAATTTTTTCAAAAAAGAAGTGGTGAACTTTCTTAGTCTTGGTGGGTTTTTTTTTTTTATTGGTTTGTTTTTCGTTTCAAAAAAGATGATCCAAAGAAACAAAGGAGAAAAAAAAATCAAAAGAAAAAATCAAACTTCCATTGTTCTTCTGAACCTTGGATTTCTTGTTGCAATTACTCCACACGATTTTACACAAACTAAGTTTTGATATTTATTTGGGTTCTTGCTCATTTGGAGAAATTAATTTGACAATAAAAGGCAAATGATTCGAAAAAGTTTTAAAAATGACTTTTGAAATTTTTTGTATTTATTTGCATTTAGAGGAACTATCAAAGAAAAATTAAAGTACCTTTCATCTCCACTCCAATGAAATTGTTTATTCTTTTGTTGTTCAATATTTTTTTTGTTACAAAAATTCGAAGTCTGCTAGCCTTTAAATAGCCACATTTGAAATCAAATCCTCTTTTATAAATTAAACTTATATTCATTTTTAAGTGAAAAAAATTTTGTTAAAATAAATTTGTTTTCTTTTTAGAATTGAATATAACTTAATTGGCTCAGAAAGGAAGGGGAATTTTTTTTCTGGATTACTTAAAGTGGATTTTACGCTTTAAAAAACCAATTTTTTTATTGGTTTCTTTTCAGAAAAAATCAAAACTGATCGAATTGATAATTATTGGATATTGACTTAGAATTTAAGGTTAACAATTGCTAAAATTTGAAATAAAGATTATCTAATATATGGTGTGGCAACATGTTATTTTGATTCTTTGATGATCAATCTTTGACTTAGTATGGGTAATACTGATAAATTCAAATTTATTTCGTGAAATTTTTAGTTCAATTTCTATTTTTGTGATCTCCAATTAACTTAACTTTTAAAACAACTCAATAGAACGAATATTTTGAAGGAACAAGTAACTTTACAAAGTTTTTCAACATTTAAGCTAATAAAATACTATATTCAAAATGATTAAACAAAGATTTAAAAAGGAAAATGAAGTAAAAATTTTCAGATATTTATTTGAATTTATCAGTAATAGTGTTCTAACAAGTTAATTTTTTCAAGGGATTGTATTTGATTCTAACTGAAACCTTCCAGAAATCGAATAAATTTTGAATTATATATATTTCCATTCCTTTAACTCAATAATATTCAAATATAAAGTGGAGGGATGATCATCAAAGAAATTTTGTATTTTTAAATCGTTTCAAGTTACATTTCGAATTTGGTTTGAGAAAAAAGTTTTACCCAACCATCAAAATTTTCACACATAATATAAATTGTAAAATTTTAAAAGATCATTAAACTTATCATTATTTCAACTCAACAATTCATGTCATAGATATAAAGATGATTGCCACTAAACATAGAATATGGAAAATCCTCAGAAACTGACAAAAAAATAGATATGTAGGGTTATTGTTTTTTGCAATGAACTGATAAATTAATTCTAAAAGCAGATCTATAAATAAACAGGAAGAGTACTCACATCCTTTCTTTTTTTTTTTTTTTTATTTTATTTATTGATTCTATTTGAGAAGAATGATGAAAATTATTTTTTTGGATTTTTATTATTAAGAATCAAATTAAGGGACTAGTAAAACTTATTTATTTTATCCCCTAGAGACCATAGAGTAATGATATACACAAGGATAGAATTAAGCCCAACACAAAACCTCATTTATCAACTTTAAAAAAATGAGCTATCATTTTTTAAAAAGGATTTCATTTTTCCAAATCTAATTTTCAGTCAAAAGATCTGAGATTATTTTAGTTTTGGATTTTTTGATCAAAAAAGAAAAAGGAACATTGTCAAAAAAAAAAATACTTTGAAGAAATGTCACTTTTAGTAATTTCTGAGAGTTTATTGAACCAATAACCTTGAATTTTAACCTTCTTATAAAAAATATATTAAAAATGAATTAAATATTGAATTATTGGAGATATAAAAATTGATCTTCGATTTTGTTCACCAATGAATATTAAATTTCTTGAAATTTTCAAGATTAGGTAAAATGATTTTTTCCAAATATTCAGAGTATAAACCAGGAAAATTTAGTATTAAAATCAGTTATTTGATAATATCTATTTTTTTTTTTTTTATTCAAATTATTAATTTGAATTCTTTTTTCTTTGTTTGAAAATCTTTGAAAAAATGAGGAATAATTTGTAAAGTCAATTGTTAAAGTTTAATCATGGTTTGTTATTAACCAGCTGAAAAAATTAAAATTGGATTATTAATTATTGAATAAAAATAATCAAATCAAAAAAGTATTTCTTTAGATTATAAGTTGAATTTTCTGATCCGTGAAATTTTAAAAAACGATTGATAGTATTTTTAATTTAATTATTTTGTTTTTTTTTACTTGTATATTTTTGTTAAGCAATTGGAAAAAAATTGATATGGACTGTTCTTTGAATCAAAAAATTATATTATTTAGAGTTATTAAAAATAATTATTGTAATTTTTTTGAAATTAAGTAGATTTTTTAAACTTGGGTTATTTTAAGATTTTGTGATTTTATTTTAAAAGTTTATTTTTGCACATTTCCTTTGCAATATAATAATATTTCCATCTTCTTTCATAGAAAATAATTTTTTTTTTTTAAATGATCTCTAAATGTGTTAAATTATAAAGTTTTGAACAATGAAAAAAATGGGACCAAAGTTTGAAAAACAAGAATTCGTTTCTGAAAATAACATTGAAATAAGTTTTTGATCAATAATAACAAGACATTGAGTTCATTATTTCAATTTCAAGATGTAGTAAAAATTTTTGAATTTAATATGAAATTCCTTGAATATTTTTTTTTCATAAAATTCAGAGTCACACAAGCTTTTATAATGCATGTCAAGTCAAAAGGAATAATATGTGATATATGTATTGGTAGATGAGTATTTTATGTAATTAGCTAAACGATCTTTGACCTGCAAAGAAATTTTAGTAGTGGTTAACAAATGAAACTACAGTCAGTTCCACTTTGACGACAGAAATTGCTACGAAATTTAAGGCACAAAGAAATCTCAAATTAAGATAGAAAATTTAAATTCTAGTAAAATAATTTGTGAAAAAAAATATTCCCAAAAATGTTCTTTAATTTGATATTTTTTTCTTGTTTAAATTTCGTTCAAAGTTTGTGTCTTCAAAGTGGAACTGACTGTATTATTTATCTTTTCAAAAATAGAGATGTAAGATTTTAAAACGATTAAACTGAAAGGATTTTAATAAAAAATAGTTATTACTGGGTTCTAAATTGAAATTTTTTTTTTGGTTTGGTTTTATTGGGAGCTTTTCAAAAAATAATTGGTTTTTTTTTTAGTAAATTGAGTCAAAGGTAAATAAATGAAAATTTTAATTGAGAACTCCAAAAACAAAATTTTTTATTAAACTTAACTAACCTATTGATCTATTAACCTTTCACCCTTCAATCTTGTTTTCGGAATAAAAAAAAAAAAAGATTTATTCTTGAACCACAATTAAAACTTTATTAGATTAATCTCAAGTTCACAATCTATTGTATAACCAAAATAACATATGGTCACACATAGAGACAAGATAATCTTTTTTTTCCATTTCAGAAATTGTAACCTAACAAGATATTGATTGAAAATTGTATCAACTAAACTTAAGGGAGTAGCTACACCATAAGACATGATAAAAATTTAAGAGGGATGAGATAAGAGTATTTTATTTTAGTGGCGTCTGAGTGTAGATTCTCTAAAAATTTTTTTAAAAAAATTATTTGATATTTTTTTTTTTGTAATGTTAAACATAAAAAAAAAAGAGATTATATTGATAAAATAGTTTTTTTTTTTTTATTAAAATAAACTTAATTTCATTAATTTGGGCACAGTTTATACAGTTGAAAGAATAACAGTAACATGATTTACGTCCAATTGGGAAGTAATTTTAATTTAACAAACTATTTCATTTTTTTTCTTTTTTGTTTTTGTTTTCATTTTCTTTTTTTCAGAAACTTAATCTGTTTAGTTAGAATCTAAAATTTTTTTCTATGGTTGATATAAGGTTAGTGTTGTCTTTGTTAAAGAGAAAAATCCACATACAATTGGTCCATGGTATCTTATCATTTGATCGATCAACCATTGTTGGTGTGATTTCAACAAATTTACCAATATAATTTTTTGATCAAACTCCTTCATTTGAGCTTGTTTCCTTTTTTTGGACATACTGGTTTTGATTTTTTGTTTTATATTGTTTTCTTATATTTGGATGAAAATGGTTACTTAAAAAAACATTAATACAATATTACTTATATGTGGTTTTATATTACGTTTGGAAAAATACAATAAATTGAGTTTTTGTTAGCCTATTTTTGATTTTAGATGTGTCCAAATTTTTGGAATGGGGTTTAGTTTTTTTTTTGGGAGAAGATAATTTCAGATTCTTAGAATATCACTTATAGCTATTATGTGGTTTAAACTTTGATAACATATAATCATATTCACTTCTCCAATTCCACCAAATCCAAGGATTTAAAATCTTAACAAGAAATCTTTTGACTTAATTATTCTTTTTTTGGAATTGTTCTAGCTATTTACGTCCCATTTATGTTTCCTTTTATGATTCTCTCAATTGTAATGTTGTTGTTCATTTTAAACAATGCCCATTAAGGACTATTCGAATTTTATGCTCTGCGAGGGTTGGAATACCATATAGTAAATGGTAAAACTTGTTAAAAAGTTATAGGTTTTGCTGAAAGTCAAAATATTACAATTTTTGGAATTATTAACGATTTGTTTGAAAATTATAATATTTTGACTTTCAGCAAAACCTACAACTTTTTAACAAGTTTTACCATTTACTATATGGTATTCCAACACTCACAGAGCATAAAATTCGAATAGTCCTTAATCCCAAATGTCACTGATAAAAAAATATTTCTAATTGCTTTATGTTGCCAGGATTAAAAAAATCTCAAAAATGATGAAAAAATAAAAAAAGAAAAAAATTTAATGACAGAATAGAATGTTGAGAGAAGGATAAAAGATAAGTTATTCAACATTCAAAATACTTTTTTAAACAATTCAACTCAACATTCTATGGTGGCAATTTCTTGGAGACATTGAAAAAAAAATATAAAAAATCTTATGAATGTAGTACTTTAAATAATAAAAATCAATGAACTACAACCAGAGTAAAAAATGTTATTTTCTGATTCTTTTCAAAATTGCAAAAAAGTGAAAAATGTTCCTTGACCATGGCTACTCCCTTAAAAGTTTTTGAAGACATTTTTACATTTGTGATATTCGTGAAAATTTGTTAAACGTTGGGTATCTTGAATAGTATTTTTTAAACATCACTTTCGAAAATTTAAAATTACTAAAATAAAATTACCTTCCAAATTATTTCCAAATAAATTAATTCCTTATTAATTGGCAACCTCAAATTGTTAAGATGAATTATTTGTATATCTCTCCAAGTACACTGTAAAAAGAAATTAAGAACGAACCTCTCCATTCAAAGAGAGCTTAAGATTTGGAAACAAAACAAATTATTTTTTACCAAAACCTTTTACTTTTCTTTTTCTTTTTCTTTTTCTTTTTCCATTTTTGATTACAAAAAGAAAACAAACAAAGAAGAGATGTCAAGAATGCGTATGAACGAAGTAAGCCCATCTCCTGGGCACATAAACTTATCCACGCCCTATACTAGATGGGATACACATGTAAATGAAAAACCGAAGACCAGCGCAAGAAAGAAGCGATCTGGGAAAGAAAGCATGAACAAATTAAAACAAAAATATTTGATGCTTTTTTTAATTTTGTCCTTCTTAATAACGATACTCAAACTCTACGAAGCAATTTCTACTGTTTTGTTTTTTAGCTTCCAATTAATTTCGCTTGTGATTTTTTATTTATTTTACCAATCAAAAAGAAATGAAAGTTCTCTCGACAAGAACCAACCAATACTCGAATCCTTTGTCAATTCGATAAATAAATTTTTAAATTCTTTGGTGTCTTTGATTACTGGGAACACAAGGCACCACTCTGCAAAAAAAGCACCCTTGTCTTCAAGCAGAAAAAGGCCAAGTCCTGTTTCACGAAGAACAGCCCACAGGGTCTCACCACAACCAAGAAATGAACATTTTTCAGATTCATATTTGAAAACAAATGTACGTGTTAGACCCCTTAAAAATTACTCTTATTATACAAGGCAGCAAGGGAATCACGATAACCAATACCAAGACATGATCAATAGGCCAATAAAAACTGAACAACCTTTTCGGGATAAAGTAAAAAAAGAAAAATATTATCGTGACAATTATTCACAGTTCGAAAGAAATCTACCCAAAAATAAATTTCATTCATATTCTAAAAATGACGACTTACATTACCATGAAAGAAGAGCCAATTACCAAAATAATGATTACCAACAATTTTCTCGAGAGGACCACCGATCTTTTGACTACGATAGCAACAATCATCAGGAATTTGAAAGAGGGGATAACCATAATAATAACTATTTGTCATCTCGCAAAATGCATTCTCCTCTTTACCAAAAAGAAATGTCCCCTTATATGAGGAAAAAAAAGTCTCCAAAAGAAACAGATACTCCTTATTCTAGGTTGACAGGAATTACAACTTCTTCGAGTAATAAGAAAAAGAAACAAAGATCCTTAAAAAAAGAATACAACCATGACCAAATTTTTAATAATAATATGAATTATAATTATAGCAAGAGACGTAATACTACAATGAGAAAAAAATCAAAATTTAAATATGATGATGATGATTATTATAATTAAAAATATGAAATAAAATTCAGTCCATTTCTTAATCCTTTCAATTTTTTCATATTTTATTTTTTTTTTTTTTTTATTGGAATTTATCAAGTGCTTTTCCTGACTAAGCGCCAACTCAAAATTTTTATTTAATACACCAAAATTTGATTTGAAAAAAAAAAAATCTTTTCAAATAAATTCGAAAAGAAATACCAAATTAGAACCATTAACTAATTGAAGTGCCAACAATTGGTAATGATTCACAATATCCTCACAAAATAAAAAATAAATAAATAATCAATATTAAAAAAATAAGGGTGTGTGAAAAATTTTGGAGAGAGCTAAACAAAAAAATTCATTGGTAAATTTGTTGAAATTCTTTTAACAATTATTGATCGATCCAAAGTTTTAGATACTATCAACTAATTTTATTTAAGTTCTTCTATTTGGAAGAACTCAATTTTAACCGAAAATCAATCTTTCGATAATTTTTTTGATCAAATATAACTGGTAAACTAAATGAAAAAACGAAATGAAAATAAAACCAAAAAAAAACGAAAAAATGATTTTCATTTTTTTCAAAAAATCAAAATAATTTCGAAACTGAATGAAATTCTAATATTGTGGTTCTTTGAACTGTTTTAAATGTTTCAAAAAAATTGAATTTTCATTTGGTTGGACGTAAACAAAAGATATAATGTTTCCTCTAGAGATTACCATATAATTTACAAAAAATCAACAAAAAGATATTTAAAAAAATAAAGTCAAGAAAAGTACATCTTTATTAAAAAAATTGATATATTTTCTAATAAATTAAAATATAATTATATTTTAGATATTATTAATAATATTTATTCAATCTGCTTATTATCACTTGTAAAAAATATATGTATTTTTGAATTTTTAAAACGGTTTTTAAATAAAAAAAAAAAAAAAAAAAATGGTAATTCGAAGAATATAGTAGATTGCAGATTGTTTATTTTCTATTTCATGATTCAAAATTATTTTAGTAAATCAAATATTTAGATAAATAAAGTTAAATTCTGGAAAGGTTCATAAGTGTTTTCTAGTCTTTAGACATTTGTATGGAAATTAATCTATTGTCAGAATAAATGAAAAAACTCTCAAACGTAAAACTGTTTACACCATCAAAGAAATGAACAGAAAAATTAAGATATTTTCGATTTATTTCTCAAATTAAAAATGGTAGGTATATTTTACGAATTTTATAACTTTTAATTATTATAACATTAGTGAAAAAAGATTTTTTTTGGGCTAACAAGATATTAGAAATTTGAAATGAAAATATTTTCCCTTCACTAGTCTATTCGGTAAAAGAATAAAAGTAAAACACAATTAAGTTCAATTTTTCAATTTTTTTGAAATATTGTTTTTTCTTAATTTTTGATTTTTTTTTAAATTGTGTTTTGATTGGAGAAATATGTTTATGTGTTATCTAAAATGATTAAGAGTAAAAAAAAAAAATAAATAAATTCTAGTAGGTGTGAATTCGGAATGAATCTTCTCTTTTTGAAGACCAGACAAGAAATATCACTTTTCCTAATAAATTTGTTGTAATCAAAAATGAAAAAAAAAAAAAGTGAACAAATCCTATTTTAGAAGATTTTTATATTTTACCCTCCTAAAGTGTGGTACTGTAAAC
The DNA here is from genome assembly GCA_027625915.1 of Anaeramoeba flamelloides. Taxonomy (NCBI): domain Eukaryota; family Anaeramoebidae; genus Anaeramoeba; species Anaeramoeba flamelloides. The sequence goes on from JANTQA010000042.1 coordinate 6,793,166, forward strand.
AAAGGTTACCTTGAATACACCCCCACATTATTATTAATTATTTTGGACCTTTTTTATTCTTTTGCTTTTCAAAATTCAAATTTCACATATTTTTATCAAACAAAACCAAAATAAAGAATACTATTTCGAAAATTAAAAGAAGGAGGGATTAAAATATTGAAATTAAAAAAAATACAAAAAATTCAATCTAAAAAAATGAAAAATTGATTAAAAAATGAAAACCCCATTCAGAAAATATTTTGAGTTTTTACTGTTTGATAGAAAACACATAATTATAAAATAAAAAAAACCCAATAATAAATCTTTATTTCTGAAGAAAAATTAAAAAAATATCCTAATTTACTTGAACAAAATCTGAATTTAATGAATTAAATCAAAATAATATTTACACGAATTTTGAAAATACTTAGAAATAAAAAGTTAATTATTTCTCAAACATTTACAAACAAAAAGTATTTCCATTGAGAATTAAAAAGAAAATAAAATTAAAAATAAGTTATTGTATCAAATTTCACAAACAAAACCTTAAAATAAATGATTTTTAATCATTTTTATTTAAATACTCTTTTATTTTTTTTATTTTTTCAATTTTCTTTTTAAATTTGAATGTAAATATATTAATATCGAACATCTCCCACTCAAATCAGTAATTTTTTTTAAATAAAATTCTCTAAATTTTGTATTTTTTGAATATATTCATATAATAAACATTATTATATATAATAATTTTGAAATTTGTTTACAATTTATTAGATATTAATTGGAATTGAACAAAAAAAAAAAAGTTTTCAGTAATTTTTTTTTCATTTGTAATTGTAAAATTATTGAAATTTTTATTTGACTCAGTCGCGAGATTTTTTGAATCTCTTTTTTAATAGTCGACAAATAATCATATTTTTAACATTTAAAATAAAATCGAATATTTCATTCAAAAGATATTACCAAATTAAATTAGAAAACTGTTTTTTTTTTTTTTTCTGTTTTTAAAATATTTTTTATAATTTTATTTTGTTTCATGTCTGAGTTTTAGTACAAGAGAAAATAAGAAAAATTGTAAAAAATTGAGTTTTTACAATTTTAGAGATAAATAAAAAGTTTCTTACATTTATCAAAATTGGGGTAATAGTCAATGAAACATTCAGTTTTGATTTTCAATCTCAGATGGATTTTAAATATAAAATCTTTTGGTGAATACCAATACTTTGTTTGAAAAATTATTTTTTTTTGAAATTAAAAGAATTGTATTTACCAAGCTATTTTTTGATTAAAATTATTATTAGTATATCAGGATAATCAGATATTATATTTACAATTACTTAAATTTGGATAAATGTAGGGAACTCTATATTTATCCCTAAAATTCTAAAAATTCAATTTTTTACAACCTTCATATTTACTCGAGTTTAATGTATATTTCCTATTTTTTTCCAGCAAATTTTTTTTACATTTATTCTTAATTCTTATTCTTAATGTTCAATCAAAAATTCGTTTACTGTATCTAATTTCAAAATAAAAATACCCAAAAATATGTATTCTTTTCAATAGTCGGAAATTTTGAAAAGTGGGGTATTTGAATCTTGATAATATTAATAGATATAATTTTATAATTGGTATATAATTATCAAAACACTGAAAAAAAATATAAAAGAAGTAAAACTGAAATCCATTAGGTATGTTTTGGCTTACTTTAATTTTCAGAATTTATTTTTTCCTTGTAGTGTATTCTCCTATTTCTTTAAACATTCATTTTTTAGTTAAATAAATGAAAGAAAAGATTCAATTCCAAATTAAATGATAGAATTACAATTGGTAAAATTTACTTACATATGAAGTAAATAAATTAAAATGTAGTCAATAAACAAATAAAAAATTCCTCTCATAAATAATTAAAAAAAAAAAAAAAAAAAAAAAAAGATGGATTGTAATTGTTTTTCCAAGAACACTGAATTTTTAACAAATGATATATTATAAAATTTAACCCTCATCCCATTTTATTATTTTAAGGGACTGGTAAATTTTATTAATTTATTTACCCAATGATGATAGATCAGTATTTATATAAGAATACAATTAAACCCGTTATGCAACTTCATTTATCAACTTTAGAGAGTTTAGTTATCATTTTTAAAAGGGGTTCATTTTTCCCAATTAAATTTTTAGTTAAAAGATCTGATCATCTTTAGTTTGTATTTTTGGATCAAATTAGAAAAAGAAACATTGTCAAAAAAAAATATTTTGAAGAAATCTCACTTTTAGTAATTTCTGGGAGTCTGTATGAACAAATAACCTTGAATTATTAATCTTATTTTATAAATAAAAAAAAATGAGTATATATTGAAACCTTGGAGATATAAAAAATTGATCTTCGATTTTATTCACAAATGAATATTAAATTTCTTGAAATTTTCAAGATTAGGTAATATTCTTTTTTTCCAAATACCAAGAGTATAAACAAGGAAAATTTAGTATTAAAGCAAAGTTATTTGATAATATATTTTATTTTTTTTAGAATTATTAATTTGAATTTTTTTTCTTCTATTGGAAATCTTTAAAAAAATGAGGAATGGATTGTAAAGTCAATTGTTAAAGTTTAATCCTGTATTGTTAATAACTCAGTGAAACAATTAAGATTGTGTTATTAATTATTGAATAAAAATAATCAAATCAAAAAAGTATTTCTTTAGATTATAAGTTGGATTTTCCAGGGTTTAAAAAAGTATATTGGTATAATTTTTAATATGTTTATTTTGGTTTTTTTTCTTTTATTTCTTTATACAATAAAAATATAAAATTGATATGAACTATTCTTTGAATCAAAAAAAAATATTATTTTTAGTTATTAAAAATAATTATTGTAATTTTTTTGAAATTAAGTAGATTTTTTATCCTGGGTTATTTTTAGAACTTAGTGGTTTTATTTTTAAAAGTTTATTTTAGCACATTTCCTTTAAAAAAAATTAGATTTCTTACTTTTTTAAGGAAAGAAAATAATTTTTTAAATTAATTCAGAAATATGTTGAATTTTGAACTTTTTAAGATTAGAAAATTTTATCAAACTTTTTAAAAACATTAACTTATATCTGAAAATAGCTTAAAAAGTAATTTTCTTGTTTTAATCAGATTTTTACTTTGTTTTCAATTTAAAGAGAAGGTAAAATTACTTTCTGAATTTTTGCTATTAAATTTATTAAAAGATTTTTTTTATTTTAATAGTCCCTTAAATAAATGACCACGTTTATAAAATTCTTTTTTTGAAATATAAGACCCTTTTGTTGTGAATTAAATTCAAAATCAAGAATACTTCCTTAAAATCAGGATAATTTTATAGAAAAAAAATCTATTTCTCGAAATTATCTTGGTTTTTTGATAAATAAATGGTATTTTTTATGATTAAGAACTTCAACTTTTTAAATTATTTTGATTAAGAGAATATGAAAAAGACATTTTACGTTTAAAAAGGCACTTAATTTTCCTTCAGTGTTGTTATACTGAGAATTGTCACTGCGTTGCAGTTAATCTCAATCCCATTTTTATCAACATTTTATTTTTCTCAATTTTTTGTTTTTCTTTTCATGTCAACCACTAACTCAACAACATCAAGTCAAAATGATTCGAAAAACAAAAAAAATCTTGTTTCCAGACTTGAAACAAGAAATAAAGAAACTCGAGAGCAAGAACTTGAAAAATTACGACAGCTTCAAAATCGTTATAAAAATCAAAAGCAAAGAAGCACAACCAACCAAATCTTAAACATTTACAAAACGCCATCGACCAAAAACGATCAATCGTCGAGATTGGATTATCTTCGCACTTTAGTAAATAGTTCAAAAATTGACACTTCAAAGTCAAAAGAAAATTCAAATATAACCACAAACACAACAAAAACAACAACAACAACAAGAACAATTTCAAATATAAAACCAAAAATAAAAAAGAATTTGATCGATCATAATTCCCAAAACCAAAAAAAAACTTTAAAAAAATTGGAAAAGACCAATTCTTCTTTGCTATTAATTCAGATTAATCCAAAAATTTCCAATACCAGCCTCAATCAGGGGCACTACTTAACCAGATTCCAGTCTGGTGAACCGTTTATTGTTGATGACAATTATTTGAAGAATTCAAACGACTCAACAAAAGGCATGGTAAAAGCCGATAATGGGTGGGAGCTTGGTTCGAAAAAAAAAAAAAAAAATTTTTATAAAAATTCATCATCAATTAAGAATGGCAAAGCCAATTCTCATTTTGAGCATCAAAGCCGAGTAAAGCAGCTTCACAAATACCTTGACAAAGAATTACCAACAATTTTGCCGTCAGAAACGGCCTTACCAAAAGAGATGTTGGATTGCTGCATTCAAGATCTTGATCTCTCGACACAGATCTTAAAGCCATTGATAGAGCAGCACAAAAAGGAACTACGATCTTTAGAATCAATGGCACAGCTATACACAAACAAAAAAAAGGAGTTTAGTGCAACGAATGAAGTGATTATTGAAGAAAGAACGAAAATCAATACTCTCAAGCTCTTCCAAAATTTAGTCTATCGGAATTGGTCAAAATTAATCACAAAAGAAGAAATTTTCGATAACTCTCATGCAATAACACTAATTGACTACAAGGGAAAAACCCATAAGGAAATTTCTTTTAAAAGGGGACAGCTGATTAAAGTGCTTATCAAAAAGAAATTGAATTCCAAAAAAAAGAAAAAAAATTTTGAAAATTTGCAATGCATAATCCAAGAACAAACTGGGCTAGTAAATACAGAACATATTAAATTTATTAAAGTAAGGTCACTTATTGTTCTCATTTTCTTTTGATTTTAATCCTGAGATCTTGTCAGATCAAATTTTTTTGAAATTTGATCTCGGAAGTTTTGACTTGAAAAATACATCATTTTTGAGTTTTTTTATCGGTCATTTTCTCGAAATCAAGTACACTTCTGATTTTCAATCTGTTAACGTTTTCAACAATCTGATTAAAATTGTTAATTTATTTAAAATCACCGGTGTAATAATATTTTTCTTTTATTTTAATTCCCAAGCACACAAGTGTAAATATGAATATCTTAAGGGATTAGCCTCACAATAGATTTCTCTATAATAAAAGTATGTTGTAATTGGATGTAAATGATATTAGTGCACCATGGCTCAAATAGTTTCTATGGCTCTAAAAAATCTATTATAAATCTTATTGCACAATAAATTTTTACATTTTTTACTAATGATCACTATTAAAAAGTTTTCATTTTGAAAGAAAATTTTTTTTAATTCCTTTTCAATAAATCTAAAAATAGAAACTCAAAATACAGTATTCTGGTATTGAATAATTTAGATTTAGAACTTCCAAAAGTAACTATTTTTATAATTTTTGAATTTCAAAGATTAACTCAATAATCATAAACATAAAAGCACAAAGACTGATTAGTTTTGTTTGCTTTTGATAAAGCTAATTGTAGCATCAATATATTTGCATGATTTGAGAAATAATTTGTCATAAAAATTTATTCGTTAATTATTTAATTTTAAAAAAAAAACGAATTTTTTGGTAACTAATCTACATTTCGCCACAAATTTAATAAAGATATTTTGTGACTTTATAGTCTGAATATTGATAATTCAACCTTTAAATTTATGGCAAAATGCAAATTTTATTCTGAAATTACTAGGTTTTTTACTAATAGATTGGATCATTTTTAATTGATGAGATCAACAAATATTACTGGACTAATCGATTTTTTAGAGACATTTGAACAATGTAACACTAATGTAGTTAGGTCCAATAACAACATACTTTGATCCTGGGCTTCTCCTTGGTAGACGCTAATCCCTTAAGGGACTAATCTCCATTATTTTTTTTTTCTGGCCAATTCCTAAAATAAGGATTCCTTATCTAGAAATATGTTTAATATTTAAAATAAACAGGAATTTTCAAATCTAAGTAATTGGCAAAAAATATACTCAATCTCTATTAAATTATGGTAAAAAAATTTAATAGAGATTAGTCCCTAAGCAATTAGAATTTTTTTAAAAAAATTTGATTTGAGATCCAAATAGAGAGAAATAAATTTACCCCTTTTTGGGCGCTTCAAAAGGGCATAACAAAACATATATTAGAATTGATCTTAACTTTATAATAAAAATCGCATCTCAAAGCGGAGTGTTTTATTTCTCAAAAAAAAAATAAAATATATTTTTTTTAGGTAACTAGTAACCATAAAAAAAATCATTCAAGTAAATTTAATAACAAATTCAGAAAGAAATTTTACCTCCTCTTAAAATTGAAAAACAAATTAAAAATCCTGATTACTATAAGACCTGACTGACTTTGAAAGATTTTTTCAGAAATTAATTATTGTTTTTAAAAGGTTTGATCCATTTTTTTCTTCTTTAATGGGATTAATTTTTTTTGGGAATAATTTGAAAGTATATTGGATTTTGAACTTTTCAAAAATGAAAGAAATATTATTGTCTGTCAAGGAAGTGGACAAAAATAGACATCAAAAATAAAACCAACTAAGTTTTACAATAACCCAGTATAAAAAAATGTACTTGACAATCAAATAAAATTACAAAAATTATTTTAAACTTGAATACATACACTTATTTAATTCAAAGAGTAATTCAAATCAATTTTTTCTTTTTATTGAACAAAAAAATATTAGAAATTAAAATCAAAAAATCAAATTAAAAATAGCCGCAAAATACTTTTTTTAAAACCAGGAAAGTTCAATTTATAACCAAAAGAAATACTTTTTTATTTAGATTTTTATAATCAATAATTAATGGCCCAATCTTAATTTTTTAGTGGGCTATTAACAACCCAAAGATTAAAAGTATTATGTAAGTTTTATTATTATTTCTCAATTTTTAAAATATTTCCAAACAAAAAAAAAAATTAATTCAAATAAATAATACTAATAAAAAAAAATTAATAGATATTATCAAATAACCGATTTCGATATTAATAATTCGTTGTTTATACTCTTAATAATTGAAAAAAAAAAAAAAAATACCGAATCTTTTAAAATCCATGAAATTTAATAAAAATTATTGAATAAAATTAAATGATCATTTTTTCTGATCTTCAAAGATTTAATATTTGGTTTATTTTTTTAGTATTTTTAAAAAAATAAGATTAAATTTGAATTGTTATTTGTTCATACGGATTCTCAGAAATGAATAAAAGTGAGATTTCTTCAAAAAAATAAAAAAGGTTTTGAAAATTTTTCTTTTATTTTTCAATCAAAAATCCAAACTCAAAAAACGATCAGATCTATTTACTGAAAATTTAATTGAAAAAAAAATGAATTCTTATTTTAAAAATAATAACTCATTTCTCCAAAGTTGAAAAATCGGTTTGTTGCTTATCCAAGTTAATTATATCCTTGTGAAAATAATTATCCTATTACCTTTGGGGAAGCAATTAAATAAGATTTACTAGTCCCTTAAGAAACAAAATACAGATGTAGAAAAATTATTTCTTAATTTTTCATGTTTTTTTGGAAAAAGTATTTTCGATTTTCATTTGATGTTTCTACTCCAAACATCTCCAATGGTTTATTAAATAGAATTGATTGTTACTAAATATATCAAATATATATGATAAAGTTTCCTGGTCCTTGATGCGTACCGAAAAAGTATCAACGTTAATGAAAAAATCACAATTTTATCAAAAAAACTGAAAAATTAAGAAATCATTTTTGCAATGTGTGTACCCTTTTGGGAGGTGATGATTATTTTAAAGTCAAGATCAATTAAAAAATACGATTAAGAATTAAGTCATCTATTACCAATTTCATGGGCGTCAATTTGTTTCGGTACAATTATCCCAAAATTCTAATTTTTAAGACTGACAGATTTGCTCCTGAGTATGTATTTAGTTTAAAGGCTGCCCGATCTCGAAAAGATGTAAAGAAAAAGAAAAATTAAAAACATGCACTGAAAAAATGAAATCAAATTGTGTTTATTTTTGTATATAATGAGTCTATCAGACTATTAAATGTCTCCATCTTAATGTTCTTACTTCATACATCCAATTAAATATATTATCACTTTTAGGTTAAGATTATTCCATTCTTAAAGTGCAGAAATCTCTGATTTTCTTTTCTTTTTTTTTGTTAAGTGGGATTCTTTTTAATAGTCCATACTAGAAATTTTACATGGGATTTAAATCTGGTGATTTAGAATGCAAAAGTTTTTTATTTTTATGAAATATCATTTTCTCTAAAAAGTTAAGGACTGTCCATATTTTATGCTCTCTGAGTCGAAATACAATGTTGCAAGACAAAAAAAAACATGCAATTGATTATTTGTTAAAGTAAAATCAAAATACCACAATTTTTGTTTTTTTTTTTGGATTTTAGGAAAAACATTTATTTACTCAAAAAACTTTTTCAAAATTTTCGAACTTTTCAAGGCAAAATTAAAAATCGATTTAGTTTATCTCTTGCTGAACTTTCTCTGCATATAATTTTCAAGTATATATTTATATATATATATATATATATATTATAAGGTATTTCAAAAAAAGTGGGGCTTTTTTTTTTTACATTTCATAACAAATCATCTTTGTTAGTGGTGCTATTCGTTAATTGACAATACCAAATTAAGTTAAATATTTATACTGATTGAACCAACCGCTTATGTATTTAATTCAAAACATGTTAGTTGAAATATTCCCAAAAAATGAAAAAAAAAATAGCACTTTTTTTGGTTAAAGTAATGTACGACCAATTTCAATAAAAAACCGGAAATATGGAAAGCAGCACAAACGATTTTTTAAACAATATAATACAATTATATGTTTTCCGTTGTATTTGAAAATTTGTTGAAATTAAAGAAGTTATGAAAACAACTTTTTTGATCAAAAAGAACAATAATAAATATCGATTGTCACGCCTAAAAAATAGCAGATAAAATCAAGATCAGAAAATTTAATATCTTTTATTTATGTAATACAATACTAAAAAACAAATCGAATTATTATCAAGAACCAATAAATGATAGTTAATAATTTTGTATATTTAAATACTTTTTGAAGATTAAGTTTAATAAATATATTTTAAAAATAAATTTCCCCATTGCTTTTTTGGAAATAGCTTATACTCCCACCTTTAACTCAATAATACTTAAATATAAAGTGGAGGGGTGATCATCAGAGAAATTTTGGATTTTCGAACCTTTTCAAGTTAAATTTCGAATTTGGTTAGTAAAAAAAGTTTTACCCAACGATCAAAATTTTCGAAAAAAAACATAAATTTTAAATTTTAACAAGATCTATAAACTTATCATTCTTTTAAAGCCAATAATTAACTTTAAAGATATAAAGATAATTGCTACTGGGCATAAAATACGGAAAATACTTAAGTGACGGGGTAGGTATGTAATGGTGTATTGACTTGTTGGAGAAAAAAAACACTAATGATTATTTTCTTGATCAAATTGGGAATAAATTTGATTCTGGATAATTTCTTGATATTTTTCACTCTTTAAAACAAAAAGACTTGTATACAGATTAATTGGCTTTTATAATTATAGCTTCTTGCTTCCCAAAACATACACTTTATCACATTATGTCTAATGTGAAAAGTACCTTTTTTGAACTCGTTTCTTTGGTTTTTTGATTTCCACACTCGTACCCTTTTCTTTGACTTATTGATCTAGATCAATCAAAGCAATCTGAAAAAAATACTTGTCTCCACTCTTTCACTACCCAATACCAACCCAACATTTCACTTACCTTCTTTCTCTAGATTTGTTTTTTTTAAAATTTATCTATCATTTTGATAAATCATTCCTATCCCATTCGGAAACTCTATTTTATTAGAAAACTAAATTAGGATTAAAAGACTTCTGATGACTGTGTCTTTAGATACTCTTTGAATTAGAAGTCTCAAATTTAGTCAATTCAAAATTCTCTCTTTAACAGATTAGACAAGTTTTTTGTCTAACCCTTAACAATAAATCGAAACCCTATTTTATTAGACAAACTTGTTTTCGACAACCCGGAAGGAAGATTTTAAAAAAAATTCTGGAAAAAGTAACCAAAAATATTTGTAAAAAGGAAATCTATTTTGTAGAAAATTTTTTTGTTGCGATCATGAATTCAAAAAAAAAAATATATACTTTGAATTTTTTTTTTCTCTAATAACTATTGTTATAATTTGGGCCAATCACAGAAACCACAAAATGAGAAAATTGAAAATGTAGACTTTTTTATTTATTGAGAGAAAAGAGTAATTCAAGAAAATTTATCAAAACAAAAAAAAGAAAATTTTAGACTTTTTGAAAAAGTGGCTTTTTTATTTATTTATTGTGAGAAAGGAGTAATCAAAGAAAATTTACCAAATAAAAAAGAGAAGAAGAAAAATAATTAAAATATTAAAGTAAATTAATATTATATCATTTGCATAACCAAATTAAAAATTATACACGTACTGAGACAGTAGGAGTAAAAAACCCGATAGAAAGATTATTAATAAATAAGATTCCACGAATATCCATACGAAAAGCATACCAAAATAATTTTTATTATTGAAAAGCACAAACAAAAAAAATGAAAAACTAAAAATTATAAAAGAAAAAAGAAACCAAAAAAAAAAAAATTCAAATTTAAAAAGGATTTATAAGAAATAATTAGTAAAAAATAAAGAAAAAAAAAGATGAAATTTGTATACTTTACTTAAAAGAGATAATTCAAGTTTTTTCTGTTCTGATTTTTCCTTTGAATATTCTATTCAAAACAAAGTTTATTTTAAAAATTAATACTTCTCAAGCAATACAAATCTAAAATGAAAAAATATTTCTCTTAAAAAAAAATCGAAATCTGAATAAATTAAATAATAATAAATACTAATATTGAAAATATAGAAATAAAATTTTTAAATGCACGTTATCTTTTCTTTTCAAAAAACTAAATCTTTAACAATTTTTCAATTAATCATTTTTACTATTTTAATTAAATTAGGTCAATATTCTAGATGAAATTATTTTTGAAAACAAAAAATACAAACCACCAATTCCAAAAATCCCAAAAAAAATTAATTGGAAATATTTAAATATTTTTGAGATTGATCCAGAAGAGACGGCAAGACAAATAAGTATTCGGGAATTTGAAACTTTTTCCAAAATTGATTTAACAGAATTATTACGACAAAGCTGGAATAAAAAATCCCTTTTTAAACGAGCGCCAAATGCCAGATATATGATTAAAAGGTTTAATACTTTTAGCTTTTGGTGTTGTACAATGATCCTCCAATCACAAAAATTGACACAAAGAGCAAATTCCATTGAATATTTTATTACTGTCGCCGACCATTTACGAAAATTTAATAATTTTAATTGCTTAATGGCAATCGTATCAGCACTTAATTCAAATCCAATACAAAGGTTAAAGTACACAATGGATGAAATTACAGAAGTGATGGCACAAAAATTGTTGTCATTCGATAATCTTTTAAGCTCGGAAAGTTCTTTTAAAAATTACAGAATTGAATTGAAAAGGGCATATGATCGGAAGGAAAGTGCAATTCCTTTTCTGGGGATACATTTAACAGATTTAACCTTTCTAGATGAAACAAGATCAAAGGAAGACAAATCTGAAAAGGGTAAAAGCCATAAAATGAAGGTTATGATCCTTGCTATAATGGAGATTTTAAAATTCCAAACTCATCCATATAATTTTAAGGCAATACCACAAATCCAGCAATATTTTAAAGATTACCCTTCCTTAAACGAAGAGCAGCTTTATCAAAAATCTTTACAACGTGAGCCAAGGGGTGTTACGTTTGAGGAATTAGATTAAATTTATTTATAATCGATGAGGGGTTATTATTTTATTATTGTTTTTAATTTTTTATCTTTTTTTTTTTTTTTTTATCTAATTAATAGATTTATATATTATTTAAAAAAAAATGTTTATTATTAAATTATTCTTTATAAAAATAAAATTAAAAGTTTTAATTCAAGAAAAATAAGTGCATTTACAAATTTATTTAATAGAGAAAATTTTTCATTTTTTTGAGAAAAATTTTGAAAATTTGTATAATAGAATTTCAAAATAAAAAAACAAATATTTTTGAATTTGGAATAAAAAAAAAAATTATCCCAAAAATTAATAATTTACTTACCAGAGATAGTTTTCAAACAAAAATGAAAAATCTTGTTGAGATACAAAAAAATTGTGAAATTTTGTTTTTTGGTTCATGAAATGGATAATTTCACAACACCACCACAAGAATTAATAAATATATGTCGATTTTTTGAAATAAAAATTCTATATTTCAAATATACAACTAACAAAAAGTAACCCATGTTTTTTTTTAAAACAAAACTAGTTAATTTTTGAAAGTTGTTTATTATTATTTTTCGTTTTGTGTTGGAAATTATGATTTTAAAAAAAAATTGTAATTTTGTTATTTTTTTTAATTCTAAATATTTCAATTCTAATCCCAACAAAGAAATTAAAATAGAAGTTGTGGTAATTAAATAAATTTAAATTTGATAGATGTTTTACAAAAATTTCATCAATGAAATTTCAATCGAAAAAATAATTTTTTTTTATTCTTTAAAGTAAAAAAAAGTTTTTTTCTGGTTAATAAATTATGTAAAAATGATTTATAAAATTGCAAAAAGAATTTCAATTTTATAACAACTTTTAGAACCAAAAGGTTTTATGTTACCCATAAGAATCTTTATAAACAATTGAAATCATATTTGGGTTAAAAAGTTTATTGTGAATTGTAAGGGTTCAATTACTTAATTTGAAAATAACTTGAACATTTCTTTTATGCTCAAATCAAATTTAATAGCAAAATGAAATAAAAATGAAATTTCTGAGCCTATTTATAAATAGTTTGAAAATATTAGAAGTGAAAAATATTCCTGTAAATAAATTTTAAAATTTTTCAATGTTACCAAATAGACGTTCAAAATATAGTATGTAAAAAAATACAAAAAGAGAAAAATTGTAAAATTAGATGAATATTATTCTTCACATTTTGTATGTCTAGAATTATCTTTTTTTTCGTATTTTACAGTTCCTGGGGTGTAATGCCAACTCCCAATAAAATTTTTTTTTGGTTAATCAAATGGTTTCTCTTAAAATTGAAATACAATGTCTTTTTTGGGATTTATACAGCCAATTTTATTGCATATATAATAATGAAGGTAATAATCAGAAAGTGAAAGAAATGTTTCATATTGTAAGAAAAAAATCTATTTAATAAATTTCTTTTTTTAAAAAAAATAAAAAAAAAAACAATTATCTCACTGAAAAAAATTCTTTGCAGTCTTTATTCTTTGATTCTATTTATTTTTTTATATACTTCTAATCTAAAAAATTATTTGGTCTATATTATTATCAATAACCTGTTTCAATATTATCATGTCTTGTCGTTAAGTGCTTGTCCCTTAAGTTAAAAAAGTTATCGTCTAATATATTTTTGTTGAGAAAAGTAGGTAAAGTGCCATTATATATATAAACTCTTTTTCAAAAATTGTGACTCACCTGAAATAATAAATTGAAAAAAAAAAAATTATCCTTTAGTATTCAAGAACAATTAATAACTAAATATGATTTGTAATTCACTTTTAAGTCATTCTAAATCTATAAAAGCCTGATATATTTAAAAATTAAAAAAAATAAAACCAAAAACTAAAAAAAAGTGAGTCACATTTTTTAAATGAGCATTACCCATTTTTTATTACTGAACTTTCACTGAAAAAAAGTTGAATAACAATATTTTTTATGAATAATTAAATCCATTTTCAAAGAGATTACATAGCCCCAATTTTCTTAGTGATTATTGGTCTTTTCGAAGATCTCTTTTTTTTTCCACATGATCTTTTTAAAAAAACAATAAGAAAAAAAAAAAAAAAAAAAAAAAAAAAAAAAAAAAAAAAAAAAAAAAAAAAATTTGAGAAAAAACAAAACTAAAATTTGAAAAATTAGAAAAAATGATTCTGATCCAAAAATTTGAAAATAATTTTTGTTAAGAATACTGAATAAACCCTCAAAACAACTCCCATTAACATTATAAAGTGAGTCAAAATTTATGAAAAATAGTTTATATTTCAAGATTATAATTAAGGTAATAGCGTCTATCACGGAAAATTAAACAATTAAGGTATGTTGTAATTGAAAATAAATCGTATTTTTTTTCTCTAAATCAAATTATGTGTATATTTACTTTTTTTAAAATTTTGGATTTTTATCTCATTCTTCAAATTTTAAAATATCTTTTAAGTCGGTTCAAATTATTATTTTAGAAAGAAAATATTTTTTTTTGATGTTCATTTTGCAAAATTATAAATTACACCCAAATTTACTTTTAATTTAATGTTTAAAAATAGTATGTGTTTTATTATATTCTTGGAGAAAATTATTTCTAAAATTATTTAAACTTAATTAAAATCAAAAATATTAAACAAAATTACAATTGATAAAAGAATCACTCTAATATAATTTGGTTTGGTTTAGAAAATAATTTTGATTTTTTCATAAAGTATAAATTCATTTTTTCTCTTTTTTTGTTTTGATTTTATTGCTCTTAGGGGGAAATAATTTTCATATCATCAAAAATATTTCAATAGGTTTTTATAATTAAATAAAGTTATTGTTCTTAAAAATTGAAATTTTTAAAGAAAATTATGTTACAGTATCTAAATATTTGATTGATCAATAAAAGTTTATGATTTTTGAACAAATTTTAAAATAAATTGTTCTTTTGTGCTCTCTAAAAAATTTGTGGAAAAATATTAGATTATTTTAGATTGCTAATCGTTATTTTTATTTCTATCGGATTTGCAAACTATCAATAATTTATTAACATTATTATGAGTTCATTGTTCTAATTTTGGTATTTTTTCTCAAATTCAATAAAGAATATTTTTATAAAAAATTAAATTTTGGTCTGTTAAAAAAAACTGAATTATACTATAATAATGAACTTCTTGGTGTTAAAATGTTTACCCAGTTATTTACTAACTATGTAATAATTTTCTACTTGATAATTTTTAAATTTTTAGATAATATATAAAAAAAAATATTTATAAATATATAAAAGTGTCACTTTATGTTAAAAAAATTTTTTTATTTCAAATATATTATTTTCACATTTATATAACATTTGAGCTTATGTAAATTAACAGATTATAAAAATAAGAGTATTATTTAATCCAAATGATAAATCCGTGACTTTTAGATATTTTTAGTTTTAAAATGTCGACAAAAATTGGATTCAAGGGTAAAATTTGTTATAAAAAGAAGAAAAGAAAAAGAAAGAATCATCTTATTATTAATTTAAATTTAATAATATTTTGAGTAAAAATTGACTCATACATATTATATTTTTTTTTTTCATTTTTTTTTTTTTTTAATACTTTTTTTTTTTTTTATTATTTTTTTTCCTTTCTCATCAAATAATTAGCCAACACTAAATTATTTGAAATTTTGTTTATATTTTTACATTCCATAAAAATCATTCAATATTTACATGATTCAGAGTAATTCTTTTTACTTTGTATTCGTCTATTTTTCTTAACAGCTTTATTCAATAAAAAAAAAACTAAAATTATTACAAAAATGTAAAGCAATACTTTAAACTGGCACTTTTGGTAGGTATATTAAAATTTTTTATAATTTGTCAAATTGATTTTTTTTCATATTTTTGAAGAATCTCTTGATTATTATTGGTATGAAAGTTTTTAATTGTTTTTAATGATTTATAGAGGAAAATCAATAAGATTATGTACTAAATAGTATTATTTTATTTCTTAAATTGATGAACTTTGAAAATATTGAAATGATCAAGACTAAATATTTTAATAAAATTTGTTCAAAACCTCAATTTTAACGACAAAAGTTAAGTGAAAAAAATTTTTTCGCCTTAAAACACATTACAACAACTGGTACATGTTTAATCCGTCTCTTAATTTTTTTTTTTTTTTCAAAATCCTCGCCAAAATTCACTAACATGCGATCCAAACTACCCTAACATACTCTAACCTCGCTTAACATTTCCTAACATACCTTAACCTACCTAGAAATGGTTTTTAAAACCCTACACTATTATATTTCAACAGAATAGAATATTTTGAAAAAAATGAGAATTTGACCAAAATTGAGTATTTAATCAAATTTGAAAAGTAATAATTTTCCCCCCTTTTGGTTTGTTTAATATAAGTAAGTGACTTTAATAACAAAAAGAAATCTTCATAACATAAAATAATTTTTTTTTTTCTTAAAAAACTTTTACATTTAGTAAATCTTTTAACTTTTTTTGAAATGCAAACAAA